>OY292500.1:12037135-13477135 GCA_958496325.1 Nomophila noctuella | reverse complement strand
TAACCTAACCTAACCTAACCTAACCTAACCTAACCTAACCTAACCTAACCTAACCTAACCTAACCTAACCTAACCTAACCTAACCTAACCTAACCTAACCTAACCTAACCTAACCTAACCTAACCTAACCTAACCTAACCTAACCTAACCTAACCTAACCTAACCTAACCTAACCTAACCTAACCTAACCTAACCTAACCTAACCTAACCTAACCTAACCTAACCTAATCCTAAAAAGTTAGGTTCCTGAAACCTAATCCTAAAAAGTTAGGTTCCTGAAACCTAATCCTAAAAAGTTAGGTTCCTGAAACCTAATCCTAAAAAGTTAGGTTCCTGAAACCTAATCCTAAAAAGTTAGGTTCCTGAAACCTAATCCTAAAAAGTTAGGTTCCTGAAACCTAATCCTAAAAAGTTAGGTTCCTGAAACCTAATCCTAAAAAGTTAGGTTCCTGAAACCTAATCCTAAAAAGTTAGGTTCCTGAAACCTAATCCTAAAAAGTTAGGTTCCTGAAACCTAATCCTAAAAAGTTAGGTTCCTGAAACCTAATCCTAAAAAGTTAGGTTCCTGAAACCTAATCCTAAAAAGTTAGGTTCCTGAAACCTAATCCTAAAAAGTTAGGTTCCTGAAACCTAATCCTAAAAAGTTAGGTTCCTGAAACCTAATCCTAAAAAGTTAGGTTCCTGAAACCTAATCCTAAAAAGTTAGGTTCCTGAAACCTAATCCTAAAAAGTTAGGTTCCTGAAACCTAATCCTAAAAAGTTAGGTTCCTGAAACCTAATCCTAAAAAGTTAGGTTCCTGAAACCTAATCCTAAAAAGTTAGGTTCCTGAAACCTAATCCTAAAAAGTTAGGTTCCTGAAACCTAATCCTAAAAAGTTAGGTTCCTGAAACCTAATCCTAAAAAGTTAGGTTCCTGAAACCTAATCCTAAAAAGTTAGGTTCCTGAAACCTAATCCTAAAAAGTTAGGTTCCTGAAACCTAATCCTAAAAAGTTAGGTTCCTGAAACCTAATCCTAAAAAGTTAGGTTCCTGAAACCTAATCCTAAAAAGTTAGGTTCCTGAAACCTAATCCTAAAAAGTTAGGTTCCTGAAACCTAATCCTAAAAAGTTAGGTTCCTGAAACCTAATCCTAAAAAGTTAGGTTCCTGAAACCTAATCCTAAAAAGTTAGGTTCCTGAAACCTAATCCTAAAAAGTTAGGTTCCTGAAACCTAATCCTAAAAAGTTAGGTTCCTGAAACCTAATCCTAAAAAGTTAGGTTCCTGAAACCTAATCCTAAAAAGTTAGGTTCCTGAAACCTAATCCTAAAAAGTTAGGTTCCTGAAACCTAATCCTAAAAAGTTAGGTTCCTGAAACCTAATCCTAAAAAGTTAGGTTCCTGAAACCTAATCCTAAAAAGTTAGGTTCCTGAAACCTAATCCTAAAAAGTTAGGTTCCTGAAACCTAATCCTAAAAAGTTAGGTTCCTGAAACCTAATCCTAAAAAGTTAGGTTCCTGAAACCTAATCCTAAAAAGTTAGGTTCCTGAAACCTAATCCTAAAAAGTTAGGTTCCTGAAACCTAATCCTAAAAAGTTAGGTTCCTGAAACCTAATCCTAAAAAGTTAGGTTCCTGAAACCTAATCCTAAAAAGTTAGGTTCCTGAAACCTAATCCTAAAAAGTTAGGTTCCTGAAACCTAATCCTAAAAAGTTAGGTTCCTGAAACCTAATCCTAAAAAGTTAGGTTCCTGAAACCTAATCCTAAAAAGTTAGGTTCCTGAAACCTAATCCTAAAAAGTTAGGTTCCTGAAACCTAATCCTAAAAAGTTAGGTTCCTGAAACCTAATCCTAAAAAGTTAGGTTCCTGAAACCTAATCCTAAAAAGTTAGGTTCCTGAAACCTAATCCTAAAAAGTTAGGTTCCTGAAACCTAATCCTAAAAAGTTAGGTTCCTGAAACCTAATCCTAAAAAGTTAGGTTCCTGAAACCTAATCCTAAAAAGTTAGGTTCCTGAAACCTAATCCTAAAAAGTTAGGTTCCTGAAACCTAATCCTAAAAAGTTAGGTTCCTGAAACCTAATCCTAAAAAGTTAGGTTCCTGAAACCTAATCCTAAAAAGTTAGGTTCCTGAAACCTAATCCTAAAAAGTTAGGTTCCTGAAACCTAATCCTAAAAAGTTAGGTTCCTGAAACCTAATCCTAAAAAGTTAGGTTCCTGAAACCTAATCCTAAAAAGTTAGGTTCCTGAAACCTAATCCTAAAAAGTTAGGTTCCTGAAACCTAATCCTAAAAAGTTAGGTTCCTGAAACCTAATCCTAAAAAGTTAGGTTCCTGAAACCTAATCCTAAAAAGTTAGGTTCCTGAAACCTAATCCTAAAAAGTTAGGTTCCTGAAACCTAATCCTAAAAAGTTAGGTTCCTGAAACCTAATCCTAAAAAGTTAGGTTCCTGAAACCTAATCCTAAAAAGTTAGGTTCCTGAAACCTAATCCTAAAAAGTTAGGTTCCTGAAACCTAATCCTAAAAAGTTAGGTTCCTGAAACCTAATCCTAAAAAGTTAGGTTCCTGAAACCTAATCCTAAAAAGTTAGGTTCCTGAAACCTAATCCTAAAAAGTTAGGTTCCTGAAACCTAATCCTAAAAAGTTAGGTTCCTGAAACCTAATCCTAAAAAGTTAGGTTCCTGAAACCTAATCCTAAAAAGTTAGGTTCCTGAAACCTAATCCTAAAAAGTTAGGTTCCTGAAACCTAATCCTAAAAAGTTAGGTTCCTGAAACCTAATCCTAAAAAGTTAGGTTCCTGAAACCTAATCCTAAAAAGTTAGGTTCCTGAAACCTAATCCTAAAAAGTTAGGTTCCTGAAACCTAATCCTAAAAAGTTAGGTTCCTGAAACCTAATCCTGCGCCCGTGGGCGCAGGATTAGGCGGTTATTTGCAGAGTGCGCCCCGCGGGGCGCGCTCTGCAAATTCTGGTTTTGCTGTGGTGGCAGGCGGGCGGCGGCGCGGGCTGGGCGCGGTGCGGCACGGCGCGCTTTTCCTGAATATTTAGAAGAACCTCAGTGTATTTTATTCTATTCAAAAAAATGTTAGCATTGAGGAAACTGTCATTAAAATTTTCCGAGCTAAATAACATCCTAGAATGCTTCTAGGATGTTATTAAATTCGGACACTCCCGGACCAGATAATTGTCTTTATTCCTTAAAGGTACGAGTAGAGTAGTCCTCGATTTTCCTTTGTACATCAGTTGTCCCGAAATCGACTCGACTGAAATTATTTAATGAAACCAATATTATTAAATATTTTTAATAGACCCAGGCGAACACGCCAGTACAAATATGTATAAATAGACCAGCATAGAGATATTACATTCAAAACAACACTCTGATGCACTGGTCGTTGTCTAATGGCCGATTTCAAAATGTTTTCTCTCAGCAAAGATAGGCTTTCCCGAGCTTAAGCATATGCACCGGTTTTATTTGACTTCAGTCACGAATACAAATAGAATAGACTCCATTTATATTTATGCAACTTAACTCTGGCAAGCCTATCTTTACCGAATGGTACATAATACTGCTCTCGAGCGTTATAAATGAAGCGATGTATGTATGACATGTATATGTTTATATTGTAACTTAATATGACCCCGACATGAAATGTGGAGATCTCCCCCTCCACCTCTGCACTGCACTGTGATTCATCAGCCTGAGTCGCCGCTGTTCGTCGCCACCGCCACTGAAAAATACAAAAGGCAACGTCTTGAAAGAGGTAGATGAAAAAAAAAGTAATCGGACACAAAACTAAAACCAAACGGTAGAACAGTCATTCATGCAGCTCATGATAACAAGACAGAGAGTCAGCAAAAAATGGCTCGATAAATAAATTATAAATAAATTTTTAACAAAAACATTCTGTTTGCACGAATATGTTATTGTATTTTCGTATCGCTCGAGGTTTTCCACATTTATCTTAAATTATGAGTCCAATTTACACTCGTCTCCTTGGCGTTTGCCCCTAGTGGGATTGGAACCCGCGACAATCCAGAGTAGGATGTATTCTTGGCAAGGATCTCTAACACGAAATCAACTGGCTTGTCAATAACAAATCTATACAAATATTATAAAGAGGAAAGGTTTGATTTTTTGTTTATTTGTTTGTATGAATTGAATAGGCTCCGAAACTACTTGGCAGATTTGAAAAAATCTTTCACTGTTGGGAAGCTACATTCACCCAGAGTAACATAGGCTATATTTTATCCCGGTACGGGAAGTAGTTCCCCCGGGACGCGGGTGATTAATAATAATTCAAGGCAATATACATAGATATTCCTTTCAATCATTAAGTCAAAATGTGCATTTTGTAATTGGCTATTTATAAAAGTCAACGAGTACTGCTAACTATTCAGTGATTTCGAATCCCGCTAGGGGCAAATGTTTGTGTGATGAACATCGGCATTTGTTCTCGAGTCATGGATGTTTATAAAAGTATTTAAGTATGTCTATCCGTTCCCTAGCTTCCATAGTACTAGCTTCGAGCTTTGTTTGGGGCTAGGCAATTGGTGTGTTAGTAGTCCAAGGCATTTATTTATTTATTTATTTATTTCTGACTTTAGTTCAGTGAGATCTGAATTGGGTAACCATGATCAAATCTGTCTGGTTCCCCTCTATGGGTTACGAAGGTCTAATGGCAGTCGCTTCACTGTAATAACAAGACTTGCCAAATCCTGGATCATACCTAATATGAATACTGTTAACTAACAAATTCCTGAACCTTATAGGTAAGTTCCGTATACGCGATATTGGGCGCACTACAACATAATATGTATATCATTAAATAATGTGTCCTGTAACGGATAGATCGCTAGACCAAATCATCTTAGCTTCAGCCACAGATGCTAGGTTTTACAAAATGTTCATGGCTCCAAGGAGAAATTTTATAAAATCAAAGTGGGTAACTCTAAGAAGGCAATGGCAAAACAAGCAAAGATACGCCTTATTTAACTGAATTGCTATCGCACAGATAAGTACAAACAGACATGTTTATACAAATAAATGTTTGCCTAGTGCGGGGTTCGAACCCAGTTCAAGCCAGCCACGCCGATTACGTAGTGATAGTAAATACACGTATAATTGAACTTAGTCACATATGACTATGTCGCCGACACTGCTGCACCAATGCACCCCGGCATCGCCCTGCGATGCACCACGCTGCACTCTGCCGCCGCCACAACTGGAAAACACCAGAGGAAATATAATTATTGAGGTTGGAATAAAAGGAATCGAAATCAAAGGAGACCGAATTAAAAGTCAACATACCTACATGGTCTTCAACATGAAGGCTTAAGATAGGCGCTTTAAGATCAGTTATATTAATAACTAGCGACCCGCCCCGACTTCGCCCGGGTGCAACTAAGTTTATTGGTGTTTCTCTACTATAATATGCATGCATTATGCATAAAAACCTTTCTCTTGAATCACTCTATCTATTAAAAAAAACCGCATCAAAATCCGTTGCGTAGTTTCAAAGATTTAAGCATACAAAGGGACATAGGGACAGAGAAAGCGACTTTGTTTTATTTTATACTATGTAGTGATAGGGAGGCATACGACCAAGCGGGTCACCTGGTGGATAGTGATCACCGCTGCCTATGCACATCAACAATTGTACAAGGGTCGCAGATGCGTTGCCTTCCATGTAAAACCCCATACCCTCCCCAACTGAGCTCTGGCAACCTTGCATAGCACAACAGTTACGAAGTGCTACTTCACTGCGGTCTTCTGTAAGGTGGAGGTACTTCCCCAGACAAGCGGCTTATTCGAGTGGAATTTCCCCAAAGCTCTACCTCTCTTAAATAGTGTAAAAATCATCATGATCATGCGTTGCAACGTACCGGCCATTGCCGCGTCTCCCGCGCGCTGCACTGCTGCACCGAGCCGCTGGGAAACAACAAAAATGTAACGATATTATGGTGATAATAATACCCTCCTAGCCGAATTCGGCCACGGCTGCGGCCAATCTTACGATTAGCCACTTGCGCGGGATATATTATAGTGCACAAGCGCCTGCGCAAGCACAGGTGCACTCCCTATTCCCTCACTCCCATAATTCGGTGGGACAGCAATCTGATACGACCGTAGAGAGATCAGGCGCAGGACCAACGGCTTAACGTGCTTTCCGAGGCACGGGGGTGTAATTACACCGCCAACTTCCAAACTCCGGACTGTATCTGTGTTATTACATCACGAAAACATAGACACATTTCATCGGTCCGACCTGGGATTCGAACCCAGGACCTCCGGCGCGGCCGCCGCATTAAAGTGCGACACACTAGCCACTGCGCCACGGAGGCAGTTATTATATGGTGATAATAGTTATTATGTAAACAAGGTATTGCTATTGATATTTTTCAAAACATCTTTGGACTAATGCACCAATTGTCAATCAAGGTTAAAGCTATGGATTTTATGAAATGGAAAGTCATACTTATACTTATACACCATGACTCGAGTACAAATGCATCGATGTCGTGTAAAAATATAGTAATCCTCCTTAGTCACGTAAAATAGATTAGGTCAGCTAGATAAAATACTTGTAGTATGTATGAAGCACGCAACTTTTGTATGTATTAAAAAATCTTACCTACACTTATACATGATATACATAATATACATTGCACATGTAGAATAAATACATATATACATACATAATAATACTAAAAATACATTAAATACGACAATAGTTTCAATCTACCTGATATATGACCTAAGTACTAATTAAATCCCAACTAATATTATAAATGCGAAAGTTACTCTGTCTGTCTGTCTGTCTGTCTGTCTGTTACGCTTTCCCGCTTAAACCTCGCAACCGAATTTGATGAAATTTGGTACAGACAATCTTTAGACCCTGAGACAGAACATAGGCTACTTTTTATTTCGAAAAAAAGAAATCCACGCGGACGGAGTCGCGGGCGGCCGCTAGTAATATAATAAATAATAATGTTTAAATGGTTAGCTAGTAACCTTCCGCCCGCGTCATTGTGATGTTCACGCCCCGCAGCACCGCCCTGCTGCACCGAGACCTGAGCTGCTCAGTGACCGCTGTCCGGCGCTGCAACAGCTGGAAAATACAAAAGGGAACGTCTTAAAATAGGTTAACTTTATGATGAAATCAAAATTAACGTTGGTAGTGTTTTTACATGCAAAGCAAAGCACATATGATCAGTGAAGTGGCCGGCCGGACCTTCGGATACTTCCGAGTCCGCCACTCTAGCAACTTTTATACAATTGACTAACATAATAATATTTTCCTGACCCCTCAAGCCATTTTCGGCCACGGCGCCATACGATCACACAGCTAGCCAAGTATGCAGGACATTTACATTTTCGTGCTTTTATGTGCGTGCGCAATCACAGGTGCACTCGCTACTCCATCATTCTCATAGTTGGGTGAAACAGCGGTTTGAAACGACCGCAGAGGGATCAGGCGCAGGACCAAAGTATACATCATATAAATGAGTGCAACATACCAGACGAACATGTCTCCACCTCCCTTGTGTTGCGTTGTGGACATATGGGCTGCCTCACTCCGCTGGTGGACACTAGACACTCCGGCGTTCATTCTTGCGCCGCGGTGGGTCACCGTCTAGAATCACAAACAAAATTAAATCGGCAAGGTAACATCATTGCATTCTTAATTTTATTAGTATTTTAATCTAATTTAACACGATGATAATTTAATTATTTTTATAATTTTAATTTCTCTTGGGATTACAAGTGCCAGTATCAGTCCAAGGAACGGGGGCCACTTTTCGCTTAGGAAGGCACCCACGAAAAACACAAAATAAATAAATTATGTATAATAGGTAAAATTTATTCTGTTGTACTTAGTCAGCTAATAATCATTATCTCAGAAATAATAATAAATACAAATACCTTACTCATGTGATATACTTTCTCCTTAGCTGTCTACCCACACTCATAACAGAATTACTGATCGCCCCTGACATAGACTGTCCGCATTGTTAATTAAGAGTTACTGACTTACTTGTTTTCTTGTGCTACAATTGGTTGAAATCATAAATTTCTTCATACTTTCTTCGAGAATGTGCGGTAAGGCTACCACCACCTACCGTATTATTCGTAACTCCGATCCATGTAAGTAATGGAATATCATAAAAACTTTTCGTTACTTTTTGGTTGAATAATATACGGTTAAAATAATTAACTAGCCCTTCTTATAATGAATATTAAAAAGTTCGTAATTTTATGACAGATGTTTATTTTTATTTTGGCGGTAATTTTTTGTCTTCCACGCAAAGGCACACGGACTTATAAATCCTTATAAGTGCTACGATCCTAGCATGTGTATAGGCTGTATGTAACAATACTTTTAAAAAAATAACAGTTTTAAAATTATAATATCAAGCACATTATTTGTTTTAACTTATTATAGGTAAACAATTTTAAATAGTAAAATTCTACGTTATAATACGCTACAATTTCCTATTATTTTCTCAGTACATATTATGTCAAAAAGATAATATCAATATGATGTATACTTTTCATTGACGGTATAATTTAATATAGGATTTAATAATAATTAAAAATATGTAAAAATATTTAAAAAACTATTTAAAATAATAAAAGTAATTATTTTATTTTGCGGCGCGCGTGGATTCGTGAAATGAATTCGCCGCAGACTCCGCGGCGTCTCGCGCTCGGCGGCGTCGGCCACGCGTCAGTCCGAGCCGCGCCGGCACAGAGGTAGCACGCGTCACGCTCGATCAGCGGCGCGCGAACACGCGACATCGTCTTCGCTCACGGTACTCGCGCGCGATATTGTGGGATCCGGTGCGGGCGGATCACGAGTCTGTCTGTGTGTCGGGGGTGTGTGCGGTGCAGCGACGGTCAGTGCAGTGCGCGAGTGCGGCGGCGGGCATGCGGGCGCGGGGCGGGCGGCGCGGGCGCGGCGCGGCGCGGTGAGGGCATGGCGGCGCGCGCGCTGCTGCTGCTGGCGGCGGCGGCGCTGTGCGGGCCGGCGGCGCTGTGCCCGGCGCCGGCGCGCCCCGACGCCTGCGCCTGCGCCGACGGCGGCGCGCGGCTCGACTGCCGCGGCGTGGGCCTGCGCCGCCTGCCACCCCTGCATGAGAACTTGCTATCTTTGTGAGTACCTACCTACGATTCTCCCTCGTGATGGGTCACGAGGGAGAATCGTTAGAAGATTAAGGGATGCGGCGGATATGGGTATCCGCCGCATCCCTTAATCTTCTAACCTTCACCGAAATCCATGTAGTCTTTCTGAGCTTGCTGAATGGACTATGCAACTGCATCTGAGCGTCGGACCGTGCGCCGGTGCGTAGGCGAGTTCATAAAGTTTACCGATCACTGGCCGGCCCGAGCGCTGTGCGTGCATGTCTGCGTCTCCTGTCTATGCTGCTTTGATTGTGGTACCTTGTTTGAGGCAAACGAGCCAGTGGGACACCTGCTGGTAAGTCATCATCGCTGTCCATCGATATCACGCCTCTAAGGTCGCTGATGCAATGCCTACCTCTAAAACCCCATACCCTCCTCAACTGGTTGTTCTGCCTCAAAACACACAGATTTTGATGTATCCCGTGAGACCTTAAGTCTACATACAAAGTACGTATAGGCTGACTCAGGTAATAGGATACTCTTTATCCTGATTAAATGCTCCTATTGAATCTTGATAATCGTCAATCACGACGAAAGTACCTACCTACCCTATAATTTTTGATGTCCGTATTCCATACGAGCAAAGCAGCGGGTAAACGCTAGTAAGGCTATATATAATTACTAGCGGCCGCCCGCGACTCCGTCCGCGTGGTTTCCGGTTTCCGCAAACGTGGGTATATACTATACCTATAAAGTACCATACAAACATTAATCCCCTTTTTCATTCCCTTGGGGTGGAACATATAAAAATCCTTTCTAAGGGGATCTTTATGTCATAGTAGCTTTATGCATGCCAAGTCCCAGCCCAATCGGTTTAAAATTGAAAAAGTTTCATACAAACATTAATCCCCTTTTTCATCCCCTTGGGGTGGAACATATAAAAATCCTTTCTAAGGGGATATTTATGTCATAGTTGCTTCATGCATGCCAAGTCCCAGCCCGATCGGTTTAAAATTGACAAAGTTTCATACAAACATTAATCCTCTTTTTCATCCCCTTGGGGTGGAATATATAAAAATCCTTTCTAAGGGGATCTTTATGACATAGTAGCTTTATGCAAGCAAAGTCCCAGCCCAATCGGTTTAAAATTGACAAAGTTTCATACAAACATTAATCCCCTTTTTCATCCCCTTGGGATAAAATAATAGATATATTCTATAGCCTATAACCTTCCTCGCCAAATACACTATCCAACACAAAAAATATTTTTCAAATCGGACCAGTAGTTCCTGAGATTAGCGCGTTCAAACAAACAAACAAACAAACAAACAAACAAACAAACAAACAAACTCTTCAGCTTTATATATTAGTATAGATAGCTTCATACATGCCAAGTCCCAGCCCGATCGGTTTAAAATTGACAAAGTTTCATACAAACATTAATCCCCTTTTTCATCCCCTTGGGGTGGAACACATAAAAATCCTCTCTAAGGGGATCTTTATGTCATAGTAGCTTTATGCATGCCAAGTCCCAGCCCGATCGGTTTAAAATTGACAAAGTTTCATACAAACATTAATCCCCTTTTTCATCCCCTTGGGGTGGAACATATAAAAATCCTTTCTAAGGGGATCTTTATGTCATAGTAGCTTAATGCTTGCAAAGTCCCAGCCCAATCGGTTTAAAATTGACAAAGTTTCATACAAACATTAATCCCCTTTTTCATCCCCTTGGGGTGGAATATATAAAAATCCTTTCTAAGGGGATCTTTATGACATAGTAGCTTTATGCAAGCAAAGTCCCAGCCCAATTGGTTTAAAATTGACAAAGTTTCATACAAACATTAATCCCCTTTTTCATCCCCTTGGGATAAAATAATAGATATATACTATAGCCTATAACCTTCCTCGCCAAATACACTATCCAACACAAAAAGAATTTTTCAAATCGGACCAGTAGTTCCTGAGATTAGCGCGTTCAAACAAACAAACAAACAAACAAACAAACAAACAAACAAACTCTTCAGCTTTATATATTAGTATAGATAACAGCATTTCTTACAATTCGTGAGCTGCTACTTTGGAATTAAATCAATTATTTCCAAAAAAAGCAATAATTTTAGTTAGAAAGCTTTTTAGAATTTAGGTGACGACCGGCGCGTCGATGTCTTTTGCTCAGAGTCATCGCTCGTCAGCGCCGCGAGACATGACATTATCATCATCGCGAATGAGCTGCCTTACGTGTCAACTAAATCAAAACATTAATATATTAAATTTCTAAACAACAGGCAAAATTATTGGCATTTCTTGCCCCTGTCTGAAAGCTTTTATTTCGTACATCGTATATCTATATCTATACTTAATATAGAAAGCTGAAGAGTTTGTTTGTATGTTTGTTTGTTTATTTGAACGCGCTAATCTCAGAAACTACTGGACGCATTTGAAAAATTATTTTTGTGTTGGATAGCCCATTTGACGAGGAAGGCTTTAGGCTATTGGAAATCGAAATCCACGCGGACGGAGCCATAGACTGATATGTTAATAATAGTTTACGTACACTGATAAAATGCTAAATTCAAATTCATTTATTTTTTTGTAAATGTGGGTAGGTTGCAGGATGTTCAAGTTAAAATATAGTACAGACACGCTTTGCCTACCGGCATACAAAATATTAAATAGAATATTAAACACAGAGACAATCATAAAATATTAAACACAGATGCAATCATAATGTCACAATTTGTCACACAAAAATTCTTGTGTGAGTAATAAGCCTTTTCTAACAACAAAAATTTTATTTTATGTTTGAATATATGCTGATCCGTTATTTTTAATATGTTCTCTGGTTATATACTCGGGGTGCCATACAAAAACACTGTGGTTTAAGAGTATTGTTCTATTTTGAGGTATACATATACTAAAACTGTGTCTTCTACTTATTCATTGTAACAAATTGGTCTGGATTATTTACTACAAATTTAACAATTTCAAAAATGTATAGACTGGCATGGGTTTTTTAAATCTTTAAAAATGCTAAGCAGCGTCGTTCACAGTATCGTGAAACTACCTACGTGAAATATCGCACAGACCGCGCGGGTGCAGATTATGATTAGAGTCTTATACTTATTACGTTCGCATGCTGGCAGAAGTGAGCGCAAAACCAAAACTAAACTTTACTTGAATCAAGACAATAAATGTATTATTATTGAATCCGGAGATGTTACTAAAATCAAATATTAAAAAAAATACGTAACATACTTGTTTAAAGTGCGTACCTCAAGAAACATTAATGCAATGCTACATTCTCAGTGATATCCATAATCCATTCCGCACGAAGATGCAGCTACAATAGCTTAATAACTTCCTATAGTTGCATCGCGGCCACGAGCACCTAGTTAAAGTTGGACAGCTCGCCGTCCGGTGTCGGCGCGGCGGCGTGTCCGGCGCGGGAGGAACCGCGCGTCGCTCCCGGCTTGGACCACGTCGAATACATTGGTCCAATGAAACAATCTTTGAGGTGCTTCCATATCGCTATGTGTCCTAGACAAGTCCTATTACAATGAGGGCCTCAGACGAATTTGCAAATCAAAAATATTTTACATAGTGATCGTCACAGGTTGTCGTTACAGTCTCAGTGACAGCAGCAGGCAAAGCAGTGCTCAGCGGCGTCAACGCATGTCGTGATTGATGCCCCCCCCCCCCCCCCCTACGCCCCTCCCCGAGACCGCCGGCACGGTCGGGCGGAACACTCCGGCCGCCCTCCTCGGCTTTTAATCAGAGCGGAATGCTGCCATTTTTCGTGAACGCGCGCCGCTGATAAAATACTTTTTGTGTCGGATTCCATTGTACATGGCTGCAATTAATAGCGGTTTTGCGTACCGCTAGTGGCGCTTTGAGCGCACGACTGAGGTGCCTGTACGTAATGGATGCTTGCGGGCGCGTCAGAGATAGGTACTAAGCTTATAAGGTCAACCAAAGAATTACTACCTACTCATAATTTGAAATAACTTCTATCCTTTTTCAGACGTTTACATAATACCAAAACCAAGTGGACATGAATTTGTAGGAACAAACCTACTCATGGATCGCCTGATGACAGGCAAATGCTTATCTATATTTCTATATTAATATATAAAGCTGAAGAGTTTGTTTGTTTGTTTGTTTGTTTGAACGCGCTAATCTCAGGAACTACTGGTCCGATTTGAAAAATTATTTTTGTGTTGGATAGTCCATTTGACGAGGAAGGCTATAGGCTATTGGAAATCGAAATTCACGCGGACGGAGTCGCGGGCGGCTGCTATCCAAAATAAAATTAAAACAAGTCAAATCCGTCCAAGCCCAGAGCAAATCAAGACGCAATTAGGTATCCGTTGCTACGCCAAACGGTTCTTAATGAAACTAAGGAAGTACCTAGTAGAAGTTAGTCACTCAAGAGCCGGTTGACTCACGATCGTCTGGTTAACATATCAACCAACGTACTTACGTTTATTTATTATTGTACGAGTACCTTTAAATGAAGAGTTTTGTTAGGTATATTACTTTAAGATAAAAGTCTAATTCAACTCTAGTCTGTTTATATCCCAGTTGCAAGCGTCCGTAAAATGTAAAACGAACCATATTGATAAAAATCCGTTTTGGCCGTTTAATTGAGTTTTTACTTTTAAAAAGAATGTCTAGGCATTTGTTATTTAAGATTTAGATTGTTTGTTATCAGAGAGCGCGGGACTCATCGCCGCAGCTTCATTACGCGCTCACTAAATTGCGCACTAAATCAATTTTATCAGAGAACACCGCGCGTGCATCACCGGATCTTATTAGCAAGCCGGGCCGAGTGTTTGCCAGCGCCCGCCGCCGGTCCTGTTCAGTCGGCGGTGCATGCTCGCGGACGTTTATTCAACGAAAATATTAATTACCCGTAATATGGCGCGTGGAACTTGGAGATAAACGGATGTAAAAGCGAACTACATAATAATATGTGTACCTACACATACGTAGTGTGGTCCAGGAATATTTCAAACAAAAGGCGAGATTAGGCGCAACGAATTTATTACTAGTACCTAGTTTTCTTTGACCATTTCGCTTGCAGCATTCTATTATCAACATACCCTAAGCTAATCAATAAGCCGAGGTGAATGGAATCCTTTGGAAATAAATAGCTTAGCTTTAGACTAAGGCTGGAAATAATGAAGAGCGGCGAGGCTGAGCATTCTGAACTCTGAAGAGATTGGTACCTATTCATTATGAATCCAATTCATCAAGAAGGAAAATGCAAAGTTCATGACACTAATTACTTTGAAACCTGTCTGGTTTAAGCCTTCCATAGTATCTTTTTTCAATATCGTAAAAGTCTTATCCCTATTAATTAGTCCGTTCTAAAAATATAAATGCGAAAGTAACCCTGTCTGTCTGTTAGCTTTCCCGCTTAAACCACTAACCAATTTTGTTGTTGAAATTTAGCACAGAAAATTTTGAGACATTGAGAAAGAAAACCTTTTATTTCGAAAAAAAAAAGGGACCTGAAGTCCATGCGGACGAAGTCGCAGGCGGCCACGATTTGTGTACCTTTACTTCATAGGTTTAATGTCCGTATAAGAATTGAAGGAAGATGTTGTGTGAACGTCACACACTACTAATGAATTATGATGTCGGCCGACACTTTAGCGGCTGCATGTGCTTATTGGGCGGCCGGGGCCCGGCGCCCGGAGTGTCGCAGCTATCGAGTTGCACAGGAGCGGGTCAAGTGCGGTGCAGCGGGGCACGGGGGGCGGGGGTGGACTATTTATAGAAACTGAATGCGAGGACGAGGGCAATTAGTCGTGTCAACTCCCCGCCCCGCGCTGTCATATCGGATCATTGCCGCGGCTCCCGCGGGAATGCCGCTGCAGCCCGGACCTGGTAATGCCATCTAATGATTTAGTCCGGGCTCCATAAAAACTATTTAAATGGACTCCTGTTACAAGACCATTCAGTTAAATTACGTGGACACAACGCTTTCAGAGTTAGGCTACACTCTCGAGGTGTTACATCATGTTACGGCATTGTTGAGCCAACAATGCATCGAATAGTAGTGTTATGGAATATTTGTAAATACTTTTTGTATTAAATATCGGTCTAAACGTTAATGACATATGAGCGGAAAAGTATTTGTTTAACTTGTATTGAGGAAATCGTTGTTTTCGACTGTAGCAGTAGCGCGGCGGGCAGTCGGCACGGGCTGCGCGGGCGCCGCGTGACTCAGCGCCGCGACGCGCTGGACGCGCCGGAGGTCAGCCCGGGCTGCGACTTTTCCTCTTACGGCAGGACCTTGTCGAGTACTATGCGTCAAATACTTCTATTGCTATAAAATCTTGTTTAATTGAAAAACTATAATGAGTTCATATCATGATTCATCGAAATTGCCAAGGCTGTGCCAAAGGCCGTTGGCAAGGTTAGTTTCGATAAGATACCTATAAAAAACAATAATTAAACTTTTATACATGTTGTGACTAACATTTTTCTCTGTCACGACTTCGGGCTAGGTACAGAAACTGGATGAGAACGATTGTGGTATTGAGTCCATAACAGTACCGCAGATCTACAAAGCCTGTGGCGGTGCTTTCAGTAGCGCCTCCTTGAAACGATTTCTAAAATACATCACGAATTGATAGAAAAGTTGACTGAAAACATAAAGCCATTCGGAAGAATCGATGTTTGTGTTGTTTACTGCTTAAATAACAACTCGCATAAAACTCGCCGGAAATGCGCAGGTCATTTCCCTTTCGGTCGGGGCGGGTACATACATTACGTATAATAAATGTGTTTGCGGATAGATTTATAAAGGACGTTCCATTATAAGCTCATATCGGATTAAGTTCGGACGCGGACGCACGGCCGCCGAGTAAAATATAGGGGACGGAGGTTAGTGGAAACAACCGAGCGATGACCAGAACGCTGCCACTCGCCCGAGCCAGTATCGCGTGCCGGGCCTACACTCGGCCCGCTCCCTATTGGTCGCTTGTGATTAAATACTGGTCAGAGACCTCGATAAGTACTTGAGAAGTATGAAAAAGTTTATCAATCCACTAAGGAAAAACGTAAAAAGTACATTTTCTCTATCCAGCGGAACCAAGACGGACTCGTCAACAGGATGCTGACGCGACGGGTGATACAATGAAACATTTATTCTTATTTCCCTTTTCCAAACTTTACTAGAAACATTTTCACTAATTGACGTTGACCTTGTATTGTTTTCCTGGTGCGACGGTGGAGGGTTTTGTCTCGCAATAGTAGGACTGACCACGCGCGGGCGTCACAAGCGGCTCTCCGCTCGGCATTGTCCCGGCTCACACACTCTACATGAGGCTTTCAGCATATGGGGCGAGTGGAGCGAGCGAGGCGATGAGTTCCCCCCCCCCCCCCCTCTGGTCGCAGAGGCGCCTAACTCTGTAATGGCCGCTTCCCGCGAGCGCGTGTCACTCGGCGCGCTCGTAAACAACCTCGTAAAATTATTTACATTTGCCGCGTACTTTTTTACTTCTTCACTGGGATGGAGCCGGCGATTACCGTATCGCCGGGAAATTGGATTGTTTGCTTGCTCGTCACTACATAGTATAAAATAAAGTCGCTTTCTCTGTCCCTATGTCCATTTGTATGCTTAAATCTTTGAAACTACGCAACGGATTTTGATGCGGTTTTTTTTAATAGATAGAGTGATTCAATAGGAAGGTTTTTATGTATAATACATGCATAATATAGTAGAGAAACACTAATAAACTTAGTTAAACCCGTACGAAGTCGGGGCGGGTCGCTATTTATAATAAAGTAAAAGTGCGTAAATTATTTTTCGTACTAAAATAATTGCACATTATACACCTACAAATACTTTTATTTTTAACAGTAGTTCTGTTTTGCTAAATTAACATAAATTAATAATAAATAATTATCAGTACTCCAGTCAAAATAGACAAAATTAAGACTCAAGTTTGCATTAATTCCCAACAAGCTGGATTTTTGTGCAGGCCTTGAATATGTCATTACAAATGATATGTCAAAAGTCCCCATCGATCCCGCTAGTGCGTTGTTTTTTATTCGTGGTCAAAGGGCCCAAATTTGCGTTTTTGCTTATATCTCTGAAACTAAGAGAGCTATCGAAAAATGGTTCAGGTAAAGTTTGTAGATCGTAAAATTGTCTACCTAAAAGATTTCTACACTTTTCTTGTACAAAGCAGCGCTGTTGAGATATCTTGACTTTAAGCCGCAGGAAAGTCGTATTTTCGAGTAGCCCACATTATGCAATTACAATTAATTGTGTTGAGTAGTTTATCTGGAGCAGGTGGCAGTTAAGTATGGATTGGTTCTAAACTATTATTTACCAATTTCCAGCTCCAATTTTCACGATTTAGATCATTGAAGTCAAAAAAGACAAAATGATGTATCAAGCTTGCATTCATTCCCAACAATGGGGACTTTTGTGCAGGCATTGAATACGTCATTACAAATGATATGTCAAAAGTCCCCATCGATCCCGCTTGTGCGTTGTTTTTTATCTGTACTGGAAATCTTCAGATCCTATTTTTAACCGTTCTGGTAGTCAAACCTTAATGGTCCCCATAGAGACTTTTACTCCTTACATGAAATACGATCGACTGGCGCGAAAAAAAAAATTTGGAATTTTCAGTACAAAATGTATGGGAAAAGTTTTTTTTTGTGTTTTCTTTGCCAATCGATCCAATTACATGTTAGGATTAAAAGACTCTATGGGACCATTTGAGGTTTGAGTACTAGAAATGTCAGAAATCGCAAAAAACTTTTCCCATACATTTTGTACTGAAAATTCCAAATTTTTTTTTTTGCGCCAGTCGATCCTATTTCATGTAAGGAGTAAAAGTCTCTATGGGGACCATTGAGGTTTGACTACCAGACGGGTTAAAAATAGGATCCGAAGATGTCCAGTACAGATAAAAAACAACGCACAAGCGGGATCGATGGGGACTTTTGACATATCATTTGTAATGACGTATTCAATGCCTGCACAAAAGTCCCCATTGTTGGGAATGAATGCAAGCTTGATACATCATTTTGTCTTTTTTGACTTCAATGATCTAAATCGTGAAAATTGGAGCTGGAAATTGGTAAATAATAGTTTAGAGCCAATCCATACTTAACTGCCACCTGCTCCAGATAAACTACTCAACACAATTTATTGTAATTGCATAATGTGGGCTACTCGAAAATACGACTTTCCTGCGGCTTAAAGTCAAGATATCTCAACAGCGCTGCTTTGTACAAGAAAAGTGTAGAAATCTTTTACGTAGACAATTTTACGATCTACAAACTTTACCTGAACCATTTTTCGATAGCTCTCTTAGTTTCAGAGATATAAGCAAAAACGCAAATTTGGGCCCTTTGACCACGAATAAAAAACAACGCACTAGCGGGATCGATGGGGACTTTTGACATATCATTTGTAATGACATATTCAAGGCCTGCACAAAAATCCAGCTTGTTGGGAATTAATGCAAACTGGAATGTCTATTTTGACTGGAGTACAGGCCCAAGCATTTGAATCTCAAACACGTCACTTCGCAGACAATTAACAATTAAGCGTTCATTTGACAGCAAATATTTTCGAGTATTTCTACATAATTAGATAGGTACACAAACAAGACCAGTCTAACTAATTGAACTAAACACTTTAATACTTGTTTGTACTGCAGGCGTTATTGTGACTACTTACACATGACTATTACGAAACCAGAGTATCTGTCGATTATCACAATTGAGGTATTACGACTACGTACCTACCTATTAGAGTTGACATCAAGTACAAAAATGCGTCAACTTGGAGGGAAGGGGCGGATATTTTTGTGACTTTTTTGTCTTTTTTTATCCATGAAATGACCCGCCACTAGCGTTATATATTTCGTCCTACAATGATTTGTACATGGTTTTAATACATATACGCACAATAGACGGCAGCTGTTGCCATGGACAATAGAGCGTAGGTATAAGAAAATATTTCTGCGAGTCGTCTACTCTACACGTAGTAGTTTGTAATACCTCAATTTCGATTACAGACATGTTGTTGGAATAAACCGGTTACTTCCTATTCACACATCAATAATTGTTTTTTTCTTTTAATCCTCCCTGTAGAGTCAAATGCCGGACAAACCTTGATTGGCGAGCGCGTAGGACTAGTTTGCTCAGGGCGCGTCCGTCGCCGCGAGAGAACTCATTATGTACATGTATTTGGTTTTAACAGGGTTGTTCTTAATTTATTTTTGTAATATCTATAAGATGGACTTATTGAAATAAGACTTGCAAAAGAAGTTTGAAAATCCATCATAGAAGATCTGAGTTACTTTATTCGAAGTGTTGATTCAAGATTTGATGTTTTATTATGTAAAAAAAAACGTATTTATAAAGAACTATTTTGCTGGGATGCTATAAGGGCAGGATGTAGTCGTTTGAGTTAGTGTGGCGAGTAGTGTGTCGCGGTGTGCGAGTCGCTCCATTCACCGCGCTGCGCTGGGTCGAGGCTAGCACCGGCTAGGGCTGCTGCCCAAGGAATTATACATTTAATAATTATTGTAACTATAATCTTAGACTATAATTGTATAGTATTTTTATGAGCAAAGAGATGAAGCTGATCTACATATCGCCACTGACGCTCTCCCTCGCAGAACAGAAGAAATTAAGTAAAAAATTATACCGGAGCACTAGCCAACTACTTAACTTACTAGAATGAATATTTATTTCGGCTTTAAAATTTTTACGTGTAATGCTCAAACATTTTGATGTGCTTTATGTGTATTTGGTAACGTTTGAGGGTTTATTTAAATGAAAAATTGTTTATATTCCAATATATGATAGAATACGCTGGAGAGTGGTCGGAGTATCCCTGCAGCTGCAGAAGGTGCATGTGCCCGGAGGGGACGGGAGGCAGGGAGCGGGGGGGGGGGGTTGCACTGGGAGCGTGCCAGCGCGGCACAGCGGCTGCATCAGCTGACGACCGCCGCCGCGCGCGACTCGCTCGTAACTTCAACAATCTTGTATTGATTGTGAACAACATGTGGCACATCGCAATGTGCTACTGAAATCTATTTGCATACATTGAATTGAGCACATTTTCGGCGCGCGTTTGTGAATTCTCTCAGCAAATAATAATGTTTATTACATAATAGAGATATAATCGCAGACTCAGTGATAGAACGTTCGCCGATTTACTAGCAGACAATGAATGATACGTGCTATAAAGTAGATTGACCAATGTTAAAATTAAAAGACAGCCTACAAAAAACACTACTAACTAAATTTTGCAATCTTCCCAACAATGTTTTATAAGTTTTAATTACATAGAGCCGGCCGGAACCGCTGGCAGTATATTATCATTAGATCATCCCGGTCGGTGGCCTTCAGCGTTTATGAACTTAATTTGTTATCAGGTTGTTTGGATGGTGATTTACGGGCGCTTAATTACGGCGAGTAGGTCCGCACAATCGACTGGGGCGAGCGTGAATGAATTAATTAGGGGTAGCGCTAATCGCGGTCGACAACCCCGCGACCTCCACGCCGCCCCGCGCCGCCGCCCCCGCGCCCCTGCGCCCGCCGCCGCTGCCGGCTTCTACGTCACTCCAAACACCTCGTCTTAAAAACTTCAACAGACACTAAAATTGCGGGCTTAAAAAAAGTTGACTTCAGAAAACACAACATTTTCAAAATATTTTTTCCTACTTTTCTTGCGTTTCCTTATTTTTTTAGATGACTAGGTATGAACAATGTCTAACGTTAAATGTTTATTTTGAATGAAAAATTTCATTCCGCTTCATAGGCTTACACACTATTGAGCTCTAAAACCTGAGTTATTTTCCCACATTATTTTCTCTGAATATTTTTTTACAACGTCAAGTAAAACAGTTTAGCCAGCGGTTCGTTCAATATCCCAATATGTAATTCGTGATCATGCAATGTTATCCTCTGACATTGGACCTCTCCCAGGGTCGCGCTGGGCGGGAGGTCGCTGTGTGGCGAGCATTAATCTCGCCAAGGCCCTAGTCCTGACAAATCATCCGCAATGCACAATATTCTCCTTTTCCTCCTACCTAATAATATAATCTCGCTGAATTCCTACGAAGATAAGTAAAATCGGTGACATTGATATTTTAGAACTTCTTCGTTTTGTGCCGGCTGAGGGCTCACGGGTCATTACCGGTAAATAAGTAATATTCAATAGTAGCCTCGAAATTATGCGTTGGCATGCGTGAAATATCAGCTCCTAATGTTTAAATTAGCCATTTTCATTTATAAGGTATTCCACTCGGAACACATTTCAACACTCGCTTACAAAGATTTTAGCAGATTACGTGACTTCTTTATTGAAATCGTTCAGTCAAAGTCAAACTCATAAAATGCTAATCGTTTTCCCCAATTCTTATAATTCTAATTGGGAGTGTTTTATTACACCCGGGTCCTAAGAATCCAAAATTGGATAACTAATTTGCACAATGAGTTGAGTTATGAGCAAAATTAAGGCCGCTCGCGTAAACGATAAATAAGTGCCAGAATGGATTACAAGATTTCCTCTCGCCGACGGGAAGTGGAAATGTCAGAAAACCTATCAATATCGCGCGGAAAAACTGTCAATCATTACGAGCTGACCGTGATGGATCATTCCAAATTAAATCCGGTCAGTGAATGAGGTGCGAGAGGCGCGGAAGCGGCGTGGCGCGTCGTGGCGCGGTGTTGCGGCGCGGCGTGGCGGCGCGGCGTGGCGGCGCGGCAGCGGGCGGCTGCGGGCGGCGCGGCCCGCTGACGGCGCGGTGTCGGCGACCGGCGATGATGGATGACGGCAATAACGACGCGGCCCTCGTTACCGCGCGTCGCCGCCGTGTCAACACTTCCCGCGCGGTCTCCCTCCCCCACGCTCGCGACCCCACCCGCTGCCCCCCGCGCACCCCCACACGTGATGACGATACAGATCCAGCAGGATGTGAGAATCAGACTTTAAGGCTCAGCGACGATGACTTGTAAAGTGCATGTAAATATGATTGAGTAAGCTTGACTTTTCGTATATTCTGCTCATCTGAATCTGAAAGCTGAATAATTTTAAGCTATGTATTTTCATCCTACGATTCAACCTACGTATACCATTTAGAAATAAAACAGGATAATATAATATTTATAAGCACCGACATCATCCTTCATTGCCCTATCTATGTCAGATTACAAGCGAAAATTCTCTGCTCGAGCGTGATAAGGATTCAAACAAGTTTAGTGTTTGATTGATGACACGTCCTGAAAAAAAAAAGATACTTGACCCCGCACTGATATTTTAATATTACGAGTACCAGGAGTAGATAATATCTCTATCTACTACAGCTATTCTGTATGATTGCGTTGACCATATAGCTCATGCGGTTAGTTATATGGTACAGGGCCATGCGGACCAGTCTACTAACTGATCTTTGTAAATTAAATCTGGTGCTTTTACTTTTGGGTTTTGTAAGCATGTCCGTACATTTATTGTGACGTCAATAACACTCTCATATTAACCGTGAGAAAACACTCTATGCTTATTTAAATGAAAATGGTGTCTTGAATTCGTTTAGCAATTCAGGAACAAGGGAGTTCCATTCCAAGAAGTTGGTCGGCTGTAGCGCTGGAGTTGGTAAATAACGGCAGACTGCGGCGAATACAAAACGCTATCCGTCTCAGTCAGCGCTGCTTTGCATTTTAATTCAGCAAACAACGAGACGTGACCTTAGTTCAGGACAACTATCTACAGATGGATAACAAACAGCGTCAAATATCAGGCGGCAACTCGCCTCGTCCATTACGATAATAGGTACCATTGCAATTCTTTCGAAGTCCGTATTTATTTTTTAAACATAACGCTGAAAAACAACGTCTTTGCTTAAAACATGTCTTTGCGATATAACTTATCATGCCACGCTGCAGCTTCAGCTGAACATGAATGGGCGAGCTGGCATGAAGAGACATAAATGCCTCCCCACAGAAAACCTAAAGAAAGTAGTTACGGCTCTTTATCATCGAGTTACTCAGTTAATAGGAATCAGGTGTTGTACATTTTCGATGTTGTTTAATACCAAATACAAGTAGCACATAAGCACTTTTATCAAGTTAATTCAGATTAACGAAGATGGGATGGATTAAATGTTCTTTTATATTTTCCTTTCCTCGCAAGGATCGCTAGTTGGGTTCATGTTGAATGTGTTTTATGGAGTCCGGAAAGGTTCGTCACATAAGCCGTCCGGAGTCCGGCGCCCGTGCCCTGCGCGACCTTGGCGTCGCTCGGCTCCGGCGACATTTGTCACGCGGATGTCGTCAGCACACATGTCGCGCGCAGGCGGACCCGCTTCTTTTTATGCTACGATCGGACGGAACTTTCTCCCAGACATTTCCGTAAATAAAATGTGTGCGGGAATAAGACTTTCCATGACACGCAGATAATCTGGAGATGTATCAAAATACTTTGTGTTAAATGGAAAAATCACCTTGAAAAGTTTTTTTCGATTTGTTTTTTTTTGGGGTTTAAAGAAGCTTAAATGACTTTAAATGGGAAGGAAATGCAATATGTAAACGAGTATATAAACTACATTTAAAGTTTATTATCCACAAATTCCTATGATTTACCCGTAGGTATTTATGATTTATAAAGGAGACCGAAACGATCCCATAACACCCTGGGCCCAGCATGTAACGAAATGAAAATAGTGTCATTTAAAAGGTTCAAACTCAAAAACCAATCAGTGAAAATTCTGTAAGTTTCGGCAATCTGAGAGCTGAGATAATGAAAGTTTAGTAAAAGTGAGGTTATGTTGCAATCTTTGACTGTCAGATGCATTGATTTAAATTACTTAATGTTTAGATGTTGTTTAAGCACTCATTATCGGACAATCAGGTGATTCAAGCCTGCAATGTCCTAACCAAACTGGGAAAAACAACACAAAGTGAAAGTGTTCCCCGCGGGATTCGAACCCACGACCTCCGAGATCGTAGTTTTTGAGCACAGCGCTCTAACCTCTGCACCACGG
Source organism: Nomophila noctuella (assembly GCA_958496325.1). Lineage (NCBI taxonomy): Eukaryota > Metazoa > Arthropoda > Insecta > Lepidoptera > Crambidae > Nomophila > Nomophila noctuella. The sequence goes on along the minus strand of OY292500.1, from coordinate 13,453,009 downwards.
AGGCAGTTACACTAATATTTTTTATAAAAATAAATGTAAAATACTTTTAGTCACATCACAACACATTTAAAAGTATTTAAATTACCCCCGTTACTGAAGAAGGATCAACAATATAGATGGGTAACAAATAAGAGTTCTGAAAAAGAAGAAGGAGAAAAAACGTCAAACAATAAAACAGTTTATTTTATTTAAAGTAGTATTTTACATATTCGTCTTCAATAATTAGAAAAATATCGTCCAGGAATTTGGCAGGAGGAACAATGTCGTGGTATCTAGCCCTGCTAAGATACCATATAATGGTCATAATGTGAGAACAGCAGCCTACAGTTCGCCGGAATTGTTTCATCACTTAACGGTCGGTGGCCTAGTGTATTGCACTGACCAGTTGCTATACCACAATTCACACAGCGACCCATCTTAATAACAATAACCAATCCGCAAGCCAGCGATGAAATCCAAAATAACAAATCAAAGTAAACGTGCGTGCGATCTTCGGTGTCCAATGTAAAAGCAAAGGTCGTATAAGGTGGGCTGGTTCGGAGTCCGTAAAACAAAGCAGTGGTCGTTGAAAATAGAAAATAAGGAGAAAAGGGTACAAGTGACACATTGTCAAGTCACACGTCAATTAATGTGAAATCGAAAATCATAGCTAATAGTCATTCGTACAATCGATTATTTCAGGAAAAAGATCTTTTTCATATTTCTCAGTTTCCAGATTGAGAATCAAGCTGATTTTTGGCATGTGTATTTACAAAAAAACGACTTATTTTTAGACCAAATTCCTAGTCATTACATGCTGGGCCCAACATTTTCATTCTCCTTTAATTGTCACTCGACAAACAACTTCAAATCAAAAAAATACAGTTCATCTTTTGTCTTCTTTACTATATGTATAGACATCAAAAAAGTTTGTGTTCTGCCCATCCCGACTTACGGACCTTACGGTGTATGGTCTTTGACCAAGAGCTAGAAGTCCAAACTCAAGGTTTGTAACGTGGTGCTATGGACCAAAGCATACTCAATTTAAAACTTACAGATAGTACTATATTCGATCATTCGCTCCAAGTCACTAATAAGGAATGTTTGCAAAACAACATCCAAACTAAAATAGGACTGGTCCAGCAATTTTCACCAATGGATACCGACCGATGGGCAACTGACCAGGGGAAGGCCGAAGAGAAGATGATATGACGATCTTAGATGCAGATAAAATAATTTAGGGGAGACCTTTAGGACAATATTGGTTTACTAAAAAGAACAAAAAACGACTAAGATATTTGAGTACGGGTAGTACACATTTTGCGCAACATCATGTAGACCGCAAAGTAGCATGAAAAAATTGTACAGGGCAGGCTTAAAATGTCAAATATGTACCTCACGAACGAACTAGACAAAAAAAAATATATTTATAATGATAAAGAATGGTAAGCGAATTGTCCGGGGGCGCGGTATCGTCGAGGGGGTATTTCTGCCTTTACAACCGTTTTATAGTCCCTCGAAGCGCCGCCGCCGCTGACTGCGCCGCTCTCCGCACTTATAGGTGTTTTACTGTGGCAATTGCCATAATTTACACCCAAAATATTTGCTTGCTCGGTATTACAGAAGACATTGAAAGTGTTTTTAGATCTTCTTAAAGAAAGTGATCGTTTCTCTTAATCCGCAACGAATTTGAGAACAACAAACAATATTCTTTTTGGGTGGTTTGATAGATTGTCTAACTGAAATATTGTACTGACCGAGACTAATAACCAATGGAAAAAGTTTTTTCGCAAATATTACTAATTTACAAACATTAAGTATAAAGTCTGTTCAGAACTCTTGATAAAAACTGTATTTGCAAATTAAACTGTTGCATCTGTATGTATTTATTTTTAATTATCTTTATGGTAATGGCTTTCCACATATTATAAGTACTAGGTATGTATGTTTGTTAAGCCAACGGCCGCGCCGCGGGCTGTAACTCTGAACTCGCGCCGTGCGTCCCGCCGACAGACGCGCGAACATTTACGACGCCACTAATGCTGAAATTACTTCAAACGTTCTGTAAAATTAAGTGGTGGTTTCGCTTTTGGGGCCATGATTTTATTCCGACATATAGTACAGGAAGATTCGAAAAACTTTTATGTGTTTTTGGTTGAAATACCTAAATATATTCATTCATTCATTTGTCAGTCGATTATGTTCGGCTAGGATTTGGTAGATTTGGTGGCTAGGATTAGGTAATCTGTGGAAATCCTAACTGACATAGTTATACATATATTTGACATAGTAAGGCTATAAATAAATAATATCACTGGACATTTTTCACACAGCGCCATCTAGCCCCAAACTAAGCAATTTCGTCGTATTTACTATTTGAGAGCACAACTTAACAGGGGAAGATGCGATTTTTTTCTGCCCCGCCTCCGACGGCCTCATAGAGCTCTCGTAAATGAAACTCAATTAAAGCAGCTCGTAATATTCATTCACCGTTTGTGTACCCAGATTTTTCTGATAGCTAATAAAACAAGTGTTTTATTTGAAATCTCACTCTGGTGCAAAATGTTAGCCAGTTTTATTGAAAGTTGTTTGTTGTTGCGCAGGGACGTGTCGAGCAACAACATCACGACGCTGCCGCGCGACGCGCTGCAGCCCGCCGCCGGCCTCCGCGACCTGTGAGTGCCTCCCTCGTCTCCCGCCCCAGGCTCAGGACTTGTGCCCAGCGGACTCCGCCACGCCGCGTCGCCGGCATCGCACTTCAGACTCATATTCACTCTCACCCTCACACTGCACCATTTTACTGTTCTAAACATATTCCATGGTTTTAAATCTGACTGCACTTCTCCAATTTTTTTCAAATCATTTTTTATTATTTAACATGTTATGAACCTCGCAAAAAGACAAGCTCTTTTAAAGTAGTGGTGGTAAATTGATCCGTAAACCGATGTTACACTGGTGTGGTAATTATCCCTGCAGTTGTAAGTGATGATGATGATGATGTAGTCCCGGCCACTTCGACTAGGCGACGGCGGCAGTTGTAAGTAAAAATGCTTTAGAGCATATATATTTTAATGGCACTCTATTTTAATGTGGCCGCGAGAGAGACAAATAAAAAATCGAAAATCTAAGTTGCCGCCACGACACTTGCAGTTCGATATCGGCAGCCGCACCGGCACAGCCGCTGCTCCATGGCGGAGGCCCCTCACGCACGCCGCTTGTCTCCTGGCTGGTTTCTATTACAGCCGTGACAGCGACACCAGGTCTCGCTGTCACGGCCACCTGTGCACTCTAGCTTTGGGCTTATCCTAGTGTGATTAACTATAAGGCTTCGCAATAGGATATCATCAACTACGTAAAGGAACCATTTAACATATTTATGCGTATAGCATGTATCTTTTAAACGAAGTACAGCAGGTACAATCCCACATTGCTGGGCGGAATCGTACATCAAGATCTGTATTTCCCAGTTGTTAACATGCCTTACATTGGAACTCGGCGTTGCTATCTGCCCACATTATTAGTCAACTGGGGTAATGTACAATTGAACACATCTTACCGCTCAGATCATCTGCATAAGTCGTCGGCATGCATATTGAACCCGTCGGCGCGAGACCGTAATAGCAAGTAAGTACACGCATTGTGTTGGGATATTGCGCAACGGAGACATGGGCCGATGTCGGCGCGGTCGTGACCCCGATACTTCGGATATCAGAGGTGACAAGCGCCGGGGCCGATGCAAATGCGCCCGCCGCCGCTCCGCCTCGGGAAGCTTGCAATTTACCCGCTCTCATATGGATTTCATACGTGTTCTGACACCTATTTCGCTTCTCGTCAAATATCGCGTCATAGAAAGCACAATGGGATGACTGCTCTTAGATTGACTTACCACATGCGAACAACGTCAATCAATATAGATATATGTATATATATTGGGAGGAAGGCGTCGGGTAACGCGTTGTGTTGTGTTGTGCAGGAACCTGTCGTCGAACCGGCTGGAGTCGGTGTCGGGCGGCGCGCTGGGCGGCGCGGCGCTGGCGCGGCTGTGGCTGGACCGCTGCGCGCTGCGCCGCCTGCCCGCGCACGCGCTCAAGGACCTGCACCACCTGCACTTCCTGTGAGTCCCACCACCACCACCACCACCACCACCACCACCACAGTAACCCCAGTCACATGCATTAGGCACACGGACACCTTAAAAAGAAGTACCAATCAACACTCAACTAGTTAAAAATTTCAATAAAGTTAATGCACACTAAACAGTGCGACGACTTAAACGATGATTACTTATAAATCAGGCAAAATTCATTTTCTGTATGTAATCATTTTCTGCGAGAAAGATTTGAATGTTATTTTTTCTATTTCGGACTGTGACTTTTTGCAACGAACCCACTTTTTCTCTGAATCGCGCACTCGACCCGTCAGGCGCGACGCGCGCGGCAGGCTGCATCATGCAGGAGTGCGCGGCAGTGCAGCTGCAGCTCTTCACGCAAAGCCTGCTCATTATTGAGAAGATAACAACTTAGCTGGAACGCTTATTATAGTTATGTAAAGTATTTCTTATAGATCTACGATATTTCCTGCATTTAGTTTCTTCCTATGATAGCTGTAATGTATTTGTCCTTACTACCGATTTATGTGGGCCAGTTTTTCCCCTTACGGGCAATAAGATAGATGCATTTACTCGTGCTAAATGTAGGAAAAGTTGTTTTGTGATAGAAGGGGAAAAGTTTCAGTAAATGCTTCATGATTCATATGTTTATCAAACTACCATCCGAACCCTCACAATGTTCATATTTTTTCCTGGTGAAGAGATGCACGCATATAAAACAGCCATAAAAGTGAAAATATGTTACATCAACTTAAAGAAACTTTCAAGGAATTTGTTGCAAGGAAATACGGGTTCCAGAACTTCTTAGTTAACAAAGTTTTTAATACGAAAGGAGCTTTTTTCGATATTCTTTACTTTGTTTAGATTTAAGTTAACATAGAAAACATAATATCATTATTTATGTAAGTACTAAGTACGTTTACGTTGCAGACAATGAACTGAAGTACTCGAATATTGTACACGTCTGTGTGTAAATGTAGACCATACACGTGATTTATGGCGTGATGAACAACAGGGGTACATCCAAGTGCGATGGCCCCTTTACTTATTCGTTGTCTTTATTGTTGTCGCGCTGACAAACGAGCTCGCGGAACACACCACGTGCCGAGCCGCGATATTACCCGACGCGCGCGCTCTCACGCCGCGCCGCTCGCTGCTCAAGCACGGCGCGGCGCGCGGCTGTCGTGAGCGATCATATGAAAATTCATTACAGTTGTATTTATGGCTACATATAACACATAACCATTACCATAATTTCTGGCGGTTTGTTAATGTGTATGAAACCTCGTTCACATTTGCGAAAGTAAATGAATTCCCGACCGCAATAATCCAAAATGAATGTGATTCCGACGCACCCACCGCATATTTCTGTCAGTATGACTGATTTTTTATTGATATCCGTGTATTTTTACACCGCTCCTCGTTTCTTAGTCAGCAGGACGTTTCTTCTCGCAGATGCCATCAATTCGGGCAAACATTATCTCGAACCCATTTAAAGAAAAAACAAATTGGCTCGAGCCGCAGAACGCCGACGTTTCCGATGGCCTGCTTACTTTACGCATAACAACGCTGAGTCAGCAAATAAAAGAGATTCTATAGGTCCCCTCTTATTTAAGAAATGACAATAAATAACTTGGGTGGGCTGGATAAAGGCTTGGTAAACAGAGCGGGCGATATTTCCATGTCGGCCGCGCGGTAAACAACGCTGCCTGCGGGCGGCGCTCCCGCTATTTACAACTTACTTTTGGAACGAAATGAACATACAAGTCGATGACATTTCAATCGGTCTGCGGGAATATACTAAAAGTATCTCGCACGTATTTGAGAAAAATGTTATCAGACGGAGGCACTAACCAATTAGATGACCTTTTAACAAAGTGGTAGAGACGGGAGTCACACTTAATGCACATTTTGATAGAGAAATACTACCAGAATGAAAAGTAATTTTATTACTATACTTCACTAGTACGATTTTACAAACATTCTATCAAACAATTCAATGAAAATACTATCTGGAAAAATATACCTACTATTATGATAATAGTAGGTACATAGTTGAAACAATTGACAAAATAGCGATTTTAAAATCGTGAAATCGTGCTTTAGTAGAAATGCGGTTTAATAATGAAACTGAAAGTGTCCCGTGGCGAGTGAAAATCTGGCGTGACGTCAAGGGTGGACTGGAGCGACCTGCACCGCGCTCGCGTCGTGGCTATGGTCAAGTCATACGACTTTCAGGGCTACGCAGATTCCCAACATATGATTTTTGAGGTATAACTACTTTCTTAACAGAATGAAACACTGGCATTGGTACCATTTTATTATTACTCAATATCAAACTGAACTGAAACTGAGTTGAGTCACAACACGTTAGCAGATGAACTTGTTTGCATAATAATGGATGTATTAAGATGTTGCTTATGTTTCAAAAGTATATCCTCTTTTACCCTTTTCAAGTTTAATCTGCAAAAGTGTCTAGTGTTGCGGCGGGCGCTGGCACGCGAGTGCACCCCGCGCCCGCTATTGATCCGATCACCGCTCAAACAACTATTGTGTACGTTTTATAAGACCACACTGAACACCAGAGATTATCTGATTGTGCACATTTTCAAAGTGCTTGAGCCCTTGTGGTGCACGGGTTTATTTATTTATTTATTAATCGAACAATGGTTCACAAAAGAATAACAAAAGTCCCACAAAACTATTTTGATAGAGCACAACAATAATATTGTTACACGTTTGAATCTCGTTCAATGCCCGTTTTGGTAAGGATTTTGCATTGTCCGGCAGACTGTAGACGTCCAAGATTTTATTTGGTGTCATCGTAGCTGGCACTATGGCTCGACACAACGCAATACGCGTGCCAACTGCCAAAATGAAGAGCAGGACCCTAATGGATGCCTACTTTCGTTTTTAACCGACATCAAAATAAGGAGGGGGTTCTCAATTCGTCCGTATTTTTTTTTTATGTTTGTTACCTCATAACTTTTGCCTGGGTGAACCGATTTGGATGTTTTTGGTTTCATTTGGTCCCATAGAAATTTGGTCCAATTCTGACAGTGGGATCCATGAAAAACTGAATAAGTCTGAAATAACCGACTTCAAAAAAAGGAGGAGGTTCTCAATTCGTCCGTATTTTTTTTTATGTTTGTTACCTCATAACTTTTGCCTGGGTAAACCGATTTGGATGTTTTTGGTTTCATTTGACAGCTGGTGCTTCCAATTTCCCATAGCAATTTGGTCCAATTCTGACAGTGGGATCCATGAAAAACTGAATAAGTCTGAAATTTACATTAAGTTTGTGCTCAACAAATACTTACACTCATTCACTCTTAACAACAAATAAGTTCCTATTAATAATTAAGTTCACAACTAGCTTTTACACAACTAAAAATCATGAAATAAACTGATTTTTTAAAAAAAAATTAAACCGACTTCAAAAAACCGTGAAACAAAAATAAACTAAAAATTAAAAAATAATTCCTAATATCTATTACCTCATACTGTAATTTTCCTAAACTATGTTAAAGTAATCTTAAACATACTAACTGAAGTCGGTGCCTGCCTGCCTAAAAACAGAAGAGAAGAAGCACCGACTTCAGTTAGTATGTTAGACATGTGTTTTAAATACTAATCACTACATAGTATAAAACAAAGTCGCTTTTTCTGTCCCTATGTGTGTTGTATGTCCCTATGAACGCTTAAATCTTTAAAACTACGCAACGGATTTTGATGCGGTTTTTTTTAATAGATAGAGTAACTCATGAGAAAGTTTTTTATGTATAATATCATCCATTAAATAGTGGACAAGTACCACGGGCGAAGCCGGGGCGGGCCGCTAGTTATCGTATAAAGGGGTTTCACCCCTTGCAAATTAAAATGATAAAGTGTTTTAAAATTAAAATTGTTGGTATACTTTCATAAATATGGACTATGTATCCCGTAGGCTATTACTTGGCAATGAATTTTATCTTGTACATCAAACGCTACCTTACGATCGGCGGGCGTGAAGCGTCGGTCGCGCCGCCGGCGGCGTCTGTCGCGCGTCGCATTTACATCATCTACGATCAAGCGGCCGTATACGACTCGGTATGGAGCGAGCTCTGCTCTGAAAAGCCTAAGGTCAGAAAAGGTTAAAGTGTCATGAATCATTTTAAGTAGTAAATTAGAAGGTAGTTGTTTGTTTGTCCGCTTGTTGTTAAATAAACTATTTAATTTAAATTAGCTTGTGTATATCTGGACACAATGTTATTAAACTTACGGCGGTTTTCACAGGGATAAAATTACCCGACTAATTAGATCCTAGACTTATCTGGTGACATTAGTTTAACCGCCAAACTTCTGATTAATAATGAAAATGAAAACGTTAACCTACATTAAACACTTAGTATTAATAAGCATTCATTAGAGACAAGAGTCATTGTTAAAGCGACAATGACAATCATCTTTTTGAGATAAAATTAATGACTTTTCATGGCATCGTAACGTTTTACGTCTGTCGTTGAAATTCGCATCCAGGAGATAACACCGCACATAGGTAGCGCTGTCGCATTAGTTGAACGCAATGTTGACCGTGTTACAGTATCGGCGGCGGTAAATCTGTCGAAGGCGGGCTCTAGCCGGATTTAGCGCGTTGCAAGCGCACGCTGCAGCGTAAATTAATTATCTCGGTAATTGCGCATCCCGAGAGCGCGCGACCTCCGGCGAACTTATAAACGGGCTCCTCGCAGGGACGCCACATTGCGCCACATCCACGGCGATTTGATTTTCCGCAAAAATGTGTTTCGTTCAACAGCGCGCAACTCGACGAAAGCCGTGATTGATGGATTACAACTAGGGAAAGTGAAGCTTACACTCTGGAAGGATGCTTTGGCATTACACGTAATCTAATAACGTGTATAACTAGCTATGAACATATTGACTACCATGGTTTTAAAAGTCAATTGGTAGCCTATATTTCTTATCTTTCGATATCAAATTGTTGTTCCTATTTTACAAACGTTGTCTAAAAGAGTTATAAATGAATGTTTTATATCATAGGCTTTATACAAGCTTGTGTCTTGCTTGAACATCGTAATGTTCTAAAATAAGTCGATTTCTTTAATTTTATGAATTGGGGATCGTAAATGCCTTAAATGTCATTAAAATGTGGAAACAACTGTGATAACCAATTGATCCTTGTGTTTGCGCATGGATAATATCTACGCGATCAACGACAATTCATCTTTCTCTTCCCCCTTATTCTCAAGTATATAAAGCTTCTCCAGATAAGTAACTTTCCAAAAACAATGACAATGAAACCCTGATGGACGTGTAATCTACACGTAAAAAAACAACTTGTTTGTAGGGGAGCGGTCTGGCTCGACGCGCGCAGAGATTGGCTGTTACATTTACTGTGCGATCACGGCCCAAATCTCTTTACGATTATTGCCTGTTGCTACACTTCTGGTCTTAATGATTTATGTTCAAATTATAACCAAAAGGAAAACTCGGGAGCAATAAATAAGTATCCGGCGGCGTCTGGCCGCAGCTGCTTCTGCAGCGAGCGATACATGTACGATGATAAATGAAAGCGCGATTTCCACTTCACTAATACTTTACCTCTCGTATCTACTCCGCGCTGAACATAAATCTTCGCAAACCTCATCATTAGCCTGGATTGCGAGCTGTGTTGGCAGGATTCCACTCGGCCGAGCTGATTAGTGGACAGATTGCGGGGATCTGCTGCCTCTAGCTCATTCCATTACCTAATCACTTAAACCGCTTACTCACTGCGGGGGGTTCATAGCGTTTCATTAATATCAACAATGATTTCGGATACTAAATAATAAAAAGTTTTTTTTGTGTGATGGTATTAACACCTAAAAGGGTTTCATAATGCCGTTGGTGTTTGTTTTCCCCACATTAATACGGTAAACCCATAACTATCATGTAGGTAGTACAGTGGCTGTTGATATAAGTCTATCGTAATATTTTGTTACCCTTTGTTAACTGCAAAATGAACAGCAGTAAGAAGTCACTCGCGCGCGCTCGTTCACTTCGCTGACGGCCGCGACCGTCGCCGCGGATCGGGGCAGACCGCAAACGGGCTTGAGCACACACTGTCTTGTCGCATCTGCTTGCTAATGAAAATACTGAACTACAAGATTAACATTTACGTTCGGCGAATGGCTGAAATGTAAGACGTAAACACAGCTAAGGTTCAGTTAATTAAATGTACGTAAATAAATACTTGTTACGCGGTTTATTCGTGTGCATGTTGCTAAAACAAATACAGCTTTTCGTTACTTAGGGTTTTGCTAGTAACCAAAGCTTTTCTGAATGAAATGGAATATTATTATTCACTCATGGATGACTCATAACCACTTATTAACCTTCAATAGATTGCAAAATTTTTGCAACTCACCTTGTGCCAATAAAGATAATATTCCATGAATATATAATCGACTCAACATGCCGGCGCTGATGGATGCAATGTGAGCGCGCATCGTGCGACCGGCGCGCGCGCAGCTTTCGCACGTCGCGGCGCCGGCGCTTGCGCAACTCGCGAACACGAAGAAGAGCCGCGGGGCACGAACGACAGGGCACTGACAGACTACTCGCATCTTACGAGAAATCATATTCTTTGATTTGTTATCTTTTTTTTTTCGAAGGTAGGCTAGCTTGCTAGTTGTCAATGCCACATGAAATGTATATGAATAACATATTTTACCCCTTTAGTGAAGCAGTGTGGGATACGCGTGATATATATAGTATAGTGGTACTACATATGTGTGGTGTCGCGGGTCACGAGCAAGTGACCCGCGTTCTGGCGCAATACGATGCGATCTGTTATCCGCCGCCAATGGCCGCGGCGGAGCCTGCCGTGGCTGTCTATTCAATTGCGATCAATAGCCGCGTACACGTACCTAACTACAAATAAATATGTAGGTACCGATACGACCACACTCATATGACTAATGAATGTTGCGGATCGCAATCGCAGTGGGCTCTATTACTACGACTGACACGAAATGCCAGATACACATCACACATTGAGAGTACGAGCAAATTACAATCTTAGCCCCTAAGAGGTAACGTAAGTTTAATCTAATTATTGACAGTGCTTAATAACCGATGACAGCTTATTAAAAAGTCGTACAACGTAATAAATAAAGGTCGTGGTTGCAATAAAAATACGAGTATATTAATAATCAATCTCTGTAGAAATGTCAAATCTTACAACTGCTCGTGGTATTACTAAACGCTTTGGCGCAAAGCATTCGGTTACATATTACGCAAATGCAAACTAAGAACGACATAAAGCGTCGAATGGGTGTCCTTGTGAAAATATACCCAACCGACGCTTGGTGGACGCCGTTGGGCGAAAACCCGGGGCACCCGGATAAAAGAGGCCTCCGACCTGTCCTATATGTTTACTTAGTCGTAGAGGGCTCCGTAGAAATCTCGCGAGGACGCGGTTAGAGTTAAAAGCGGCACTGCTGCTGGTGATACTGGGATGGAACATATTTCAAATTCTAATATAAAACAGCACCTCAAGTTCGCGCTCAAGATCGATCTCAAAGTTAAGAGCGATTTATTAATACGAGCCTTAATCTCTGAGTGTAGACAGCGAAACGCAATTTTTAAAGAGTTATGTGGATTAGTTTTGAGACACCGTTTTGAGACTCAAGTGTGTACACTTGAGTCTCAAAACGGTGTCGATCTTAGTTGTTTCGAAGGCCGGACCTTGTGCCGAGTTGATGGGAGTGGTTGGTCAGGGGTCGGTCAGTGATGTTGGTTGTCGTACGCAGGTCGGCGGAGGACAACTACCTGTCGTCGCTGGAGGCGAGCGCGCTGAGCGGCGTGCGGGCGCTGCGCACGCTGCGGCTCGCGCGCAACCAGCTGCGCGACGTGCCCGCGCCCGCGCTCGCGCCGCTGCACCGCCTGCAGACGCTGTGAGTACACGCACGCGCACAGGCGCACACACGCACGCGCGCACGCTGCGGCTCGCGCGCAACCAGCTGCGCGACGTGCCCGCGCCCGCGCTCGCGCCGCTGCACCGCCTGCAGACGCTGTGAGTACACGCACGCGCACAGGCGCACACACGCACGCGCGCACGCTGCGGCTCGCGCGCAACCAGCTGCGCGACGTGCCCGCGCCCGCGCTCGCGCCGCTGCACCGCCTGCAGACGCTGTGAGTACACGCACGCGCACAGGCGCACACACGCACGCGCGCACGCTGCGGCTCGCGCGCAACCAGCTGCGCGACGTGCCCGCGCCCGCGCTCGCGCCGCTGCACCGCCTGCAGACGCTGTGAGTACACGCACGCGCACAGGCGCACACACGCACGCGCGCACGCACACACACGCACGCGCGCACGCACGCACACACACACACACACACACACACACACACACACACACACACACACACACACACACACACAAACGCAAAACGCCGAGCCGCCGGCGCGGTGACAAGCAGCAGAAACTAACTCGAGTAACAAGGTTTACACGAGAAGTAGCCGAGGAGCAACTAACTCCGGGACGGGGACGTTCTTGTCAAAACAAAACCTAACAAACTAAAATTAATAGTGAGCGGCGCACGGCCATGATTAATGACGCGAGTGCTGACGTGATGGAGCCGCGGCAGATCGAGCGCTCGCGGAGCCTACACGATTGATGGATACTCGTAATTAAAGCAGTTATTGAAATGTCTTCAAGTAAGAGGTCGTACATTCAAAACCGCAAGTCCAACCATGTAAGTAAAAAAATACTGTGTAAGTAGAGGAAGGTTAGCAGTTGAGTGCAAGCAGTTGGCTGCGGCGAGTTTCGGATGGGTGATCGTTGTGTAGCGCCGACATCAATGAGGCCGGGAAATTCGACAACACGTCTGGAAACTCATAAGAAGACATGGCGTAGAGTACACATACATATTGTTATCCCTAGCAGCAATGCTCTAAATAGCAATGCTGAGCATCATTCGTGTCGCGGCCGCTGAGCGCATTCAATGCATGCTGCATGCCGAGCGCGCGACGCCGCTCATCGGCAAGAGCAACTCATGCACACCTTGCATGCGCCATTGATAACGATTCGTAACGGGATATTAGCGACGGTATTCTTAAAGTTACTCTACAAGGAACCATTGAAAAAGTTATTCGGGACTACGTTAGAAACTGAAATGTTAAAATTCCTTTTCAATTTACTGTTTTAGCTGTTGTTACGTGTTTAAATTGTGGTGAACATTCTTTATTTACATGCATATGAACATCAAAATCAACTTATTTGAATCTTCTAACGAATTAATAACAAATACATCTACATATATGTATACCGACTAATATAATAAGCTGAAGAGTTTTGTTTGTTCGTATGCTTGTTGGTTTGAACGCGCTAATTTCAGGAACTACTAGTAAGAACTGAATTTGTTTGTTTTTTAGGTAGTCCGTTTGACGAGGAAGGCTTTTAGTTATTATTATAACGCTATGTGTGCGGAAACCGAAATGTACGCGAAAGGATTCGCAGGCGACCGCTTGTTCTAAATAAACCTTAAGGTGTGTTATTAGATCCAACTTCTTGTGCATAATGTGCTATGCACTCCGCGCAAAGTTAACTTATTTTCGTCCGGATCTCTAAATGATCAAAAACTGTGCGAAAGTATATCAATAAACGCAGACAAAAGAATATCACCCACGACAATATGAGGTAGTGTTCTTCACTGGTTTGTTCATTATTTCAACACTATTATTTTTTTATATATTTTTCGTGAAGGATCGCTGCGGCGTGGAAACACAATAACTCAAGCAATATGTCGCCGCTCATGAAAACTGCTAGGTTTATACGAACATAAGAGCGCTCGAGGAATTCTCCCTCCCCTCCGCGTGCGTACTTTACAAAAGAAAATATAACGCCAAGATGTACCTACACATTCTTATTACACCCTTGACAAGAGATTCAATTGATATATTCAAATAGCCTCAAGGATATTGTAGACAATATTCTATCTTGCCAGAAATTAGTTGATTCAGTAAAATTTCATGACTTCATTAATTAATGTTTTGTGTTAGCTGTCAACTTTCGCCTACATTTAAATTCGCCATAGAAATTAAATATAGTATCAATGCGGTATAAATACAAGGAGGCAACGTCAGAAGTGGCCACCGGCAGTCGCGCAGCTTGGGCAACACAGTTAATTAAAATATTAGATTTTACCAGACCTTCGCCCGCGGCTTCTTTGCGTTGACTACACGACGCGACGACGCCCGTTACGAATCATAATAATTTTGTGTTTTCGGTGAAATATGCAAGACGTGGAATATAGAATTTGAAACACATTACATACCTTCTCCATCGCATTCAATCTCGCGCTGTGGTTTTGCGCTAATACCTATCGCCTATCAATGCCTGGGGAGACACCCACCTTCTTTATAAATCGAGAAACACTTAGCGAAATACCTTTTATGTCGATTCGGTTCATTTCGCGCTCTCCTCACACCGAGGCGAGAGTGCCACCCTCGAGCTTATGTGCTGACAGAAATGGTTTGTGTATAATACTCGTACTATAAGGCAAGTCAACGGAGCATTCTTTTAATAAATTCATATTAATTCAGAATTATGATTGCAAATCATTGCACTTCCACTGCATTATTGGCCACACTTAGTTGATTATATTCTTCTATAATTCTTCTTCTATGGGATATGTGAAACGTGTTTTGTTTGATAAAAACAAGGTTATTTTATGCAAACTTCTAGGTCTTGAATATTATTGCCGTCTTGAATCTAAAGTGCCCGTCAGATAGGTATTTACATGTGAAATGTCGGGAAGCAACCGCGTGCCCACCATTAGTACCGGTCAGCCGCGCAGCGCGGCGTTTCCCGCCATTGATCCCGCGCGGCTCATTAATGAACGTGCGCACGCGCAGCTGTCGCGTGCCAGGCGCACACACCGACGACGCACACACTCACATATTGCACACTTTCGGTTATTTTTATCAAATCTTTTCTTGGTTCCGATTCATCCGTAATCATGATTATAGCCACACTCAGACTTGAATCTCACTTTGAAGATGCTCGTTAGTTAAATAGCTGATGAGATTTATATAGGTAGTATTGGGTAGTTTATTTTGATGTTTGATCTGCTATTTTTCGGTCTAATGTTTCCTCAAGCTATCTGAAGTTTATTAAATTCCTGCTATTTTTCTTGATATGATAACACACACTTAATCAGAAAATATAAATAACTAAAATATAACTTTTTTTTGCAAATTTCTAAACGACACTAGGCACAGCACAAAACCATATCGAGGCATCTTTATATTATTTTAGTTGTTGCCTTCTTTCTGGTGGGCCGCGGCAGTAGACGGTGGCCGGCGTCGCGCGCGCCGCAGGAAGCGGAATGGGAGCGGCTAATTCCGTCGCTTTGATGTCGCGCGACACGCGGCGGCATTACCGCGTGACATCTTGATGGAGACCACCGCGCCGCGACTCTTTATAATTAATGACATACTTCTGGTCTAGTCCGATTCCAAGAACATGCGAAACTGCTGCTTTAATATCTTGTGACAATTTTTTCATATATTTTGTTAATGGATTTGTAACAAAATTATATCATGTCACCGTTTATTCACCTGTCGCAGTTTATCTACATGTAAAATATTGAATTCCTTCAAAAATTGTGTGTGACCTTAATCCTTCGAAACATGTTTTTATAAATGATGTCGTTATATTATCCATATTCATTATTCTCAGTTATAAAACTATTTGTTCCTAAATACTAGACACGTACAATACTGTTACGCATATAGTCCTCCTTACTCCTTACTGTAAGAAAATGTTCTTATATAAAAGAAAGCCTCCAGAAATCTACTATGAAATGTATTTCTTCACGTACTGTGTGATATTCATATAGTCATACATAACGCGCGCCGAAATCACATAGCGCCACTAATAAAACCATCCGCAGCCACAACCGTCAAGGAAAATGCGATACGCAAACAATCTGCAGACAACATCTGTTCGCCCGCTCCGCTGCCACCGCCGCCGCCGCCGCCGCCGCCGCCGCCGCCGCCGCCGCCGCCGCCGATCCGCCGGATAAGTATTGCCGATACAGTGCCTCGTATAATACTCGTGGTTATTCATCGGACATTACCCAGGCAATGTGACCTAATGAATATTACATCAGTTTCGTTCACAATTGCCGCTTATAATTTTGCGATAAACGTCGCTCCCGCCGCCCGGGGTCGGTCGGTTAAACTCTTTCAGTAGTGGTCGTATTTAAGTGGCGCTTAATAATCTAAACAAAATCGTCATATTACATATCGATGCCTAACGGCCAAAAAGGCCTAACCGCCACTTCACAAACTTTACAGGAGAGAGGATTAAAGACGAAAAATTACGAAAAAAAATCATAAGTCGTTGGGTTTTGCTTCCTAAGATTCCAAATTTTAGGTGTAAATATAAAAGATACTTCTCTTCAAAATGTATTTATTAAAGTATTACAAATCATTCATCTAAGGGTGTTTTTAGTCGCTTATGCTCAAATGGATTTATTTTTTTACAGCAAAAATGTCGTAACTGCATTTACCAAAAAAAATCATGTTAGCCTAAGCGACTTAATTGCATCTGTATTTTTATTAAAATTGCTTAACCGACATTAAGCCAACATAAGAAGTGATTGACGAAAAAGTCTTAGTGTCAGCGAAATACTAAATAAACAGGGTGTCGCAGATAATCTGTACCAGCGAAAGGCTGCGACCAGGGACACCAATACCCATAGATTGAATCATTTATTTTGAGAAAAAAATGGGATAAGCGCCACAATGCATAGTAATATGTGATAGGGCAAATAATCCTAAGCGCCATATCTTTTATTTGAAAATTGCAGCCCGAAAGTATTAAGCGACATTTTTTTTATTTATTGTTTTCAAGCAAAATTGTCTAAGTAACTTTTTCAAAATTTTCTCTTTTTTTTTTCTGTTGAGTTTCTTGCGGCACTTCTTCTCAGCAGGCCATTCACGTCGAAGTGCTGGTAGGTAAAAAAAGATATGACGTGCAAAAGAATTTCTATGTAAATCAAATTGCAAAATAAACTACTTTGACTTTGACTTTGAAAATATTATATTTCCTAACCACCAGAATGAAAAAAAAACACTAAATATTGGGCGCTTAGGACGTAAAATTAAGGCTTCGGGCCTTAATTTACCAACCGCTTTAGCGACAAAAATATCGTCCTTGAGAGACGAAACCTAGATAGAACGACGCAGAAAAAAAAAGGCGATTCCAATGATGTATATATATAAGTCGATTTCGCAAAAAATGTCGCTTAGGCCATTTTGGCCGTTAGGCATCGATATGTGCCCACAGAGTCAGTTAAGATTAAGTTAACTTGTTATTTATAAATAATTATACGAACCCAATATATTGTTGAAAATCATTCTGAACTCATGACAAAATGCTCTACTAGTTTATTCAAATTGCGATCAAGTCACTAAAATATTATTATGTACTACATAGGCGTGTTAACATTAAAAAATGTTCAAGTATTTTATTAACCTTACATTGTATGCATGCATAAATAGTTTATTTATAAAATATCCGTGCATTCGATTGAAGAGTGCGGAAATGGATTCTTTTCTTTGGTTTTCCGATTTCCTACCCGACGCGACGCAACCGGCGAACATTTTCGATTTTCAATACTTCCGCCTCGTGGAAATTTTTAATCTATCAAAAGTGTTAAAAATCAGACAAAGGTATAAGAATAAAATTAAAAGCAATTAATTTTCTGAATGCTCTATGTTTTTGTGAAGTTGTACAATGGACGGTATTGTGTATTCTCAAGTATCCGATACTTAGGTACCTACATAAATTACATTAATGTGCGTTTTGTAAGAAATTTTTGAAAGAGACTGGTTTCTGCTGCTGAATATGTGTTCTACTGAAATCATAGCAAATCATTTCCTTAATCAACACATTAATCCGTTGAGTGGTGTTCATGCGTGCTCGTCATTGAGGTTATAAATAAATATAAATCGGAGGGAAGGGGGCGGATAATTCAGTGATATTTTTGTCTTTTTATCTATTTAATAACACGCCACCAGCTTTATTTTTCGTCTTGTAATGATTGTACATGTTTTTTTTAAAACAACACGTCATTTTTTGATTTAAAAAATGGTCAAAAAATAAAAGTGTACGGCAATTTTGTGGTTCATGGACCTCAATTCGGGTAAGAAATTTTGGTTCGTGATGTCACCTCTATACGTAGTAGTAATACCTCAATGGTGCTCGTCTACTTTCTCGTACTCGACATAGTAACCACAATGTTAGTAGGTAAGTACTTGATTTAAGCGGCAAGGAGTCCCGTTACGTATGTATCCGCTTATTAACCTCCTGTAGACTAAACGCGTCAAATGTATTTAACATGAATTTATAATAGTGCTAGTCTCTTCTACAGCACCCTTGAAGGGTACTTGCATATCTGTGGTGTGACTGTACCGCGTTGTGTGTCCGCAGGGAGCTGTCGGGCAACCTGCTGAGCGAGGTGTCGGACGCGAGCCTGCCGCCGCTGCCCGCGCTGCACACGCTGTGAGTACCCCACCACCTCTGCTTACTGACTACTTACAATTTAGCAGTGTCATCGTCATCAGCAGCCTGGCGCAGTCCACAGCTGTACGTAGGCCTCTCCATTCAGACAATTTAAAAATTTAATCACGTCAATTAGCTATCTATTTTAATTATGATTTGGAATTGAGTACAAAAAAATCAACAGCTATTTCCGAGATGAAGTACTAACCCAGATACTTTCAACGTTTTACCGTGTCTATCTACCGTTTCTATCAGTTTTCATCCTAATTTAATAAACGTCAAGTCACGTCTCGAAGGAAACACGTTGACACCAAAATCCAAATTGTTAGTTACTCTTGAATTGGACAACTTGTATTTCAAAGTGAATATTGTGTTACACCTTGTCGTTACTACTACGCACACAAAGCAAACAAGAGCTTCACGCATTTTTGACGCGACCTAAAAAAGTTTAGACGGTGTTAAGCTTTGTACTTCGGATTTGACATTCAATTACCTTAGTCCAGGAATTTTAGATTTTATCTACGGAATAATTCCTAGTGAGCTGAATTTTTGTATACACCTTTATTATTATATTGTAATGATGATGTGAAAAATCGACATTGATATCGTGCCGGCTAAAAAAGTTATAGGGGTCCAAACGTCACGAAAATCAGTTTTTCGCAAATATCTCGCGATCTATTTCTCAGAGGTCAATAATAGTTTCATAAAAGTTGTTCGTCGTATAATTGTCTACAAAAAAAGTCTCTTGCAATTTTCTGTAGAATTAACCGTTTTTGAAATAGAGACTAGAATGCACTCACATATGGTATTGTACGAGTATACCGTAGGCCGCATACCAAGGCATAAACCCTATTGTTTGTTTTTTCCCTTTTTTGTTTGTGTGTTTTTTGTTAGTATGATGTTATACATATAGAAATATAAAGGACTTATAATACTAGTACAGTAATGAAAATAGGAATATCAGCTATAAAAAACTAAGTGGCAATTTTTTTTGTCACTTTATAACTCAAGAACGGGCTCACCGATCCAAACGAATTCTTTGGTACGTGGGTAATGGTTACGTATTTGGTGATAATGCGTGACAACAATAGCAATAATAATCAAACATTCATTGGATTACCAAGTGATAAAATTAATTAACTGTATTCATAACACTTACCGGCGACCTTCCTCGTGAATATGTTTTGATTGCAAGTCGAGCGCGGCCGCGCTGCAATACCGCAAACACTAGAGCCGCCACTCGGCGTCACTTGTCACGACTATTGCCACGATCATTGACCAACTTTAATTATTGTCGAAGACTCCTTTTTAAGTATTTTCCCCAAGGTTTATTTGTTTGCTGCTAATCTGATATCCAATTAGAAATGTACGATTGTATTCAACATTTAAATGAAAGTATTTATAACTAAATAACTACCATATTATTTTGTAGTAAGAAGCAGTCCGACATAATATTATGTAGGTATATGTTAATAGTGTAAGTATTCGTAATATGTAGGCTAGTATCAATTGTTATTTACTTTAAATGGACATGTGCGTTCAATCGAATGAAACAAATATGTGGAATGCGTGTTAAATAAAGTTCATGCAAGAATTACACAATACAAATGTCAGGCCAGTGGCAGCGCGGTGACACTCGGCGATAGATCAAGATCGCAGGAGAGATTAACTGGTGTTTGTGCAACGACCGGCGCCGGCGCACGCTCCGGGCCACGTCAACTTAACATTTTGATAAAGCTCTGAACGAGCACGGCCAATCTTGTTGTGTCTCTAACCTAGAATAACTGTTCAAAAATACTGGCTTTATAAAAATAAAAATCTAAATACGTTCATATTAGGAAAGTAATGCAAAGCGGATAACAAAGTTTTAGAAAGGATAACCTATCTCACGACGATCCATTTACGTGGGTTTGGATTAATTCCTTTCGATCACTGACGACACACGATAGTTTTGTCTACAAGATGACAATAATCACTTAAATTCATCGGAACGAGTTCGTGTCTGTAGCTGTACGACTTCGAATTAGATTAAAGGTTAAATTGATTGTAGGACTGGGGTTACAATAAACATCTTAGTTGTCTCGTATGTCCTGGATACAGATGCGAGACGTGCTATCCCTTAGTGGAATCTGTATGTCAAGGCTTTGCAATCAATTCAAGGCTCTAACGACAAGTAAATGTAACGGTAAACAGTAAATTGTTTCAGTATGGAATGTGTGTTACGCTCTGTTCATCTCTATTCGTGTTGATTGAGTTCCTGTGGATTTTTACAATAGGTAATTGTAAATTAACATTTGTTCAATTGTTGAGATATTTTACCAAAGCCTAGGCAGAGATAGTTGTAAAAGTTTAGATCATAGTATTTATTCCAGATTTTAATGACACGTCGATCACCTGCAACCCTTTAGGCTTGTCGGGTCATTAGTTTTTGTGCATCCCACCATAACCGCTTAGTGTTGTAGTAATAGCCGATAGGTACTCCTCGGCATGCAAAGAGCTGTCAGGTCCCTCAGGGTCAGTAGGTCGTCCTGCGCGCGTCACGTGACCGGCGCGAAGGCAAGCGAGCCCGGTCACGAAGTGGAGCGCGAAACACTCGCTCCTGCGCAAACACTGACCAGTGACCACTGCACACGCCTTGCCATGTACACAAACAACTAAGACAGGGAAATAATGACAAAAGCATTTATACGTATTGACTGAACATGATTAACCAATTTGTCGTACGTAGATATCGGAACAGAAACAGTAAAACAGTATGAGTATGCTAGTTACAACAAATATAAATCCAGCAATACACATCAATCTAGAAAAGTGGCTAACATCGTAGACGCACTCGGACAATCGAGATCGCGATTGATAAGGTACAGAACACGACGACGTTTACCTTTTCAGGTTTTTTTTTTTTTTTTTACTTTTATTTCTCCATTTGTAATGCAAAAGATAACAACATACATTATCTTCATTAGTATTCTGTCTCTCGTGTGTCGAATGCCTACTTCCTAGTTCCGCCCATGATGTCCGGAGTCAGCTGGCAGCTCCTCAAGCGGTCTTGGCACTCGCCGCTTCCCGCTCGTCCGCCAGAGATCGCCAGTTAATGCATCCGATGGAAGTGTCGCTTGCAATGCCAGCTCAATGCAACAGACAATTCGTCTTCTCGGAAGAACTGAATCATTGGCCCCATTCATAAACTGCAAACTCAGTAAACTTTGCTTTGCTCTCGTCGTTTGAGTTCTGATTTTATCATCGATTTAAATAACGAAAAAACTTAGCTTTTAATTTAACGTATTGATTTAGCGCGACAAGAACGTCGTCGCGGGATGAAGTCCAAATCTTAACTTGACTTGCAGGTGTGTAAGGTGTCAAGTGCTCAGTTAGGGAGGGCATGGGTTTTAAAGGCAGGCTACGAATCAGAGACTCTTGTGGAGTTGTTAATCTTCATGGGTAGCTGTGATCACTTAACATCAAGTGACTCTCTTGTAAGGACATTTGCCTCCCGCTTACATAAAATAAAGCTTTGACTGTATTGTATACAGTTGTAATGTCTCGTATGTCAGCGTAGCCAATTTTATTTGTCGAGTAAATAAATAAGCGTCGCCGGCAAGGGTTCGGCGTCATTTACTTCAGGGCGGAGTAATAAATGTCCTGAGATGCTTCTATCGGGGTTGAGTTGTCAGGTCGTTGCCCGCGCCCGGCCGCTGTATCGCAGACTTAGGCCACTCGCACGCAAATGCCCGGGACCGCCGCACTCAGTTAAATCGACTAGAAACGCGTAGTGAGCCGATAGAGCACCCGCGCAGTAGTCAGTACACAGCTGGCTATGTATTCGTAATCGGCGACTCGGCGGGTCTCGGCGGCACGGCTCGCAAACAGCCGCCGACTCACTAATCCCGCCGATCACGCGCTGTTCGCTCGATACGCTTAGGTACAGTTACACCCGACTACACAGAATGCAATACAACTGTACATATAACAGTCGTAAAAATTTAACGTCATGAAAGATTTATATTAAAATATCTGTCCAAATATTCTTAATAAAAAGTAAATCGGGGCAGCCAAAACGATTTCATTTTTCTGTCGTACTTTAGGCATCCGTTTATCAATGCGGAATGTAGGTTGCGCTCCATCAGCGCGCGCCGTAGCTCAGCCGGCGGCCGACACTGACTGGCAGACTCTATTATCTGCATGTATTTTCATTCTAAAATAATATGTTTCATGTAGCTTTTGTTTAGAACTTGTATTTCATTTAATTTAATATTCCATGACATGATTTAGTACAAATGTAAATGTAGGACGAAAACATGTATTAGTGGCAATTTTTACTATTAAGTATACATAAATCTAAAAAAATGTTTGCAGAAAACGACTTTCAAAACATTTACTTTTTGTTTTTGTATCTATTTAAGTATATTTGTAAAAACACAAGTGCTCAAGCTACTTAACACGGGGTCAGATCAATGTATGTGATGTTGTGAAATATTTATTTATTTATTTATTTACTGTGCATTGTTACAACGTCGTTTGTTATTTAAAATAAAACTAGCAAACATAACCATTCTGTAATATCTGACTGTACATCATTGACGTTTCGTCCGTCCGACACAATTACGTACATAAATCTTCCGACATTTTCCGCGTAATTTCGTCTTCGGTATTGTGTTCTGTGACATTCCAATATCAATGAGAACAAGAACCTGAATAAGACTTTTTTTGCCTCAGCTTAGAAGGAATTGGCATCTTTATGACAGTAACAGATTACTTTAGTCCAATACAGTTAACACAAATTCAACATGTACATATTTGTTTACCTCAGAAAAATCTTCAAAAGTCGACGATTTGCAAAGCTCTTATTCACCTATAGCTATACTAGAAATGAAATGGCTTTTAAGTCATATTGTGTGGTGGTGTGTGTGCAAGAAGGGTCATTCATTGACCCCTGATCCTTGACGTCGCTTGTTTCGGGTGGATCGGCTGCGATAGCCGGCTGGCTCCGCTCGGCTGGTAAAACTCCGCCTCGCTCCGCTGACGCTTGCAATTGCCTCTTCCAGGCTTGCCCACAGGCCTCTGACAACAGTAATGCTTACAGGCCGCCTATACTTGTTTATGCCATGTTCTTTGTGACGGGGCACTCCAGTTTTTGGGTAAAGCGAAAGGTATTTAGTTCATAATTTCAGAGCCAATTGAGCTTTCATGATGACTCACCAATGTTGATTTCTTTGTACACACCGTACCTAATTATTCTACTTATTTAACAACATTCAATTCGGGTAAAGAGCGAGACATTATGTTAATATTTTATCCGTATCGTCCAGTAACATGCGCTACTTGACATTTCCAATGTCCATGTGTGAACAAAAGTAAGCAAACAAATAATTAATTATGGTAACGACGACCCGCAAAACTCACTGCAAGCCGGCGTTCCTCACAAAACATATAGAATTTATGAACCTGTAAAAGTAAGTTGATAAATGTTAGCTCACAAATCCTGGTGTATTAATGTTGTGTACGTAGTAAGTTATTGTTGCTCGCGAATCCTATTAGTTGCGTGCGTTCCCGGGGGAGGCGGCCCGCTTCGCCGCGTCAAATGTTGTTTGTCAATAAGCCCGGCGCGTCCTGTCGCCAGGAACACTGCGCGACTTACGATGCGACATCAAGCAGGATCGCCAATTTGTTAACTAGTACTTTTATTTTGCCTCCAAAGATTATTTCTTAAACTAAACGATGTCCAGTCCATTTAATCACCCAAAGTTTGCAATTTAATAACTTTGCTGGTAAGCAATTTAGCAAAATTTTACGCAGGCCCGAGCAATATTTGATAGCTCAGAGAAGTTTTAAGGAAATTTATTCGGAAACGGTTCACAATGAAAGTCGTAAATTAGTTTCTTCTTACATTATAAGTTCATTTGTTGCGTAAGTGTCGTTGCCATCGTCAAGTGGAACCTCCCGCAGCTGAGCTGACATTATGGCTCTCCCAAAGCATGATTTGATCTCATGCATCGCAAGCCTTTTGAAACCCTAACACAGAGCTGGAATATTTGATTCCAGAGTGCGCTGACTCTACTATATCACATGTGTTCACAATTCGTTACGACACCAAAACAAAATTGGTCGAGCAAACTTTACGAAGCAGATTAGTGCAACGTGGAACGCGCAGTGATCGCTGGCTGCAGCTGCGCTTTTTTCTTTTTCACTTGCAACATTATTTAAACTCTAAAACAAAAAAGTTCATAAGTAACATTTTCTATATTTTGGGTTGCCAAATTTTCAGATCGAATATGATACTCACCTTACCTTTAAGTAGGTAATTCAAGTAACAAAGATAATTATGTAAGCAAAAACTCGGAGGAAAACATTACTTAGTTCCAAACCTCCACTTGACAATATTACTCGAATGAACAAAATGTAACCATCCCTGAAGCGTTACGTACGGGAACTTTTTAAGGTACATGCGTACCTGGTGGGATCGAAATTATTACAATTTGATTGCATCTGTTGATGAATGAGTATTTTATACTTAAATAAAAAGAAATACATTATTTTATTACAGTAAAATATTTGCGATTCTTGTATGTAAGTCATCAATTAATCTCGATTGCTTAATACATTGCCTGCAGCGCACGCAGCCAAGGCCGCTCGTCATCATTCCGCTGCACTCAAACGATGCACGCGGCCGCATCCCGCGTAATCACGTCGTAAACTTTGGCCGAGATTAAAGATGAAACTTCACATGCGATCTCGTCCTGCAAACAAATGGAGTGATCCACTTCGCATCATAAAGTAGGACTACGAATATATGGAATAACGCAGTGAAGCGGGTAATTCGTTTTTTACGAGGGCTATATTCTTTTTGCGACGCCGCGCCGTCCGCGGCCGCGAAGTGTCGCCGCGGCATTTGCATAATTGCCGGGAAGTGACGCGTCCGCTCGCCCGAGAGGACCCTCGCCATTATTTTCACTCAAGCTTTTAATCGTAATATTACCACGTTTTTTTTAAATCTCTACCTTTTAATGTCTTCTTTTTAATCGCCTACTCTGATTAAGATAGCTATCAGTTGCGTTACTGCACGTTGTTTTAAGGGTTCCGTAGCCAAATGAAAAATACGAAACCCTTATAGATTCGTCATGTCTGTCTGTCTGACCGCCATCGCATCGCTTGCACGTACACTGACGGGATGCAGCAGTGTGTTGTTGCTGGTACAGCGTCCCGCCCGCGCCCCGGGGTGACCCGTGGCAGCAGCGCGCCGCTCAGCCGCCCGCCCGGTCGGCGACCCCGCCTAGCGCCGGGCGGCCTGGCTAACTAGAAAGGAAAATTAGAAATTTATCGGCGGCATTCATTCCTCGCCTCCGATAAACATTGTGACAGCTTTAGCGGCCATTCCGGCCTTTATGACCGCCGTGAACGACGCCGATGCCGCGCGATACATACTTAAACCATAAAACTACGGACATTATTTACTTTGTTTTTATTGTCTCAAAAGATAGTATTTAGTGGCAGTTCATTAATTTAATGGCTTACTCACTCATCCTTTATTTATAGCGCTGTTTTTCTTAGTGAAAAAGATTATTTTTAACGCCATTTATAAATTCAGTTTATGAATATTTATGGGTTTACTGAGCCATTTAATATTTTTGAAACATCTAATAACTCAACAAAAGTTTCGACTTCAATTTTCTTCTGATAAAAATGCTACTAATTTTTGGAATCCCGTTGCGCAGATATTTAGTTTTTTTCACAATGATGTTGTCATTTAATCTTTATTGGTGATTAGGAGCTTATCAAGTATTTTCCATTAATTTTTGAAGATGCAGATGACATCTGTAGCTCCAAGAGATCGGCGCTCTTCCCGAAAAAAAAAAGTGTAACGTGGCAGTGCGTGCGTGGCGCCGGGGATAAATCTCCCCGCGGCATTATGAGGGAACTCTTCGACGCATACATATTTATGGACCCCGCACTGTGCGGACAGACCAGTCACTCCGTACCTACTTTGGTATAGTGCGTGGGTGATATATGTATATCCTGTTGTAAACCCTCATCTATGTCTAGGGAAAAGGTCAATACAAGGTTACATTGAGGTCTTGAGATATTGTATTTTTGACTGTTGTTATTCTAATAAAGTATTTTATAAGAACATTTTTATCAAGAGGAGTTGCGTGCAACATAGGTATTCCTGCACAAATTCGTCAGAATACCTTCGCTTTAAGCAATTGTTATTTAACATATTTGTTTTTTTGACAAATAGTTTAAGAATTACAATATCAAACAGTTCTCTCGACTCGGAGAACAGTTCTCCGAGTCGAGATCTTTCAGATGTCCCTTCTGGTGGTGTGTGGTCTGCGGCGGCGACGCGTCCCTGCGTGATTTATGGCGCGGGCGCGTCGATGGGCGCCAAATCATACATAATCACCTACTGATATTGTTTGCCGCGAAAAAAGACTCTCTCCTTTATCCTTCCATTCTTTTTTATCAGCCAGAATTAGATTTATTGCTGAAACCACGCTGAAAATAAATCCTTTTCTAATTTTATAAACAGTATGTTTTTCGCTATCTCAATTTCATGGTATTGCATCGGGAATACTTTCACAGCATTATGCCATTGGGACTTAATTTGAGACATGACTATTTATAAAACGCAATACTATTTTTATCCATAAAATTACGTTATAGTACCTACGCAAAAATTTGTCACGAAAATCTTGTAAAAACTACAAGCCTCCCAGTGACAAAATGACACGCCTCCTCCTCTTTATCTATCTCAATTTTGCGTAAAAAATATGCGAAATAATACTTCGGAGCAAGGTGATCGTCGCAGCACAAGGTGGTTATTCTGAACGACGTTATTAGTGGTTGTACGACGCGCGGCTAATGCAATAAACATCGAGCAGCGCGGCTCATCGGCCGCGACCCCGCCCGCCCTGCTCCTGCACGAGCGACCGCTTGTCATGCTGTCCACTGCTGGCCTGTCTCCGTAGAACCAGCGGAGTTTCAAGCAAACTAACCAATGTAAACGCTACTTATTGTATTGTACTCCCGCTCCGATGTGGAGCCCGTACCCTTGTAACGGGCCATTATAGCGTCTAGCAGTCGACACTTGGTATAGACTACTGGCGCTTTACCTTTCATCGTGTTTTATTCCAAAAATACGTATACATAACTTGATGTGGAAATAGCAGAGTACAGAACATAAAGAGAAATGACAACTGTGCACAAGACTATACCAAGTCAAATTGCAAATTGATTGATCATAAATTCCTTTGTTTGGCGAACATTTTGCGAGTAGGTCCCTTCACGCGCCTGCGAACACGAGAAATAAAGGAGTCAATCGTTTTTGTATGGAGAGTTAGGCCCACCTAAAATTTTAGCGTTTATTTACGACATAGGTATCAAATTATTCCTTAGAATCTCCAGATTATAGTGGTAACATTACTTTTCCATGTTTTAACCGGAATCGTTAGAAACAAGATGTGAAAATGTATGTTAACCTCATAAACTAATCAGTCATTTTGCTTTCCTGACGTTCAACGCCTGAACCGTAAAAGCTTATACATAAGGGCGATTTTCCATTATGTTAACCTATGTATCTGAAGTATAAACAATTTATTATCACTAGTGGCCGCCTGCGACTCCGCCCGCGTGGAATTAAGTTTTCGCACACATAGTGTCAAACTAAAGCTACACATTTTTAAGTTAAAGACTGCCTCGGCTACTGTATTATCCAACGCAAAAATAGTTTTTTCAATTCGAACCAGTAGTTCCTGATTGTAGCGCGTTCAAACAAACAAACAAACTACAGCTTTTTTGTATTATATAGTATAATCATTAATGACAGTTGACAGACGGGAGGTTTCTGACATTTGTATTCAGTTTTTAAATAAAATCAAAATCCGGCAATAGACTAGCACTTGCGTTCCGTTATACGGATTTTTTTGTATTGTTTATTCGAATTATTTTATTTCATTAATTAAATGATTAAAAATCACTACCAATCACCGCCTTAGATAAAAGTAGGCATGAAAACTGTTCCAAAAGTAAATTGCATCTCCTTTATGTTCGATTTCAAGAGTTTTATTTTAATTCTATTGAGAAAAACCTTTTTTCCTTCAGTTATCTGTATGTCAACCATTGTTGACTAGTCTTTGGACAGATAGTTCACGGATATAATCAAAATAAGGCTTTTTATTTTGGTTTTATGACTCCGGTTTCGTTTGAAATTCACTTCAATTGCAAAATTCATAAAAAAACGTATAAATTTTTAACGTAGTTCTCTTTCTCTTAAACGTTACCGATTGTTGGTGGGCCCAAAAAAAACTGTCACCTTTGAATGTCCTGAATGTCACGTTGTTGTTTATACTACATACCTAACTGGCTTAGTAAATAATACTCGTATAAATGTATATTTCTCTATTTCTGCTACTTACGGTACTAGTCTTATCAAGAAAAAAAAAATAAGTACCTAGTTATACTGAGCAATGGGTAGAGAAGTTTTTTTGTGAAAATGCCTTAGAAAAAATCGCGCAATATAAATACAATCGGTAAAGAACTGCTAGCGGACAATGTTAGTTGTGTCATTCATTGCACGTGATGAAGAATAATGAATTGATGTTAGCGCGGGTTCCGGGAATCTCCCGAGCGTCTTGCGATGCAGCGGTTACGCAACGTGATCTGGAATAACAAGCTCCCCTGGTGTTTACCGCGGGAGCCCGGTCGCCGCGGATCTGCCTAATACGTCATTTAGACATTTCAATCCCGGTCTGAGTGCGCCCTGATCCCGGAAGATCCCGGGTTTATACAAGCGAGACCCCGGGATTGCCTCTTGAGATGGTAATTTTACTATTGGTCCTGAATGAAGCTTCATTACGGTTAAAGCACGGTGAATACACAGCGAAGTCGGTATGATTGGGCATTGATAAATAATATGCACATCAACGTACAGATAAATTAATCATCATAGTTCTTTAACTTAACAGTCTTTCTTTTTACCAGACTCGGCAGGTGCTCAGAGGCTCAAGGGTTACTTACTAAAGCAAGATATTTTAATGTACAGTAATTTTTAGTCAACAATCATAATATCTTAATATTAATAAATAAGAAGCATTTTTCGATGTCAGTTTTAAACTTAAAACGGGCTCACCTACCCAAACCAAATTTTTAAGGTTTGTTCGGACTATTAAGTAGATGGTTTATGTAAAGTTTGCACAAAATCGGATTAGTGGTTCTTGATTGACCACTCGTAGCAAAGCACGTACCGCACTGCTAGTATGCTTATAAATTGTTAAGTATAGCTAATTGTCGCAGCATTAGAATGTTATTAGCGTATGGAGTCGTGAGCTCCCGTGGTCCGGCGGGCGCCTCGCTCGGGGCCGCGGCGGGTTTACGAGCGGCGCGAGCGGAGCGACGCCGTACATTAGCCTCGTCGCGATGGGGTTGCTTCCCCTTGTTTATGGCCGCGATTTAACTGTTTGATGACACTTGATGTTCTGCAGATCACCGAAACATAATCATAGATTTGCCAAATTTGTTTTTGGATGGCTCTCCATTAAGAAAGATGGATGGCATCATAAAAAGGAAATGAGAGATTATAAGGAAAACTGTTCCGGACGACGCCCCTGTTCCAGACGACGCCCTCTAAAAACTATTGAATTGTATAACTTATAGCGATAACATAGAATAAGACTTATAGTAAATAAAGATAAGCATAAGCATTATAAATAGCTAAGATAATTATGTAATAGATAGACGAGTTATTAGTAAATAGAGTAAGTTGTAATGTATAATATATAGAAAGTTTAATAGATACATATGTAATTAGATTCTAATTAGAATATAGTTTAAAATAAGATAAATTATTGTAAAATGATAAATAAACTATTTGAAATAAAGGTCTTTCAAAGAGAGAGAAAGCGAGGAGGAAAAGGGAGAGCAATAGGAAAAATAGGCAAAATAGGCGAAAAAATGCTCAACAAATAGGCCGCTAGTTGCGGACCCATAGCAATTGAATATATAT
Source organism: Nomophila noctuella (assembly GCA_958496325.1). NCBI lineage: Eukaryota > Metazoa > Arthropoda > Insecta > Lepidoptera > Crambidae > Nomophila > Nomophila noctuella. The sequence continues at coordinate 13,422,364 of OY292500.1, read as the reverse complement.
GAGCGTAAAATTAGTTAGAGCACCACTACTGATCCAGCCACATTAGAAGCAAGAAGCTCTCACTCTCTCTCTCTGAAGATCGACATCAACAACAACAAAAAGTCTTTTATTCAAGATCATCTCAAGCGTTAAAGCCGGCAAATAGTTACAAGCGGGTCTGGCAATCCAGCGAATAGGTGCATCTCGCACATTGTGGTCCTTCGAAACGAATCACCAGGCCCGCATCATGCCGGTCACCCGCTCGAGAGGAACACCAGCCTCCATTCCCAGAGAAGAAAGAAGAGACGACACAACGGGCGGCGCACCGGGCTCGCCGAACAACACAGCGGGCGGCGCAGCGGACGGCGCTCCGGGCGGCGATCCGGGCGGCGCTCCGGGCGGCGCTCCGGGCGGCGCCCCGGGCGGCACAGCGGGCGGCGCTCCGGGCAGCGCTCCAGGCAGAGCATCACGCGGCTCATCGGGCGACACATCGGGCAACACGTCGGAATACACGGCGAGCACAGCAGCTACGGACACGTCGGCCACATCGACAACGCTGACGGCGTCAACGGCGCGGACGAGGGAGCCGACGGAGACGCCAGCATCACCGGCGGGAGAGGAACCCCTGCGGCAAGTGCGGGGGGGCCTCGCACATCCGGATAAAACCATAAAGGTAAGACGGGCAAACGAAGATCGCCCGCCACGTGCAACCACCTCGAAGGCTTCCACGACAACGTCACGACGCACCGCCAAACTACTAAAGGCGAAAGAAGAGCTGCTGCGATTGAAAATCGAACTCGCAGCCACACGCGTGGCGAACATCGAACAAGAATCCGACACGGAAGAGGAGCTCGACCCGGCGGAGGAAAGGGAACAAAATTTAAAGGTAGGAAAGTGGCTTGACAATAACCCTCCACCACTAGCGATAGCAAACGAGCCCCATAATGCGCCCGAGCCGCCACCACCGCCGCCCAAGGAGTTGGAATCAGGAAAGTGTCACGCGGCATCGATAGATTTAAGTGAATTAGCAGCCGCGATAGCGCAAGCGGCTCGCGCCGGCCAACCGAGACACACAGTGGACCTACCTATCTTCACGGGAGCGCACCAGGAGTGGCTTTCCTTTAAGGCCACCTACATAGAATCGAAGAGCGGCTACACCGCTCAAGAAAACCTGGCGCGCCTCAGGAGAAGCCTCAAAGGTAAGGCGAGAGAAGCAGTGGAAAGTTTACTTATATACGGTTCAAGTGCAGACGAGGTCATGAAGACACTAGAATCAAGGTTTGGCCGGCCGGACGCGATAGCCATAGCTGAAACAGAGAAAATAAGAAGCCTGCCACGCCTCACAGACGCGCCACGAGAATTGTGCGTATTTGCGAGCCGCATAACAAACGCGGTCTCGATATTAGGCGCAATAGGTAAGCAACAGTACTTATACAACCCGGAGATAACTAAGTTATCAATAGAGAAGTTGACACCTACGCTTCGGTATCGATGGTACGACTTCGCTGCAGCACAAACAATAGAAGAACCGGAGATCGCAAGGCTGGCCAGATTTTTAAATAGAGAAGCGGAACTGTGCAGCCCCTATGCTCAACCGGAACAAGTGACGGAAGCCGTCCCATATAGAAAAACACAGAAGGCTTTCATCACACAAGAAACAGTGCGGCGCGAAGAGAGATCAGCGAAGCAGAACCAACATAGAGTGAACAACTGTCCGGTATGTAATAAGGAACATAGTATAGTGAAGTGCGAAGAATTTGAAAAGGCGGAGGTGGCGGCAAGGTGGGACATGGCGAAGGAAAAGAGACTATGTTTTCGCTGCCTACGATATAGAAATAGAACGCACAGCTGTAAAGGTAACAAGTGCAATATAGACGAGTGCATTAAAATGCATCACCCTCTGTTACATCACAAGATAGAACAGAAAAGTGAAATAGTGAGCTCCACTTGGACCGAGAGAGGAACACAGGCGTTCCTAAAGATAGTACCGGTCAAAATCATCGGTCCCAAGAGGAAAATAGACACCTACGCGTTATTAGACGACGGATCGACGGTCACACTCATAGATGAAGACCTGGCGCAGCGAGCAGGCCTACGGGGGCCGAGGGAGCCCATACGTATAGAAGCCATCGGGGAGACCAACGTGGACACCTCCAATTCGAGAAGGCTCTCTTTCCTCGTCGGCAACACCGGTAAGCAACATAGAATAGTGGCTCGCTCGATCAAGGGACTAAAACTGTCACCACAAACAGTCAGAAACGAGGACATAGTGGGGTGCCGACATCTGGAAGATATCGCCGGGACAATCAAGTACAGTGGAGCGCGACCACAACTGCTCATAGGCCAGGACAACTGGCACCTGCTGCTGGCTGAAGATAGAAGAATAGGTAACAAACAACAGCCGATAGCATCACTTACCGCCCTGGGATGGGTACTACATGGAGCCTGCGCACGCACCACGGGACATCGAGTGCATTTTATCTGCGATAATAAGGAAGAACGGGAACACCTGGATGTCGAACTCAAGAACTTCTTCTCATTAGAGGCCCTCACTATAGTACCTAAACAACCTCGCAACGACCCGGAGGTAAAAGCATTAAAGTTACTAGAAGAAAAAACGACCAAACTAGAAGATGGGCGTTTTCAATGCAGCCTGCTGTGGAAAAGTGAAGATATTAAGATGCCTAATAACCGTGAGTACGCGCTCAGAAGATTGGAGTCCACCGAACGAAAAATAGACAAGGACCCGAAGTTGAAGAGCCGAGTGATAGAAGAAATGAATAAATTAATTGAAAAGGGATACGCCGAACCTGCACCATCACAAAGTAAGGTAAATAAAACTTGGTACTTACCGTGCTTTCCAGTATTCAACCCGGAAAAACCGAACAAACTACGGATGGTGCACGACGCGGCGGCCACCCATCAAGGAATGTCACTCAACAGCGCTCTCCTCACGGGACCCGACCTGCTCCAGTCCCTTCCCGGCGTACTGATGAGAATGCGGCAACATAAGATAGCGGTCTCGGCAGACATAGCTGAAATGTTCCTCCAGGTAAAGATAGCCCCAGAAGATAGAGATGCCATACGCTACCTCTGGCGAGACGGAGAGAGATCAGCACCGCCAAAGGAATACAGGATGACGTCACTCATCTTTGGCGCGACGTCCTCACCCGCCACAGCGATATATGTGAAGAATAGAAATGCTAAAGACCACCAGGAACAATACCCAGCCGCCGCCACCGCAATAGAAAGGAACCACTACGTCGACGATTACATTCAAAGTTTCGAAAATGAGGAAACGGCTATCGAAACAGCGAAACAGGTACGTGAGGTTCACAACAAGGCGCACTTCCAACTACGCAAGTGGGCATCCAACTCAATGAAAGTCCTGACGGAGTTACAAGAAAACATAGAAGAAAAGGAACTCTCCATCGGACCAGATACAGCTGAAAAGGTACTCGGCATGATATGGCAGACATCTACGGACTCCTTGAAATATAACCTAGGTCTAACTAGGCTACCTAATGACATACTACAGCGCACGCCGACTAAACGACAGGCCCTGCGTATAATAATGTCGCTTTATGATCCATTAGGACTCGTTTCACCTGTAACATCTAAAGCGAAACAAATCCTACAAGAAATATGGAAAAGGAGCACCGACTGGGACGCCGAGCTGGAGGAGGACCTGGCCGAGCAGTGGACGACTTGGACTGCGCACCTGCAAGCGTTAAAAAACATATCGATTCCACGTAGCTACTCATACTACAGTCAAGGCAAGAATTTACAATTACATATATTTGTCGACGCTAGCGAGACGGCCTACACTGCGGCGCTTTATTGGCGAGTCGAAGATGACGAGGGACATCCCCACGTCTCCCTGGTGCTGGCTAAAACCAGAGTGGCACCGTTGAAGACCACTTCAATACCACGACTAGAATTACAGGCGGCGGTGATGGGCAGCAGGATGGCGAGCAGCGTGATAGAAGAACACGACAGGAAGCCCGAGTCTAGAATATTCTGGACTGACAGCAGGACGGTCTTGACATGGCTAAGGACCGGGGCGCGCTCGTACAAACCATTCGTCGCACATAGAATCGCCGAGTTGGAAGAGAACACGAAGATAGAAGAATGGCGCTGGGTACCAACCAAGCTGAACGTAGCCGACGACGGGACCAGGGAGGTTCCTAAGGATTTTAATAGTACACATAGATGGTTCACAGGTCCGCCGTTCCTGAGCGAGGTCCCAGCATTGTGGCCGAGAGAGACCACGAAGTCTGCTCAACCCACCGGCGAAGAGAGAACGTTGAAAATAGAAAACAAGAAACCGTCAGTGATGGCGGCCATTCCCGACTTCAACCGTTTCTCCAGCTGGGAAAGGTACATCCGGTCGACCGCTCGAGTTCTACAATTTATAGATGAATGTAAGTACAAAATAGAAAAAACTACATACGCCAGGACCCGAGCGAACAAAAAAACCGACCCGACCTGGGGTAAGCGCGAACATACTAAAAAGGAACCCGTACGCGTCAAGAAGGAAGAGAAGATAGACAAGTACAAGAAAGTATCAACCGAGCTGCTCCTCCGGGCCGAAGACATCGTCATCAGAGCAATACAAGAAGACAGCTTCGCAGGAGAGGTACATGATCTCTCTAACAATAGACGCGTCGGCAGTAGCAGCAAACTAAGAAAAATTGCTGTAGAATTAATTAATGGAATCATTGTAGTCAAATCCAGAATAGCGGCGGCAACGGGCGTCCCGGAGGAAACGAAGCGCCCACCCATCATCGACGGGAGACATCACGTCGCGCGGCTGTACATCGAGCACATCCATCGCGCATATCATCACCAAGGCGTGGAGGCGACGATAAATCATTGTCGTCAACGCTACCACGTCCTGGGGCTTCGCACCACGGCGCGCAGCATCATCCACCGGTGTACATCGTGCCGAAGAAGAAGATGGGCGCCTCCGGAGCCACCGACGGGTGACCACCCGGCCAGTCGGTTAGCTCATCACCACAGACCTTTCTCTTGTACAGGCCTAGACTACTTCGGGCCATTTCAAGTCGTCGTGGGGAGAGCAACAAAGAAGGTCTACGGGGCCCTGTTCACCTGCCTGACAACGCGGGCAATACATCTGGAGATAGCGGGGTCACTCACTACCGACTCCGCTATCATGGCGCTACGAAGATTCATCGCTCGTCGCGGTTGTCCTGACACCATCTGGTCAGACAACGGCACCAATCTGCACGGCGCGGCGAAGGAACTCAGACAAACAATAGACAACGCTACAGAACTCGAGGCGTCAAAGAAGAGGATCCGGTGGCGCTTCATCCCTCCCGGCGCTCCGTTCATGGGCGGAGCCTGGGAACGAATGGTGAAGGCGGTGAAGACAGCACTAGCAGCCGTGATGGACAACCGAGCAACGACGGAGGAGGTCCTCTCTACCCTCTTCGCGGAGGTGGAGATGACCGTCAACAGCCGACCACTCACCCACGTATCGGTCGACCCCGAGGACCCCGTCGCGCTGACGCCCAATCACTTCCTACTGTTGGGCCCAGCGCACGCGCCATCAATGGGCGAGTCATCACCGAGCGATCTCCACGGCAGAAGTCACTGGCGGAAGGCACAACAACTAGCTGACATGTATTGGGCGCGATGGCTGAAGGAGTACCTACCCGAACTTCAGAACCGGCGGGAGCCCCGTGGACGAGGGCTCTCACTGCAGCTGGGCGACATCGTGCTGGTGGCAGACAACACCCTGCCACGCAACACCTGGCCCCTGGGGAAGATAGTCGCAGTGTACCCGGGGCCCGACAACATCGTGCGCACGGCCGACGTCAAAACCAAGGGAGGAACACTACGGCGGCCAGTCAAGAAGCTGGTGATCCTGCAGCAGGCGGAGACAACGGTCGTCCTTCACCCAGAAGATACGTCGAGACACCGGCATCACGACGTACGGCGGGAGAATGTTCCGGACGACGCCCCTGTTCCAGACGACGCCCTCTAAAAACTATTGAATTGTATAACTTATAGCGATAACATAGAATAAGACTTATAGTAAATAAAGATAAGCATAAGCATTATAAATAGCTAAGATAATTATGTAATAGATAGACGAGTTATTAGTAAATAGAGTAAGTTGTAATGTATAATATATAGAAAGTTTAATAGATACATATGTAATTAGATTCTAATTAGAATATAGTTTAAAATAAGATAAATTATTGTAAAATGATAAATAAACTATTTGAAATAAAGGTCTTTCAAAGAGAGAGAAAGCGAGGAGGAAAAGGGAGAGCAATAGGAAAAATAGGCAAAATAGGCGAAAAAATGCTCAACAAATAGGCCGCTAGTTGCGGACCCATAGCAATTGAATATATATGAGCGTAAAATTAGTTAGAGCACCACTACTGATCCAGCCACATTAGAAGCAAGAAGCTCTCACTCTCTCTCTCTGAAGATCGACATCAACAACAACAAAAAGTCTTTTATTCAAGATCATCTCAAGCGTTAAAGCCGGCAAATAGTTACAAGCGGGTCTGGCAATCCAGCGAATAGGTGCATCTCGCACAAAAACCATTTATGTGGAACTAGTTCATGAATGTTTGCTAAGGCTATTGACGTCAATACAGACTTAATGTAATCGATGAGACAAATCATTTTATCATACTCGTTTAATCTTTTACTTTTATTACATTTTATTGCATTAACTAATTAATTTTCTTTGCTTGTATTGACGCCAGAGGGTTGAGTAAGTTTGCCCATACTTTTGCGGAACTTCTTGTGAAAAGTTCTGGGTTTGATTCTAGCTAGATCGGGTACCGTAATTTAGGAAACAAACTTACAAATTGACGTGCAGAAAAGTAAAGTTTAATACCTATTACTCGTACATCGGCTCGTCTAAAACTTTTAGCCTCACGCACACTTGTTTACGAGAACTATATTAATATGTAATATTAAAAAAACGTACATTACTATCAAGCATATTTTATCGTAAAGTAATAGCGGAATAAAATCTCGCTGCTTTTGTAATATCTTAAATACTTAATTTCACCAATTTATTAAATGAGTTACTTATTTTAAAACCCATGACTTACGGTCGTTAAATACCTAATAAAGATGGTTGACCCGATGATATATAATTTCTTGGGACACGTAATGTAAAATACGCTTGAACAGAACTCGACTATAAAGTTTTACTTAAATTCATTTCTTTTTAGTTTCTTTCTCGTTCGTTACTTTGCATTCTTATTATTAATGTTACCTTAAGTTATTACCTGGCTCCATACGTGGCTTAGGAAAAACATGTCCAAGTGTTTGATCTCGCGTGCGTATCAAACAGGTGGCGGCATCACCTCACCGCGCCGGTTGCTTCCTCCGCGCCTAAAATACTCCGCCGACCTGCCGACCTATTTTATTACACATTTAATCCACGTATTTATAAATAATACTCCTACGGGATCCAGGAGAGCGACCCGCTTCTACGGTGATAGTTTTATGGCGACGAGGAGAGGAGCCGATGTAAATAGCATCCACTCTACGCAAATCCATTTACAGGTTATTTTCATTTGTAACGTTTCAATCAGGCCGAGTCGGAGATATCCAGATCGGTGCGCTGGGAACGTTTCAATTATTTCAAGATGTTTGTACGACCTATTTGCTTTGTGATCGATTAGCGGGCGCCGGGCTCGCGGACCGGAGCGCTCGCTGCGACGCCCACGGGAACTGCAATCACGGGAAGCTCCTCCGATTCAATTAACAGCTGAAATATTGGTGCAATTGAATAACATTGTGTGTTTTGTGCAGGGTGCTGCGACGCAACCGCATCACGTACATCGACGAGCGCGCCTTCGCCAACACGCCCAACATCCGCGTACTGTAAGTATATGCAACTTTGCAATTATGTTAGTGAGAAGCTAATATTACCGCATGAGCGATAAGTGTTCCGCGTATGGCAGCCCTGCGGCATCAGCGCGCACTCACCGAACACTTAGCGCGCGGTGCGCGAAGCGGTTAATTACGGCGTTTGCGCGTGACGGGGTTCCCGCCGCCACCGCACATGCCGCCTTACGCTGGCTCACTGCATTTTGAATAAAGGTTGACGTAAACATTTAGCAGGGCGCGCTACATTTCCACGTCAATAGAAAATTAATCGACTGTTCAATTAAAATGCATCATTTTGCTGTATGTCCATACACTCTAGCTGTTACAGTCGTACGCACTCCACTCTTGCGCAGATGACCTATCTTCATCTACACTTCTACGTCTACATCTACACTAATCAACATTAATATTATAAAGAGGAAAGATTTATATTTTTGTATGTAACGAATAAACCCAAAATCTACTGGACCGATTTGAATAATTCTTTCACTGTTGGCTAGCTACACTATCCCCGGTGAACACCGGGTGCTTTTGATCCCGTAAATGCGGTCGCAGGGGGGAGATATTTGAAAAAAAAATAATAGTGACGGGCGGAAGGCAAAATTACGGTATAATAACATTCTCGTTTCCCGCATTGGGAAAGTCTGTATACCGACCTAGAGTGCCCTCTGAAAGTTTATATTAGATCATTTGTTTGATTGCTCGAGTCCAGGGCTTTCCCAACAAATATCTACTCCCACGTTACAGCGGGTCGCATAGTTCCGCCCCCAATGCTCTGTGATAACATTCGGATAGTTTTACGAAGTTCGGTTACATAAAGCTTTGGAACTGGATCATCTGCGACCAATAAAGGGTGTCACATAGCCGTTATAAAAGCTGTCGCCATAAACCCGAACTATGTAGTTAATTAGATCAATTTTTATTTGACACTTGCCTGTCAAGAATAGTTGTTTGATAGCATTACATCGTGAATTCGTGATGGATTCATAAAAATGCTTACACTGCAATTACTTAATTAGTAAACAGTACTTATCCACAGTTTTAGACACGTATCGAAGAAGTTTAAATATTACCCTTTTTACCAATACATTTATTACTAGGTAGGTACGATAACAGTTTCTCGAATAATTATTTATTTCAATAACGAATTGAACAAATTAGTAAAGTGTCATCATAGAGTGGGAAATAAATGTTGTTAATGTGAAATAAAGTTGGCGTTATCTCGTACGGTTGATTTGTAATTACTCTTGGCGATAGGGTAAACGGTTTCCCTTGTTGCTCGGTGGGCGAGTGCACGCCGATAAGCGCAGAGCGATGCAATTTGTCTCGCGATGCCGCCGAGGGCCGTTTCAAGTTTATTTGGAAACAGCTCAGCTTTTAGCCAGTAAACTCTCCGTTATTCAAAGAACATTAATATATTATCTTTAAAAATGCTCAGTGTAAATGCATGCAAAATAAACCACTGGTTTGTTGTTAATGACCCAGAAGTTGACTATAAGAGCAACAGTGTCGCGGGTTTAATCCCCGCACAGGACAAACATTTAGTAATGTTGTGAGTAAGAAATTTACATAGTAAAGAACAGAATTGTAGATTTCACATGAACTGAAACGTTATTCTTCGGGAGCCGCCAAATAAAATCAACCCTTGCACTTAATTCGCATATCATTATCTAGCGTCAAACGCTAGACAAAGGAATACCAAACTTTTGCGCCCACATTGTTGTTAATAAACTCATGTTGTTATAAGTGAGGATTAAGCATGATAGATTCGGTTTTGAACTCAATATTTTAATTGTAGTCAAAATATTCAGCTCAATTAGTGCTTTAAAACATTATAATTTAAAACAGTGTGTCAACATTACAATTGAGGAATTGAAGAAAAAGTTTATTTTTGCACAGCGAGCATTTAACATTAGACATTTGAACATTGATTAGGTATGCCAATTCCAATTGTTATTAGTAACAGAAAAAAAAAAGAATTTCGAGCGATCAATGAAAATAAAAAAAATTAAGTCTACATATTTATTTCACCTCTATCACGCTTCCAATTTCTGGCTTTAATGATTGAACTGCAATCATATTATTCTTATTTAATTATTTGTTTCATTTTCTACTATTCTATTACATAAACACTTTTCCACTAATCAAATAATAAAAAATGGTACTCATACCCCTTTTGGGTTAATACATTTTATTTATATTAGGTGGCCCGCCTTTCATTTTTATATTATCATCATATCCTTCTTCATATCACATAATATTTATTCATTTATTTATCTCCTTTAATATTCATTTACAGGCGGCCTACCTTTTACTACATAATTATTTATTATATTATTTAGGCACAGTTCTTATTTATATCTATAGGGCCGTGTTTAACCACGTCGGATCCGATCATCTTCACGGAGAGAAACTCGTCTACACCATGATCAAATGAGGATCTAACCCTCAACTGTACCCAGTACCATTTTTAATTATTTCCACTTTCAATAGCTTTCAAAACAAAAAACCAACTATGATACAAACCTTCAACCAAAATGAATACTCCAGTACCAATATAATATTAATTCCTTTCTTGGGTGATCAATCCAAGTGGCTTCCAAAATATTTTTACTGAAGTATTCCCGTCTATAATATAAAACATTTCATCCAACCTAACATTATAACATTAATTTAAAAAAAATTGCCTTTCTATAAATCCAATCAGTATTTTACATAACTATTACATTTTAATCCCAGAAAACAATAACAAGTCAGATTCAATATTACTTTATAATTATAAACCAAATTAGTTGCTACTTATGATTCTATGTTAACATTGGCATACCCTATCATTGATAACGAACAATCACTCTTGGAAACAAAGCTGTATCTAGGTCGCATACCAATCGTATAGTATTACGATCCTAGTCAGTTACACGTAAACAAATTTTTGCTGATGCATGCCTCGTGTGTGGTATGATGAGGCAATGCGATCAGTTTCCGAATATGGTGCACGAATTTTGATGCACCTAGTCATTAATGTACTTCGGAATACATATTTAGTAAAGAATTTATGCAAGGTTTTAAACGTCATATTATTACTTCAACGTTAGACAAAAAAAGTTGAAACAAATCATATTAATAAGTAGTAAAAAAAACAAATGGAAAGAAATTTTACGCCTTAATATTAGGTAGTTTTCACTGTCGATGTGTGTAACTCGTCTAGTTTAAAAAATATCATATTACATTACTCCTTAATTTATTTAAAAGAAACTAAACTATTATAAAAAAAATTGTCACAGATAGTTCATTTTTCATCTCTCGATGAGCACCCGGCAGCACCACAACATCTGGGCACCATCATCGCCCAGCTGCCAGCAACACCTTCCTCCATCTGGCTCCATCTCTCCCGGCAGCCAGCACAATAACGCCTCTCCAGATTCCACAAATCTAGTCCAGTTTATCACTCGTGTTCACTTGCACTTATTATAAAGTTTTTTTTTACTCTTTAACCGATTTTTTAACTATTTGGCTTCTTGTTTTGTTCGCAAAAATATTTATTTATTTATTTGTGCACAGCACTGCCCCGAAGGCAGCACTGGCAGGGTCGCCATGTACTGATGTGGCGCGCGGGAGAGTAATAAAAGACTGTTGCGTTTAGATGTCCGGATTATAATGAATATAATTAGGTTACACAATGACTTAAATACTAACTTACATCTAGCCTAATGTGTGGGTGAGGTGTACACACACTACAATTTCCAAAAATTCAATTATACTTGATAACATATATGGCGTAGCATAGCAGCGTACATTTGTACTAAGCAGAGCACCGCCGCCGGCCGGAACAATGTCCTCCCTCTTGTAAATCAAAGGGGCTAAATTGATAGCGCGCTATCACCACAGTTTACCACAGTCACCACAATCGCTGGCAGCTCGCATCAATAAGCTTGATAAAGCCGTGCAATTGACTCGGATCCCGCTAATCGCCGCCGCACGCTCGCGTCGTCTCGTGTTGGGTTAATGACGCTCGTGGCTCGGCTGGGGACGACAGACGATCACTTTCAACTGCCATTATGCTATCTACAAGCCGATTGATCTATTAACAGAGTTAACACCCACTTCATACGGATTGTGAATCGAAAGATTCCTCAGAGTCATATGAATATGAAAAGCTATTTACGGTCTAGATCTGGCAATCGAATACTTATTTGTTTTTACACAACTTGGGCACGTAAGATATTTCAGAATATTCGTGAACTCATCGATCGTTCTGATCCGAGAATTAAATCCATATAGTATTAATCTGTGTATGTAAAATAAAACTGCTGTTATTCAGGCCCATCATAAACCCGGACACGATCGTAAAGTTTACTGTTCGCCATCCACCCATCGAATAAGGCTTCATCATCATAATACACCGCATTACGATCCAGGCAGGCCTAATATTACAGATTTATTTTTGTATTATATTGATAGAAAATTATACCCAAACCTAAATATATGTACCAGATCAGAGTTTTCTTTAAAAGGCTAGGATTATTTAAGTTATGGAGGATTCTGGTTTATTGATTTCAATGAAAGAGGGCTTTGCAATTTTTTAGAGAAGGTTTCCAGTTCCCATTCATAATTATTTGTGTCCTTTTATAACCAAATTTACTTATTGAATTAGGAGTAATTAATGTGTGGACAACGGTGTCCAGATCTAACAGATCGTACAGACGATCTGTAATAATTACAACAATGAGAGATAAGTAACAGTCATCATTCGTTACGGGGATCATTGTGCGTTCACTGGGGTAAGGGGGGCACGGGCCGGGGGGGGGGGGGGGGCGACAGGTCGTGATAGAGGCCATAAATCTGTTCCGCTGAAGTGTGATGAGCGCGGCCTCATCCCCTGTCAGCAGTCGGGGGCTGCGAACGAGGGTAAAACAATTGCGAAAGTTTCCTTTGACATTTCTTTGATTGGTTGCTATAACTTTACTATGAATATGAAGTACAAACTATCTGTTACAAATGTTTTTTCCTTTAAGTTACATCAGAAGATTCCAGGTTCGAATCCTGGCAGGGTCGCCATGAAGTGTCTTGCGTCGGAGAGTCGTCGTGGCGTAGGAAGTAGTAGGATGATTTAGTAAAACATCTTGTGTGCAAGACGGTTCTTTATTGAATGACCAAACCAAATCAATATAATTCATAACTTATTGCTAATTATAAAACTATTGAGTAAGCGGAACGCCAAACGTTACACGCGCGACCTAAATTAAGTGATTTAGGTAATTGCGCAAACTACATACTTCAATGTCGAGTAAGATAGAACTTCTCACCGAATCGATATGTCACGAATTAACAACGTTTATTTCCGTTCTGGAAAATTGCCAAAGACAGAGCCACATTTGAGTCGTCGGATTTTCATAAACCTGTTTGGGTGATAAATATAATACAGACTTGAAATAGATAATTAAGCCAAAATACGAATCTTCAAAAGAGTCTGTGGACTGTGCGGCACTCCTTAAATCTTTCATAATTAAACGTAAGTCCATGTAAATTGCTTTAAATCACTTTTAAAGCTTCCTGTTACAATTAAATGCAAAGCAAGTGTATTTTAGTGATATTAGCGAGCTGGGCTCGGCTGCGCTATGAGTTCGGGCGTTTGTCGCAGCGTGCATCACCGCCTTCCTAACGACCCCCTGAGAAAACGCACACATGCATTTTTGACAAGATTTCTTCAGAATGCGGACCCGAAAACATTTCTTGAGCTATGAGTTTTTAACGCGTAGGGTGGACGGGACTGTCTGATAGATCGGTTATACTCAGTTAAAGAACCAACCAACCAGGAATTATACTAAAACATCTCTCCCCGTAGGACTCTTAAGAAGCAACTGCTTAGGAATTGCTCTTACAAGAGATGAGTGCCATTGTTTAAACGTACTGTACTACCTAGTCAATTCCTGCCCATCCTGATGACTGTCGATTTACCCTCCACTATAGGATGGCCTACGTCTAGCAGTGAACTGCAAAAGACTGATATTAAGGATTTGCATCATTCTCTTAGAAGGAAAGAAATTCAAACCGAAGCCGATACTACTTGATGCTATCCGAAGACGATAAGCCACTGATATATCTACAAATAAAACAATTTCCCCGCAATCCTAGATACGTAATCCAACCAGGGTCTTGTGGACATCTGGTAAAATGGACAAGTTTATTCTGAAATTATTTCGGAGACAATTCTCTGTAACAAGGCCCATACAAGAGGAATTACGATCGCATTTGGGACAGTTATTTTGTACAGAAACAATAAAATGGTTCTATAAATTCTATAATCGCAAACGCAGTGGCTGTCTTTTCGATTTGAACGCGAAGAATAAATAATATGTATTTTCTTGAAATCAACTAATCATTAATAATGATGTGCACTTTTTTTAGCCAGTCATGAAGTCAAAAATACACATGATACCGCAATAGGAGCTAAAAGGCGGCTTAGTACTTACTGAATTAATAAGTATATGGGCAGCAACTAGATCTTATACGACAAGGTCCTTCGTAAAACCTCGACAGCAAACAAGAAAATGAGCAATCATTACCAATATGATATTAGTTAAGTTTATGCGTCGTTGTCGATGGAAACATCTTAGGTTTTTATAACTGTTTGTTCGCAGGCGCCTGGACGACAACCTGCTGACGGAGGTGCCGCCGGGCGTGCAGCTGCTGCCGCTCCTGGAAGACCTGTAAGCGACTTCATTATTTGCTATCGCGCCAACAAAACAACGGGAAACTTTAAATCAGCGCAGCTCGAGAACAATGGCCGGGCGAGGGTCCGCTCAAAGCATTACTTCGGCTAATTTAGAATAAACAAAAGATTATTCTCATAATACCGCGCCGGCCGGGGATGCGTGAGTAATGCCCGTGGGTAGAACCTCGCTAAAAGAATTCAAATGTAATTAAGCATTTTAAAAGTCTTTGCTCAATTGTGATTTGTTTAAATTTTGATTAACTACTTTATCCGTCGTTGGAAGATGAATGGCTCAGGACGACCCCGCCGCCGCACAGGTGGCTGGCCGCCCGCCAGCGCGCCGCCGCTCGTTGAGTCGAGAAAGTTGTCAGGCGGACATGTGACCCGGGCATTACTCTTGTTAAAGTCGGTTCGGATTACTGAGATTAGATATCTCCTCGGTAGTTGATATCCATTACTTCTGGCTGATAAATGAGCGTAGTTGGCGGACTCCGTGTAGCATAGGCTAGTATTTAAAGCTGCGGTTTTGCGTGTTAGAAATAATAGGTTATAAAACCAAGTCAGGCTGGAAATTTATTTTCATAGTTTTTTTTTATGCAAACGAACAAGAGGGTCACCTGATGGTAAGTAATCACCGCTGCCCATGGACATCAAAATCCGTACAAGTTCGGAGATGCGTTGCCTGCCCTAAAACCCCATACTCTTCCCAAATGAGCTCTGGCGACTCACCAGCAGAAACATAGCACAACAGTTACGAAGTTCAACTTCACTGTGTTCTTCTGTAAAGTGGAGCTTCTTCCCCAGTCGAGTGGCTCATTTGAGTGGAAGTTCCGCAAATAAACTATGTACATATAAGAGATACGTAGGTTTCCCCTCTAGAGCGCTCCCGTGTTTGCGTGATATCTCACTCGAGCACTATCCTGCCTACTTGGTTGGTCATGAAGACTAATGTTTTCCGTCGTGCGGCAGGTCCGTGGCGAACAACCGCGTGGAGGTGGTGGGCGCGGAGGCGCTGGCGGCGGCGCGGCGGCTGGCGCGGCTCGAGCTGCGCGCCAACCCGCTCTCGCGCGTGCACCCGCGCGCGCTGCAGCGCCTGCCGCACCTCACCACGCTGTGAGTGACCCACGCGCACACACGCACACACATGCGCGCACACACGCACACGCACACGCGCACACACACACACGCACACACACACACACAATAGGTATATTTACTCAGGTCGACTGATTCCTCCAAGGGCTAGATGCCTAGCGTAGAGTAGCTGGCATAAAAATCGTGCTCCCTGAGTACGCACTCAGGGAACACGATTTTTATGCCAGCTACTCGTATGCTCGGCTAATCAGACGACTGTTGTTTACATTTGTTTTCCTGCAGTCAATATTAATAATTGTTTAGCTTGAGAAGTGCACGTACAGTACACTGGGCACGTTATCATCAGTTCATTTAATGCGCCCTCTACTGCTTTAACGCACAAGGATAGCCTAAAGCGGATATTTTCCTTCAATTAAATAATGTTTATAGCAGAAATTAATCTTCCAAAAATGCGATGGCGATCAATATACGTACATGTCATGCCTTTTTTGGGAACATGATAAAATTCTTACATTGAATATAAAATTCATCCGCCGCATTTAACACAATCAACGCTAGGCTTAAAAGGAAGGTAAATAAATTACATCTATTATAATTGCGACGTCGAAAAAACGCGGTGTAACCGGTTAATTCACCGTTCAGGAGGTGATCAGTTAAAATCGTAGCGGTAGTTGTAACAGCGATGGTCGCAAAAACCGCGGGGACCGGTCCTGGGCGCGGCGCCCGCGTGACCGCAGCGGCCCGCGCCGCCCGCGCTGGCCACTGGCCGGTCACACGCGGTCTCACGCCTCACTTGCCAAAACTAATGCGGACAAGGACGACTTCTACATAAAGTCATTTCAATAAGCGTGATTTCTAACTATCAAATGACTGCACGATGATGAATGTAGGGACTTTGTTTTGAACAATGTACCAATTTTACGTGATACTTTTTTAACACGGCGATATGTCTACCCTGTTCCATCCTAAGGGTCGGGCAAATTCTTGATATACGGTGCAAAAGATAAGTATTAGTTAAATAGGATAATTCATTATCATCCAAGTGGTCGTATGCCCGATTGCTCCTTCGGCCGTTGCCAAAGAGCCCAGGGTCAGCTTTTCTGGTTTTACTTCTCCACTTTCCAACCTCCAAGTTAGGTTACCAGATAATTGATGTAAGTAAACATAACAACATAAGGTATGTATGTATTATTTTAGAAAGGGTAGGGACCACATTCTAAAAGTAGTCTTAAGAAACATAGTTTTCATAAATCATAACAGCATAATTCATCGAGATTTATGGTAGAGCTGATTGTATCACAGCAAAAATTTTCAGTATCAATATCTCTATCGCTCTAGACCTTTATTTAATTATAACTTTGTTTAATGGAAAATGTAATCATTAAAATGTTTTTAGCAAATAAGATGCAACAAACTCTTTTAAATTGTTGTTTAAGTTGACATTCGCTGCAAGTTTAGATGATTTTATTCAAAACTTCAGCTGCATTTGTAGTTTAACGCAAACATTTTCCGACGTCTAAAGGTTTTAATTAAACAGTCGGTAGCAGTAATGTAAACAGGAATGTCGATTAAACTTGGCGCGTCCGAGCGCGCGCGGTCCGGCATGGCATGGCGACTGGCGCACTCCATCACAGTTTAACCTTTCATACTAATGAATAACTTATTTTTGTCGTCATCATCGTTGTTGTCCACCATGTTCCTTAAGGAAATAAACTTAACGCCACAGTCGCCAACTGCCTTGCAGTCTTAAATAGTAAAAACTTACATTCCGTTAATACAAATTAGATTAAGACTAGATATAAACCCTTTTCCATAGCCTGGTTTTAACAACTTAATGCTAAGTTAAATCAAGATAGCGTGCCGAGAAGAACTTTCAAACAAAGTTTAACGACATTAGTGGAGTGTAGATAAACATTCCTTAATTATCTGTACGTTTAAATGTGCAAAGTTATTTCAGTTACAATGCAAAGTAATGTGCCTCGGGGCGCTATCGGCTGCTCTCATAACGCAAGGCTTTATCTGTGACACACTTTCTACCGCCCGTGTCGCTCGCGAGCTTACGCGCCTCCTGTCAGGTGCCACGAGACACGACAGTGACGTGCTCGCGGCTGATCGATGCGCCGCCAGATGCGAAGCGACTGTGACCGTCACTGCCCCAGAGAAGATAATTTTTAATTACCAGCGGCCGCCGCGACTTCGCTCCGTAGATTAGCCTTCCTCAACAAATCGATTATCGAACACAAAAGTATAGGTATTATCAATTCGAACCAGTAGTTCCTGAGATTAGCACGTTCAAACAATCAAACTCTTCAGCTTTAATATACACACTAGTTTTGCATGCACTTAATTTGTTAATTAATTGTGTTGTAAAAATATTTAGAAAGCGAAAATGTAACGCGGAATCTTTTATAATTTTGCCGCTCCTCTCAGTAAAGCAATTTGTACTGTTCTCTGAACTCTGCCAGGACCTTGACCTCCTTGTAGGCCTTGGCATTAAACGCCGCGGAATTAGTTTATCCTAAAAATAAACCAATTTACGACTTAATAAATAATTATTCGAGATTACGTTAAACAAAAGTAAACTTTATGTCTTTTTAAAAAGAGCTGTGGTACATTTTATAGAGTGACTTCCCTGAAAAATGTTTATTCACTGAGTAGACATTTTTAAGCTGCCATCAATCAAATTCACTGCTATAAGAAAAATCTGTTATTACATAATATTATGTATGACCTTACTACATGGGTGCCGCATGGCGTAGTTTGCAGTACGAGTGGTTGTACGGTTAGTTATCCTGCGTAGTGCGCGGAGCGGTCGGCCGCGACCCGACACTTGCCAAACTCGCTCCTCATTCATGACCAGCGCCCCCGCCCTCACCGCCCCCGCCCCCGCCCCCGCCCCCAGACACAACATCTGCTGCAAACACTGCACTAATTACCACCATTACGGACAACATTAACGAAGCCTGACTGACTCCTGCTCTGACGGTACGGTACTACACTAAACCATTAGCCAAAGACTTAATTCGCAAGCATGCAGCTAGATTATTATGACAGACTAACCTTTACAGATAGGCTTTGAATTATTGGACGCTGAACCTAAGTGTTGCAAGTAGTCTGTACCTACCTAATATTATAATGATGCGATAGGCGTCGAATTCCTCTAAATCTCGATAACTGAACTCTATTAATTGGATAATCTTGAATTTATCTATCAAATTATTTATGCTTGCGCGAATCAGTATGTACCCAGATAACGTCAATCAACGCGTAATGAACGAAACCGGTTTCAGCTTTTTAGCTAGTTATCAACGTACTTGAACACGCGCTACGGTTGTACCCGGCTAATGATGAATATTAGTCGTTACTCCGCCACAGATAACATAAAGTCCGCTTACAGTTTATTGATTAACCTAATTTTTCGTCCAATCTTAGATTAAACATCACACCAATGTCGTCGAAAAATATGAAGCTTTGGAATGTTTAGTAGGTCACAGTCCGAGTCCTGGTGAGTAATGAAGGGCTTGATCACGGTGGGGGGGGGGGGGGGCATCACTCAGTCACGGCGCGAGGTGACTCCCCGAGTTTCCACTGTAATATCTGAGACGTAGCGGGTGGACATCCGTCCAGGATCCACGACTCGCGACAATCGTGTTCGATGTTTCATTCGGAAATTTTCCGCGGGTGTATGGTACATTCTTGTTATATCAATGCGCCGAAAACTTGAAGTTCTATCGCAATCTTGTTAAAGTGGTTGTACCATTCCAAGCGGATACATTAGAACTCATATAATATAATATTCATGATCCTAGCAGCTGAAACTAGCCTGCTGGTTTCACGTCTACCCTTTCAAATGTACGATACACTGGCCCGTTAATCTAGTCTTTCTAGCTGGACGTTACCACAAAAGATCTAAAGCTTGGCAAAGTGGCGATGCAACTTAGCGGGCAGCAGCGCGAGTGCTGTTTGATGTCGCGCGGCGGGATTACGTCGCTCGGACGTGTCCCGCGCGTCACGTCGGTGGCGCGGTGGCGCAGTGGCGCAGTGGCGCGGGTCGTGGGGTGCAGGTCCGGGCCGGGCGCCGCTGCCGCGTGTAATCGCCGCGTAAGAGCAAGTCGTAAACCGGCTCGTAAACGATTTGCTCGGGACATTACCACTTCACGCTATCGGGTTGTCGTGTTGTCGCCTCCGCTGTCACTCGCAAAAGTAGATATATGTAATCTAATACCGGCACAAACAACACTGTTCCTGATTTGAAAGGAATTCGGTACACTGTTATGGTAAATTTATTCACACTTATTCCCAATAATACGTTGACAACGTAAGTACATCAACTTTTCTATTTTGTTTGACACACCCAGCACTTACAACTTTCTGGAACCTGCTCAATCTCTGTAGAACATGTCTGTATAAAAGATGTCCGAATTTTAAATGCAGATTACCGAAGTAGGTACCTAACCTCTTATGGTAAAAAGCGATTGTGAAACTTTATCCTCTTAAATATTATTGGTAGTGTACGTACATGCGCAAAGATTGTAAGAGACCGAGAACGTTTTAGATTTAATATAGGCATCTAGGTAACAGTTACCTAACTTTCAATGTCGTCAGTAGTTGCAATAAACAACCGTAAAGAACTATAACGACGATTCCCTCGGCCCAAATTCACTGAAGGAATAAGATAAATATGAACAATCTAGCCAAAGCCGGACAGTAAGTAGCAAAGTTAGGGCGGCGGGCGTTATGGGGGCGGGGGCGGGGGAGCTACCGGCGAGATTACTTCGTCCGGCGCGTAATCTTATTTCCGCCGGCGAATGGGAACCTCCACGCTGACCCCAAAATAACAACAAGTAGTATTGACCTCCAAAACTGTACCCAAGTTAATGCGATAGCAGGACTTTAACCCGCTTGGATTTATAGTTTTATGAATAATATTGCACCATGTATTTTAATATAGGCTCCCGTTGACTGTGTTACAACAAATCGGCAATGAACTTACACGTTAAATGTTCTCCGAGAATATGATCAGATCATATTTTTTTTAATAAATTAATTAAAACGATCATTGTAAAAAAGTGATAGCACTCTACATTAATGTCGCTTTTTATTTAGCGTACAAGAAATATTTATGGTTTCTGCCGTGGTCAGATGTTATAAATACCGTAAAAATCTGATATCCGACGTAAAAGCAAATTCCACAAGCTCATTAATCGGAAGCGGCGGGTCCGCTCGCCCTGCCCGGTGCACACGCGTCGTGCTAGCGATGTCTGCGCTGCAAATAACCAAATAAAGCTGCGTTTAAATTTACGATAACTGCCCGCTTATTTTATTCTGCAGCACACTGCCAAGTTTAATATTTAATGTTATGTAAATATTCAGGGAGAAATAATTCCGGCAGATATAAGCGACGTTTTTTAAAATAAACAACGTTGGCGCCTCGTTATCAGGTTGTCATGACTCAATGTGAAAGGGTCGCAGCACACCCACCGACTTCACAACACAGTCACACAAGCCGCTAATGCTTGCTCACACGAATGCTACCGGTGGCCGCAGCACGCTTCTAATTTAATTCCAAAATATATTAAAACTGTAAGAAATATTCCGGCGATGTCGTTTTTGGCCGGGAAAACCTCAGATTAGGTGTTTTGTCCCGCCCGACCAAAGTCGACGAAGGAGCGCGTGAGCCCGTGTCGACACAGGTCGCTTTAATAACGAGGTGTCTGAGAGTGGTGGTGTTGTGTTGCGCAGGATCCTGTCGGAGGCGCGCGGGCTGCGCTCGCTGCCGGCGCTGAACGGCTCGCTGCGCCTGCGCACGCTGCGCGCCGACCGCGCGCGCCTCGCCGCGCTGCCGCCCGACCTCTGCGCGCACGCGCCGCTGCTGCGCATCCTGTCAGTATACCACATACATACACGCATTCAATGCTACTCATTTTATTGCTCATTTACTAATAATTAATTGACACAAAACTACAAAATATATAGGTTTCCTGTGCTTTGGGATATTCACACATTATGCTTTATTTGCTACTTCTCTTCTTGCTTCTATGGACATCTACCAAGCCCTGAAAGAAAGAACGTACATATTTAAAGTTACATCATACTATGCAAATAAGTAATAGGAGGTTCGATATCGTCGATGTTCGGTCGGTCCCACGCGTCACGTCCCGCGGTAATCCGGACTCGGCATTTGCATAAATCGACCGGGCTAATCGGCCGGGCTAGACGCCGATAATACCTACACCTACTCCGCCGTCCCTCGGGCACGCTCCGACCTCCGTCCAGCGGGCGAGTCTTGTAGCGCTCGATAATCAGCTGGCCATTTGCAACAACTGTGTTAAAATGCAAGCGGTATGCTGCCAGCCGTAATCAAGCACAGACCATGCCAGCCTTAGTCCATGTTGCCACTTTAAAAAGTCTGGATTACGAGATGGAGCAATTTTATCCTGTAATAATTAAAATCTTGAGGCCAATCGAAAAATATTTTTTGCTTTAGCTTCTTTGATTTCTAGAAAGGAAGAGCCTTAAATTTCAGTCAGAATAATAAATAATCTATTCACTAGAATTTGTCCTGCTAGAAAATGTTATTTACGAGCAATATCTTGTTACCTATTTTATTGTAGGTTTCCGGGAAGTTAGTTATATTGTTAATAGAGAAGAGTCTATTTTTAGTGCAACTAAGCTACGATGGAAGGTGTTTTGCTCTGGGATATTCTGCAGCGCTTTTGTCTTGAGGCGAGCGAGTCGTCTGGCGCGCGCCCAGCCCGATAGATGATATATTTGATCTCGGCAAAACAGTATCAATGTCTCTTATTGTTTGTAGCTTCTCGCTTTTACATTTTTCTTTCCATAAAACCCACGAAATCGCAACAATGACCGTTCGTTTACTGTTCCTATGCAGTATGGAATCTATTTTACATTAGTATTCTGTCCCGCAAAATTATACAGATTATATTTCTTTTAATGGCAAATACATGGAAGATAATAGCAGAACTTTTCGTATAAATTACATATTAAAGAAAACAGAAATTTATGATCTCTCTGCTCCACTCGGGATTGGAAGCTTGGTCACGCTCCAACAATCACACCGTCTTACGTTGAATCAATATTAAAATTCAATTTACTTTTTTTTCACTAGATAAGCGACGCCTTTTATACGTAACACTTTACAAAGGAATGATTAATCTAGTTCTATTTACCTTCTATGGACAACGCCTATTAAAACTCGATCAATGTACTTATACTTTGAGGCCAAAGTCTCGTTTGAACAGCATTGAAACTGTAAAAGTCACCTTGTCTGGCTCACAATTTTCACAAATGTTATTCATTGAAGCAGCCTCTTTCAATGAATAAAATCACGTAAATAGAGAAGAAATGTGGCTCCAGACAAATACAAATGGCGAATGGCGGGCAGATAGAGCCCGCGACAGACGCGCGATAGCGGCCCGAGACGCCGAGGGGAGATTCAATTGTGACACTGACCCCGCTATTTATTGACCCTTGAATGTATTGGCTACATGGGATTTTTAAAGCTCCGTCCCGGGTTATATGAGGTGTTACGTTTAACTGAATTCTTTTCCCAATACATATATCACTATACATATTAATGTAGTGTAAATATCACCTCACTCGTCATAATGAGGGAACATTGTTTGTTCATATTAATTTAAGTAACTCAAATTGATTCTTTTAAGCGCTCGTGTTCTGGGTTATTAAATCAATAAAATGTATAATTAAACACAGTTTGCATTTTCTTAAATGCTTTCTGCTGTGCGCTTACCAAGCGCTACAGGCCTGTTGTTGATTTAATCCTAGCACTGCAATCCTTCACCAATGTTAACTATGTAGTTCACCATCCTCACTTGGCAGTCAACACCAGTCACTTGGAAGAACCATTATGTAGGGTGCGGGAATGCTGTTCGTTGGATTGAAAGGCGGTTGTTATGATAAAACTGTATTTCATTGTTTACTTTTGTTAGTTACTAAGTTCAAATAATAAAATGTTAGGAGTACAACCGGTGGCGATGGTTTCGTGATTTGAACTTATTGAATAAAATAGGTAAACGATCGCAAACGATTGTACCTACTTATGTTGCAATGTCGCGTGTTCGGTTGGGTTACACCGAACACTCTTCATTGGCCCCGAAGACATAATTTGTAGTATGTATACTGAAGATAAGAGCAAGTGTATCGTGTTAATGATAACATCATGAATGAATGTTGTGTTGTGTTGCAGGGACGTGCAGTCGAACCAGCTGAGCGCGGTGCCGGACCTGCGCGACTGCGGCGAGCTGCGCGTGCTGTGAGTACCTATCCATATGTATAATAATATAATCTTCACCTGCATCATGTACTGGAATTGCCATTATGGGCTGTTTCTGCACGTCCGCCATGGGGTAACAATAGGAGGACATCAGTAGGCAAACTGATTGTGAAGCGAGAGGAAGAAGTGGGGATGAGAGATCATCACTTAAAAAAATTGGCCAAGTGCGAGTCGGACTCCCGCACTGAGGGTTCCGTACAAATTCTATTTTTGACGTATTAAAAAAACTACTTAATAGATTTCGTTCGAACCAATTTTCGTTGGTAGTTTTTATGGTAATGTACATTATAATTATATTTATTTCAGATTTATCATCCTCTTACTTTAGAAGTTAGAGGGGGGGGACACACTTTTTTCCACTTTGGAAGAGTCTGTCACGCAAAGTATTGACTTAAGAAAAAAATGACCTTAGAAACCTCAATATGATTTTTAAAGACCTATCCATAGATACCCCACACGTATATGTTCAATGAAAAAAAATATTTTCAGTTTCAGTTCTAACTAACCCCCCATTTTTATATTTTTTTTCAATTTTCGTATGCAAACCTTGTTGCGGTTCACAGAATACATCTACTCACCAAGTTTCAATAGTATAGTACTTATAGTTTCGGAAAAAAGTGGCTGTGACAGACTGGCGGACAGACAGACAGACAGACAGACAGACAGACAGACATGACGAATCTATAAGGGTTCCGTTTTTTTGCCATTTTGGCTACGGAACCCTAAAAACTTATAATACCGCATGGCAGTCACTCATGGTGGGCCGTGAGCAAGTGGACGCTGCGTGAGAGTTCCTTGGAGTGACTGTACAAAAGTGGAAGTTGAAGTTCATTGCGATTTATTCGTTGAGTGGGAATCAACAGTTACGTAGGTACCTCGAACAAATTCGGCCAAAGTTAAGTAGATCAATCAAGACAAATTGGTCGTAGAAACATAGAAGTATGAGTAAATCGTTTAGATTTACAAAGTTGTATTAAGTTTAGGTTCACATCACAACTTTTTTATGAGAATTTTAATTGGCGACTCTTCAGGAATTCCGGTTCGAATTATTTTCCAATATTATTTGATTGACAAACTGTTTTAATTCTTTTGGCAACTTTGTAAATTATACTCGAGGAAAATATTTCTTTCAACTTGCTCTATCAGACCTATTATTTCCTCCGACACTGTGCTAAACCATATCTTGACATTTTATTTCATCCCACTTTTTGTCTTTATTTTAAGAGAAACATTTTATCGCATTCGGAAAGTAGAATAAAAACACGTCTAGACCGTAGTCTTTTCATTACAACGTTTTCATTGTTATCGTGAGATTGACAAGCAATAACTTTGAAATTGACGAGTGAAACATTTATATTTTCACACACCACAGATATTGTATTGAAGACGGTTTCATTAGCCAGAGATACCTATAACGGGAATAAATGTAGTTTTGTATTTATTTTTTAAGTGTTGGTCGGTTGGGGCTTGGTGTTGAACTCTGACATCGAATGCTAATTCCTAAAGTAACATAAAACTTTAAAAGACACTTCATTTAATAAAATTATATGAGCCACTTACCCAATAAAATGTAGGTGGTGACCCTAGTGGGGCAGATTACATCGACTTTTTAAGTAGTGGAATATGCCCCACTAAATCGATTCAGTGAGGCATTATCTACTGCAAATTATGAAGGAGTGGAATTTGCCCCACTGGTGGGGCGCCTTGGTGGGGCAAAGTGGAATAATCCGGTGTTTGTTTGTTTGTTGCAGCGACCTGTCAAACAACGCGATCGAGTCTGTGGGCGCGGGCGCGCTGCGCGGGCTGCGGCGCCTGCAGGACCTGCTGCTGGCGCGCAACCGCCTGCGCCGCCTGCCCGCCGACGCCTTCCAGCACACGCCGCGCCTGCAGCTGCTGTCAGTACCCCACGCACACATACGTACACGTGCATAGACATACATACATCTAGTACTCCCACAGATTCATTTAGAGAAAAATAAGCAGGTGCCGCACAATTTCCGTTAAAATTTTACAACGCCGTCTGTTTAAGATGGTCCCCTGTAACTCACTTAATTTCCTGTCAAATGAAGAAAGCCATGAAATTTTAATGAGATGTAATATTATAACGACAAAGATTATTCAGTTATCGCAGGCTTAATATATTTAACTTGAATAAGCGGCCATTTAAATTCAGCGGCGTCACGGCCAGTAAGTAATTCTGAAGATTCTCCGCTAGCAGATATTAAAATTTAAGAGGTCGATCCAGTCCAAAAGTTTATTATGCGGCAGTTCGGCTCGTTATTAAAAAGCCATCGAGAGCAAACTTCGTAATCGCGAACAATTCCCGATTAGGCATGCAAAGCGCAGAGACGCGGCGGCGGCTTAGTTAATTGGAAAAACTTCATGAATGTCGCGGAGGGGACGGGCCCGTCAAGAAAATGGGGCGGTGTCGAATGACCGGCCGCCGCTACACACCTAGCGCCAGCACCAGTTTCATTCCTAGGAATTTATTAATAAATGCTTCTTCATTATTTTTTTACAGGAATGTTGAAGATAACCAAATCGAGCACATTGACATGGAAACTTTCGTGCCCATATCGAAGTTGGAAGACCTGTAAGTAGTTTATTTTTGTTCAGTTTATATATTTTTTTCCTTACTTAAATGCTGAATTTAAGTAAGGACAAAAATGATTCATGTTTGTTTCGAGTTTTTAAGACACACTTACATATTATAGTTAATTGTTTCGTGCCCATTCCATTTATTCAATGGAACCTATGTTTTTTGATCTCGATGACGTAATGTTAGACCTATATATATGCTTCTTACGCGACCACCACTTGAATATTTAGTTTATGTTATCCAACGAATGTTTCATTTAAAAGAATGTAAAGGTCGGAACACCCGTAAATACATGTCCTTAATATGTAAATGATATGAGCAAAAAATATTCCCAAGGCTGATAACAGCCACACCGCCATGCGAATATTTCCACGACCGAAAATCGGTTTAATATCAGCAAAATTTCCTGATTTACGCAACTAAGAGATAAAGGTCGAAAAAAAGGCGACTTTGAGTAAGGTAAACACATGAAGAGGGCAAAGATATCTATCGGTAAAAAAAGGGCACCAGGCGCAAAATAACGGAGACGCTTAAGGATTGTTAAATAAACTATAATGTTGTAATTAGATGAGAAAAATTAGATGAGAAAATGATTAACCCATTCGGGGTAAACTCCACTTTATATTTTGTGAACAAGGCGTGTGGTAGTTTTACGGATAAAATAGTTAAAGTGATCTCCGACTGTTTTCCTTGATCTTGTTAACTATTGCAAACTTAAAATTCAGCGTAAACCAAAATGTAGGATGGCTTACCCTCGAGCGTATTGTTACATTATGTCCCTAATAATAAACATCGATAAGGTCGCACTTATGTATTTATCACATGGAGGAATGAACCGTGTTGTCTTAGGGTAATTTTATAATCACGCGAACTCCCGCGCGGTCGGTCAGCGATGCAGGCCACCAGCTTAGCGTGCCTTGGATCGTAGCGTAGTTCAACCAACAAGCGATGGTTAATTACTCTCGGCATATCGCTGTTACCCTTCGGGCGCGCTTCCCAACCACGCGGGCACGCGACTATAACCTCAACCTATGTATGTGCGGCGCCGGCAGGAACGTGGGCAACAACGTGTTCCCGTGGCTGCCGGCCAGCGGGCTGCAGCGCCTGCTGCACCTCAAGGCGCACAACAACCCGCACCTGCGCCACTTCCACCCGCCCGAACTCTTCCCCAGGATACAGGTGACCGCACAAACACACTGCCCTATTCCTAATAATGCAAACAAAAGCTTCTTTGAGTGTAGATAAAGGAACTTGTCATACTTTCATCACATTTCATTTAAACCTAGAGCAATAAGTACTTTTATTGAAACAATATTATTATTGCTATGTAAATTATTTCTGTAATGAATGTTGAACTTATAATTACATTTTCTTTTTTCGAATAATTAATTCCCTTAAGTGAAAATAATAACCTTATGTGTGAGGCTGTTATGGGAGCGAACTTCCGTGCCCATGTCATCGTTATGGACCGAGCGATATAGTAATCGATGTGTTTCCGGAGCAGACGCTGGTGCTGTCGTACGCGTACCACTGCTGCGAGTTCATGCCGCTGATGCAGCGCGCGGAGGCGGCGCCGGCGGCCGGGCTGAGCGACCTCGTGCTGGCGCCGCCGCAGCCCGTCGACCCCGCCGTCTGGGCCAACCTCACCGACATCTGGCCGCATCTGCGTGAGTACCTACTTACTCTTCAATGATCTCTGTTAGTGAGGTAGAGCTAGGTGCCCTGATGGATCGAGGAATCCTCGCGAATGAAGCGCTCACAGGCGAAAAACCGCCTTTCAGGATACCAGCAATCTATGGAGCACATAGCTGCTGCTGCTATGTTTATATGGGCTATGGGCGTGGAGTTATTAGGGTAGTGATGCATCTGCGACCCATGTACACCATGTGCCGATCGCCATGGGCGGGGGTGACCGCCTTGAAACACCTCACTTGCTCGTTTTTCCCCTTCTGCTTATTTATCAGAAAACTAGAGGCCGCGCGCGACTCCGTCCGCGTGGATTTCGGTTATACGCGGTCATATGGACTATCCAACACAAAAATATTTTTTCATATCGATCCAGTAGTTCCCGAGATTAGCGCGTTCAAACAAACAAACATACAAACAAACGCTTCAGCTTTATATATTAGAATAGATATCTGTCTGGTATAGGTGATGATTGGGAATGTATTTGTGTGCAGTGAACGCGTCGGGGTCGGCGCTGGCGGAGTGGGGCGAGGGCGAGGAGCTGGGCGGCGAAGCGCGCCTCGACCCGCCGCGCCAGGTGCACTGCCTGCCGCTGCCCGGTGAGCTCTGATCTCACATTACACACCACCAAACCGCATTATGCGTCACGAGTCTGAAAACTAAACACCATCACACTTCTTTATTAGGACTCGCTTCGACCACGTTTAGTGCACACGACGAAAATAATTTTTCTACTTATAGAATTAATAAACTTCCGATTGACGAGAATTGAGAAGTTACATTGTATTAATTGAACCCGAAAAGTAGGAGAAACTCGGAGAAGAGACGATACGATAAATAATGACAGTTTACGTGACTCCGGCGTTGTTCGTTACCGACTTTGTTTGCTTGGCGACTTAAACCGGCTAGTATCCACAAATTCAGAAGTTCGATTCGGCCATCGGCTATAACTCGGATTAAACAATGAGACGTGAATCGTCTGGGACTTTATATAATCCTTAGAACTTTCTAGATTGGGTATTCGCCCCGTGTTTCTAGTCTGACCATAAGTTGCAAGGAAATCCGGACCAATCCTTTAAACTGCTCGTGAAGCTATGTGAGTATTAGTGGCTGCATAATAATACCACTGCTTATCGGCAACTTCAACCTAGGTTCGCGGAACGTTGAAGTCCCATTGTAACTTAGAATAAACGGACTATTCGATTAAATTATTTTGAGACTTTCTGTATATTTTATTTTTAAGCATTTTACATGCTAATTGCTAAGTATCTACTTTAAGGATTCCGTAGCCAAAAGGCAAAACACGGAACCCTTAAAGATTCGTCTTTCTGTTATAGCTTCTAAAAAAAGAAACCGATAAATCACAAAAACATTAATCTACCATGTAAACGTCCAGCGAAAATTGGTTCGAATGAGATGTACCTAAGTAGATTTTTTAACACGTCATTAATAGAATTCGTTGGATTCCCTTCGAGTCCGACTCGCACTTGGGTCGGTTTATATTATATTACCTTTAGGTATCTATAAATTTTTAATTAATAATCTTGCCCGGATTTCAAGGTGTGCTGGCTTCGAACAGCACCTCAGATCAGATGTTGTTATCTTTGTTTATAAATTAGAAAAATATTTAAAGACTTTTTAACTTACTAGTTTTCCAGGAGCCTTTTAGGACATGCCGTAGTACACAACGTCGCATGGGTTTTCTAAAGTGTGCTGTTGTGTCAGGACCGTTCCTGCCGTGCGTGGACCTGTTCGACTGGTGGACGCTGCGCTGCGGCGTGTGGGCGGTGTTCCTGCTGGCGCTGCTGGGCAACGGCACCGTCGTGTTCGTGCTGGTCTTCAGCCGCAGCCGCGTCGACGTGCCGCGCTTCCTCGTCACCAACCTCGCCGCCGCCGACTTCTTCATGGGCGTTTACCTCGGTATGATTGACGGAGCCCGCGCTTGTGACATGTATCTCCCCTTAAATACAAAATAAAACTCGATGACAATACTGTGTGTATACGTGGCGCAGGGTTCCTGGCGGTGGTGGACGCGGGCACGCTGGGCGAGTTCCGCGCGCACGCCATCGCGTGGCAGATGTCGGGCGGCTGCCGCCTGGCCGGCTTCCTGGGCGTGCTGTCGTCCGAGCTGTCGGTGTACACGCTGGCGGTGATCACGCTGGAGCGCAACTACGCCATCACGCACGCCATGCACCTCAACAAGCGCCTGTCGCTGCGCCACGCCGCCGTCGTCATGGCCGTCGGCTGGACGTTCTCGCTGGCGGCGGCCGCGCTGCCGCTGCTCGGCGTGTCCGACTACCGCAAGTTCGCCGTCTGCCTGCCCTTCGAGACGAGCACGCCGGTCGCGCTCGGCTACGTGGTCGCGCTGCTCGTCATCAACGGCGTCGCCTTCCTCGTGCTGCTCGGCTGCTACCTCAAGATGTACTGCGCCATCCGCGGCTCGCAGGCCTGGAACTCCAACGACTCGCGCATCGCCAAGCGCATGGCGCTGCTCGTCTTCACCGACTTCCTCTGCTGGTCGCCGATCGCCTTCTTCGCGCTAACAGCCGCGTTCGGCGCGCAGCTCGTCTCGCTCGAGGAGGCGAAGGTGTTCACCGTGTTCGTGCTGCCGCTCAACTCGTGCTGCAACCCGTTCCTGTACGCGATCCTCACCAAGCAGTTCAAGAAGGACTGCGCGCTCGTCTGCAAGGCGATCGAGGAGTCGCGCGTCACGCGCGGCATCGGCCGCTGCCGGCACTCGTCCAACTTCAGCAACCGCCAGACGCCGGCCAACACCAACAGCCTCAACGAGCGCTCGTCGCGCGGCCAGCACGGCGCCGCCTGCGCCTGCCGCCGCCTGCTGCCCGCCGACGCGCCCGCCGACGCGCCCGGGACGCCGGCGTCGGTCGCGCGCCGGCCCGCGCCCGCGCCCGCGCCGCCCGCCGGCGGGGAGCGCCTGCTGCGCTGGCTGCGCGCGTGCGGGCGCCGCGCCGCCCCCGCGCCCGCGCCCGCCGCCGCGCGCCAGGCGCCGCCGCAGCCCGCGCGCGCCGGCTCCGTGTCGTCGTCCGTGGAGTTCTCGTCGTCGCGGTCGGACTCGTGGCGCGCGTACGGGCGCCCGCCGCCGCCGCCGCGCCGCGCCGCCTCGTGGCTCGTGGCGCGCAAGACGTCGCAGGACTCGAACCTGTCGTCGTCGCGCAACGACTCGTCGGGGTCGAACGCGACGGCGTCGACGGGCACGTGGCGCACGTCGCGGTCGGGCGGCTCCGCGGCGACGGCGGGCGGCGCGCGGCCGCGGCTGACGCGCCAGCCCGCCGTGTCCGCGGACGAGCCGCCGCCGTCGCCGGCGCCCGCGCTGCCGCCGCCGCGCCACCTGCAGACCATCCCGTCGGCCGCGGAGCCGGAGCCGCCGCCGGACGCGCCCGACGACCCGGCCCGCTGAGCCGGCCCGGCCCGAGCGTCTCGTCGCCGTCCATACAGTGCTCCCGGGCTGCGCCGGGGCGAGGGGGACTTCCGCAGCTTTCCGACAAATAAATAAATTTAAATATTTTTACAGTATTAGGCGGGCCCCGACGTCCGGTTCCGGTAGGGTTAAATCAAATAAGTATTAGAACGAAATGAAATATTTATTTATAAACTTTTATGACATAATATTTAATAAATGGTATCGACGGTGCCCTGCGGCCCGCCGCTCGAAGGCGAGTGAGGCGCGCGGGCCGCGGGGGCGCCGCGGTGGAGGCACGTGGTGTATATTTTTGACAATGAATGTACCGTTCCAGCAGATCGCTACGTGTAGGCTTTAGCCGGGAGTATGACTACAGTATTCGAGTACAGTATAACAATAGTTGTAAGAACCCCCTGTTGCTACAAATGCTAGATTTTCTATGACGTAGCGTTAGGAGAGGCGGCGGGGCGCTGCGGCCGCCGGGCGTGGTGGATCGCTCCGGGGTTGATCACGCTGATTTGTAACATTTTATACGTGACAAAACAAACTGTGTTAAGATATTCTATGCTCAAATTCGTAGAAAGACTTTTCAAGCATGTTATGTGCCAAAATGCATATTAATTTTATAAATCCATTATTAGTGTTTAAAAATTTAATAAATCGACTCGACGCTGCCGACTGAAATTATAATAGGTACAATTAACAAAATATAATAATCGAATTTTGTACAATATAAAACCTCATGTAAAATTACATAAAACTACATATTTTACCAATTTATTCCCAGAGTTCATACCTGCTTCCTTAACCGACACATTTTGTAAGATTTTCAAGCAAATTGCTAAAGTTAATCAAGGTGACGTTTCATCATTAATATGACCTCATTAATGCACTTGTCTAATCAATAGTCATTCAATCGATTAAGGTATAAAAGTTAATTTTATCAGTTCATATCCAAAATGACCTTTACAGTAAAATAATCAAATTAAGCTAAATCTAGTGTAATAAGATAAGTCCATACACTTAATAAAACGTGCCATTATTTACTATTTTGTAAGTAACACACAATCTAGTCCATAAGAGAATCGACAACAAAAAGTTGTTAAATATACTTAAAACAAAATGTAAACGTCCTTGTAGAGTATTGATTGCCCGCGCCCCGCCCTCGTCGACGAATAGTATTGTTATAAACATCAGATATATTGTTTGTTATTACATATTTTATAGCTAAGATAAATATTTTAAGGGTTAGATGTACATAGTTGTGTCTATTTATTAAAGTGTCCGAGCGACAAGTGGTTGAGTGTTATTTAATTTATTGTACAACTAATATTAAATAAATTAAATAAACCCAGTACTGGCTGTATTTATTAAATTTATACCTTATTATGATAAGCTCCCAAATTCATTGTCAGTGACTACACTGAAAATGACGTAGCTTTACGTACAATTTTGAACAAATCACGACCTTTACATGTTACTCGTGAACGTCTGATTTCATTTCATTTTTAGTTAGTTGAGAAAATACAAGCTCGCTATTTGCTATTTGTCTTAATTACTAAAGTAGGTATGCAGTTGAAATGCAATATTATTTTTACAGGCAGTACATCGGTGACGTAAATAAGAATAATTGCACTTTCACCATTAGCATCAGTTAATATCTCGTTTATAAAAATCTCAAGTCATGAAATAATATTACCTAATTATCTACTCGATGCGGGTTCCCTTCGATTATTACTACATTAAAATCTCCAAGCAACATAAAACGTCAAGATACACAACAGGATTTACAAAAATATACTGCGACATCATATCAGCGCCGCGATCACTCCGGGTCTCCGACTCTCCCGCGCGCCGCCTTTACTAGTCTCCACATCGCGCGGCTCCTCGCTCGCGGGCGAGGCGCGGGCGGCAGTCGAGCGTGCGCTCGAATCGCTCGGCGCGGCATCGGCGGCACCGAGCGCGAGCCGGCACAGGAATCACAGAAGAACCGCTTCGACGAAGCTCCCACCACTCCTGGTGCGTCCCGGACTGCAGACGCCGGGCGCGCGCGCTCAGGTGTCGGCGGCGGCGTGCAGCGCGGCGGGCTCGCTGCCGGCGCGCGACACGCCCGCGGGCGCGGCGGCGGCGGCGGCGGCGGCGGCGGCGGCGGCGGCGGGCTCGTCCGGGTCGCGCTCGCGCAGCTCGTCGCGGCGGCGGAACTCGCGGCGACGCCGGAACTCCGCGAACTGCCGCGCGAGGCGCTCGTCCAGCACGTCGGGCCGCCGCCGCCGCTCCTCCTGCACCTCGACCGGTGCCTCCTCGTTCTCCTCGTCCACTTCCTGTGGTACAAATGTATGATTCGATTTACCTGTACGATTTCCGTTATCCCGTGTGTCGAACCAATAAGGAAAGATTAATATTCACGAGGTCTAATTTCTTGGGATCCTTTTTAATCAAGTAGCAAAATTAGTAGTTAGTATTTCACCAAAAGTGTGATTGATACACCATTTTTTTATTATTTAGAACTTAGCTAGCACTTGACCACAAAGTTTCCTGATGTTAAACAACTATGTGGTCTACGATGGAGCGTGCTTGCTCAGAAAAAGCCCGTTTATTCTGGCCTAGAAGAGCCCCAAGTTGTATTGTGCAGGAAATACAGATCTCGGCAGAGAATTCCACTCCCGCGCAGTCCTTATCAGGAAGGATGAAGCAATTCGTACGCGCGGAATCTCCACTGTATACGGATGGAGTCCCCGACCGAGTCTAGTAGTTCGATGATGGAACGGAGCTGGCGGAACCACATCGTGCAGCTGAGCAGCACACTCACCAAAGTGGAGTCGGTAAAATAAGGAGAGGCAAGCAATCTTTCTACGATGATCGAAGCTCTGCAAGCTCTCGATCAAAGTATCATCACCGATAAGCCTCATCGCACGCCGCTCAATAGAGTCCAAAGCAGCCAGCTGGTATCGAACAGAACCATCCCAAAGATGGCAGCAATACTCCATGCAAGACCGAACTTGAGCTTTGTACAGGTTTAGAAGCTGTTCCGCAGTGAAGTAGCGCCTGACTCTGCAAAGGATCCCAAACTTTTTAGAGGCAGATGCAGCTATAGACTCTATGTAGCTCCCAAAGTTAAGGTTGGAAGATAATTCCATACCAAGGAGCTGTAGTCGGTCAGATAGGGGAACAGATACGCCACGAAAAGCGGGAGTCATCTGAAATGTGCACTTTTCAATCTATTTTGAGCCATTGAGTGTTTATCGATATTCGTAAACACTAGAGAATTTAAAAAGTTATATTTGAATCCTTAGGACTTGATTTACTTATTAATATTGTTACTCGCTCTAAATTCGTCTTCCCTCGATGCCGCTTCCATTACAAATTCACGCTTAGGAAAGGCATTGAAAAACAGCGTTCATCAAGAGCAGCTTCACATTATAATTTACGAAGAGATTCTGGATTTTATTCAACATAATATCTTATGTAGATCCTATTGAAAAGTCAAAGGGATTTAGTCCGAAAGTTGTTTCTGCGATGTGGCCTACGAGAAAAAAGACATTAAAATGCTCTACATAGGTACTTATATCAGGAAGAATTTATACATAAAAGGTAGGTAATGAAAGTATTCATGTCAGCTATTTTTGCTAACCTTGAACGCGCGTCAAATAAACAGAGTAACAGACTCGGCGCGGCCCTGACTTCCATCTCAAATAGCGGCGGATTCGTTTACCCACATCGCAGCACGGGCTCGTCGATACAACAATATTTAAGTATGATGAACACCTCAATTTTTTTATGATTACTTATGATCAATCTAGATTATTAAGTGGTATTTTAAGTTCTAATTAATTTATACTACAGATATATTTTTACAATTTTAACTTAAATAATCCATTTCTTCACGTGGGAGTTGTATGATGTCTGATCCCCAGTGTTTTATTTTTCACCATACAGCGGTCACCAACGCGCCTGCCCAGCGTGGTGACTATTGGCCTGACCCAGCTACTGTAGGAAGCCTTCATTAAGGAGTGCAACCCGCTGATGACGATGAAGATGTCTTTAATAGTTTAATAGCTACTAATGTATTTGGCTAGGAATATCCGGAGGTTGCAGCCAGTATACCCAACTATAAAGCTGATTAGTATGTTTTGGTACGGAGCAGAGACGGTATTGAAGTATGAGTAGGTACCTTGATCTCGGCGAAGGTGACGGGCACGGTGCGGTGGCGCGAGCGCGGGTCGGTGCGACGCGCGCGCCGGCCCCGCGCCAGCGCCGACGCCGCCGACGGGTACACCGCCTCCATGCCGTCGGGCCGAGCGTCTGAAACACGCACCCTGAGCCTTCAACACACACTGCAGATTACAACTAATACTTTTTTTTCTTTTCACGGCTCCAAACATAAATAAACTTTAAAATATTATGTAGCATGTGTTTTAATAATCAATTGACAAAACATAAAATAAAAAACATGCATGTGATTTCATTTAAATAACATCTAAAACACATATAGGTACAACATACTAGTTCTGGAACTGACCCAAATCGCTGCTACAACCTGGGATGGAACCCTTTTGGCCCGATATGTCTATAGACACAGCACAGCACAGCGCCGTTTAAAAGCCAATTTCTTTTTACATGCGGGCATTAAACGCACCTTACCACTGGTTATAAAAAGGCGATTCCTTATATACGAGTGGATCATTAATAAACGTGATTTATGCACGATGACAGCAGCCGCGACAAGACTATAATGAACGGAATGAGTCCAACAGTATCTACCTACCCAACTGGAGAAAATAGAAGATTTCACGAACAAATTAAATCTGATTGCCGGAAAATTATCAAAGGTGTGTTATTTTGAGCTAAATTACGCGATCCCTCCATGTCTGCCGGCGGCGTGCGCGGGCGCAGGCGCGGCGGCTGCGGCTCCTGCGCGCGCTACACGCCGCGATCACGGGGTCTAGCATCCTTATGGTGGCGGTCAGCAATTATCATAGAACAGTACATACAGGATAGTAGTTTCTCCACTCGGACAATGTATGAATGTAGGACTGATACCGGAAATGAGAAGTATAAGAAAGTTTAAATAAAATAGTGATAAGTTGAACATACTGAGTACTGGTTGGTGTAACGTCCACTGCACAATTTCGTGTGCAATGTGCAATAATTCAGTGCTATGGAAGCGGTCGCGCGGCAATAGCGGCAGGCGTGCGCCGGTGCAGCAGGTAAGTAAACACAGCTGCACGCTGCGTGCGTCAACGCGCGCGCGTCTCTCCGCTAACCGCCACCGCCGCGCCGCGCGTCACGCTCACCGCGAATACCTACGCGTGGCTCGCTCTTTTCCATGACGCTAATTTACTTAACAAGTGACACATCGATATGAGAACGTAATTAGATTACTTTCCCCAGTAAGTACAACAACTTAGATGGAGATAAACAAGACAGAGGATTAAATCAAACAACAATAAAATTTTAATACTTTTGTTGCACGTGTGCAACAAAATAAATACCTACCTACAATATTTCAACTAGGTAGACTACAGTCAAACCATTTTTGTTAGGAATATTCAAACTGAACATAATTTAGCGCATTCTATTAGATAGAGAGTGTGTTTTTCACACAAAGCACCAGTCATTCTGAACTTGCATTTGTTTGAAAACAGACAAAACGTCAGACTCACCTAATTTACTCTGCAGAGTGTTCACAGTCCAGGTCTGGCGCGGGCGGTCGCGGCTGCTGGCGGCGCGCGATGATTGATGGCGCGCGTGCGGTCGCGGCGACGCACGCGCCCGAACCCGGTGCCTCCGCCAGCGCGCGGGCCTCCGCTGCCGCCGCCGAGCGCCCGCGTGCGCCCTGTCCGCCGCCGTCACCCGCCGGCCGCCGGTCACCCGACTCCCGACACCGAACCCTCGTAAATATCTGTAAATCGATATCGCTAGAATATTTGATGCGGCGCGCGGCGGACGCGGCGAGACGTCGGGCTCTGCAAGTGCTCGTTATTTTTTCCCGAGAAATCTGTATGTTTTGGTGTGTGACCGCGATCCGGTGGCGAGGTGCCAGCGCCCCCCGCCCCCTCCCGCGCGGCGCTGGAGCGAGGCGGTAAACAACGGAACCGCGATGACGGCTGCTAAACAATAAACAAAACGTGTAATTACATTACAAGTTTGATTTCGAAACGTGTTTCCATGCCGAAAAAATCAATAGCAGTATGCAGAATATTTTGTGTCTCACGCAGTTACGGTTACGATGGCTATTAATAGCAAAACCTCGTCGATAAAGTGTTGACCTAATAGAAGTATTTCTTAGAACGAGACATGCAATTTTAGATTAGTACTTTAGAAACCAGGACAAATCAATATTAGTTAGGTAATCGGCCCGATTCTGATACATCGTT
This sequence comes from Nomophila noctuella, assembly GCA_958496325.1. Taxonomy (NCBI): domain Eukaryota; kingdom Metazoa; phylum Arthropoda; class Insecta; order Lepidoptera; family Crambidae; genus Nomophila; species Nomophila noctuella. Next base: position 13,384,291 of record OY292500.1, on the reverse strand, counting down.
TACAAAAAGATAGAGGGTAGGTTTGTTGATAGTGTACGAACGAGCGTATTAACTTTACTCGGGTTATGCATGAACTTCATGAGAACTCCTTAAATCACTTGTACGTTCCTAAACCAAAACTTAAAATAATCGGTAATTTTGACTTACCTATCATTGTTAAAGCTTGAGGAAAGGTTTTGCGGTATATTTTGATAGGTAAGTACATGGAAAATTCAGGTCAGTGCAAAAAGAAATGCTATGATTCCTAAATCGGATTAATAAAAATTCATTGCTCTTAAAAATCCATTTCATTCAGCTATGATGTACTCTGTCTGAAACCTACACTTTTTATACGAAATTAAACTTTATTTCAGGGCAAAAAGCTCCGTGAACTGTTTTCCATGCGGTTCTTAATACTTCAGAGTAGTATCAATTTTCCTTTGAAACATCAACTGCCACCGGGATGCACCGGGATCATCTTAGGTAAATAAAAGACTATACTTAGTTTTTAAGGGGTGGTTACATAATAGCTTAGATGTTTGTTGTTCGTTTTATTCATGAGCATAGCTATAGCAAGACTTTCACAATATTCTAATAGTACATATAATCTTAATTGCACATGACATAAAACACGGGTGCAATAGGCGGGAGTGCATTAGCTCATACACAACGCCATCGCATTGTCTATCTAACAACAATTCGGTGAATCAGAAAGTGAATAATAGGTAGCAAAATACAAAACTTATGAGAGTGGTTATCAATCAATACACAGTATAAAACAAGTCGCTTTCGCTGTATGTTCGTATGTATGCTTAGATCTTTAAAACTACGCAACGGTTTTTTTTAATAGATATAGTGATTCTTAAGGAAGGTTTGTATGTATAATACATGTAGTAAGTACCACGGGCGAAGCCGGGGCGGGCAGCTAGTAAAATCTATTTTGTTAACATTTTTGTAGGTTGTAATACTTCTTTATTTGAAAAATACTAATGGTTCCTAATCTACTGTCCTAGATTTCTGAACTGAACTAGTTTGACAGCTCTGTGTGGCGGTCAGTGACATTGACATGAATGGCAGTAGCACTGACAGGAACAGGAGTAGCAGCAATATTATTTTACTCTTTGTTTATTTATAAATTAAACCAGAAATAGAAGAAAAAAGCCATGAGTTATATGTTAGGACATTTACACAATGGGTGGCAAGTGGATCAAGCTATACTTTCGGAGGAAGACCGTGTAGTCGTAAGTTTTCTCCTAAAAAGAACAATATTTTCTAGAAGATTCTTGTTTCTATAAGATTCATGCCCTAAATCAAGTGATTTAATCTTATTTCGTTTTACGAAATTAAAATTCAAAATAGAATTTAAGTCCCACATAGAAACAAAGTATAAAAGCTTGAACTGACTATATTGATTGTACTTTCAGGTAATTAGGTTTGGACACGATTGGGACCCCACGTGTATGAAGATGGATGAAGTCCTGTACAGTATTGCTGAAAAAGTAAAGAACTTTGCAGTCATCTACCTTGTAGATATCACAGAGGTGCCAGATTTTAACAAAATGTATGTAACCTGACTCGGTTTTCTCTGCTATTGGTAGAATTATACCTGAGTATTAAAATTAAATATTAAATATTTTGCAGGTACGAGTTGTATGACCCGTGTACAGTGATGTTTTTCTTCCGCAACAAGCACATAATGATTGATTTGGGTACCGGAAACAACAACAAAATCAATTGGCCATTAGAGGACAAGCAGGAAATGATTGACATCATAGAGACTGTGTACCGAGGCGCTCGCAAGGGCAGGGGTCTGGTGGTGTCCCCCAAGGACTACTCCACCAAGTACAGATACTGAACAATGTACCAGTGTGAATCGATCTCAATCAGTGACAGGCTCGACTTGTGTTTTCTTACTATCACAATGTTTAGTGGAGGCATGAACAGAAGTCTAATATGAGCATTGTTTTAAATGTTCTAGTTTTCATGACCTAGTTATGTAAATATAAGCAAGTTAATAATACAGTATAAGTACCATTTCATGTTTTTTATTTCAACCAAACCTTGAGTAGTATGTACTACTGACAAATCAGTGAGCATGGGGTTGCACATCCAGTGCAGTTATGATTGCTTTCAACTGACTAAACATGATGAAGATGCAATCAGTGTTAAAAAATGTGGATTGCATTTATTGAAACAAAAAACCCTCAGGGAACTTTTGGCAATTTGTTTTTGTTTATATTACAACATAAAATTTATAAGCCATAAGCTTTTAATTTGTTGTAAAATTACATTGTAAATAACAATTTTATTTTTTGCATAATGTTTATTGTTATATTCATAATTTTTTATAATGCCTGTTATGAATGTGCTGCCAAAATGCAATGTTTTTAAAATAGTTCATCATTTATCAAAAGATTGAAAGCACACCTGAAGCAAAGAAAACAAAATAAAAGTAGGTATACACTGAAATTGTAATTACAAAACAGTAAAAACAAAAGCTAATTATTTAAAGCATTGTGTTGCTTCCTCCCTTACCCTAATGATGAGAGCTTAATTTTTCCCTATGAGCCAATCTCAGATGTGTATACATAGTTATGAAGATAACCAGCACCAAATGATGAAGTACAAAATAAGTTGGCGGCCACAGCAAATTTTAATTTAATCGAAACCTATTAATATGTGCTGCAGATATTTTTATGAGCCCAAGTCTCATAAGAAAATCTTCAGCACATGTATGATTTTGGATTAGTTAAGTTTACTGCCAGAAATAGCCGCCAATTACTTTTCTTCACTCTCACTCTACTTTGCCACAAACCTGTAAATACTGCCTCCATGTCATTACTTGCGTCCGTCATAGATCCCAGTGTCCACCACATTCAGCAAACCTTTCTCAGCAGCGTCTATACCCGCACCGCGCTGTCGTCCATCTTGTCTTCGAAAAGCGATTCTAAATACATTTGAGAACTGCCTGCCATTATTTGGTTTATTAGCTAATTACGACACCATGATCCCATTCAAAGAATTCATAACAAAATTTCTCGAAAAAAATAAAAGGATAGAATCAAGCAAACTTCGAACAAAGGAACTGATTTTGTTTAACAAGAACCATAAAAGTAAGTTTAATGAGGGTATGGTGCGGAAATAAAATAATGTAAGTTATTTTTTTCTCCTAAATAGTCCTGGAAGTCTGGCAAATGAACTGAGCCTATACAGCCGTCATCTACAATTTTACATAAATAGATTTTTTTTTAACAGTAGGTAGTATAGAAAACAAAAACGGTTCATGATGTACATTACCATGAAAAGTGAAAACTTTCGTGGATTTTTTTATTAAATCATGAATTGCAGAACAGAAGGCAAACAAATCAACCAAAAAACCGGCCAAGAGCGTGTCGAACACGCCCATGAAAGGGTTCCGTAGCCATAAGATGGGCCGACCGCTTGACACACCATAGTAAAACCATATTAAAATCTTACACCATAGTAAGGGCAAATGCACGTCATTAGTTGGTCGAGTTGTATAAAAATAACTTTGTATGATACAGAGTTCGCTATTGTTTTCGTTGAAAGTACTTACTTGGAGGTATACAGCACATTTTTTCAGAAATATACTAATAAGTACATAATCAAAATTTAAGGGGGGGACGCTCTAATTTTAACTTTGTATTAATATATCTCGAGACTGGGGGGTTTGATCCACATGGATTCAAGGCAATTTTTGTTGTATTTAAAATACCTTTTTAACGATACCCTACACGATGGGGTAAGTTAATTATTTTTTTCGAATTATCTTTTAGCTGTATGGGAGGGGGAGTAAAAAATAATTATTTTACGATAATAATTTTAAAAACCAATTCTTGAATTATCACTATACATCTCTCCACCAATTTTCGTGGCAATCGGTGCAGAAACGGAGGAGAACGAGCCAGGACAGACAGACAGTCATAACGAAACTATAAGGGTTATTAGTAGACTACGGAACCCTAAAGAAGAAGGAAATAATAGAAAGACATAATTCAGAAACGTAAGTTTATTCAGTCTTCCAGGGACGACCGAGCGGGACGCCGGAGCGTCTAGACTAGATGAGGCGAGTGCGGTCACTCGTCGTCGTCGGCGGCGGGCGCGGCGGCGGGCGGGGCGGGGGCGGCGGGGGCGGGCGGCGGGTCCGGGCGCCAGTCCAGCGCGCCGGGCGCCCAGATGGCGGCGAGCGAGCGGAAGGGGTCGTAGGCGCGCGGCGGCGGCGGCGGCGGCGCGGCGAACCCGGGCGGCGGCCGCACCAGCCCCACGCCGCCGCCCCACGCCCACGCGCCGCCCGCGCCGGTCCACACCGACCCGAAGCCGCCGCCGAGGCCGGACGTGTCGTTGTCTGCCAAATTCAACAATTGCCACGTTACACGGAGGCGAGCATCTCGGAATCGATGGTTGAGTTTCAAATTTTAGCTGTCTTTAGTGTCGGTTTTGGCGGCGATAAAGTTTTTTTTATGTATTTATCCATAAAAGTTCACAATCAGAAAGTAAGAAAATAAAATATATAAATACTAGCGGCCGCCCGCGACTTCGTCCGCGTGGATGTCGGTTTTCATTATACGAATGTTTTTTCCCGCTAACTCCCGTTCCCGTGGGAATTTTGCAATATCCTTTTGCAACTAAGCATCAAGTTTACTAAGGGACCTGCATGCCAAATTTCAAGCGTCTAACTCAAGTAGTTTAGATTTTCCATACAAACTTCCACCCCCTCATTTCGGGGAAGTGGGGGGTTGGAATGGGTCAAAAAGTAGCCTATGTTCTGTCTCAGGGTCTAAAGATTGTCTGTACCAAATTTCATCAAAATCGGTTGCGAGGTTTAAGCGGGAAAGCGTAACAGACAGACAGACAGACAGACAGACAGACAGAGTTACTTTCGCATTTATAATATTAGTTGGGATATATAAATAAATTCATTTGACTTAAGTACTTATGACAATGATCATCACATTTGCCCCTAGCGAGATTCGAACCCGGGACCATCTGACTACTAGACCATCGGGCATGACAAAATTATGATAATAATTCAGCTAGAAGAGAAGAGACGAGAAGAGTGGCGGCTCACCGTAGTCGGGTCGGTAGTCGTGCACGGGCGGCTGGTAGGCGGGCGGCGCGGCGGGCGGCGGGCGCCAGAAGCCGTCGGGCGCGGGCGGGTCGCCGTTGAAGTAGAACAGCGAGTGGTCGGCGCCGGGCCGCTCCTCCGCGCGCCGCCGCACGTCCGAGCCGATGGGCGGCAGCGGCGCCGGGCTGCCCGTGCCGCTGCGGGGAGGACACGCTCCGTCAGTTTCAAAAACATCATACACGGCCGTTTAGATGATGAAATAAAAATAAAATAAAGTCACTCTATGAAGGTGAACGAGGCCCAAAGCCCCCCTTAACAAGTATTACTGAAAGTAGTTTTACTAGCGGATCAGACGAGCGAATCAAAAATAGTGATTCCGATAATTTCGGGCGGAGTAAGGAGGGACCGGAACGAGTATGTCACCTGCCGTCGGCGCCCTGCGCGGTGCCGGCGGCGACGACGGAGCTCCAGGTGGCGCCCCAGCGCAGCGCGGCGGGCGCGCGCGGCTCCACGGGCGGCGGCGGCGCGCGCGGCGGCGGCGTGGCGCCCGGCCCGCCCCCCGCGCCCGCCCCGCCCGCCCCGCCCGGCGCCGCGCCCGCGCCCCCGCGCCGCCGCCGCGCGCCCTCCCGCCGCGAGTGCGCGCGCGTCGTCGCCGCGCGCGTGCGCCCCGCCTCCTCCGTGCGCCGCTCCGACCTGAAAATTATTTTTACACATCCGTGAATCGGACTTCCCGGCAGTATATTCTTATGCAATATAAACGGGAAAATAATCGGATCATATTGACTTGCATAGATTTTTCTTTCTAAGTTTGCAAATCTCAAGTCATTAAGTTTTTTTTTTATATTATAGGGCAGCAAACGAGCAGATGCTTTCCTATTATTCTTGTCCTTAATTTATTATAGGTGCATGTAAGATTTAAAATTAAAGAAGTCGTTTTGAGGCAGCGGAGGAAACGGACTAAAATAATTGAACGCGAACGTGAAACTTACGAGGAGGAGCCGCGGTGGGCGTACCTGCGCGGCGGCTCGCTGGCCTCGCGGCGCGCGCGCGAGCGGCCCGCGTCCTCGGCGCGCGGCTCCACCGGCGCGCGCACCACCCGCACCTGGAACACGACCAATGGTGAAGGTTAACCAGTTGCATTTTCCTTCCACTTGAAAATAGTAAATTATTCCAATGGTTCGGCATTACTGAACTGAATCTCGCATGTACCTGCTCCGCGGCGGCGTCGACGACGCGGTCCTCGGGGTCGGGCTCCGCCTCGGCGTCGGCGTCGGTGTCGTCGTTGTCGCGCTCGTCGGCGCGCGACGAGTCCGAGCCCACGGAGGAGTCGAGCGAGGGCCCGTCGTCCTCGCTGGAGCGCCGCGCGCCCGAGTCGTCCGGCGTGGGCGGCGACGCCGACCGCGACTCCGGCTTGATCGGGTCCGACGGCGGCGTCGAGTCCGCCTCCGCGTCGGCCTGGCGGATCGACGGACGACGAGCGATTGAGAATGAGAGCTTGACATTTAAAGAGGGTGAAATTTACGCCTAATCATCGCATAAGGAATGTCTATCAGTAATATAATATACGTCGTATTCCATTAAAATTTTTTTTGAACATATTGTATTGAAAATATGATTGTACTACATTGGCGATTGAAAAGAGCAACTGACCGAGTTTCTTGGTGGTATCTTCTCGGCAGAAACAGCATTCCGAACCAGTGGTAGAATCGCATTAATTATGTTTACTTATATTAGTATATTTTATATATCACCATATATAATTATGTATTAAATAACATTATTTTTATTTTCTTAGTTTAGACGATTCGAAAGTGCTTGTTTGTATGCCTACTTGAATAAAGATATTTTTGATTTTGATTTTGATACGATTTCCCCCACCCGGACGTTCCCAATCGATGCGATCAAACGAGTGCGCCTCGGGAAGCCCCACCGCTCACCTCCTCGCTGGAGCGGTCGTCGTCGTCGTCGGCGGCGCGGCGCAGCACCTCGGCGCGCCAGCGCTCGAAGGCGCGGCGCTCGGCGTGCGGGTCCAGCGGCGGCGGGCGGCGCGCGGCGCGGCGGCGGCGCGGCGGGGCGGGCGGCGCGGCGCGGGGCGGCGGCGGCGGCGCGGCCACGGCGCGCAGGTCCAGCGGCGCGGCGGGCGGCGGGGGCGCGGCGCGGGCGGCGCGGGCGCGGCGCAGCTCGCGCTCGGCGTCCACGGCGGCGGCGGCCAGCACCAGCGCCAGCGCCGCCAGCGCCAGCAGCGCGCCGGCCGCCCGCAGCGCCGGCTCGAACGGCGGCCGCGGCGCCTGCGCCTGGCACGCGCGCAGCAGCCGCGCCGGCGCCGCTCCGGCGAGCGTGAACTCCGCCGTGCCTGCTCGCGGACACCGATCGTTACTTACTTTTGAGACCGAGCGTTTTGTAGAAAACGCCGAAGACAAAAAATATAGTTGTGTTCGTTCGCAAAAGAAAATATATATCTTATGTATGTATATATCTTTTTATATAGAATTATTTGTGTATTTTTTATGTAGTATGTTGTATGTTAATTAGTTAATAAGTGTAATTTTTATTATTTATTTTAATTTCTTTTAATAGCACTACTATTCACTGTCTGTTTTGCCCTTAGATTGACTGATAGAGAATGCCATGAGGCATTAAGTCCGCCTTTTGTACAAATTCAATTTCGTGCAATAAAGTTTAAATAAATAAATAAAATATGAATGAAATGTTGGAAGTATAAGAAAAGGAGGAGCATGTCTCACCGAGGTCGGTGCGCACGTGCAGCGCGGCGTGCACGCGGGCCAGCGTGTAGTCGGGCGCGAAGGCGAGGCGCAGCGCGCGCGTCTCGTTGGGCGCGAGCGCGAGCGGCGCGCACGGCTGCAGGCGGAAGCCGCGCGCCTGGCACGCCTGCCCCGCCACGGCCCAGCCGCGCAGGCGCACGCGCACGGCGCCCGTGTTGCTCACGCGCACCGTGCGCCGCACCACGCCCGCGCCGCACTCGCTCACCTGCACACAGGGCACGAACGTTAGACGTCGAGTCCCTCACTGACACGCGCACCCCCACTGACTGACACCCACCTCGAACAGGAGCGGCGTGGACGAGCCCGGGCGCCGGCCGCCGAGCTCGAAGCTCGGGTACGCGCCGCGGCCCCACAGCGGGATTATCTCCACGATGGTCAAGTTATTTCTAAAAGAGCACAAATCGTTATTTTGGTGTCATATAACGTCCCAGCTATTTATTAATAAACAAAAATAAATAAAATTATTTTATTCAGCAATTTGATTCACTTAGTAAATTCTTTTGCACGTCAAAACTTTTTTTGCCCTACCAGCGCCTCGACATGAATGGCCTGCTGAGAAGAGTCGCCGCAAGAAACTCAACAGTTATGCCTTTTTTAAAATCAATTTCAATATTACAATAATGTCAAATATAATAAATACAAATTAAGTGCGGCTGAGCATATTAACATGTCCATGCCATATTAAAACTTAATTTGACTTAAATCGCAGGGAATGACAGGAGCTCACGAGGAAAGTTGGAAGTGAAAGTCACCTGAGGTAGAGCGTGGCGGCGAGCGCGTCGGCGGCGGGCGGCTCGAAGGCGACGGTGAGGTCGAGCTCGGCGGCGGGCGCCAGCAGCAGCAGCGGGGGCGCGTCGGCGGCCGGCGCGGCGGGTGGCGCGGCGGGGTAGGGCTCCACGGAGCCGCGCACGGCGCGCCAGGCGGCCACGCGGAAGGCGCCGGGCGCGCGCGTGCACGACCCGCGCCCGCAGAACGATTCGACGCCCTCCGCCCTGCGCGTGAGTTATTAAACATATGACTGTCTGGCCACCAACTCGCTATCGCAAAACGAACTAGTAGGAACGATAATGTTATTCAAACAACCTTCCGAACTAATACAGTATTTGACTGACAGGTCAAATCACCTACTTTTTTAAATGTCAAGTAAGCTTGTCGGAAAAAATGTATGAAATATTGAATTGTGACGTCACATTTCTGTAGTGTCAAATCAATACATACACTTTTAATTTCAATTATCTGTAATAATTTGATAAAAGCTCAATAGTAACTGTGGGATAAAAAATTGTGCTTAATTTTTTATTTCGATTTTAATGATAGAATGTCATAATTTATTTCGTATGCAGTCAAACACCCAATTTAGATCGATTAACTTGTTCATGTTTTTAAGTTCCCACTCAAACTTAAACTGGAGTATCAGAATACTCACTCCTCGGAGTGCAGTATGTCGGTGAAGGAGTGCGGCGCGTGGTGCGTGACGACGGGCTGCAGCACGAGCGGCACGTGCGCCGGGTTGCGCAGGCGCAGGCGCACGCGCAGCGCGCCGCCCACGCCCGCCAGCAGCCCCGCGCCCGACCCCGCCACCTCCGGCGTGTCGTCCGCGTCCGCGTCCGCGCCGGATCCGGACCCCTCCGCCCCCGCGCCGGACCCCTCCGCCCCCGCGCCGGACGCCTCCTCGCCCGCCCCCGACCCCGCCTCCTCCGCTGACACGCGTAGCCGGGGCCAATGCGCACGCACTGTACCCGTTACAGGAATGCCCACAACCTGTAAGCGGGATAATGCATTATTTACGGTAAAATATCAGCAATGTGCAAATATTTTATGCATATTGCTGTTAGTTTTCCAAATAAAAATAAGTGGTGATTCATTCACAGCACACCTGCGAGCCGGATGCTGCTGGTGGTGGTGTGTGGTCGTACCTCGTTAGTGTGCAGCAGCAGCGAGAGGTTGCGCGGCGCGGCGGCGGCGGCGGCGAAGGCGAGGCGGCGCGCGCGCAGCAGCGCCACGTCCGCGCGCAGCCCCGCCACCCGCGCCTCCGCCTCCGCCTCGCCGTCCGCGCGCGCGCGACGCAGCCACGCCGAGCCCTCTGCGCACACGAACAACAGCTTAGACTTCGCGACACATAAAGAGAGCGCTATAAACTATACAATGGTTCGAACGGGGCCTCAATGCGACCTTGCGATAATGTGTTCGTAAAGTTCTGAAGTACTCACGTTTACGCTGCAAAAGCGTAAAGGTAATTTAAAATCAATGAAGTGGAGCGGAATATAAATCAAATTGTTCGTTAGGTTTTTAGTAAGGAACTATTTATTATTACTTCAAAGAGTGACGTCTTCGAAAAAATTATCGTGTTGTTATTATAATTACCAGGTGAGTCGAGGTCCAGGCCGGTGTAGCAGTTGGGCGCGCAGGCCTTCTCCGGCGCGTAGTGCACCTCGCCCACGGTGTGCCGCCCGCCCGAAACCCAGCCTGAGCCCGTCGGTCTGCAACAACGGCCGGACGATCACAACTACTACTGATACACACTTACTCGATAGGATAATGAGTAGGTTAATAAAATTTCGAATGACAAGAGATCACCGGCTCGACTAGTTTTCATCGCGTATACTCACAGGAATGTGAGGGCGGGGTCGGGGTCGGGGCCGGGCTGCGCGACGGCGAGCACGCGCATGGCGAGCGGCACGGTGCTGTCGAGCAGCAGCGGCGCGGCGGCGGCGGCGTAGGGCGCGGCGGCGGGCAGGCGCAGCGGCGGCGCGCGCAGGCGGCCGGCCAGCACGCGCAGCGCCACGCCCGCGCGCGCCACGCCGTGGGCGCTGCGCACGCTCACGCCGCCCGCCAGCGCGCCCGCCGCCGCCGGCGCCGCCAGCGCCAGCCACGCGCGCGCCCAGCCGCCCGGCGGCACGCAGCGGCGCTCCAGCTGCAGCGCGGCCGTGGCGCGCGGCAGGCGCACGCCCGCCTCCACGGCGCACAGCGCGCGCGGCGTGGGGTTGCGCACGCGCAGCCCGATGCGCCGCGACGCGCCCAAGCCCACGCCGCCCACGCGCAGGTTGCCGTCCTCCGAGTTCGGCCACTCCCACTCCTGCCGACCCCGAAAACTTCCGATGACGGCTCGATCTCGTAACAAAACCTACTTTAATGTCATAAAAGAGTTAGGCAGATCAGTAGGTGACGGCGCCGTTACCAGTTCGAAAGTGCCGGCGTGCAGCAGCAGCGGCGCGTGGTAGGCGGTGACGTTGGTGCGCAGCGTGAGGCGCGAGGCCAGCGCGGCGCCGCGCGGCGCGTCCGCCCGCAGCCGCAGCCGCGCCGCCGCCGCCTCCGCGCCGCCCGCCACCACCAGCGGCGTCAGCTCTGACGTCTGAAATATCGGATACATTGTCGTTAACGCTTATCACACAGATGCTCGACTTTAAATTTATTTCTTGTGCAAATATATTTTCTCCTCATTTATTTATGAACAAAAAACTTTCCATCCGACAGTTACTTGTAGATAACTGATAAATATAAATCACTAGTAGTCGGCAATGTAAAGCTGAGAACAACTCACATGAAAGTACTTGTGCACGTCAGGTCCGTAGTCTACCGCGCTGATGCGTATCGGCAGCGGGAACTCGTTGCGCACGCGCACCTCCCGCTCCTTTGCCGCCTCCTCTTTGTTCGCTGTTATTACTCTAGAAAACAAAATACATGCGCTATGATGTTTCGATATCCAGAAAAAAAAATCTCTCATCTCCTTTCAAGCATTGAATTTTACATATCTAACCACATGCATTTTTTTTAACTCTAAAATTCACGCGATACTCAGAGCTATCCTAGCCCCTCATTGACTGACTAACTTCCAATTAACTGATACCTTGGATTACTGTGAAAAAAGCCTCTTATCCAAAGTGTAAGTCGGTAGTTACTCTATCTCGCTGGGTATGATGGCCAGCGTGCCGGGCAGCAGGCGCACGCTGTACGGCATCGCGCTGGCGCCCAGCCGCACCCAGCCGCCGCACCACAGCCCCGCCTCCGCCCCGCCCTCCGCCCCGCCGTCGCCCGCGCCGTCGCCCGCCTCCGGGACGTGGCTCGCCCACAGCCGCGCATCTGACAAACATGACGTGTTGAACTCACTGTTTTTCTCATAAATACATTAAACGATAACACGTATGTTAAAAAGCCTCGATACTCACAGTCAATAGTAAGTTTTAAAGCGTGCGCGGGCTCCTGCAGCGGTTCCAGCTGCGCGCGCGTCGCCCGCACCCACGCGCCGTCGCATTTTACCCCTGCGACGAAAGATACCACACGATAGGTAATAATAATTTTTCTTTGAAAAATATTTCATTCTATTTCACTCTAAAATCATTTTGGTCTCCTACTGTGATTTCTGTATCAATTCAGTATGGTGCGAAGGAACTAAACAATTCGATGAATGGATTATGATGCCAAATCTTAGAAGCTAAGATAAAAAATAAGGAATCGGCCCGACCAGTTAGCACGCAACCACGTTGTCGCTCAAAAGTATGTGTTTACCATTAACGGCGGCGAGGTCGACCGCCTGCCCGTTGGCCGCCGCGTCGAGCGGGTGCGACGGCGGCGGCGGCGGCGGCGGCGGCGCGACGGCGGGCGGCGCGTGGCGGGCGCAGCGCGCGCCCCACACGGCGGCCTGCACGCGCACCGCGCGCGACGCGCTGTTGCCCGCCGACAGCTCCCACTGACACACAACCACTACTGTTAGAACACTGCGTCGAGACCATTGTGAAACTTACACGCTGATGAGCGGGAAGCTACTCTACGACACTCCCCGCTGACACTCTCGCTTCTCGGGAAGAGAAGTGAGCAGGGTAGAGGCGGCGGTAAATACTCGCGTTGTCATTGCCGTTTGCCGATTGTTGCTTGTTCGTGCGAAAGTCAAAAGAAAGGATAGATTTATGTCACACTCTGTTTCTCCCTGCTACATTCTCACTCATTTTCCAAAAAGTATGAAAGCTGAATGTAAGCTCTCAAGTCGATGTTGCCGTAGAAGTTTTTCTCTAAACGTCAAAGCAGTGGCAGTGACTGAGTGTAAACCAGGGTTTTTCAGAAAATTCCAGTGAAATTACCGTGTGCGGCGGGTCCCTGGAGCCCCGCTGGCGCAGGCGCAGCTGCGGCGGCAGGAGGTACTCGCCGGGCGGCGCCGGCGTGGCCTCCACGCCCACCACTAGCCCGCTGCCGCCGCCCACCATGTCCCCTTTGATTCTGCCGGCAGGAAACTTAACGTTCAAGTTCTCCGTCCAATGAATTCCGCAGTAAAATTAAGTCTTGATAATAGTAGATGAGCAAACGTTAACATTTAATTGAAAAAATCTGTTAATGCCATATAATATATAAGAATAAATATATTACCACATAAAAATATTCATAATTTTGCCAAGAAAGACAATGAGTTTATGAATTTTAAAAAAATATCTGCATTTTTTTTAATAATTGGAATTGTCCGACATATTATGTCATTGGGATCTTCCCGTTTAATTATTGGTCAAATAAATAAATAATAAATATTTAGATCAAGCAACTAGGTAAAACGCCTGTACCTTAAATTGTATTTATTTATTTCAAATAACTATACTGTTATTCTACATAAATAAAAGTACGTTATGTACTTTTTAAAATTATTAACAAAGAAAAATTAATCTGATCTCATGTGGCTCAGGCGGGAATCGAACCCAGCGCCTCTTGCGATCTGGGCAAGCGCTCAGCCCACTACCGAGCTACCGAGACCTTTAGTAGACCTGACGAATTTCTCTTTGTTATTTGCTTAACACTTAATCCCGCGTTACCTAATGTATGCCTGCAGCGGGCGCGGCTGCTGCTGGTTGTGCTGCTGGTGCTGGTGGTGGTGGTGGTGTTGAGGCGCGGGGTCGGGCGGCGGCAGGCGCAGGCGCAGGCGCACGAGCGCGCGCTCCTCGTGCGGCGGCACGCGCCAGGCCTCGCGCGGCGCCGCGCCGCCGCCGCCCACCAGCCGCAGCCCCACCCACGACCCCGACGAGTACACCTCGCGCACCTGCACACACAACCACACGCACACACACATGAGCATTGGGGGCAACTCAGACGATCTCACATCTAAAAAATCGATATAACTACTACTACTACTACTACTACTACTCCGATGACGCAGCGACACGTGAGTCTGGGCCTCCGATACAATATTCCGCCACTTGCCACGGATCCTGCGCCGCTGCACGTCAGTCGGTGACTTGCGAAATAACGTTAAATAATAATTGACGGGCCCGTTGGTCTAGTGGTCAGAGTATCTAGCTACAAGACCAAGGTTTACGGGTTCGAATCCCGCTAGGTGCCAATGTTTGAGTGATCACTGATGTGACTGTGATGAATTAGGAATTCAAATTTCACTCCAGACGAACATACTTGTGATGAACATTTATCCATGTAATTGTTCAAAAATGTTAAGTAGTACATACTAAAATAAGTCGATAATTAGTGGACATCTCTTTAGAACTTGGTATTATTTACTTGATAGGTCAGTCAACATTGATACATTATATCATGTTGAAGGTAATAAAGTCGTTTTAAATTAATATACTAATGTATGTTGTGTAATATTTCACTTTTGAGAATCACAAACAAAATATAGTAAAAAGAAGACATCCTTAAAAGGTTTAAAGCTCTTATCACCTGTATGTGTTTATCGGTGGGGTTGTAGAGCGTGAGCAGCGGGTCGAGCGTCGCGTTCTGCGGCACCCGCAGCCCCACCAGGGGCCACACGCCCCACTCGCTCGCGATGCCTTCCGCAGACACCTGGTAACAATCCGCCGAGTTAGTTGGCGCCCAACGTGGGGCACACGTCCCAACTCATTTTAGGCATTGAATCAAAGATAGCTTCGTTATTTAATAAGAAGTCAATTAAAGGTCCTGCAATAGACAGTTTTTTATTGTTCTTTAAATTAGTTATCACCAAAGATACCGCTGCCAACCGTACTTTGATCTTAAAAATAGTGAATTGTTCAGGTAAAACTGGAACTTTGCAACTTTCCTATTAAACAAACAAATGAATTAAATGAGGGTTTTCGCAAACGAAAAATCCGCTAGATGGCAGTAGGTATGCTTAGGGTCTAACTAATATGTATTGATACCGGCCCAGGTACACCACGCTGGAGCTCGTGTTGGCGTTCGGCGCCAGAGTCTGCCGACACACCACACTACTCTCACTACCGGTATTGTCACCACTAGCTTACTGACCGGGTACTTGTGCACGCCGAGCGACGTGTGTATGTAGAGATGCGCGGCGACGAGCCCCTCGCGCCGGCCCAGGTACACCACGCTGAAGCTCGTGTTGGCGTTCGGCGCCAGAGTCTGCCGACACACCACACTACTCTCACTATCGGTATTACACAACAAACCATCATCATAGCTTAAAAAAACAAAATATTTTCCACCATAATATAACATGTTTCACTTAACATTACTCTTACTTAGGTTAACAATGTAGAGTTTAGGGATGAACAAATGAAGGAAAATATATAACATTCGGAAAGACTGGAACCTAAGATAGCAGACAGACGTGAAGATTATGGTATTAGATGAAAATCGTTATTCGTCTCCAATCATTCAAATACACTGTTTAGTAATAGAGTGCTTCGTCAACAAGTCCTGCATGAACCATCAGGAAAACAGGAAAAAAATTATAACTAGTAAACTAAAACTAATACATAACCAGACAAATTCAAAATCGTATCTTATGACATACTGTATCTAGTATTCTTGTAAATAGTATTACTTTAAAGCCTACAACCATTTTGCAGTCTTCTTGTGAAAGCAAACATTGAAATTCTGAAGGGCATCGTGTCAGTCATGATCATTCGTTTTTATTCATAAGTGTAAATAATTTTTTTACATAAAAACATATAAACCTTTAATTATAACTTAAACAAGTATATTACTCTATCAGCATAAAATTACTAGGCTGTGCCGGCTAGCGATAAATTACAAAATAAGTAACCAAAATTACATAAACATTATGTACGTACAAGAAGTAACCAACTCTCTTATTTAAAAATAATAAACTGCTAACTTATTATTAATGCTTTGAGATAGTTATTCATGCAATATGAACTAATATTTGAACGCTTGTATCCGTAGCCGATGCTGCAGACGTTGCCGACGCTGCAGGGCGCCGCTGGGATGCATTCCGTGCGCCGCGACGCAGGAAAAGTTCGAGCTTGACTGACGCCGAGTCCACGTCAAAATGCGAGCTTTTCCCGCGCCCCCGCGCACTAATTATAGCCTTCTGTCATCTTCACACACCTCTCGACGGTCGTTTTCCTTCTTCTCACACAATATGCATTTAATTTAACACGTTATCTTAATGTAAACATGTTAATTACGGATTATACAACACCTCTGCGACAGAACTTAAAATACATTAAGAAGACATAACATGAATACTACTCAACCCACACACAACAGAAAATTATGGGTAGTAAAATATGTATTAATTTGTCAGTTAATACTTTACTCGTCTTGGGGACAAATAAGCAAAATATTGATGAATTTTACAAAATAATAAAACTCTTTACTGCAAACCATTTCTTTTGAACGCATTTGAGGACGCATTTTTCACACGATTAAGATCAATGTCATTGCGTCTTTTACTCGAGTTGCACAGCGCGGTCGGAGGCAGTACCTGCGCTATAACACCTTATTTGTCATTTACGATCGTGTACGGGTTTATCCATGAGCTGAAATGTGCCGATAACGTTTAACAAAATCAAAATAAACCTCTGCAGGACATAATTGTATATTTTCGTGGACACCTGTATAGTCCATATTCGGTCTACAAACAACTTATATTTTTCTATTGTTTATACCGTGCATCCATCATCAGTGTGAGCCACAAGAAACTCATAGTGAATATCTTGATTTACAGTAAAAGTTTAGTTGCTGAGCAATTTGGCTTCAGCACAAACGACAATTTGGCAATTGATACAAGCTTAAGATTTTCAACGTACTATATCGACTTATAGAAAACTTGTCTCACAGAAACCGAATGACAGCAGTGACCTTGAAGTATTACACAAACGTGACGTAAGTGAGGTCGCGAGCGATTACTGTCGATGCCGAGGTATCATTAGCAGTTTGTCCAGACGTCAGAATCAGTGCATCGGATAAGACGACCTTCGCTATTCCGCAAACTGCTATCAGATAGGAGGCGTGGACGTTTCACACTTTGCATCTTCCTTGCTCAATTTATACATATTCAAACTATGTCATTCCAAGCAGCTGAACATTAATTTTCTCGGTAGACATATCACTTGCTTTCGTTTATTTATTTATTTAATCTTTATTGTACTACACAAAATATTGTACAAAAGGCGGACTTAATGCCTCATGGCATTCTCTACCAGTCAACCTTAGGGCAAATCAGAAAGTGAAGTAGGTAGTGCTAATAAAATAAAAAATAAAAAAAAACTATAGCTGTAAGATGAGGGAGGATGATGACATGGCATGCTGCATTAAAATGTCCAAGTGAAAATAGTAAGGACAGTTTCCTATTAAAACAGGCTGTTATTCAAAAGACAATAACTGTTAAAACTAAAACCAAATCTAAGATCCACATATGTAGATGGAGATGCGACTAGACCGACAAAGTATCTATTCGCCGGTGCCCTCCGCGGAAACATTATAAACAAGGAAACGCTTAGTGAGCCAACAAAAAATAATACAAACAAGCGAGTCACGCGAATAACACTCGCGCTCAATCACGTAACAGTTAGCTTAGCACATTTAAATTTCACAGACTACATTTTGAGTTGTTATTGAGCGTGAGTCAAGTCGCAAAACTGTTTGCAGTTACCTACATCCATGATTTATCGACATAATAACTCTTAATGATGACTATAAAGAAAAAATATTTTTTATTGAAGTACACCATTTGTTGCACCAAATCTTGCAATTCAGCACACATGATTCTCCCATCTGTTTTAAGTTTATATATTAGTATCGATTATAACTTATTTATATATACCCTGTTAATTATTTACTATCAAATTGATTACAACATAAGTCATTCAACATAACATATCATCACAACAAACAGGAAACCACTATCAGGCGAGCTAGCTCTCACTTGCTAGGGACATACTATTGTCACATCGGTAAAGGCGACACTTAAGAACATTCAAGGAAAACCTCTACAAAAGACTATGTTTCCTTTTAAACAACCTTAACGTATAAACTCATATTTATTATTATGTTTCACGTCATATTTATTATTATGTTGACTATGTTTTTCGTTATAATATATTATTTACTTTGTGCGCCACCCCGCGAGGCTTGCACGGAAGATCAGCGTCGAAGCGTCACCTAGACCCTTCGGCATATGCTGAGTGCAAGCCTTTTCGGTGACACATTTTGCCTTTGTATAATTTCATAATTTATTTTAATGTATTTTTGTTTTTACTTATTTTGTTTCATGTTTTTATGTTATGTGCTTTTGTTTTATCTGTGTCACTGAATAAACGTTATTCTATTCTATTCTAAACAATAATTTTATGGTAGGCTTACGCATTTGCCATTTATTCATGACTCGAATCAAGATTCTGACCTTTTTCTGAATCAATTTCAAACATGAGCTTTGAACCCACGACCTCCGAGGTTTAAGAACTCAGCACTGTTAATACAACACTAAGGAGGAGTAAATAATATTGTATACTGCAAACAAATTCTTTTTTTTTAATGGTACGATATATACTGAAATCATAATTAAAAACAAAAGCATGCCACCAAATAATCCACATGATTATTTATTTGCAATGTGCCATAATTATTACTTTTATCAATAGTGATAAAACATTTATCAACATCTTAAATAGGTACCAAGGCCAAGGTCATGTTGTACATTACACTTTCGTCAGGGAACACTTCCCTCCGCGGCGCGGATTAAGTCATCGCGTGATGTCGTACCGGCTTGATAAGCGACCGTTATCTCTCAACTGCTTGTTGCGAACAATACTAAGTAGGTATCTTAATAATAATAATAATAATAAAAATCGTTTATTTTCTCGTAAAAAGATGACGCATATAAATGAACAATTGTATAGTTTTACAAGATAAAAATATAATCCTTTCCCGAGACTGGTGTCTGAACTAGGCTTATCTACTACGCGCTGTAAACAAAATACGACATCCCCTAACAGTTTCTAAAACTTAACATCTCCGTCACACGAACTTAAAATGATTATGTCTGCTGACGAGACCGTGAGCTTCTATCAATCAGTAGTACAGGGTGAAATCTGTACCAATAGGTTAAAGTTGACGCTATACCTGGCTCCAAAGTAAATAATCATATATCCAGTTTTTCTGAAGAAATAACATCCTACAAATAGAACTATAATAAACAAATGCAAATAAGTGCAAAATATTCAAAGTCAACCGGATAGCTCAGCTAAGCATAAACAGACATTCTTTAATTACTTACAAAATTAAAATTTGTTTCTATGCTACATTACTCATCAGTAAAAATATGCGTTACGATAAAACTATACTTTCTGTAAGTAATTCATATTGTATAAAGAACCTTGCGTTAACGATGGTTCACGATAGCAAAATTATTTATAAACACAATCAAATAGAACTTCCCGCATGTTTGACCAACGTTTAAACGTCATCTTTATCTCGGACTGATATCAACCTAGCGGTTCCATTCGCACGCTTATCGCATGTCAAACCTCAGCTGACCATCGATTTTAACCACCAAACTATTTGTTGATAGGTCGAGCCCGTGCGGAGACGAAGCCTCTATCGAGTGGTTCCGGCGCATCCTGCGACTCCGCGATAACCTCCACCCGCCAGCCGAGCCGATACTACTACTACACTGCACGTCACGCATAAATAAAACATTCACGTCTTATCTGCACGCTTTCTAACAAACGAATATAATTATACGAATAGTAATAAACTCTTTTTTTACACATTTACGCCCCTTTTATTATTATTATTTCATTTCAAAATTAGACCTAGTAAATTTTCTTCCCTTCCGGTTAATACTACTTGAGTCTTAGTAGTCAAGTCATGCTCACTAAAATGACTCTGCGGTGGTGGCCGTGTGGCTGTTGATTTCGGTGGTGTCATTAACACTCAACAGTGTATGTAATCATTAAGTTATCGTTGGTATCATATATCGACTTCTCCAAGGTTATTTAATCTTTATGTAAACCAGCTCATCGAGGAGCTCAGCAGCACTCATGTTGGATGCTATATAGATGGGATATGTGTTAATAATATTAGTTACGCTGACGATATGGTGCTGTTGAGCCCGTCGATGGGTGGCCTTAGGAAGCTACTAAATGTGTGTGAAACATATGCTAAAAATCATGGTTTAGAATATAATCCGGTAAAAAGCCAATTTATGTTATTCAAAGGCAATATGAGGGGGCCTATAATTGTACCACCTGTTACCCTAAATGGAGCTTCATTGAATCATGTGACAAAGTTTAAATACTTGGGACATATTGTAACTGATAACCTTAATGATGATTCTGACATTGAAAGGGAGAGAAGAGCACTGCAGGTGCGAGGTAATATGTTGGCTCGCAGGTTTGCACGATGCACAGCACCAGTGAAGTTGACACTCTTTAGAGCATACTGCCAGCATTTTTATTCGTGCAGCCTGTGGGCTAATTTTACTAGAAGTGCTCACAGTGCTCTGCGAGTGGCTTATAATAACATATTCAGGGCTCTGTTTGGGCTCCCACGTTATTGCAGTGCGTCTGGAATGTTTGCAGACGCAAGCACTGATGACTTTTATGCTGTTATGCGTAGAAGTGTGGCATCATTGGTGCAGCGGGTACGGGGGAGCCCTAACAGAGTCGTGGGTATGATAGGTGAGAGATTGGACTCTGATCTGCTTGGTCAGTTCATCAAATTACATGTTTGATGAGCAGGCCGGGCGGGGGGAGGCCTGTCTCTCGTCTCCTTTTGTATGTTGTGAAAGTTAATAAAATGTATAAATACTAATACTAGGTTAAGGACATTGTTACTAACATCTATGAGGCCTTAAAACCTTGAAATAAATGATTTTTATTTTTATTTTTATTTTTATTTTTTTATTTATTTATAATATCATGACTATCAAAATAAAGATAACATTATGCCAGCTTTACAAGTTTTACTGGTTAATAGTAACAAGCCCTTTATGAATATAAATACATTATTGATACATGTAGGTGTTGAATAGCAGCTATTAGATATTGGTACTGTAACTTGGAGATGAACATTTTTTAATTGAGTCTATCCTACGGACGCGACAAGGAAACTAAGTCTAAACGCGGCGCTCACCTTCGACTCGAAGAAAGACGCGTGGAAGTCCGGCGTGGTCCCGGCGACGGAGGCGAGGTGCACGGTGGAGTTGTGCAGGTTGGTGAGCGTGACGGTGAGCGCGTGCGCCGCGCCCAGCGCCGCGCGCCCGAAGCTCAGCGCGGGCGGCGACAGGCGCAGCGCCTCCGCCGCGCCGCCGCCGCCAGCGCCCGCGCCCGCGCCGTCCTTGCCCCATTCCTGCACCACACAATCGTTAAACGCGACAGACCGACACTCCCCTACTCCCGGGACAACCATTTCAATTATAAATGTGCACACTATGCAGGCTAAAATTTCGAATGATCATTATGAATTAAAATATTGGCATGAACATACATACATTTACTGTACTGATTTTTGTGTTTTATTGACTTTAATGCAATCATGAAATTGAAATAAGGTGTTCACTTTCGACTTAATTCTATTGCTGCGACAAACATCTGCATGCATCTGACAAGAGGCAAGCTAGCTAAGTACTTTTCACACCATTTTAACACTTTTAGATGCTTGTATTTCCTGTGCAAATAAATATTTACTTTAAATACAGTTTAATAAACCCTTATGACATTTTCTTTTATATCATAAACACAATAAAATTGTCTACTCAATACAGAAACAGTATCCATAAGGAATGTTACGTACTCCTAACTTTTCATAAAAAAAATCGAAGCAATCTCTTTATTTTAATTTCATTCTTGTTCAATAGAATAAAGTTATAGAATGGTACCTTATGTAAAATTTATTTAATTATATTAATTGAGGTATTATGAGCACCATTATATTTTGTTGCAAAAAACTACACAATCTACACTTCTACACTAATATTATAAAGAGGAAAGATTTGTATTTTTGTATGTAACTGATAAACTCAAAAACTGGACCAATTTAAATAATTCTTTCACTGTTGGCTGAAAGTGGGGTGAAAGGGGGATATTTGTAATATTTATAAATTACGGGCGGGTGAAACCACAGGCGGAAGTCTAGTGTGCAATAATTAAGGCAACAGAACAATGTAGATGATGATGAAAAAATTTTCCACAGCACGCCCTTTAGTTCTTACATTGCTTGTCATGTAAGACACTTTAACACATTTTCAAATTATTTATATATTTACCTCACACAGTTTAGGTGAGGTAGCCCCTTGGTCTTGTACACAATAAGTGCATGCAATCTTTTATCAACATAAAATTCATAAATCAAGGTAAAAATGTCATACATACTTGGAATGAGATTCCCTCGATGAGGGAGTCATGTACTGTTACATCTGTAACAAAGAATATAAAGTACAAAACCTAAGTTGTTTAAACCATCACCATTTGCTTATAAAACTGCGCACAGTCCTAGCAAAATCGGTAAGATATGATTTGTTGATATTAACAAGTGTTGCATAATGTAACATTATGAGAGACATACAGAAAAAATAATATTATGTGAATTCCAAAGATATAAAGAATTGTTTTTATGGATACCAATATTAGGTTTGAACCTGTTTCTTTGCTGTTCACGTAAGTTGATGTTGTTTACATTCAAAGGTAATTAAGTATTAAAACTTAACTTCAATACTATTTTCCTAAAGTAAATCCAATTCAATCACTTGAAAACTGAGGGTCCTTATGTGTTTATGTAAAGAATGGAGGGTAGAAATGAACACATGCAGCTGCACCATACAAATGTCATCTCTATTTATGCTGAATGAAAAATATAATTTCATTAAATACAGATATGCCAATTAAATTTAGCTCGGCTTCCCAAAGACCGAAATACCATATGTACAGTAAAAGAAAATCGACAAATAGTGCGCCGCGGCCCCGATCTAAAATAACATCGGACGCGCACAACTGCAACTGCACGGAACTTGCCAAACTATTGCTGCTATTCAGGCCCGTAGCGGCCTGCCTGCTGCACTTCACACCAAGAGAAACCAGCACAAGCATTTACAAAGCTATAAATCGATTTTTACCATGGCTCTTTCCCTGTGCTGTCAGTTTCGTATTGAGCGATATATCCAATAAAGTCAATACTAAGACATAACACCACACTATTTTTCGATACATTTTGGATGTTCAACGTAATTTTGCACTATTTATTCACATTTCTCAGACACAATTTCAATTTTTTTCTGAAAATTGCAATTCTTCTTTCCCACTCACAAGACATGCGATCATGCGTTCAAAAAGTCGTAAGAAACAATGCAGACTAAAAAATATTTTCACTTTTGACGTTTGTCTGCGATCATATTGATTCGGATATTTCGGATTTTGCAACACATCTACTCAAAAGTATATGTGAAGGTTTTTGAACGAATATTTCGTTTATGCAGAAAGTACAAAATTACATCGATAGTTTTCTTCTTGATTCTTAAATTTTATACTACGGCATACATATTCCTCTCAAGTTCCTTCAAAATATTCTCAAAATTAATTGCGATGAGTTAAAATGTTCATTTCAAATCTTCTCCTACTGTCAAAGGAATTAAGATCTCGATCTTTATAAACATAACTAAACAAAAATCGTGAAATGATCAAATATTTTTCGCAGTTGAAATTCCTTTTTTTATTTAAGTTTCTATTATCGTAGCTACGGGAATTTACTCTTATCACAATATCACACTATATTGCAAAACTATATTAGTGGAATAATGGAGGAAAACTGTAAGTGCACCATATTTATTTTTGTCTCATTTCACCGACTGTTGTATTGAACAGATGCTCTACGTTTACTATTTTTGCGTGTTTATTAGCGGTGGGCGATTATGACTGATCGGCATAATCGATTAATTTTGTATTACTAATATTGATAATCGATTATGGTATTAGTAACTAATACAATTTCATAATCGAATGAATTAGTAACTAATTAGTACTACTAATCGTGTTTTCGATTCGAGGCTTCGAAAAGCATATAACCGTAAAAAAATAACATTGTATTTGGCGTAGTATTAACATAGGTGTAAAAAAAAACCTTGTTCAATATTTTGATAATATTATTTGCAATATTTTGATTTTGATTAAGTATTAAGTAAGATCATTTTGTTTTTGATCTCAAAATGTTATATAGTTGTTATACTATATTAGTAAATTTACATATAGATTTAGATTACATAAATTTTAAGTAAATTTTGTTTGCACTACTCAGCAGTGCTGAAAAGCCTGTAAATAGTATGAATCGACTTGCAACCGCTCGTGCATGACTGACCATTAACTTCATATTAGTACTACTAATACGTATAAAGTTAATAGTACTAAATTAGTAGATACTAATTTAGTTACTTTTACTAATACTACTATTTACAAGTTACTAATACTAATCTACTAATTGTACCTACTAATAGTAACTTGCAACCGCTCGTGCATGACTGACTTCATATTAGTTCTACTAATACGTATAAATGTAATAGTACTAAATTAGTAGATTAGTATTAGTAACTACTAATTGTTATAATCGAGATATCTCGAGACATTTTCATAATCGAATGATTTCGTTAGTATATCTCATAATCGCCCACCGCTAGTGTTTATAATTTTCTGCGACAATGTATGTCACTTGATTACAATGTTCGTATGCTGTTCCATTTATGATCTTCTTTTTGGTTTTATACAAAGGGCACTGTAATTAGAGGCTCTTACATACATTATTTACTTGGTTAGAGAAGATGCCTTCTTTTTAGCCATGCATGTCTATAACAAAGGTATGTTCACAGACTATGATGGTTAAGCCATATCAAAATACCAAAATGTAGTATGATATAGGTTAAAACAAACATTTAAATAGTCTTTCTCAATTGTAATTAAGAACCAACTTGGTTGGTATAATATAAATACTATAAAAACAAACAGTATCATTGCATCTAAGTTCTCCTGTAGAACTCTGTCATTATAATAAAATTTTCAGCTAGTGACGGTGAAGCTGAAAACATGGAGGCCGTTGTGGAAGGCAGTAGTGAGCCAGACCCTCTCGAGGAAACTGCCAGAGAGTCCGATTCAAATGATGAGGAAGAACAGTTTGACATTACCCTTGCCGCTTACCATTCTGTAAGTTAGTGCTTTATAAAATGTGTGACAGTATTAATTTAACATTATTTTCATTTGTCTAATGCAAGCGTTGTATTTGACATGGCCCACTAATATATGAAATGAAATGGGTTCTCAGTATATGGGTCCGGACATGACAACAGTGAGCGGGCGCCGGCTGCTGGAGGCGGGGTGGCGCGGGCGAGTGCCAGTGTGGGCGCACCACGGCGTGGTGTTCCCGGGCGAGACCGTGCCCGTGCTGCGCGACGAGGTGCACCACGCGCCCGACGCCGAGGCGCTGCAAGCCATCCAGAAGGAGCAGCTATTCGGCTTGCTGTGCCCCGAGTCAGTATACTAGCCTAGCGCCGCTTTCTCCATATACCAATAGGTTTTTGAAACATTAACAACAAAAATTTCTATGGCAGCGAGACGGGCACGGCCCTGTCGGGGTATGGTGTGCTGTGCGAGGTGTTCGAGACGGCGGCGCGGCGGCGGGGCGGCGCGGGCGAGGGGGACGGCAACGACGACGCCCGCGCCCGCAACGAGCCGCTCACGCGCACGTTCAAGGCGCGCGCCACGCACCGCTTCCGCGTGATAGGCATGCCGACAACGCCGGTATCGCGGCATCTCCACGAGAGGTGAGCCATTCTTATTTACTGTGCTGGCTCAGCAGCGCCTCGAACGGATTTTGGTTTTAGAGATAAGAAAATAATCTTTTATGCAGCCATTTATTAAATCAGTTAAACTCGATAAGCTGGTCTCGTGGTGTTTCAGAACGCGGTTCGCGGAGGTGGAGGTGCTGCGCGAGTACGCGTCGCCGCTGCGGCCGCCGCGCCTCGCCAGCCTCGACTGCCTGCGCCGCGGCTGCGCCAAGTACGTACGCTGCCTGCCTGCACTCGATGCATGCACGGGAAGAAATCATGTAGGCCATCTACACTATTCACACTATCACTAGGTCACTATTCTAGGCCGTCCGGAGAGCCGGACGAAAACTTTCCAAGGTTTCAAACTTTCTTATGAACAACTAGATGGGTTCCTAGAAGCTATCCAATAGGTATTTTTGACTGATTGTGAGCTTCCTAATGTTAAGAAGTTGAAAGTGGTACCTAAGTGTAGTGTGGTGGTGCGCAGGCGGGACCGGCGGCTGCGCGCGCTGGACGAGGCGCTGACGCCGTGGCCGCAGTTCCTCTACGACATGTTCGACTACGACACCATGCGCCGCTACATCGCCGACTACTTCCTCCAGTTCAACCTCAGTGAGTCAAGACAAGCCTGAATTTTATAAATATAGTTAAAAAATGTTTGATGACATAAATTAACTGCTATTATCGTGGCTCGTGCTCAGGAGCTTCGTAGCTACCTGCTAGAAGACAAATCTGTTTTGTAGAAAACTTATAACACATAGCTAGTTGGGGTCGATTAAGGAGTCTTATTCAAAATGAACAGCTCATTCGTAAGTTCCACTGTGCCCGACCTGTGCAAGTGAGTGAAACAGTGCATGGTGGCTTGGTGTGATGCAGGCAAGCTGCCGGCGGACCCGGTGTCGCTGTCGTGCTGGGTGGCGTCGAACCTGTCGCTGTCGCTGCGGGACCGGCTGGCGCTGTTCGTGGTGGACGACGCGCTGCTGCGTCTGCACATGGAGGTGCGCCTCATCGCAAGGGTGAGTACCGATTAACACGAACTATGTAACTTGCTCCACAGAGTGTTACCTATACAAAATCAGTTACTATTTTTGTAAACTATTTTTAGGTACTATTTTTTTAAAGCATTTTTCAGGCTATGTATTATTATACATTATTATCCATGATTAAAAAAAATTGATACAAAGAAAAATTCATCAAATCTTAGTTTGATCAGGCGGGAATCAAACCCAGTGCCTCTTGCAATCCAGGCAAGCGCTCTGAGCAACCTAAGATCTGATGATTTTTTCTGTAGTTGTATTACTAAGGTCGTTTTGTGTGGTTGCAGCGCAGCGTGCTGTGCTGCTCGCTGTGCCGCGCGGACATCGCGCGTCGCGAGCACGTCATCGCCATGTCCAGCGAGGGCGTGCACTCCAACTACACCAACCTAGGTACCAACACGCTCACTCGCTCCCCCTCTCCCACGTTCCTCTGCCCCAGGCCAACACCGGGGAGAGAATCATAAAAAACCTAACAGTCACATTTTGAACTGAAAATCCAGGGAACATATTTTTTACACCAATCGGCGATTACGACATTTCTAAAAATTTAAGTCGTCCAATATAAGTCTTGATTCATACCTAAAAGAAAAAAGATCAATATACATGTTCATTGCCAAAAAACCCACCCTGTGACGTGTATTTGTATGTGTCTGGCAGGCGGGTACATGCACGACATCGTGACGGTGAGCCGCGCGGACGCGGTGCGGCTGGAGGGCGGCGCGTCGGCCGAGTACTCGTGGTTCCCGGGCTACACCTGGACCATCGCGCTCTGTGCCGCCTGCACGCAGCACGTCGGCTGGAGGTAGTGTTACTACCCGCTTATATTCAACTAGCGGCCGCCCGCGACTTCGTCCGCGTGGATGTCAGTTTTCATTATACGAATGTTTTTTCCCGCTAACTCCCGTTCCCGTGGGAATTTTGCAATATCCTTTTGCAACTAAGCATCAAGTTTACTAAGAGACCTGCATGCCAAATTTCAAGCGTCTAACTCAAGTAGTTTAGATTTTCCATACAAACTTCCACCCCCTCATTTCGGGGAAGTGGGGGGTTGGAATGGGTCAAAAAGTAGCCTATGTTCTGTCTCAGGGTCTAAAGATTGAACTGTGTTGTTGTGATTGTCTGTACCAAATTTCATCAAAATCGGTTGCGAGGTTTAAGCGGGAAAGCGTAACAGACAGACAGACAGACAGAGTTACTTTCGCATTTATAATATTAGTTGGGATTATACTCGGTTACGGTCTCGTCTGTAAATACGCCTACTCGGCCGAGCATTTTAGCCTTTCGGACATGTGCGACCCGCGCCCGCTAAACTCGTCTCACGTCCAGGTTCGACGCGATGAAGCGCACCCTGCGGCCGCAGCGGTTCTTCGGCCTGTGCCGCAACACCGTGCAGCCGCGCCCCGACAGCGACGACGACCCCGACGCCGCCGCGCTCTGAGCCGGGGACCCCGCCCTCTGCTGAACTTCTGCAGCCGGAGACCCCGCCCTCTCCTGCGCGTCTACAGCGGGAGACCCCGCCCCCTCCTGCACTTATGCAGCGGAAGACCAGACCTGGTCCACAGCACAATTTAGAAAACACTAAGGTCTCGGTTCTGCCCCATCATCGAGTTCGGACTCCCTCCGGTCCGTTGAGAGAATACAATAAATCTTCCGAATACCTTTCGGTGACGCGGGGCCTTCGACAAACGGCTACATTTTAGTAATGTTTCCCCCTCTAAAGACCGATCTACAGTACTTAAACGGATATTTATAACGCAGTACACGTTCCTTCCAACTTACTTGTCGACTCTGCAATGTAGTCTCGAGCGATCATAAAATTGTAATACATTTCCTGTCAAACATCCATAGATCAGCAAGAACTTGATAGGAACAATTTTCATAAATAACCTTACTTGGCCGAGGGATACTGAACAGAAATAAAAGTAGAAAACATTTTTACAATCAAAGAATTAAATTCTAAATGCAAGTGCGAATATAGAGTAAACTTTTTACAAATTTTATCAAAAGACTTTATAGCATAATTAATATTTTAGGAAGATTTAACTAATATTATGTGTGTATTTATTACATTTATTTCGTTAATTTCATTTGAAATTTCGGGTATGGAAGTTGAGCTTAAATGTCTGCTTCTTCATACTTAAAAAAAAATATTTTATATCATATTTTTTTCCTTGTGGGCGTATTTATAAGCCCCTTAGAAAAATACTATTATGGGGCTACGAGCAACGCTCTTAAATTCAATAAGTGTATTTTTTTTCTGAGTAGTGGTCATATATCAAGTGGTACATATAGTAGATATGATTACATACATACGTTTATTTAAATAAATTGGGAAATAACATTGACCTGAGAAAGTTTTTGGTCTTTGCTGTCATGGTACCTAACCTAATCTATTGTAAATAAGTATAATTTCATATGTTTCTGTTATATAAATATTAATAAGTTAATAAAAATATTGTTGTATACTTTTGCCTATTTTTTAAATATTTTATGGCAAAGAAAGTTGTTTGGATACAAAATAACAAACAGTATTAACATATGTTTATAATAATATACTTATCAATATAAATTACAGTATGCAGCTTCAGACTTATCACAGTATGTACGAATTTCTTAATAACTCATTTATACAAACATTACATTGCAATATCTTATACCTAAAGTATGTTGTACTAATTCAAGTCCATCTCGTTACTACCTGCTTCTCAGCAGGAGGATTGGGAAGTTTTCCGTGACCAAGTAGTCATCTTCAAAAATAACAGCGATGTTCAGCTCAAACTCTGGAATTTAAACAAAAGTAAATATCAAAGTCAAATTATGTGGAGAAGATTTCTTTCTTTAATCTGATTCTTAATTTAAAATGTTTTAATTTTAATAAATACAACAAAGCTCAAATTAAATAGAGTTTCAGGGAACTGGACCACTATCTGGATAATAATTTACAGTTCATGTACGATTTCTTTGTACCCCATTAATAGTCCAATCAAGTAGTGGAGTTTCAAGTTTCAAGTTTAAATAAGGAACCATGGCGAAATAACGCAATGAGTCTGACCTATCTTGAAGTTGTGCGTGGTGGTGGTGGGGCAGGTGAAGAGGCGCGGCAGCACCATGTGCAGCGGCACGTCGCGCCCGCGGCACACGTCGCCCTCGCCCACCTGGATGTTCTGGATCTCAGTCGCTGGAACAACCATCACACCTTGTCACAGACTGCTGCGAAATACAGCAACAAAATATATCAACATCACTTAGCTTGATCATTGGCTACAGTATGAAGCTTCTGCTAGCAACTATTTTTACAAATTGTGACTCCATTCAGTCTGTGGGTGAGTGAGGAAACTCACCATCCCTGGAATATCCCTCCGCACAGCCACATGTCTCGACGCGGACCAGCTGCAGCTCAATTGACTTGATAGCCACTGAACACTCATCTACACGAATCTGCAAATAAAAATCTTCAATCAACATATATTTTAAGACCTAACTTACTAATATTCTGTAGTTGGAAGATCGTAATGATGGGCACCCTAACCATAACCCACTTACACTTTTAAGTGCTGACCCTAGTGAGACAGAATACACCTACCTATAAAGCAGTGAAATATGCTCCACTAAATTCATTCAGTGGGACAGATTCCACTGCAAATTTTGAATCAGTGGAATCGACCCCACCAGTGGGCGCCTTGGTGAGGCAAAGTGGAATAATACTAAATTAGGCAATTACCTTTCCTGTGAGCGGCTTGTCGAGGGGGCAGACGGTGGAGTCGATCTCCGCATAGATCTGGAACTGCGGCACGGCGGCGCGCGACGGCCGCACGCTGTGCGCGCGCACCGTAGCCGGCGTGATCTCGCACCGCACCGGCTTGGCGGGCGCCGCCTCGTGCTGGCGGACAGATCTGAATGTATTATACCACTATTTTCCCCCATGGGCGTTGAATTGATCGAAATCCCTTGTAGGCGGATGCCTACATCATAACACCCGTATGCCAAATATCAGTATGATCCATTCAGTTGTTTGGGCTATGCATTGATAGATCACTATGTCAGTCAGTCAGACACCTTTGAATTTTATATATCTATACAGATTACTTATTTAACTTTTAAAAATGACATCATAGTGTGCTATTTACAGTTTTACATAGTTTTGACAGTTTATACAAGAAAGTCAAATGAGCTTTGTCAATATTCCCATTCTATCCATTATAAGATTTAGGACTTTACCTGTTTATACTGTACAAAAAACTGGCAGCTTGCATACACTGGTTTGTTGAGGAAAGACCGCTTCATGCTACATTTGAGAGTGTACATGACATTGACAAACACTCCATGGTAGGTTTCCAGCAATCCTGGGTAGCCGGGGGAAATGGCTTGACGAGCACGCAATGGTAGCTCAAATGGAATCTCTGTGATGCCAGTGGGAATTTTGCCAGCAGGAGCCAACTCAATGCTAGTGTTGATGAGGTTGATTGGCTGAAAATAAAAAAGTCATTATATTTATAATTTAGTTTATCTAGGTAGCAACAAGGCAGAGGCCAAGACACACTTTGGGTCGTTGAGCCATAAAAGTTAGTTAGGTAGCAACAATCATGTACACCTAATATATCAAAACAATACCCTATCAGTTGTTTTCAACTATGGCTGCCAATCTGACGATCAACCAGGTATACAGGATATAATATCATAGTGCACAAGCACAAGTGCACTCCCTATTAGTCAGTCGTACACAGAATTCTGACAACTGTAGAGAGATCAGGTGCAGGACTAACAGTTTAAAGTGCCTTCTGAAGCACACAGGAGCTCAAGATGATATTTTTTGGTAACCCATTCTATCACTGGCCTCTGTGAAAGTTGCTTAACTAAGCAATCACAGGCCAAGCGCTCTAACCACTGCGATGCGACACATCGAGCTTCTCATCTTTTGGTAGAGAAATAAGGGGAAAGAATAAATTGTTTGTTGTTACCATAATTTACTGCAATAAAACATTACCTTAATGCTGTTAGAGAATGCCTCGAATATGCCGACGTTCTTGGTGCTGAGCTGCAGGTTGACGCAGCCCTCCATGGCGAGCGACAGCCCCTCGTGCCGCACGTCGCCGCTCGCCTCCACCACCACTACGCCCACTATGTTCTCCTATTAACAAAAGGTAAATATTGTTACATGCTTCCTACTTAAGCAATTATCAGTCTTGAGTTTTCATAAGAGTCTCTCCAAGAGTTCACTTGCTATAAAGCACATAATTCAATAGAATAAAAGTGAATCAAGTAGAACTTACTCCTTCGTGATACACTTTACTCGCTCTTTTCAGAGATATGCTCAAATTAACAGACATATTTTATAATTTAGTTTCGCATACAAAATAAACCTTTAATAATTCCAGTAGTAATTAAAGTTTAATAAGTTCTACTGAACTGGAACAAAACAAACAAATTTTATTTTAATAAAAAATTTCTTGATATTTTTTTTCAAGTAGATATGTCATTCAAGTTTTTTTTTTAACACAACGTGTCAAAGATATTTTTAACTAATAGAGTATGCACTTCGTGCTGTAAAGGCCATATTAAAATAAATAAACTATATTGAAAATATGACTAAAAATAGGATTACAACACTAAAAAATATTCTAAAAACATGATACAACATCCCATCTTTGGCTGTACCACAGAAGAAAATTGGGAATTGTTTGCGGACTTGCTGTATAATTTAAAAACTATAAACGTCAAACTTGACAGCTCACAGCACAATCGTTTGTCATTTTCAAATTCAGTTGAAAAGAGACGTTTGTTGGTGGTGGTTGGACACCTTATCTTTGCTAAATATTACGATTTTTTATTTATTTGTTGCGTTTCTAAGTATTTAATCGTGCGGTAATAACTATACTAGTGTTTGTTTTTTTATTTAGTGCTTATTGTGTCCTAGTTGGCTCTGTAAGCCTTTGTGAAAGATAAGTTGGAACAGGTGATGCCGTCGAATACACCCCGAATGGATCGATATCGGTGACTTTGAGTTTGGAGTGTATTTACTCGGAGTGTAGGGGTTGATCGAGGATGGAGAAGTCGGCTCGGCCTCGGACAGCGCTGAACGAGTGCGTCAAGGTGGTAGTGCGCTGCCGGCCGCTCTCGGAGAAGGAGAAAAATGAGGGTTACGAGGAGGTAGGGACGCGTCGGAATATTGTTTGTGTCGGGTGCTAGGGCTGCGCAGACTTGGTGCGTACATCCCAACTGATTGCTTAATGTCTAAAAAATTATATTGGTCTAAGGTTTTGTCCCAGTTACATTAGATTACCCGTATATTTTAATAAATACCGTCGGTACTGCGGTCGTCTTTGACAGATATTCGATACAATGTATAATAATTTAACTTGAAAAAAAAACATGGGAAGTTAGGTACTGTTTGATAAGTGTGAAAGGTCCAGATTTTATTTGAAATCCCATGGATGGTTGATGTATTGGTGTGGGCTCGGTGTTCCTCGCCTTAGGCTGGCGCGAGATCAGACTCGCGGCCTATTCGCGTTACACAATGCGCTCATTACAATACAGGTGCTTATGAATTAACTCAGTGATTGTTCACTGTCTGGTAGGTGCCTACTTTCCTCACAAAAATAACTGACAACATAATATCAGAAAAAATATAAACATCGGTACATTACTATTCCCCTATCCATCTTGCTAATTTTTTTATTCATTACAAGAAAATATCCAACTTGTCCCTGCTACTAAGTGGGTGCAATCGGTTGTGGTTGCTTATCAATTTATAAGTATAAAAATTAGTAGCTAATTTAGTAATACCTACCTAGCTTTAATACTTGAAAATAAAATTTATGAATGAATTTAAGATTTAGGGACTTTTTTTATCACCTTAGGCTGGAGGGATATTAAGTTAAAGTTTAATGATGGATTGTAAAATTGCATAAGTTTTTCAACAAGACATTCACATCAATGTATCACTTCTTAGGTGACTGTAGATGAGGTATAAACAAATGATATTCCATAAGAAGTTTAAGACAGCTGAAATGATAATTCCAACATGTGTACATGACAGCTCAATGTTGTGAGTAGTTTGCATATGATTGACATACTACAGTGTAAATTACTTCATACTTCAGACAGGAGTCACAAAACTCTGTTGTATGGGGCATCTCATGGTGTTACCTTAGACATTGGATTAGTTTCTATTTGGATAATCAATAATAACTACATACAACAGCAAATATGAATAATATAAAATAGGTAAGGTTTATTTGATGTTCATAATAATAAAAATAAGTTTTTTTTGCTACAAATGAATCCCATGAATAACATTTATAATGCAGACAAAAAAATACTTTTTGTGATTTTTCTGCAAGTTGTAATTAATAAAGAGGTCGCAATGTGCGCGCCATAGAAATAATACTTAAAGACTACACAAAAACGTAGCTATAAAATGAACAGTTAATTTACCTACTGATTAACTTCAGTTAAAAGAAATAAAGATGTTTTTTATTCAATCGCGTTTAGCAGGTGCGGACTAGAGCCGACTCTAAGTTACAGTGTGCATAAGTAGTTAGATAAAACGTTTTGCTCCCATTTAGGGCGACGGTCTGGAAGCCGCGGACCTGCAATACCTACATACACTATGTACTTATAGCACTCGATGCCGCCAGACAACAACACTCGCGAAGGTCAACGCACGAAGCAATGAAGACGAATTAGGGTGGTTAAGCTTATCACCACGATAGGTCGCTATCCTCTGCACGATTTAAATTCGTTGCATAAATTTTCGACTTATTGAATAAGGACCTGACTTTGCAAATGCCAATGAAAAAGCTCAAAATAACTAAAGGAGGTAGAAAATGGTAATTTCCATTCCTGGATTTGTGTCAACCTTTATGTCTTTCACAAAAATCGTATTTAAAACGTGTTGATCTCTGTTATCAATTTATTCAATTAATGACTAGTGGACTTTTAACCACAGTGCCTTTATAGTGATCTGATATTATGAAGAAAAAAAAAATAAAAAACCGGCCAAGAGCGTGTCGGACACGCCCATGAAAGGGTTCCGTAGCTAAAAGATGGCCCGACTGCTTAAGACACCATTTAGTAAGGGCAACTGCACGTCATAAGTTGGTCGAGTTGTATAAAAATAACTATGTATGATACAGAGTTCGCTATAGTTTTCGTTGAAAGTACTTACTTGGAGGTATACAGGACATTTTTTTCAGAATTATTGTAATAGTATTTCAAAAGTTAAGGGGGGGGGGACGCTCTAATTTTAACTTTGTATTAATATATCTCGAGACTGGGGTGTTTGATCCACATAGTTTCAAGGCAAGTTTTATTGTATTTAAAAATACCTTTTTAACGATACCCCACACGATGGGGTAAGTCGAATTTTGTTTTTCGGATTTACTTTTCGATGTATGGGAGGGGGGGTAAAAATAATTATTTTTCGATTATTTTAAAAACCGATTCTTGAATTATCACTATACATCTCTCCACCAATTTTCGTGGCAATCGGTTCAGAAACAGCGGAGAACGAGCCAGGACAGACAGACAGACAGACAGACAGACAGACAGACAGACAGACATGACGAAACTATAAGGGTTCCGTTTTTTGCCATTTGGCTACGGAACCCTAAAAAGTTAGTCTGGCCCTTGCTTAGTACTAAAGACTTAGTTGCAATATCGTCCTTTTTATATTCCGTAAATGCACCGCTTGATTAATGGGCAATGAGCATGTCGTTGAGCAATGCCCATACTCGGCGGGGCCATATTTAGGCATAGATCCTCGAGGAATGGCGGCGACCTTCGCAGCAGACATGCAGGCCAAGACTGCTTCACAAATCTGTGTCAACATTAAGTGCTCATTTTCACTCACTTGCCACTTGTGTAGATAAAATAATCAAAAACGATTGAAAACGTGTGTATTTATAACATTTAGGTATGCACGGTTCATACTTTTGGTGCAGCAGAACTAGGTCGGATGCTCTTATAACCATTTGTTTTGTTTT
Source organism: Nomophila noctuella (assembly GCA_958496325.1). Taxonomy (NCBI): domain Eukaryota; kingdom Metazoa; phylum Arthropoda; class Insecta; order Lepidoptera; family Crambidae; genus Nomophila; species Nomophila noctuella. Next base: position 13,348,439 of record OY292500.1, on the reverse strand, counting down.
ATGTGCTACTCCGGCACTTCCTTATTTTATGCTACAAAGTCGAATCGAAACAAGTTCGCTTCATAAACCGACAAAAAAAGTTAACGGAACCTACATACTTCCATCAGCTTCAAGAAGTCACGACTTAGAATCAACATGTCCAAATGGATTGGGTGTAGATCTTTAGAATTTTTTGCTCGCGTCGATCTCCAGCCACGGGCAGCAAGTTTTTGCTCCGGTGAAACCTAATTGACCAGCGATTTCAGCAACACTGCAGTACCTAAGCACTATTTTTGATTGCCAATCTGAAAATTTACCTCGAGGAAATCGTCCTTCGCTTTTCAAGTAGATTGAGAAATTCCGTTTTTAGTTTTGGTAGGTAATTTATCAATAAAACTTCAATATTTCGTGAGGTTTACTGAATAATAAGGTATCAGAATAAAATTATCACATAATAATAAAATAATGTTACTCATATTAATGTATGTAATGTAATGCACGTAATGTACGCATTAATGTTACTAACACTATTGAATTCTGTTCTGAAATAAATGATATTATTATAATATTATATAATATATGTTTAGTCAATCATGAAATGCCTATAAAACAAAGAAAAATACCACTTTATCAACAGAATCTTGCTCGTATGCGGAAATCCATGTTATATCAAGTGGAATATCTATTCAATGTTGTGATGAAGGCGACATTGCACTGGTAAACAATCTAATTCAATATCGAGAAGTATTTTTCGTGATTTTTATATGGTTCCCAAATGTTTCGCTTGTGAATTTGAATCCCAACCAGGATAGATATTGAGATTATTACAAAAGTTAAAGACCAAATACAGAGTAATTATAATAACACTTCACAACACCGGTAGTATTTCCATAACGGCAGAGTCGTGGTAGTGATAACAGCTCGGCGCTGAAACAGAAACAAGGAAGCGAAAGATAAGCACTTGCAAAATTGCGAACACACGGTGTAATGGGGGTGCGTACGACAGCCGTAGCCGTGGAGTTAAAGCGGCGGGCGATAAGCACCCGGCCAATTCACTGAAACTATTCCACCACTTATAATATCCAGAAGATATAATGCTCCAAAAGTCTAGACAACTACATTCTGTTTCTGTCTGGACATAAGTCGCTGAAGATTATTCACAACGTTTGTATAAAGCCATGAATCTTTATGGCATTGACCTTTTCCACCCTCATCAGTTCCTTGCCTACTAAAGCAAAATGTCGTGAAATAAAGAGCCAAAAAGAAAAAAAGCATAAGAAAACAGTTCTTATAATGTCAGATTATATTGCCAAAAATAATGTTTGGGTTAGGTAGATGCTATAAGTACCTTCCATTTTGTAAACAAACATTGATTGAGACCATAACGCATTTCTTAATCTTGAATGGCCTCAATAGCCTCTCTTCACGTAACCAACGCATCTGCGTGCAGGCCCCGCAGACACCGCATGCAAGCCCGGTGAACCGTCGCGGCGGTTTGTTTGAACCACTGCAATTTGCATACGCTATCGATCTGGGCCGCGCCGCACGCGCCGGCGGCAACACGTGCGCTACCTGCCATTAAACAGATTTATATTCCGTCAATTACTACATATTGTTGTGCCTAACGATTTTTTGTAAGCTTCGCGATAATATCTAATTACTGTGCAGTGTACCTTTTATGACGTAACATTGACCGCAATTTCTAGGATGGGGTCTAGGTCGTTTAAAACTTATGTTCGACTAGCGGCCCGGTACGTGCTTTGCTACGTGTGGTAAATGAAGAACCACTCGACCAATTTTGTGCAAAGTTCACATAAACCATCTCCTAAATAATCCGAACAAACCCTGAAAATTTGGTATGGTAAAGTGATGCCTGTTCTTGAGTTATATTTTTTGAAGTTATAAAATGTCCTATGAAGCAAAATTACAGAATGCTCTCATGTAGGTATTTATATAGAGGGAATAAATCCCTAAAAATTCAAATTAGCCTGATCATAGATTCTCACAGATCCAATGACAGATCAGTAGAGCAGAAATGTTTTCGCTTGAATGACCTCGGTGGAATATAAATCACGTGCTCCTCCGGAAAACTGATACGGTGGATGAGGTGAACGAGTGCTCCTCTGCCCCTATTTTATAAATTGTTGCGAAATAATGATATTCATAATGAAACAATAGTACTTCAGTAGGTATAATCGATTACCTAGATCCGACCGAATGTCAGGTGTTTACGCAAGCGGTGAGCGACAGTAAAAGACATTGATTGTGATCCGTCTCGTCGCCTGCGATTTAGGAGGTGACACGCGGCGCGTCAGTTGCGCAGAGGTGAAGTGGACGTGTATTTGCAGATGTTGTAGATCACGCACGTCACTTGTTCAACCTATTCATTCCCGGTTGTGTAGAATATTTCATACTAGCTTTTGCCCGCGTCGAAGCATCATGATATCCGTTTTATCCTTTGGGAGCATTTAATCCGGATCCCTGCTAGAATACCAAATTTTAACGAATCCGTTAAGAAGTTGTAGCGTGACTGCCGGAAAAAAATCCAAACAAACAAAATTTCAGCTACCGCGTTTCTATAGTCTGACTTATTCACAGTCAAACCGACTTGTTAGAAGTGGGACCATTCAAATCCTATCAGGTAGGTACTGACTTGAAAAACAAACGTTTATTATTTCAGTAACTGGGACAATTTGCTTACCAATAAATACACAATCTGGAGGGATGTATGATTGACCAAGTCCAAAGTTGACCAATTTTCGTTAACCTGCCGTCATACGCAGCGAGCATTCGCCGAAGATTGGTCGACGGGTTAGCTATAATTTGTGTAAATGTAAATATGTACATATGTATATGTGAACGTGTGCCAGCTCATCGGCTGATCAAGTTGTGTGATTCAGGTGTCACAGAAGCAGCGGGAGCTCAAGTGGTACGAGCGGCTGTCGTCGAAACCGACGGCGGACGCTAAAACATTAGACGCGCCCGTACAGGTCTGCTCCAAAGTCCCACTCACTAACGGGCGGGCTGGACGCACTAACCCGGGAGCCGCGAGATCATCTAGATAGTGGTTGTTAGCTCTCATGGGTGGAGACGTCCATTTTGGTGATGGTTCACGGGTATAATGTTGTTTTGAGGGTGAGACTCCACCAAAGCGGAGATGTGCGTGCGGGGCGGAATTGTTCCGTAAGCAGCCTATAACATTTTGGCTCTCATATAGGATTCTGATATCTCCGCTCAGCATATTTGCTTCAGTGGCGTCTCACCCCTATGGTTGTAATCCGGTTTTTATGTCTCTCTACTCTCATCAGAAATATATTATTTACGTTTCTTTGGAGTTGAAAACGCGCCAGTAGCGTCCTTATCATTATGTCAAAAAGTCACCTCACCACATAATTACCTAGGTTTGTATTTGCACATTGCATATTAAATTGGATACAACCACGAAACAGCAGTATTCCCAATCGCTTGTCGCGGGCAGGAGTTACCCTCACCCTCACGGAAGTTTTCCGTGATTATCGCTCGATCCCTTCATTAAACACGCGGGAAGCGCAACGCTACTAATCCAATTTGTCCATTACATAGAGTAATCCTGATTTACTATAACGATGTCTATCATTTGGAATAATCGCTTATATTTTTAATTTAGGTTCAATTTAATTGCTCTATTTGGTATGTACGGGCTATACAATTCATCGAACACTTGTAGGTATTGTTGAATGACCAAATATAAAAGACTATTCTTCAGTCACAATGATGATTAGGTACAATTTAGGCTCATGTTTATCCTTCTTTGAATCCATTAAAAGTTGCTTTACTCAACATGTCCTCATTGGGCGCGTCCGCTCGCCAATTCGACAGACCTGATGATTGGCCGGCGCGCTGCAGTTCCATGACTCAGTGCATATGAGAGGCCTGTACAAGTGTTGATATTATTTTTACAAAACTCTTTAAGCCATCTTGAGACACGTGCAGCTGCCCGTACAATCATAATCAGGCTATTACATCTGAAATTAATTCAGACACCACAAATCGTGGTCAAGCAGTCTTTCATAACAAAAGGCTAGTTTCATATTGAGGCGTTTAAAATATTTATTTGATTCATAGATTAAATAATTAACAATTAAAATAAGCGTGCAACGCTTATTCTGATGCTTAGACTAAAATAACCAAATTAATTAATCCGAATCATTTCCCTAACGCCTGATTTTAATCATTGGCCCTGGTAAAATTTAAAACCGCCAAAGACAAAGACATCAATCAACACCTACACAAGTTTGGAAATATGTGGTCAATTGTGCGAATTTGGTGAAGGTTTAGAGCTTGTAGACCCTTATCCATACGGAGAACTTAAATAGGTAGGTATGTATTGTTAAGGTCAGTTTATTGCATTAGCCGGCTTCGTTTTCCGTAAATATAGAAAGTGATGTGTAATGAGCGAGGGTCAGTCTACTACTTCCTAAACTCTAGAGCTATACCTGTATAAACTACTCGAAGATTTATTTATATACCTATTCATATTCAAATAATCCTTGCCTCCGATACGCGCTTTGGACTGGGGATAGCATACCTATTTGAATACTGCCGCAACTCAATTTGTAACGATTTTCCTAAACATCATTATCTGATGTGAAAATAATTGTGTGTACAATAATTGTTTTGTAAGAATCATGTTTTTTGTTTTTATTTTAATTCTGCCAGCTCAGGCTAGTGCTTCTATTGAGTATTTTTCCCACAAGTAATGCTATTTACGCATAGGAACTCTCCGTCGTGCGGTCAAATAGGTTTATGTGGGGCTCTCGCAATCACATCCAAGCAGGCAACCATTATTCTTTCTTTCGGTCTCAAACCCACCGGATTCCTCCAAGTTAAACTAGAGAGGAGTGCACTTGGGCCTGCTTTTATCTGTTACCACGTGATCTTCTGACTCTTATATGGTGTGCAGGTGGTGAAGGTGTGGCCGGAGCGCGGCGCGGTGCAGGTGCTCAACCCCAAGGGCCAGGACAAGCTGTTCACGTACGATGCCGCCTACGACTGCACGGCCGACACGCAGACCATCTACGATGAGATGGTGAGTTGATAATGATTTAATACTATATGTAAAACCTCTCTGTATATAGCGAATTCTGATCTTGTTATGAAGGAGGTGTTAGCTATCTGATGAATTAAAAAATAAATAAACAAATGATAAATACATCTTTTGCACTAACATACCAAACTTAGCTCTAAGCTTGTACTATGGAAGCTAGTAAACGGATAGATATACTAAGAACTTTTATAAACATCCATGACGCGAGCACAAATTATAAGCATTTGTGCTCGCGTCCATCACTAAAACATTTGCCCCTAGCGGGATTCGAACCCGCGATCCTTGGTTTTGTAGCCAGGTAAATATTATTGGGATTTGTTTCTTAACCGCCTGAGTCATATTTTATAGTCTCAGGTAAGTATATAAAAATGTTTTATTGAAGACAAGAAATTCCCTTCTTAAAATATTCCTATTTCAATAGTAGGTACCTACCTGCTATTTTCCGATATCAGGCAGAGACCGTTGCGCTGTTCATTCAAGAAATAGAAAATGTTTCAACTACATAATATTGGTGTGGAGCACTATTTCCCAATTTCGTAATTTTGCCCTTCTTCGCCTAAAGCAGACCCTTCCGCATTTCCCCCAATTTATGCGATAATACACAGGGTCAACGACAATCCCTTAACCCAGTTCATCTCGTTTTCATTTTCTACTTCTAGTAAATATGTTCTGTTCAAGTTGTATTGTATATCTAAATAAGATGGAACGCGTTTCCGGGAAGTCTGGTTACTTAGTAAACGTAATTTAGAAATACTTGAAAAGCAGCGAAAACATTAAATATTTGCCAAATGTTACAGTATGCAAGCGTGTGTAACGCCACAACGCAGGAACAGTTGACAGTTCAGTATTGTTGGATAATATTAAAACGGGACTAAACGCGAAAGTTTTAAGTTTCAGTATTGTTGTTGGAAATAAAATTATTTATAAATTAGTGACAAATTTGCAGACTTATTAATTAAGTAGACAGTTTTTTCCAAATACCTACTTATTTATTGATCTTTAGTGTAATCTACACAGTGATGATAGCTTTTTAATTAGCTAATGTAATAGAATATGTAAATCTTCATATACAATCCACTGCGGCGCCGGCGATGCACTCGCGTCGGCTTGTTTCGAGTGGCTCTCTAGTATAATAATAATTTTAAGAGAAAACCAGCCGCATTCCCGCTCGCTGTTGTTGCAGCGCCAATATTGCCGAAAATATCCTTGAAATAGGCTTGATCCTTTGGCGCTGCGTAGGGATGTAGCCTCGCTCTGCATCCTATATCGTCTATACTATGGGGAGTGCTCTGAGGAATTGTTCGGACTTATACCTCCCACATCCTTTCGTCATCGTTCAACGCGACAACAGTTCCATCGACATCGTTTAGATGAATGGCAATCCACAACGTAGGAGAAGTTCTTTCTTGATATTCACTCAAATACTTTAAGCGATATGACACAATTCCTAATGATTAACATTGAGGAACTAGTGTAGCACTGGAAGCGTCGAGCATCAATAACGTTTCGAAAAACGTCGGTATCATTGAACGCGTCGCCAAGTACCACCGCCCAATTTCACTTTTATTTTGCAAAGGCCCATATGTTGTGTGTTAAAATTATAAACAGTAGCTGTTCATAAAGAATCCGAAATGCATTTTTATATCAAATCTTGGGAATTCTTAAATTGGGGAATGTACACTGTAGGTATTGTACTGAATTTTTTTTTTTTTTTTTTTATTTAAGATAGGCTTGCATTTGACCTCGATCACACCTGATGGAAAGTGTAGATGAGGCCTAAGATGGAGCACGCTTGCCTAGTAGATACCTGTTCACTCTAGTCTTGAAGACATCCAAATTATAACGTTCGGGAAACACAGAACACGGCAGAGAGTTCCACTCCTTAGCAGTTCGCATTATGAAAGATGAAGCAAAACGCTTCGTGCGAGAAGGAGGAATATTAACAATGTAAGGGTGAAAGCCCTCACCGCGTCTAGTTGTCCGAAGGCGGAAGGGAGCTGGAGGAATAAGGTCATGTAAGACCGACGCACACTCACCAAAATGCAGCCGATAAAACACTGACAAAAACGCCACACGTCAACGATGGACAAGGCTTTGCAAAGCAGTCTCGGTCAGTGAGTCATCACCAATGAGTCTCTTAGCACGGCGCTCCAACGAGTCAAGTGCATCTAACTGATAGCGGGCTGAGCCATCCCAGAGGTGACAACAATACTCCATACACGAGCGAATCTGGGCCCGATAAAGGCACAGAAGCTGCTCGGAAGTGAAGTATCGTCTCACCTTATTTAGGATACCCAGCTTTTTGGCAGCAGTCTTAGCAATCGACTCGATGTATTGGGCAAAATTTAATTTGGGTGAGATGCTCAAACCCAAGAGCTCAAGGCGGTTGGTTATCGGCACGGCTACATTCCGGAAAGTCGGAGTCAGATTTAAAACACTCCGTTTTGCCGAAAAGAGACACGCCTGTGTTTTGCAGGGATTAAATGCAACCAAGTTAGCAATGCCCCAGCGGGACACAGCCTCAAGGGTCCCATTCACTCTCTCAATCATCTCCTCTCTGAGAGATTGTACGAGAGATCCGGACCTTGCATCGGACAAGTACCTCTCCGTGACTGTGCTGTCATCAGCGTACCCAAAGATACCGGGCATATTTAATAGATCGTTGATGTGGAGCAGAAATAGAGTCGCGGAGAGAACGGAGCCCTGAGGGACACCGGCATTAACGCCCAGTAGATCAGATGAGGTGCCGTCAATGACAACTCGAATCGATCTACCCCTCAGGAAATCCGCAATCCAGTTGCAAAGAGTAGGTCCTATTCCGAACGATGGAAGCTTGCCTACCAGACAATCGTGCCAAACCCGTTTCGTGAAATAAATAAAAGTCTTGAAGTCAGACTTTTTATGAATCCCAACTAATATTATAAATGCGAAAGTAACTCTGTCTGTCTGTCTGTCTGTCTGTCTGTTACGCTTTCCCGCTTAAACCTCGCAACCGATTTTGATGAAATTTGGTACAGACAATCTTTAGACCCTGAGACAGAACATAGGCTACTTTTTATTTCGAAAAAAAGAAATCCACGCGGACGGAGTCGCGGGCGGCCGCTAGTCGTTCATATTTATTTTCACGGTGTAATCGCTGCTCCTGCCAGCCAGGATGATCCGGTAATGACGCGCGCGTGACGTCGTCGCATGCTCCCGTCCAAACGTAAATTATATTTACGGGTTTGAATGATTCGCGTTACGACCTCGGTTTCCGCGTGGATCGCTTCCAACTCGTAACATTTAATTCTGTGTACCTAAATGCATCATATTTGCGTGCGACGATTATTGTTTGTACTTTCATCGATATTATCGCTAAAATGTGTTTCATGAAAGATTTTATCAGTTTTGAAACGTACGTCAGCAGAAGGACAATCTGTATCATCAAAAATACATTGTTGATACTGAATTATATTTTTTAAATCTACTATTCAATTCAATTCAATTCATTTATTCAATTCATTTATTCAATAACAATCATAAATTGTGTTTGAAAATTACAAATAAATACGAAAATAAAACAAGATACAATATAAATTAACATTCAAATCAAAATTATAAAAAAAAAAATCAAAATCATAAAAAATCATTTAAACATCTAAAATTCATTTCAATTATAATTGTAAGAGTACATTAATAGTAGTTAATTAATTTAATGTTGATTCTCAGTATCAAAATGTTAATTTGTCATGTATGTACTCAATTTGCCATCGTCAGATAATCTTCCAAGCTGTGAAAACTGTGCGTCAACAAAAACAATTTGACCTTTTTTTTAAATTCACATCTATAGACAACACTTTTCAACTCCATAGGCAATTTATTGAATATTTTAGTTGCCTGGTAAGACGACTAAAGGTATCTTTGAACGTAGCGGACTTGCTAAGGAAATCTATTTATATTGTGTATGCTGGAAAAGATTTCGAAATCTGGCTCATACTCACACACAGAGTATGAGTAAAGCACCAAAAAAGTAAATCATTTCAAAAGAATGGTGCACTCGCGCCTTACACTACGTTGTTTTTGTTTTAATAGTTACTAACAAAAGTATGGCTGATACTGGTCTGAAATAAAACTTATTTCACGAACGATGCGCTCTTTGCAACGCGTCACTCGTAGGAGCAGTAATTGCCTGATCCGCCGCGCGTTACTCACTTACTGAATTACATGTTTCGCTTTCTATTGTTTTTATTTATAGTCTTCATTACTTATACGTGGATTCAGTATACTTAACAACTTCGCTGTCACAGCCAGGCGTAGTAGGAAATATATTACTTCAGTAATGTGCTGCTCGAAATAGAGAAACGATTCATATTAACGAACAGAATTTATGATTTATGTCATGCTTCTTTCAGTATGCAGAATAATAAAGTTAACATTGTTTGTGTATGAATTCGTTACAAAATTGGGGTGTTTTATTCGAAACAAACTCGCAATCGCTAGAGTTTAATACATGTACATAAAATGCAAAATTACAGTTATTTAACCTCCATCCCCGTTTGCTAATAAAAAATAATTAGGTGGCCATTTAGCTGTAACAATAAACTTTGCTCAGGAAGTGGAAAGTTAGACCCCGAGCCTTCCTCAGGGTGCATTGGTTTTTGTTTCACAATCCATATTGCGAAGCGACTGATTTACTTTATTTTATTTATTTATTTATTCACGAAATGTAAGTAAATCAATTTGTATTGCACAGAGTGATTTATTAAAATGGAAACGAGTATAATCATAGCCGTCTTACAATTTAAGTTTATTGTTGTTTTTGCTGCAACTATGTATAGTAAAAATTAAACAGACTTCAAAAAAATCGTGAACACAAAAATAAACTAAAAATTCAAAAATAATTCCTAATATCTATTACCTAATACTATAATTTTCCTAAACTATGTCAAAGTAATCTTAAACAAACTAACTGAAGTCGGTGCTTTTTCTCTTCTGCTTTTTTGGGCAGGCACCACGTCAGAACCACCAGAAATGGGACCACCTCAGAACTGAACTCTATCCAAAAAAAAAAAATTTTGAAATCCGTCCATATTTGACGAAATTATCGATGAACATACATAAAAAAAAACATACAGACGAATTGAGAACCTCCTCCTTTTTTGAAGTCGGTTAAAAACATCACACATTAAAATGGCAAGTGCCTGCGATGTTACGAGTATGTGTAATTAAGTGACCAGGGTAACGAGTGTACCGTGTCGACCATTGTTGTTAAACAAAAGCGCATCCTTTGCGAGTACGCGCATGGATGTACTTGCATAGTGTAAAACACGTCCTCGGGAACAATGAGTCATCTCAGCTCACAATGTAATGCCTGCCTCCTTAATAATGTTATAAATCTTGCAACTGTTACGAGGATAGCCCTTTTGACGGCAAACCACTTTAAACTCGATGTCTTCCTTGCGTTTTATTTAGTTTTAGTTGCAGATACACAAGATATAAATTTAATGTTACTTGTAAGACATAATCTCCCCTTATTTTCTTTTCGACGATTATCGAAGCTACCGATTATTTGACCTCCTCTTTAAACACCCTTTGCGGTTTATTTTCACAGCCTCATGATAAGTCACAGTACATAAACAGTCTGAAATGTGTGAATACTTTTTCACTTACATAGAGCAGTACGAATCTTGATGGAAATGTCCAACACCTTTTTAACCAACTGTTAAATAACGGGTCTTTAGCTTTACAAAGCAAAATCGCAATCACACTGCAAGTACGGAGTCCCTTATTTGTTATAAAACCTGTCCTTTGCGATGAGTCAGCTGTCCTCAGCGGCTGTCGTCGCCTTGACGCTATCGAAGGTCCACAGTTCCAACAAAAACAATCGAAGATTGCTGGTGGGTGGCTCGCAGCGACCTCGTTCGTGACAGATATTGTTGGCGTTTTTGTACCATCTTCTTACAAGTACTCATCTCTTCCATATTTAGGTACTGTAAGCAACAGATGTTAGCTTTTTTGATGGCTAACATATGTTGTTGAATCACATTATGCCGATTGCTGATGTACTTACATTTTACGGGTCATTGACCAACATCATGAACTTTTTTCAAATTGCTTTCACGAAAGCATGTGGTACATATACAAATTATTAAAAATGGAAAAAGTTTTATTTAAACTTTACTATCTACTGATCGGGAATTACAGTCGCTCTTTTACAAGTGAAACTCTATTGTTTTATTTAGCCAACCAATAAATACCCAGAAAAATATAATTTCTTCAATCTTATCAGGCTCAACAATTAAAGGTGAACCAAAACTGGGGGTCCTTATTCATGTCGGCGCAATTACTAAGTAAAGGTGCAAGTGCTGTCAGCCATACTGATTGACACATGCTTAAGATTGTAATTACAAAATTGTAGATTTATAAAATCGTGTATTCCGCTGCAGTAATCTTCACGAGTTTATCGTTAAAGCAACACGAGCCACTAATGAAACAGGAACCGGAACACCTCACATGTAAATGCGTCTGCGCATTCAATCATCGTTTTATTACGATACGGGACTACGTTAATTACTCAGTTTAGCACGTTTCGAATACAACTAAATCTGTTTAATGCATGTAGTTGTTGTGTAGGTGCGATGTAATACAATGCACTAAGTGCGCAGTGGTCGAATGCAACAGTTGTTGGTAGTAGAGCACGGCCGCTCGGTCTTTTGTGCTAAATTATCGCCTTTTGTTCATCGAAATAATCCATTATAGCACTGCGATGCATGTGTGCTGGCCGGACGACCGAACTCACATAATATAATAAATTACAGAAAGTTAACTTCGCTTGCCCTACCCTACCAATGATATTGTGTAGTATGGTATGGCATGTGGGAGAAAGCTATTGACATTTTTTATCGTTTTGCGGATCGACTTGATTGCTTATCTAAAGTTGATTGTCAAGTCCGATGATATTAATGCGTACTTCCTACTTAAATTGTGTTTTATCCATTAAGCTTAAAAGGTTAATAAAAAGTAATCACGACAGCCTATTATTTGCATCCAGTCATTTGAAAATACTGTCGCAAATAATCGCAGTTTCTCTGCCGACGTCTCTGTACTGTGGCGCGCCAAGGCTGCATGTGGAAAGTTACGTCATTCCGTTCGAGTAATATTGACCGATTTCAGGTGTTCATCTTATGCTTATTTTGTTTTGATTACATTCAGTATAGTGTATTCAGAACAAAGAAATTTTATAAGATTATAGACTTTTGCGTTGCATTTCAACACTTAAATCAATAAATATCGCGATTAGTCCATTTAACTAATATTAGTGTTATAGTCATTTTACATGTTTTCAACATTCACACTATGAATATTAAAAAAAAAACTCGACGAGACTTAACTTTTACCTGAACAGACAGACTGTGCTTCATCGACTGTGGCCGTTGGAATGATTTTCATTTGTAATTAAAATAGATTATGTAGTTTCAATTGGAGTGGAAAGCAACCCGTCTTCAAAATAAAGTAGACATATTCTTGGTTACCTATCTAACATAGGATTTTAGACTTTCGCGTTGCGTTATGACACTAGTATTATTTAACGGGACTAACGCGATATTAATTATGTAGTATACATATACAACATAATTAATATCGCGTTAAGTCCCGTTAAATAATACTAGTACCTATCTAACGCTACCAAAGTAAGATTAATATTTATACCACATGTATACTTAAATATACTTAGTTTTGTTTGTTTACACGAGTCAATATTAATTAGCTGATGAATATTAATTATTTACCTGCATTATCGACAAAGATCAGGCCTCTTGTGTCCCTGCGTGTGATTAGATTACACTACGATACGAATTATGCTGATTTAAAGTAAACGCGTATAAATTGCTAGAGACGATTAGATAAGGGCGTTCATAAAAAAATATTGTTTTATTGTCGTTTTGCTGGTATAAAATAAGGATATAAACTAACTAACTTCATAAAACTCAACTATTCGTCAATAAAACTATGTACGTATATCCAATCCAATGTATGTATATTAATATAATATTAGCTACCGTTTTTCATCTCTTTGATGTAAAGATTTAAATAATATTTGTGTATTCGTCCCCTGGCGTTTTCAGCATAAGCGTTGTGTCGAACTTTTTCGAGCAAAGTAACGATCGGTTTCGATGGTGTGTCAGCCTAACGATCCTTGTATCGGATATTATTAAGTTTATCCGCTCGTAGCATTCCTAGCTTGTTATACCTACAAGCTATACGCTTAGTGCTGAGCTAGGCAACTTGTGATATTTGTTTAGTCCAATCTATTAATTGACGGGTCTAGTGGTCAGAGACCCTGGAAACCAAGAGTCGCGGGTTTGCCCGCTAGGGGCAAATGTATGTGTGATGAACATCGCCATTTGTACTCGAGTCATGGATGTTTAAGTATGTCTATCCGTTCTCTTGCATACAAGCTTTGAGCTTAGTTTGGGGATAGGCAATTGGTGTGTTAGTCCGAGGCATTTATTTATTATTTAATTATTTATTAATGATATATTTCGTGTCAGGTCCGTCCGCTGGTGGCGTCCGTGCTGGACGGGTTCAACGGGTGCGTGTTCGCGTACGGGCAGACGGGCACGGGCAAGACGCACACGATGGAGGGCACGCCGGCGCACGAGGGCGTCATCCCGCGCGCCTTCCGCCACATCTGGGCGCACATCGAGAACAGCGCCTCCTCCGACGTCACGCACCTCGTCTCCTGCTCCTACGTCGAGCTCTACCTCGAGGACGTGCGGGACCTGCTCGCGAAGGACTGCAAGAAGCTCACCATTAGAGGGCAGGTGGGTACAGTTTTTGACCGTATTTTGAGCAGCGCAGAGCCGTATTAGACGGAGTTCTGAACTTTTTGCCGCCCTTTTGTCAGGTTTATAAGACCATACGATCGATAGACTATCTTAAAGCGAAAAGATGGTACGACCGTGCCATCTTTTCTCGATGTTTTCTTCTAATGTGGTCAAAGCTAGGGGTTTAAGTTTTAGATTAACTTTTTTTCAAGGCATAGGTTAAGACTATCAGTTGACAGCTTTGTTCGTTATTAGATATGACCAAGACTATGGCCCATTTGCTTTGATATAATTAATTTATTATGAGCCTATACTGTCCCACTGCAGGGCAAGGCCACTTTGATTTTAAAAATTAAAAATGCCATGATTGGTGTTTTACTGTCAAATATTTAACAATACCAGTATGTACTGAAAGCAAACAAATAATTGTCATTGAAACGATAGGTAAACTAAGGATGTTACGATTTGTTTGACTTAATCTTGTTCGTCGATGTCAATAAGCACACGAGATAAACGTGTTGTTTTCGCGCGAACTGTCAATGTTGAAACGTGTTTGCAAAAACTCAAACACTGCGCCGTCCGCCGAGTACTCGCAAAAACCCATAAAAACATAGCGTTTTACAAACATTACATCAGAGCGCAAGGACTAATAAGTGTGGTGTTTGACTGTGCGTTGAGCAAGCATCGACTTGTCACCTCGTCATGTTTTGTAAACAATTACACAGATTATATAACATGGTTATCGGCCCAGCAAGAGTATAGTATTTTGCCTAACAGCTGTGCGTATGTGATGTTCTTAAGGTCAACGTTTACACAAATCCTTTATTGTAATAGCTACCACGAGTGGTGTACGTGTATTACCTACTGTTTTCACTGTTGGCTTCGTCGACCTCTTTTTATTTCAACCCCGATATTGGAATGGAAGAGGGTGCCAAGAACTAAGGGATCATTTATTAATGATTTTGTAATCCCTTCCATATATTATCTACATGTTGCTTATGTTGTAAGTCAAGCTATGGAGTGCGTGATCTTATTGAAAATCGAATTCTACTTAAAAAAATGCAGCACTTTGAAAAAAAAGGTTAATAAATCCACAATAGTTTACAAAAGTAAACACAATAGTTTACAAAAGTAAACACAATAGTTTACAAAAGTAAACACAATAGTTTACAAAAGATATCTTTATTTGTCTAAGTTTTATCTTAAGACAAAAATCCGCGACCGAAGATTAACACTTCCTGTTAAATATTTATTACCCAAATGAGTACGAAGAATCGAATAAATTAAAGAATATAAATTTTGTCATTATTTAGGCCTCTATTTGGTGAAAATTATTTTTATGGCGATGTACTCGTCCAGCCTTGATCAGTATTTTAGCGCAATGCACCTGATAACCAAGCTAGTGATAACGATGACAGATTTATTCAGCTGATTGGGCGCTTTTGTTTCACGAACGCGAATCGATCCGCGTTTGATAGTGTGCTGATAACGTTGTTTGGTGCCTAGGCGGGCTTCCCTCCCGTCTAGACCAGAGATCTTTGGCCTCTTGATAAGGGCCAATGATCTGTCTCGAGTCTCTCGACTTATGCACTCCCTTTTATGTAGATTGCGTTTTTTAGTTTTATTTCACATCGTCAGCTGTATAACATCCACTTAAGCTTTTAATGCTAATATGTCAATGTTTTAAACAATATTTAGGAACAAATTGATTTAAAAGGGATTTATTTTGTATTCTAATATGTACATAATATTACCTTGTTTTACTATTCGTAACGATTACTGAATACGTACGTCATAGTAGCTGCAACCTGTATTAAAAGGTGTTCAATTATTCAATATTAATTTTCATAAATCGGTCGATATCGATCTGGCATTGATGATATACAACCGAGGCCGCGATTAATTTTGCTTTTGTTTGTATTGCAAATGTGCACTGCGAGTCGGCAAAGTTGGGGGTTCTCTATTTTTCATTGAATATCAATCGCTTGCCACTACAGGTTAATTTAAATTCTAAACTGTCAATTTTCAGTTCGGAAATCTTATACATAAGTTAAAATCCATTCATTTTCACCACTTATGTCTGATTAGAAATTTTACTGGAATAAGTTAACCCATGAAGTGGAACTAGTGAGATACAGGCTATCATCAGTGCTTTAACTGCCTGCCTGACAATTAATAAATAAATTAAAATTCTTTATCGTCTAAAATCCGTCGAGGATACTTCGTCACCTGCTAATCAAAGCGTATCGCGTTTTGTTATTCCTGCCATTCTTCGCTAAACAGTCGACATACGCACCGCTTTTGGCACAGTTCCATTTTTTTAGACTTATCGCACAATGGAATCAAAGCAGCTTCTAAAATAAAGTCTCTAATCTCCAATGAAAGTCTGCGCGTTGGCCTCTTGGTGTAGCGTGTATTTCTAACTTCTTAGCCTGGTTGGTCGGCTGAGATGTTTTTAGAGTCTACATTTTATTATATTTATTTGGGCGACATAAATTAATATTAAATATAATGTTGGACATCCTTTACCATTAATTGATGATATTTCAAATTAAACTTGGTTTGGATAGCCAAAATTTCAAAGGAATCTTTTTCAACCTTACTTTATTTGAATACGTTTTTCATCAACTTATTTAACAAAATACAAACATATACTAACTTATATTATAGTGTGCCTCTAGTACGTCCAGGGTAATGCACTGTTTCTAATTGTATGTGTAATGTTTCGATTGCGTGCGCTGCTGAGTGAAGTAGCTTTATAATCATCACTTGTTTATTTTCGGCGATCGTTCGTTATGTTTCTTGATATGCTGAGCTGGAAATAATTGTTACATATAATAATTGTGAAGATTTTTACATTATCATGAATGTCAAAACGATTAAAAACCATAGTCATCAGAGTCATCAGTCACACACACATTTTTTTTCACTTTTGATTTAGAATGAACGGAAACGGCAAGGTGACCATTTGCACATTGCTTAGGTACCTAATGTTGGTTTACTTTTGTAGTCACCTTTTTTTGCTAACATACATAGTCGGAGCAATTTTTCTTATGTTAAGTCTATGAAACTCCGCGAAATGAGTCAAACCCAGCCAAAGAAAAGAATTGTAAGAACGATCGCGTGATGTGGAAAGTGGCGTCATGTGTGTTATTGATGGGATCGATTCCCGCCGAGAGTCCCCTTGAACTGACCGAGCGATTTGTTCTTTTACTGGGCCAAGTATAAGTAAGGGCTAGACAATCGATCAATGTGACTTGGTGAATACTACAGGACAATAAATTAAGTCAATACGATATTTTATTACCTTTTTATTGAGTCTGGTTCTAATCAGTATTTTGTTATTTAATCGCCGCAAAAACTAGTTTTGATCATGGAAAATGATTCTTTTTCTTTCGATGTTCGTTTACTTTATGTGGGGTTAAGTGGAGAGCCCTAGGAGAGACCCATGTCCAGCAGACTGCGATAGGCCGATAATGATAATGATAAGGATGATGATGATTACTTTTTGTGGTTTGAGAATTTAGATAAACTGTAACGAATTTACAATCGAATGTCAAATTGCAATAGTAACAAAATGCTAATCATTTGTTTGTACTCACTCCTGAATTGTATGTTTTAACACCACTGTTTCGTACAGTATTGGTTTTTTAGTAATTTTCATCAGTAAAGTATTTAACACGTGCTTAGTCAGCTCCGAATGAATGAACTCGTCACATAAGCCTGCAGGGCTCGTATGCGCGGGCGCAGGTGACGCGGCGCGCCATACGCGGCGTTGTCAGACTTCGCTCGTGCGCTGAACTTGATCATAAACAACGTTCAATTAGTCCCCAACTCGCAGCCATCAGGATAATGATAATGATAATGATAATGATATTTTATTTGTAAAGACACATGTACATAAAAATAGGTGGTATACAAAATTACAAAGACCAACATGTCGTACCAAATAATGGTGTACAAATATAAAATAATTATTGAAAACTTATAGTAAATAAAACGATAAAAAAAAACATGTTACATAATTAAAATACTCAAATATAAAATGTCATTCGAAATAAAAAGCCTAGTCACAAAAAAAAAAAAAAAAATTCAATGTCGATCTTAAAAATAAAACAAAATTTTTATAGAATAGATAAAAATTGTAAGTAATGTCTTTAAAATAATAAATTAATCTGATTCTATTATATTGTCATTTAAGAATTGGTAAACAGAATAATAACATTTTTCTATTAAAAATAACTTCAATTTTTTTCTAAATAATTTCAATGTCAAATCTTTTATGCCATTAGGAATTTTATTATATATAACTGGGCCCAAGCCAAGAATACTTTTCTTTAATAGTGCTGTGTGAAAGCCTCCTGTTCTTAATAAATTTTGGTATTGAGATCGTAAATGTCTTGTTCTGCCATCACTGATTTTTACAAAAAGATGAGGATTAGCCTTTACAAATATACTGATCTCTAAAATGTACAATGAAGGTACCGTTAACAGCTTTAGTGATCTGAACAAAGGCACACAACTATCGGTCGATTGTAAATTACACATAGCTCTTACACACTTTTTTTGAGATCTGAAGATATTTTCTCTCTCACTACAATTCCCCCAAAAGATGATGCCGAATCTCAAAGTAGACGCTACCAAACCGTGATATGCCATTAGGAGGGACTCTAACTTAAGCTTCCTTGACAGTTGGAACAGCGCATATGCTGATCTATTCAACTTCTTTTGTATTTCTTCTGCTTGCGGTTTCCACGTTAATTGGCTATCAATTGTTATACCTAAGAATTTGGTCACGATTACTTCTTCAATTTTTTGTTCTTGATAATTTATATTGTAATTATTAGGTTGAAGTTTTTGATAAAAATGCATTATTTTAGTCTTAGACAAATTTATTTTTAAATTATTTATGTCAAGCCAATTTATAATAGATGTCAGTGTCTCATTTATTATTTTCCCATAATTATAATTATTTCTTTTGACGATGGCAGTGCTATCATCAGCAAATAAAACCATTTTTTGATCCTTTATTGATTTTGGTAAATCATTTATATAGATAAGGAACAATAAGGGCCCTAATACACTGCCTTGAGGAACCCCATACTTAATATTTTTAGGAGCAGATAAATAACTTTGTTCATTTCTGGAATGTACATTGACTCTAGATACCTCAATATACTGTATTCTGTCAGTCAAATATGACCTCAAAAGTTGTAAAATATTTCCCCTTACTCCATATGCTTCGAGTTTTTTTATTAAAATGTCATGATCAACATAATCAAATGCCTTCGTCATATCTGTAAACACTGCGCATATTGGATTTTTATTATCTACATTAGTATATACCTCATTCAATAATTTAAAAATAGCCATGTTAATGCTTCTAGTTTTCCTAAATCCCATTTGTTCGTCACATAAAATGTCAAATTTACTAATATATGAATACATTGCGTCATAGATTATCCTTTCAAATATCTTAGAAAATATTGGAATAAGTGCTACAGGTCTATAATTTGCTACATTATCTTTGTCATCTTTCTTAAATAAAGGTTTGACTATTGCTGTTTTGAGGCTATTTGGATATTGACCTTCACTTATACAGAGGTTCAATATGTGGCATAAATGGATACTTATTATACCTACTGTCGCTTTAACAACTGAAGTTGCAATCCCATCATAACCTACGCTATTTTTATTTTTTAGCTGCTTAATGGCTTTACTTACGTCCTGCGGTACAACAGGTGGCATAAACATGGATTGGGAGCATTTATCTAGTCGAAATTTAATTGAGCTACAGTTTGATGCATTTTCTACTTCTTCAATAAAGTGCCTGTTGAACTCATTTGCGATTTTTGTGGGACTGGTGATAAAGGTTGTGTCCTTTTTTAATTGCAATATCGGTTCTTTAATTAGTGATGGACCACTTATTAACTGCCAAGTTGCTTTTGATTTATTTTGCGCGTTATTTATGTAATTATTATTTTGCGCTTTTTGTGTAAGTTTAATAATTTTTCTTAAAGTCCGTGAATATTTCTTAAATATCTGTTTATTTTCTAAAGTCGGCGAGTGCCGGTACTTCCACAGTAACTGTCTTTGTTTTTTGCTGCACAATTTAATGCCTTTAGATATCCAATTTACTTTTTTATTTGGTTTGATTGTAATTGTTTTATATGGGAAGCATAAATTGTATAAAAACAGAAAAAGGTCAATAAAATTATCATAAGCTTCATTCGGATCATTAGTTGTGTAAACGCTGTTAAATGTCAATTGTTGTAAATATTTTCTAAATAGCCAGATATTGCTTTCTGATAAGTCCCGTATTTGCTTTCTCCAGCAATTGAGTTTGCAACTTCTCTTAACTGGGATTTTCAGTATTTGCGCTGTGTGGTCGGATAATGCGAGGTCTACAACGTAAGCCCTACACTTGTATCGGGAATTATGAGCGAAATTGTCTAAACATGTATTACTAATCAATCGAGTAGGTTGATTAATTTCCAATTTAAGATTGTAGTTTAAGAGAAAACACTCAAACTCAAGTGCTAGTTTATTACTTTTAAGCGTGTCAATGTTGAAATCACCACACAAAACAATTTTCTTGTTCTTAGTTTTACTTATTTGTGTCAAAATTATATCTAATCTTTCAAAAAATACATTAATGTTCGCTACTATTGGTGGTCTATATAAACATACAATTACTAGGTTGTGCTGAGAAAGTTCTATAGCACAACATTCAAAAACACCTATAATAGATAACTTTCCGATTTCCTGAAGTTCTGTGAATTGAATATCTTTTTTTACAATAATACATGCTCCACCACGTCTTTGAGTGTCTCGAGAGAAACATGCGGCAAGTTTGTAGTTTGGCACATTTAACAATTGTTCGTGTCCTCGTAACATAAAATGTTCCGTTATGCAGACGACGTCCATATTCGGGTGGTGAGTTGACAACTGGTGCAGATGAACAACTAACAGGTCAGATTTGTTTAAAAGTCCTGCAATATTCTGATGTACGATGCTTATTTCATTGTAAAAGAAAAAACTGAGTCCTTTGTGCCGTTTCTTCAAGCATATTGCTGTTTGTAGTATCGTTATTGTGATCGGTTTGAACATTTGCACTGTCTGAAATTGTAATACTCCATAATAAGTCTTCAAATATCTTTTTTAATCCTCTGTTGTTTAAAGTCCCGTAGGGCATGCTAAACATTTCATAGTCATACGTTAAATTTAAGTTTGAGTCCAATATCTTCGTATAATTGTGTGTATGATTATCCAAATACAGCAAGTTATTAAATGTCTCTATTCTGAAGTTAAACATTGTGGAATATTCAGTACATTTATAAGTGGGTAGACACAGAAAAATGTTCGTGTTTCTTATTGCTTGTAGTGTTTCACGCAACCTTAATATTAAATCAAAGTAATTATTTGTCTTTTTAAAATCTTCGCCTCCTATTAGTATGATGCAGTAGTCATTTACGGTATAATTTTCCACTTTAGCATGTAAGTCTTCAGTCAATTTGTCAATTCCACAATTTGGCTTAATATAGTGACAGATTTTGTAGTTTGGGAACGTTGCTTCAGCTATGGATAAAACTTTATTCTTTTTATTGCTGCTTATTAGACATATTTTATGTCTATTTTTATCATTGATACTTTTGATTCCTTTTTTCTGGACTGAATCACTGACAGGATTCGTAGGCATTTTTTCCGTTTTTTTGCTTATTTCTTTACTTAAATGATTTGTTACAATTTTTTCTGATTTACTATTATTGTCAAAACAGGGCTGGCAATATTTAATATTTTTTTAATGCAATAGGATGTTCATGCTGTTGTGTCTACAGCATCGTCATCATCCTAGCGCTTATCCGGTTGCATCGTCGGCCATTGCTTTGGAGCCCAGGGTACGCAGCTTGAACCTACATATCAATAAAAAATCCTATGTATAGGAATAGCTGATTTTATTGTTACAAATAATTACCTAATTTATGTAAGAAACAGTCTATCGAATCGTAACTTAGTACAACAAAGATGTTTTTTGTAGCAGAAAATGTTCTTTGATGTAAAATATCATTAATTTTGGTTATTGTTGATATACCTAATTATGCCTTTGAAGAGAACAATAATAGCATGGTTTGCGGGTTCTTCTCAAACTGTTGATTCGTATAAGTGGATCGAGTATTTTCAATTTATAAACTAGAATAAGCAAAATAGAAATGATGCCGTAAACTGATAACCCTGTTGTCTCAGATTACTCAGTCGTCACTCGATAGCTAAGCACAAAGAACCTTTACCGCTTCCCACGCGCCATTGTGATTATTTATGATGCCTGCTTTTGGGAAGACGATGTTCGAAAAATTTCAGGAAATATTAGTCACTTGAGTAAATATGTGTGACCTATACTTATTTGTCTGGGCGATCTGTCTTTACCAAAATTGAGTTCCGATGCTGCTAATAAATTTTATTAATAACGAGACATCCAAAGAACCATCCTTTCTGACGTGTGCCTCTATTATTAAGTTTATTTATTTATTTATTTTTTTATTGATTTATTTATTTATTTATTTATTTATTTATTTATTTATTTATTTATTTATTTAAAGGTCTGCCAACATTGTTACATCACACATGCTTAATAATAAAATGGTTTATAATAAGTTAAAAGCAATAGAGAATATAAAAAGTAACAATTATTGTTACAAAACAATATGTTGAGTCAGAATAAAGTTAAACTTTTTAAGTACCTAAAAATCCACAAGAATCAAATTGAAATGAGACTATCGTAGAGAAAAGATAGAGCGCGTTTATCGTAGTCTTTCGTAGCAGCATTTCGTAGTCCCTTTTAAACGTAGTGTTCATATTGATAACTTCCGTATAAAATGTGAAAAGTGTACCGACTGTTTTAGTAAAGTGTGAGGCGATTATGTTCCAAAAATTATACGGTGAAACTCATTAACTGATATCAAGATTTCTTGCAGAGCGCAATTATAACAATTACATAGTGTTATGTATAACAGTTGTTAGCGTATTGACAAAGAGTCGCGTGACCAGAGCAAGAGCCGGCATAGGCGCCGGCGACGCTTAGTAATTGCTTTGTGGAACACCATTGCAACGTTCCTGTTGTTTCTTGGACAAGTGCGTATATGCGTAATTGTCGAGCCAAAACTGTAACAAGGGTTATATTGATAGCAAGACTTCACAGAAGACAGACTGACAGTGAGAACGATCAGCGCTATATACCTAATTTTTAATTCTAAAAACCTTTATTATAATCCATTAAAAATCTGCCTTCAGCAAGAAGCCTTAATATTAAGAACCACCTAAACAAATATATAATTTTGTGTTTAAAAAAATACAAACCCCTATACATTCCTGTACAACCTGTACTGTGTAATCATACGATGACATGTTTATTGCCTTGCCACTCAAACTCTTTCTTTTACCCCTTCATGCGTATGAACTCTACAAAGTCTATTCCACACGCATACTTACCCCACCAATACATACATGTTAATTGGTTTTATTAGCGGTAAAATCGTCTCTGTTTTTCTTTAATTGAACTGGAGCATTTCAATTATTAATTAATAAGTTTTGTGTATTTGATTAGAACATTCATTAAGATTTTTACAATAAAGTCCATTATTTATGTTTCCGTAATGTGGCGATAACTTAAAACCACAAACATCGGGTCAGTCTTATTTCTTAATTTTCAAAATATGTACGTCTGTGGAGGTGCTCTGTGTCGCCCATAATACATACGTGATGCGGTTTTGGCTGCGCACGCGCCGGCGCACGCGCACAATCATCCTCCGGTCAGCGAAAACGAAAGCGGAATCTGACCAAAACTAATTACCGTTCCTCACTTTTATTCGCTCGTAATTGCATTAAACATGAGCCACGCCAGACCGGTGCCTATGACATTTGTAGTAGCGCCTAGCTAATTAATTTAACGTCTAGCTCGCCATTCATGACTCATGTAGAGAGCCGAGCCCAATCAGACTAATTGTTCGGTTTTAGACATAAGCCTTTCCCAAAAACAATGGCGCACCCCTGTTTTATTGGTTTAGGTTAAAAAGCCCATTACCAGAGCGTTCTTCTTGCATTAGAATACTAAAGCCATTAATAGATCCATATGATAT
This sequence comes from Nomophila noctuella, assembly GCA_958496325.1. Lineage (NCBI taxonomy): Eukaryota > Metazoa > Arthropoda > Insecta > Lepidoptera > Crambidae > Nomophila > Nomophila noctuella. The sequence continues at coordinate 13,324,434 of OY292500.1, read as the reverse complement.
GACTGAGTTACCCAATAATTGAGCTGTCAGCGCATTGTCATAATCACACGCAGATGGTGCAACACTAATTTCACACATGTCTTACACGTTTGCATAAATTCTCGTGTTTGTTGATTTGATGCACATCTAGAACCATTACCGCAATTGCGGGTAACGCGTCTTTTTGTTATGAACACTAATGTCTGCTTAGTTCCAAATTTCATCAGGCATTCGCAATGTGTAATTTGAAGCAACCTTGTGGCGAGGCTCGGATGCGCCTGAAAATTACCGGCGATTGTGAAAACATAGTTAATGCGTACGTACGTAATGGCCAATGCTAACCCGTCAGTGACGTGGCAACTTTAATAACCAGTGACGCGCGCATGTCCGTCCATCATAATATCACTTTTCGGAACATCTCGTTGCGAAATGTACATGAACCTAATAATGCGGGTGTTTGATAAAATGCCAATTCTTTTTTTAAGTGTTACAAATTCTCTCTATATCCACCACATCTGAGTTTTGTAGAAAAACTAATGTATTTTTATTTTGTCGAAGGCATTAGGCGATTTCCGCAAGTAAATAAAAGTACAGACATTCTGACAAATGCCTATGTCAATGCGGTTATTTTTTATACGAAATAATTACTAAGTTCCAGATATAGGTACATACAATCTAACAAAACTAATTTCTTCGATCTGGTCAGTAAAAAAGAGTCAAAAATTGGAATAAATACTTCTGTCCAAATTAATTTTTAAGTTTTGTGGTCATTAAGGTAAATTGCATATAATTTTTGTTTATAACCAGCCCTATTTGCTTGACATAATAGCACGCTTATTACGCCAATTACAATGACTTAAGATCAAGGCTTTTTGTTGACAACAAACAAATTAACGTAAAATTACTTGTCTTGTTGTAATATGTCAACGATACTCATAAGTGCATTATAATATACACGGCAGCTTGGAAACTCAATCCCCATTACTTGCAATTAAATATCAATTAATCATTCCGTTGAGTACCCTTGACCAATGCCGAACCATTTTATATGGTTTTGATTTCGACGAGTTTTATGTATATGTTTTATTTTTAACACTGAGACCTTGCATTTAGCTCGTATGTAATATTTTTTCCAAGGATATGTTCTTGATCAAGAACTGTACGAATTTGGCAACTTCAGGCCACTCAGACCATGGTGACACTGCCAGGGTTATCTAAATGCCAAATCAATAATTTATTCAGAATTCAAAATTTATGCTTATCGTTTTCTGATAAATCTGAGCAGATTTACTATTATACTTTTTTTTGGTAATACATATTTACTGCTTTTAAGCGATCTTTACTCGTGTTGGTTATATTGTACTATTTGTACTGTAACAAAGCAATATGAAGGCTATAATCGATTCAGTGAATTTGGAGGGCATTTTACCAACCGTCTGAACAATAGGTCAGCGAGGTTTAGGTCACCCGCGCAAAACCTTGATTTGTTGGAAAATTAATTAGGTTTTATGCAACCAACTAAGCATTTCAATTATTAAGTTTTCTAATAATATTCTTTGTCAAATTGTCGTTTTAATATATAGTCGTCAACTTACTGACAATATGAAGACCTCTCCTTTTAGTGTTATCGTAATTTTAGCACTTAACGGCCCTTAAATGTGTGATGAGTATCAAAGAAGATTAATAAATCATCTTAAGTAGGGTTCAATAAACTTCGTTATTGTAGCCTGGTTAGGTATTATCTCCTTTGCCTTTTCAAATGACAGATAGTCCATCATCTGGTTAGCATCCTGTCTCATCGATTGAACTTAACCACTTTGACTTCTGATTAACAAATCTAAGACGCAGCTTAAAACTATCTTAAAAATCGTGTTTGTATCGGAAGAATGATTAAAAAACTCTATTATAATAACTGTTTTGACAAATTTTGGTAACATTTTTTAAAATCATAATTGCTCTACCGTCCTGACTTTATAGTAGGGCGTAAAGGTTAATCGCTCGATTTCACATGCGAAAGACCACGTGTCGCGAACCATACGTCAATACTCGATGCTATTAAGTTGGTGTGCAACTGCCGCGGGTCAAGGCTGGCATTGCACCGAGCAGCTTGCATCGTGTGCAAACCCGTGACGCGCTCGATACAGAACCCCAGTTTGTCCAAGCTTCTGCTCACACCCCCTACCTACTTCAGAAAGTATGTCAGCTGCCTTTACAGCAACCATTTAATAAGTAATGTCGTCTGCTTTATGCTCTAGATAGCACAGGTGTTTGTTGCAATGTTTTCAATGTCGTTCTTGGTCAGGACACGAATATACTGCAAGAGTGCGTTAGTTTGTGAATGATTTTTAGATGTTTTCAATTACAATTCTACAGAAGATATCTATCTCTGTTCCGGTCAATTACACGTTTTATCTGATTGTTTATTTGATACACAATAAAAGTACCTACTGTATTTTGGGACAAAAAACATCTGAGTATGTAAGGCACTGTGTAAATAATATTACACAGTACCGTACATACTCTGACGATCACGGCAACTAGAAGACATTAATTTGTTAACATATGTACTTTGGAATTATTGTGATGACCCATCATGGGACGGGACGGGACTATAAGCAAATACATTAGGTTGATAACAACCTAATGTGTTTTCAAAAACAAGGAATTCTAGTTATCTTCTGGACCATAGCTTGAATCTTGCAACTAACGTTCTGTATTAACGATTCTGCATGTCGCAGGAACTGAACGGCTTCTACATCCCTGAGATGACGTCTGTGGTGTGCAAGTCTGCGGCGGAGATGGTCCGCGTGATGCGCGCCGGCAACCGCAACCGCGCCGCCGGCCGCACCGACATGAACGAGCACTCCTCGCGCAGCCACGCCGTCTTCCTCGTCACAATCGAGACCGCGCACCGACCCACCAACAGGATCCGGTAAGCTATAAACAAACAGCTGACGTCACATACCTATACTGAACTGAGTAGGTACGTGTCTTAAAGACTGCACACGTGCTCCAAAAATAGTATCAGCTTCGAGTATCAACAAAGAAATAATATCATCATCATCAACCTCTTGTTGTTCAATGCTTCCTAAACATAGACATAGGCATCCCCTACTAGAAGTAGGAAAGACCCACCGTCTTTCCTACCAGTAGGGACAGCCTGGTAGGGTAGATAGAACGGGCGGGTACAGTGACTACTACGCATGGCAGGCGGGACACGTGTGAAAGCAATTTTCAGCACACCAAAATCAGTAAGATCTATCGCAAGGGCATTTATACATAGAGCCATATGACTTTCGTTTGTGCTATTAAACTCTTGCTTGGGAATACGTCTAGTTACCATTAATCCTATATTCGAAATGACAGCTGAGGTCATTCTGCTATCAGACCTCCGTTTTGTGGTTCATATTTGCTAATTAAATTGCAAGTACCCAAGTGAAATATTATCAATGCCAATGTCGGCTTCATAATTGATAAGAGCATGATAAGTGCTATGATAACGAGAAATTTATTTTGATAATTGTTATCAGTTATCGGAAAGGTGTCTTCCATGTTTTACATATTGAATATTAGTTTGCATTTATTTAAGCAATAGCGGCCCGTCACGCGGTTTCACTCGCGTCCCGGGGGAACTACTTCCCGTACCGGGATAAAATATAGCCTATGTTACTCTGGGTGAATGTAGCTTTCCAACAGTGAAAGAATTTTTCAAATCTGCCAAGTAGTTTCGGAGCCTATTCAATTCATACAAACAAACTAACAAACAAAAAATCAAACCTTTCCTCTTTATAATATTTGTATAGATAAAAATAGACGGGAGTACTTTAAGTTACCAGTAACCCTTTATAATTAAATGGATTATGCATTTGTTTTTACGCAAGCTTTGCGTTGCTGGAAACCTGACACTGAATGCATCATTGACTTATTTGCTGCTTCCTCCTTAGAGTTATGAATGATGTAGAACACTTAAGACTACCAGATCATTACAATAACGTAAAAAATTGTATAAGCGGCTTCTTTATATCGGTAAATCATGAAACCAGATATACGTTCAAACATCTACAAAATAATACATCTTGTAAATAATATCTACGACATGATTTGTCCAAGAAATGATTCCGTTGTGATTCACGATGTTCCCGATAGCGTATTATGTCACGGGCTATTGCGAATGCGATGAAAATATGTCGGCGTTACAATGATTGACGGTCAGGCTTTTAGTAGAAGCGTGTGCGTAACCATCGTATTTTGAAAAATGTTGTATATAGTCAAGTAAATACATTTCTTGTAATAATAAAAGTTTTCACTGCTTATATTGCCACTAGTGACGAATGCTAACTTCTATTATCCTTTTGCAAACAACTGCTATAATTTGTGCATAAAATTCACGGTGTGGGTGTTTGTGCCGAGGTGCTGACACTTCTGATTTAATTACCAGCACCCTAATTGTTCAATTGCAAACGTGAATCAAGTCCACTTAGCAGACAGGCGCTTAATTAATGGCTTCACTGTACGAGGCCTTCTGAAAAATCCAATACTTCAATGAACGGTTTGGACGTAAGCCAACAGAGGCTTATTGGATTTTCGGCACAGCGACGTCTTTGTATACGGCGAAAGTAATAAATCCATATCTGGCAATGACGATCTTAAGAACTTTTATCTAAATTTAGAATCTATTTTAGAAGCTCATTATTATCAATGGTAACAATAGATATATTTTAGTATCTAGTATAAGGTTTTCAAACATTTCTTGTCTAAAAAAGAAAATTGGGACCGTTTTGGCAGGCAGACTGATATTAACAGAGGCAGCGGGAAATGTCGTGCAACATCTGAATTGCTCGAAGCGTTCAAGAGATATTCTACAAAAGCAAGTAATTGTAAAATTCGTAAACAATGAGTCTTCCGTTTGCATTAAGTATACAACAATTTCTTCGATTGTTGCGTTATGTGTGCTTTATCGACCATACAGAAGCAGCGGCAGTTTCAGTTTAACGATAATTTGTTTTTGATTTACGTTCGCTGTTTCATAATAAAATTCACAACTCATAACTGGTTAAGAAAATGTTTCCACAAGTGCGCAGTTGCTGCAACACTGTTCGCATTCGAGGGTCGTAAATCCTTTCTTCTGACGTCTCGCAGAATGCATTCGTCGCTTAAAGTGACATTAGAGAGCTGCAAATGTAGACGATTTGCTTCAAACTTTGCTCTTAACTTTGTTTTTCCTTTGCACTTAGCGCACCCTCTTTGATTTTGTAAAACCTTTGTGTTGATTGCTTACATTCAGATATGGCTTAATCATCATCATCATCATCATCAACAGCCTATCGCAGTCCACTGCTGGACATAGGCCTCTCCTAGGGCTCTCCAATCAGCCCAATCTTCGGCGACTCGCATCCAGCTCCTGCCAGCCATCTTGCGCAGATCGTCAATCCACCTGGCCTGAGGGCGTCCTATACTGCCCTTTTTGGGACTCTTGCTAAAACGCCACATTTATCAACATGTAAAAATCCATTGAAATGATGTACTTACCTAACAGTGAATATTTCGCCAGGCTCGTAATGTTACAATTAACTGATAAAGTTAGGTACGGAACAAGTATCATTGGTCACGATTTGGAACTACTGTATGTGTATGAGTCTATCCTTGAACCAATCGTCATGTTTAATAAACGGTTAGGATCATTAGGAGCGCGGCTCGACGCCTCTGCAGGACCACGGCCTAATTTAGTGATGATCTGGAGAGCATTACGTGGCCAGCCATTGCAAACGTGGAACGCCTTGCTTTGGATCATTTTAACATTTATCTGGACAATTTAAGTCTGTTGAAAGTTATCGTGTGTCTGTCAATATGGAACCGTGGTGGTACGATTGGAAACCGGGCGATTTTTATGGCAGGTAAATATAATAATCAAAATACTTACAAGGATTTTCTAATGGGACCATCCGGTATTGTAGTTTAGTGAGTCACGATCTCTGGTTAGAAAAACGCTGTGTTAGATATACGATTGAGCGTGAAGTTTTGATTGGGCGAATCAATCAATTAAACGCTAGCCGAATTACCCACAGCCTTTTAAAAATCCTGATAAGTGAGTTGTAGTTGAAGCAAAACATCATCGGCCTGGTTTAGGAAATTAATATACTGCATTAATTAATATCATTCAGTTACGCATTTGTGTTCTAGTGGTGTACGTAGCGGGCCATGATATCGGCGTTCAGAGTGCAATGCCTGGAGAGAGCAAAATTTGTTTTAATTTTACATGAGTCTACTAGTAGACTACTCGTAAAATAATCTACTCTTTCTTTTATTACTTACCATTGAGTGGTTGCGTAATTGTGTAAATGTATAATTATTTTTGTAAATGTTGTGAAACAAACATTGCAATCATTTTCTAGTAACTGAAATCTAATTATATACGAGTACATAATATATTCTCCTATTTTTTCTTACAAATCACAGAACTCAAAGTATTTCACGAACTGTGTACCTACATGATATAAAACTTGTTTAACTGAGTTACGGGGCTATGCATTACACATTAATGAATTAATACTTAATGTATTGATGAGTTGGTTGTAGGTAACATATTCGCATACGCACAAACAAACAATTCATGTTAGCCAATTAGTCAGCCACGTCATTGTTGCGCGAACATCCTCCATATTACCTTCATCAATCATGGAACGTTTCCAATTCTATCGCATGAACAAAGAAAGAGCTTGGTACCAGCCTTTTATTTAGGTTTAGCCCTGTGCCTGTGCGGGTCAAAAACCTACGATATCGAAGCCTTGCGAAGTGTTATTTAGGGATAGACAAATCGATCAATGAAAGAGACGCAGAGGTTTAGACTTGTAACATTTTAAACGCGCACACAATGGGTGGACGAAAATAAACATTTTGTTCTTTCCTATTATTTATCTACATTATCAAAGTTAAACTTTGCAGTTAACTCAACTGTTTATAAAAAAATAGGTAGTATTTTGCACATTTAACAAGAACAATTAGTATTAAGCAGATAATGAAAGTCTTGAAGGTCAATTCAGATATTCAATGTCGACAATCGATTAACGCGCTCGTCGGCATTCTAGGCCTATGTTCATTGTTCAGCCGTATGAACAGTCAGCAGAATGTCGAGGCTTCGCTTTTAGGCCTTATTGCTGTAGCGATAAAGTTCATGGTGTAAACTGTATGGTTCAGCGGCACTTGTTAGCGTCGTACAATTTTCAGTGTCTGTTGTCGGTAACAAAAAACGTAATAAGGAAGGGCGGCGTACCGTGAAGGCTTTGTGGTTTTCCACACAGGGCTGCTACCGGCTTTAGCCATTCTATGATTCCCCTAAGTTCAAATAGGCAATGAAAGTCACGTAATGTCTTCATAAGCTTAGCAACTTTGTAGATTTAAAGATGTATGCATTCGCATTCTCAAAGTCTGAACAACTTCGTTGAAACATTACCAATTTATCTTCGTGCTTCAGACAATAAAGTTATAACTTGTCAAACCTTGGAATACTTTACGACGGAAAGAAGACCAAAAAGTACCCCTAATGTTGCAGTTATGTCATGCCACGTATTCAACAAATAGAAAAGTTCGTAAAGTGCAGATTGCATTGGCGCGGAGGCTCTCCGTGCGGCGACTGTTTTACGACAGTAGTTTACATACTAAAAGCTTTATTGCGTGGTAATGGCTTTCCTAACTATTGGGGTTTAGGAAGCTTTGATTGATTTTACAGTTTAACTTTCGGGCGATCAATAATATTTCACGCTCTTGTGTGTCTCAAAGTATCTTAGCATACAGTCCATGGCTTAACGGATTTACTACTCTTACCTAATTACTTTATTATCCAGCAAGAAGTGTTTACTTTTTATGGTTCACAATAAAACAATCAACTAAAGGTGCAATCATAAATTTTCATGCGATTCGACCAAAGAAAGATCTTAACTAATTAACGTTGATAAATTATTGATAAATGCCGAAAACATACATTAAATCTGATCTAGAGGCTGTGTACGGTAGAGTTGGCGTGCGGTAGCCCTACAGCGGCGTGTGCGCAGGCCGCATAGGTCTGCCTCGCGGCTACGCACAACATTCACCGCAGACCATTATCGGCCGGGCTTTGTTGCCCCGGTGAACATTAGGGGCACTTTTTGCCATTCATACTATCTAATCGGCTTATCTGTGTTGTAACAATAAACATAAACAATTGTGATGCTCCGCAGCTCAGCTGTTATGCTGTTTAGAATAAACAGCCTTGTTTTTATTATAATGATAGCGGAATTGAAAGCTATCGTCGAGTTAATAAAAAACATCCAGCAGTTAATAAATTTTGCATCAATATTCTGACTTAATCAAGAGTTGCCCATCTACGTAACAACAACTAATTGTTTTGATTAGACTATCACTAGATTTGACTGACGAATGAAGATGAACATTCAAAAAGTTTGAATGATCGTAAATTGTCCCTTTCAATAGCCCTTGTCAACTACGAAAATTTGCCTTGAATGAAATAAATTACAAATACAATAGTAGTTGTAGTCATTGTCAATGTCGAATGACTATAAGTTGTATGTTTTTGATTTCCGATCATTCGATCGTCATTGTATACAATTCGACAGCAAATTCATCGATAAACCAATGTTGTCATCAATGGCTAGAGTCATACATATTGTAGTAGTTCGTCTATTCTTTGTCTATTGTCAACGGAACAGTTTGTAAACAGAAGGTTGACGATGTCGAGGTATGAAGCGGAAGCAACGTCGCATGCCGGTAACCTGGAGATCGACCCAATTTGACGAGGGATCAATCAAGCGTCCACGAGGCTCGGCACGCTATCACATTGATGTCGCGATTGAGCAACCGATCATTCACAATATTTACAAGCACGAAGAAAGTATATTTTGTTGTTGCTTGTTGGATTCTTTTAAGGAGGACAATACAACACAAGACTGCCTATGGTTGTTTACTCGATTTTTTATCGAAAATATTTCGTCCCAGGGTTTTCGGCAGCTGGTTATATTTCGGCACAATAGCAGGCCATCGTCAAACACCCTCTTTCACGTATCACAAATAATCACAATGCACATTCAAATAGGAAACGTGCTAATGCTGCAAGGCTGAGGCATTGAAAAGCAACTCTGAAAATACGCTCTAACCACCACTTATTTACGCTAAGTGATATTATGTAAAAAGGTCACGGTTCTACTTCAATTACTGTGAAAATACCACATGGTTTCCGCAGCGTGGTGAGCTATTTACGCAATACCGTTAGCTAGACGTGAAGTGGTATCGACGTGACGCTCCGTGACGTCACGCGTCTGTCACGGCATTGATGCAGCTATCTACGGGCATGATTCACGCGGAGCGACGCCGCTAGGAGCCCTATGTTTACTATTGGTTGCCATGGCTATGGATAGTTTGTCCACCTTAGTCAGGCTAGACCGTTTAAATACCTCCGAGGCTATCCGTACTTACTACGATCGATGTTCTGAAACATTGTTAATGGACGTTGGTGTCAATGTAGAGACTATTGCAATTGGTTCATGCTTGCTGTTTGCTTGATTGTTGAAATATGCCATACGACATGTTATGAAATACCATAATAACGTATCGATTTTAATACTTGTGTAAAATCAAATTAAAATCAAAAATCTTAATTATTTCATGAATAAAATTGTTTTTTCACTTAAATTAAATGGAAAGTAACATATTTCTTGATTTAACATGGTTTATTCACTTGTTTCCTTGCTCCAATGAATATAGTGCACGGATTAGCATTAATTTCCATGTGTCATTACTCCGTATAGTTCTCCTAGTGTCTGAGTAACCTAGTGCACGCATGGCAGTTGCGGCAGGGCAGGGCGTTCCTGAGTGCCCTGGGCAGGGCCAACCGACCCCCGTCGGTCAGGTGTGCGTAAGGGTGTCTCAACGCTAGAGACCCACGTCCTCCCGGCAGCCCATATGCTGGGAGGGCGGCATTTCACCAGCGTGAAAAAGGGCAGGGCAGGACGTTACCCCCGCACGTTATTTAATCTGTTATCAGAGGCGGAACTGCGCGCGCGCATGGCTCGCGCCACTCGTGTTTGCACACTGATTCACTTTTACTTTTCAGCGGATGACTCATGTTTTCATCACCTTGATCTTAAATGAGACTCTTGTTCGTACATTGTTTATCAACATTGGATACAACAACATTATATTGTTTGATGATGAAGTTTAGGTAAATATATTAACGACATAAACAAACGTAAACTATCAATGCTCCCAAAAAAGTCGTAAATTAATATGGTAATATTCATAAGGAAAAACAACCAAGCGAGTTGTGAAAACCGATAACAATACAAAAAAACCGGCCAAGTGCGAGTCGGACTCGCGCACCGAGGGTTCCGTACAAACCTGCAAGGCTTACAAAGTTCGTTCATTACGACAATCGAGTCATAACTATGGTATTTTTATTGCAAAATGAAATTCATAACATTACAAAGGGGAAAGATGGAGGAGCATAAATTTAAATATATTTTGTAATGTAACTAAAAATTTAAGGTTTTCGGAATTTTTCCTTTATGTTTGCTATAAAACGTTGCTTCATGCCAAATTTCAAGATTCTAGGTCGACTGGAAGTACCCTTTAGGTTTTGATTCCCTTGCGAGTACTTGCGAGTTTCAAAATATGCAGCTTAAATTGCTGTTTCTTTTGATTGCGTTGACATAGAAGTTTGATTTTGTTACAGCTTAAAGGTATTATAGACTTAAGTATTTGGTATGAATTTCAATTTAATACCTCTACGCGTTTATGAGGAAATGGGTAGTAAGTTTAAAATTATAAAAAAATATATATTATGTGATGTAACTAAAAATTTATGGTTTTCGCAATTTTTCCTTTATCTATGCTATAAGACGTTGCTTCGTACCAAATTTCAAGATTCTGAGTTCACGGGAAGCACCCTGTAGGTTTTGATTCCCTTGCAAGTGTCGAAAATTTGCGGCAAAAACGGCTGTATCTTTTGATTGCGTTGGCTTAGAAGTTTGATTTTTTCACAGCTTCAAGGGACAGTAGACCTGAGTAATTGATATAAATTTCAGCTTCATACCTCCACGCGTTCCTGAGAAAAAGGGTCTTGACAGACGGACGGACGGACGGACGGACGGACAGACGGACAACAAAGTGATCCTATAAGGGTTCCGTTTTTTCCTTTTGAGGTACGGAACCCTAAAAAATTGTCAAATGCAAATTGGAGTTTATTTTTAAGTTCCTCTATTTATACGGTTGCTTGCTGGCTACCTAAACGAATAACACAATAGTTGAATGTTGTACTTTGTAGACTAGAGCCCAACTAAGTAGGTGGTTGGATTTGCATAAATTAATTATTAGAAAATTAATCATTAGTAAATCGGGGGTGTTGTGTTGGGATTGGTGATTAAAATAAACCGAATAAGTTTTTGATCCAACTACGGTTCATAAATTTCATCTTGATACATTAAATTCAAATAATTTTGTTACATAAACCTTCAATTTAGTTTATTTAGGCTGTAAATATACACACCTTTATCCAATTTCTAATGCATTGCGTTGGCTTCACGCGTCTTATCGTTGTAAATAAGTATAAATTGTCGCCAAACGGCATCCGTTGCTAGCACAACATATGAATGTTCAACCACGGCACCGAGTTGTCAATGAAGCGTGTAATTGCTTACACTAACACCCGCAGATTATCCACTAATAATATACATTTAAGGAGCGTTTCGTAATCTGATAGAGTAAACGGGTTCACTCGTCCATGATAAAGTGAGACTTCATTTAAAGGCGGACAGGTACATGGCAAGGGTCTTTGTTTCCTGGTGAAATAGTGTTCAGAATGCGTGTAGGCAGCGTTTTGCGCGGCGAGGGTCAATGAAGCTGTCTTCCTACATGGCTTTATCACCGCAGAGCGTCGCGTGCGCGTGGGCAAATAGGTATTGCCTCGACAGGTGTTACCGTGTTAATCGATGACGTTCGCATAATACTTCCCGATACTTTTTTGGGTCCCTCTAGAAAATTATATATTATGTATAAAATGCTGAATTAAATCCTAAAGTTTTACATTTGCCCTACGTAGGTTTTTTACTAAATCATCATTCGTTTGTCGTCTACCTGATGATAGAGACTTTCCTCTAGATTTTGATTATAGGGATTGCAGATAAATCGTAGTCTTCAGATTGATAGGCCTTAGTTGATTGGTATTCATTAGTAATTTAACAATACTCGTTTACGGTATGCAACGAACTGACAGGAAACGTCATCGTTATTATCTGCAACGAATGTTGTAAATAAAAATGACTAGGTATTATGCTTTATTAATCTTCTATGCACACACTATACTCGGTTTTAATAAACGACTACGGAACCCCGTCATCTCGCTTCCGACAAGTCCTCGGGCGCGTTTTTACGATTTATCGAATGCGGTGAAGTTTACGCTGCGATCGTTTATGGACTTGCGGTAGTTTATTTTGGCGCTTATGTAAATATTTGCAGAGGCGTTTAGTATCAGAATGCAGCGGTGTTGTGATGAGAACGATCGTGATTGTTTATTTTACTCACAGCCTGCGCTGCTTTAATAACTTATCATTTGTTTTCGTTACACATATAATGAAAGGAGCTCATTCATTTATTTTGGATATGTAACGTGTATTTATGATGGTTGCAATGGCAAAGAATTGATTTAATGTCTCATTATGATCTCCTCTAAATTAAAAGAAAGGGCAGTACTTACCTACATAGGAGTACTACTTCAAATAAGCAATTTTCATTTCCATTAAAAAAATTGCAATACCCATATAAGTTTTACTAACTGAAATAATTGCTGATGTTAGTTCAAACAATAACATACCTAGTTTACGCACTGTATAGATAAGATCCCAGTTTATCTCATTAAAGCAGTCGAGTAAAATTACCTTTGCAAAAAAAGGTCAGGCGCGTTATCAATTAGCAGATGGTCACTTGCGTGCATTTGCATATGCAGAAGCACTTAGACGACTAACCGTTGTCGCCCATGCAAAGCAGACGGGGCGCCGTGAATCAATGCATGCCAATGAGTCAGCTGCACTAAGCTGCGCTAATGACTAGGTGTCCCGTGACGGAGCTTTGTTCGGAGAACGTGCGCCGGCGCCGCTTGCGAACTCATGCCGTTCATACTCATAACTAAAACTTTGTGTCATACACGCACTTAAAAGGCCGTAAAAGGAGGTAAATAATTCTGGTTTTACAAACGAAATTGCTCTGTATCAAACTCAAAATTTACCGAAATCAAATGGCTTGTTTTAACGATCATGTGTAAGACTATATTAATAATGAAAATAAATTAAATATATTGAACTTTACTTATTTAATTTTTATAAGCCGTCGCCAACAATGTAAGATGGTATTAATGATGCTCCTTAGCTTATATTGCTTTACAAACCCATACGGCGTATTCCCATAAAAAAGGGTAATTAGTTTTATAACTTGCTCTCATTTTGTACATTTGCAACCATTTAGGTCATCTCTGCCCAGCGCGCGCCGTGGGAGGTGGCCTTAATAAAATTATCCAACCAAGGTTTTATTTAACACTATAACAAAGAATGTAATGTAATGCATGATAATAAAAACTTGATCAATAAAATAATCCTCTTTAGCACTTTCAGCCATAGTAACGTCGTTTATATTCCACTGTTACTTCGCAAACTAGCTGTTAGTACAATTTACGTTGGCAGAGATAACGTTATGTTTGGAACAATTTAGTCATGATTGTGTCTTCAGTATTTCTAGGTGGTTCATTGTCCTACATCTGTAAGCCATATGCAATTACCTACTCGTAGATAATTACTTTCTGTTTTAATATGAGAATTATGTTGTTAAAGGGGCTTTAAAAAGTAAATCAATTATCATGGAATACAAAATAGTGCATCACTTAATAACAACTTCGTAATATTGTATTATTGTAGCTTATAATTATGATTATACTTACAGAAGCGCTAAAAGAGTCTTTGCCGAATATCAGCTAGACGTATTTTAGTTTGTACGTTGGTCTCAATTTTGGGCTAGCATTATCTTATGTAAATTGTTTGTACATAAGTACTTAAAGTCTCTAATTACAATCGTCAATAGCTGCAATAAACAATCACTTACTAACATAAGGTGTGATAGCACACATTCGGAGTATTAAACACAAATAAACTTGCTATTGAATAAACTTTATAAACATAATATTTTTAAATAGATTACCATGTTGTCTAATCGCTATCGTCCTAGTATAGAATGAATAAAATCGAACTTCTGCCGATGATAATTACAAATCAATAGCATAACTTCGTCGTTTAATAGTACAAAATCTCAATAGGATTTGCGATAAACAGCAGCTGGCGTCGATTGCAACGCAAGACTAATATTGATTAGTTACAGCTGTTTTAACCAATATGTAACTTTTTATTCGTAGGTACTATAGACCGAGAGCACTCTCCATCTATATTATAGATTTTGAAACTAATGGCGGTGATTGAAATAATATGGGTGAAATAAATCAAGGCCTGAACCTGCGACCTCGATGTGGCTTGGCGCTCGCGGGCCAAGGCGTTGCGGTTCGGCCCAGATTACCTAATTCTGAAATCTTGAATTCAATCTTGATATAATTGTTAGTGTCATTAACGATATTTTTAAGATATGGCTAGACAAATCTGAAGCATTTCAAGATTTTTGTAATAAAATAATAGGTACCTACCATATATGACAGCTTTACTTGGCTTACCACGGTCAGCATCAATCGGTCATTAATTTTTACTATTACATATTCTCATTAGAGATAATAGACAATTATAGAGATAAACTAATTTGAGTGAATTTGGAGAGCAACAATTAATCATTCGCCTTTCATATTAAAACTTTCTCTACAAATAGTTTCACGTGATGAATAGAAGGCGAATGTAGAAATTTGCTTGTAATGCAATTGACAGTGGTTCAGTTGTGCGTGGTGGAATGGCCTGGGGTGCGAAGAGGAAGCGGTCAATAGAACCGCATCAGACAACGAGCTCGTCGCCGACGGATGCAGGGCTCAGTAATTGCCTCTCATACATTTGTGTTTCAAACTTATATGTTTGTGACATGCTTTAATACGTAGGTATAGTGGAGTATTTGAGAAAAAAAAATATTTTGTAGCTACGTCGTCTATGTTTGGATTAACGAACAAGGAGATATAATTGCACACCAGATTGTAAAATATCGACATTACTCGGAAAGCGTGGCATATGCGCAAGATGCAAACCCATAATTTATTTGGATCACATCTAGCACTATCTAATCGTGATGTACTTACCATGTTAGCAAAATTAACACAAAAGTGTGTTCCATTATCAGGCAGTTTAAAGAAAATACCATTTGTCATGCAGTTTATGTAGCTAAAACACAGCCAGAAATGTTCTGATGTTATCTTCCAAATGAGGACATACTCGGTTGCTATAACACTCTATTTTTGAAAGCCATAAAATAGTTTTATCCAACACGCGAATAAATCCAAACAGTTTCTCATATCTTCTTGGACAGTAAAGTTATTTACGGTGACAGCAGTTACGCCAAGATTATAATATTTTTTAGCTAAATTTGAAATATCCTTAATTCACTAGAATAGAACTATAATAGCTCAAAATTTTTAAGTTCTATTTCAACAAAATAATTTATTGATTTCGTACAAGTACAAAAAGATAATATAATAACTCTCGATAGCTAACGCATTTTAAGGCATTCTCACCTCGATTGATCGATTGGATGGAGCAAATTGACGCCTAATTAAACGAACTGAGTTTGGGAGACCTGATTCACGATCAAAAACGCTCACTGTGGTCTCCTGTAAGAAGCGGCTCATTCAAGTGGAAGTTCCACTCTACTCTACCTCTCTTAAAATTATACGCAAGAAATCACTTAATGTAGTTATTGCACGAAGTCGAGCTTGTATCAACCTAATAGTTAACCTGTCCCTGTTGTATTCCAGCGTGGGCAAGCTGAACCTGGTGGACCTGGCAGGCAGCGAGCGGCAGCGCAAGACGGGCGCGTCGGCGGACCGGCTGCGCGAGGCGTCGCGCATCAACCAGGCGCTGTCCTCGCTCGGGAACGTCATCTCCGCCCTCGCCGAGAACAGCCCCCATGTCCCCTACAGGTTAGACCACGTGGCGATAACGGATCAACAGGCATCATACACCCTTATGTTCGACACCCTAGTAACTGCGTGTCATCATCTTCCTAGCATTTATCCCGTTCCTGTGCGGGGTCTTATTATAACAGTGAAGCGACAGCCATCAGACCTTCGTAACTCTTACAGGGAAACCAGACAGATTGGATCATGGCATAAGTAGTAACTGCGTGTAAGCATGATAAAACTCTGGTCACAACAGTAACCATTGTTAACTTAGTTCTGGGTGGATATTTTCGGATGCAAAGAACCGCTATTCCAATGACGGTTGCAAAGATTCTTCTTGGTAATGGATTCAAGTGAATATAGGGTTTCAGAATTACCACCAATGGGAAACTCTTCTAGTTATCCTCACTAATTCCGGTTGATCTTTAGGAGCTCCTCGCGTTGTTTCAACCTGTCCGCCTTAAATATATTTTTTTCTACTCATAATCAATCTGCCGAAATAATTGAGGAATACTTAAGGTTCTTTGCGTAAAAGACGGCCATACAAAAAAGCTTTCATGAAGAGAACATTTTAAGAAAATAGAAAAAATGTGTCGTATTAACGATTATGTGCAGAGACTCGAAACTGACGCGAATCCTCCAAGACTCGCTGGGCGGCAACAGCAAGACCATCATGATCGCGAACATCGGGCCCGCCTCCTACAACTACGACGAGACCATCACCACGCTGCGGTACGCGCACAGGGCGAAAGGTAGGAATTACTTCATTTACACCATTCAGAGCACATGTAGAGCTTTCCACCATCTAGCCACATTTACCTTATTTGGCGTAGTAGTTTGCACTTTTCTGAACCAAATCTCAGTTCAACTTTAAACTCATCAATCACGTTTGAGTAAATGAAAAGTTTGTCGTTTTGGGTTCTAGTTATTTACCAACAAGATATTGACTATTTTGTCCTGCACTATTTTATGTCGTACCAGGTCTGCCCTTTTTGAATAATCCTATTCACGTTGCCATTTTGTTTTTGGCTGTTCCGATCTTTATTATGTTGCTGTAAACTACTGGACTTAGGCCTGTCACAGATAGGGAGTTATGCATTTAGTGACCACGCTAGATATGTTCAAAGTTACAAAATACCATAACAAAGCATTTTCCTGTCGACCATGGAAGAATTCTAGACATGTTAAAAGTTTACTTTTTCGGTTTCCAGCGATAAAGAACAAGCCGGTGCGCAACGAGGACCCGAAGGACGCCAAGCTGCGCGAGTACCAGGCGGAGATCGAGCGGCTGCGCATGCTCATCGAGCAGCGCAAGGCCGTCGAGCAGAAGCGCAAGCGGCCCCTCAAGCAGCCCAAGCTGCCCGTGCCCGTCGCAGACAACTGTGAGTCAAATAACTAGTACAGGCCAAAGGAGCTTAGGCGAACACGTTAACGTGAAAGAAGAATGACGTTATTTGCTTTGCAATGCTTGAATACTGGCTAAACCTAGTGGTCTGATCACTAAATAATTGATTGGAGGCTAGACAGAGGATATAATGTTTAAGGGCAATGTTTAGTTATTAATTGTAAACTTTTATTCTTAAATCTGCTTTTGAGATATTTAACTTAACAATATACAAAATCCGCTTAATTTTTTAAAATATTATTTGTAATTATTTTATCATAGTTTTGTTTGCCATCGACACGAAAAGAAGAAGAAGAATATACAAAATTAAGATCTAGTAAAAGCAGTGGAAGATAGTATTTTATAAATGAGCTAATATTCAAAACGTCAAAATTCCAGCCGAAGAGGAAACGGTTAGTATAGAAAACGAGAACATGCTGGCCGAGTCCACGATAGAGCAGGAGAAGAAGCAGACGGAGGAGCTGGAGCACCAGATCCGGTCGCTGGAGGACCGGCTGGTGCAGGGCGGCGGCGGGAAGGACCTCATCAACAACCTCAACGAGACGCAGCTCATCCTCGAGCAGCGCAACAGCGAGATCGCCGAGCGCAAGAAGCGTGAGGTGGAGATGCAGCAGAAGATCGACCTCGAGGAGGAGACCACCGCCATCGTCACCAACACCTTTGCCACGCTGCAGCAGGAGGTCGACCACAAGACGCAAAGGTACCGAATACTTTAAATCATGTTGGTTAATGAGTAGTGTCAGTGACAGCGTCGGGTTGCTTAAATACTTCCAGTTTCTTATCTATTAGCATTAAATCCTTTGACATTGTTTTTGCAGAAATTACCTTTTGAAGAAATATTTAAATGTTGGACGAGTATGGCTTATTGTTGCCCCACATATTTATATTAAATTATTTTTTGTGATCTGATACGAAATAATTGAGGGGACGAACGCGTAATACGGTGGTGCGTCGGATCGGCAGGTTAAAGAAGTGCCTGGCGAAGTACGCGTGCGTGCGCGAGGAGACCGGCGAGCAGCGCGAGGCGCACGACGCGGAGCGGCGCGAGCACGAGGCGCTGCAGGCCGCGCTCATCGCCGACCTGCGCCGCCGCCTGCTCGTGGCCGACAGCTTCGTGCCCAGCGCCGGCCGCGCCACCGTGCTGCGCCTGCGCTACAACGACGACGCCGACGCCTGGGAGCTGCCCGCGCACAGCGGCGCCGAGCCTCTGACGGCGCGCCCCACGGCCTCGGGCGCGCGCCGGCCGCTGTGCGCGTGCGCGCTGGCGCCCGACGCGCCGCCGCGCCGCCGCCCGCACAACCTGCTGGACCTGGCGCCGCTGCCGCTGCCGCCCACCACGCAGCACTACCGCCCGCCCCCTGCGCCCGTCGCGCACGCCGCCCACGCCGCCCGCTCGCTACACGCGCAGGTAACGAGACCTATCGCAATTATCCTACTACTATTATAAAGGCGAAAGTTTGTATGTGTGGATGTATGGATGTTTGTTACTCTTTCACGTAAAAACTACTGAATGGATTTGAATGAAACTTTACCACAATATAGCTTATATGTATGTACATCAGAATAACACATAGGATATTGGAAATCGAAATCTACGCGGACGGAGTCGCGGGCGGCCGCTAGTATTACTTATAATATGATACATTATGGATCTGCCAAATTTTTTGACTCCGACTCACGTCCAGGTGCGGTACAGGAGCTTTACGAGTCCGCCGATCGGTTAAAACCGATCACAATTTTTTTTAATCGATACAAGTAAAAAACATCCGTTTAGATAGGTTAACACAGCTTTATCGGAGGTGCCGGCATATTAATTTTAGTAATAATCACTGGGACGTTTTGGTGCTTCCAGGGCGCGGAGACGCCGGTGAAGAAGGAGCCGGACATCCCCGCGCGCAAGCACACGGCGCGCCCGCGCCCGCCCACCGCGCACCGCCTCGGCACCGCCGGCGTGCGGTAGGCGACCGCACACTCACTACCGTCACGCACGCAGTGACCGACGCCCGCCCCGCGCCCGCCCCGCGCCCGCCCCGCGCCCGCCCCGCGCCTGCCGGACAAATGTCGCCATTTGCCCGCGCGAGGCGCCCCGCCCCCCCCTGCCGCCCCGCCCTGTCCGCCAAGTTGATCACCATGAGTGACTGAAATATCGATAGCACTCATGGTAGAGTATACTTGTATACTTGGCTCTCGATACCTCGATGCTGTTTCGATTTTGTACCCGTTCTCAGCCCCGGTTCGAGGTGGATACGTCACTCCGTGATGTTTGAGTCTGCCTTTTAACCCCCTCCCGTAAAATAAATCATCGGGGGTGGCGCCAAATCCCTTCCGTGAGCACCGATCGATCGAAAACACCACGGGCAGTCCAATTAAGTCAGGCAATATCTTCGATCTTTTAATGGAAGTCCTATTTGTTATCCACCTCGATGCCGACTATAAATATACTCGGAGGCGGCACATTACCGAACTGAGTACCTACGTCCCGACAGGTAGTTTAATACTAATTATTTGTAATATGGTCCAGTATGTTACCGCAGGCTAAATTAGAAGTACGACCGGAGCGTCCATTTGAGCCCTGGCTTTGTTAAAAGCGGTATTCAAGTATTAAGGGCAGCTAAACATGTCGTTGGAATCCGACAGAGTCTTGTTATATCTACTCGATAAGTATATAATTGGTAATTTATAGTTTCCAACTTCAGTCCGATATTCAACAATTCACCGTTCTGCTTTGAGTAAGGTCAGACGGTGGCCCTAGCGTGAATGCGTATGGTTAGAGTCACTGCCTGATACCTACGCGTTACAAATTGTTGTAAGACGTTATTTTTATACTATGTTAAGGGTACCGGCATACCACGCCGACTACGATGCTTCGGATGGACCGCTCTGTGGTTTGTAGGCGTTATTAAAATATGTAAATGTAAATATAATTTATTAACACGGGTCGACTTATTCGTGCCGCAGCCTAAGTAACAAGTACAGTCGCTGTGTAATCAAATTAAATGTTCGATACATCCGTGCGATCTCGCGGCAGCTAGCTCCACTGTCGTTACTTAGGCTGTGGCGTAGGTTGTAATACATTATTACGTCACAAATTTCAGTGAAGCGGATGGATGTGAAATGAGTAATTATGATCTCAGTTTATTTCCAGTATTTACAGAGCAGCCTCGCTTGGCCTGGCTCCGGGGCCGGGTTCCTCCCGTCGCAGTGATATAGCGCGACTCGCGTCGACGGGAAGGGACCGACTGAAGTCATTCATTGCCGCCCCGCATATTTTATTTTAAAAGAAAAATAGGGTCTGATGAAAACCCCGAACATACCAAACATAATATTTGTTTTTATATCCGAATTTTGGTTTGTTTAGTCAATTTAGGTTGTCATTTGTTTTATATACGATTTTATTTTACCGTTGTTATATTTTTTAAATTTTATTTTATGCTTCGATCGTCCAGCGTTGTATTGAAGCGAGTGATATTAGGTAGTATGTTATAATTATGTATTGAAATTGATTTGTAACCGATGTGTTGAATGGTAATATTTGGGATGAATATCGTAACGCGTTGCTCTACTGTCCTTAAACGTAGAGTCAGCCCTCACATCACGTTGGTTTGACCGCGACCTAGACAACTAGTTAGGTCCGCGCGAAGGGAACTCTGTAGAACTGCCGTTTCTTACAAATAGTAGATAAGAAATATCTAAAGAAACGTGCAAGACTCCTAGCGAATATTTTGATCGTTTGGCAATCTGTAGCAACATTGAGCAAAATAGCTGATTTGATTACAGGGTTTTAAAGTTTTAATATTAATTCATAATCTTACTGTAACTGGGCAGTCAACTTTGACGGTATCGAGTCACTTGTCACGCTGGTCGTACTGTTGTTCAATGTTGTCACGTGTTGCTCCGCAGTCGATGGGACGATTCCCATCATTGCGTGATGGGGACCGGCGTGTTCCCGGCGCGAGGCCGCAGCGAATGTTCAAATGTTACCAAAGATGGAAACGATTCATTCCATGAAGCTTGTCCCACGTGTATTGATATTAATGTGATCATGTTCCTTTATTTGTAAATTTCCTTAGCGAATGCGTTATATTATTTCTAGACCGGTTTCTAGTCAATGGTTCTTGTAAACAAATATTGTAAATATTCGTATCGTAGGTATTTAAAAAGTATAGACATAGTGTAGGTAAGTTGCTAAATTCGCACAATACTTTTTGAATACCAGTCATCGGTTGACGATATTGTAGTTTTTGGAGATTTCATGTTCCCATAGTGTGTTATTGTTGATGCTTTTAACAGATGGTAATGTAATGGAATTGGTATCTTCAAAAATTATATATTAAAATGTCACGTGTTGAATTTTAATAGTAATTAAATTATCGTTAGCTGTTACTGCGCCGCGCGAGCGGCCCGTCCTTTGTTCACTCAGTTAATACCAAAAATATTGGATACCAAGCCGTTATAAATTGTTTGCTTGTGGCAAATATGTTACGTATTGTAAATGTATGTAAAGCTTTAGGTTCTTAAATTTAATCTATATCGTATACTCTCATTGGCTTACACTTTGTTTAAATTACTTTTGATCGGAAGGATGAAATCATGTGATATATGGATATATTTGAAGCGCTAGTCAGCTGTGCCGCATACAAGCTTATACTCACCAATAAAATATTTTCAATTTTATATCTATTTGTTTCATTTTATTTTCCTCTTCGAATTTTAATTGTACAATAATTATTTATTAAACTTTTAAAATCTTACACAAGTTGATTAAATAACTAGTAATGGAATTTTGCAATTTGCCTGTCATGGTCTGTGACCATGATAATACATATTTTTATTTATCATTATTACCATTGCGCCAACAGTCAAATAAAATCCAGGAGAAATACTTAAAATTAACAGATGAAGTGTAAAAAATTATGGAACGTAGTACACATTTTGAATTTACCGCGCAAAATCTGGTCCGATTTTCGTTCCGAATTTATCAGTTTAATAAAATGAAAGAGCAGTCAGCTGTTAAAAAATTGTGAAAGATGTAAAACAGCTTATATTAATTTTACTTTGATACGTACATACTCGGCTCATTACGCTTTATAAATAACGTCTTCTTGAAAATTTCTCGTGCGATTTCCGAACGTAAGACTGGCTAGGGAGGTTTAGTTTTATTCTCTTTTCCTTTATCGATATTACTAATTCTAAAGCTTTTTAAGGAAACAATCATTCACAATGCTTAGTATGCTGTAGTACACAAAGAAATATATAAAAATGTAATCTAGTGCAGAGAGAGGTAAACACTTTAAACTTGTTAAATTTAATTTCGCGAGGTCCAGCCGCTTACGCTTAATTTTACCTAATGATAACAACATGACAAAAAGTCTTATTAATAATTACTACAAACAAGCAGTGGCACTGACGAACGAGTTTTCAGAACTTGATATCTAGCCATTGATGCATTACTACTACGTAATTCAGTAATTCCTCAATGTATCTAGCACCACATGGCCGATTTTGTGATATACATACAGTTTATTCTACTGGGTGATTCAAAATTATTCGATTCGAATAAAATATTTTTATAGTGTTAATAGGGAGGTTTTAACTTATACGACAATATTTATTTATTCTTGGTTCACTAACAGATTACAATCAAACATGCATGTAACATTTTTTTAAATAACGGTTTAACTAGACAGCATTTTAAAATTTTAAAATTGTGTACACAGAATGCATTTCGTTTTACAAACAACCTTAAAATCATTAATATTTCATGAAATGATCTTTTGTAAATATGTACTTTTTTTGGGAGTCTGTCCTTTCAACCAGTACTTTATAATACTTAGCAAATTAGTAGGTATTGAAATTGAAAATATTTTGAAGATAAGAATAACGTCAACATTGTTGATATTTTCAATTATATTTTACCGCCAAACAAGAAAAAAAATTTGAGGAACACTCTTCGATTGTAGATTTTGTTATATTAGTAAGTAAAGTTTTCTAATTATGACAAAATGAATAAATCTAAATATTTATTTTGACAACGTAGGTCAACAATTTTTATACGTACATATTCCATACATTATTTTATCGACATTATCAGCAAACTTCACTATTTTAGTAACGGTCGCCACATTTCAAAATTTCGTTGGCTTTGTTTCGGTTACAAAATGTGAAAATTGTTAAATAATTCATTTAAAATCATCAAAATGTCAGGAAAATTAAAGGATTATCAAGTTTTAGACGTTTTCTGCGGTGGCACGTTTTATAAAGTGCGACACAAGGTCACCAACAACATATTTGCGTGGAAGGCGTACGACTGCTCCTCCTACTCGGACGCGCAAATTCAAAACGTCGTCAGCGAAGTGAAAACAATAAGCAAACTGAGCGCCGAATGTTTACTGCGGTACTACGACACCATACTCCACGCCCCATCCCGGACGCTGTACTTCGTGCTGGAGTACAACTCGTGGCGCAGCCTGCAGGAGCTGGCGGAGGTGGGCAAGGCCACCGACAAGCTGTTCGCGGAGGGATTCGTGTGGCACCTGCTGGTGGAGCTCGCGCGCGTCTGCAAGGCGGTCGAGGGGCTGTGCGTCTCCGTGCTCCAGCGATGCATCGCCGCCGAGTCCATATTCGTGAACGAGGACGGCGAGGTGCGCGTCAACTGCTTCGCGCTGGCGCCGGCGGCGAGGCCCGACCTGATGCGCCAGGTCGGGGACCTGCTGCACGCCCTGTGCCATCGCCCGGACGACACCCGCAGTGATCAAAAGAAAATCCACTTCAGCGATGACTTGTGCGATATTGTCGCTTTTCTCACTGATGACAAGAATGTCAATCTCCGTCCAGACGTCGTGATTTATCACCCCACTGTTCTCGCCAACCTCGAAACGCAGTGCAGGCCCAAGCAACTTTGTGATGTTCTGGTATCTGCTGAATACTCGCATTTTGCCTCTGAAGCAAACAAATGTGATTCTCAAAAGGCTATTGAGATGTGTAAGGTTATTGAACCTGCTCCCCGAAGACGTTTTAATCCAGCAGACAGCCCAATATACATCAATCTCAGTCCCAAATTCAAGCAAAGGGCTCACATAGAGGAAGTAAAATCTGCCCGAGGCTCTTTGTCTCCCACTTTAGCCGCACTGGCTTTAGAGTTGCCTGGATATGTGCCAAGGAGTAGGAGACCATACAGTGAAGCATTGGTGAACTTAAATTGTCCGCAACGAGTGTCAGAAGAAACTCTTAGCAACCAATGGATGTCTCGCTTGATCGCATTGAGACAAAGGGAGGAATCACTCAACAAAAGGGAAAGAGACATAATAGCAAAGGAGATAGTGAACAGTCCTGCGGCTAAAATAGTGCCGCTGAATGATTCCCAGGATGACATGCAAACAGGAAGCAATGGGATCACCTTGCCTCCGGTCATTAACCAAGCAGAGCGCAGCGAGTGGGTGTCGCGCCGCCGCCCGCGCCGCGCCAGCGCCTCCCGCGCGCGCCCGCGCCGCCAGAGCTACGCCTACGAGGACCTGGACAGCTCCCTCTCGGCTGATGCAGGTGACGACAGCATCATTGTCACATCTACTAAATTTACTAAAGAAAACATGCCCAGGCGTACTATATTTCCTGAAATTAGCACCAAGAAGGTGCATTTCTCCTCCTCTAACCCTTTTGTGGAAAGTGATGAAAGTGTGACATTAACCTTCTATGAACTTGAAAATGTCGATGGTGATGGTTACCAGGTGCCTCGGGCTGAAGAAACAACAGTGAAAGATATTTCTAAGTTCAAGTATTTGAATGAGGGCAAACTCTCCTCGGAGAAGAGAACTGCTATCAACTGGAGTCACTCCTCCCCTTCCAAGCAAGCCCGCACTGCCAAGAATGTTTTCTCTGACATCACCAACACTGGTGATATGAAGATTAGGAAGACACCTTCTAAGTCGAGCCTAACATCGAAGAATTCGAACAGCTCAAGGTTCTCAGTGAGCTCAGTGGCGAGCCACTGGAGCATGGAGTCCAGCGTGAGCAAGGCGAGCGAGGGCGGCGTGTCGGACCGCACGCGCTCCAGCATGAGGTCTCTGGTGCAGACCCCTACTCTGCCGCCCGAACTCAAAAAGTCCAAAAGGAAGTCTTTGCTTCCATTCAAAACACCTTTTAAATTTAAGTCTTCTGCTAAAGTGTAGTAATATTTGTTATGTAAAATCTTATGTGGATGTGGCATTCAAAGATGGTTTACTATAATTCATAAAATAAGCTCAGGGCTGGTGCTCACGGTTGCTTAAAATTGAGAGTATTTTGCTATAGTTTAGATGGTTTAGACAAAAAAACATCTGCTAAAATTAAACTATGTGTCATTTTGTTTTTGTGATTATCAAGTGATTTCAAAATTGATCTCTTCATAAATGATTTATCAGAATTAGATATTGCGAGTTTTGTATAGTTTGTATACATCAAGTATATTGCAATAAATTAAGTGTAAGTGTCTATTAGATATAAATAACATTGGTTGTGGCTTTTGATAGATTAATTAGAGGAATAATTGGTAAAGATATATCTAGCTGTAAGAACTAAGCTTCCATTTATAATTTGTTCATATGGACAATGGAATTGGAACCAGATTTTATATGATTCTATGTGTTATTTGTATTGTATATAAAACAAATGAATACGGACAACAACCCACCCTAACTTTAGCATAGTGAAATTATGAATTTTAATATTTATGATGTACCTTATTAATTGAATGCAACAAGAAAACATAATAATGCACTTAAAATTGATTTTATTGTATTGTATCATACAAAAATATACTATGATTTATGACTTATGCTAGAATTAAGTAATAATAGTGTCAATTTAATATTTTTTTGTGAATTAATCATCTTAGTCTTAAATGTCTTCCATGGAAACTACACTTCCTGAAGGATGAAATGAGTTTTATTTTATATGACAAATAAACAAATCATAGATTAGAATAATGATCATTTGTGTATGAATGTACAGTGGTTGCCATATTTTCTAGTGTTTTTACACAATTTGTATTAGCAAGGACATAGTTATAAATAATAAATAAAAGTAAATTGTATAGTTTGTTTTATTTCTCACAATCACTTCACTTATCACTTGGTAGCTTTGCTAGCATTATTTACTATTTATCAAGTTTACATAATAAATATGTAACCGAATCACTTTTTCTTCTTGAGTGCCTTGTCCGCTCCATCCACGAACTTCTTGGGGAGGCCATATTTTTCTATCAGCAACTTGGCAACAAAGTATGTCTGGAAAAAATATATATACATTGACATAATTTTTTTGATATAGAAAACTATAAAATACATAAATGAATGCGGACTGCGCGGACCACACGCTTACTCTTTAATTATTATAGTAGGGTGTTTATTTAATATTGCACCAGATAAGATAAGAATTGTATTAAAGGTGGACTTAATGCCAAGCACTCTCTGTTTGATTGGGGTGGTGGGGCTCTCTTACCAAAACTTCCCTGGAGGCGTAGCCATTATCTAGCCGGTTTGTGGGTGTTCCAAGTCTTAAGTAGGTGTTCACAGCCAGTTTTTTTGGTATTTGAAGACTTAGTGGATGAGGCAGTAGGCGTTACCTGGTCTCCCTGCAGCATGAGCTGGTCGTGCTTGGCGCCGGGCGAGCGCGTGACGCCGCAGGAGGCCGCCACGCCCTGCTGGCACGCGTGCGCCAGCGACGGCAGGTGGAACCCGAACGCCTCCAGGTTTGACACCAGCGTAACCTGCGAACACAGCCAACCGTTACGGTATGGTTTTAATTTGATGAAAGAGCTATCTTGTCTCAGGAATCAGGTGGTTGTGACCTTGCATATTAGAGGTGCCAAATTGAACCGGAGACAAGATGATATTTTCTTGTTTATCAATGCTTATTCATTTATTATTTTCTTGAGTCTGTGCTGAGGCTATGACTGCAACATTAATTTGTTTAACAAGGTGTTTGTTTGTACTTATTTATATGGGTATGTGAAGTTGGTCATTTAAAACTGTTTTTTATATTTTGTTTATAATCAGCGGATATTTAAGCAGCAGAAAGCTTTATCTATTTTTTTAACTATATACATTTAATTCACCTTTTTATTTCCGGAGCGCGTGGCGACCTGCATGGTGACGGGGTCGAGGCGGCTCTTGCTGAGGCGCACGGAGCCGTCCGCGAAGCGCATCTCCGTGCTCGCCGTCAGCTTGCCCTGCACACCCATCATCACCTCGTCCCACTTCACCACCTCCTGGGGATATGCAATATTTTGCATAATCAACGATTGTTAACATAACATACCTTCGTCTTTTGACTTCGGGTTTTAGGAACAAAAAAGCGATTTTCTGATATCCTCGGTACAAAGAAATAGTTTGGTGCAACTTTAACAATTAATTTATATAAAAAAACAAATATTAAAATTCTGTCCATATACTTTTGTGTATAAATGTATAGTGTACCTCTTTAATAAATTCTGAAATTAATTGTAACAATTTCCAGTCTTGACCTTTATATTGTCTTGGTCAGACTGACTCGTCAAGACTGCATGGGTGAACCAGATTCACGAAGAGGCGGACTAAATGTGACGGCGGCTTACTCAATAGACTTCTGGAAGCAAGCAAGGTATTTGGTACCTGTTCCTGCTTGCCGAGTATCTTGGCGAGCACGGCGTCGAGCACGACGGCGCCTCTGACGTCAGTGGCGGTGAGACTGCGCGCGCGCACGTACTCCGTCACCGCGCTGCGCACCTCGCCCGCCGTCAGCGCCGTGCCCTTCCTGGTCGAAACGTAATCTGCTGTCACTCTTATAACCTCCACGGATACTAAGTAGGTATTATTAGATGTTACTTATGTTCTTAATTGGAAATATCTATAATAATGATATAATAATGTTATTTTACTATGAATGAAATTTTACTATCAAGACCTTTATAGTATACAGTGTAACCGCTTTGTGCGGAGTATTATAATCAACTCCTATGTCTTATTATCCTATAGTGGTCCTTATTCTCATGTAATGCATCTATAACTTGCTACAGTAAGCTCCTTCATAATTTTAAACCGGTCTCTGGTATCTTAAATCGGTCAGTCACCGGGTCTTGGAAAGGTTTGACAATCACTACATAGTATAAAACAAAGTCGCTTTTTCTGTCCCTATGTGTGTTGTATGTCCCTATGAACGCTTAAATCTTTAAAACTTCGCAACGGATTTTGATGCGGTTTTTTTTAATAGATAGAGTATAATATCATCCATTAAATAGTGGACAAGTACCACGGGCGAAGCCGGGGCGGGCCGCTAGTTCAGTATAAATTATGACTTATCATAATTTATACTGCATTGTATAAATTATGATACTTATGATCTACAGCCGGTCCGGTTGGAAGATGAGTATCTTTGAAATAGCTGACCTGTGCTCCGGGAAGAGCGGGGTAACATTGGCGGTGACGCAGAACATCTCCCTAATGCTGGGCGGCACGTAGTCCGTGGTCTCAGCTGGCGGCGGCGGCGGCGCGCGCGCGGGCGCGGTGTGCGCGCGCAGGGCGGGGTGCGCCGCGCTGACTGCGACGATGGCGTCCACGCCCTTCTCCACCTCGCGGACCTCCACTAGGCCTTCCTTGAACAGGGATACACAATGGTAAATGTTGACCGGCAAAGAAAATACTTTTAGAACTCAAATATTTTTAGCAGACGACCCATTGTGTGTTCTCGTTGGAGGAGATTTTTTTTCTCGTAGGAGGAGATTTTTTTTCCTAGCCCCTAAGATATTATTTATCTTTACACTGATTAATTTATTTTATACTACCGCCTCGATCGTAGAGCCGGTCAAGTACATGGCCGTGGTCTCGAGGTCCTGCGTTTGATTCCTGGGTCGAGCAAAATTTGAGTCGATTTTTCTAGACGGATTTGTGATCACCAACCCGAATTTGGCAATCGTGATGATTGAGCTACTATGTCGGCCATGAGCTACCTATTGAGTAACTTTGGAATACCACTAATAACATTACCGTTTGCATTGCTTCCAAAAACTTTCCCATTTTCTTGTAGCTAGACTTTTTAACGTCGAGCGTCCGGTCGGACGGGCACAGCGGCATGAGGTGATTTCTGAAAATAAAAAATAATAAAGGACCTTTAAAAGGATAAATCACCATTAATTCTAAATTCTTCTTGTTGTAAGTACCATTCACTTGAGTTCCCCCAATAGGTTTTACTATTTTTCTTATTTTCTAATAGCAGATATTATTATCTTTTAATAAATGTAGGATGTAACAGTCTCCAGTTAAGTTCCGTATATCTTACCTGTAGAGCAGACTAGTCTTGAGCGGCAATTCGAGATGCTTGCCGTCCAGTTTTAGGAACGAGAGTAGGCACCAGCGCAGGAGGCCGTCCATGTCCTGGGGTATCGCGTCTTCCTCCATCTGAGAGTCCTCTGGAACACCATCACACGCATAATCACATTAGCGCTCACATCAAGGAATAGGTGTCAACGAGAATACCACCTGGGAATTGTATTGTAATGTAATTTAATAACGTCAACGGAGTTTAGCCTTTTAGGTTCCCCAATATTTCCTTCGGCGGTCCCTGGGGCCATCAATGCTCAGAGGCGGCTTCTCCAGACTGCTCACGTTCGCTTGAATGGTATTTCTGCGCACGTGGCGATTACTTTGTTGCGTATGTGCTTGGCTCTTCCAAAGGTCATATATTTATTGCGAACTACTCCTACTTGGCTTTACCCAGAGGAAGTTTCCTCATTTGACGATGCGTTGAAGTCAGTAGTTGAGTCGGTCCTCAATGTATCTCTGGATGAGATCCAGTGGAGTCAGGCGGCCCTGCCAATACGTTGTGGTGGAATCGGTTTGCGGTGCGCACGCGATGTGGGCCTTCCAGCATTTCTGGCATCTGCGCATGGGGTTGCGAGCCTCGTCGCTATTATCCTTAGATCGGATGGCGGCCCGGATAGCATACCCTTTGTGTGTGAGGCTGGTTCTGCTTGGTCGGCTCGTAGCATGGGAGCGTCGTTTCCGGAAGAGAAGCATCTCCAGCGAGCGTGGGACGAGGTGGGGGTGAAGCTGCTCCAAAGTCATTTGTTGGATATCGCGACGGGAGTGGATAAGGCTAGGTTGTTAGCAGTGTCCCAACCTGAATCTGGAGCATGGTTACAGGCGTTGCCGTCGCCTCATTTAGGTACCCTAATCGACGACGATTCTCTGCGGGTGGCAGTGGCTTTCCGCTTGGGCTGTAAGGTGTGTGAACCCCACATATGCACCTGCGGTTCTATGGTGGAGGCCAATGGCCATCATGCGTTGTGTTGTCGTCGATGCACTGGTCGGTTTCCTCGCCACCACGCTCTGAATGATATAATACGGAGGGCTCTTGTATCGGCGAACGTCCCCTGCGTGCTTGAACCCCCGGGCCTGAGCAGATTAGATGGAAAGAGACCTGACGGATTGACTTTGGTGCCATGGAAAAACGGCAAGTGCCTAATTTGGGACGCAACTTGCGTTAGTACGGTGGCTGCCAGCCACCTTCGTCGCACCGTCGCCTCGCCGTCTGCCGCTGCGGAGGATGCAGCACTGGGGAAAAGAATTAAGTATGCAGAGTTGGAGTCGTTATACCATTTTGTGCCAGTTGCTGTGGAGACTTTGGGCAGTTGGAGCAGTGAGGCCAAGGTCCTTATTAAGGCGATAGGACAAAGACTCAATGAGGTGACCGGTGACTCCCGCTCCGGATCGTTCCTGGTGCAGAGGTTGGCCATTGCAATCCAGCGTGGAAACGCAGCGAGTGTAATGGGGACCTTTGCTCGGGGAGCGTTAAGGAGTGGGTTATTTTAGTTATAATTTTTTTTTAGAATATATTCATTTGTATTGTTATTGTAATGTTTGGTTATTTAATTATAGTGTTAGTTTTATGTATAGTTATTGACTGTATTAGAAATGTATTTGTAAAATTTGTATTGATTTGATTTTTATTAGTTAGTAACTCAGCATACATAACTATATATATCTCATATTTTAATGCCCATATTTTAAAATTATTTAATAAATAGTGTGGGGGTAACAGCTAAGAAGCAGTTTAGGCTATATTATCATCATCATCTTAGTGGCCCAGTTTCGTCCTGGGCCATTGCCTCGGAGCCCAGGGTACGTTTTGACTATGATCCTGAATTGACAAGCCTGGTAATTACATTGAAGCGGCTGTCGTCTGACCTCCACAACCCACACAAGGGAAACCAGACAATTTGAATCATAGTCGGGACAAACAGCTTAACATGCCTCTGAAGCACGAAATCATCATTCTTATAGGACAATCAGGTGATTCAAGACTACTATGTCCTAACCAAACTGAGAAAACCTACACAAAGTGGTGGTGTTCCCTGCGGGATTCGAATCCATAACCTCCACAGTTTTTTGAGCCCAGCACTCTAATCACTACAGTGGGCAGTTAAGAGTCTATGCTGCCTACATTGTGTAGGGGTGAATCTAAAGTTGTACTGTTGACTGTATCTGTATATATTAAGTACCTGTGACAGCTGTTTCGTCGAGCAGTTCCTCCTCAGTGTCGTGGGGCTGGGGCGGCGGCGGCGCGTCGGCGATGACGGCGGGCGCGTTGGGCGCGGGCGCCGGCTTCACCAGGCTCGGCCACTCCTCCTTTAGCTGCGGCTGGATGCTTAGCTGAAATTATTGATAACAATATTTTTTAAATAATAATATGAGTGTTATAATGCAACGCGAAAGTCTAAAATCGGATATAAATGGGTCAAAACAAAATCAGTTGCTACACTAAATAAAAATTATTCCATATAGGTTTTTGTCACATGAATTCTTGACAGTACTTTTGACTTTTCCAGTATATTATAATTTTTAGATAGGTAGAATATTACAAATAATAACTTTGTTCCTCACCTGATTAATGTCTGTAGCAAGATTTTCAACCACATCATTGGAATACGACGCTGGTCCTAGTTTTGGTCTTTCAATTTTGCCAAATTTGGGCTCCTTGCAGAGAAGGTCTCCATAAACTTGTATTGGTTCTAAACATACTCCTCTGAAATTTAAATGTTCACATCATGTGAAGTCATGTGACAATGAATATTAACATGATTATAAAATATCCTAGAAATGTCAATTTCTACTATTATTATGAAAATGTTAAGATTGTTTTTATACAATCTGTGTATATTTCAAAGTAGCACTTCATATCTGTCAGGCTATGTGTCTGCTGGTCAGTAAGGTCCCGGGAGATCAGTTGGCGAGGGTATTGGGATTTTAAAGGCAGGCTATGCATCTGCAATCCTTGTCGATTGTTGAAATCCTTGGGCAGTGTTGATCAATTGACATCTGGTGACTAGCATGATCGTTTGCTTCTCCATAACAAAAAAAATATTCTAATGCAGAAGCTTGCCACATGAATATCTTACCCAGCCATGTACTGCATGTCGTGGGTGGAGATGGTGGCGCGTCCGACGAGCGCGGCGGCGGCGTTGTCCTGCGTGCTCGCCGCCACCAGCTGCCCGCGCTGGAAGCGGGGACACCCGCTGCGCACCACGCCCGGCAGGTACAGCGGCGCTCCACCCACCACCTACGGTATGAACCATTTTAATCAATAGGTAAGCCATACTGTCCACCATTGGTTGTCAACTCCATTCCAAGAAGATCTCAGATGAACCTGTTTACCTTTATATAAGTTAAAGTTTCCTATTCCTAAAGAAGCACTGCTAATATTTGAGTTTATCAGCTGTTTATACTTAAGAAACAACTCTGTAGGCACAGGTGGAAATAACCTTAAACTATGATTCTTGACTATTTTAGTGCCTCCCTGCAGGCTAAATGGGTGAAGAGTATTTTGATAATGGGGGTGAGCCCCTATATCTCAATGGTTAAAAAGGTTATCATACATTTTAGTCGTTCTATAAGCGAACAGCAGTAGTTTAATTGAGGGTTGTAACCTTGGGCAGCACTGGCGTGTGTATGATGAGCGTGGGCAGCAGCTCGGGCAGCTTCCAGAGCGCGCAGACGGTGGGCACGAGCCCGGCGGCCGTGTCCAGCAGCACGGGCGCGCCGTCCACCACGTACGCGTCCACCGCCTCCCCCGAGTGCAGCAGCAGCCGCGCGCAGCTCGCAGCAGACTTCACCGGCACCAGCTCCTTCGCGCGCTCCTCCGACACGCCCGGGAACCCATCCACTATCCGCTGCACCAAATGCTTCCTACAAAACCAAACCAGATTTCAAGAAAAACTTCTCAAAACACGTTCCAATAAGATGATGATTAAATTTAGGTCGTACTTCTCCGAATTCTTCAGCGTGTTGTTCGATTTCTGTTTGTAAGGTTTGACGAACATTGTGCTTTTGGTTGTGCAATTTTTTCTTCTCAATTTATACTTTCATTTCACGGGAAATAGTATTTTTCCATGCTTTTCGCGGTGTTCGTCCGGGTTTTGTTGACAGTTGGCTGTCGCTGTCACCAAAAGTACTCTGTGGCTGTCACAAACTCACAAATGTCGATGTCGGATGTCAGATCGTGCAACAGCAAAGATCTCCAATACCAAAGATTTTGTCCAATAATTCCATTCCTAAGATTTTGTACAATAATTCCAATATCTTTGCCAATACATCTGTGCCAATCACAATACCTTTGTCACAGATCATAAAAAAGAATCTTTGTGCAATGCAACAGTCTCATCGATATTTTTTTTAACATCAAGTTAAAATATTTCAACTTTATTGTTGCGACTTGATTATTATAAATGAAATCGATATGTGTGATAACTTAAAAGAATTTTAAATAATTACTTGACAAATTTGCTAGATCGTTAGACAACGCATTGGTGAAAATCTTTGCTAGTTAAATTTTAAAGGCGCCTGTATCTAACTGCATCTGTTGTTTTTTGGTATGTATTTAATTATTCATCTTTTTTAATTTTTCTAAGACTCCCTCAACATAGAGCTGAAAGATGGAGTCGAGTGCTGGTTGAATACTAATTTAGACCTAGACCTGAAAAGGAACCTGCACTCTCCATCAGAATCATAAAGATTTATATTTTTAGAACTTTGCTCCAGCTACGGAAATCTCACGAGCTATCTTTTCTTCAACGAAACTTAACTACCTTATTTATTTAACATTGATTATGTTATACTATACCATCTCAGATTAAATCTAAAATTCTGAATCTGAGATCTGAGGTTCTACTTTATCCTTTTTTGCATTCGACCTGTGTTTCGAATCTTGACTGAAGTTTTAACGTAGGCAGTAGGTATCGATTGCGTACAAGGTACCTATGTAGGTTAGGCACATGTATAAAACAAAATTGGATATGCTAAGGTACATTATATAAAATGGCATAACTAGGTCACGCACAAGACACGTAAAAAGGGCCTGAAGCGAAGACGGTGCCGGTGTGGTGCCATCACTGCGGAGGGCCTTCGGAGGCTGGCGGTGCCGAAATGCTTTACGTACCTACCTACGTGAATAATAGTATATCTATACGAAATAAGTATTGTCGTAATCAGGGTGAATGTTTCATTGTCCTAACAAGAACGTCTCGTTACGTCCGACTATTGAATAATTTATGTCATACTTAACTTCTTCAAGGAGTTAAAAAGACACGAGTGAAGAGACTCCATTTAAAAATAAGATATTCATAAATACCTACCCTTCTTACAATTTGCATCATTTTCAATCACAAGCTCAAGTTAGGCTTTTAATATTAGGAATCGATCCCACAAATAAACTGGTGGTGGCAAAGTTGGTGCTTTGCTTTTCTGCACTTTCAAAGGAATATTCAATAGTTGGGTAACTAAAAAGTTCAGGTACCTAGGTGCTCGCATATTCAAGCCTCCTGCAGGCACACTGTTCGTTCAGTAATTAAAATATTAAAAGGGTTTCGTGGTAGGAATGCCTTATGATTATTTCCTGCCTATCACATATAAGTAGGTATAACAAGGACAGAATGCGATTTATGTGTTTATTAAAATAAGTGAGGTTGATTTGCGATAAAATGCGCGAAGTCAAGTAAACACAGACCCACGCTCGCGCCCACCCGGAAGCGAGGGCTAATTGATGATTTATCATACATATGTGACACAGTACAGGAGATGGGCAAATACCTAATTATTACTGTCGTTTCACAAAGATTCAACGAATTTTCATCGTACAATTTTTGAATTTACCTATATTAGACCTTAGAGACATTTTAGGTACTTAGTATCCTATAGGTTTTGCTAAGATGTCGCTATTTTCTTTGCTTTTCAATGTATAGTCATTGCTGACTCACTTCTGTTGTTAATCGTAAGTAAGGCAGTCATGGCTGAAAAACGGCCGGAGGGTAGGTAACTAACACTCTATTTCTAAATATTATTATGATCGTCGGAAAAGTGAGGCGTGACGGTTTGTTTAGCTTTAGCGCTAGGGCTTTGTTGAAGTCTTGCTAAGAACGAGATTCGTAGTAAGTAGGTGTGTAATTACACACCTACTTACTACGTACCTAATTAGGTACGTACATTAATTTTCGAGAAGAGAACGTAGACAAGTTAATTAACCTATAAGAGGGCGCGCAAAAGCCCGATTTTTTTCCAAACAACGCAAGGATGGAGGTTTTCCACTGCCATTTACACTTGAGTAACTTAAATGACAAAGAATAATATCATAAAAACAGCAGAGCACGTGTCGCCGCCTACACGGTCCGCTGCGGCGCAGTAGATGCCTCGCAGCTAATAAATGTAGCAATATCTCATTTAAATGACATGCCAGTTATCTCAAATCAAGTCCAATTTTTCGAGGGAGCCTCAGTCGGGGCGCCTTTGATGTTGTTGTGTCCGGCATACAAAGCCAAGCAATCAGTCGTCCGATCTAAGAGGAGATATGGACCATAATTAAACCTCTGTTGTGTAGGTATGACCGCGAAATAGTTAAGTACATAGTATGACTCCTGCTTAGCGCGAGGTGCAATCATTTATGATCATCCTTTGCGAAACACATACCTACATACTACTATTTGAAAACATCTCGTATTTGATATTGTTGGCGAGAGAAGCACGATTGCAAAAGGACATTTTGCCATGCAGACAATCATACTTCTACAAAGGTATGTTGTCATCTGATTATGGTGTATCTGATAGAAATACATGGATTGGTGAATTGCTTTCTATCATTAAGGTATGGTAACACATTGAGCAATGTCAAGTCGTCCAACGACGGAAAAGGCATCATTGTATGACATTACGGTAGTGTGTCAATCTTTCCATGTAAAAAGCTACATGTCTTCTAGCTGCCTAGAAACTATATTTATAAAATGTACGTCTTGTACAATAAAATAAATAAAAATTACCTGTGTTTACTTTTCTCCAGATGCTGTCTACGATGGTACAAGAACTCCAAACCAAAGCCGACAATTCGACATACGAGTGCATAGGTAAATCAATTTCCACTATGTACAAGTCGGGACAGTACCTAAGCAACAGCTACCGTCTCGACCACGAGACTCATTTCGAAATGTGTCTCACTTTTCCGGAAAACTATTCAACTCACGTTGTTTGTGCGGACCCAACCTTCTTTACTATTTTATGTCTCTTACAAGAGACTATTTCGGAGCAACCGTACCCTCAGGCAGGGAGGCGGTTCATAAAAGAGGCAGCATGTGTCGCAGTGGCCGCTTTCGTGGAAGCGTGTCAAGAGACTCGCCGCAGCCCGCGGGAATGAGATCGGGAACGGGAGCACTAGGGCCGGACTAATGCCCTACATTAGCGAAAGCTAAATCTTCAGTTTTCCTTTCATCATCTTTTCCTAAGCGCTTTGTTCCGATTTGATCAGGGTGCGCTAAAAGCTTCTTTATTTCATGACTGCCTAATTTTTTTACACATAAACTACTTCAGGTGAAGTGCCATCAAATAAAATAAAATTTGAATAATTACTTGCGAAGGGATGTTCAACAAATTTTTATTTCTGCTTCCAGAGGCCATGGAGTGGAGGAGAAAGCAAGGTAAGAAAGAATACCTAATAATTAGGTTTTTATGCCGACTTTTTTGTTGATAGGGACGATCTGTGTAATAAAGGTGCACGACCTATGTTAAGCTTCTATACCGACTTATACTTATATTTCTCACAATATCCTGTAACGAACATTATTAAATGTCTTAAAAATATAAAGTGCAACATCCCTATTCGGGGGTCAGGCGGGAACGGGGGCGGCCCCGACTTGCTGCACTGCGGCGCCGGGATGCACTTATTGGGAAAGCCGCTGCAATACGCTGCAAACAAGTCGCAAACCACATCAATATGGAACAAGTTGGCACGTCACACAGAAAAGCACCCCGCGTTTTAATGATAAATAAATAAATTCCTTGGATTGACACACCAATTGCCCCAAACTAAGCTAGAATCTTTATTTATTTATTTATTTATTGCATTTACACAGTTACTAAAAATTTTCAAAGAAAAACAGTAACACGTGCACCCGGTTAGGGCATAACAATATTATTACATTCCTAATTATTTAAACATTATAAGCTTCTTTCTAAATCTTATAAAGTTATAATATTATTACAATTATAATACAAAATATTTATGATGTATTACATTTCCATCTTAATATATTTTCTATATTATTCAGAGCTACTATATTACTATTATAAAACTTTTAATTAATAACTTTACATATTTTTAAAACTAAACAACTATTACTATAACAATATAATATTTTACTTCAACTGTACATAATATTCATTTATCTTATAATAACATTTATTAAGTAAAAATGTATTAAGTGTATTTATAAACTGTCTATAATCTTCTATCTCTCTTATGTGTTCTGGCAAATTATTGTATAATTTGACTGCCATGGAGTACGGCCCAGAACTATAAAGTGATAAAGTAGTTTTAGGTAAGACCAATTTTTTCCTTTTTCTTAGTTGCATGTTCATGTTAATATTTAAATCATCTGTTTTTCTGAACATATCTATGTGTTTTTTGACAAGTTTACAAGATTCTAATATGTATAATGAAGTGACGGTTAGTATTTTATATTTTATGAAAAAGGGCCTGCAACTTTCTCTAGGGCTTATATTTGCTAATATCCTAATGCATTTTTTTTGAGCTACAGAGAGTCTATGTATTTCGGTGCAGTTTCCCCACAGGGGTATGCCATACCGCAACCATGAATGGGCATACGCATTATCTTGTACTATGGATGCTAGGGAACGGATAGACATAGAGTATAGTATACATAATATGCCCAATGCCCATAGTCATCACACAAACATTTGCCCCTAGCGAGATTCGAATTGGCGACACTCGGTTTTGTAGTCAGGGTCTCTGAGCACTAGACTAATGGGTTGGTGTTGTTTAACCAAGCCAAACCGCCAAAACTTGTAAGCAACTTAATGAGCTATTAGTTACATCGAAACCAATTGCAAACCAAATCAATATGAAACACCTTGACACGATGCACAGCGTACAACAACGCCTTAATTATGGCTTTTTAATAATGTCACTTTAACGACGATCTTTTACGAAGAATTGGAGTTTTTGTTCAATGAAGATAATGATTTTGTTATTGTCAAAACTTGTAACTATGAGAATTGAAAATAATACTAAGTACTTGTGGTA
Source organism: Nomophila noctuella (assembly GCA_958496325.1). Classification (NCBI taxonomy): domain Eukaryota; kingdom Metazoa; phylum Arthropoda; class Insecta; order Lepidoptera; family Crambidae; genus Nomophila; species Nomophila noctuella. The sequence goes on along the minus strand of OY292500.1, from coordinate 13,285,333 downwards.
AGTAATCATTTGAATAACATAGCGTCTAAAAAAGCGTCGTCAAATAATTATGAGAAGGAATAATTAGACTAAGGAAGTAGAAAAGGCTTGAAAGTAAAAGCGAATTAAGGATCCGTTAGTAAGCGCAGTAAGTTCGCAGTTGCGCACCTGTTGAGCTAATTCAATGCTGTTGGGTCAATTCCATTAGCAGGGACTCCGCCTAGCCTGACACAGCTTAGTCCAAAACAGTGAAATAGCTATGTACAATTCCCCTATATTTTCTTTTAGACAACCACCACACAACTACAAACAAAAATGCTTGAAAATTATTGTGTTGCACTGTGATGTGATCGAAATTGCGTTGACAGTTACCTTTCTTAATCATTCGTTTAAAAAACGCTAAAATTTATATAAATAAATAAGGACTTGACTGTTTCCTATGAATTTAGATCTTGCATATTGACAACATTCACTCCGTTGAGTTTCAACTTAATATTCCCACTCAAAACCCCATTTGCAGTCCATTCTCACATGCTCAAGGATCTAATGCAATAGGTAGGTATTTGATGCAAAAGGAAAATCTAAATTTGATGTCTGCTTGATGTGGCAGATTTACTCAAACACGCTTTGTGTTTTATTATAATTTATAGTGCCTTATTGTTTATCATTATTTATTTACTTAAATATGAAAATCGTATTTGGACTGGGCAGTGTTTTGTCGTGCATTCCACATTATGTTAATCAATTTGTTAACAACTTGTTTACTGACATTTTTGGTAGTGGTGATGTGACGTGGCGTGGGTGGAGAGTCCATCGTCGTAAGTTCTTGTTTACAATTCCTGCCGCTAATTGCGTTTGTAATTTAGCTTAGTTTGCTCACCACTTGATGACTCTTAATCATGTAAAGGAAGAAACTTTCCCTGGCCTTTTGCCAAATCTAATCTCGCACAAATTGTGTCAGTTTTCGCTGCATGATAAGTAAGCGCTGCATCGTTAAATCTTAGTTATGGTAAGTTATCAGGATTTATAGAATTTCGTAATGGAACTGTTTTACATTCTCTGGAGTGCACTCATAGACCATCTTTTTGCTGGTTGTCACGCAAGAAATACATGATGATGAGGTTGTCTGTCTCGTTGGCTATTATTATAAAAACAATAAATCGGAGTTTGTAGATTTAAGCATTTGCAAACTGTAAACTGTAATATGATTTGTTTTTGAGTTTCATCATCATTTATGGTTTATACAGATATTGCTGCTTTGAGGGGTTCCGTTGCTTATTGCTGGCTAATTAAGTTCACTTTTACTTTGCGATGTTCGATAAAAATAAAGGCAATCGGTTTCCTCCTGGCGAGAAAATTTGCTCGGCGATCTGCGCGCGCGCAACAAAAACACGTCGTTTTGTTTCAGCGCGTCTTCCGCTCCCACGCCGTGCGCTTGCGTCCGCGCATCAATGCGCTAGTGCCGCCAAGCCTTCTTTTGCTCATGGGACAGTATCACTGCTCATCCACTTAAATAACATGAGACAGCTGTACTGAAACGGGCACTAGGTACAACAACATCGCAATCGTCGCCTTAGAATTAAGCCGAGACATGATCTTAGGGAATGAAATCCTCACAGATTAACCCGATACGATCACATGAAGCCACAGTAATACATTACAAGTAAGACGTCCTAGTCATTATGTTCACAATTACCCATCATCTATGACATTCCGTTCAACTGTAGGAGCTTACATAATAAATATCTGTTTGATTGAACAATTATAACCAATTTTAATTACCTTCTATATGTCACTATTTAATCATTTTACTCATTTCAATTTGTCTTTGTCCCAAATTTTCCGCGACGTGTGGTAGTACTCGCGATGTATGCGCTTGCGCAGCGCTCCCATGCGCGCGCATTGTGTGCGAGCCCGGTATTGTCCGTGGGACAGCCGCGTTTAGCACACTTTGTTGTGATACTGTCATGGGTCAATTGTACAAGCCATCGCTTTTTGCGTCATATTGGGTAGGAATTACATATTCTAAGAAAAACTATTGAGATCGTGAAATTATTAAGGGGTAGACATCAGTGACTTAAGTTCAGTTCGATCTGAATGTGTAACCATGATCCAATCTGTCTGGTTCCCCTCTATGGGTTGCGTAGGTCTGATGGCAGTCGCTTTACTGTAATAACCAGACTCGCTAAATCCTGGATCATGGTCAAATGCGGACAGCGCACAGAAACGGGATAAAACGCTAGGAAGAAGAAGAAGAAGTCATCTTACGGTACAAGATTTTCGCTTCTAATTCTAATGTTTCGTCGATATCCATCTGTTTAGCTCTGAGCCCAACGCCTCGTCCGACATGTAGGTACGCCATCAGGCAATCTTTATTGCATCCCCCGCGTATCTGCGCCGTTTGTCGGGTCTCTTTGTGATGCGCACGCGCCGCTCGGGGGCGGGCACATGCTAATGCAGATACTGACCGCAGATAAACCCTCACAGATTTATGGATATCAATAGATGCAACGAATCATTTGACAGTTATGCTATCCTTTTTCTCCTTATTATGAATCAAGTGTGATCGAGCAAGATAGCAGACACGTAGGTACTCCTTCTGCCGCCTGATCTGTCAAGTGGGATTACGTCATTATCGCGTAGGCCTCGTCTTCAGTTGAGGGAGACTAAGAGAGGAACAGACTTAAGTGAAAAGTTAAGTGAATATTTTACGTTTTTGTAAAGACATTCAAACGTGACATATGGAGCATCTATGGTATTCAATAATCTAAGTAAACCCTATACTAAGTCTAGGCTGAGGATATCGCGGAAAAAAACATGCAGATTATGCATCTCCCGGGGCGGGCGGAACTAATGCTAGATGTAAGATGGGATTGGACACGGAGCGCGGTTTAAGAATTCCGAAGATGGCTGGCATTCTCCGGCTGAAACAGACATATCCACCTAATTCTACTTGCCCTGTAAATCAATTAACAAAGAATGTCAATTTTATTGGTCGGTGATGGAAAATAGCAATTGTTTTACATTGTCACTGTGTTACGTTGACGTTTCGTGGCTATCTATCGGTCACAGCACTAGATCGCCCAGTGCATCAGTGATAGCGTGTTATCACATGGCCGGTAGCGGGTGTTACTGACCCCTTATCAATGCAGACGTTATACATTAAATTAAATTTATTCGACCTCCTTCCGCGGTGTGGCGAAATGATATCAATTGATTAGCTTCGTCATAATTTGTTTACGACCCGGAGAATTGGTACTATTTTCTAATCCAGTAAATATTTAGAACTCCTAAAATTTCATTAATCAGTCAATCAAATTCAAAACCCATATTAATTGTGAATCATCACGTAATTTGCCTAATCCTGTACCTACTGCTAACATTTAGTTTATTATGAATATTCAATAGCTTTGATATATGTAATACCTACTTGACTTCCTAATTGGAAGAGTGGTGGAAAGCCTTAGGACGGATTACGTTGAATTCTGTAACCTATACATATTTTTGTTGGTCTCACTCACATAAAGATTTTTGGTTCATGGCTTTTTCAAAGACTTTGGCACAGATTGAAAAATATTTAGAAAAATAAGATGCCCACACTTGAACACTGGCTGTGATTACAACTATGTACTTAGGTATTTATTATATTATTATTTATTACATAGTAATCGGGATCTCGGATCATATTATATCATCGTAGAATTATAATCAGCGTTCTACGTAGTTCTGTTACAATATTTTGTTTTTCTACCCTCGTATCAGTTGGTACGTCTGCAGTTACATACGAAAAGTATAGTTCCGATTTTCTGGTTCTACCTTCGTTTGGGTAATTTATCCGCAAACTCCGTCCAAAACTTATCGCTTTGGATGCAAGTCTCGGCGGAGCACGACCGGCGCGTCGTCATATCGCACCGCGCGGCCGGGCCGAGCGCACGTCTGTTCCGCGTTCGTCTGTCGCTCCGTGTTGCGCCGACTCGCGACGTCGCGTGTGTTGTGTTGTGTTGTGCTGGACCGCAGTTATGCGAGGACTTGCCGCTTGTTGATGTTGTTTCGGTGAGTTTTACATTTTAGTAGGTAGGTAGTTTGGCATTTACTTTTCGGGAAGTTGGGAAATCTTTTAAAGACTTCTGAAAATTTTTGTTATTGGTTTAAATTTAATGTAAACTATCACATTAATTACATGAGTGACGATGACTTAATAAGTTTGAAACAATCTCGTCCCAATGAATGTTACAATTTTTTCGCAATTTCTCGTCGATCGATAGATAATCCCTTACAATAAAAATATTTAACCAGACTCAACTTCTACATAGATACTTTCAAATTCATTGGACCCTTTGAGCCTACCATAAATATTAATATACATATGTACTTGCACATAATAAACTAGCATACCTACTTATTTTGAAAAGTAGACATCGAATTTCATAATTTAATAATAACAACAGCCATTCTGAACAGAAACGTTCTGAAACATGTCCAAGTTTATGCAGTCATCAATTAATTGTAAGATTATAAAGTTATTAAGTACATAAAAAAAAAAAATTGTTTTTCTAAGTTCTATTGTTAATAATAATTTATTAGCAGATAATTACCAAATAACTTGGCTGACTACAAGAGTATTTTATTCTACCAGTTCACAAATACTTTCTTGTATTTTCAAAGTAAACAGAAGAAATTTTAACTTCATCATAATTTGTAACATAACATGATAATAACTGACAAATAATAGGTTCACTTTATAAACGCTTTTTACTACATGTACCAACTTACATAATTATTTGGTTCTTTATCGCATAACTGCACAAAGCAACTTTTCAGTAACTTGGGCTACCCACTAAATCTCCTTATTGTTTTATTCGAGGAACCTATAAAACAATACCCGAAGCTAAATGGCACAATGTTAAGACTTGTGTTGTTACGGGTCTAATCTCTTCTTTGGAAATCCACTTTATTTCCCTTAGTATACTAGACGCTAAATTCGCAATAGGCATGAGATAAAAAAAAGTTACACATAGTACCTAATGATGATGGATTTACCTCTTATTTTAACAAAGTGACTCTCGCCAGTTACAAGTTTCTAAATTATAATATGAGACGGAATTAAAAATGCACCCCCTTTGCCCATTGGTTTTGGGCATTGGCATGATCATGCACGATGAAATTGGACTTGGATAAGTTTCATTAATAGGTATACACTCCAAGTGCAAATGAACATATCGGCGTACATGTCGTACGTAGGTAGTCGGACATTAGCATATTATGACAATTTGTAGCAGTTGGTATTTTTGATATTATCAAGTTAGATCTTTGTAGATCAGCCTTGAGAAAATGGACTTCTTGGTGACAATTGACATTATTTAGATCAATGATACACAAAACATATCATTTTGTGGTTTTAAGCGTTTTAGTGGAACTTAGTGCCTATGCTGTTCTGTTTTTCAGTAATGCGTTCTATTATCCATCCTGACTACATATCAAATCTAGTCTATGTAACCGCGACATAAACTCAGAAGCTCGAAGTTCAGCAGGTTATAAATTGATTGTTTAAAAAATTCTATAGTCTCCTAATGTTCTCATTTTGTAATAAGTTTCTCAAATATGTTTATGCACTTGTTCAACACATTTCCATCTTTGAGATGGTAGCAAGATAAAAAAATATTCGCAAAAGCTTTTGCTTGACTAAATGCTATTGATTTATCACTGCCTAAGCTTGCGTCGGCATCGCTGCCGGTTGCATTATGTCCAGTGGATATCGCGTTGCATCAGCGATCGCGCCGTATCAGCATGACCGCTGGAATCCTGTCAGATCCTTGCACGCGCGCCGCGGTTGACATTTGCGAAACATGGCCGCATGGGTCGCTGCCACCGTGCGCATGACAGCTCGTCCGACGAGCTGCCAGTAATCAGTAATTAACGATTGGATCATAAGATAAACCGAGAATTACCAGATATTGAGCTACTTGCTATAGGCCACAGTTCGTTATATATCTGCTAAATCTGCATAATAATAAGAGGCATGTGCATTACGCCATTTTTCATTTTATGTAACTAATCGTATTGTAATTCCACTAATCTTAAAGAATTAATTCCCCATCGTGGTTTTCCATAAAAAGTAATCAGATAAGACCTTTTTGATTTTAATTTCATATTTCTTTACCTAGTTAGCTCTTTTGGTGTCCGTCGGTGAAATGCCAGTGGTCTGTTAACAGACAGTGGCCTGACATGAAAAATACCACGTTGACATGAAAAGTATCTTGTAATCAGTTTATTTCAAACTTTGTATAAAAAACTTACCCATGTTTTAATTCATCTTACTTTCCATTCCATTATCGTAAATTCCACTGCACCTACTCTTTGGCTGTAGTAATAATGCCTAGTGCGGATATCCATTTATGCGTTGAACATTTAATGGAAATACTCGGATTTTTTGCTTTTCTGCTAATTGGAGTCAAGGCCAGGGGTGTGCAGGTTTCCTAGATGGATCTATTTAAAACAGGCGGTACCTTACGGGGCAAGAGTCATCGGCATAGGTAGGTATTACGCTCGTTGAAAAAATACAGCCTTAATCTATTAAGAGCGGTTTATGCAGTAATTGCAGTATTATGCCACAGTTGGATTAATAGTTTTTATTCTATTATATTAAAAAATGGTTAGAGATGTCCCAGAAATGTATGGAGCCTCGGCCTGGTCCATGTACGCTATACCTAAATATAGGCGAATAAGTCTACTTCAGTTTTAATCATTCCAATTCTTATGGAAAACCTTAGTTTTTTGGCTGAAACAATAAATTATACCACAATATTGCAACTCAGTACAATATGGCGGAGGACGCATCCATAGAGTAAAGTAAATACATATACCAAGACGCATCTTTGAAACTTGAATGACGATTATCCGTCAGTTTATTTTTGTTTTGACAGTATGCAGTTTATTTCACAAAGTATTTATATTTTTAGGTTACAAACGATCTAAAAAGGCTGGGGCCCAAAGCTGTGAATCCCAGTAAAGAAAAAAATTACAGTTGCCATCTTTACGAAGTAAAGTGAACAATAAGGAATTTGATTTTATTTTTAAGCCACTAAACTACGGATCAAAAATGTTTTATTGTATTTTTAATGGAAATAGCAATATTTTACCGATTTTTTGGTTCCACGTACATGGTGCGGGCCTGGGATGGGACATCTCATTTCACGACGAGATGGACGTCCTGGTCCATGTACGTTATTTTTATAAGTATTGTAGAATATTTAAGAATCAAAGAGATGCAGCCCTAATATGTATTAATCTGCTATCATCACTGACACCGACCGCGTCGCGCCACACGCGTTTAGCTCACATGCGCCCGCGCACTCCATGTCAATTAAAAATTTAATCTCTTGCAAGATTCTAATAATCTCTCTACGGTTCACGTCCTATCGAACTGTGATGTGGGTTGCAGGGTTATATGGGTTATTTTTGTTTTTGTGTTCATTTGAGAATAAGAAAATTAATATCATATTGTTGAAACCAAATAAGGATAATGTTAGGTAGATGTTTAAATGGATACCAAACATTATTTCATGCTCAGTAAACAACTTGAAAACGTGTTAACAGATAATTTTAATTTTCAACACGAGACGTTGTGTTCTGCTGTAGACAAGATTTAATATTGTGATAAAGAGACCACGACAAGTGAAACTGAAACTCAAAATAAATGAAAAACATCAGTTAAGTAGGACGTTCCACGCAGCTTCAGTAATTATGTAAATCGGAACTCGGATGGTTTCCGATGTTGAAGCCAGTGATCTGGCAGTGTTATCTCCGGTGCATAGTTTTCTAGTCTCTTCCTCGTGAAAAGGATGTCAGCGCGTACGCAACTGTTACATCACTACGGCTACTTCGTACTAATTATTCGGCATTACGCAATGATGGCCGGCAAACAGTAAAAATGCCCGTGAGTAAGTGGAGCGGGCGCTTTCAGCAAATGTACTTTACATTTGCTGAAAGCGCCCGCTCCACTTAGTAAAAACAGATATGGAGTCTATATGCGTCTTTCATACCACTGGTATTTAAGTATAAGTCAGCTATCTCATGTCTTATTATAAGACTGGAATTCCCAGGGTACAGGTAGGATAGCTGTGAATAGTGCAAACTTTGGTTACCTTGTGGCCGTTGTTTCAAGTTATTATTATACCAAATTTTATCTAAGAAAAACGTAATGGAGAAAACATCTGATATAATGACGTACCCAGTTAGCAAACAGATACGATAAGCAGCTATTACCGAAAGATAAATAGCTGAACTTATTAAAATTGTAGGCATATGCTGACTAAACACGGTTGTCGCCATTATGAGGACCTACAAAAGAGAGGTATGGTAGGTAACTAAATTATTGATGTAATCAGAACTAAGTACATTGTAAAACTGCGTATTTACACTTTTTTGTATCACATATCGAGACCACAATAAAAATATTTTTGCATTTATAGGCATTAAATTGAATGACTACTGTTTGCGGACTTACCCGCTATCAGCCGACCTCGCGGTTTCTGCCATTGTGCGCGTATCGCTCGCAATCACTGACTTAATATATCGAATACAAAGTTTAATATAAATATTCCACGACATACCAAAATAACTTAATAAATAGAACTACAACTGCATTTTCAAAAACATTGTTTCAGATATCAATACATCCTAGATCTTCAGAAATTAACGTTTTTGCGTACTAGGTATCACGGGCCTATCGTGTCAACAACTATAGTAAGGAATTAGGATTTGAACCAAAAACCTACAATTTAGAAAACAAATACGAGTATACTAAGTTAAGACATGCTTTGATCCGAAAAACAGTCCAGAAAATAAATCATGTTCATTCCATTCCATTGTTCCCTCAAATACAAAAACAAAATGATCAACTACGAGCATTTCCTCGGTTGTTTACTAGGTACATTTTACACGTATATCATTAAATAAAAGAAGTCACTTACTCGTTTTAAAAAGGTAATAAATAGCAATAACGTTCCGTAACGTAATTAGCAGCCCTTATAGAAAGAAATTAATGTAATTAAGCTTTGCATGCCGCACTTCTGCGGTAATACTGGTTTTTGCGTGCGTGCGAATGAAAGCTAGTTCCTTGTGTGAGGATTTATGCGATCAAAAAACACTGCACAATATCTGAATCTGGATCAACGTCTCATGTCAATAAATTTATCGGAAGAACTTATGATAAGGTTATAAGAATATTGTTTAAGTCTTCGTCACAGTACCGGCCAAACACGATGGGTCCTTCAACATGTGAACAATATAAGACACAAAAGCATATTGAATCATTGACTTACAAGGATATCGATTAAGGATACGTTCAATCAACGAATATAAGGTATATTCGTCATCTTTTCTAATATTATAAATCGTCATAAATAAATTAATCAGAAACAACACACAAAAACATTCATCACGTTTTTGTTTTTATTATCACATGGAAGGTCTTTCTGTACTAACTGCTTCATCAAGTGAACTCTCTTAATTGCAACAATGGTCCTTGAAGTTCCTAAGTTACTGTTCGCGTGTTTGAGACCTATCTGTCACACAGATCAATAGATAATCTAACTGCAGCCGCCACATTTATTTCATATTGACAGCAATATTTAATTGTGCAACAGTAATAGATGTAAAATCGGCTGTCAGTCGTTCATCTATATATCGTGATCAATCGCGTCAGATGCTAGAGGTCAAATGACCAGTGTAATGCAAAAACACTGGTGGTAAACTAACCTTCACTGGGAATATAAATCGGTTCAATACCGTATTTTTGTACTTCCCTTACGATTGCCGTATTTGTGCTTCAGTTGATCTAAGCACTTAAAAAAACTTGCCTAAAAAGTGACCTTACAGAAGTATCCTTTTTTTTCGCAGTTATTAAACCCGCAATAATGATAAAAGTTTGCTTTAATTTTTTGCACTATTATTTTTTGAGAAGCTACGCAGGTTCAGTAGAATGAATAAGTAATTTCGCAAAATTAATTTGCATTTCAAGTTTGTGTAAAAAAAATTGATATCGTTGTAATTTCAGTACACGATTTAGCCACTGCGAACATACATCGGCGTACCTGGCTAGATTTCTATCATCCTTTTTCTGCACGAAAAAACAAAAATCATCAATCTTGACTACAGCTCAGTTAATGGTTAACCTTGTAAATGACTTAATTAGTAACTCAAGTAGAGTGCACTTATCTTAATCGTGCAATTAAGCACTAATGCTGGGGCTACTTAGCTCAAGGCAAGATAATCGAGCTAATAGGAAATTGCCGTCGTCGTCTAGCCTAAGCTTAAGCTTAAGACATGCCCTAACACGCCCGTTTTATATAGCCGCTGCCCGCGACTCCGTCCGCGTGGATTTCGGTTTCCGCACAGTATTAGTTTAAAACCTTCCTCGACACATGGACACAACACATTTTTTTTCAATTTTCTAACATTAGCGTGTTCAAACAAACAAACTCGTCAGCTTACTGTAATAATAGTACAGATGGTGTACAACCACCTGACGTGGTTGCCTTCCCAGTAAGACCAATATTTTTCTTATAAGTAAGTACGTACCGGAAAAATTCCTAGTTTTTGAAATATATATTTAGGTACTTACTATAGTGCGCAGAGATCCAAAAAGAGGTTGTTAAAATATATTAAATTTATTATACGATTAGTGCTAACCCTAGCGTGATGAATGTCAACAATAATACTTATACTCATTAAACAGCTGTATCTGCAGCGCGTCACGGGCGAGTGATACCGCGACTGCGCTCCCGCACGTTACTGCACCAAGATTACTTAAAAATAGAGCTATTTCTGTTTATCTTGACGGAGAAAAACAACATTGATAATTATTAATAAGTTGGCATAAGAGCATGTGTCAGATAATCCTTCGAAACCTCGTAATACGAATATTACAACTATGGGTGCCCCATAATCGATTGAAAAAATAATTGCTGTACTTATTCATTGAACTCATATTACTATTTACAAGCATAAGTGACTACTCACTGGCTGTATGACAAGCATCCGGTTTGACAATTATTTTTGTATCCTTTATTTTCTCAACGCTTTTAGAGATATTCAATCATCAAAGTAATTGATAAAAAATCGACACACTGTCTGTGGGTAGAATCAACTAGGATGAGATAAGCTTGATTCAATATGCTCGCGTCTGTTGACAAAATATTTGAGTAGGAGTCGTGTTCCATGTTTGTGGATACCGACTTGTGTTGAGAACAATTACCGGCGTCGTGTGTCGTCTATAGATGCGACGCCGGTTATTAACGATTTTAACCGTGCGGGTAAATATGCATTTTTCGTTAGAAACGGTTAATAACCCGCATTTTATGCATTTTACGGTTAAATTCTACTAGATTCCGCTAGATGTAAATAAGTGTTTGTATAATAATAATAGTAATAGATTGTATATTAGACGCAATTATAAATTAAAGCGACATATAATTTAACATTTACGTTTCGTAGTATTTGCGTGAAAGAGTAACAGACATCTATCCATCCATCTATTCTTACAAACTTTCGCATTTATAATCTAAGTAGGATTAGGTAGTAGGATAACATCTAAAATGAATTTTATTTATCTTTATTATTTTCCCTTCACAAAGGAAAAAAACAATACCCTTTTTAGCTGTCACTGTCAGATAACTAACCGTTAACAACTGCATTTTATCGGTAGCTAACCAAAAATTTGGTTATTTAACGGTAGCTAACGGGTTTTTTACAACTATAGTGTCGTCTCGCCGTCCACTATGTCCTGCGTTGTAGTGTAGTATGTCTGCCCACTGTCGCCGCCTCCGCGCGCCTTTACACTAATTGATTGTGAACTGCAGATATTATAATAGGATAAAAAAACTCACAAAATCACATACATGACTGCGTTTACATAAATGTACATCAGAATCAACAGTGGTATTACAGATATCTATACTTATAATAAATCTGTAGAGAGGTCAATTCTGTACATTAAATATTTTTCCAAAATAACTATCAGGGGGTGTTTAGTGATCGATACTGATACCAAAAATGCAATCAGTAAAATTTTTGTCTGTCTGTCTGTCTGTCTGTCTGTCTGTCTGTCTGTCTGTATGTTCCTTATAGAAACAAAAACTACTGGACGGATTTTGACGAAACTCGGTACCATTATTCTTCATACTCCTGGGCATATTATAGGATACTTTTCATCACGCTACAATCAACAGGAGTAGCGTAGTGAAGGGAAATGTGGGGAAAACGGGAGAATTTACTCCATTTCTTAAGCTTCAATCACGTGTGCAGCCTTAATGGTTATAGTTACATAGAAATCATGTATGACAGAAATATTCTACATAAAATTGCCTAAAAAATATCCCCCAACAGCATATGTCTATCTGTTATGGTTGACTCACAATAACACGTGTAACTCATGATCCAAATTGGTTTGAACGCGCTAAGCTCAGGAACTACTGGTTCGAATTGACAAAACATTTTGTGTTGGATAGTCCACTTACCACTTACCATTTGTCGAGGTAGGCTTTAAGCTATTGTATGTATATTCCTTTATTTTATCATTGTAAATTGTGCTAGCGAACTGTTTAGTTCTAAAATGTGTCGATAGATGGCGCACCTCGCTAGAGGCGCGGCCGCGGATCTGACTCGCGGTGAACAGATGATTTCTCAAATGTATAAGGTCTCCAGATTATTGTTAAGCGTTTTCCATCACTTAATTTGACAAATATTTCTATCCTGAGTGATGAGTTCCATAAAAGTGTGCAAGTTGACTGCATGCATATAGACCGTTGTTTTATTCAGCTATTTTTAATAAGACTGTGTGCGGAAATCGTAACCCACGCGGACGGAGTCGCGGGCGGCCGCTAGTACTTAAATAAATACATATAACACCCAGACGAGGACAAACAGACATGTTCATGCACACAAATGTTGGTCCTGTGCGGGGATCGAAACTGATAGTCACCTTCGTGAACACTACACACGTAACTGGTTCTTCGGTGAAGCTTTCTGTTTGGCTACATTTGCCTATAGCGCAGCCATCGCCGTACTGCTTTTAATTACATATCTTCTTTCAATTTATTTTCGAAGTGAAAATGTCACCAAAAGAGTCTGTTATACAATGCATAAAACTGAGTAATTGATAGTATTGACCATGTGTCCCTTCACAAGTTATGAGGCACATTCTATGGAAGCCATGCCCATCTTCCATCAAAGCACGAATGTTATTTCCACAACCATGACTGGTGATCGCGCATTGTTGGATCAGGTGATCCGTTTGTTCATTGATCTCAGATTGGCTTTTTCCACAGAGTTGTTTAACTTCCGACATCTTTGTGGTCAATTCATATAATACAAAAACACATAGTCGCGTCGTGTAAAGGCGTGTCACGTGTCGGCAAGCGATCATCAATGGGCTCGTTTTTGCGTGGACCGGCGTGATGTCACTTGCCCAAGTCTGGCGCTGCACCTGCGCGTCTGAGGCGTAAAAACAACCGCAGCACATCGGGAAGTCCATATTGTTTACGAGGGAGCAAAAACATCGCCGCCTTGTCCTCGGCTCATGTGGGATTGAAGCTGATTGCGTCGTTTATTTTCAGATATCGGATAAAAGTTACACCGTGTAGTAACTTATTCCGCTGCCCGTTTATTGAGGATAACTCAGGATTACTCTTGGACAATCTTTTAGAACATTATGTGACATTAGCGAGGACATTAGTGCCGGTCTTTCCCTGCTCGGGTACGAAGGAAACCGCAGGAGTTTAGTGGGTAGTGGGACATAAAGTTCTGAGCCCCACACACGGCTGCAGGTTTTGCTGAAGTGTACTCTATGGGGCGTAAAAGCGTTCTCCTGCGAAAAAAAAAGTACTAGAACGAATTCACGTTGAATGTGCGCTCTTCTCCACTATTTATGGTGGTTGCTATGAAACGATGTAAAATGTTCCAACGAAGTATCAATTGGCCAGGAAGTGGACCGAATAATATACCTCGGTGGTTAGCGATGGCTTATGCTCTTACGCTCTGGGTTGTGCAAACATAATGATAGCATGTATATGAGAGAAAATGCCGTTAAATATTTAAGCTGACGGGAAGAACATTTAAAATTTAAATTAATTTTATAGAAACGAAAGTAATTGCTTTTAAATTACCGCAGCTCGTGGATATTTATCCATTCATAAATTAGTTAAGAAGAGTGAAAACATTGATGGTACATATTAACTTCTTCTGCGGACATTCTCGCAGTAAACTTTAGCGAAAGTGTAATTATAAAAGAAAATAATTGACATAAAGTCTTAAGGTGACATCTTGATTATGAGACCACTATCATTAAAAAGGTTATATATATTGTAAAGATGGTGTTTAAAACAATTAAATAAATTGTATAATTAACATATAATTACAATACATTTTCATCCTTATAACGTTCTTCCGTTTTATATGACTGTTAAAATACGAATGATAAGATGTTGTAAACTCTTTCAAGTCAAATGATATAATGCCTAGAGCTAGGGAAATTCTGGAGGCCACCAAACACCAACAGGATGTCAGATCTGCATTACATGTAACCTAACAAGCAATCTAATATCGAGGCTAATTTAGCAAAGCTGACAGACTGATCGGATGTTACAAAATCTGTCCCAAAAAGATCAAAGCTACCGTTTGTATCGGGATTGTTACGTGGTTCCCACGCGCGAAGGTCGCGGCGCGGACGGCCAATGTCACCGCATAATACCACAGATAATACTGCGCGGCTTCCGATAGCGATTACAGTTCTAAGCGATAATGGCGATGGCCCGGAAGCCGCGCAGGAGTGTGATCACCACGCTGCTCACGTGCTCCCACAGCGCTCGTGTCACGGATCGCGGGTTAACACCGATCCGACATGACGAAACATGGATTCAATAGGAATCGGTTCATTATCAAAATCTTGAATGGGAGACTGTTATTGTATGTCCGTAGTCTCGGCAAGTTGTTAGTACCTATTACTGACGTAGAGAAAATTTTTTTGATTTCCTCATTATGTTTTTTGTACAACTGTAAATTTTAGTAATGCTCAAGCGCCATTATATCTGTATCTTTATTATAGTCATGTTAACCTTGTGAATTTGTATAACAATATTTTTGAGCGGAAGCTTACCAATATTAGTTGAGAAGATGGTCTGCAACACAGCAGCTTTTTTCAATGTGTACCTACTTTACTTTACTTTACTTTTTGTGATAGCGAAACAATTTATTTTACTTCAGCAATTCAAAAGGATACAGTTAAAAATAATTTGTTTTGCATAATTACAGGCATCTCCTTCAACGATGATGAAATCTTTCATCATCATCCTAGCGCCTCTCCCGGTTGCATCCTCGGCCATTGCCTTGGAAGCCCAGGGTACGCTGCGACTATGATCCTGAATTGACATGCCTGGTTATTACAATGGAGCGACTGTCGTCTGACCTCCGTAACCACAAGGGAAACCAGACCAGTTGGATCATAGTCGGGACCAACGGCTTAACGTGCCTTCCGAAGCACGGAATCATCATTCTTATCGGACAATCAGGTGATTCAAGCCTGCAATGTCCTAACCAAACTGGGAAAACCATCACAAAGTGAAAGTGTTCCCCGCGGGATTCGAACCCACGACCTCCGAGTTCGTAGTTTTTGAGCACAGCGCTCTAACCACTACACCACGGAGGCAGAAATCTTTATTACCTATATTAAGCTGATAACGTTTATTACAATGTGCAGTTACTGCGTATAAATAACACTGACCGTGACACATTTATGGCATCGGTAATTATGTGCAGTTGGTTGCAACGAGTAAGATTTCCAAGTTTTTATTTTGCTTCTAGAAGTAAGAGCGCCTACTCCGGCACGAATTTATTTTTTGAATAAATAGATAAAAACATACGGGTGGAATTGAGAACCTCCTCCTTTTTTTGAAGTCGGTTGAAAATAACCTTCAGGACGGGAACCTCCCCCAGACGCGGGGGTACGACCATAGTCACCAATTGGTCGGTAGACGGGTTGGTGACCGCATTATGATGAATGATAAAACGCAGGGTAACGCTGCTACCCGAGTGCCCATTCCCTCGTAAAGTCTCTTAGCCGCAGTAGCATAAAAAAAATAACTATCATTCTTACATTTATATGCAGAATCTTCCAGTTTAAACCGGCGTGACTGAATTCACATCTGCTTGTCTCTTTATCTTAGTACTAGCTATAAATAATACCTCATATCGAGCTATCAAAGAGCTCGGATCTCCCAAACTGTCCGTGCTCCAGTAAAGAGAGCACTTTCCCTCGTCCCGATCTTCGTCAGTGATTATGCGCGCTCCGCGGAGCGTGCGCTCATTCTAGTTCAACATTTGAACGCACTCTTAATTTAACTAATCCGTTTCGTTTCGTCTGCTCGTCTATTCCGCTTGCTTTCTTCCAGTTGTTCAGCTGTCGATGCGATGGATGTTTATTTATTTATTTATTTATTTATTTATTTATTCCCAAACTTACAACTATCCTTACAGGCTTATCCTAATGCGATAGTGTAACTAATTATTCTTAATATCTAATACATACTTATCTTAATCTAAATTCTATACATAATCCTACTTATAACTAATATAATACAGAGCCTTTGTGAACTCACTCAGAGAACATGAAAAAATATCAATATTTTCGTTTTTGTTATCTTGTTCTTTTAATTGGTGGCTTAATTTACACTGAAATTAATGTAGAAAAAACCGGCCAAGAGCGTGTCGGACACGCCCATGAAAGGGTTCCGTAGCTAAAAGATGGCCCGACCGCTTAAGACACCATTTGGTAAGAGCAACTGCACGTCATAAGTTGGTCGAGTTGTATAAAAATAACTATGTATGATGCAGAGTTCGCTATAGTTTTCGTTGAAAGTGCTTACTTGGAGGTATATAGGACATTTTTTTCAGAATTATTGTAATAGTATTTCAAAAGTTAAGGGGGGGGACGCTCTAATTTTAACTTTGTATTAATATATCTCGTGACTGGGGTGTTTGATCCACATGGTTTCAAGGCAAGTTTTATTGTATTTAAAAATATCTTTTTAACGATACCCCACACGATGGGGTAAGTCGATTTTTTTTTCGAATTTACTTTTCCCTGTATGGGAGAGGGGGTAAAAATAATTATTTTTCGATTATTTTAAAAACCAATTCTTGAATTATCACTATACATCTCTCCACCAATTTTCGTGGCTATCGGTTCAGAAACGGCGGAGAACGAGCCAGGACAGACAGACAGACAGACAGACAGACAGACATGACGAAACTATAAGGGTTCCGTTTTTTGCCATTTGGCTACGGAACCCTAAAAATCGCCAATAGTGTCCATGTTGGGTGGTGAAGTAGGTTACTCCTATACTGTTGGAAATTTGTTGGAAAGAAAGCACCTTTGACCTAGTAGATATTCGGTCATCTAGGAATCCATAAGAGCTACAATCCATTGAGCATTCCTTAGAACGTTACGTAATTGTCAATTTTTAACAAGTTAACATAGCCAGTACGAACAATATGACGCTATCATATTGTAATTACATATACAGCGCAAAAAGTATTTATGGCCAAAACATACTCTTGCTCCAATATTGTATTCCTCACTACAAGCACCTACATCTCGTTCTCGACCAACTTGACAAGCCACCCTATTAGAAGTGATCCGATATTAGAGTATAAATAATCCATCTATTCTCGGAATACCAAAGTGAAGTTAATGTAATGTGGTGCACGTCGCGCGGCGCGGGCGCAGGAAACCGTCACAGCCGCGGTTCCGCGCATTCTAATGGCATCCTTTGAGTTTCTTTTCATGTTTGTTTGTTTCGTTAATAAACTGTCATTCGTAAACTTCTCATTTTTATAGTGGACGTAGACTTCGATTCCGTTCATCTTCAAGTGATTCCCGATGTAAAAAACTTTAAATACGTAACTGTTATAGTTAAATTACAAATCTCAAAATATGTGCAAAATTTATCGGAGTTGTTCCTATCATAATCAGATGGTACTATAAATGCAGATACGACAACGTGCCCAAGAAAAAATTGAAAACGATATAGAGGCTAAATTAGGTAATGAGTAAATAAGAGGTAGATAGATAATACCAGGATCTTAGCATTGTTCCTGTATTATGTGTCACGAACAGGCGTGATTACACAATTGTCCTAACCGTAGGAAGTAATAAGTTGTCGAGTTGTCGCGTTGCCGTCCGCTGACGAAATGCGAATAGGTCTTTTTAAACGACTTCATTGAGAGCGCGAAATGAGGGCAAATGATGTTGTTTACTGTTTAACATAACTAGTAATTTTTTTTTTCCCAAAATCATCCGTCTGTACACTTTGCAAAAATGATCTGTTGGTTTCTTCTTGAGATTATTTAAAAATCCTAAAGGAGCCAAAAGGATAAAATTAAATGCTAATTTTCGGTCTTAGTGTATTATATTTATTGTCTTCGCGAGTAACTTGAGAAATAGCTTTGCAACTTTGTGTGTTAGGCGTTGCTTGTACTTGGCAACAATAATAATGAATAGGATCCAGATCTTTGGAATCAGGCCAGATTTCAAGACTTGTTGATATCAATATGGTTAAAATATTTAAACCCTAAGCTTTGGCATTGAACTCGTAGTGTTTCATGGTGTACACGTGTTGTACCGCTCTCGCTTGAACCAGGACAAGCGACATATGTGTCGCATTAGAGATTTAGGTCAACGTCCATCGCTCTTCGTAATAACCACTGGGACGTCTCAAGAGACCGGCACTTTGATTACGACAGATGACAAATAATGGAATTACGGTAGCTCCTTATTAAGCCGCTTTTGGAAATGACAGATTGCTGGTGGTCAAAGAACTCCTAACTATGCCGTGGGAACTAAAATTAAAATGGTTATTATTAAGAGTTTGATTAATTCTAGATTCGTTTGAGGCCCTTTGTGGTATTGTGTTAGTTAGTATTGTGTTAGGCATTTCTATTACTCATTCATTTGTGTATACCACATCATCATCACAGTTACTTTGTAGTAATGTGGTTTAATAAGCCCTTAGGGATGGAAGATGAAAGCTCAGCTTTCTGATATGTGCCCATGCGGGCAACCTCGGGTCATAAACAAGTCGCGGAGACCACATTCTGATGAAGACCGTTAAATCTGTAACAATACCGCAAACTGCTCGTAAATCTTAAAGCTTGACGTATAAATATGGTAGACTTTTGTGCTATTTTATTTAGCCATTTGTTTATAATGTAAAACATTTTCATTCTGTGGTACATTATTTTAAGGTTTAGGTTTAGGTGGTAGGATTATAAGGTTTTGGAAATTAAAATCAAAGTATTACCAACACTTAAAAAAAAACATCAGAAAAATCCTACTACTATCCTATCCTACTACTATTATAAAGGCGAAAGTTTGTATGTGTGGATGTGTGGATGTATGGATGTATGGATGTATGGATGTTTGTTACTCTTTCACGTAAAGACTACTGAATAGATTTGAATGAAACTTTACCACAATATAGCTTATACATCAGATTAACACATAGGATATTGGATACCGAAATCCACGCGGACGGAGTCGCGGGCGGCCGCTAGTAGTAAACATATTTTATATTAGTGTTGGGCAAAAAAAATTGTCACAATTAAATCTGTGCTTACGAGTCATTTGTGGCACATCAATTACTATTAACTACTAAAATATGTTATTTTATGATTCAATATGTTTACGGGTGGATTGGTATTGGTTTCAGCTATTTTTACGATACGTTGGAAGCACCCGGCTGAAGTTCGTTCCCCCTATAGCGGTTAGTCATATCCGAGTGGTGTTAAAGGGCTCGTCGGACTGATTTGACCTGTGCGGATATCTCACGACTCTTGTCGATTATCTATTTACGACCAGCTGGTAGCAAATGTTGGTGCTATTAAATTTTTATAGTTACTGTAAATAAATATTCTTCAAATTACCACGAACTTTTAATTAACCACTTTCAATGTTTTTGCCATCGACACGAAAAGAAGAAGAAGAAACATTAAGTATGCAAAATTCGTGGTCTTTTATTAAAAAAAAATGTTCTCGGTGTCAACTCCTAAACCTAGGACACTCCGAAGAATCTCATTTTGTCTTGATCAGGAAAAACATATTTTGAGGTGGTGGTGACCGAAAAATTGCATCTCGAGCTTTGTAAGGCACGTTAAGCCGTTGGTTGACTGCCGTTGGTTGAAAAGACTGAGTTAACACTTACTTCATATTTTTATGAACTCTTACCGTCCTCTCTCGTGGTTTACGGCGCGGTTCACGAGACGCGTCCGGCGCAGGCGCAGCCGCCATCTTGCCGCGGTGCACTTTTTGTTCTCAAGCTCTTTATTGCTATATAAGTAGTTTATAAATATTTAATGTGTAACTGTTTGTTATTCCTAATAAATAAATAAATAAATAAATAAATTGCTGCGCCGTCGGCAGTATACTAGATGATTTGCGGTCACAGATATATTCTAATTTTGACTGGCAATATCTGGTTTACGGTTTCTTGAATGACTTTTGTGGAACTTATAAATAAATAAATGCCTTGGATTAACGCACAAATTGGCTAGCCCCAAACTAAGCTCGAAGCTTTTACTATGGATGCTAGGGAAACATACTTAAATCTATATCTATACTAATATATAAAGCTGAAGAGTTTGTTTGTTTGTTTGTTTGTTTGAACGCGCTAATCTCAGGAACTACTGGTCCGATTTGGAAAATTATTTTTGTGTTGGATAGTCCATTTGACGAGGAAGGCTTTAGGCTATTGAAAACCGAAATTCACGCGGACAGAGTCGCGGGCGGCCGCTAGTACTAATATATTAAGCTGAAGAGTTTGTTTATATGTTTTTTTTTTGTTTTTTTTAACGCGCTAATCTCAGGAACTACTGGTCCGATTTGAAAAAATATTTTTGTTTTGGATAGTTCATTTAACAAGTCAGATTTTAGGCTATTGGAAATCGAAATCCACGCGGACAGCGTCGCCGGCGGCCGCTAGTATTTTTATAAACATACATGACTCGAGTACAAATGTCGATGTTCATCACCCAAACATTTGCCCCAAGCGGGATTCCAACCCGCGACAGCAGATTCGCAGGGTCTCTGACCACTAGAACAACGAGCCGTCTGAATTATTAACAAACCTTATCTGTACTTCACTAATATATAAAGCTTAAGAGTTTGTTTGTATGTTTGTTTGTTTGAACGCACTTATCTCAGGAACTACTGGCCCGATTTGAAAAAATATTTTATTCTTCTAGTTAGTTCTAGTATTTTAATAGTTTTTTGCACATCAACTTCCTCGTACAGATAAGTCGCTAATGACATAATGTCAATTGAACCTTAATGTTGACGTTAGGTACTTGCTTATCGTAACTTTTCCTATCACTGTCGTCACTGACAGCCGGCATCAGTCAGACGTCGATAACGTCTTCATCTGCGCCCACGCTGCGCCCGCGCACGCTAACGCTATTGTCCAAACACAATACTGCTTGGACAAGAAAGTTCCGTACCTAAAGTGGCAGTGGTTCCGCCGTGTATTTTTGTGTTCAAGTTCTCTTTTAATTTACAAAATCAATTTTTTTAATTATATTGTAATTTCAATAGATATCTATTCAAAGGTCTATAATTATCGTGATCTTCTCGTAGCACACTTAGAGACTCACACGCCTATAAACATATAGCCCATTTACGATAGTAGTCACATATTCGTCTGCACTCTATATGTATGACTAGCGGCCGCCCGCGATTCCGTCCGCGTGGTTTCCGGTTTCCGCAGACATAGGTACTAAAGGTACTATAGCCTTAAGCCTTCCTCGTCAAATGGACTATCCAACACAAATATATTTTTTCAAATAGGCTAGTTGCCTCATATCACCATTTATAAAATCACTTTTAATTCGAACATTATTCCGTACAAGGGTCCAAAATATGTAAACTTCATTAAATATAAATATGGGATTGCTGCAAAAATTCAACTTAAACCCGATACATTTTTACTTTTTTTCTCTTGATTGAAAACACCGTCCGCCATGATTCTACGTCACCAATATTGTAATCAACACAAATTCAAACGACAGTTTCGACAGGTTATTCGTGGTCTTTTATTTAAACGCGTTGAGTGTTGTTTATTTCACTATTAAACTATTATACACTTCACATTTATTGAAAACAAACCTGCCCAAAATAGATACTTTGATGGTTGCAAAATGTTTTGCTTCAAATTCTGATTCGCATATTCTCATCACTGGGTACTTTAATCCACAACTTCTTATTGATGTATTCTTACATTCACGCACGATACAATAGTGGTAATTCATAAATGTATCATGTTATCTCTACGAAGACATGGTTTTAATTCCGATAAACACTTTTTGGTTATGTCACGCTTATTGTTGACAAGAACAGTGACGCCACGGCACAGACCATCATGGCGGACGGCGTTTACGGTAGTATAGTGAAATTAATAATTTAAAATTCAAAATACAGTTGGATAGGTGCATCAAAAAATTTTCATATTTTTTTTATGTTGTAATATAATCGTAATGAACCGTTCTATCAAATAATAAAAATAGTGGCAACTAGCCTATTGGACCAGTAGTTCCTCAGATTGGCGCGTTCAAACAAACAAACAAACTCTTCAGCTTTATGTATTAGTACATATAGAAATGCCCAGAATTATTACCCTTTAACTTTGGAATAAACTTAATTCGAAACAACTACAAAGATTATTTGATGCAAGGGTCTCCAAAATAAGTGTGAGTTTGCAACAGTTCTTATCACCACCTATTTAGGCGCGAAGTAACCCACAATCCAGCTGAGTGCTGATCAGTATTTCAGCCGTGTGATGAATGGGAGCCAGCACTCCTAATTTGGGGATGAGTGGCGTAACATCGGCCGTTAAGGCGTCCTGTAATAAAAAGTGAAAGACCGTTTGCGAAATGTTCAAATTGTTATTATGTTAGAAATCGCTTCTGGACGCATGAAATAACTGTTGTGAGTTATTGCACTGATCATTGTGTTGAAGGAGGTATTAATTGGTTTTGAAAAGGAGGCTAGACTATGACAGGTATTGAATTATTTGGTTAAATTTAAATTAATCGGTCAAGGCAGGAAGTTTAATTTTTTTAACAGCGTAAAAATATCGTAACTTGCCCGTACTTAGGTGTGTATAATGTCCAATTTTAATTTTACTTAAAATATCTAGTTAACATTTAAGCCGAATTTAAGTAAAAGCAACAAATGAGATGTCCCATCCCAGGCCCGCACTATGTACGTGGTACCAAAAAATCGGTAAAATATTTCTATTTTCATTAAAAATACAATAAAACATTTTTGGTCCGTAGTTTAGTGGCATAAAAATAAAATCAAATTCATAATTGTTCACTTTACTTCGTAAAGATGGCAACTGATTTTTTTTTCTTTACTGGGATTTACAGCTTTGGCCCCAGCCTTTTTAGGTCGTTTGTAACCTAAAAATATAAATACTTTGTGAAAAAAACTGCATACTGTCAAAACAAAAATAAACTGACGGATAAACGACATAAACGTCATTCAAGCTTCAAAGATGCGTCTTGGTCAAGTCTTGGTATATTTACTTTACTCTATGGATGCGTCCTCCGCCATATTGTACTGAGTTGCAATATTGTGGTTTAAATTATTGTTTCAGCCAAAAAACTAAGGTTTTCCATAAGAATTGGAGTAATTAAAACTGAAGTACACTTATTCGCCTATATTTAGGTATAGCGTACACGGACCAGGCCGAGGCTTCATACATTTCTGGGACATCTCTTTTGAACACAAAACAAGAGGGAACAACCATGACTCTGCCAAGGAGTCAGACAAAAATAATAGTTTTTTCCGATAGGTATGTATGTAGAGAAAAACATCGGTATTCAATCAATCATCATAACAATCATTCATATTACTCTCTATTTGCCGAATATCTCTTGACTTTTAGTACTTTCCTGTTAGATGAAACTCTATACGTGATTTATGGGCACAATTAAAGGAAACTCATATTCTATTATTCCACTTGCAGTTTTTAGGGCAGCCGGCTAGTTTTACACCGTTCCGCGAAGTGCGTCGGATCCGGCAATTAATTGTGGTCACCGGATACCTAAAAATAACTGGAGACAAATTAATATCCGCGTGGTGACGCCCCGCCATCACCTCCGCTCTTTGATAAATCCCTTCAGGATAGGCCTAGCTGATGTTATGGGCTCGTAGATTTGAACGCTTTCCATTTAGCAGTTAATTAATTAGAGCTAAAAGGGCTGGCCTGCCGTTAAGTTGTTGTAGTTTCCGCAGATAATGTTTTGAGTTGAATTTAAAATTTAGGTCAAAATGTTTATTCATATCTTCAGCTGTATTATGATCATTCAAAAGATTCATCTTTTGACAGTTCCGATAGATGTGTGACAATTTCGTATTAATTGGTATTCGGTTTGTTAGTCTATACTAAACAGTGATGTATTTCTATAAACCACGTTGCTTCTACTAACCATGTTATAAATGAATGTTATTAAGTATTTGATGGCGCTATTTTTGCACGTGAAATTAGCTTGTTTTTGCAAGTAATCAATATTTTGTTAAAATCAAAATATGTCAACCGCATTGTTCCGATTATGAAAGTGTAACCGCGGGGCTTTGGCCAGAAACATGACACCCTGTATTGTGGATTCCGTGGTTTAGTGCATACCTCACATGGCACTAATTTGCCGCCCGTTCATTAGTCACCGGAGACTCCGTTTGTTCACTTTCCCCAAGTATTTTGTTCCAGTGAGTTTGTTTGATTCGAAAGTCATTTGAGAAGCTATTAGAGTAGGTGTTGTTTTTATTTAGTGATAACTTCACTTCACTTGTTTGCGCGGGATCAATGAGTACATACCTACCTACGTGTACAAAGCTTTTAAAAGGAAAGTAAACAGAAATGACCTCGATGTCTACGTGCTGATTAAGATTTTGTTTACTTTTTTACTTTATCAAATAAACGTGTTGATTGTTTTTAAGAAGTTTTACTGGTGATGAAAATAAATAAGCTTATGCTCAAGTTTAATATAAAAATCCTAGCCCAATTCGGCCAATCTTACGATTAGCCAAGTACGCAGGATATATTATAGTGCACAAGCGCGAGCGCAACACAGGTACACTCCCTAATCCCTCACTCTCATAGTTCGGTGGGACAGCAGTCTTAACGTGCTTGTGTGAAATAGTGGATCTTGTATTACACCAAAAGAATAAATCTTTGAAAATTATTAACCAGACGAAGCACGACTTTAATTTTTTTTATTAATAAATAAAAAAAATACCGTGTTTCATCAAACTGCTTCCTTTACACGAAAAAAGTCAAAGGTTTCATTATTTATTAGTTGATGGACTGCAAAACTTGCTTAAATCAATAACGCATTTCTACAGTTTCGAATGTCCTTTTACAAAATAAAGGCCTTTAAACGTTTACTTCGGTGTTTAACATTTCAGTAGAATGTTGAGTGTTAGCGTGTTCTCACGGTCGTTGTTTGTTGCAGACAGAGCGGCGGCGCGCTCCCACACGCCAGGTAAGCGGGTTTGATGCTTGCGCCGGCGCATCTTACAACGCGCGATGTTTGACAAACACACTCGACTTGCTGCGAACAGGAGCTGCTGTTTGATAAACACCAAGTTGTATGTCCACTGTGTCGGTTGTGTTTGATCTTACGAGAGTTAATACTGTGGGTTTTGCCTCAGTGTAACAATTCCATTGCCTAAGTGATGGAACATTGTTCTGTTTTACGTGCACTATAATAAGGAGAAATAACTAGCTGTTGGTCCATAGTGATACTGAATACGACCTAATATTGGAATAGATAGGATCGGCTTGAGTTAGGATGAAATACTTCAGATAATAAAACGCCTTAAACTCTTTGCAAAAGACATCAACGCACTATGTCTGAATATTGCCAATTCTATTAATCATTATTATTTTGTAGCGGCCGCCCGCGGCTTAGTCCACTTTGATTATGGTTGCCGCATACATAGTGTTATATTATAGCTTAAAGCCTTACTCGACAAATGGACCAATAATATCATTCATATTATTTAACGGGACTAAACGCGATATTAATTATGCAGTATATACTACTTACTGGACCAATAATATTTTCTTCAATTCGAACCAGTAGTTCCTGAGATTAGAGCGTTTAAAGAAACAAACTCTTCAGCTTTAGTTTATTAGTATAGAGATTAGTTGCTGTGACTTCTGTAAGCACAGACAATAAATAAGTTGTAAGGTTGGGTGTTATAGGTGAGTAATGAAACAACCGAATGCTGGATAAAGACTGACTATATTGTCAAAGCATCCTAAATATATACTTACTACTTACTACATCTCATCACTATCCCACATAAAAAAAATAAAATAAAAGTTTACCTTTATTTTATTTTGTTTTATACCTAGGTACTTTATACGCTAGTTTAAGAGTTTAATAGTTATGATAAGGTTATACAATTGGTAAGTTAGGACAAGCTTTATATGATGTCCAATATCCGTTTAGTTTTAATAAAATATATTGAATGTTACATTGTTTTTTTTTTTATATTCATAAACATACAATAAACATAGTTTACTACCTTTTACACGTGGTAAGAAACCAATATTATCATATTATTAAAAACAATACAGTGTTTTTATGTTTTAATAATTAGTTAGACATAAATGAAATATACAGTTTCGTTCTGTTCTTATGTACTTAAAGCGGTTTATTATCTTTCAAGATTTCAACATTGGGTGATTTATCTTTAATAACTTTGTAAGGTCCTGAAAAGATGCTCTGAAACTTATTACCCGATTCGTTTTTTAATAATATTAAATCATTAGGTTTGTAGGACACCGGGTTCATATTTCGATCATATTTTGTTTTTCTGTTTATTTTACTTGCAATTAAATTATTTCTTGCTTCGTTTTGAGATAATTGAATTCGATATTTTAACTCTAAGGGATAACTATCATAGTTATATAATGGATCTACTTGTCCTGAGTCTAAGTTCGACGGTAAAACACATTTTTTACCAAAAACTAACTCGTAAGGGGTAAACCTGGTTTCTGTATGCACAGAAGTATTGTATGAGAAGCACCAGTAAGGAAGCCAGGTACTCCAAGCTTCGGGGTGGTTATCGGTGTGTATTCGTAGGTAATTACCTAGGTGTTTATGTGAATTCTCCAATGCGCCAATGCTCTGATGATGGTACGCCGTTGAGTTTAACTGGTTAATGTGTAAAAGTTTACATACCTCTTTTACTGTGGATGACAGAAACTCGGTTCCCCTATCCGTCGCAATTTCCTTGGGTATCCCGTACCTTAAAATAAAATTATTAACAAAATTTCTAGCTACCTCTTCTGACGTTTTAGTATACATTGGGTAAGCCTCTACATATTTACTTAATTCACATTGTATGGTTAAAATATACATAAAATTATTACCGTCTCTATCTAACGGGCCTACTACATCTAAAAAGATTTTTTCGAAGGCCGTGTTCGCCGTAGTGGTAATACTCATTGGCTCTTTTGTGTAATGAGAAGAATATTTTTGTCTTTGACATTTATCACATTTTTTAACGAACTCCGTAACATCTACTTCAAGGCCTGACCAAAAATAATATTTTTTGATATTATTTATCATCCGCCTTATGCCCGCGTGTCCACTTGTGGGCAGAAGGTGGAAATCGTTAAGAATTACTTTTTGGTCATCCTTATTTTCTATCCTTTTTACATCTCTTAATATGCACAACCTTGGTCCGGACCACATTTTGTCATTTTGAATTTCATTTACTAATTTTTTAACAAAAATATTATTATTATTATTTTTTATAAAATATATCTCTTTTATATCAATCTGAGCACAAAAACTATTCAGTTCTCTCGCAAATTCGTCTGGCGATAGTTGCGATCGAGAAGCTGTATTTATGAAAATAGTATTACACGACGGTACATAGCACAAACATTTACTTTCGTGTCTAATTTCATTCAAGTTTCGGTATTTAATTAATTCATTAGCGCTAATGAAACGAAGTTCCGTGAAGTACTTCGGTTTACTATTTATTTCCACAACTTTTGGGTGATCAAGCCAATCGTTTTGGGAAATAATAGCATCCCGAGTTTGCCTAGCTCTTTGTCCTCGCGTCATTACATTGATAACGCATTGGTTCATTTCTTTTAATTCATTAGATGTTATTATCATGCGTGATAAAGCATCTGCCGCCGAGTTTTCTTTTCCCTTAATGTATTCTATTACAAAGTCGTATTCCTCAATAATTAACCTAAACTTTAACAACCTGCTTGAAGGATCCTTCATTCCGAATAAAAATACAAGTGGTTTGTGGTCTGTTTGAATTTTAAATTTTCGACCAAATAAATATGGACGAAAATGTTTCACGGCCCAGACAATCGCAAGCAACTCTTTCTCAATAGTTGGATACCTCTTTTCAGCTTTGTTTAGACTTCGACTAGCATATGCCACGGGTCGTCCATCACCATTACACAACACAGCACCTATGCCATAACCTGAGGCATCGGTTTGTAAAATAAATTCGTTTTGATTTGAAAAATCGGGATATTGCAATACGGGATGTGAAATAACATTTTCTTTCAATATTTTAAATGATTTTTGACACTCCTCGTCCCATTTAAATGATACGTTTTTTCTACATAAATTATTAAGTGGATAAGCTTTTGTTGCAAAATTTGGAATAAATTTTCGGTAGTAATTTACGAACGCGACAAATCGTTTTACTTCGTCGGTTTTTGTCGGGACGGGATAGTTTTTTACGACTTCGATTTTATTTGGGTCGGGAATCACACCATCCGAGGACACCACATGCCCTAAATAAAGAAGTTCTTTTTGTAAAAAGTTACATTTTTGCGGATTTAATTTTAATTTAACTTTACGTAGTCTCTCAAAAATGTCTTGAAGGTTTTTTATGTGATTCTCCAGATCCCTACTGAAGCAGACCAGATCATCTTGGTAGACTAGGCATTTCTCATATGTTAAGCCTGTCATAGCCATAGTCATCATGCGGGAGAACGAGCTCGGGCTAGTCTTGAGCCCCATTGGCATTCTAGTCATTTGATATTGACCGGAGCAGAAAGCTGTGTACTTGCGACTGTCTGGAACTAAATTGACATTGTAATAACCTTGATGCAGATCTAAATGTGAAAAATACACACAGCCAGATAACGAATCTAAAATTTCCGTTATATTGGGTAATGGAAACTTGTCATCATGTATTACATTGTTAAGCTTTCGATAATCGATGACCAAACGCCATTTTTTGTTTCCATTACTGTCTGGTTTTTTAGGTACTAATAGTATAGGGCTTGACCACTCACTTTGGCATGGTTCTATTACCCCTTCAGACAATAAATTATCAATCTGATTTTTTATTTCGGTTTTTAAAGCGTGCGGTAATCTATATGGTTTTGAATAAATTGGTTGCGTGTTTGATTTTAATTCGATTTTGTGATTGTAAATATTAGTAGTTGATAATTTGTCTCCCTCTAAATAAAAAATGTCTGAGTATTTAGCACATAAACGCTCTATATTAATTTTTTCTTCTTTATTCAAGTGATTTAAATTTAATTTTGAAAATAATTGTTTGACTCTTGATGCATTTTTCACATTTTTATCGAAAACACAAATGTTATAAGCCTTGGAACTCTGTATATCGAGATTAATGTCCGATAAAGTTACGTCTTTTGTAGTTGTGTTCAAAATCCGTAAAGGTATTTTACCGTTACGCGGAGTCACTAACGTACTCGCAACAAAAATTCCTTCACGAATTTCTTTCGTAAAAACGACACAATCTTCCATTAAATTAGTATTGATATAATGAATCGATTCAGACCGAGCTGGTAAAGTCATTAGAAAATCTTTCGTACTAGATAATTTGATAATTATCTGTGTGGAATTGTTTCGCAACGATAAAGTCTCATTTTCAAAGTCGATAATTGATCTGTGTTGACTTAAAAAGTCTTGTCCGATAATTCCATGCGCTTTACATGGTAAGGAATGAAAAACATAGAACTTATGACTAATATACTGATCATCAATTGATAACTGTAAATATACGTATCCAATTGCTTGGACTTTGCCTCCTATTCCATTTATAATAATGTTGTCTCTATGCACTGGAATGTGGTATTTGAGAACATGTTTATACTTTAAGGCCGAAATCGAGGCGCCTGTGTCTATAAGGAAACTAAATGCATTGTTCTCCTTAAAATAGAGTTCTACGAAGAAACTACTATCGCATGCTAATATTTTATAGTTATTAGACTCGAAAAAACTCATTTTCAGACTCTTGATGTTGAGTTGAAGTGCTAGTGGAAGGCTGTGCAGCCTGTACTTCACTGGTCAAGGTCCGAATTTGCCCGCGACTTTGTCTGTTATTCCTATACTTATTATTATAAAAAGTATTATTATTAGAATAATTACCTCTAAGCTGACTTCTACCCCTATATGACATTCTCGGTGGGGCCCAGGGCTGCTGGAAGGGCTGCTGGGCGCGCTGCCCGGCGCCCCGGAACGCCTGGTACCCGCGACCGGGCCCCCGGCCGCGGCCACGACCTTGTTGGCGTGCATAGCCTCCTCTGTTAACGTGTGCCTGTTGATTTCTGAAATTATTACTGTACCTCATTGACATAATTTCGTGGGATGTACTTGTCGACGCTACATCTTCATCGATGGCGGCTTGTACGGCGTCTTTCAGCGACTCAAATTTCTGGGCTGAAACAATGGTGCTTATCCTACGATTCCGTAATCCGTCACTAAATTGTCTTATGGCTTGTTTTTCGTTAATCTCTTTTAAGATAGTGTATTTCTCGGTATTACCCTCGGATTGCGAAATCGTAAGGTCAACAAACATTTCAGAAAGCTTTTTCCCGAATTCATCGATCGTCATATCATTTTGTCTTAAATTAAGCAACTGTTTTTGTAAGGAATTTGCAGATTTTTGTGGTAATAACATGCGTTTCATGTCACCCAAAAGGTCAGACACGGAATTGTACTGACTACGTAGTTTTAGCTTCGCACCCTGTGTAAGTCTACTTTTCAGCACAAAATTAACTAACTTCTTTTCAGACTCCTCATCAATAATAGAACTATAATAGTCTATCCCATCTATTAATTGTTTTAAAACGGACATGTCTTCGGTCATAACCGGCAATAAGCTCAGAGCAACTTTTAAATCAAACTTTTCCATTTTTTCAGTATTATCTAATGTCGTAGTATGCTGACACAACTTAGTAATCTCTGTATAAAGCTCATTAAATTTATCACTATAGGATTTTATTAAAGAACTCTTCTCTTCGCTCAATCTAGGAACTTTACTTATATTCTCTAAATAATCGTTATATAGTTTTACAATTACATTTGCCTCACTAAGTTTTTTATTCAAAATGTTACCTTGTCTTCGCGATGGACCGATTTTTATTAAATATGTTCTTATAGCTAATAAATCATTGCAAAATTCTTCCAATAAATCGGCCATAAAAAGTATATAAACGTAAAATAAAATGCACGGTTAAAACATTTCAGTACATATAAAGAATTAAATAGGAAGCCTCATACTAACTTTTACTTTTTTTTTTTTTATTTATTAATTACGTATAACGCTTACTGTCCATTAATCCATTTATTTCTGGTAGATATCGAACGTGCACGTACACTTTTTGACCACTGGCAAACATAAAAACACTGATTGTTCGTTATGCACTTATCACTCACACTTTATTTTCTCCAACGGGAGGGATTTCCGGACGCACATATCGACGTCGCAAAAACGAGCCCCTGCTACTGCTCTGGTGGAATTCCTGGCGAATCCAACGCAAGTGACACTTCCGATAAATGCGGAAAACGAGGTAGAGAACGATGAGTGCCACACACAGCACTATAAACATCATCAGGATATTGTTTGTAGAAAGGTGCTCTTGTAACTGACGGGTGTGGGCATCATTGGAACCGCCGGCCGCGTTCTGGGCGATAATTACTTCCTCCTTTGACTGACTTTTCCCCATTTTTTCGCAAACTGGTAATTGCACTGTACACGGGTGGTGGCACAAAAATATCGAACGTCTTTGTTTAACATGATGAAAGATTTATTGGAACGCGCGCTATGTTTACTTATACGAGTCCATATTGGGCACGGTGGTATCAATTGCACTCGCGATAGGCGATACCTTTAGGCAGGGTCGCCATGTAAGGTTGGGTGTTATAGGTGAGTAATGAAACAACCGAATGCTGGATAAAGACTGACTATATTGTCAAAGCATCCTAAATATATACTTACTACTTACTACATCTCAAAGTGGACTTACGAGTAAATGTCATGGTGGTCCATATTCTTTGTTTTGTTTAAAAATTTGTAGTTAGAATCGAGTAAGTGTAACAAACTTTTTCCAATCGGAAGGAAACAACATTTTGTCCGCTGCTGAGTCGTGACCCCAAGTTCCGTGACACAAGTTACATCCGCGGTCGCAATTGCGTGAAAAGAGACGACATTCGTACTTATAAATCATGTCACTTTGCATTTGTTACGGTGTTGAACAATCGAGACTAGGAAATTACCAACAATAAAGGTCTATACAATGATTCAGATATTTGACTTTTAATGACTGCCTCCGTGGTGTAGTGGTTAGAGCGCTGTGCTCAAAAACTACGAACTCGGAGGTCGTGGGTTTGAATCCCACGGGGAACACTTTCACTTTGTGTTGGTTTTCCCAGTTTGGTTAGGGCATTGCAGGCTTGAATAACCTGATTGTCCGATAAGAATTATGATTCCGTGCATCGGAAGGCACGTTAAGCCGTTGGTCCCGACTATGATCCAACCGGTCTGGTTTCCCTTGTGGTTACGGAGGTCAGACGACAGTCGCTCCATTGTAATAACCAGGCATGTCAATTCAGGATCATAGTCGCAGCGTACCCTGGGTTCCAAGGCAATGGCCGAATGCAACCGGGAGAGGCGCTAGGATGATGATGATGATGACAATGATTCAGATATTTGTAGAGTTAAACCCCGTCATATAATAATTTGTGCATGATTATGAGAGTAATCTATGTGCATATGTGTACATAAATGAGCAACAAAGTCTTTTCTAGTTTCAGATAACTTTTCAAATCGATTTATTATTATTATTTAACATACACTGTAGAAACGTCAAAACTAAACAAAGGCAGTAATTGTATTTAACAAACATAAGCGACTAAATCAATGCTGACTACAGGCACAGTAAATACAGAGAACACAATTTCGCCGCAGTAAGCGATTAGAATCGATTCGCTAACTCGATTCGCCAACGAGGGATTGTTTCACGGCTATTCGATTTAAACTCGCACAGAATGTGAGAAGTCCATCAATATCGTTTCGGATTAGTTCAGAGCTGTACTATTGCTATTTTCCCATGAATATGTTATTTACAGTTTTGCAAACATTCAATGTTTTAAGCTCTTGAGGTCTATGACTTAGTGAGACGAATGTGTGTTACGGTTGTGTGAACAGTGATGTTATCACTATGTACTCGATCAACTGTACTTTTGTTTAAAAGAGGGTTCATACTGCAGAATATTTTGTGTCTTGTTTGAGCATTATTACAATTCATCCGGCTCTCAAATGTTATTTATAGGATATGACCAATTGACCACGTCTCCCAAATCATAACGTGAAAATTGTTTTACGTCAATCAATTTGCTAAATAAATGTCTACTAAGATTTGAAAATATTATATTCTGTCTGTATACTCTGTACATAGTTAAACGTCTGTAAATGTATACAGATAAAACATACATGCACGCACAAACTGCCTGGATGCATAAGACCGTAGAGGAATGACTCGCTGCTGCCAAACTCGGTGTCCCAGCGGGTTTGCGAGCTGCCTTGCCTTGCCATGGAGTTCAATCAACCGCGAACACCAAAACACCATGGTTGTAGCGTGATGGCGATTAGTTATTGTATTCAAGAATACATTGTGTTGAACTAACTTGCCTAATGAATTATAGGATCTTCTGGATCATCTGTTACAGTGAGATTGAAAATTGTAAAGTTATTTAGACAGTTCTCTAAAAATGGTCTAATCATTTTGTCTAGAATAGATGTTTCATCTGAAATAAACCCCGTCTTCCAACCAAAAGGCCAATGTCCAGCAGGGAAGTGGTAACAGGCCGATGATTGCAATTTGCTATGATGAAAGCAATTTAATAGTTGGATGTGATAATTTAATAAGTGGATCCCGGTATTCTGCGATTTCGGTAGCCCTGCGCAGGAGCATAAGAGCGCACTGACCGGTCCCGGAGATATGCGAGCACCGCTATTCGGGCCTCATAGCATTTCCTACCTTTTGTCACTAAAATAGAGTACAACTTTGAATACCTACTAAAACACTTTTTTTTGCATTCGCAATTGTTATCCTTTGAGTACTCGTAACAAGACATCGTTTCAAAATGAAATGACAACGTTTACGATAAAGTCAAATTAATGTTATTTTTCCCCCATCCAAATAGTCCACAGTTTTTTGAGAAGTCTTAAATAAAATTACAATCATTAAGATATTCATTTACCTAGTAAATGGGGAGGTCTTTGTATCCACAACGGATACAAGGACCTCGCGATATCGCATCGCAAAAAAGGCTTCACTTCTCACAATAATCAACAAAAATATGAATATCTATCAACTGCATTATTCTTCTTTGTCATCACAAATAGCTTTAGCTTTCATGGTCCTTTCTCCGAATGCTATAAGTCAAGCAGTCAGTCAAGTCAGGTGGCTGACAGTGACGGACAGACGTCGGTATTTCCGTCCTTCCTGGAGCAGCACCCGTTGGAAATAGACGTGCCAAGATCAGGTGGGGATAATGTCAGCTTGCTGGAGCAACTTCATTTAAGTAATACATATACATGAATGGACGCTTTGGATTAGTTATGATATGAACCCTCATTAGCTGATTATTTAGTTAGCATTTAATTAGCATCCGGCTTTGACCCTTCTTCTCCTACTTTGATAGAGGCCTGTGGTATTATTTTAATACCACACCTAATATAATAAATAATACCACAGGCCTCTATCAAAGCAAATATCAAAATAAAAGAGTATCAAAATTTTCGTCATCAATCAATCAATATGTCAAATCTAAAAAAAATTCAGGCGTATACTGTGATGGATATTTCATAAATAATTTGCCACTAAAATAAGCTATTTAATTTATAATGATAAGTTGAAAATACTTTTTGACCGATTAGAGCATGCACCTAAATATTCTTAAAATGCTGAACTTGAAAGTTAAAGCACAGATAACATAATAGAGTTTAAGTACGGGAAAACCGTCCTTACTTTCCGTCCGTTAGCATATCTGTACTACTTGTAAAACCAGGAACTATTAAGCTATCGATTATCCTGTCCACGAGGCCATCAAAGGGGCTCATTGTTGTGTTATTATAACAATAACCGAACTAAGTGCAATCGTGAACGGATGCGGGCGAGGGCTCTCGGTGCAGCCCTCTCAGCAGTTGCAGAGTCAATTCGTTTCTATGCAATATCGGTTGCTGTGAATTGATATAATTAAGTGGTACTTTTTCCTTATACACATACTCGTACTTTGTACAATAATAGCCAAAAAGTCCTTTTTTACTGTTTTACTTTAAAAAAACCGGCCAAGAGCGTGTCGGACACGCCAATGAAAGGGTTCCGTAGCTAAAAGATGGCCCGTCCGAAAGAATTAGTAAGGGCAACTGCACGTCATAAGTTGGTCGAGTTGTATAAAAATAACTATGTATGATACAGAGTTCGCTATAGTTTTCGTTGAAAGTACTTACTTGGAGGTATACAGGACATTTTTTTCAGAATTATTGTAATAGTATTTCAAAAGTTAAGGGGGGGGGGGGACGCTCTAATTTTAACTTTGTATTAATATATCTCGAGACTGGGGTGTTTGATCCACATGGTTTCAAGGCAAGTTTTATTGCATTTAAAAATACCTTTTTAACGATACCCCACACGATGGGGTACGTCGAAATTTTTTTTTCGAATTTACTTTTCGCTGTTTGGGAGGGGGGGTAAAAATAATTATTTTTCGATTATTTTAAAAACCAATTCTTGAATTATCACTATACATCTCTCCACCAATTTTCGTGCCAATCGGTTCAGAAACGGCGGAGAACGAGCCAGGACAGACAGACAGACAGACAGACAGACAGACATGACGAAACTATAAGGGTTCCGTTTTTTGCCATTTGGCTACGG
The DNA here is from genome assembly GCA_958496325.1 of Nomophila noctuella. Classification (NCBI taxonomy): domain Eukaryota; kingdom Metazoa; phylum Arthropoda; class Insecta; order Lepidoptera; family Crambidae; genus Nomophila; species Nomophila noctuella. The sequence goes on along the minus strand of OY292500.1, from coordinate 13,249,058 downwards.
AACCCTAAAAAGGAGTTCGGAATGACATGTTGGAAAAGTAACCAAATCCTTTAGGCATTTTTTATTTATTTAGTTAAATAAAACTACTTTTAACGGATAAGCGCGATACAATTTCAAACTACATATTTACAGGATCACCCGACAAGTGACGCATAATACCATAGCCATTCTGTGATCACAGCTGCAGAAAAGTAACCGAAACGTCAGGTTATCCTGTAAATATGTAAGTAGTTGATAATTATACCGCCATTGATAATTATAAAATTCAGTCGCGTAAACCTAAGAAAACAATATTCATAAGTTTAATGTAGCTGAATTTGAAATATGAAACATTGTTGTTTGAAGCTCCCTGGCGTATTAAGCACGCCTTGATGAGCTGAGTAAAAGTGCGTTTGGGCGTCCGGAAAACTTTGCAGTGGTTTGTTGTGAAAACGCGGCTGCCACAGTGGAAATCAAAACGGACATGCTTTATTTTTGTCATAAGTCTTATTCGTAAATTAAACTACACATTTTTAGGGTTCCGTAGCCAAATTGCTGAAATTAAGTCTACTAATGAGGAGACAATTAACCTTATCCGAGAGAATATCACAGAAGTAAAGTCTCAGGTTACAGATATTAAGTCTGCTTCTTTGAACATAACTGCCCAACAGTACTTTATTAAGGCCCAAGTAAATGAAAAGAACAGCAAAATATCTCATAACGAACATAAAATAAAGACATTGGAAACTAATTTCGATAAAATAAACATCGAGAGCACCACTCTCTTGGAAAAACCTTTAAGTTCTCCAACGTATTTAAATGAGCAGCTGATACGTGAAATTCAAGACCGCACGGAAAGAGAGAAACACATTATTATCGTGGGATTACCCGAACAAAAATATTCCACATCAGAGGAAAGGATATCAGGAGACGAAGCAGACGTCATGAATATTACAAGTGCAATAATTAAAGATATTCCCAAGCCCTATAAAGTAATACGAATCGGGAAATTCAATCAAGATAAAAACCGAAGACTAAAGGTCTGTTACGATACTCCTGGGCCGGCAAAACAACTTCTTCGTGCAAAAGAAAAATTGCCCGAAAACATCAAGATTTTTTCGGACCAGACACCTACACAACAAAAATACCTCAAAAATCTAAAAGAAGAGCTAACTCGTCGTCTGGCTAGTGGAGAAAAAGACCTCACTATCAAATATGTAAATGGAACACCAAGCATCATAAAAACTGCATCAAAAAACTCCATTCTGTAAACCGAACTGATAATATAAATATGAACCGTAATAACCATCAAGCAGTTGGCAACTACTCGGAACTAAATGTGAATAAATCTCGACTGACATTTTTGTATCTCAATGCTCGTAGTATACGAAAAAGGGGAAAATTCGACGAATTGAAATGTATAGTACGATCTTTACCAACAACTTTACACTTGATTCTATTAACAGAAACCTGGATTGCAAATGAAACACAAGCGCTAGAACTACAGATACCCAACTACACCCATTACTACAACTATCGGATAGACGCAAAGGGAGGAGGTGTTTCCATATACGTACACAACAACTTGAAACACAGCCTATCGGAGTCGAACTATATAGACGGAAATAATTACTTGTGGGTACAGCTTGAGAAATATACTCTTGAAGTGGGAGTAATATATAACCCAGGAGACACAAATTTCAATAAATTCCTTGATACCTTCAGTTGTCAATTGCAAGAAAGGAATAGATCTATAGTGTTTGGAGATTTCAATATCGACCTGTTATCAGGAGAGAAGAAGACCAAACAGTACAAAGAACTCATCAACGAAGCTGGCTACACGATACTCAATAAAATATTTAAGAAATACTGTACTCGTGACTCAAGAACACGTAAATCTATTCTAGACCACGTTATCACTAACATCAAAAATAACAATTTCCATATGGCAGTAATCGAATCAACAATGTCTGACCACAAACAAATTTATGTTGAACTGAAAAAATTCAAACCTCCGCCAAAGATTCACGCCAAATATGAAGCAGTAGACTATGCGAAACTATACAATGCAGTTGAGGAAAGTACGCTCGACGAATATAGTAACGAATACCAAAAACTGGAGACTGCTATAACATACCATATCAATCGCTGCAAAATAATTAAGTCTAAAATCTTGAATCCTCCCCAAAAAGATTGGATTAACAAGAACATAATCCACGAAATTAACCAAAGAAATCAGTTATGGGCAAAGATAAAGGAGGAACCTGAAAACTCCGAGCTAATAGAGAACCACAAGTCTACAAAAGAACATGTCATAAAATTAATCCAAGATACAAAGGACAGTTATTATAACAAAGAATTTACGAGATGTACAAATAAACCAAAGAAGATGTGGAACCTCATAAATAACTTAGCTAGTAATAAAATTGCCAGAGGCTGTGCTCCTACAAAACTGATCGTTAATTCTATTGAAATAACTAAACTCGAAGATATATGTACAACATTCAACCAATACTTTTCTACTATAGGCCCCAGTCTAGCCGAGGCAATACCGGAACACTTTCATAGACACTTCACGAAAGCACTACCGGAAATCATTACCACCTCAGAACTCGCTACACTCATCCCATGCAGTAATGACGAAATTATAACAATTATTGATAATCTTGACCCTAATTCTAGTACTGGACTTGATGGAATCAGTACCAAATCCATTAAATCTATAAAAAAATTAATAGGAAATAACCTAGCAATATGTTTCAATTTTTTATTACGCAAAGGACAATTTCCTGACACTTTAAAAGTAGCAAAAGTTATTCCTATTTATAAATCAGGTCCAAAAACTGATCCCGGAAACTACCGACCAATTTCGGTACTACCTATACTCTCTAAAGTTCTTGAGAAAATATTGCATAAACGTCTGCAGGATTATTTGAACTCAATTAACTACATTTCAGAGCGCCAATACGGATTTAGAACCAAATGTAATACTCTTGCTGCCACCAAGAGATCAAATCTAACATAGATAATAAAAAAATCGCGCTTGGGATTTTTATAGATCTAAAAAAAGCTTTCGACACCGTTAGTCACAGATTACTGCTTAAGAAATTGGAAACGATTGGTGTCAAAGGCTCTGCGCTAAAAATGTTTCAGTCATACTTATCAAACAGATCCCAAGTTGTAAAAATTGATAACACCCAGAGTAGGAAGTGTGAGTTAACTTGCGGAATCCCACAGGGTTCTATATTGGGCCCTCTACTTTTCTCAATATATATAAACAACATTCAGGAATTGGGATTACATGGACAGATAACACTGTACGCAGACGACACATGTCTTTTTTACTTCGGGTCGTCTATTCAGGATATTATTTCAAAAGCCCAAGAAGATTTGAATAGTTTGTACTGCTGGTTCCAATATAATCTTTTGACTATTAATGCAGCTAAAACGTGTTATGTTATTTTCAGGGCCAAAAACAAAATAATCCTCCCCCATGAAACGCTAAAAATCAATAATGTAGTTTTACAAGAAAAAAGTTGTGAAAAATACCTTGGCCTAAAACTGGATAGCGGTTTGACGTGGTCTGCGCAACTTGAGCATTTAAGATCAACACTCTCTTCACTTACTGGATCACTTCGGCGCATAGTTCGATGCATACCCCGTCAGATTCGTTACACTATTTATAATTCACTCGTGAAACCTCATCTCCTTTATCTGATAGAGGTTTGGGGAAATGCCCCAAAATCTAAGATAGCGGACCTACAAATCCTACAAAATAAAATAGTCAAAACACTTTTTCATTATAATTTCTTAACACCTACTACCAAAATATACCGTGAAACTAAGCTAATGACAATAAAACAATTATATATATACAGCACATGCATTCTCATTAAAAAAATAATCGACGGCTCTCTCCATACTAACCTAACACTTAACAAACGCACAACTAAACGTAGCACGCGTCGAGCTAGTTTTCTGGTATTGCCGAGGGTAAGAACAAATTATGGGAAAGAAATGGTTACGTTTGAAGGAGTACAGTTTTATAACAAATTGCCCTCAGCTATTAAAAGTGTAACTTCGTTTAATGTGTTTAAAATTAAACTTAGCCAACATATTGACGAAAACTATTAATATTATGACAAATTTAAATATAAGTTTAGTGTTTAGTGTGAACAGTGACGAACATCACACTTATAATTTAAGAAATGTTGTTCTCATGTAAGTGACTTTTTGTCTTTTTTGAGAATAAATATCTTTAAACCTAAATGGCAAAAAACGGAACCCTTATAGTTTCGTCATGTCTGTCTGTCTGTCTGTCTGTCTGTCCTGGCTCGTTCTCCGCCGTTTCTGAACCGACTGCCACGAAAATTGGTGGAGAGATGTATAGTGATAATTCAAGAATTGGTTTTTAAAATAATCGAAAAATAATTATTTTTACCCCCCCTCCCATACAGCGAAAAGTAAATTCGAAAAAAAAATCGATTTACCCCATCGTAAGGGGTTTCGTTAAAAAGCTATTTTTAAATGCAATAAAACTTGCCTTGAAACCATGTGGCTCAAACACCCCAGTCTCGAGATATATTAATACAAAGTTAAAATTAGACCGTCCCCCCCCCCCTTAACTTTTGAAATACTATTACAATAATTCTGAAAAAAATGTCCTGTATACCTCCAAGTAAGTACTTTCAAAGAAAACTATAGCGAACTCTGTATCATACATAGTTATTTTTATACAACTCGACCAACTTATGACGTGCAGTTGCCCTTACTAAATGGTGTCTTAAGCGGTCGGGCCATCTTTCAGCTACGGAACCCTTTCATGGGCGTGTCCGACACGCTCTTGGCCGGTTTTTTTGTTTTTGTATTGAAGTCAACTCTCTGATGACTCAGAATATGTATAGAAGTTAATTTCGTTATTAGTGTTGAAAAGGTTATTGAAGTTTAAAATGAAAGTATTTATATATTTTGCATTGACAATTGTTCACGCATTCACTCATTTGATTCGAACTATTTAGTAGTATGGTATGATTTCCTTTTTTTAGGGTTCCGTAGCCAAATGGCAAAAAACGGAACCCTTATAGTTTCGTCATGTCTGTCTGTCTGTCTGTCTGTCTGTCTGTCTGTCTGTCTGTCTGTCTGTCTGTCTGTCTGTCTGTCCTGGTTCGTTCTCCGCCGTTTCTGAACCGATTGCCACGAAAATTGGTGGAGAGATGTATAGTGACAATTCAAGAATTGGTTTTTAAAATTATCGAAAAATAATCATTTTTTACCCCCCCTCCCATACAGCGAAAAGATAAATCTAAAAAAAAATTCGACTTAACCCATCGTGTAGGGTATCGTTAAACAGGTATTTTTAAATACAATAAAACTCGCCTTGAAAGCATGTGGATCAAACACCCCAGTCTCGAGATATATTAATACAAAGTTAAAATTAGAGCGTCCCCCCCCCCCTTAACTTTTGAAATACTATTACAATAATTCTGAAAAAAATGTCCTGTATACCTTCAAGTCAGTACTTTCAACGAAAACTATATAATCCGGTCAAATTAGACCAAAAAATAAGAGTAAAGTTACATAAATTCCCACCTAGCTGAAAATCGGTAAGATTGTTTAAAATATTATTAAAAACAAAATTTGAAAGTTCCCCATCTTTCCCCTGTAAGGAAAAAAAAATATTGAAGGTCAAAGGTCCAAAAAAGGAGTTTTTCGCGATTTTCAGCAAAACGGTAAGTTTTATCATAAAAATACCTTAGACAAAATTGTAGATCATAAAATTATCTACAAAAAATGTATTACTACTTTTTTTCTACGAGCCACCGTTTTTGAGATATAACGATTCTAAAAGTTGCAAAAGTTTTAATCGTCTTAATATGCACACGTTTCCTCGCCACCTATGAGGTAGGGTACTCAGCGCGTTTTTTTAACGTGGTTTCCCCAGTAGGCCTATTCCACCGGTTAGTTTTGATCCTGTTTAATTTGAAACTATTGAAAAATAATGGATATTCGCAGAGATTGAAAAGATAAAAGCGATTTAAGTTAAAAAATAAAGTAGAGAAATTTAATCGTCCGAGTCGTAACTTTCAAATTCTTCTTCTTGATCTTCTTGTTCTTGTTCGTTTGTTCTTGTTCTTCTCGTTCTTGTTCTTCTTGTTCTTGTTCTTCTTCTTCATCTTCATCCTGAGTGCATGAAAACTGCGTTAATAGCGATGTATCGCATGTTGCCTCGTTGGAATCAAACGGATCCTCTACTGTTGGTGATTCAATATTAGAGCACAACTGGCCTTGACAATGTGTGCATGCCGGAGAACAGAACAGTCCAACTTTTTTGCAACCACATTTAGCACTGCATCCCTTTTTGCATTTGCAAAAAATCGAGTTCAGCAGTTTTTCCGGCGCAGGTGGAAGTAAAGTGTGCACTGGTTCTAATAAATTGTTGACCAACTTCCAACCCCACTCTGTAGGGTCTAGCTGATAACCAAGCCACACTTGAACTTGGTAATATACCCTTAAAAGATGTTGATGAGCAGCAACTGAGGTTGGAGGAAGACAAGCTAATTGTACTTGTTTTTTACTTTTGCTGTTTTTAACGAAACATGCATATCTATATTTATCTAAGCAGGTAGTTTTTTTAGGAGCTCCGTACATAGAAAGAAGAAAGCGAATGCCGTTAGTAATAATTTCTTGTCGAGTAGATTTACTATTTTTAAAAACTTCAGCACATTCAATTAAATTTTGTTTTTGTTTGCGCTGAGTACACTACCTCATAGGTGGCGAGGAAACGTGTGCATATTAAGACGATTACAACTTTTGCAACTTTTAGAATCGTTATATCTCAAAAACGGTGGCTCGTAGAAAAAAAGTATTAATACATTTTTTGTAGATAATTTTATGATCTACAATTTTGTCTGAGGTATTTTTATGATAAAACTTACCGTTTTGCTGAAAATCGCGAAAAACTCTTTTTTTGGACCTTTGACATTGAATATTTTTTTTTCCTTACATGGGAAAGATGGGGAACTTTCAAATTTTGTTTTTAATGATATTTTAAACAATCTTACCGATTTTCAGCTAGGTGGGAATTTATGTAACTTCGAATGTCTAAATTGACCGGACTAATAGCGAACTCTGTATCATACATAGTTATTTTTATACAACTCGACCAACTTATGACGTGCAGTTGCCCTTACTAAATGTTGTCTTAATCGGTCGGGCCATCTTTTAGCTACGGAACCCTTTCATGGGCGTGTCCGACACGCTCTTGTTTTGTGATTGTCGTATTATTATAATTAATCTTGCCTTGCTTGTGTCGCCTGCTCTGCACTGTGGCGGCACTCACAGTGAGGGCTATTTATCCGCCCTCTCGACTCGCGCCCTCCGTCTGGTTGACGGTTTCCTCTCTCCGAGGTATACCTACCTATCTACTTACGTCCAACTTTACTCTACAATACTAAAATTTTAATGAGAATTATTTCAAACGACCACGAAGAGTCGAAGACATACGATGAATTTCGTTATATTATGAGGCAAGCTGTAAATAAGGATGAGCTGTAAGAAATAACAATTAGTAATAAGGGAAATTCAAATAGCTCTTGTTGTCATGAAAAACATAATGTGTTTCAGTCCAAGTACAATTCACATATTTTTCTCCTATTATGGCTCCATATTTTCCACGTCACATTAGCCACGGTAAGAATTCAAAAATATGTACTCGCGATCGTGAAAAACAAAAGCAAAGCTGCTGTGTGTTCAGGTGGGCGAGTTTTGCGGCCTCTTGAGTCGAGGAGGCATCGTTGTGACCACCATTGTCTCCAGCCCTAGGCGACCAGCTGATAACACAACTCACGATGAGTTAGTTTATGTGTGTACCGAGTTATTTGCGTCATCTGTCCTTCGCCGATGAGTTTCATGTTCAACGAATTACTTTTCCGGGTTGTAGATTTAATTGGTTTTGAATTTTATGTGCTTTGTCATTATTATCATCATCAGTTCATTAACCTACCTACTGCTGGGGCCCGGGCCTTCCCTATTGATGGATAAGGAGGACTAGTCTTAAAACAACAGGCGGGGTCAGTGTGGATTATTGGTTATTACCGTCTGCTAATGCAACCGGGACCAACGTTCCAGCACGAAGTAGCGCGAGATGTATTTTTTTATAATTGTAATCATTCCCATAAACTTATAATATCGTTATTCTTACCATAATTAGAATTACGTTTGATTGAAATGAGCGGTGAGTAGACCTCTTCCAACTAAACGCTTTCATCAAAGCAATTAACAACTGCAACTAAGTTCAAAGAGCGTTCATGATCTCGCCATAACCTCAAAGACCATCTTGAATAACAAATGGCCCGGAATAGATCGGTGCAATCACCAGATGCATTAAAGAGCCGATCAGTCGTCGGCTGAACCGCATCAGATGATCAAAGATCCCAGGATAGACATATAAACAAATTCTGACTTTCATGCGGCGTTTGTGTGGTTTGGGCTATGTTTTTGTGGTATAACATCTTACAGATGGACACGATTCATCATAGAAGGAATCTTTGGACAGCTAAATGTAGTATTAGGAATCCAAAGTTTCTGTTTGTGAGTATTTTATCGTTGTTTTACTCATATCAGTAAGTGAAAATATACATAATATATGTATAATTAAGACCGCATGTGTGTAAATAATCTTGATGCAGTCAATTAAATGCTAATGCATTTAATATCTAACAGTTGGTTTTGTTAAAACCATAAAAAACGAATACTTTATCGGTAATCAATTGAGGCCTGGGATAAGAATTTACAATAATTTTCCTGCATTTGTCTTTACAAAGTAAATTCTGTGTGACACGGTGTGTAATAACTTTTGTATTTTAACAATTTGTATGATTTATAGATGTAACAAAAATTCTAAGCCAATATTATTGAGATGTCTTAATAAATAAATCATCATTGGGCACGGCGTAATGGAATCAACTATGCTGACAAACAAGTTCTAGTTTTTATTGCAAACAGTCGCAGAACTTTTTGTTACGTGATTTAGTACGAGTATAAGACGAAACGGAAATGAAAAAACACATCAGCAATTAAATTAATACAAAGTCATTATAATCAAACGCGGAGGTGTTAAGTACGCATATTTCGATTTCATTGTAAGAAGTGGCCAATTTATTCGTGGATATTTACTCTCTGGCATACAAGTAATTAAAGGTATTCTATCAAAATCAACACACTTTCAACAATTATGAGTATTTAAATTGGAATGACTAGTAAAATAAATATTACGTGGAAAAGTTGACATTAAATTGATGATAAATGTAGTCAAACATACGTAAATTTGTTCAACAGTATACGTAAACTACGCATTATGATATGCGCTGAGCAAATAAGTGTTTAATGAGCAAATGTTACATCTGTGCGGTGTAAATTAATTGTGGCATTTGCGCATCTAGTCCATGAATTATTTGTTATTATTAAAATAATAAATGACTAATGATTTCATTTGGACGTTGCACGGTGTATTTCTTCACGGCTTAAACATTTTTGGTTCATGCTAGTGATAGATAATAGACATATTTTTTTAAAGCAAATATTTATTATACATAGACTATTGAAACCACTGCTTCATTGCCATTGAAAGAATGAATTGCAAGCTTGAAAACACTACAAGGAGAACATTGTTCCAAGCTGAATTTAAAAATGAACTGACTCAAATATTCATGCATACAATCGTCTGCATATCGTCCCCGCTATTAACTCGGCACTACTACCTTCAGTTTGCTTTTTATTTGTTTTGCAAGCGCAATTTTATTGTGTCCCGTCTATGATGCGAAACAAAAGCAAATAATGCACAAATGCAGGGTGCAGGGTATGAATGCAGCGAGTGGCGCATTGCAGTCGCGGGCTCTACGCACGTCTAGACGCGCGGTACATACTATACTTGCATAAGTTACACAGAGGATATTATTAGTTCGGTAATATGGGAGGATGTTGTCGTCTGTCTAGGACTTAGTTAGATAATGTTCTATGAATGATGTGTATGTCTACACTTCTGTACTAATATATAAAGCTGTAGAGTTTGCTTGTTTATTTATTTTTCGTTTCAACGCGCTTATATCAGAAACTACTGGCTCGCACTGTAAAAATATGTTTAATACTCACATTAAATTGAATGAAAACGAGTGGGTTTGGCGAAGACAATCATAAGTCGACTCATTAAAGAAATTGCATTGCAATTGTTTTTTTTTTATTTATATGTTTACTCTAGTCTTATTTTTTTAAGCATTTGCAGTTTACGATTAAACGTGTTTATTTTTTAGGTAATTGCATAACGAGTTCACTCCTGTAATGCAGTGTCGATGTCGATGCGGTGGTCTGAAAAACTATTTTTTAAATCAGTGTAACGTTACTAGATTACCACCTACTTATTTCGTTATGTTCACTTTTCATCTATCCATATTCATGGGGTGCATTAATTTATTACTAGTTCGTACTAACGTGTACTCACGCACGGCCATTAGTTTAGTTGGAGACGGAGTCCGGAAGCTGAGTCGTTTCAACACATTTTTTACTTTCTAACTTTCATCCGTGGAAATGCTTTTGGAGCTGTTTTCGAGATATGTAAATCGTTTTCTCGTGTCAGGCGGGCGGGACAGTGCAAGACACTTTGTAGTTCTGTAATGGGGTTTTTACACTTGCGTTTGTGAAGATAAGTAGAGTAATTAGTTGAACACGATTAGGTGCTACTGAAACAAGTGTGAGAATTCACTACATAAGTCTGAATTGGACGATGAATTCTAATTTTCAATGGTGCATAATATACTTTAGGTTTAACTGTTATTCTAAAGTTTAACAAAAAAAATTTCACATACGTTCGTATACTATAAAGGGGCCTCTTAAACCTACACGCTGGGTCGAAAGTCCCAGGCGCCGACTGACATTCCTCTCTGTTCCACGCGATGGACCCGGCACCCGCACGGAGAATCCATGGATAGCTAAGAAGTTCGTCTCTCGCAAATTGCGTGATTAAAAGGTAATTGCTTCTGATTTACTAACAACCCAAAACAAAATGGATTGATATGTGAAGATGTTATGAAGCAAACCGAGTTCCGTTCAAGTTTTATGTAATTCATTACAAAAGCAATTTCTGCGGTATTTCAAATATTCTTTTCTTCTCAAACGGTTATATAGAGAAGAAAAGAAGTGCCATTTAGAAACTGGTATTCCTACCTATACCTGGATAACTGATAAGGTTTGATTAAAAAAATAAAGTTTATCACATCTCCCTGGAATAAAAATGGGAATACTTCCCCAAAACCTATTTAGTCCATATGTGCGCAGTCAGCTCCTGTAGTGTGCGGGTGCGCTATTTATACCGGTCTATTTCCGCACCTCCCCCTGACCGAGAATCCCCAGCATTCGTCTCACAACCTTCAGACCGCTATTTTGTTCAGGACTAAACTTAGGACGCTTTACTTTTTGCGGCTAAATTCTAAACTTGGCAGACAGAGAGTTCGGGATGTTTCTCGATGTATTTTTTAGTAACAAATCCTATTGTAGACTTGAAGTCAAAGTTTTAAATAAATACGGGGTCTATAGCAACAAACTAAGCAAAACTAGTAGTAAGATTGGGTATAGAACATCAAACAACTGACCGGCCCGTTGGTATAGTGGTCAGAGACCCTGGCTACAAAACGCAGGGTCGTGGGAGCTTAGTTTGGGGCTAGCAAATGGTGTGTTAGTCCAATGTATTAATTTATTTATTTTACCTAACTACATACATATTTCTTATGTAGAATTATTTCACTAATCAATGCTAAATTATTCAGGCATGTAAGTTGCTGGATATACCTTAACTTTAATTACACTTAAGATTTATTAGGTACCATTAATCCATCGAAGTCGCGTGTAATGTTGACATTCCTTGTCATCTAAGGAAAGCGCCATACATGGCGTCGGAGCTAGACTTCAAACAAACTAGTTAAGTCAAAACATTTGCAATATTCCACAAGTATGGCGGGCATCAGTTCAAACATCTTGAACAATAATGATATCATCTGCGTAGACGTTAATTCGCAAACAGCCGTGCGAAGCTAATCGCGAAGAAATAAAACACTTGGAATGTATTATGAATGAAGTAAGTAACTATTCAGTTATTCACGGTTCTATTGTCCTTTTTGTTGTTTCTGCAGAGTTGAAGGCGTGTAAAATGTGGATTAACGTGTATCGTTTGTTTTTCTAAACTACTAGTCTAAGTGGTAAATTGTTTTCACCTACTGTTTTTTTCTGTAGGCAGAGTAATTTGCCTGACTAAAATAATTCAATTAAATTGGGGGTGTGTATGGAATAACTATATCAAATGTAGAAGTTTTTAAACTAACACACTGATAGTAACGCAAGGTAAACATAATTTAGACCAAATTGAACTCTAAACTTTTTATGTTAGGGATTTAAGGTCCACCAAGAAGAAAGTTGGTAGCAAACTCGTAACTGTTGAAATTCTCACATGTGTTAACTCAGTTAAAAAGTCCATCTATCTTGTCCGGTGCGTTCCCACCATCCCACCCTTGACAGACATTAATATTTGACTAGCACATGATACCGTGTAAATAGTAACGATGTTTGAGGCTATAAATAACCACCAAGCGGCCGCAACATCCCCCGGGAGAGCCGTTCCCACGACTAACCCTGTGTCGTCAAGTGCTCCAATACTTTCAATTGCTTCCCATTGAATTTTTTGGACTGCTCGAGTGGAATTTCTTAGATTATATTTTTCAGCGGTCAGCCGCACTTTACGGTAGACAGCAGTCGAATATTAGCGTTTATGCCCCTGTCATAAGGGCGGTATAAAGTACAAAGTATTTTGGCTGACGTGTTGTATGCTGCCTGTACACTTCACCATATATACGATTTCCGAAAACGAGTTTATATCTTATCAAGTATTTTATTTGCCAATATGTCTCCGCAGGGAGTTAAAATTCAACAAACTTACTAAATAATATCATCCGATCTCATAAGAGACTCTTCTCATCGAGTGTCCCTATGAATTAGAGCACAGGGGACGCTTATCATCAGCTGTTGATAAAAAAAAATGTCGCTTATTCTAGCATCGTACTTTAATTGCCTTGTGTGTGAGGAAATAGCTAATCTGAACTGTGTATAAGCCTTGTTACCTACGCAAACCGACATAAACAAATAGCAAATCTCGGAAACATTTCCTATCCCGCGAGAGGCGCGCGCGTAGCGTGTTCCGGCCACTCACTTTCCTTCTCGTCGCGACGCAAAGCGCATATTGATTGTTCTGAGGCGATCACTCTTCTGCCCTAGCCGGATCCAGCGCTTCCCAAACTTACTACTGAGCTAGTAAGACTCTTTAATTTAAGGAGATTTCTCTGAGTTCTCGTTATGAAGCGATGACAGATCCATGTCATTTGGATTGGACAAGCTTTTAACTTACTTGGTTTTTTTTTAAACTATTTACCTACCTACATAGGAAGTTGTTTAAATGAAAATGAGGGCATCATAATATTAATAACTGATTGGTTTGTATTAAAAATAATTTAGTAATTTTGAAACATTAATTAGAAGGGACTTACTATTTGTTGGTCGGGTGCGACTTTGGAGCGCAAATGGTATAAAAAAGATAAAAAGTTGATATAACATGATAAAGTACGGATTAGCCGACTTATTGTAACTTAAAGCCCTATTGTTAAAACATTTAATATGCTGTAATGAGTACCCCTTTTTAAATATTAGCGGGCAGCTCCCTGGGGTCACGAACTCACAACCCTTGTTGAGAAACAATGGCGGTGAGGGAGGACTTGCGCTCTGCGGATGTCACCCCGCCTGCTCTAACGCATGGCAGAAGGGTGGAGTGTGAGAGAGACGGAATGACGAAATTGATTCACGTGCTGCAGATGCTGTGGATGATTCATTCGAGAGGGTACAACTTTCACGTAATAATTTACTAGGCAAGTTTCAAGATTTTCGTCATCGATTCTGTTAAAATAGTTACATGTACATATTTTACTTCCCCGACCACACACGCATTTGTAGGTATTGCTAGCCTATACAGTTAGTCGCAAAAACTTGTTACCTGGCGTCATGAAAAAGTATACATAGCTACTTATACAGGTTGCAAACATGATTTGTTTCTACTATTTTATACCAACTTGCCACACAAACCACAATAATCAACAAATTGATCCTGGCATATACAATAACATGTTTAAAGAGATCATACGTTGCCCTTACTTATTTACCAATTAGATTGTAAGCAGACCGGAAGACTGACTTATGGGATTATTCCAAAAAAGTTACCGATGCGGTTTCAGTGATATTTGTAAACAGTGCTATATCGTACCGCTTTATTTACACAAATATGAACTTGACCTTTCTTGTGCTATTGTGCTTACCGCCGTCCCCATCCCAGATGTGTAGCGTAGTACCGGCGGCGCTCGGGCGGGAGCGGTCGCTTCGCTCGCTCAGCTCAGCTCGCTCAGCTCGCTCGCCATGCGGTCGCGCGCTCGCGAGCGGTGACGCCGGCCCGGGCGGGTGTGTGCGCGCCTTAATACGTGGTTGTAATGCGGTTAGTGATGTGTTAGTACAAATTAGCGGGCTAGTAATTAGGCACCTTTATTGTTTTTTGGTAAGTTATACTTCTAGTCAGACATTTTAAGAATTATGTTTTTTTATCTATAGTCAACAATTATTTGTGTTCACCTTATACCCGATGCAATATTTTCCTCCTTGGTCTTGCTTGCCTGCGGGGGATTAGCTCTTAGATGTCATAATTTTCACATACCTACATATTGCAAATAATTTTTTAACCTTATTACATATTTCGTATCGTTCATTTGTCTGCAGAAGCAATTGTTTGATTTCTTTTTATTGCCACTTGTTCTGCTTGTTCATAGCAAGTCTGTCCTTATAGCCACTTTGTCAGGGATATTACGAGTACAATACGACACAACCAAAAGGTTATAATGGATGAAACTGATGCCCAAATCCTATTGTCTCTAATAATTCTTATCAACTTGTATATTAATGTAAGTAATTCTTAATGTAAGAAAAACAACAGTACTTGTGTAGAAACAATGCATACTTGATTAGGTATAACTTAATTGGAAGCCTAAAAGCCTCTGTCTCATTTCTGTTCTCTGTGACTGAAATTTTCCAATAAGTCTACTAAAATATTTACCTTACATCATATACTTGCAGAAGGCAAACAAAGCTATGATTTAATTATGAGCCATTCAATCTCCACGGCAGATTTGCCTGATAACGTTATCAGTGCAAGCAGGCCGAGATTGCTCTGTAATAGATCGCCTTATCAGCTGGGACTAAGGAGTTCGCCTTCCGCGTTTGCTATATGTTGGCAAATCTTGAGATATACATATATATTGTGTGTGTAACGAGGAAAGTAGGCTTTGTATATTTGTTATCCTGATGATGTTTTATCTAGGATAAGAAAATATTAGAGGCATTTCTAGTGAAAAATGAATAATTTGAATCAATTTCGAATCGATTAATGGTGAACGGCGATCACACATCCACGTCTTTTTTATTGTCGTAAAATGTTTCTTCGTAGAACAGAGCTATTTATCTGATAGTAAATGCTAAATTATTATGGCTACAACATCAAAAGCATGAGGTACACATTCTTAAAGTGGAATAGGTAACTAATCGTGAATTGCGTGCGACTGAAAATTGCATGACACAAAATAACTCCTTATTCCATAGACTCTTGTTCATACGTAGAACAATGGTTGAATCGAACTAAAAGTCATAACACAGGAACTTTATTCTCTAATATCAACTGCGGGTTTGTTTGACATCTAATAACAATAAATTGCGGTGTTTGTCGCTAGCGCTCCAACATCCGTCGAGAATCGAGTCTATTGTAGTTTTGAAGCGAAGGTCTGCATTCAAATGTGGATTTAAATACAATTGAATATGAATTACAATCGGGTGTGTGTGTATTATGTAGTATGTGTAAGTATACGTGCGGTTTTAATCGAAATTGGTAGAACAAGAGAAGCGGGCTCTAAACTGACGGCCATGTTGACGGTTTGCGCACGCGCACGCCGAGCAAACCGAAACTGAAATACGAGAATCGTAATAATTTTTTTTATATGAATGGTGTGATTATTTGCGGCATTTCTTCGGTTTGTCCAAGCTTTTTAATTCCCTATTTTGTTTTACGCTGCACGTGCACAAACATCTAGTAGAAGGAGGAAAAATCTTGTTACTGATGATTAAAGATAACAAAAACTTAATTTACAGAAATAGATTTCATAGCATAACACTCGGATAAAAAAGTGGTAAATATACATTATATTCCGTTAAAGTCAATATTTTATTGCTTAACATTTTCATTTCATTTGTGCCTGTTCATTGAATTAGGAATACGGTCTGAAGGTCGCAGGACATTATCAATAGTAATTAATTAATTCCAAAGCTTCTCGTTGTCCAGAGGTACGGAACCTTTCACTTTTAAATCTGATTGGTATGTTACATTATCGTAGCGAGTGCCTACGAACAATGCGGTCGCAAAGGTTTATGTCCTGGCTGACATTCTACGCGCGGGTTTTTGCGCCCGCGCATGCATGCTCGTATTCAGCACTCTGGTGCATTATGTACCAACGACTTTTTTTTTTTTTATGTGATAGAGAAGCAAACGAACAAGAGGGTCAGCTGATGGCAAGTGATCACCACTGCCCATGGACATCAGCTACCGTAAAAGAGTCGGAGATTCGTTGCCTACCTTTACTAACCCCATACCCTCCCCAACGGAACTCTGGCGACCTTACTCACCAGCAGAAACATAGCACTACAGTTACGACTTCACAATGTGGTCTTCTGTAAAATGAGGAGGAGGTTCTTCCCCAGATGAACGGCTCATTCGAGTGGAAGTTCCACAAAGCTCTACCTCTCTTAAGAATGAAAAATAGTTATTAAATAAAGTTTGCTGGAGTTTTGAGTACAGAGTGTTCGAGCGTGTTCATTTTTAAGTAATAATGTATAATTACGGTCTTCAAAAGAACACCTCTAAGAATTTGTAATAATTCTTAGAAGTTGTCGTCAGCATGGCCCTTCTGTACCGATAGTCTATACATAAAATGCAGATTCAATTGATCCAGTAGCCATTGTGAAATGATCATTAACCTTAATGCGTCGTCGCCACTGCACCGCTGCACCCATGCACCAATGCAGTAGTTACTTCTGTTCAAAAGCGCTCGTTTTGTTTCGCTAATGTACTTGCGAAACAAAAGAATATTTAAAGGTCACGGTTTAAATTGTTCTTTTAATTTTTTAATGCCCTATTGCTGCTAATTGCCCCCGTTTTGTCACCGATTATTATTTTTTTCTCGCTGTTTGAATAATTGCAAGAGCATATTATTTTGAAATAGATTTCAACCCAGAAAATACTACGCATATATTTATCGTTTGGCAAACATCAGTGTGGAAATAGGCCATACTAAAAAATAATAGCAAGTCTCAAACCATCTGTTCTCTGAGCTAGGCTATCCCGCCATCAATGGTAGTTTTATCTTTGAGTACCCAAACCCAAGTCTCCAAACAATCCCAATCAAGCGTCAGTGTTATAAACCTATTTTTTCAGATCTTTATTCCTCACGCTCCTTTATTCTTAACATGCATATTAATTCCTGCAAAAGTGTCTGTCTGTATGTCACGCACGTCCTGCCCAGTATGGTGTAACGAGCGATAATGCAATTGTACGTGTCTCTGAACCGTCAAATATAAAATAATGCCTTAAGGAGGGAAGTCGTCAATTTAGCGCAGTTTTGACGCAAAGGGCCAGGAGCATCATTGGACAAACTTTGCGCAATCTAGAACAAACGCCTGAATCACAGAACACTATTTGTTTCCTTCTGTCATTACTGAGTGAACATGAAAACATTAATTTTAATCTACATAGACAGGTAGTCATTCATTTGTTGTGAAGGTCATAATGAGCATAAAATTAGCAGATTTATTGCATAATTCATTCCATGGCGCAAATTGAATGCAGTTTGCACTAGACTGAAACTGGTGTCATACTTTCAGGAACCCTACGTTTACCTACCAGCGATGGTGCTGACCTTTGCAATGATCGGCGGTGGTTGATTAGTCATGAGTTGATAGATAGATAGCTTAGTTATGTTAATTCTATACAATACATAACTTAAGCACATTTTTGTCGAAATTACGGCAGTTTTTCTGCTTTCGCAAGCTTTGATGGTTTAAAGTGGTGATCGTTTTCCAATACCAATGTTTCTGTCAAAGCTAAGCTATCTTAACTAAACTTTAATTCAAGTTTACATTACTATGGCATGTTTTGATTTCGACATAGCTGTGGCTTATCGGTGGTCCAATTCTAGTCCAGAGAGAGCATGTCATTGGAGCATATCGCCGCGCATCTGCCGCTTTCCCAGCCGGCCGCTGATTAGCGCTGCCCACTAATGCCACACCACAGACGAATCTTACGTGTTCTGTGGCCACAATCTCGCGGTAGTAGTAATTAGTCGATCTGTTTTATCCGCACATTGCTTAAGAGTGAGTTACAGTTATTTACTAATGAGATTTGTTCTTTGTAGTTCCAAGAAAGGCGCGATGAAACTAAATAACAACAATAACGCCTAGTTCCAATCTGTCTACGGTCACATCTTCACTACATAGTATAAAACAAAGTCGCTTTCTCTGCCCCTATGTCCCTTTGTATGCTTACTTGTAAATCTTTGACACTACGCAACTAACAACAACAAGTAATTCAGGAAGAAGTTTTATATGTATAAAACATTAATAATATAGTAGAGAAACACTGATTTTAGTTGGACCCGTGCGAAGCCGGGGCGTAAATAAACATTTTTTAAATATTTCAAATGTGTTTTACTTTATATCCAAGATGTATTATTATTAAATTTAAAAGACTCGCCACACAAAAAGCTTACGATTGAATGACTGAATGCGCTGTGCGACACCGTTACGCGGGCGCAGCTCCCCGGGCGACTCACTTTGTTTGTAAACACCGCGCCGCCCGCGTGCGAAGAAACGGACCAGACACCGTGAAATGTAATTTCGACCGATTCTGTCTAGGGTTGCTTGTCAAGTTAGGCGTGAGATAATTTGTTTGATAAACATAGTTGTTAATGAGAATTACAGTCTCTATGTGGCCGCGTCGACGATGCGCAATTAATGACTCTGTTACGATAGCCTTAAAAGGAGCAGAAATCTCAAAAACATGATCTATTTATATAATAATTAATTTACAATACTAACATTTTAAAATTGTTGTAAAATTATTTACCAACATAACCGTATAACTAGCTAACCTGATGCCAGGATGTAACAATCTTGTCCAGTATAAAACTGACTCATCGTATTTTTTGATCAGTTGATTTTACAATTTTCCGTTTATACCGGCTGCCAGCCCTGCCTGTAATCCCAGATGAAAGCAGCTCGTTAGAGCGCGCACTCGAGCGCGTTTCATTGAGCTCTTGTTACTAAAATTTTTGGCAATGTAACACCGCGATTAGAGATGGCCTACTGGCTGTGCGTCTGTGAGAAAATTGACCGGCGATTTCTTTTCCGGTCCAAGCGCCTTCGGAAATGAGGGAAATTCAGGGCGGTTGTAATCGGTAATTTTCATCGCTTCCGTAGAACAGAGGTAAATTTAACGCACTGGTTAAGTATTTATTGCTTAAAAACTTTATGTTAGGTTCCACCATATCCAGGGTTGTAATTTTCGGTCACTCTTCTGGCAGTTTCCCGTTAATATTAATACCACTTCAAACTGAAATATGTTCATCTCCAGACTATCGACAATCGTGTTCCTAATGTCAATTGTCGAGGAACTCAAGCTGTAAGTTAACACATTCCCCTTCACGGGACATTTGCAATTTTGCCATTTCGGTTTAGAGCAAGACAAGCGAACAACAACAGTGTTACCTGGCATGTCGACAAAAATATGCATTTTTGAAACAGATTAAAAATAATGTACTAGGTATTCCGCAATCGTTCATAACTGGCGTTTGCGAAAACCGTATGATGATTTGCGCAATCAGGATTTGTTCCGGAGAGTTGCTCGGCTTAAACTGTTCTTTATTGGATTATTAAAACTTGGTTTTGTTTCAGATTACTTAACTCTTACCGTTGCATCCAATGCATGGCCTCATAATCCACTTTACACATCTCTTTAATCGCCATTCCAAAATACGTAAGATATGTATCTCAAAAGATCGGTACTACTTGAAATTCACTTTAATGATTTGTGTTTTTTCCGGTGTTCACGAGATGACTTAAGGCTACATAATTGCTAAAAATTAAGTAGTTAACATTAATGCTCTTCAAAATACAATTTTTATTTTAATCGATTGTCTGTTGAGTGTTAATTGTAATTAATTGAATTTTTTGTGAGAGTGTGTTTACATCAAAGTTTACCACACTCTTATGAAGTAAATTATGAACTTAATCTTCTTTAACAAACTGAGTAGCTACATTAACTACGAATCCATACTGCCGTAGCTACATTAACATTTACATGCTAGATTTCTGTATTATTGACCAAGGATGATGGATGGTTATCCAGTCATCCGCCCACTAGCTGACGTCACGACCCCAATGACTTGCCATGATCGTAGTAACTCAGCGGCCGTTGCAAGTCTAATCCACTCAAGCCCGGCCATGCATAAACAAACAATTATCACAACTATTTCTGTCGTGGGATTTAATTTATTTTATTTCAAATGACTTAGCGGTAATGTTTACTTCTGCTACTTTGTATGGTACGGTGTCCGTTTTGTAATTATCGTAATCTTATTGACATATTAATAAGTAGGTGGGCGGGCAGATAAATTAATGTACATTTTATTAGTTGATTCTCGCACTTGTTTTTGCATGTTTACGAGATATCTCAAGATTACATCTAATGTCGTGGAACGTAGAGTAAAATATAGGTACAGGGGAAAATGCTGTGGTTCATTGGGAAAATGTCCCTCATTACGAGGTCGTTTATTCGTTTTGTGCTGAGCTGCGTGCCTCACAGGTCACAGGTAATTGAACTTATAATAGGTAATATCAAACATTTTAATGTTTTGATTAGGTCATTGACTTCTTAAGAGACGAAGGTCTATTTATATTTTCTTGAGTCTCCATTTTATTGCCCGTGCAAGCTGTTTATGTAAAGAACTAGCGGCCGTCCGCGACTTTGCCCCGTCAATTTAGGTTTCCGCAAACATAGTGTTATATGTATTATAGCTTTTGTCCTTCGTGACAATTTCCAACGTAACATAATATCTATGCCATTAAGGTCGCGAGATACTGATGTATGATGCACCACGTTGCACCTGCAGCGGGTCGGAAGTGCATTTCCCCGCGGAAGCGGCGGCTTTCTCGCAAAGCGTGCAGTTTGGATGCGCTCCGATCATGCGCCACGACGAGCGATTTGTCAGGGTTGCCAGATGACGGGAAACGTTCGGTAATATGCACGTGTCAAATTGTTATGCTACAGCTAGATGTGTAGGTTTCTCAACTAAGTGGAATGTTTTGTAAAACATAAGAAGGAAGGCAGGAAACATAAAAAAGAAGGAAGGCAAAACACTTTTAGAGGTACAAACTTCTTCTTCTGAGAGTCTTAAATAACGAACACAAGTAATGTCAAGATAACCAAGCCAAAACACTTTTAGATTAGGAACACACTATGCGAAAAAAACGCGCCCGAATTTTCGTGGCTGAATTTACGTTCTGTCGTGTTTTTGTTATGAAATACTTTTAAATAGGACATGCATGACACACTATTCTGAAAACCACATCGCAAAATTTTGTATAGAAAACTTAAGTCGCGTAATTACAGCCAGATGTGTTTCTACACTAAGGTTTTGATCACATTTTTGTATAGCATAATTCCTCATTTGCACCTCCATTTTTTATTTGGACGTGCTTGATTAACTCAATTAATAAACTGCATCAAAAAGTTTTTCATTCCGTGAAACGAGTGATCTATGAAATTAGCCCGAACCAGACAATGCCGGATTGTAGGCCGCGCCCGCTCGGCCGGTTTCCGAATAAAATCAACCGCAAGCTTTCACTGCATTTTCACTTTCCACAGATCAAATAAGTCCGTTGCACGTGCGGGCCCGGGTAGATCAATTAACCGAATCCAAATAGTTGAATAAACAAACAATTAACAAATAAATAAAAAGCAGTGACGTGCGATGACGTTGAAGATGGCGTTTTTGTAGCTAATCGCTCAATTGTGGTCGCTTACTTGTGGTTTTACTATCGCATTCCGTCGATAAACTAACTATTGTGAAGAAAATTATGTTTGATATGCGTAAAATAGGCAAGCGATTTGGATTGACGTGTGCTCATTTTCAAGAAAAGAATGAGATAAAAGACTTGCACGAGAAGCACACAAAAATGATAAATACTTTAACTAAACTGTTATTATTAAGTTGGGATGTAAAAAAATGTCTGCAATCTGAAAAATATAAAAAAATCCAGCCCAATATGCAACTTTCCACCATCTACATATTTACTCTATCTTTATTTGAAGATCCATACTAATATTATAAATGGGAAAGTGTGTCTGTCTGTATGTTTGTCTTTCTTTCACGGCAAAACGGAGTGACGAATTGACGTGATTTTTTAAGTGGAGATAGTTGAAGGGATGGAGAGTAACATAGGCTACTTTTTATCTCATTCCAAAAAATCGATATCCACGCGGACGAAGTCGCGGGCGGCCGCTAGTATGTAATATAAACTAGTTAATAGAACTATAAGAAATCAGAACATTAATATAAACCATCTAAATCATAACATTAAACTTAAATAAAGTATTATTATCAAGTCAAGTGAGTTGTTAGGTGGCTACTAAATGCGTTATTACGCTATGATTCTTAATGATAATGCTTAGGTTGTGATTTCATGTGTATTACACGGTTCGCGTCTATTAGCGTCAATCACCGGACGATGTCAAGGCGGTGAACTTTGGCCGAGATTGAGAATGCACATTATGCAGTGAGACGTCTGATAAGTGTTGTTTTTGCATTTCTTTTGGATAGCATTGTTCGCTAATTATTATGAAATTTTGCAATATTGATGACATGTAGTTGATGACAAGCAGACAAAGATTTTCGCAGTTTTAAGGTGTGAAATAGAATCCGATTTTTGTGAAGTTTTTGGTCGTGTATGTATTGCGTGTTACAATTTTTATTATAATCATTCATTCATATAATATGTACTAGCTGTCCCGGCGAACTTCGTACCGCCTAACAGTCAATGATTGTCGTGTTACTTTTTAGCTGAACTAATTGAGGCTTTGATGAACGCAATAAAATGATAAAATAATATTAATATAGGTAGATATAAACTTAAAATTATTTTATTATGATGAATGACGATGAAAACATACAGAATGAGAATAAAAAAGAAAATAATTAAGTACTTCAAACTCATGTCATAAAAATATACTGAAAACTATGTTGTGCAGATTGGGATACTTGACTTGATGTTAGTATTGGTACTATGACCCCCAGGTGAAGCAGAAGGCTTCAACAGTGCTTCGCCATCGAGTTCGCTGTGCCTCGGACCGCGTCCGTCCAATCGTCTTAACTCCGCTGCCACTGAACGTCTCCAAGTGTGTTTAGGTCGGCCGCGTTTCCTTTACACTTGAGGTGTCCATTCAAGGGCTTGCCTTGGTGGTCTGGTGCTCTTCTTAGGCTGTGACCAATCCAATACCACTTGCGACGTCTTATATGGAGACCGATGCGGGACTCGGAACAGAGATTCCATAGTTCGTCGTTTGAGATCTGCGCTAGTAAATGTCAAGATTCTGTCTAAGGCATCGGTTGACGAAGACCTGGATACGATGCGCGATGACCTTGGTTGAGGATACACTCGGATTAATTCATTAATGTGATTTTCATTCAAGCACCTTGTGGTAAAGACATTCTTTGTTTTTTGGTCAGGCGCAAGAACAAATAAAGCGGATGGTCTGCCGACGCGTGAGCGAGCATGCCATGTACAACATTTACCATGAGAAAAACATGCATTTTCTAGATTAAGGCCACAATCGCTTTGACAAATCGCAAAAAAACTGGTTAGTGTTGTCGCTGGAGGTGTTTCCGCACGTTTAACAGCATTTGCCGCTGTGAAATATACTCTCTGCCCGTTCTCTGGATGCACCATCAAATGTACAACAGTGGGATGACGTTCGAGAATAGGGAATGAAAATATTCGGCAAATTGCTTCATTGCAGTTCACATATCTACTAACTTCATAGCGCGTGATTTCATCGTTGATATTGGATGTTTGGACACCAAAAAACACCATGACGCTCCCTTTCGTGTAACATTTGCAAAGTTATTTAAGTGACTTGACCAAATTGCAATACTCAAGATAACAATGTGCCTTGAATGTTTTGGAAAAAAGTGGCGAATACGAAACAATCCAACTGTTTTAATAGTTCTACCATGATCATCGGGCGATTGACGCCGACACAATTGATAACCAACCATCGTTGCCTGTAATGGTCTCTGTCGTCAATTTTCGTGGATACCGTTTGGAGCACTTCTTGCCGTGACCATGCAGGGTGATTGGCGGTTGATAGTGCCACACATACGGTCATCATGTAGGTCTGGATCGATTTCAGGAGCAAGAATCTCTGCACATATGATGTCATCATTGATCTGGCAGAATTCTTCAAATTAATTTTTAAAACAAACATATTAACCTAATCCTGGACCTGAACTTTCGATCGAGACATTCGACAACAAATAAAATTCTGAACGCAAACTTGAATAGTTGTGATTGGTTGTGATAGTATTTGACAACAAATGTTTGACATGTAATAAACAAATCAGAGTTACCATGGTTACTCTACTCTATGACAAAATACTTTTGACAAATCAGCATTTATTGAAATGATGATGTATTTACTAAACATTTCCAGTTTTTATTGATTTTAAGATGTATTCTGCTATTCTGGCCGGAGACGAATCCAACGAAACAATAACCATGAAAATTGGTTCAGCAGATCTCGAGTTATAAGTGTTGTAACAAACCCGACTTTCTTTTATATATATAGATATTTCAATTTCAATAATACTAAGCAACTTGAATTCGAAGAGGATAGTTGATTTTGATGCATACGTGTGCATCCATCTGAACTCACTTAAACCTACGCAATACACACATAACACATTCATGACATGCGTTTCCATTACTTCTCAAAGGTGATCACTGATTGAGAAATACCCAAGTATATTCCAAACGCCATTTACCAAACGAATAGTAATAAAATTTACACGAAACACTTGTAACTGTTCACAACGACGTGCTTTTAAAAGGTAATGGCTAATTGTTAAGTGATGTCATAGAAGAAACATCCACTAGAGTTCTAATGCTGGAGAGGCAAGAACTATTCGGTGATTTGCCACTTACACATTCCGCAATGCGATAGTGGCAACCAATGTTTGACCCATGCGTCACCTTTGTCACAATTTAAAACGAACGTAGCAAGAAAAAAATACATTTTGGACTGTATTACATTCATAGATTGGAGGGCCATCAATCAATCATACCTAACCAAAACTTACTAACCTTATAAGTCTACGTGGACTTTCAGCTCAAGTTGTTTTTCTGCGATTTCGCAGATACATATTTAACTGACTCGTATTAAAAACCAATGCTTACTAACTGGGATCGAACCGGCGACCTCTTGGTCGAACAGGCAACTTCTTAACCATTACACCAAGTGAGTCGTTGGATTGATGAGTGTTGTTAATGAGTAACGCCCTTGTGCCTCGGCAGCGAAGAGTGAAGACCACCTGACGACGGTCAGCGATTACACGCCCATGCCTCAATGTCGGTCACACTTCACAGTGAACATCGCCTCGAAGCTATTAAAGGGACGTTGTGGGACGGACAGAATTGATTTGAATCTATTTATCTTATTAAGGTTAGTTGATACTTGTTTTTACCCGCGGCTATGCTCGGTTTATCAAGATTCCTGATTTATCTAATGAGAGCATTTAATCGGGATAAAAAAAATACTATCACCTAAGACATCGTCGTAATCCGTTCAGTAGTTTCACCGTGATTGACGGACAAACACCAAAGCAAACAAACTTTCACATTTATAATATTATATAGTATGATTACCATTGAGTAAATACTTCGATAAGCTTGAGACAACGTTTTTAATGTGCCTTAAAAGTTAGATTTAAAATAGAAAAGAAAGATTTTATTAATTTCACTAAACTTTGTTTCTTGTCACATTTAATTGAATGTGATAGTAAATCACATAGTTGTATTTAAAATATATATAGATGTATAATTAAGCTCAAAATGCTAAGTACCATATAAAATATCTAGTCGAATCCCATCGAGATCGGACAAAAGTCTAATGAAGAAACTTTACGATGAAGTAACATTAAAGACCTCTTTACTTTTACTACAACTAAGTTGCTGTTAAGTGTTATGCATTTATGCATTGCATGGTCGTCAGTCAAACTGAGTTACAGCAATACCTACTCAGTTTCCAATAAACGTCCGCGTATACGCGTATGAGTGAAAGTGAAAATCCGCGGACCTATCGACCTTAAGCCAGCTAGTGATGGGGCTAAATGTTTTAGTGTCGATAAATTAATTAAACACTTTCGATTCTAATACTTAATAAACCGAAATTACGTTTACAAATATGTTGTACTTGTAAGTAATGGCAGATCGTAAAGAGTGTCATACCTACCTATATCGAGAGAGGGAGATATCTTTGTGTTTCTTTTCTCCTCTAGCATTTCCCTGTTGCAGTAATTACAGAGTGAGACCGTTATACTCCCCAGTTAGAAATCAGATATAGGCGTTGAGTTCGATCTTTTTCACTGGCCCTGGAAAATTACTTATTTGAGTTTATTAAATGGATTAAATAATTTTAATATTAGAAATTATCTTCATTTAAAATAAAAAAAAAACATTATTTGATTGAAAAGGATTCATTTTAACATTATGCTGTAAAAAATAAAAAACATTTTTGATTTAAATTAAATCGATAGAAGTAACTTATTACATCTCGCATCACTATTGCCCCTTGTATGAGTATGAGGTCCGCGCGGTCATTTCGGTTGCATTTTATTCAATAAGCGCGTGCGCAGGTTCATGTTATTCACACTTACGAAACTGCGCCGAGTGCGTTCTAATGCGGTGTGAATTACCGTTAAACATAATATCAACATGCCGTCCATACAGAATGCATTATTTATTTATTACAACGAGTTTACGAAACAAAGCTTCTTCCGCAGTATAAACTTTCATGAATTTATTTTAAAGTCAAACAAGGGTCACGAAATTTCGTAATCGGCTTGGACAACTGGAAATCAATTAAAGCGAAATGGTTGACGATGACACGTGATTTTTGATGGTAATTTTATCTCTTCGCCTCTAAAACAGTAAAAGCCAATTAAAACGCGCACAATAAACGTGTCTAGTGGCGCATTGCGAGGCTGCAACTCATGCGCACTGCGATAAGGCGAACGATAAAGAAGTTGATAAGCAGAAGAGAATTGCTAGATTGAGATGAAAGTAATATTTTCCTTGCCTTGAAAAATCAAAGCAAAAAACGTCTAGGAAAAAAGAGACGAGAGCTTTATATCTGGCTACCAATATAATCTAAAATGAGGCACATATGTACTTCTTTATGACATTTTCGGGAGAGATTACCAGTAACAAAGATTAAAACTGCAAATGCAATTTGATGTTTATCAGGTCTGTCCATCGCAAATATTCTGTAAAAATACGCTTGATTGATTAATGTTCATAAATGTATTAGAAATAATTCACAGCATTAATTTCCCGATAATGGGTTATTAAATGTCGTATATTCTTAGGTGTGCAAATATAAACATTTTACGACTTTGAAAGAAAATGACAATTAGCTTCCAACTGCTTAAGCACCTTTTAACATCGATGATGTAAATAGGAATCAATAAAATTAGCATAAATAGGTAAACAAACGGCAAACTTCGAGTAGCAACAACGGGCTGCGTCGATCGCGTTCGTTTTCACCCGACCGGCGCGCCCGCGCAGCCACGGTCAAGGCGAGAGCGCGTTCGCGCAACACACGAACAGTGGTTTAAATTATCTTGATTTACAACTAGTTCTGATTATTTGAAGACCAACTGCTAACATATGTTAAGGGCTTGGTTCACCAAGCAGGTCGCTGCGGCCCAATGGGGAGGATAAACCCCTGGTCCCCCAATGGCCAATGCGGCTCCGAGAGAGGAAGTTAGTAGTGGAAGTTTTTAGTGGCTACATTTATAGGTAAATCTTATTAAGTCAGTTACTTATTGAATTCAAAACATTAACATTATTTTACCATTACAGCGTTATTCTTTAAGAGATTTGATTATACATATTATGCGGATCATTTATTCATAATTTTAAAAACTCAACTTTTAATAAATGGAAAGCGTCCAATAATGACTCATATACATAATGACATTTCTAGTAATAATAGGTTTCAGTCAACTTTTGATGATATAAATTAGATGAGTTCGTACCGAAATATACCGTGACGTGCCTTATAATGGAAATGCTTGTAAATTGTTTATTTAACGCTCGGCCGCTAATCTCGTCTCATTCACGATTCGGTAATAGGTGCTAACGTGCGACAGACAGACGAAATTAATTGATCCGCTGATTTCTACTGTCCACACTCAAACGACCAATAAACCGCCTACTTATATCGATATCTGTGTAAATTAATGTATAATGACGTGTTAACTGTCGTTGAGTATCGTTCTATAGGATGTCATAAGTAATGCGTTTTGTTCTGTAATTACATATTAATGACTGAATGAATTAACAGTTTGCAGGAGTTTCTAATATGCAAATTTTAAGGATGTTGAGATTTAAAAATTTGATACCACTTTTTATTTTATACTCGGCTTTATCCGTAGGTTATAATAATAATACCCCCCTTGTATGTAACAAATAAACTCATAAACAACTGGAACAATTTCTAAATGCATTTTCAGTAAAAAGCTACATTATCACTGAGTAAGTAACTAAAAATTTAAGCCCGTGCGAAGCCGGGGCGCGCTGCTAGTAATAAATAAGATATGCATGACTCGACTAAAAATTAAGTACGGTCTAAGTAATTAATATTGAAGGTGCTTGTCGAAATACGGGTTTGGTACAAATAAAAAATATTAATTTGTAATAGGGTTCTATGTTGTAGTCGAATATGACTATAAATCATAGTGATAAATGTCTGGTTTATCTATT
Source organism: Nomophila noctuella (assembly GCA_958496325.1). Taxonomy (NCBI): domain Eukaryota; kingdom Metazoa; phylum Arthropoda; class Insecta; order Lepidoptera; family Crambidae; genus Nomophila; species Nomophila noctuella. The sequence continues at coordinate 13,219,808 of OY292500.1, read as the reverse complement.
TTGTAACAAAGCAGGGTCACTTTCGACCTCTATATCTCTGTGACTACAATAACTTATGAATTGCCTAAAAGGACAAGATTAGTCATTGTCTTTTTAACATACTTAAGCGTTGCGTCATAGGGGTCTTTGTTTAGCCATTTTTGACGAAAAGATAAGGACAACCTTTTCGAATTAGTAAATAAAGTCGCTTCACATTACTAAGTTCTACAAACAACAAAAGAAAGATAAAGATATCGGTAACAAGTTCAGTCCATAAAGAAATAAAGTTTTGTTGCCAGCTGTTGCTTCGTTGTTATTTTGTTGTTGTTATTATTATACGAGTATGATTCTAATCTCAAAGTTATTTGGATATCTCTAGCTTTTTTGTGGCTCGAATTATGCCAGAAATCATAAATTCGAATTCCATCCAGGGGAAAAAATTACACAAACACTCGATTTCGTCCTTTTGAAAATAGATTGCTTGTGTTTTTTGAAGTGTTTGTAATTAACCAATTAGTCGAGTTTAACAGCTTCCGTGGTGTAGTGGTAAGACCGCTGTGCTCAATCCTCAGATGTCGTGGGTTCTAATCCAGCGGGGAACAATTTCACTTTCTGTTGGCTTTCCCACTTAGTTAGGACATTGCAGGCTTGATTCACCTGATTTTCCGATAAGAATGATGATTCTGTGCTTCGGATAGCGCGTTAATCCGTTGGTCCTGACTATGATCCAAATTGCCTGTTTTCCCTTGTAAGGGTTACGGAGGTCAGACGACAGTCGCTCTATTGTATTAACCAAGCTGGTTAATTCAAGATCATAGTCGCAGCGTACCCTGGGCTCCGATGATATAGCCGAGGATGCAACGTTGGAAGGACAGAGATGAATAAACCCTAGAATGATGATGAATTAATAAGTGTTGGTTATAGATTCGTCGATTATAGAAGCTGATATTATTACCTTATTATTTTAACAACTGTCAAATAAATATTTTGCCTCGAAGTATTCTTAATTGCTGTAACATTAACACCACATCGAACCTGCCATACAAATTACATCATAGTTAATTACTGTCTGTCTGGCTGTCTGTTTAATACATATTAAACGTATTGGGCCACCTCCCTGACCTTCGCACCAGTATTAGCGAATCAGTAACAAAAAGCCGCGCCGCCTTGCTAACGATGCCGCCGACACGCGGAAGAGATTACGAGATAACACTGATACTGATTTTGCAATGACCTTTTAGTTGCAGAGATACAGGTGGCCCCGTCTAAACTTAATAGTAAAAGATGAAAGAGCTGTTTTTTGTTACATTAAATAATTGCTCTTATGACGTAAGGCAGTGTTCATAGATTTTAACACTGAACATTTGTTGAACACTTTGTCTTGGGATAAATCCATAGATGACTGACAGCAAGTGACTGGAAAATGATTTTCATTTTTCATTAAATTACTCATGAACTCAAAGGCTTCTCAGTGAAAGTCACATAATCTAACGACCCACCCAATCATCTTTTTCTCTCCATAGGTGAAAATTAGTTCTTAATATTTTAAAATTATGTCTTCCTTTTAATAAGCTGTGTTGCGCGAGCAGTAAATCCGCTCCTATTAACAAACAAACAGAAATATAAGCAATGTTTAAGTGTGAAGGGGCAACAGCGTCGACGAATCTGGCGAGGGCAGAGGTCGCCGCTACCACGGCGCCATATCTGGCGACCACGCGTGACCACGAGCGCACTGTGGTCGCCTTACGACCACAATGGCTGGCTACCAGGCGGTGTCGAATTAGGGGCGTTCAAATTGGCTAGGATTACTAGAAATAGCTATGTTAGAATTGCTTGCAGAAGTGTTATCGGGGGATTTGTTACTTTAAGTAAATGAAGGTATTTCACATGGAGGATAATTTAATAGGAGGCTCCTAAAGACCTAGTATATTAAGTAAACCATACGAAACAAACATTAAACAAATGATATTTTTTTACGTTTTTAAACGAGGTTAAGAAAGATAACAGCAGCACTAATTACCAATTCAACCTAAGCAGTTTTTGAGTCTCCATCACCATTATAACCGCTTATAAACCACAAAAAGTCACAAAAACAATTGCCATACTGTTCTGGGAACTAATAATCGCTTTTCTTTTGTTTCAGTTCGCGCTGATAATGCGACACCTGTTTTGAATCTGTGAGTAAACAACTTGCTACTAGTGCTACTACTGTAGTACAATGTGCTGAAGACATAATAATAACTTGTACAAACGTACTTGTTATGCTATGTTTTTGGCGGTGAGTTAAGTCTAAGATTAAATTGGGAAGTGTATGAAATAACGTTGCAGGTACCCTACATATACCCCGCGGTACCCCGTCATCGCCTTGACAGGCGGCCACGGGCATCAATAAACTTACTCCGCGACCAACCCAGCGTTGCCTTACCCTACATATACCCTACATAAGCCTTATGTTTAACTATACCTTAGTAACTAAGGCTTAGTTTATGGGATAAAAAATCGTACCTACTATGTTACTCGTATAATGTAATTGACGTTGTCAACTTGTTTTAACGGCCTTGGGATGACCTCTCATTATTTTAGTATTAGCTAAGGCACAGACACTGATGATGGGAATTTTGAAATTTAGCCATGTCATGAATTAAGCAGTCAATTGATTAGGAACAAAACAAGTTCGATAACAGTGTTGTAATTACCTTCCTATGACTGGACAGTGCTATTGTTACGTGTAAGTCACCGTGACGTGACGTCCTATTGACTTCGTGCAACGTGCATTGCAACCGCACGTAATGAAAAGTTAAAGCGATTATTTAAGCAATTGTTCATAGATTACTTAGAGAGTTACAGCATTTCTTCCGATTTCGTTTACCAACAATAAAATAATCGGCAATAGTGTAGGAAAGTTGGCTGATTAATTTACATAAATAATTTAAATAATTCGCCTGCCTATTAAAGCATAGGTACTTGTTTCCTTTGTGCTCATGGTGCTATTAAAGAAACTTCCGTATTTCAAAAACTTTTCAAATACAGACATAGACATGCATTGTAGTTTTCAACATCATCATCATCATCATCGTCATCATCATTGGCCTTTGCCTCTATTTCACACGATTTCACGATCAATTCTACAACGGTAGATTCTACCGCATATTCTGCGGTAGTTTCAATAATACCTTTTTTTTGCAATTTGATTTACAAAGAAATTCTTTTGCACGTCATATCTTTTTTTACCTACTAGCACTTACAGCATAATGTTGCTGCCCTTAGAACCACTTTGTTATAGTTTCTTGACATAGCAAAGCCATAGTAAACAAATCCAAGCAGTGGTCTTGGCCGGCTCCCAGCGCCTCCCGCACCCTACAAGGAGCGCCGCCATTGCTGCTGCGCCTGCGCCTAATGCGCGATAAGCGGATAAACTCTGACTCCAGCCTGGCCGTAGAAAGTAGCCGGGACTGCACGCAATTACGCACCATAATCCGAAGTAATAAGTGCCATATTTGAAAGAATGCTGGAGGCCCGTGATTAAGTTAAATTCGTTACACAAAGTTGCCTTTAAACGGGCAATGCATTTGCTATTGTTTTAGTGTACCTATTAATGAATGTGGCCATTTTTAATTATACATACTTGTAATAAAAGATGGAATAGTGAAAATGAGACATCTCTCTTTTGGTGACTCTCTTTTGGTGATGAAAATTTGTAGGTAAAACCAATTTCATATTTTCACACGAGACTGTGACAGCTATCGACGTGGACGACGACGGCGATGGCCCTTGCAATGCCCATTTAAAGTACTAGTATTATGTACCTACAATTAGTACAACAACTTCCCTACACAACGTCAGAAACAGAAAGAAAACGGAGTGATGATGACATTCTAGCCCAAAAATTGGGCTAGAATCTCCACGTATTTGAAGACAAAGTCTAGAATGGATGATATGATAGCCAGAGCATGAAAAATCTGGTTTTACCACACACGTCGTGCAATCTGTGCACAATTAAGAAAGGGCAGCGGAGCAATGTTTCCACCCGGCAGCCGCCGCGGTATGGGAGCGACTTGCGGACCACACCGGAGAGATATTTTAATTGGGCATTACCGTTCAAGGCATTTAAAACATTATGAAACTGCGATCAATTTTTTGCGAGAATTCACAATTCTTCTAAAAAGAAAAATATAAACAATGTTGTACGATCATAGTTGGACTAGGTACGTTCATATTTTACAAGTGGATTGTGGATTCTGTTAATTGCTGTAATTCAAACGTATGCGTCTGGATGGTTAATTATGCCGTATGCAAACATTCTCAGAAAATGTAATTGGTGCAAGGACATCTAACGATAACATGTGTCGATGACATAATGCTTACATTAAACGCAAGATGGGGAGCAGAACCATTCTATTCATAACGATTATTATGTTAGAAACTCAAGGCATGAAAGTTCACGGTAGTAGTAAGTACTACTACTTTGTATATTGCTAGTTATTTGAGAAGGTATACGGTGCGTTGAACCCATAACAAATTTTGCTAATGCAAATGAGGGCAGAACAAGGCATAACTGCTGTAAGAAATTATCCAACAATAGCCGAAAATCACGAGAGGCTTGTTACTTCTGAATGCCTAATAAACTATTACTAGAAACCTTCTATCGAGACGGATAAGGCTGTGACAGCCATCGACGTCGACGATGTGGTTAACTTTAAATTTAAATCCAATTAAATCTACAAAGTTGGAATGTTGAACATTTCAAATTTGGCCAATATAACACGAGTCCAGGTCATATATTACGGTATAATATTATCTACGAAGTATAATAAAATCAAAATGAAATTATTGCGTGCCCAAGTACAGTAAACTCATATTCCTTATGTTGTTGTTGTCTGCATTTGGGTAATTCTTACACGATTATACAAATTATTTGCAACTTAAATTGAAAGTATCTTGAAGTAATTGTTGAGGTCTTTTTGCTTAACCAACGAAGTAAAATTTTGACTAAATAATATCATGTACGAAGAATCGTTTGTTATTTTGGGCCGAAGACCGGGGAAATGACTGTCGCCGATATCTCCACGCAACAGAATGCAAAGCATCGCGGACTTGAATGTCGATATCATTAGCAATTTCGTGATCGCCGCTTTACAGCCGAAAACACACGCGCACGATATAACGCGTTAATTGTATTAATTTCACAACGGACACCGCATTCGCGTGAAAACATTCCGCAATGCTTCATATCAATCTATCAATCTGATATATTTCTTGTGAAATACCCGCCAAAGCCAAATCTTTTAAATGCTATTTTTTACCAATCTTGTGTAATTTTTGCATTCTGTATGTAGAATATAATATATCCATGTCTGAGCAATTAACAGCAAGGCTAAGTGATATGAAACAGTTTTAATTGTTGTAACATATTATGGGGCTTAATTTAAATTGAACGCAATAACTTACACCAATTACCAAATACCATACAAAATCAGTTTCAATGTGATTGATTTCTCTGCATATTTTTTTACGATACATACAGTTTTTAGTATCGCATTTGTGTTTTTATTTCCTTAAAATGCATTGATAAAAACTTTTCTTTTCTTTGAATAAAAAAATAATAATATCAAGCGCAGTATTTAATATTTTTTTATGTTAATTGCACTAATTCGTGTCACGCGCTTTAATGATAAAGTGAATTACGACTAGAAATCTTTTAAACGCAGATACACTTTATTGCTTTTTATTCAGAGTCACGTTAGCGAGATTGGTATTTTTATGAACACAAAATTTTTCGTTCTTACATTCCGATGTCATTTAATATAATGCGACTCATCATAAGGGAATCGTACGATTGTTAACGATGTAAAGTTTATCAGTTCCAAGTGAAATTAAATCGTCATTCGTTGATACGATTTGACAGCCATAGGATATTATGCAATGTTGTCATATTTTATAACGAGTCAGAAATGGTGTCACTTAATGTCGAAGGGACAACTACTGGTGTAGTTTATAAAAGGCAAAGTGTGTTTATAGCTAAGCATAATGCTCCATGATAAAACAAACAGAAGTCCAACTCGCCATTACGTGCCGGTCACGAGAAAGTGCTAATAGTAACAGTTCGCTTTTTATAGCTTACTTAGGGTTGCCAACCGTACTCTAAAATAGAGTATTGTCCTCTATATCATGTAGGCGTACTCTATAATCTATATCACTAATAAAGTACGCTAAAATACTCTTTTTTACAAAATGTTTCATATAATTCCTTTTAAAACAATCGAAAATTGTTATGTGTTGCCAAAACAACAAAGTGTACTTTTTAAAAGGAAAAAAATAATGATACTCTTTTTTGTAAGTCCTTACTCTTCATTTACCTCCTTTAAAATCAGATATACTTATTTCTGCTAAAAAAAAGTTAGCAACCCTAAGCTTACTGCGAATCGTGGAGAAAATATAGGTGCGTTGCTTACGCCTTTTTTGGTGCGTTGAGGAAACTGTGGAGTAATAGTTGGAAATACTCGCCGTTAATGTTACTTATTTGCAAGCAAACAGGTGAGAAATGGACTGGTGGTAAATCTCTTCTGTAGCATCCAACATTTCTCTAACAAAGTTTCACAAATGCAGCACATAAAAAAACTCAGTTGAGCTTTTTTACAAGGTAGGCAACGCATCTGCGACGCTAGTTCATTCGTAGAGGAAGGTTTGACTTTTATAATTCCGCAAACTAAGTGTGCGGAAACCGAAATCCATGGAGACGAAGTCGCGGGCTTCTGCTAGATTATCATAAGCTCTTCCAATGTTAGAATTATAGTCATCAATTTTAATTAAATATATCAGTCATCATTACATGATTCACTGTCATAAGACACTCGAAGACTGTAACAAATCCGGTGTAATGTACAATAAGCCAGCAATGTAATGTGTTTTGAAACACGCTGGTTGTTTACCAAACCCTGCGTCTGCGCTGGTCGGCCGCCCGCCGCTCGATATTACACATTTCTGACACCGATCACGGATTATTTCATTAACCCACCGCGTAGCTGAAAATATTTTCTTCTTTTTAAGACCGCTTTGTTAGTCAAACACTTGCAGCGTGTTTCGCGATCTAATATTAAACAAGCCCAGTTATTGCAGAAGTGTTGCTGCTGTATCTCTTTAATACGTATTAGGCGACCAAGACTAATTTAATTATAGTCTATCTATCTATCTATCAAAACCATTTAAAGAGCGTACTCCCTTCTAAAAGGCCGGCAACGCATTTGTGACTCCTCTGGTGTTGCGAGTGTCCATGGGCGGCGTTGATTGCTTACCATCAGGCAATACGTCTGCTCGTTTGCTGCCCTATAATATAAAAAAAAAAAAAACATGACCGACGAGGCGTGTCAGTGAATAATCAACATATTTAAGAAGTATCTTATTTGCCCTTGTCTTTGATTTGGCTTGATTGAGTCTACGAGTAATTAGTCAGCCCTAATATGTATCTACAAAAATGAAGCTATTCGCGCAGATTGATTTGAAACACGATCAATAATACATATAAGTTGCCTTCCATCCATACAATGATAAAAGAACTAATAAATTATGCCATTTCTTCTGCCTGTGTAACACATAACGCAGCTCATGTAACATCGCTAACGCGGTTACCTCATGATACTCTCGAAGCATTGAACTTGTCTCGTGACGATCAGAGCCCCCGCGTAATGTCGTGTTATGCAAAACTAAACGATCGCAATGAATACCATTACTTGCAGCGAAACTGCACTGCAATTATGCAGTGTAAGGCGAGAAAACAGAATCTTAACGATAGAGTGCGAGTTAAGTGTTTAGAGATAATTGTAATAGCTTCTCGCAAATAATAATAAATTATCTTTATTGAAAGCGAAAACAATTTTCACAAATTATAGCAGGTATTGACACCTTCATATATTTATGATGGTTTTAAGCTCTTAATAGGCTTTTTAGTTTTAACCTTTTTTCTTGTCATGTAATCATCCCAACTAATATTATAAATGCGAAAGTAACTCTGTCTGTCTGTCTGTCTGTCTGTCTGTCTGTCTGTCTGTCTGTTACGCTTTCCCGCTTAAACTTCGCAACCGATTTTGATGAAATTTGGTACAGACAATCTTTAGACCCTGAGACAGAACATAGGCTACTTTTTATTTCGAAAAAAAAGAAATCCACGCGGACGGAGTCGCGGGCGGCCGCTAGTTTACATAAAAAAATACAATAAAGCAGGAGACAATTACTGAATCCGCCTATCACAAATAAAACGTCCGATGTAAATTGCCTGGCTGTAACAAGGCATGAATGGGCGGTAATCCGCAGTTGTTAAATGCATGTGTGTTAAGTGGATGCGCGGCAGATGATCTGCTGACGCAACGGTTCCGCTTTCCGTGCGCTTTCGCGCTGCGTATGCGCACACGCCCTGCAGGGCTGCCGCAAGATAAATAAAACAACAAAAAAACAGATTTGCTAAAAAAACTGTTTGGATGAAAATAATTTGAATTGTAAAACATAAATGAGAGTTGCAGCCCAATGTAACTGCGTAGATTTAGTTTTGGAGCGGTGACTACCGCATAGATTAAGTTTTAAAAAAAAAATTGTTCTCTTATAAGTGGATTTTTGTAATCTTTTTTGAGAATAAATTCTTAAAACCTAAAACCTAAACCTAAATCTAGAAAAATGCTCAATTGAGTAATAAAAAAAGCAACCCAATTCTTCATAATACAAAAACATTTCAAAGATCTTTTCCTACCGCAGTAGTACCAACATGGAACAAAGCAATGAAACTAGTGTGATTGAACCCAATCGAACACTAATAAAAATATGTTTCAAAGATAATTTCTTTGCAAAAGCTTGAAAGGCACAAAATTAGCCTTACTACATTATTAGTATAATTATTATTGCGAACCTGTATTAAACAACATTGAACTGGTTGCTATTACTAGTATATTAATAGTAATGACGTCGTAAATGTTTTTATGATGATTGTGTTAATTAGTTAATTAGTTCATTACCTAGTGGGTTATTCTTAAAAAACACGTCAGAGAGGAAAATCCACTAGTGAAAGTGTTCTGTACCTGTGCCTACAGAAATCTAATAAGAAAATAAAAGACACACATGACACAATCAATCTATCGATTTTTAATGAAGTAATTGTGTAGGTACTAATGAGTTCAGATAATGTAATAAAATTTTCTTACTGCGGTAAATCATTGATTTGCTTCTGAGATAATTCGCCCACATTAGTAAGATACTCAACTTAATGTTTCCTCGAAGGTTTAACCGTTTAACTATTACCACTAGCTTTCAACTATAAATCATAATATTAATTAGCTGAGTCAGCCCTGCAGCCAATAGCGGCGTCGTTACTACTTCCTTATCTGCTCAAAATAAGTGCAGTTAAACGCGTCCGAGCGAGAGTGAGTAATGGCCGCCGGCGCACGCGCACGGCTAGCAAGAGACACTCAATACGTGAAAACTATTGAAATTGATAGACTATGTTAAAAGTTAGTTTGGTTATATTAAAGGATCTCAATAGCGCAATAGTTCGCTCGGCCTGCGATTATAAGGTACTTTCACAGGGGCCTGTCATCGGATATGTGACCTAAATTTACATCTTGAGCTCCTCTGTGCTTCGGAAGGCACGTTAAGTTGTTAGTCCTGATCTCTCGACGGTCGTGTCAGATTGCTGTCCCACCGAGCTATGAGAGTGAAGGAATAGAGAATGCACATGATTTGCGCACTCACTTGTGCAATATAATTTTATCTTGCGTACCTGGTTGAACGTAAAATCGGCTGCCATGGTCGAAAAACGGGCGGAAGAGACGAACTTCTTAGCTATCCATGGATTCTCCGTGCGGGTGCCGGGTCCATCGCGTGGAACAGAGAGGAATGTCAGTCGGCGCCTGGGACTTGCGACCCAGCGTGTAGGTTTAAGGGGCCCCTTTATAGTATACTAACGATCACCTTCACCGATGACATTCCTCTCCCTTCCCAACCATATTTGGTATGAGCCGAGTAAAGCGGCTTTAGTTGCTCTTTCCAGTAACGAGCTAATATTAGATCTTGGTAATCCTAAGTCCTTCAGTAGGTTGTAGAGAGATTTCGCTGGTATACCTCTCGCACCCACTTCCACAGCATACAACCGTGCTATATAACCATTTTTAGTCATCTCGTTGGTTAGGTCATAATACTTATTTGTTTTAAACGCGTGATCTTTGGGAATGTTTGTCTCCCATGGAACAGTAAGTTCCACCAACAGTACGCGCTTAAGTTTTCTAGAATAAACGAAAAGGTCTGGTCTAGACGACGATAACACAATGTCTTCTGGAATAGTGTAGTGCTTTTCATACGTGTCCATCATGATCTTCCAATCTGGAGCTACACTAACAATGGAGTAAGGTTTGACTTTGGACTTCTTGGTAGATCCTTCCTTGACGAAGCTGATGTTCTTTGTATTCGTCGTCAAACCTTTTGCTGCTCTTGCTATTGAAAGGCTCACCGCTTCACGTATGATAACATAATACGTTGGCTTAATGATAATAATTTAGTGATTAATCTGGACAAAACAAATATAATGCATTTCTATCAAAGACTCAACACACAGAGCATAGACATTAAATATAAAGACGTAGAAATCAAACAAGTGACGCAATCTAAATTCTTAGGATTAACAATTGACAGCCAACTTACATGGAAACCTCAGGCAGAAATCATCTGCAAACGTCTAAGTCAGTCCTCATATGCCCTATACAAATTACAAAAAGTGACAAAGGTGGATACTATTGTAATAGCGTATCACGGAATGGTAGCATCAATATTAAGATATGGAGTCATATTCTGGGGAAACTGTGTAGACAGAGAAAGAATCTTTAAGGCCCAAAAGCGATGCATAAGATCAATGTGTGGACTTAAAACAGAAGACAGTTGCGTGCCAGCGTTTAAATACTTAAAATTATTAACATTACCATCAATGTATATTTTAGAAGTGGCTACTTTCGTAAAAAGAAATCCAGAGCTATTTGCCAAGTTGTCGGACAAGCGGCGCAATGCAAGCCGTTCCAAACATGTACACCATCTTTGTGCAACCAAATGTAAAACGGCACTTTTAAAGAAAAGTGTAATGGGCATGGCTCCAACAATATATAACAAAATTCCTGCTAGTATTAAGGAATTGGAGTTAAATCTATTTAAGAAAAAACTGAATATGTTTTTAATTGACAAGTGCTATTATTCTATCCATGACTTCTTGAATGATATTATTGACTAAAAAAAATGTATTAATTAAATTGTACGTGACATTGTAACATTTTCAATTCTTATTTTATTTTGACTGATCATATTTAATATTAAACTATCTATAATGCATGGGATAAAATGTTATTTTCTAAATATTTGTATGCCTGCGAATAGGCAAAACATAGCGATCACTGTAATTTATATGTAAAACCAAAATTTGTACTACCTATGTTTGACAAATATATTGATTTGATTGATTGATTGATATGATCTGCAACACTCCATCATGGCGGCGAGAGTAGTGACCTCTGTCTAGGAGTACTCTGCATCCCACCAACAAATGCCTCGCGGTACCTACGGCCTCGCCACAGAGTAAACATGTTTTGTCTACTGCCATTCCCCACCTTACAAGGTTGCTCTGATCAGGTAGGGTCAACTGAAAGGCATTCAGATAGAATTTAAGCAACGCCGGAGACCAATCGTACAGTATCGACCGCCACTTCAATGCTAAAGGGATACAAAACTCACCAAGGGACACCCACTCGTTTTGCATTTCGAGATTAAGCGCATGTACTCTATACTCGTTATCTTCATCCATTCGCAGAAAAGACTTAATGATGTTCCGATCATCCTCTCTTTCTCGACATCCCAATCCTACCCTGTTTGTTTGCGCTCCCACCATAAACTGCTTATGGAACCGTAGCCTAGACTCTAACTCACTCATATTCATTATAATAGCTTAATAGCTATATTTGTACGAATTACTGAAGATTTCACTCCATTGCAATGTGTGCAGCGGAAATCGTTTATATTCTTAAATAACAAGCTTAAAGATGAATCATGTTAAATATGGCGTGTAAAAGTGTTCTTCTCCAGAAAAAAGGTTCCAAGATCCAAATCCAAATAAAGAAAATAAAGAAATCAATAAATTAATGTTTTTGCAAGTCTTATCTCATATAAAATGAATGTGGTTTTGATTTGTTACAAGTCGCAAGTGGTTTTATATGATAAATTCTACATCTGTTATTTTAGATCTTCTAAGTTTGTTTATCACCCACCGATAAACTAAACACCTCAAACAGGAATTAAACAAATCTCCTTCAGTAAACTTCACAAAGCATTTTTTGATCTAATATCTCACCCTTTCAAGTTTTAATCACTCAAAACATTTGTTCTGGTCGGCTTTAATCTCCGGAGTGTCTCACCTCTCATTAGTCTGTTGGCGCGAGTGTTCGGGTTATTATTGCACTCATAACAAACAAGCCTATAAATACACCAGGCGGCGTCGACGAAGCACAGAATGACTCTTGACAGGTGAGCGGGCAGACAGACTGCAGGATTCAGGATCAAATAAAAGCAATGGGAATTTTATGACTTTTTGTCCAGACACCAAGTGTCTAAAGCAATTTGATTTGAAATTTAGTGTGGTGTCGCTGGTTGTACATACATATAAGGTACGAGTACGCTGTTGTCGAAATAATATCTCAATTATTGAACAAACTTTCTATGTTGTATATATTCTCTATCTCATTGTACATAAATCATTAAGTAGTAAGTACTACTTTTTAGGGTGTACCGTTGTGAATTTTCATGAGTATTCGAGTGAAGGTACGCAAATAGAGGTTATAAATTTTGCTTGTTTCGGTTCACAGAAATCATCAGAATTGTAAAGTGCCCCTTTGCGTCATAAATTAATATATATTCACAAAGACTAAGGGCTACAAGGCATGTTTATGTTCATGCTAGCAGAATTAACTCTTTATGATAAGTTTGAAATATCGTTATAAATACCATTTAAAATTCCTCCCTTTCTACAATTGCATATAATTCTTGATGAATTCACAAACGTTTGGACTTGTTAGAGAAGTCTTAAGCTTTAATATTCCTGAATTAATTATATGTTATATTAGTGCCTTCTAATTAGAATCATATGTCACACTCGAATGCCATATTAAGTTGTAGACATGACAAACCGGGTCGACACTCCGTGTCCTTTCCGCAGTTAATCTGCATCTAAAACAGCGTTGCATTAGTGCATACAGAGCTTTCGCTGTCTCGATTTATACCGGGTTATTAACAACGCGACGAGAATCAATTAGACGTGTCTCGGTGTGATCAATGCCTCGCCTTGGGCCCGATATAGAGGAATGCATAATCCTACAGATTGATATTTGGTCGTGAAATTGATTGATACCGGTGGCTCGGATATTGAAGACCGTGCTGTGTATGGTATTGTAACATTGACGGGCGCGCAGATTAAACTATTCGAGTTGCACTATACATATCTATTCAGCATTTGCAAGATTTTGCAAATCTAGAACGCTAAAACTACTCTAGTCTTTAGGTTACCATTGTCGCCTGCATGATCATGCATGTACAATCTCAGAATAATTAATTACGTTCAAGTAGGCACTAATAAATATATTAAAATATTAACATTCTTTCTTAAGATTCAATGACGTTAAATCTCATGAAATCATTTAGAAGTTGAACAAATGAACATCTTTATCGTTTTTACCTACATTATTTGATTTTACTCATTAATTTGAAAATCATAATATAAGTTGAATATCATTAGAAAAGACCACATTCGCCTCCAATAAAAAAATAGCCACTTAAATTGCCTAACGTTAATTAACTTGCTACTACCGCCCTAACCACCGCACCGGGGCGCACATGGCTCGCGTCAGCTGCGCCTGCGCACCGTACCGTCACAGTTTTTGTTTACGTCGCGCGCGGCAGACGCGCCGATACCACTCGATACCAGATACCGACCGGACTACAACTCTGTTACGTGTCCGAGTTTAAACTGTGAACTTATTGTTATTTTTAAGAAGGTGCTGTGTTATGTGTTATAGGAAACAGTGAGCTTATTGTTACGACTTTTTTTGTAATACCGGACTGCCAGCTAAGTACCGCGCTTATTACGCGTTTATGTTTAAACTGTGAACTTGATGTTATTGTTAACAGTGTTAGTCGTGTTAAAGTTTAGACGATGAACTTATTGTTATAGTTAAAGACAGTGTACGTGATGAGAAACGTTTAACAAGACACCAGATTTTATTTCGGAGTTTGTTTTTGGTTAAATTGAGGGTAACTAAAGCGGTCGATTGCAAACAATTACACTAGAGAACATATGTATATGTGCTGTTATTTTTAATTTAATGCGGATATAAAAATGATTGAAATACTGAAGATATTTCAAGTGAACTAAAAATGTTTGTGCCGAGGCGATTATTGCATCTGTGAAATCTGGATTGCTCGAGTTAAGATTGGGTATGTTATATTTGTTTATATTTTTTACATTCATGAATAAGTATTTAATGAACCCAATAGATAAATGAAAGTGAAAATGCACAGTTAACCAGCAGCACCAATTTTACATAATTATTTCTAGACGGTACTTTGCAAAAGTGTCTCTTATTTCAAATCCTATGCTTTGATTTTATATGTAGCCTATCTTATCCATCTCCTTTAAAGGTATATTGATGGCTTACCAAATATGCCTTAATAAATCAGATTGCAATACAGTTGCACCACAAATTCCACAGTCAACCAACTATGGAATGTGATAACCTAAGCACTTAATTAATTTGGGTAATTACACTCGCCTCCATTTAGCGTCATTGTTTGAGGTCGTTACGTGACCTCATAATTAACAACTTGCATTGAACAATTAAATCTTTCCTAAATGCATCCGTAATAACTATTACCTAGCTGAATAACAAATTATTTAGTTTATTATATTTTTACGTTAATGTTTTATGTGGATAATTAAAACCTAGTTCACAAAACAGATTCTTATTTCGTAAAGTTCATAATGTAGTATCTGATACTTTTGTTTTTAACTGTAATTAATATTTAATATCAATATGTCGAACACGACCGTTTGCACTATATTTGCCTTTGATAAATCAACGTCACGCAATCGATCTCATTCCAAACCGAGGGTTACCTAAATATTATTTTAAATACTACAACCCAAATATTATCAAACATAGTAAAGATTCTAATATCTCCCACGAACGGCCGTGAACTCAATACCCCGGGTTCAATTCTCGGGTGTTTACTTATAACAGAAATTCCGCTCGCATGTCATCTAACAATGTTTATTAATGGCATAAACTTAATAGGCTTTTAACTTAATGCGCTACCTGGTAAGTTATTGTAGTTATGAGCTAATGACTCATTCCACGTAACAATATCTATCAATTAGCTTTACGAGCTTGTCCTACTTAACGAACAAGTTACTCGTAAATTCGCGAATGACATGTTAAGACCTCACTTTTCTGGTTTAACAAGATGACTTAGACCTCCATTGAATTCTAATTGAAGCCTAGAAACCTAATTTCGTGAGCTGTATTGCTTTTCGCTTAAGGTTTAAATTCCATATAGGTATATCGGTGTTTGAGGAGTATCACAATGAGTATACAATGCATGTGAGAAGCGATCATTCTATTGGGGCAATGGGCTGCACTCAGTATTCAATGCAGTAAATTCAATTACTGCGCTCGGCAATGCGCCTTCTATGTTTTATTTATATTTGTGTTTCACGAGCAATTGTGAAGAAAAAAGTGTTAGATATTTATTGGACAGCTAAAATTATCTTATCGCTTTCGTGGTTATTTATATGGAACTCCACTATGTTTGGGTATACAGGGTTGCGTTATGTGTTTTCTACGATAGGCACTCCTAGAAGGAAGGAAAGGAAATATTGTTATCATGAAAAAAATCCCATACGTTATATTCAAATTACTATTTGCACTGTGGCAACCTCAGTCCGATACGTAAGCGTAACTAAGATAGAATACCCTCATTTAATGTTAACATTTTAGTTTTAAATAGAACTAGCGGCCGCCCGCGACTCCGTCCGCGTGGATTTCTTTTTTTCAAAATAAAAAGTAGCCAATGTTCTGTCTCAGGGTCTAAAGATTGTCTGTACCAAATTTCATCAAAATCGGTTGCGAGGTTTAAGCGGGAAAGCGTAACAGACAGACAGACAGACAGAGTTACTTTCGCATTTATAATATTAGTTGGGATTGTGTTTAAAGGTTGTGAGTAATCCCGTTATTTGGTCTTGAAATTGTATAGCTATAGTTTTAATTTAAAATACTATTTAGTACTCAGTTATTAAGTATTGTGTGTTTGTGATTATTTGTTTGCTACTGTTCTATTGCTGGACTATTAAGTGTTCTTTGAAAATGTGTTCTCATGTAAGTGAATTTGTTGTAATTCTTTATGAGAATAAACGTTCTTTAACCGTATTTTTATTCGCGTAAGGATAACCGAGCAAGACATACATAAATATGTCTATTATATTTAAACCATTATAAATTAGTTGATAAATGAAGGGAATTAGGTATGTACGTACGTACATACTGCATTTAGTCGAAACTTACACAACCTGAATCCTCATTTCTCGAACTTTTATTCTTCTAATTGTAAAAAGTACATGTAAGTATATCGGGCGAGTAGTTATTGCGACAATGGCATGCAAAGTGGCCGGTCAGGGCAATAGGTTGCAGTCAGTATGCGGACCGCGCGCCACCCACTGCGACGGCTCAGGGCTGGTACTACAATAATGCATAGTTTATCGCCATTACAAAAGATCAAGTATTTACTACAGTTTTTTAATGACAGAAAACATGACGCAGAAAACCGACGCAAAGTATATTAAACAAGTATATTAATTACGTTTTGCTTTATTATTATTCAAACAGCTTCCAGTTTATACATATCAGCAATAGATCCTACAGGATGCAATAAGAACAATGCATTCACACAATTTGTTTCATTCACAAAACAAGGCCATTAACCAGTCGGTATGGTGTTTTCTTATAAATAAAAAATGGTTTAGCGTAAACATCCCGTAAGTGACTTTATTTCTATACTAGCGGCCGCCCGCGACTTCGTACGCGTGGAATTCAAATCCCTTTTTTTCGCAATAAAAGGTAGCCTTTGTTCTTTCTCAGGGTCTAAAAATTGTCTGAGCCTTTCATCAAAATCGTTTGAGAGGTTTAAGCGGAAAAGTGTAACAAATAGACAGACAGACAGAGTTAATTTCGCATTTATAATATTAGTTTTACGTAAAATGCACGTTAAACCGAGTTGATGTTAACTTGTAAGATGATTTAGCTGATAACGTACACACGATGCATCCTGATGTAATAACTCAATAGAAACTAAAATAGTGTAAAAGTTCTCAGCTTATTCGCTGGTATCCCTAGCTGGCTGCTGCTGTCAGATGAGCACTTTCATCAGCTGTGCTACTGGAGCGCGGCAGGCACTGGGGCGAAGGCAAAATTCCGCTGCACTCGATCACACTGCACTGGCAGTGTTGCACCGTGATCTGATGCAATTAATGACCCTTGAAGTTGCAGAATAAAATAATTATGATAAACTAGCGGCCGGCCGTGACTCCGTCCGCGTGGATTCGGGTAAACCTCAAAAATTGTGGCATGTGTTATTGTGATGTATAAGCTATAGCCTATGTGTTATTCTGATGTATAAGCTATATTGTGGAAAAGTTTCATTCAAATCCATTCAGTAGTTTTTACGTGAAAGAGTAACAAACATCCATACATCCATACTTACAAACTTTCGCCTTTATAATAGTAGTAGGATAGTAGGATTGTCGTGAACTATTAAAATAAAATTTAAACATAGTCTAAAAACCTGACGGTTGTTGGTCTGGCTGGCCGGTGGAGGATTTTATCGGACTTGATGTCTTCAATAACTTTTTCCAACGTGATTGCTAATCATCAAAATAAATGGCCGTGCTATGTCAACAGTCAAAAAATATTTGCTGTCCATAGACAGACTGACTTAAAACTTCCCAGTCATCCTTGTTTGTCTTGAAAACCACCCGTAAAATTAAAAGCAAATAGCCACAAAACAAAATACATTAAACTAGAAATTCGTTTTATAAATGATCACAGTAGGTAGTATGTCTAATCAAGTGCAGACAAACAAATTCACTCGCAAGAAGCGATGGGAAAAGTCAATGTTTTGCTCAAACATAATACTGGTGATACGGTTACACTTACAAGTAAGAACTGATCAATTATAAATCAATTTGCTCTGATATAACTGGGACCATTTTTTGCTGCTTGCGACCCACAACACACGTAGGGTTGCCAACCGACTTAAAGTGGCATAGTACCTTTTGAAATGCCATATAAATGTATCTTAATATTATTTCTCTATTCAATAGCTATAACGAACATTAAAAAAATTCTAATAATAAGTAACAATAACTCCTTAAAATCAATTAAGAGTCATGTTCCCCTAATTCAGGTGTCCGTTGGTGGGTACTTTCTTTATAGAGGTATGGCACAATATAATATTATATGCAGTCCAAGTATTGAAATAATAGGCATGCGAGATGCCACACTATATGTTCAAAGCCACTTCACGGTGGCAGGCATGGTGGCAGCTCATTATGCGCGCTTAGTCAGCGGTTTGCGCTTGCGCACGCAATGCTGCGTGGGTGACGCAAAGATAACACTAAACTCACTTAAAGATTAAATAAGACCATTCTAAATGATGAAAATCATCAAACTGTTTTGTTAAATCAATCCATGTATCTTGTGGATCGGTATGGCGAAGCCAACGGATAGGATACCACTTTGGTACCGCATCCGTTATCATGGCATGGTCCTCTCTTGCTTACCATCATGACAGAGAGGAGCCAATATACCGGGCTACTATAAAAAATAAAAATACCGATACAATAGACGTGGCCGCCTATTATTAAACAATGAAACTCTTTGACCTAGAACTAGTACAGTACCTAATCTATAAAAGCCATGTACATAAATCTTTCCTGCGTACTTATTGGTATGTACTACGAGTAGACTATGCGAACATAGATGATGGAGTGCTCTCGTAACTGTACGTGGGCGGCTAAGTCTTAATACTTCAATTGCAGCCCCTTTCATTCGCCGAAGATGCGGTTCAACTAAGTACTGGTGCTAACAAAGTAATGGCGACCATTAGATGTCATGCGTAGGATGAACGGACTGACGATCTTATAAGATTCGAAAGACATGAGTACTTGACGCTTACTGTTGCAACTGAGTTTATTGATTTTACAAGATAAAACGATGCGATGACTAGATGTAATAACTTATGTCTTTACTCTGTATGTACGAGTATCTCAGAAGTCTGAACTGATATAGTTCAGAAAGGCAATGTTTAAAGGCCGACAAAGTATACCTACGCGATGCATCAGGTGTTTTTTTATGATCACTTAACTGTCAGGAAGGATACATATAAAATTGACTATAAAAACAAAACCGTCTCGAAATCCGTAGTGAAGTGTTAAATATCTAAGCAAACGTTAAGATGTAATTAATTCGTCTTAATCGGTCTGGCCTTGACGGACTGGATGAACTGTTTATGAAAAAACATTTCACACCAGATCCTTGATTAAGATTTGTCTCAACTGTCATAAGGCTTGATTAAACACAAAGACACCACTTAGTACTCCAATAAATGCTACAATTACAATCTACACTTCACTGCAGGCCTTAGACCTCAATCAGTGGATGAGACACTCAGACATTCCCTCCCAGTTTATTCCCACAACTCATTAGCGAAGCTCCCCTCTCTACGCAGAGGGCCTGCGTGAAACAACGAATTCATCAAAAGAAAAGAGTTCAAAGGATAGTGCTTACGGGGGCGTCCTTTGTACGAGTACCTACATTATGGCGTACGAATAACTCATGCGTACATTGAGCATAGTGTAATTGTAAACGAGATGCTGAAGCAAAGCTTTACTGATTCGAGTTAAATAATTTTGTGGTTGATGTTACCTGTTTGGGTATGTTACATATAAATGTACAAGAAAGAAAAGTGATATTCTCGTATAAAATTGATGATGAATCTTTGAGGTACATATTATGCTAGAAAAACAGCCATTATGTTGCTTTGAAAGTTCATACACAGTTTTAAATATGAATACCTGTAATAATAATGACTTTTGTATTTGACGCTAACTAAATTTTTTCTCAAACGAACAAAATGAGTTGATTCCTGTTTATTCTGTAGGTAGGTATAAGAGTTGTGAATACGATCCAAGGTATTATAATATGTGTTCACAAATATTCCAAGCCAATGTTTTCTCACAACAAACAGTTAAAACAGCAATATTTATGTACAGAGCGTAACATGCATTAGTCATACACACGCCGTGATCGCTCGTTGAATGGGGCTGTGAATGATTCGCCGTCAATGAACCCGTCAATGTGGGGGGCTGAGGAGAGGGGGGGAGCTTCCGTCGCCGCCTGTGGTCCAAGGGAGAAGCGGGGATACTACTAAATAATACGTGTTGTTGTTTTACTACGTGATGTTTGAATAATGATTATATTATTGATACAAACTGGAAATTAGATCACAGTGTCAATAATTGGCTACTTTTATTATCGGCCAAGACTCATTTTGGGTAACTGCGCCATCAAAGTACGTGAGTCATCTTACTACGATAGTGCCAATTTAGAATAGATCGGTTTAAAATATGTAATTAACGCAAGTAACGAAACAGCTTACCTACATCAATTAGGTATGGGTATAATTCAAATATATAATTTACAAGCGATATTCTAGTGTTACAGTAAGATATCACGATAGGTATACTTAGATGAGTCAGTAACGATACTTTTGTAACCTCTGGATATTGACCCCCGCAAAGGTTTTAACTCAATGTAAACAAATGTCGGCCGTGACCGTGCCGCCCGGCCCGTTTATTAATAACCTTGAAATGCATTAGCGTACACGATTCCTTGACGTTTGAAACGTTAACACCTAGGACTGCACTGCGGCACATACCTACGCATTGAAAGTAATGCAAACGCGTGTATGTATAATGCATCAAAATTAATGTGATAATGCTCGTCTTCGTAAAAGAAGAGTGAAAGCCTTTTACTGCTTACTTTTATGTACCTACTCAAAAAAGTATAACACTGCATGCATCCACCATACTCTCGTTACCATGACACAGACTGCCTTAGTCACCACACTTGCCAAATTTCAGTTGTTGATCACATATCTGTCCTATGTGAAATCAATTAGAATTAGAATCGCGTCAACTGCTAAAGGTACACCTTCTCCAAAAAGACACCAATCTTGATCCTGTCCAATTCTGAGTGTGCTATTTATAGTCCTTCACAAATCTTGACTCACCCGGAAACTGAACCTTGAACCCAATCACGGCCAGATACTTAGGCCAAGCTGTCTAGACGTATTCTATGGCTAGTCAATTTCCTGAGTGCTTACTCGTAGGTGTGTAAAACGAAATACAAATAGTATTCCGTGAAGTGCAGTGCGGGTGTGTCGGATATACGAGACCGCGGCGGCGGTAACTCCGTTCGATGCCCGACGGATGGGCGCGACTCACTAGGGGTGCCCCCAATGAAAGCGAAATCGCTTTGAAGATATAATAATAATATCATGTTAGGGTTTCAATAACTTGAATGACCCTTGGCGTTATTGGGCCAAGAATAGTACTCTCAATTTCTTCTTTGGTGGGTCAAGTTGCGACTTTGGGGCCATAACACACCACCTGGGAGGCCTTCATCATGTTACATGACATAAAGAGATAAGATAAGATGCATTAAACATCTTTATGGTTAAAGAACTTTATTATTTCTCATTAGAATTACAATGGTATTCACTTATTGAGAAACAAATATAACTTATTAACTAAAATTACAATAACATGGCAATCTAGCGCTAACAATAATTACAAACTTAAAAAATTACTTTACGGTAGTTTATAAAAAATCATGCGAGGTTTACCGTCATAGCGGCACAGTGCCGGTTTTAGCACTACAAGCGCCCTTGGGCGAGATTTCTTCGGCGCCCCCTAACTACAATTCAATTACCTAGGTACATAGGTACGAAGAAAGGCAATAGGTACAATAAAATAACGTTCTATCTAATTTACAATAAATCTGTAGAGATGTCAATTCTGTACATTAAATCTATTTTCAAAATAACTATCAGGGGGTGATAAGTGATCGATACTGATGCCAAAAACGCAATCAGTAAAATTTTTGTCTATCTGTATGTCTGTATGTTCCTTATACAAACAAAAACTACTGGACGGATTTTGACGAAACTTGGTACAATTATTCTTCATACTCCTGGGCATATTATAGGATACTTATCATCACGCTACGATTAATAGAAGCAGCGTAGTGAAGGGAAATGTTGGGAAAGCGGGAGAAATTATCCCATTTTTAGGGTTCCATAGCCAAATGGCAAAAAACGGAACCCTTATAGTTTCGTCATGTCTGTCTGTCTGTCCTAGCTCGTTCTCCGCCATTTCTGCACCGATTGCCACGAAAATTGGTGGAGAGATGCGTATTGATAAATCAAGAATTGGTTTTTAAAATCAGCGAAAAATAATTATTTTTTAACCCTCTCCCATACAACGAAAAGTAAATTCGAAAAAAAAACTTCGCCTTATCGTATCGTTAAAAAGGTATTTCTAAATACAACAAAAATTGCCTTGAAACTATGTGGATCAAACACCCCAGTCTCGAGATATATTAATACAAAGTTAAAATTAGAGCGTCCCCCCCCCTTAACTTTTTTTTTTAAATTTTGAAACACTATTTCAAAAATTCTGAAAAAAAAATTCTATAAACCTCCAAGTAAGTACTTTCAACGAAAACTATAGCGAACTCTGTATCATACATAGTTATTTTTATACAGCTCGACCAACTTATGAAGTGCAGTTGCCCTTACTAAATGGTGTGTCAAGCGGTTGGCCCATCTTATGGCTACGGAACCCTTTCACGGGCGTGTCCGACACGCTCTTGGCCGGTTTTTTTTAAGCTTTCGTCGCGTGTGCAGCCTTAATGGTTAAAGTCACATAGAAATCATGTATGAAGGAAATATTCTACATAAAATTTTCTAAAAAATATACCCTAACAGCATATGTCTATCTTTTATGGCTGACCCACAATAACACGTGCAACACCTGATCCAGATTGGTTTGAACGCGCTGTTCTCAGGAACTACTGGTTCGAATTGACAAAATAATATTTTGTGTTGGATAGTCCACTTACCATTTGTCAAGGTAGGCTTTAAGCTATCTATAGTAACACTGTGTGCGGAAACCGAACCCACGCGGACGGAGACGCTGGCGGCCGCTAGTCTATACTTATAATAAATCTGTAGAGAGGTCAATTCTGTACATTTAATATTTTTCCAAAATAACTATCAGGGGGTGTTTAGTGATCGATACTGATACCAAAAATGCAATCAGTAAAATTTTTGTCTGTCTGTCTGTCTGTCTGTCTGTCTGTATGTTCCTTATAGAAACAAAAACTACTGGACGGATTTTGACGAAACTTGGTACCATTATTTTTCATACTCCTGGGCATATTATAGGATACTTTTCATCACGCTACAATCAACAGGAGTCGTGTAGTGAAGGGAAATGTGGGGAAAACGGGAGAATTTACTCCATTTCTTAAGCTTCAGTCACGTGTGCAGCCTTAATGGTTAAAGTCACATAAAAATAATGTATGACGGAAATATTTTACATAAAATTGCCTAAAAAATATCCCCCAACAGCATATGTCTATCTTTTATGGTTGACTCACAATAACACGTGCAACTCAAGATCCAAATTGGTTTGACCGCGCTAAGCTCAGGAACTACTGGTTCGAATTGACAAAACATTTTGTGTTGGATAGTCCACTTACCACTTACCATTTGTCGAGGTAGGCTTTAAGCTATTGTATATTCCTTTATTTTATCACATCATTCATTGTAAATTGTGCTAGCGAACTATTTAGTTCTAAAATGTGCCGATAGATGGCGCACCTCTCTAGAGGCGCGGCCGCGGATCTGAATCGCGGTGAACAGACGATTTCTCAAATGTATAAGATCTCCAGATTATTGTTAATAATGATAGGCGTTTTCCGTCACTTAATTTGACTGTTATTTCTATCCTGAGGTATTAGTTCCATAAAAGTGTGCAAGTTGACTGCATGCATATAGATAGACCGTTGTTTTATTCAGTTATTTTTAGTAAGACGGTGTGCGGAAATCGTACGTAACCCACGCGGACGGAGTCGCTGGCGGCCGCTAGTCTTTAATAAAATTTAAAACATAAACAGGGGAAGCTACAGGCATCTGATCAGGCAAAAAGGATTTCAGGCTTATGAGTTCATCACACAACATATAACCATCGATATATGATTTAGAATCCACAGTTAATTAAAATTGGAGATCACTACAGAGTTTGTCAAGGTCAGGTTTTTCAGGAATCTGTTTTATTATAAGTAGGTATACTAGCGGTCGCCCGCGACTCCGTCCGCGTGGATTTCGGTTTCCGCACACAGTGTTATACTAAAGCTTAAAGCCTTCCTTGACAAATGGTAAGTGGACTATCTCTCACAAAAGTCTCAAAAGTTTTGTCAATTAAACTAGTAGTTCCTGAGATTAGCGCGTTCAAACCAATTTGGATCAGGAGTTATTACATAATATACACGTGTTATTGTGAGTGGGAGAAACAATAGGCTCGTCGAGGGCAGTTTCATAAACTTGCTCAAGCAAAAATTTTCTTAAATAACCGAGCGGTAATGTCCGCGAATGTATGTTATGTACGTCATCTTACCTAATAAAATACATATCTTGATATTTAATAATTGGTATGTTGTTCTGTTTTACCATCATATTTTTTATGTTGAGTTCTCTTTCAATTCATGCTGCCAGTGAGGCAACTTGAAATCAAAAAAAATATCATTCACGGTTCTTGTCTTTTTTCGCCCAGTAGGCCTTACTCAATGAGCGAGGGAACTATAAGGGGGCGCCTGTAGTAAATTATAGAAAATCAGAAAGAGGCGCCGGACGAAAAAGGGCGCCGCGGCCTGCGGCGCGGCGCCCCTTTTCGTCCGGCGCCCCTGGGCGGTCGCCCGGCCTCGCCCTACCCTAACGCCGCCCCTGTAGCGGCAGATAATATTGTTCTCAACAGAATGAACGGGCTCGCTACATGGAGCCACGACGAATGCATTACGACTAGATGTGGCATTGCTAAGTTCAGCACGTATTCATTCTACAAAATAGTTTTAATGATTTATCAATGTATTATATATATATATAATATATTTATCCTAACAAAAGCGGTATATATGTATATATATTTTTTTTTTCTAAGTATCGATGTAAGGCCTTTGTTTCATCTGTAATATTTTATTTTTGTTTAAACATTTACAATTTGTCTGATAACATTTTACAATGTTTTTTATTGTATTATTTACTTTTGAACCTATCTAATTATATGCATATGTGTATAAAATAGCAATATTTATATGTTTTTATTAACATGTATATTTAATAAACTTTACACAGTAGATTTTATTTGTAATTCATATTTTGTTTTTAGTTATTTTTTATATACGTTTTTAATAATCTTTTGAAAGCTCCCATTAATTGTGCACTTTTGACCCAGATCGGAAGCTTATTATAAAGCTGAGCTCCTTCAAATTCAATGTTTCTTTTTCCATAGTTAGTTCTAGGTTTACGAATAATAAGATTGTTAGCACTGCGTAATTTAATTTTTTGTACACGACTTCTCTTGGTAAAAACAATGTTGCTATTTATTTCTTTATTTAGTATTTTCCTTATGAGAATACATGTTGAGTATGTATACGTTTGTGAAATGTTCATTATGTTTGTATCTTTGTATATTTTTGTTGTAGAAGTGTAATAGTTACAGTTAAATAGGATTTTTACAATTTTATTTTGTTTTGTCTGAATCATATTAACATATTTTTTTGCCGCAGTGCCCCAAATTTCAACTAAATATTCTATGTGTGGTTTCACTAGCGAGTTATATATTAAATATCGTATTTTCTTGGGAAAACAATTTTTGTTTCTACATAATATTCCAGCCAGCGATACTAGCTTTGTTGTGATAGTTTCTATATGGGGTCTCCAAGTAAGATGGCTGTCCAGTATTAGACCAAGATATTTTTCCTTCGAGGCTTTGGATATAGTCTGATCATTTATGTTAAGTTGTAGTTCAGTATTGATATTTTTATTTTTGGCCGAAAATACGACATATTTGGTTTTAGAACTATTTATGGTCAACAAGTTAGTTTGAAACCAGTAATTTAATATGTTTAGGTCTGTTTGAGCTTGTGTCATTAACTCATTTATGTTACGACCAAAATAAAATACACTAGTGTCATCAGCGTATAGCGTTACATCTCCTGTTATGTTGATTTTGTGGATGTCGTTCACATAGATGAGAAACAAAAGAGGTCCTATAATGGAACCATGGGGAACCCCACATTTTATTTGCATGGAACTACTTTGTGTTTCACCCATTTTCACCACTTGTTTCCTATTCTGTAGGTAAGAATCAAAGACCTCGAGTGCTTTTCCTTCTATTCCTATGAGTTGAAGCTTTTTTAGTAGTATTTGGTGGCTAACAGTATCGAAAGCCTTCTTTAAATCGATAAATATACCTAGGCCTATTTGTTTTTGATCAATCTTTTGTTTTATTGTTGTTATTAGATCGATTGTTGCCGCCAGAGTATTAGATTTAGGTCGAAAGCCGTATTGTTTCTTATACCAGAAATTTTTAGAGTTTAGGTATGTCTCAAGGCGGGAGTGAAGAACTTTTTCAAATATTTTTGATATAATTGGAAGTACGGATATTGGCCGATAGTTGCAAGGGTCCCATTTGGCACCGGATTTATAGATAGGACTAACCTTTGCGACTTTTAGACTATCAGGAAAGATCCCACAGTCCAGGCAGTTGTTTAAACACTTGGTAAGTGCATTTGCAATAAGGTTAATTACACATTTCAGAGCTTTAGTGCTAATATTATCAATGCCACAACTTCTTAGAGGCGTTCTTTAGAGGCGTTTTTCTATATGTTCGCTACTGGATACGAATCGGTTTATAAAAGTATGCTACGTGTAATACTTTCGGTTGCGGGTATCTATTGGCAATATTGGCATAATGAGATATAGGCATACTGATGAGGTATCACTGGATATTTTGGTAATTCCCACATAGCTGACTTTTTAATTGATTGAAAGTTTCACAAATCATTTAAGTCACAGGTACGCGAGCACCCTATCGCAGTTGGGGCGCGCCGCCGCGCCGGCCACCAGTCGAACGTAACTAGAAACGGAACAGTTTTTTTGTTCCGACTATTTTAGGAGCGGCTGTTGTTCGCTGGATAGTTACCTGACGCCCTGCACGGGAATAACCGCGAATAGTGAGCAACATGCTTTTTAAAAGGAGAGTTGATTTTGAGTTAATTTTAAGAGACGTTGGAGTTCTTATTTGTGTTATTTTGCTTGTTTGTTTACACTTATGTATCATATTATGTCAAAAATGTTGTCACGCAGTATGATTTTACGTAACTTGGGGCCATTTTAGTACATATTTTGCGCGTCGCAAAATGTACCTAAGTAAATAATGCCACAGATTCGTATCTTTAAAAAAAATACGTATCGATTTTCGCCTGAATCCAAACTACATTATTTCCTCCGGTCAACCAATCCGTCAGTATTGCTTCCTCTGGTTGCGGAAACGGTGTCGTATCGGTTGCATGCAACTAGGGCGAGCACACGGCTTCGGTTGCGACCGCAGCGCGGGGTCACCAGACTTTCACTGGACGGTAAACCTCATGGTGTTCACTTACTTGTAGAGCTGAATAAGGAGCATAGGTCATAGTTGTATCGATCTAAATCTAGAGCTTAACTAACTAAACCTACCTGCAAGGCGAGTTCGTTTGCACATAACAGCCCAGAGATTCAGAAAAAGGAAGTTTTGCGTTTTAAGTGAAGCTACAGCAAACCTTCCCATATAAATAATGCTGGAATACTGAATTATTCTAAACTGAAGATTTCCTCAGGAAGGGGGTCAGTCAATTGACTCTGAAATGGTGTTACACTTAACCAAGTTCAAACATTCATTTGATGCAATAAGTAATATCTGTCATGGTTTATGTACGTTAAATTCGTTTTATTACCTAAAAATCACCTATTATTATCATCATCTATCTTATGATCTAGGTTTACTTATACTTGCATTTAACATTCAGCGCTACTTGATTTCACAAATCGTAATCTCAAATTATAATAACATCAGATGAACCGAATAACGAAAGCCCGCAAGTGCTTTATTATGTCCCTTTCATAAATAACGTTTCATTTCGATTTGATGTCGGGAATGAAACTGCGAAAACCGCCCGACCCTCCATTATGGAAATGTTAGCAAATTCATATTCGTGATTTCATAAATACAGATTTTCCCCGCATCAATATTGTAGCGTTACGACCGTGTCATTTCGGCTCCCCTCCCTCCCTGAAACGATAAGATTGTCAGTGAGGGAATTTGCAATCCCTATGGCTAATGTTTTCTTAGATTTATTCTCCCTACGGTAAGTCTTCGGCGCCAAGGCAATATGCCGCCGTCAGATTATTTAATAAGTTGTAATGACAGTAATAATCTTGTTTGTCGGTCGTCTGGCGCGCGTAATAACGCTGTGATAGTGTTAGCTGGCGGCTCTGGCAGGCTTGAAAATGTTTGCCCGTAACATACCGAATATTCGTTGTTAAAATGTTTTCGCAAAACACAGCGCAATTTTATTTAATTTGATTCGCTGATATCTGTTTATGAATTTCCTGGCATCAAATTGTTTTTTATGTTGAGATAATTTTGAAATCCCGTTTTATCAAAACCTCGAAACGATAAAACAATTTTTTTTTATGCTTTGCTAAGATAGGAACTGATTGATGAGATTATTAAAATTGTGTTCTGATCAGTCCATTGAATTTGAATGATAGGCGTATAGTTTGATGTCCGTGCGCGTTAGTCACAGGAACAGGAAACGTATCCCTCGGGAAAGCATCATGCGGTCAGCCATCTGACCGCTCAGGGTACCCGACTGTTGCAATTACTTTTATTATTTAACTAGCGCCGCCCGCGACTCCGTCCACGTGGATTACGATTTCCAATAGCCTAAAGTCTTCCTCGTCAAATGGACTATCCAACACAAAAAGATTTTTTCAAATCGGCCCAGCAGTTTCTGAGATTAGCGCGTTCAAACAAACAAACATACAAAATACAAACTCTTCAGCTTTATATATTAGTATAGAAGATATGTCGATGTGTGATGTAGTAGTCCCGGCAGATTTCAGCCACGGCGACTGTCTTTAGCTCCAATCTTACCGTTGGTGTTTTCGCATGTAGCTTATGTAGCCAATTACCTTGCTTTTAAGATATAAATATTACAGAAACAGATACATGTATTTGTGGGATCTAGCTTTCATGTTGTACATTTTAGCTGCGATTATCCATTGCCATTATTTTGTAATATATTCAGTTTACTTGAACTGGCGATATAATTTATGTTTCTTCTATGTTTTTTTTGGAAATACATGTTTCCCTCAAAACTCACAACACGCCGCTGCAACTCTCTCTTAAGTTTGTTTTAAAATGGATTAAATATTTCGGAGGGAAGCTCAACATATCACCAAAAGTTGAATCACAAGTTCTGTCGAGGCTCAGAGTAAAAGACGGGTTGACAGCCCTGGCTACGTATTGTGGTGGTTACGTCTTACGTCACACATTGAGTTCACACGATCTGGTCAGTGTAATAGACCACCCTTTGTAGTCTTCGGCCATAAACATTATTATTATGTACATTTGTACAGGGTAGAAGGTATTATTATATGTAAATAAATATCATTGAAATAACTTTTATTCTCACTGATATTAGTTATGCAACGTGAAAGTCTAAAATCTAAAACTTTCATTCTCATTAGTTATAGTAGGTTTTTGGAACATGGAACCACAAGAATGAACGTTCTATTAGGTGACTTTTTCTTTTAATTAAACCAATATTAGCCAACACTCTTGTTTATAACTAATCGCCTTTTAAGATAACTGCTGTTTAAAAAGTTACGTAGTATCAAATTAGACTTTTCGAAATGACAAATTGTTTTCAAGATCATTCTGTGTGGTAGGAGCATGTTTGAGTACTTGTTAATTGTACGTTGAGTTGTTTATGCAAATAATTTGCTAATAATCCGGTTATGTAACTGTATAAATTCTCGGACACAAATACGTATGCTCTTAAAAACACTGTGTCCATACAAATGTATGTTAATAAATGTAAACCACGAGTGCATAATACACGTAAGAGTGCCAAAAAGTTATAAATTATGCAACTGTGTGTATATATGAGAAATAGTTATTGCATTTAATTTGTTGCTTAAAACTTCCTTGTAAATGAAATACTATGAAACATGACTTTCGGTATGAAGTTTCTTGCAAATTCTTTGCAGGTATTACGTATGAACTTGGAATTTAAATAATACAGAAAACGGTGTCATTTTATTGAGGTCATTTTGCAAGCTTAATACCGAAAAATATAACAAATACGATCATACAGAGATCTAGATGTAACAATCTCTTAATAGTTTATAACTTCGCACTGCTTTTCAAATGGGATTAGTTAACATTGTGTTATGTATGGCGGCAAGCATTAACCATCTCTACTATAAAGTTCATAAAACTAGTTATTCTTTATCAGATGACAGATGCGTTATTTAGATAAACACTTGACCAGCAAAACTATCTCGGAGCTAGATAGTTAGTAGTCGCACTCGTAAATAAAGTCGTTTCGCGTTTCTACGAGTGCGTACGCAAGAAACAGGAAAAGGGGCACTTTCTTACCGGCAGGTAGTGATGCCAACCTATCGATACAGCCCAAACTGGTGCAATACTAATCTCTACTAATTTAATAAAGCTGAAGAGGTTGTTTCTTTGATTGTTTGTTTGTTTGAACGCGCTAATCTCAGGATAGTTCCGTTTCAGAAAAAAACTTCTTGTTTTGGTTTGTCTATGTATTTATCGAGTAAGACTTTAAGCTATAGTCTAACACTACGTGTATGGAAACCTTCTTTTTGCTTCCGCTGAAGAAAGCGCGCTTCTACGCGCTTTACACGCTGTCACACCTAACGGAGTTCAGGGTGGTGTGTGGGACTCCCGGGACCGGCACCCCCGAGATCCGATATAATTAGGCTAGAAATCACCAATTTACATAGACTTCGTAACGTACTTTTGGTTCATGGCGAGAAAATCAATAGTATCGATACAGTTAATATGAAGTGAACTATCGATGGCCTATCGATTGTCGAATGTCGTTCGACATCACTACCGGCGGCCGCTTCCGCGCCTAGCTAGTGGCTAGACCGGGCGATACCATCTAGAACCAGGAACGGCGCCGCTTCCCGCGGGACGCTTCCCGGGTCAACCACCGCGGACGAGATCGACTGGACTGACCGATAGGGCTGCCGTAAACCGATGCTAATGAACGTATTATACTTTCTTTAACTGTCTTGGTGGCGCAGTGGCTTGCTGATTGCATTATAAAGCGGTGGCCACGCTAGATGTCCTAGCTGGGTTCGGATTCTTTGGACTAACACACCAATTGCCCAAACTTAGCTTGAAGCTTGTACTATGGAAGCTAGGGAACGAATAGACATCATATTTTTATTTACATCCATGACTCGAGTACAAATGCCAATGTTCAATCATCATCAAAAAACATTGTCTAGAAAGACTAGTATGATGGTTATATCAGTACCAAACTGAATGTAAAAGTACAAATTATCTGATTAGAGGACTGTTCGGGATGAACATAAATTAAAGATGACTTGCTTAAAATGAATATACTTGAGATAATAAGTAGGTTAACAAAAACAGATTTGGCTTATGCACTACGCGTGTGTCCGCGGCTGCGTCTGTCGGCAAGTGAGGTGGCGGCGCGGGCGACGGCCCGGCCAGCTGATGCACCTCCCTTCACCTCTCCTCTCCTCCGTCCCGCGATCATAGTGTGAATGCGTGAACATCCTCCGGGGCGTTGAAAGCCATAGCTTTCAAGAATGGATCTTGTGAGGCGCCTCCTGGTCATCTGCTTCAAGTCCATCAGTTGGTAAAAGGCACATCCTATTGACGGCTCTTCGAATAGTGCCTTTGGTAGTGGCTACTTCAGCAACCCTGTTGACACCGTCTGTGCCAGGAAATAAGCGGCTAACTCTGCCCATCCGCCATTGGAGGGGCGGCAAGTTGTCTTCCTTCAGCAAAACCACGTCACCAAGCGCGAGTTCGTGGTGCGGGGTACGCCACTTCGTGCGCTGCTGCAGCTCACTGATGTACTCCCGGCTCCACCGGTCCCAGAAGTGCTGGCGAATCTTCTCGATCAGCTCGTATCTATTGGGTCTGCTTACATTAATAGGAGCCGTGGGAATAGATGTCAGCGGTCTCCCGATCAGAAAGTGGCCTGGGGTCAGAGGAGAAGGATCAGTACAGTTGGACGAAAGAGGAGACAGCGGGCGTGAATTTAGGATAGCCTCAATTTGTGTAAACAACGTCGCTAACTCCTCAAACGTTAAAGCAGCATTACCAGCTACGCGTTTTAAATGAAACTTAGCTGAGCGTATTCCAGCTTCGAAAATTCCCCCAAAATGTGGAGAATACGCCGGTGAAAACATAAATTTAATTCCTTCATGACTAGCATACTCATAGACAGACCGACGACTGCATCTGAGTAATCTACCCAATTCATTGCAAGTACCAACAAAGTTTCTGCCGTTGTCGCAATATATTTCATAAGGTTTGCCCCTTCGCGATATAAACCTGCGGAGGCATAAAATAAAGGCTTGGGTACTTAAATCGCTAACCAATTCTAAATGAATTGCCTTAGTGGTTAGGCATACAAATAAGCATAAATAACATTTACTGATTCTGTTACCTCGGCCTTTTCGGCTGCATATCATAAATGGGCCGGCAAAATCACACCCACTGGAATAGAATGGGAAGGTAGCATTAGTACGCGCCTCTGGTACGTGCCCCATTATGGGTTGCATAGTTACAGCGCGTAACCTCGTACAAATGACACATCGACGCGCTACTTGCCGCGATAAACACCTACCCTGAATTGGCCAGTATCGGTCGCGAACAGATGCTAGCAATAATTGTTGACCTGCGTGAAATAGCCTAATGTGTTCATTTATCATTATGAGTTTCATCAACTGATGTTTTGAGTCTAACAGAATGGGGTGCTTTTTGTCAAAATGAAATTTCGAATTATTTAATCTTCCACCCACTCGGATAATTTTATCGGAATCAATAAATGGAGTCAATTGTAACAATTTATTCCTTTTTGGTAAAGGTTTTCCTTGCTCGAGTAATATAATTTCATTTGGGAACGATTGAGTTTGACTTAATCTCACTAAAAATTTCAATGAATTGTTCAACTCGGTTACACTTAGTGGACCTGATAACTTTTGTTTCTTATTTTGAATATTATTCGCGAAACGCAATACAAACGCAAAACTTCTTATTAGTCTCGTATATGTGGAAAACTTATTGAAGTCAATCAGTGAATCACTGGTATGCGTTCGCTCGGATGACAATAATAATGAGTTAACTTTAATATCTGGCAAATTTATGGTTGAGTATGAATGCTGTGGCCATTTAGATTGTTCCAATTTAAGGAAAGAAGGGCCCTCCCACCACAAAGTGGAGGTCTCGAGAGCCTGAGGACAGACCCCTCGCGAAGCAAGGTCAGCTGGGTTCATACTAGTAGGTACATGTCTAAATTGAAAATCTTGCGTTAACTCATTAATACTGTTAACCCTATTGCAAACAAACATTTTTAAATTTCTTACATCAGTCTTTAACCAACCCAGCACTACTGTTGAATCAGTCCAAATAAACTTGTGTTGAACGTTCAAACGTAAAGATTTTAGTACCTTGTGACATAAATTAGCCCCTAGCAGATTGCCTAACAATTCCAATCGTGGGATCGTTGTCGGCTTCAAGGGAGCAACCCTGGCCTTCGCACATAAGAGGTTAATTGTGACTTCATTATTTTTATTGACAGAGCGTAAATAACAACACGCAGCATACGCTTCACTCGAAGCATCAACAAAACAGTGCAAATCTATCAGGACGGGACTATCACACAGTACATTTCTTTTTATTTTAATGTTTGTAAGTAAATGTAAATTATTTATAAAATTGTACCATGTACCTATAAGATTTGGTGGTATGGGATCCTCCCAACTCAACTTTGCAATCCATAATTTTTGGAGAAATATTTTGGCTTTAATTATACATGCACAAATTAACCCGAGAGGGTCAAATATTTTACAAGTCGTCGATATGACTGATCGCTTTGTATGCACAGGGGGTGATATAATATTAGATGAAAATTGAATTTTGTCGAGTTAAGGACAATAGATTAAACCCAAAACGCTCGATTCCTTAGTTAAATCGACTAAATCGGAGATCGAGTCATCACCTTCAAACGCCTGCGAACAATTTGTTCGTATTTTTCTTAATGGCAAACAAGCTGAATCTAAAACCGTTTTTACATTCTTATATATAAACTTAATATCACATTCTGTCTCGGCCCCCGTATTTAAGTCATCAATATAGAAATCATTTTTAATTACATTGGCTATAACCGGGTCCGTACATTCATTTGCTAATTGTAATAAACACCTAGTGCTTAAAAAGGGAGCAGACGCCATGCCGTAAGTGACGGTGTTTAACTGAAATATTTTTAAATTGTCAGTCCGTTCTGAAACAAAGGAATCGTGATGACTTTTCGTGGAACATAAATCACGCCAAAGAATTAATTGAAGATGTCGCTGAGAAGGATGCAAGATGATTTGTCTGTACATTTTCTCCACGTCTCCTAAAAGAACGTAACGATGACAACGGAAACGTAACAAAATGGAAAAC
The DNA here is from genome assembly GCA_958496325.1 of Nomophila noctuella. Classification (NCBI taxonomy): domain Eukaryota; kingdom Metazoa; phylum Arthropoda; class Insecta; order Lepidoptera; family Crambidae; genus Nomophila; species Nomophila noctuella. Next base: position 13,184,806 of record OY292500.1, on the reverse strand, counting down.
AAGTCACTTTGAACAACTGCGCCAACAGCTTGTATGTCATTCACTGACTTCCCTGACGATGTTTTTGCCGAACCATCGAATACAACGCGCAATCGCGTTGTTTCACTATTTTCCTTTACGACACAATGATGTGGGAGGTAGTATCCAAATTCTGGTTGTTCTACTTGACTTAAATGACCCATTGAATAATACTCCTCAATAAATTTTGAATACGGTTCCTTTAATCCAACATTCCTATTCAATTTATTTTCAATGTTTATAAATCGTTTCAAGGCTAAATTAAAAGATGTACCGAGACTACTCTCAGGCTCTTTTAATGGCATCATTACGCAGAACCTGCCATCTTCTAATCTACTCGTAGTTTCTAAAAAATTGGCCAAGTGCGAGTCGGACTCCCGCACTGAGGGTTCCGTACAAATTCTATTTTTGACGTATTAAAAAAACTACTGAATAGATTTCGTTCGAACTAATTTTCGTTGGTAGTTTTTATGGTAATGTACATTATATAATTATTTCAGTTTTATCATCCTCTTATTTTAGAAGTTAGAGGGGGGGGGACACACTTTTTTCCACTTTGGAAGGGTGTGTCACGCAAAGTATTCACTTTAGAAAAAAGTGATATTAGAAACCTTAATATAATTTTTAAAGACCTATCCATAGATACCCCACACGTATATGTTCAATGAAAAAAAATATTTCGAGTTTCAGTTCTGACTATGGGGACCTCCCACTTTTTTAATTTTTTTTCTATTTTCGTGTGAAAACCTTGTTGCGGTTTACAGAATACATCTACTCACCAAGCTTCAACAGTATAGTACTTATAGTTTCGGAAAAAAGTGGCTGTGACAGACTGGCGGACAGACAGACAGACAGACAGACAGACATGACGAATCTATAAGGGTTCCGTTTTTTTGCCATTTTGGCTACGGAACCCTAAAAATGATTCTCACAAAATTGTTCTTCTAAAGACAATGATTTTGTGTCAGAAGGGAGTTCTTCAATCTCCCAAAATTTTTTAAGGGAATTATTTATATCGTTTTCATTTATCTGATTGCAAAAACACTGGACCTTTGACTTTGACTGATCAAATCCCACCGGGCCTGCGATCAACCAGCCCAGCTGGGAATTTTGCAATACAGGCATGTTAGCACCCAATTTAATTTGATTTGTCCCAATTATAGACCAAAACACGTCAGCCCCTAACAGAAAGTCTATATGAGAAGGCTGGAAAAATCTGGGATCTGCCAATTGTATATTTTCAGGAATGCCTAATTCATTTATATTTAGTTCAGTGCTCGGCAAAACACCTGTAATAGTCGGCACTAATAAACACGATACTTCAATATTAAATGAAGTAAAACACGACTTCAGTTTTATTTTACAACAGCCAGAAATGTGAGTCTTGGTATTGTTAAGACCACATATATTAAAATATTTATTCTGTATATTTAAACCTAATTTATTTCGCATATTTTCTGTTAAAAATGTAGACTGGGACCCTGTATCTAAGAGAGCCTTAGCTATAACACTTTTATTATTACTTTCGTTAATAATTTCTACTTGAGCTGTGCACAACAGCGTGTGAGTCATTGTCACAGCTGATAACGAAACCTGTCCGTCCGGTTCACTACCAATACACGCGGTCGATGGTGACTGATCGGGAATAGGTATCGAGACATCTTTAATTGGTTTGTGAAGCAAAGTATTGTGCTTACCTCTGCACACCTGACAAGAACCCTTTAATCGACACTGGAAACTATTGTGACCGCTACGTAAACACTTTGTGCAAAGTTTATATTTTGAAACTTTAATCATCTTATCATCGTAACTTAATTTCTTAAACTTGGCACATTCATAAACATGATGACTCTGGTTACAAATAATACATTCATTTTTTGCATTACTTCGGTCTGTGGAAGCAAAAAAGGATCTTACGGATTTGTTAAGGTTAACATTTTGTTTATAATCATTCCTATCAGACCGGTTATAGTACGTTGTTTCCAAAACATCTGCGCGGTTACGCAAAAATGAATAAAAATCATCTAAATTTGGCAATTCCGTAAGTTCATTCTTATGCTCCTCCCATTTTCTACTCGTTACGGTATCTAATTTTGCAGAAACAATAAATATTATTAATACATCCCACTGCTGTGTAGGTAAGCCTAGCGAATGTAGGGACCTTAAATTTTTTGAAATATGATCGATCAAAAATCTCAACGCCTTAAAAGATTCCTTTGTTATGGGGTCTATGTTCAATAAGGCCTTTAAATGGTTATTAATTAAAATATTCTTATTATTATAGCGTTCACATAAAGTTTGCCACGCATTTTTATAATTATCGGCAGCAAACTCAAACGATCTAATTACGACAGCGGCACTACCTTCCAAACTAGATCGCAAATAATGAAATTTATTGATCAGTGGCACAGAATCATTCAAATTCACGAGGGCATCAAAAGTGTCTCGGTACTCAAGCCATTTTAAATAATTACCATCAAATGTTGGCAAGGAGATAGTCGGAAGCTTAATAGAATTTAAAGTATGCGAACACTGACTTTCACCCGAAACACTTCCCCCTTTGTGACAAATTTCTGTATTACTTGATTCCAACAATACCTGAGCCGTGGAAAGAACAGAATAGAATTGTGTCTCCATAGTATCCCTCTCAGTTAACTGCTCGTCAATGGAGGTAGAAAGCAATTCAATCTCAGATTGTAATGCCGAAAACTCAATCATTAAATCTTGAATTTTGTCTATGCGCAGCGATAATTCTTTAACTTGATTTATTGATAATTTACCGGCCCCAACTTGTTTTAAAATACTAACATAATCTTTAAACTTTGTTAATCTGCCTTTAATTATGCTACGCTTCTTATTCAAATCCTTTAAACTATCTTTTCCTTCCATGGCTGAACTTTAAATCAACTTTATAAATAATATCAATTAAAATTTGCAATGAATAGAGTAGAAAACCAAATACCTTATAAAATCAAACCAGTTAACAGGCGAAGCGCCACGAGGCGCAGTCGACTGGACTTTGACCCAACCGTCGATGCTGTCTTTGTCCTCACTCACTGCTTTAGATAACAGCAGGACTTCAACCTGGAATAGTCGGCAGTAAAGCGTAAAAAACTAAACTTAATATGTGGCAGGAAAGCAAGAATCTAAGGGAAAGCAAATGTATAGCACAAAATGATAAATGCCACAATGAAGTGCCGTAACACGCGCAGATATGAACAATAGAACTGTATAATTATATTTCGTTATTCAATATAGCTCAATGGAAAGAAAGAAATGAGAAATAAGCAGTTTTGAATAGGTAACGGGTAAAATTAAAAAAAAAATTATGAACCAGTTATTAAGCACGGGTAGTATAAAAAAACTAATAAATGCTTTCGGTGCAAAATACAAAGAAATAACTGCGCAGCAAACAAAGAAATAACTGTAATTAACAGATGTAGGCACACTTAGCTAAAACACTGCTTTAACTATTTTAGAGCGCAAGCGCTTACACAAAGAAAGGAGGAAAAAAGTGGATAAAAATGAAAGGATAGCACAACTTCCCTCGGGAGAACACTCCAGACGTCCAAGAATGCTACAGGTGACCTCTTCGAAACCTGTTCTCATCTACTTGGGAGTGCGAAGGCAGCATACGCAGCAATCCAGTCCAATCCTTTGTCTTCTTTCCCGTTATATTTCGAATAACGGTCATCCGTTAGTAAGTTGGTATTCGAGACGAAACCTATTTGTCACGGTCGCCAAATGTTCGGGATGAACATAAATTAAAGATGACTTGCTTAAAATGAATATACTTGAGATAATAAGTAGGTTAACAAAAACAGATTTGGCTTATGCACTACGCGTGTGTCCGCGGCTGCGTCTGTCGGCAAGTGAGGTGGCGGCGCGGGCGACGGCCCGGCCAGCTGATGCACCTCCCTTCACCTCTCCTCTCCTCCGTCCCGCGATCATAGTGTGAATGCGTGAACAGGACTGTTTTCAGTAAATCGGCTATCAGCGTTGTAACATAAGTACCGACCGTACCAATTGTTTGTTGCAAAATGGCAGCATCAAACGATTGTGACACAATTGCTTTCTTCAAAGTACTGGGTATGATAGCGTGGGTCTCGACTAGCGATTACCCAATTAGGGAAGAGCCGGGGGCAACGGCCTCGCTCCCGGCGCGCGCGCAGACCCGCCACTTAGCACAGCTGACTACTGGTAATGTGGACTTAGACTTGCAATTTCGAGTTTGTTTTGCATGGGGAAATGGTAGGTACTTAGACGGGTTTCTAGAACTCTGCCGACGGCATTTTGGGTTATGGAAACTTTACCATATTGCCAGTAGTTGATCGATACTACCTACGAGTACTACTGATCGATATTACACCGATCGGTACTTCGAACGGAATCGATTTTTGAATGAAAATCATTGTCAGTTATGTTGAGACTTGCAATTCCAAGATATTGTGTTTGCATGGGAAAATGGTGGGCGAGTTAGTAGGACATTGCCAACGGCATTATGAGAGCTTTACCGCATTATCAAACTTTTAACACACACAAAATTCCTTAGTTAATAAAATGTTAGTGTCTGAATCGATTTTGCGTTTAGGTAAAACAATCCTTTTAAACCGGGCTTCATCACTTCAATGAGTATTTCTTTCAGGAAAATTTCACAGTAGATATCTGACACTTGAATTAATAATGTCTTTATCAGAAGGCTGCTACTGCTACCATTCATCACTTATTTTTTTGCAGCCTAAAGGTTGCGTCACCCATTAAACATTATTAACTGGGAGCGCAAACATGACAAGATGTAATAAAGTTACGTATGAATGAATTGACCGGTCTCCCAGCAAAAACATGCGAGACATCGGCCACTTAAACATTAAACATTAGAGTCGGTTATTTACGCGTTGAATAATGAATAATGTATCGGATCATTACATGCTCCCGCGGACAGCCATCGATCTTCGTTCAGTCGGGTAAAAACGCATCGCGCGCAATTCGCTTAAATAGACGCGCGCCGCCCGCTCAACTTGACCTAGTCGAGCGCGTGGGTATGCGTAGGGCAGCTGAGTAGCTTGCAGAAGGGACAAAGGCCGCTGTAAGTTGCTTCAGCCTCACTGATAACACTTAGGGATCCATAGAGTACGTCACAATTAAGGGGGATAGGGGGGGGGGTTGTTGTCAAATTGTGACATGGTGTGGCACACAAGCGGTGCGAGGGGTCGTTAGTTTTGTCACACACTTCAAGATCTACTCGTACATCTAGAGGCACTTATTACCTGGTTATAACAATGGAACAACCGTCGTCTGCCCTCCATAACCCTTACAAGGGAAACCAGACTATTTGGACCATTGTCAGGGCCAACGGCATAACGTGCCTTCCGACTTGCACTAATACCCACATTGGAAGAACTTTAACACAAAAAGCAAAGCTGTCTGGAAGCGGCCGCTAGTGGGCTGCTATGAGTTTTAAAGTTTCATCGCAGAGTCGCCTCTGTGTCATCGACTCACTCACTGGGCGTACTCGTCTGATTGACGCGGCTCGTTGAAAGTGCACCCGATCTGCAGCAGTCACGACCCGCCTGCGCCTTCGTGCATATTGCATGCACCACACCACGCTACGCATTGTAAGACGAATGCAATCTCAATAACAAACGTTGCAGCTTACCGGTACCAGAACAAATGAATTGTAACATGATGATTATGCATGGCATGGCGCCTGCTTTTCTTAACGCACCCAATAACAAGCAATATTATGGATGTAGTCTTAATTTTTAGGACGATAAAAGTTCAAAAATATATTCAAATATACAGAAAGTTTACGTGGCTAAGCCGATATTTAATCACTTTTACTAGTTTTTTCTACAAATCCCTCATTCGGTTGAATAATTTTACAGTGATTAATCGATATTCATGTCCAAGTAAATATGGTTCACAACGTTTTACATGACGGTTCAATAAATTCACGTTTCCAATAAAAATAATTATTGGTAAAAGTTGTAGGTACGCCGCATGTCATAAGTGAATACTCGAGTGCAGTGCGACAGACAGCATCAAGGATAGCAGCTCTGACTGCAGTCTGTGGCATGTGCAACGTGCATCGGCATTCTAGGGATATTTTCTTGTTGTCCTACAAAAAAGTGATATTCGAGGTCGAAACATGCATTCCGACGTCGCTAATTATCGTAAGCTAGCCGGAACTTCATACTGATATGCAATAACATATTTTTTCAAATCAATACAGTTACGTCAGTTTTGGATATTTAAATAAAGAAGTTAAACAGTTAATAGAACAAATTAAAACCTGTAGTCTAACATGCCATGTTCTTTAAATTTCGCGGTAATCACTTAGCTTTAGGTACATACAACTTAGTCACACTAAAAGACATTTTTAATTTATAATCTAAAGTAAAATGAACCTGGTAAAGTTCTCGCAATGGTGGCGTATGGTACGCGCTTGCGCATGCGCCGCCATTGTTCTGCGCGTGACCGCTGCGCAGGAGTCGCTCCAGAGCGCTCGCTCCCGAATAAGGAGCGCGGTGTGAAACACAGCGGGGAGGTTCACACGGTCATGCTGAATAGTTAATTTCTTGAAAAGCTCATTCTGTAATCTCTGAAAATAATATATTTTCTTGTAGTAATTTTGAGTTCTTGGCGGAAATTTATCTAATTACGAGTTGTAATGAACTTTGAAACCTTTCCTGATTCTGCTTTTATACTGAAATTCCTTACATGACTTGCTATTGGAATACATTTTCAACTTTGTCAGGTTAGTATTTGTTTCTAGCATACAATAGCCTGTTGCAGTTCTCATCTTGACGGCCAATAAGATCAGGTAATGGCATAAAAATATAACTTAACAAAATATGAACTGATTATATTATCTTAACCTTCCAAGTAGAGGCTCGTCGCGAGACCTATCGCCAACATGCGCCCGCGCCGCTATTGTCCTGCGCCACGTGACTCGCCGTCCTTAACTGGGATTTGCATTCCCGTACCTTGGCTCCTGAGTACAATCCATTGCCTTATGTTACTCCATAATTCTCTTAAGATAAGTTAAAATTATATATACTGTGACACAAGTTAAACTGGAATTATTCCAGTGTTGCATTCTATGAATTTTGGTTGCTTTTATGCATCATTTGTTGTCTACAAATGGCAATTGAAGCTTATGTTCCCCAGACTAGACGGGAACATGAATTTTCACCGGTCTGCTCTATAAGTTTTTCAAAAATCTTCACTGAAATATAAAAGACCGCCCATTCATCTTGTTAAAACATAACACTAACCCCAAAACCTAACCATTCACTATCTTCGAAATTCTCTCCGCTGTTAACTCAAGGATATGTGGTCATCAATATTCATCGACGGCTATCCTTCGACCCTGCCACACAGGCCATACTCCATACGGTACAGGAAGCCATTCCCCTCGGCTGGAACCGGTCAGCCCAACAATGCCGACGCACTCTGCTGAGCACGAACAGGCGGGATGGAACACTAAACTAATCAAAATATAACAAAGGAAGGATATTTTTATTAGTGCGAAAACTGGTCGGTGGTAGTTTGAATCTGTAAACGAAGATAAAGAAAGTCTCAATTACTTAGATTATTTTTGCACAATGAGGCATAAATAATTATGAAAATATGTAGATTTACTTTACTACTGTAAGTAGTTCGACCTCGATGACGTAATATTAAAGGTCCGGTTAGTTACTTACTTTATAGTTAACTCAGGGATATTCTAGGGAGTCCGATACTTTCCAATATTAAGTAGTTCACAGATTTTCCTGTCTATATTTATATCTATCTTTTTAATAATAAGTATCCTAGAACAGTAGGTACCGTATGTTATGTATAATACAACCATAAGGACGTGTAGCAGATTTCTTAAGCAATAAGGGTCATAATAGTTGACCCACTCGCTCACGAATACCGCTTGCAGCGAGTAGTAATTTGATTACCGCAAAGTATGACAAATAGGCCGAAAAACAGTTGGCTCGCCCTGGTACGGCATCGCGGAAGCATTATAAAAATCGATCCCGCCAAATTGGGACAATATTTTGCATATTCTATCGGCACTGCAAACGGAATTGTGTTCTACTATGTTACCATCAGGGTCTACTATTGTTTGGGCTGTTTCGTTGTTCTTTATGGGACAAAGCACGCGATCAATGCAGGTCGCGGTTTCCCTGGAGGACGTACTGTGACAGTCTTGCATTTCTTCGTGTTTATTGATTCGTGAGAAACCTTCAAAGGAACATCACATATTTTGAGTTTAAATAGCTTCTCGGAGTTGAAGCATATTGTTTTTCATAATGAAGATGAAAATATTTAAAACCGTGAACCATAAAGACGTGCAAAATACATTACTTGGGAAGGTTTGGTAACACGACTCTACCAAAAAATCATTACGTATCCAACCGTGAACATACCATATCAAACGGATGTGAATGTGAATTGAATACAGGCCTAATAAATCTCTCGAGATTTCCCAAACCCATTGTAGTAAAATACTCAATCCCGTCATGCAATCACTTTCGGACACAAAACAGTTACGAAGGAGTTTTGGACCTCATCTTTGCTTTAACGTCACTTGTATCTTTCGCCCGTGCCGAATCGGGCATTTCGCCCAGTTCGCAACAATGGGACCCGGATTCACATCTCGGAGTACATAGAAATTTACATAATTCCAATGTTTGAGATCCGTTAGGTAATCTATTATGCGTGAGTTGCCGGAGAGTTGCAAACATGCTTGCGATTCAGCACCACCATTTTCTCTCTAGTAAACATTTACTCGTTTTAGTGGACGTTGTTGTAAGGATAAGACAAATGCTTAGTAAGCAATTCTTAGCAGATCTTTTTTAGTGATTACAGAGTTATTCCATAAAATTTATTGACCTCTCAACATCATAATATGTACTTACTTGTCTGCAAACTAAATTGAATTTTCGATATTTACATGACACAAACATGTAATCTCTTGCAGTCAGCGATGACTAAATAACCATAACAGAGCGTGGCGAGCATCATCAGCCTATCGCAGCTGGACAATGGCCCCTCCTAGGGCTCCACTCAGCCCGATCCTCGGTGCGAGGATAGTTAGTATAATTAACAGTAGGTATTTATCCATTTCGTACACAACTTATTATCCATTACTCCGAAGTCCGAACACTGTAAAAACAATGTCCACTCGTGCTGTGTGCTCACGCGCGTCGTGTGAAGCGGCGGCGCGTGCGCACTCCGCACGTACTGGATCACGCGGCGCCATATACGGCGCTGTGATCTAGCCGCCGGTACCGGGTTCAAGGTCTGGGAGACGAACAAAGGGTTTTGCGAAATGCGGACAGGAGCGTGGGAGCGACCGTGAGTCAGAGTTTTCCAGAAGAAATTCAAAAGAGAGAAAGAAGAAAGAAGTTTTGTGTCTTTTAGATTAGGTTGAGTCTATTTAGTGGTCCCACGCGACCACCAACAACTCAACGTGAGACGGAGTGACCCGGCGGGCAACTTTTAGTAGCTAGCCTGATTTTTACGGGAGTATCTCATTAACCTCCTGTCGCTTGGACGGACTTAATAACAGCATTTCCCATCGAGAACCTAGATTATATAATTATTTACGACTATGGACGCGTCCAAATCAGATCAAATACTTTTGAAATATTTTGAAAATTGAGACGTGAGAAAGTAATATCTTAATTAAATGTGATCGTTAATCTAATTAGTTTTTTTATAATATTTTCATTAACGACGAGACTCAAAAATAGAAATGAATAAATCAAGTAAACTCATTTCAGCTGACACATGATTGGGTTAAGCAATAATTAAAACGGTCCAGTTCATTTCAAATTATCACCTGTCACATAAATTTTAGCTGTCGGTCAAAAATAGCCGCTTTTGTGTCTTAATTACTGTCTGTCTGAGAACGGACCTTCGGTTCCTCTGTACCTTGGCGCCTTCCATTAGTCCGAACAAGGATCCCTTGTTGACATGCAAATTAAACAAATTAGCCGAGACCTAGCCTTTTATCTTCAGAAGGTCATTCTTGTTTTGAGTTTGTGACAGAAATGTGGTGCCACTTTGCATAAGTCATTATCCACTACTGTCAGCAATGAGCTTCATGATTTGAAGCTCATTGCTGCATTTTGACTTTTTACTCATAAATACATAAGTATTATATATAATAATAACAATTGTTGCCAAGCACACCCGTGCCAGACAAGGACTAATTCTTATCGAAATATTCAATGAAACAGAAATTAATAGACCTTTCCCATGAGTGGATCAAAAAGATGCCATCTTTATATCTAGTTTCAAGAAAACTTACTTTCTTTTACAACACTATAGTTTAGCCGTCAAAAACATTTTATTGCATTTATAAACGTCAAGAATCATGACTACACATGAACACTGACCATTTGTGTGAACTAAGAAACTCATTACAACTTTACAAGTGATGTCATCGGTCGTAAAAAACACATTAATGTGCTTTATGAACAGTCCCATGCTCTAATAACCGCTGATTGTGAGCTATTTCCAATGGAATACATTGCTATTATGTTGATCGGATGTTGGTGGTTACGGCAATCTATGTGTTTGCATTGCTTTGCATGAATTGGCCGTCAATTAGGTGTATTCATGTTTATGACTGTTATTCTGAATGTTTTAAGGACGAATTAATAGTTAAGTGTCAATGAAAAACGGTAGATTTACATAATCAAAAAGCTGTAAACAGTTTACGCAATACTTTAGGATAAAATAAATAAACTTTTTAAATATTATAAAAAAATATATATCGATGGTTATAATGTCAAAGGGCTTAAAGGACAAATCGCCACTTTTCAGGAGAGCCAAAAAACAAAAAAAGTAGAAAAATTAACACAACTTTTTTATCTTTAAAGCTATAGCTTTCGCTTAAAGACCATTGATTTTGTTTTTTCAAGCCGAACTGTATGCGACCGTCTAATAAATTCCAGATAGCGTAGTTTATAAAATAGATGTCCTTTAAGAACTGTAATTTTAACATTTTGTCCTTTAAGCTTAACATTTTTTTTCCAGTAGTTGTCGACTATGGCTTAAAGGACTGCTCTTAAATGGTCCAAACATAATTTTGTCCCTTAAAACGTTTTTCGCTTTGAAATTGTAATAATTATTGAGAAGTTGAAATATAAATAGAAAGAATAGAAACGAATTAAAGACGGTATTACTATTTAATTTATTGTAAATCTCTTTCATATATTGCACAGAGTTTTGGAAATTGAGTTTTACTCATTACCAGAAAGAAAGAAAGAAGAAAAGAATTTCTTTTCTTTCTTCTTTCTTTCAAATCATCATATTGTAGAATAAACGCATTAAAAATGATATTTGCTAAGGCAGTATAGCTGTAATCTCAGTCCGAACTGAGTGGGACAGCGTAGAACTCCTTGCTTCATACATTTTTCTATGGAAGTGCAAAAGTTCTAGCATGTCACATTCAGTTTTGACTCAGGTTATAGCTATACTGCCTTAGCTTATATCGTTTGGAATGCTCTCAAGAACATAAATTTCCATATTTGATGATGGACGCGAGCAAAACAGAAAAACGCTATCTCCCCTACAAAAATTCGCATTGTCTTCTTTTTCACAGATTAAATATGGGGCAATTGTGCCCAATGAGAGGATAGAATAATATATTTTCTTTATTTCAAGCTATTTCTTGATATTAAAATATACATAAATATAAAAACTTCTAAAGTTAAATCTTGAAAAATATAGTATATATACATATCACACAAGTATATAAGTTATAATGATAGATAATACTCCCTCAGATGAAAAATATATAAACTTCATATTAACTTCATACATTTTATTGCACCATGGTCACTTAGAAGATGAAATATGACCTACAAAAATTTAGCTTAAAGGATACTAATTTAATACAACAGTAGCAGTAAATGTCCTTTAAGCCTTAAGAAATTTTTGCTAGACTAACTATGTCCTTTAAGCCTAACAGGTGTGACTAAAATTATACGTGTGTAGGCTGTAAAGGCCAGAAAACTATTGTTCTGTCCTTTAATCCAAAAGTGCAAAAATGGCTGATTTTTGACCGTGAATATCTTGCTCAATATTGGGAATAGAAAAACCTTATATATACCAATCGATAGAGCTCAAAAAGCTCTATAGGACTGCATCAAAAAGTCATTTTCGCCAAAATGTCCTTTAAGCCCTTTGACATTATAACTAGGGTTGCCAACATTTTTTCACCAAATTATAGTATATTTCAAAATAAGTAATAAAAAAATATAGGACACTAAAGAAAAATATAGTACATTTTTTGAAAATCTAATAAAACACTAATTTGTTACTCAGTTATTTTTATTTTTGCAATTGAACTATCAAACAACAAACAAAGAAGAAAAATTAACTCACCTGTCCAATACCACTTTTTTCAATAGAAATTGTAATGTTACATAATGTGTATTTTGCGTTAAAAATATTTTCAGAGTCTTTTCTAATCCAAGCGTAAGATTTTTCCCATTCGGGTTTGTATTTTTGTAACCGTTTTTCAGTTTTCCGCTTTTTAGTAGGCGTTACTGCACTTTCACTGTCACTACTACTGTTATTATTTTCCATTTTAGGTTTTTTTAAATCTCAGTATTATCAAAACACTTAATAAAAAACTTGAAACTCAAAACAAAACAACGGCGCGCAACGTTAAAACTTTTTCACAGAAGAATTCACGTTCGGATACATGTACAGGCTGTACATGTACGTTTGGATACATGTACAGGCTGTACCTACAGTACAGCCCGCCCGCCTGCATCTTGCGCCGCGCAACGCGCCCCGTCTCGCAGGTTTTGAGCGCGAATTTTGAATTCATAATTGTTGAATTGTTAGGAAAATGACCTCGCGCATCGTTTTATTACTGTGAAAAGTGTACCTACTGAAATATAGTATTTTTGCGTACTATATTTTAGTTCAACAGTATATAGTACGAAGAGCCAAAATATAGTACAATACTATATAATATAGTACGGTTGGCAACCCTAATTATAACCAATCATAGTTGATGCTATTTTTCTCTATGGCTTTGTAAACATGTTATTGTACTAGGGCTGTAGGCCCTGAATACTAAAATCTTCTTTATTGGATGTGGCCCGAACTGTAGCGACATAGAAAACGAAACGAGGACACCACCTGCTCAAACGGAAATCAATTTCTAATATCAATTTCTCGAATGTAGGATATTTCAAAATGCTTTTTTCTTTCTGTATAACGTACGGTACCCGAGCTATGACAACATTCGTCGTATTCATAAGAATTTGAGGTAGCAGTATTATAACCAGATCAATGAGCTTCATCGTGATCTCCATATGCTGGTCACATCTTATTGACTGCTTTAGTTAGAGATTTAAATTTTGAGTAAATTGTACTTTCAAGAAATTAAGATTTCGGTTCCACGGGGACAAACCCAGACATCAATGAAATCGTAATTTATTTTTATGAATATGTACCATAAGACGTAATAGTTAATTTTCAATCTCCTTGTTCCAGAATCGGGCTTTGGCCATGGCGTACTACAGATGCGGGCCGACGGCGATCGGCAACCGCACGTCCTGGGGGCCGGTGTCGTCGCCCGCCGCCGACGCCGGCTTCGCGCGCCCGCTCAGCGGCAACTTCGACCGCATCTTCAACGCCTTCGAGCGCACCAACGCCTTCGAGTACGTGCGGAGCTCCTTCGAGGGGAAGGAGGAGAGGATCGTCGGCCACGGCGACGTGGTGGTGAACAGGAAGATGAGCAGCAGCTTCGAGCGGGCGGACTGCGCGCTGGCGGCGCAGACGCCGTGCGACGACGACGAGGAGTTCTACCGCGAGAAGATCCTCTACTCGCAGGCGAGGCAGCTGTTCCCGCTGCAGGAGGATCTCGCGGACTGGATCAATAAGACTATAGGTGAGTGGATCATTTAATTTTCTACTCACCGTGTATGCACTTGATGGGCACTACGACTAATTACATAGCCTGGCTCATCATTGGATTGGCCGTTGTTTCCTCAATTGAATTAATCGAAAATACGCAGATGGAGGACGGGTCAGGGCGATACATCTTAATTATTTTTCTTTTTAAAATTTTAAATTTTTCAGCTTTAATTAAGCTACGCGACTTAAAACATTTATACAATAAATATTTTGGAGATGGTAATTTATTGCAACGGTGCATCAGATTGCCGGATAGTGATAGACCACCCAGAGCATTCGGCACTTTATCGAGAGGTTATCGATGAATTTATGTAGGTACTCGACCTTTTAAGTAATGAAATTTTCACCGGCCACACATGTCTTCTTAATTATTTATGAGCCAAATGTAACTACCATACAGATACGGTTATTAATTCTGAAGAATCATCGCAGTTTATACGGCTTCATTGTGGAAAGAAATGTCTTGAAGGACTTCACAAAATATGTCGCGGCACTAAGCTACTGAGCTATAAGAGTCATCAAGATAAAGCAATGCTCAGCCAGCTGTTAGCCATTACCTCACGTTACATCTACCGTTTCTTGGGAAGCTGGATTGTCTTAACCCGAAGTGAGCAGAAACCGGCGTGGTCAGTCCGACGACTAATTACCGCGGAATAATGTATGTTGGTGCTATCTATCTACGAGTGTTACTTAAGCGCGTGGAAATTGCGATTTTACGAGTTTCTCTAAACCGCATAGTACGCCTCTTAAACGCACGTAACATTCTACAAAATAACTAAGTAACTTTATTGGAAAGAATTCTCCTAAAATTATCTTTGTTTGCGTAACAAAAACGTACGCATAAAAAAATAGACATATAAAAATATTCAGATTATGATATAGAAAACAATACACTGAGCTCAAAAATCAAACAATAGAGTTGTCCATAAATAATCATCCATCCATGTGTACGTACATATTATTATATTAAAAGACTATCGCAAATGTTTTACGAGTATCTATGACAATATACCCATAGTTTTGATCATGCGTTGTGTCATCGAGCCACATGGTCTGTTGCCTCGATGGAACGTGGGCGTCCTAATCAATGGATTCCATGCAAACAAGTTTTTGTGACCACCACTTGATTGATGAAAACCGCCAATCAGTGCTTCGCCTTAAAAGCACGGTTCCGTTTCAAATCTCTAAGCATTATCTGAAGGTATTCGATAATGAGGCCCTAATTATAAAGCCAAATAATGTGTATAATGTACGATCTGATTGATTTCACGTAATCAAAACGGACGACAAATAGTTCTACGTAATCAAAATTAACTTATTCCAAGCTGCATTTTTTTTAGATAATATAACAGGAAGGTTTCAACTCGAAAATGTATTTTACTTCACTGGGATTCGAACTACTGAACCCAACTATAACGATAGAGACGTAGACGACACATGACTGATTTAAATTCCAATAATAAAATTGATTGGGCATCCGCGCAAAATTAATGAGATCATTAAAACTCGATATTAACACATTTTCGATAGATATCCTGTCCAATGTTGATTTGTGAGTTATGTTTCTATTTGTGCATAATTAAAATATTATCATAATCCCAATACCTATCTACAATTTTATTAAACTCTTAATTAAAAAGCAATTATTGAAATAGTGCTCGGTTTTTATTGTCCATTAAACTTATAAATTGGTATTTAATAATGGAAAAAGACTGTTTAATCAAAGAACTATCGCCCACTGCAAAGCTTGCCCTCAATGTTTAGTATCCATCACATCCTTTTAATGTCCCACTGGAGGGCTAAGGCAACCATCATTTGAAATTTTGTTTAAGTTACAAAGATGTTTTGGCCTGGCTATGGCCAGGCCAACATTATGATGTTGGCTTATTAAAATGCTAAATGAACAATAACTTTTACCGTTCAATACGAATTAAATTAAGTTTATTTAAAAAGCTTAACTGAGTCAGCAGCAAAGCAATACCACGCTACTGACAATAGTGTTAATACGGAGACTCCACTAAAGAGATGTGTGAACGCGGAGGGGAGATGTGTCACGGTTATGTGTTAAGGCCAAAATCCTACTGGCTGCTTACACATCTCCGCTCCACTCTGCACATCTCCGCATTGTTGGGGTCTCACCTTAAATGCAAGTAGTAGTTGTCAAATAGCGCGAGTGTGTCACGTCGTTAGAGGATCCGTCAGCGCCCACGCCGACCCACGGGCTCGAACTACGCCGCGGGCTGCCTCCAAGAACAACTATTTTCTTACTACGCTACGATACATATTAATAAAATTCAGTAAAAAGTTACAAAAAGAAACAGTTCTGATATGCACCAAAACAACGGTGTACCTACATAGCACTCGTGAATAATTAGGGTACAATTTATTAGACAGATCAACGAATCCAATTGTACCCATCAGGCCATTTGCCTTATAGATGCGAACTGCGAAATTAATGATCTGAATTTCAAAATTACAATGTCTTGTCTAATAGGTAGAAGTAAGGAAAAAATACCAAACGAAATGCGCCGTGTGACAGGTGACAGCCTAGAATAGAACTACCCGTGGTTTTTATCAAAGGCGGGCGACTGAGGGATATTCTGAGAGCATGAACAGCAGCATTCCCCTGTGTTTATTGCAATTCCTTTCCATCTACCTTCATATTACGACTTGTGTTATTCGAATTTGGTCTTTGAACAATTGGGTCAGCGCAACCTCAAGGCTTTCCGGGCTTAACTACTTTTTAAGTTGGCTTTTCAAGTTAACTCTGTAATAATTCTATCAAATCTCGTAACCAAGTAAAGCCAGCCCTAATGTCACTGCAGTACAAAGTACACGTGCAAATGCCTAAGCGCAGATTTACGAGCAGTGTCGCAATATGCACTAACGCGTCGCGGATGCAGTCCCGGGCTGCGATTCAATCAACCATTGTCAGTGTGGCCTGCAGATTGACTTGTTCACAGCTGTAAGACAGTAACACGTTTAATGTGTCTTTTGAGCGAAACAGCTCTTTGTTATATTCACTGGTTATATGAGAACGAATGAGATTTATTAAGAACCCTATTGAACGAGGCAAATACGGGCTAATGCTGTACAAAATAGCAAATGAAGACTATGATCCCATAGTCTTCATCGATAGGGATTATATGTTATAAAATCGTGGTCTCTTTGGACGAGTCAGCTCATTCACTAATCCATTGATATTAAAAATGGAATAACTGTAATTAGAACTTTTACACACTTTTGCACTTAAATTGGTCTGTAGACTCTCGGCACAATTATTTTATAACAGAGCACATTTTAATTGAACCTGTAGCCCCTAGCACTTAATTACTCGTAGTTAGTGGAATATTAGCTTCCTCCGGCATCGACGATAAGTACTCTATTAGCCGAGATCCTGGTACATGGGGTTATCAACGTAGCGGGTGTGTTCTCACGTGTCAGATTCCCGCGGTAATTCCTCGCGATTAGCACGTCGTTCCCGCACGAAGTCTGCAGCAATTACCTGCCAGAACATGTCCTGGTGTAGTGACACAGATGTCACAACTTGTTACTTACAATAAAAAATATAAACTGTGAGTTAATTTTGTCTCGTAAGGTTTTGACACGAATGGGTCGTGATAAGATTCACAGAATGATTTTATGATAACTCCGCATCCGGTTACCAGAAGATTTGACGATTAATTCAGACAATTTGTAAGAAAAGCCAAGTAAAACACTGGACATTTAGCCTAATCAACACTTTACTCAACTGAATAAGAGTAAGTTTAACTGCTCAAGTTTGACCACTTAATTCAAAGAACAGCTTCTCCCGCTTTTATGATAAAAGAGCAATCGCAACTTTTCTTGCTTTGTAACTTCTGCCTACTGCAATCTACTTTGTAAAATATTTTTATTGCTGTTATATTTTCTTCCTAATTAAACTCATCTACAACCATGGCAAGATAAGGCTCAGTGAGTCCATTTGGCGGAAAAAATATGTTACAGGATATTTTTAGTTCCATTCAATTTATTTCAGTACATGATGTATAGGCCAACGCGTAACATACATATGTTTACACAATGTCCTAGATAGTTTTATTGCCTGTTTTCACACGTTCTATTATCTAAACCCGCAATGTTTAGCAATAGTTCTAAACCAAGGATATTCAACACCTAGGTTATCTCAGATTTATTGCTATTTGAAGACCCGCATCGTGTAGTTAATAAAAACCCTACCCGGATGACCGTGAAGTAATCGCTGTACTCAATTTAATCTAACTAGGTCCAATTGTTATTGTTTTACGCAATAGAAATGTATTTCAAACTAGCCTTCCGCCTGCGACTTCGTCCGCGTCCCGTCCCGTCCCGTCGTCCCTTTCCTATTTTTCTCACCTTTTAAACCTTCCCTAGACCTCCACCTCCACGAAGAATTCAAGACCAAGATATATCTGTTTAGCCGTTCTCGAGTTTTAGCGAGACTAACGAACAGCAATTCATTTTTATATATCTATATATCTATAAGCAATATATAACATAGTACTTTGAGATAATCTATATTATCTCAAAGTACTATGTTATATATTGCTTATTTTATTGATTGCTTTGATGGAGCATTCAGTTGTGACCGTGCCCTTTTCAAGTGTCGTGGGTGATCCCACTCAGGATAAATATTAATGTGGTGAACATTTGCGTTTGTCAATATTACTCGACGCAAACGGGACGGGAGTGGCGCTAGCTCTGCGCCTGTGTACACACGTACTCATATCGCTCGTCAAAATAAATTAAAAAATAGTGACAATTTTGAGAATTTCGAGGAAATTTTGTGAATAAAAGACGTGTGCCACCGTGAGAAACAAATTTAGTGTATTATAGTGATCAATTGGGACAACTAATGACAAAAATGACAGTGAAATAGTTCGTAGTGAATTGTACTGTGTGTGACATAATAATTCTTAAATACGGTAGTTGTTAAAAAACGTTAAAGAATCGATCCTTGGACCCTCCTCCAAATCACTGCCAGCTGACAGCAGTTACCGTAATTCAACTAGCACCATAAGTGACTGATAGCGCGGTGTGTAAATACACAGCCCGTAGTCAGCGGGGAACAGAGAACGTCGGATCGGATCTAACGAACACGAACTTTTTGCACTTTTTTTTTTTTTTTTGTTTGTTTTTATAATTTATATTTCTATCTCTGCCAATTCTTTTAAACATGCCGAAGACCAAGCGTTCTCCCATCAAACCCCAGCAGTGCCCCTCGGACACGGACAATTCTTCGGTGCCTCGGGAGGATGAGGCGGCTCAGGGGTCCGTGGGACGGCGGCAAAAGAGACGGATGCTCGACTCCCCGTCCAGCACTCACGGTGACCAAGCTGATACAACACTCATCGAAGAATTCCGCCAGGATTTCGCAAACTGCATCAGCGAAATGCGGGAGCTTCGAGCGGAAATGGCTCAGCTCCGCGAGTCCTTTTCAACAATCACGGCGAGACTTGACGGCGTGGAGAGCAGATTGGAGGCTTTGGAGCGTCAGCCGAGCCGCGAGTCTGACGGCACGGCCGAACTGGAGCGCACCATCTCGGCACTCAAACTGGAGCTGAACGACCGCGACCAGGAGGCTCTGCTCTCGGACCTGGACATCGGTCTTCTGCCGGAGGAGAAGGGGGAGAACGTCGTCCACACGGTGACGGTGCTTGCGGCGCGGCTGGGCGTGACGCTGGAGGAGCGGGACGTGGTGTTCGCGGAGCGCGTGGGCGCGCCGCCGGGCGAGGGCGAGGAGCGCGTGCGCCGCGTGGTGGTGCGGCTGGCGCGCCGCGGCCTGCGCGACGAGCTGCTGCGCGCCGCGCGCGTGCGCCGCACCGGGCTCTCGGGCCCCCCAGGAGTGCGCGTCTTCGTGAACGAGCGGCTGACCCGCCCAAACCGGCTGTTATTTCGTCGGGCGCGCGCGGAGTGCAGCGAGCGAAAGTGGCGATACTGCTGGACCAAGCAGGGTCGCATCTACGTCCGACAAGAAGACGGCCTGCCCGCGTTCCGGGTGCGCTCGGATGACGACCTCACCAGAGTGCTCGGACCGCTCGGACCGATCTAACACATGTGAACGGGAATCTGAAAACGGCAAAGTTGTCAAAGTAGTGTCGCCAATAGCATGCCTTCATAATTTTATATCTTCTTTATTATCTTTCTCCAATCTCTTCTATTTTAACTGGCAAGCAAATAAAACAATATTTATTAAAACCATAAAATTTACTGTCTGTATTATAAATAGTATTGTAATATGCACGGCCCTCAATACTAATTTAGACAATACAAATATTTACAAACACATACACTTTAAACAACCTATATATAATTCTAATATTAACATTATTTATAATAAAATCATACCATTGTTTATGCTATTTACAAATATCTTATACGCTATTATTCAACTTACAAATAACTTATTAGTAACAGCAAATATGTTCTATATTTATAAATTTCTAAAATGCAGTAGCCAAATAACAATGCTTCCTATATACATGCCAGCCATAGAATTTAATGCCTGTCAAACGGACAACTATATCAACAAGCACTTTATCTATTTCAGTGTTACACTTGGACCGTTCAGTGGCTCGCACAGTATGGGCTTATTTTTGTCCTTTCCGTCTCAATCAAATGAATAGGAACATGAACCTGAAAGTTGGACTCTTCAACGCGGGCTCTCTGGGCACCAGGCATGAGGAATTCTTGGTTGCCGTACAGAATTTAGTCCCAGATATCCTGGCCATTAATGAGACTTGGCTGAGGGAAGGGGAGGATGACAGAGCACCTAAACTTCCAGGGTACAAGCTGCGACACTCTCCAAGAGCAAAACACATCCGTGGAGGACGAGGGGGTGGTGTGGGCTTCTACATTAAAAGAGGCATCAATGCACGTACTTGTCAGTACCCCACTGCCTCTTCAGTTGAGCAAATGTGGCTGAAAGTACGGCTACATAATCTAGAGATAGTTATAGGAACTGCTTATAGGCCACCACGACAAGATCTGACAGAATTTTTAGACGCCTTGGCAGAGTCGCTGGCATATTTTGCTGGACATGATGGCCTTATCTTAGCTGGTGACTTTAATGTCAATCTGCTAGAAGCCCCTTCTTGTAAGACAAAGGAACTTACTCAATTTTTGCAGAGCTACAACTTGACACAAGTCATAAACGAGCCCACCCATTTCACAGCTCACAGTAGTAGCCTAATAGATATAATATGTACTGATGCAAGGGTTCTGAAATTAACAGTTAAGCATATACCTGACCTGGGTGGGCACGCTATTATAGTAGGAGAATTTAAAATAAAAAAGGAGAAACCATCACCTCAATGGATCACATTCAGGCCACTTAAAAACATAGTGATTGACTTATTTAATCAGGACCTCAACACTGTTGATTGGCAGCACTGGTACAGCCTAGACGATGTAAGCACTATGGTCAGGGAATTCACCAGCTGGATAGTGACTTTCTTTGATTTGCATGCCCCTGTCAAAACCCAAAAATTTAAACACCCTCCTCACCCTTGGATCACGGATACCCTAAAGGCTATGATGCACACAAGAGACCAGTGTCACGAAAAATACAAACAAAGCCAATTACAAGTAGACAAGGAGTGCTATAAAGCAATGAAAAGAGTTGTGATTGATGCGATGGAGAGTGAGAAGAGATGTTACTTTACAAAATACATAATTGGTAACATGAATGACTCGAGAAGACTTTGGCAGAATCTTAAAAAGTCCCTAATACCAAACAGGAAAGAAGCGACTGAGCTGCCACAGCACTTCGACAATCCAGATACCATCAATGAGCACTTCCTGAACATCCCTGGAGACGGCCGAGTAACATTATCAGAATTGTCATTCTTCGAACACCATAGGTACAGTTCAACCACTTTCTCTCTGCAGCCAGTAACAGAAGACACTGTTCTAAAAGTTATAAGGGGACTTAAGTCCAACGCCCAGGGAGTTGATCGGGTGTCCTTGGAAATGCTGCGATTGACCTTGCCTCAGACCCTAAATGTCATCACAACAATAATAAACCGTTCAATCCTACAAGGCCGCTTTCCTGATAGTTGGAAGGTTGCTGTTGTGAAACCGCTTCCAAAAACTTCTTCCCCATGTACCCTGGGTGACCTTCGTCCTATTAGTCTCCTTCCGTGTATCTCAAAAGTGTTGGAGAAGGTTGTATGCTCCCAACTAACCCAATACATTGAGGAAAACAATATATTCCCTCTACGGCAGTCAGGTTTTCGGAGGGGACACAGTACAGCTACTGCTCTGGCTGATGTGGTGGACAACTTGCTGGTGGCGCAGGATCGAGGTCAGCTTAGTGTGTTGCTGTTATTGGACTTCAGCAGGGCATTCGACTCCATAAATATTAATTTGTTGCTTTCCAAGATGGCCTACTATGGAATAGGCATGAATACCATTAAATGGTTTCAAAGTTACCTGCTGGGCCGGCACCAATATGTGGAGCTGGTGGGTGCTGATGGCACCAAGATACGGTCTGCATCACGACTGGTCACCCGTGGGGTCCCTCAGGGTTCGGTATTGGGGCCCATCTTGTATGCTTTATATAGTGCCGATATTACAAACAGCATTGCCCACTGCAAACACCATCTATATGCAGATGATCTGCAGCTCTGTTGCTCTTTTGTGCCAGCTGAGTACAATAGTGCAGTAGAGAGGGTAAACGAAGACCTGGCCAGGATAACAGAGTGGTGTGCAAGAAATTGCCTCATACTTAACCCCAAGAAGTCAAAACTCCTGCTGATTGGCTCAAGGAAAAACCTTAGCAAATTTGCTAACACACCCCTCGAAGTTTATATAAATGGTGATAAAGTCGAAAAAGTTGAAAAGGCCAGAAACCTGGGAATGGTTTTTGACGGTCATCTGAACTTCGAAGATCACATCGCGGAATGCTCACGTAATTGTTTCTACAGACTTAAGTTATTGTATAAAATAAGGCCATACCTAACTGAAAAGTTAAGAGTAATGCTGTGCGAGTCGCTGGTTCTGTCCAAGTTTAACTACTGCGACACTGTATATGGGCCCTGCCTACTGAAAAGGACAGCCAAAATTATTCAACGGGTGCAGAATGCATGTGTTCGCTACTGCTTTAATGTCCCACCAAGATCACATGTAACCCCATTCATAAAAGCACAGGATATGTTGAAGATGGAGGCTAGGAGAAAATTACACTTAACTACCTTAATGTTTGGTGTCATACAGACAGGGAAGCCGATGTACCTCTTCGAGAAATTGGAATGGGCTCAAAAACAAAGCAGATATCCGAAAAGATCTTGCACAAACAGCTTTTCCACATCCAATCATCGAACTGTGGCCTTTCGGGGATCCTTCCGGTTTGCAGCCTCGCGGTGCTGGAACGACCTGCCACCTCCATTGCGCGACCTGAAAATCAAAGGGGCGTTTAGGAAAAAGCTCAAAAAGTATCTTCTAGATTGCCAAATAAGCTCTAAATGACATTCCTACCGTCTGGTTTTTCACGTCGCGTAGTGTGGTATGCCGTCCCAATGCGCCGCACGAGGCTTGTTATTATCCATAATCCCCCTCTCCGACTCTCACTCCGTCCGTGCCCTGCCGTGTATCCATCCACCTTTGTTTCAGGTTTATTACCGACCGGTTCAAACAACTTAGATCTCCATATTTGCATGTGCATTAATGCTGCCGACGTGGCAAAATGAGGTAATGTGCTTTGAGATTGTGACGTCTTCTGATTCTGACACTAGGTGCGTTATTTTAACGTTTCGTTCGCTTTCCATTTAATGCGAAGTATATTGCGGAAATCCTTATTGCTCAAAATAAAAATATATTATTCTTATTATTTTTTGGCGGTCCTCATATCGAACACTTTTTATATTCCATATAATAATCTTATTTTGTTTTTCTTTTATAAATCTAAGTATTGACCTTTTTCTTCGCATTTTTTATTGTTTTCTTATATAAATCTTAAGTATTGACCTTTTTCTTCGCATTATTTATTGAGCTATGTATTTATTTATCAATATCTTTATATATGTATATATAATATGTTATGTTATATGCCTTAAACGCCACTCCAAACAGGTCCTGCCAGAACAACAGCGTTGCTGCGGTGGTATACTAAGCCGCCGTAGTAACTTATGCTGAGGTACGGACCTGATTGGCATACCACGCACACACACACAAACACACACACACCTGTGCTGATTGATTTTTGTTATTTTAAGAACTGTTTTTTTAATTTTTATTTGTTATGTTTTTGTGAGTGTTTGGTTATGCCAATAAATGTATTTTCTTTCTTTTCTTTCTTCTTTCAAACGATATACGAGAGTTAAAGCGCTCATTATACTTTACTAATTTCTTCTGCAGCTATTTAAAAAAAAATAGGGATTATCATATATTTTTGTCGGGTTCCATTTTCAGAAGCGGATAACATGTTGGCAAATGGTGGAATTGACTTTACGTGTTACAACATGTTTTACGTCAAAATAAACTCACACACTTTTTTAATCCAATTCTTACTGACCGGCTCAGAAGAACCGCAATAAATCCCGCAGTTAGCCTTTTTTAAATCATTAATATCGTATAAATCAATTGTTCCTAGAATGTCTAGCATAACCGCACTCGGTGCCGCTTCGTCGCCCGCCCGTGCCGTGAAGACTCTCGCCTGACACTCGGCAATTACTTCTCACTGCAGTGTTTATGATACTTCACTGATGACAGCTGCACGTCAGAGGAACTGCGGAATGTTGGTTTTACTCCGATTCTCTCGTTAATCTGAGCCGATTCTATACTCAAGTGTTGCCTTTAGAAACACACAAATACAAATCTTTGTTGCAAAATGAATAACCCACTCGTATTTTTAAAAACAAAAGTATTGTGGTGATACACTAATTAAACAATTGTATAAGATTTCGCGACATACGGCTTATTAAGAATAAAGCAGATTTTTCAAAGCCTTTACCACAAAATGCTCAATAATTATTGGTACCTACCTGTTGTTGCGGGTGTCCGTCTATAGGCGTGGCTGATTGCTTATCATCAGGCAATCCCTATGATACCTTGCCAACAAATTTAATATAAAAATTACGATTATCCAGCGGTACCTTCATCTTTTATTTTAACAAAAACAAAAATATCACTGACGATTTTTGGTTGTGGTAAAAAAAGGACATTTTGACCAACATTAAGGTAGCATGCAACCTTAAAAAGTAACATAAATCGTGACAAAGATATATTCTGGCAACTCTGTCTCTTCAACATTCGCGCCCACAACCTCAACGTAACTAGATTTCCCAAGACCAATGAAACAATAATAATAAATAAACATTGTCACTTTACCGCGGTGACTGAAGTGTGAACGGCTTGAAATAACTTATGGCAAACTGCCTATCATAGATTTAGTTATAAACAACATTAATTTTGTTTGTCGTTTACGTGATTATATTTACATTTGATGCAATCAGTGCAAATAACGTGTGAACTCAAGTTAATGCATATTACAGCTTTAACATTAACAAAAAAGGCAAACAGTATTAGCAATAGGGGGTGTACGGGGCTCCGCCTACATCTTTGGAGCCCAAGTCAACCTCACCTGCAAGTGGTGCACCCTGCTGAAGGACGGACGAGGCTCTGGCAATGGGTTTTCCTCTAGGGGTTGGGGGGTCAGACGGCAGTCGCCTCCGTAAAAACCAAAACCGCCAAATCTACATGGAGAGATCAGTAAGGAATACGGTTGTGGTTAGGGCGCCGCCGCAAAACGGCGCGCAGGAGCCTCGCCCGACTTCTGTGACAAGTGGGCAAGGGCTACCGTGCACTGGGCGGGCACGGCTGAAGAAGCGAGCCCCGAACCGTGTTAGGAAACTCCGCTTCGCAACCTGGAATATTGGCACGCTTACTGGACGCGTGAGGGAGCTGGCCGACGTACTCATCAGGCGGAGGGTGGACGTGGCGTTCCTGCAGGAGACTCGATGGAAAGGCAGCAGATCCCGGTCCATTGGGAATGGCTACAAGCTGATCTATACCGGTGCGCCTGGGGGGGAGAACGGGGTCGCTGTGGTGCTCTCTGAGGAGTTTCAGGACAGCGTTCTGGAGGTGAATCGTTGCAGTGATCGGCTTATGGTGGTTAAGTTGCTCATTGATGGAGTAACGACCCACTTGATGAGCGCTTATGCGCCGCAGGCTGGCTGTAGCGATGCTGAAAGGATGAGGTTCTGGAACCAACTCGGAGATGTGCTGAGTGGCATCCCGTTGTCACAGGGGATCGTTTTGGGAGGCGATCTGAACGGCCATGTGGGTGACAGGTGTGAGGAGTTTGATCGTGTTCACGGTGGTTTTGGATACGGCGGTCGCAACGCGGGAGGGGAGGACGTCCTCAGAACGTGTGCGGCTGCGGATCTTGCGATCGTGAACACGTTCTTCCAAAAGAAGACCGAACACCTAATCACCTACAGGAGCGGGCGGCATGCTACCCAAATCGATTACCTGCTCACTAGGAGGCACCACATCAGCAAAGTAGCCAACTGCAAGGTCATACCCGGTGAGAGTCTCACTGCACAACACCGACTCCTTGTCATGGATCTCTGCGTAAGACCCAAGGAGAAGCCCCTTGAGCGATGCCGACGCCAGATCAGGTGGTGGCGGCTGAACGAATCTACGTCTCAAGAGTTTGCCTCGGCTACAAGCGTTACCTGTGCTGATGCTGATGGCAAACCGGTCCAAGACCACTGGGATGGGATTCAGGATGCAATCACCACTGCGGCAAAGGCGGTGCTCGGGATCTCAAAGGGTGGACGCAAATGTGACAAGGAGACTTGGTGGTGGAACGCAGAAGTCCAGAGGGAGATCAAGGAGAAGAAAGCCTCCTTCTTAAAGTGGCAAGCGACCAGATCTCCTGAAGACCGCGACGCATATGGGGCTGCAAAACGCGCTGCTAAACAAGCTGTAGCCAGAGCCAGACGAGAACACTTACAACCGCTCTACGATAAGCTGGACTCGTCTGAGGGGCAGAAGCTTGTGTACAGAGTAGCTCGTTCTAGGGTCAAAGCTGCACTGGATATTTCCAAGTGCCGCTGTGTAAAGGACCCTAGTGGCAACCTATTATGCGAGGACCTCGCGGTGAAGGAGAGATGGCGCTCGTATTTCCACGAGCTGCTCAACGAGCAGCATAAGGAGGTGCAGCCACCGGACCTCCCTCCGAATCAAGGACTAGTGCCACCCATAACGCCTGATGAAGTCCTCAGAGCTCTTCGCCACATGAAGAATCGGAAAGCAGTCGGTGCCGATGGAGTCCCCATTGAAGCCTGGAAGGCGATGGGTTCTCGTGGTGTGGGCATCTTAACCGACCTTTATAACCGCATACTCTTCACCGGGCGGATCCCTTGCCAGTGGAGACGGAGTATCATAACTCCAGTCTTCAAAGGGAAGGGATCGGTGCAGGAGTGCGGAAGCTATCGCGGTATAAAGGTAATGTCCCACACTATGAAGCTATTTGAGCGGATAGTTGACTCTCGGCTACGACAGGAGTGTACTGTCTCGGACTGTCAGTACGGGTTTCGACCTGGTCTTGGTACCATGGACCCTGTTTTTGCCCTAAGGATGATCATGGAGAAATACAGAACGAAGAACACGCCTCTGCATTTCCTGTTCCTGGACATGCAGAAGGCCTTCGACTGTGTTCCTCGCATGATGATCTGGTGGGCACTGAGGTCCAAGAGGGTGCCTGAAACTTATATTGACGTCATCCGAGACATGTACCACGATTCCGATTCAATAGTTAGGACTGCTGTTGGTGACACCAACCCTTTCCCCGTTACCGTCGGAGTGCACCAGGGATCCGTCCTTAGTCCCTTCCTGTTTAGCGTGATATTAGACGAAGTGTCAACCAGCATCATAGACGCACATGAGCAACCCCCGTGGCTGCTCATGTATGCTGATGATATCGCGCTGACGGATTCGGACAGGGGACGACTGGTGCGACGAGCGGGTAAGTGGAAGGTGGCACTTGAGAACGGCGGTCTAAAACTAAACGTGGCGAAGACTGAATACATGGCCTGCAACACAGATCCCCCACCCGTACGCATAGACGGTGACTTGGTCGAGCGTACGGACCAGTTTAAATACCTGGGATCTGTACTTCATGCGTCTAGCGACATCGATTGCGACGTCAAAGCCCGCATTTCAGCAGCCTGGGCCAAGTGGCGTGAGGTGACTGGTGTCATTTGTGACCCCAAAATGCCGGTTAAGTTGAAGGGACAGGTCTATAAGACCATCATTAGGCCCGTCCTTTTGTACGGCAGTGAAACGTGGCCTGTACTTGAGCGACACAAGCAGATGCTGCGTGTCACGGAGATGAAGATGCTGCGCTGGATGTGTGGAGTGACGCGGAAAGACCGCATTAAGAACTCACGCATCCGGGGTAGCCTTCGTGTCCGTGATATTGCAGATAAACTGCAGGAGTGTCGCCTACGTTGGTACGGCCATGTTTTACGGAAACCGGCCAGCTACGTGGGAAACAAATGTCTCACCATGCCACCACCGCCGGGTCCCGGAAGAAGGGGCAGGCCCAAGAAGTGCTGGCTTGGCGTCGTTGAAGATGACATGCGTGCCAATGGTCTTTCCACCCAGGATGCCCAAGACCGTGCGAAGTGGAGTAGGTGCAGCAGGAAAGCGGACCCTGGACTCCGAGGCAACAGCCGAGGATGCGACCGGGACAAACGCTAGGATGATGATGATGATGAGTATTAGCAATTGGTTGCATGAAAGTTTCCAAACCCTATTTAGTTTGGCGTAAAAATACGTAACTACTTAAAAGTTGCTGTAAGCACACGCCATTTTCCGTTGAAATTGTATTAAACTTTACCCATTATAGTTACTTGAAATAGTTTTCGTTAAATAATAAAGAAATAAATATATTATTTGGACTAACCTGCCTAGCCTCAAACTCAACTCGAAGCTTATGCTATGGAAGCTAGGGAACGGAGAGACAAAATTAAATACTTTAAAATCATCCATGACTTAGTACAAATGCCGATGTGCATCACACAAACATTTGCTCCTAACGGGATTCGATCCCGCAACACTTGGTTTTCTAGCCAGGGTGTCTGACCACTAGACCAACGGGCCCGTCAAAGTAAGCAAATAAGAAAAGTTCGTCAAACAATTACCATATTGAGGCTTGTACATATAATAACTAATTTAATCGTTAGGTGAAATTGCAGATTCTATGAACAATACACTTTATTATCTTTACCAAACAGCAGAACATGAAGGCCAATGAGTATTTTCGTTACCGCATGCAAGCGAGGCCTCGATCGAACCAATCGGTTAACTCCGGTTAGCATTAGTGATGTGTATCCCGGTATCGACCGGTCTCTGCCAGGCACTGCGCTATCCACTCAGCCATCAGGTTTTTATTGCTTCCATATCGGCTCTTCAGTTTAGTGCCAGTTTGCAGAGCAGTTGGCTTTGCACTGCTTCATTTGAACACAATTGCTTTTTCTACATTTGAAACCAGATTCTGTACATGTCTATGCTTTTAAATATGTTTTACAGGAAGACTCATTGTCATTTACCTTTTTACACATGATATACTTCACCATCCCAAGGAGTAAGAGCTTGTTGGAACTTCCACTCGAATGAGCCGCTTGTCTGGGAAACCTTAACCTTACAGAAGCCTACAATGAAATAGCACTTAGTAACTGTTGTGCTAAGTTTCTGCTGGCAAGTAAGGTCGCCAGGGCTCAGTTGGTTTTCCCCGTTTTAGTTAGGACATAGCACACAGTCGCTCTTTTGTTGAACACGCTGATCAATTCAGATTCATAGTCGTAGCGTACCCTGGGCTCCAAGGCATTTGATAAGTATGCAACCGGGATAAGCGCGAGGATGATGACGATGATGGCTAGGTCTAAGATAGCTAGGGTCATATTATCTTGGCGTTTAAAGCACAAATCGAAGGGTGATCATTGATCAGCTTTATGTTCTTAACATTAAGTCCAATTTTCTGCCAGGATATACATATATGTGCCTTCCTAGTCGTTCCTTCAAGAAGTGAGTCATTGATAACGGTTGATAACACGTCACTCCCTGATTATGTTTACGACGACGCGCGTCCTGGCTGTAACGGTGCCGGTGTTGCGCAGGATCACGGGTTATTAATAGGCTTGCATAGTTTAGTGTAGGTCGCTGGCAGGCCCCTAGGGTTGGCTATAGTGTATGTGGTGTGAGAGTCCTGCCATTTATGAACGTAAATATTTATAGAATTGTTCCCATTTGATCCTGTGACAGTAAATTTAAGGAGCAAAAGACTGTTACACGATGGAATAACATTTGATGCGACACTCGTATAATCACGTATTGTTCCAAAGTCTATATTAACTGATTGCCATCAGATAATATGCGAATCTATCTGCTAACTGAATTTGACAATAGGTATTTTTAACCTTGTCCGTTATTTTAATGTATGGAATTTAACACCATGGATCAGATCAATGTTTGTGAAATAAAATAAACAATTGTCACCCCTACTTCAATAACAGTTGCAATATGATGGCTGAATATTTAAATACTCGTCGTGTGGTGCAAGTGAACCCGAGCCATTAATTAGTATGTGTATAAGCTTAATGAGTGCACGCGGCATTGGCCTCATTCACTCGCCGGCTGCTCCGGCTATGCCGGCTATGGGGTAATAAAAATAACGGTTTGTTTACTTGCGATCGTGAGTCATCTGGTTCACTTACTTTATAACTAAGTTGTTTAGTAAACGACGGGGAATTGACGCTGTCGTAAACTAAACTACTTTGTTCCTGTAAACCTGGATCAAAAATCATTTACCTACCGTAGATTAAATTTTATGATCCCTCATGATCAATACCATTACTCGTACTTAGGGGTCACAGTTTTCCGAATCGGTGGTAGAGTCATTATTTTATAGCTTTCTGACGTTAACTTAGTGCTTCTATGAAGCATATTTTAATAAAGGATATTTTGAATTTGAATATTGAATTTGTTCGCAACAAGAAAGCAAACTGATTCTGATACTTTTCTAATTCGTACTTCGTAAAAACCACCGTGGCATTCGTACACGCAGACAATATCTGTTTGGAAACTGATAATTCGTACGTATAAGTCTCATAAATTTTGGAGTCCGTTGTCCACCCGCTTCCGCTTTTACCTTGCACCATGGCTCAAGCTACCTGTTAAATAATTCAGAGGCTGTGCAATTGTGCATAACAATGACAATAATTTCCTAGGCATCAGAGTTCCGTTGCGTCTAGCCTGCGCCGCGGTCAGCCAGACCGGCGGCGGGTGGTTTGACACAATTTCCCTCGCAAACCTGGAACTTCAATTATACATCCTGGTAAATGAAAAACCAACAATATTTCATAATTACGCTTGCGTGAGCTGCACAGTCGACATCCCCTCCGTGTAATAAGGGGCGGTGGGTATTTAAATGATTACTTACTAATTATAATATCTTGCATACTAGGTTAATAGTCCAAAATAAACAAACACAGCTTTACAGATAAGTCGTATTCATCACTACTTTTATTGTTATTGGTTGATTTACTTGTGAGAGAGCGTACGTGGGCGACGCCTGATCTATCTACGGTCATGTCAAACTAGAAGAGTGAGGAAATAGGGAGAGCATCTGTGTTTGTTCACGTACTTTCACTCTATAATATATTGTGCATACGCTGATTATATATATGATTGACCGCCGTGGCTGAAAACGGCTAGGATGGTATTATTCCCCCAGAAAGAGGCGATGGTGGCCTGGTTCGAATCCGGGCCCATACATCTTAATTTTTCCAAAATCTATGTGTGGATTTGGGCCTCGGCGGTGAGGGAAAACACCGTGAGGAAATCTGCACATTCAGATACTTTCTGATTTTAATTAAGTTAGATCTGAATGTGTAACCATGATCTAATCTGTCTGGTTCCCCACTAAGGGTTACGAAGGGCTGATGGCAGTCGCTTCACTCAAATCAAAGCGGAACCCGCACAGAAACGGGATAAACGCTAGGACGATGGATCGTATCATTCCCTCAGAACCGAATTGATCTGGTCTGTGGCTTCATCGGTGCATCGATGCACTGTGTCAGACGGCGGCCCTGTGGTGGGTGACCGCGGCCACTTTAGTATGCAAATTGACTGTAAATATTTGGCGATTTTTCACGTTCACCCTTGTTGACCTTGTTCGCTAGTGCCGCAACATCTCGAACGAAAAAAGCTGCAACCGGTATTTTTAAATTAATGAAAAAAGCTCAGCCATTATTTTGTAAATAAATAGATATTTAAATTATTTATTTAATTTATATATTTTACAATACAGACAATAACAAAGTACAATTATTTTGTTCATTTTACAGATAGTGGCCCACCTATTGGTTTCAATATAGTTGATAGGAAGAATGATAATAAATTATCGGTACACCTGGGGATGGGAATTGGATACAAACTTCTTCTATTACAGCGGCAATTTCCCTAAGGGTCAGTAGGACTGTTGCTAAGTATCTGACAACCTGTCTAACACAACAGGTGCTCATACTGTGCACATTATTTGATTTCCCTTGAGACTTTTGATTAATTGTTTTCAAGTCTTACAATAGGAACATAATTATGACTTTTTTGATCTATTGTTAATGAAACAAAATTACTAACTTTTTAATATCTCGGTAAACAGGACATCATATAATATTTGCGAACAAAATTTTATTATTAATAATAGGCTGCCAAAATATCTTTTCCGCATTGAACAATTGCATAAATTAAAACGCACCGTTTACTAATTCAATGTTACGGATAGCTCAAATAAACTCAATGCTGCATATTTAATGCTTGCACTAAAAACCGATTGCATCCGGTCGGTGCATTACACATTCATTTCGTCCCAGCCCTGGTCGGTCGCTGTATTATTTATTAAACGTTTATTTATTTCTCAACAACCGATACTGCTTTTTCTGTAAAACCTATAGGCACACAGGGCCGGCTTCAACGAACACACACATTATAATCCTTATTTTTATTTTCTGTGTTATAATTATAATCGTTTTCAATTATTATCTTCTGAAAAATATAATTTGTCAACCTCTTAATTGACCAGAAAAACAAAATACCTTCTCAATACAAACGAACGTAAAATACCGTCTTCGCCGCCATACGTACAAACTACAAAGTACAAATCGTACATGACGAAACCAAATATCAAATAGGTATCAAATATATAGGCATCTATATGACTAGCTCAATGAAAATGGTGCGGCGTCACATAGCACGGTTCGTAGTCAATACATATCTGAGAGAAAAATATCTAATTTCTTTGGAACTTGGCGAGAAGTACATGTAGCTAAATCAAAATCAAACAGTTCTTTATTTACGTAGGCTTATGCCTAATATGTATGACATTGACACTGTCGTCCCATTATTTCATTGAAGGTCAAAAGCCCTCACTCCGCCCCTGTTGCCGCAGTAATTTTCGTTGCGTTTAAGACAAGCCGCAGTTAATGAGCGATCACTATCAGCGATCACACGCATGCGCCGAGACTTGCGCACGCGCAGACACTCGCACGGGACTAGTGATACACGCATTAAATCATTATCCGAGACGCTGAGAGATATTATTGCGAGAATCTTATCTGGAGGCTGTAATGCTACTTTCAGTGTGTGATTTGGCCTAGTTCTATATTGAGTATCTCCACCTTTATCTTGCAATAATAAGCACATGAATACGTCACAGTCAAAATTTTGACTTTTCCTGTATCAACAAATTGTGTACTGATTTGAAAAAGAAATTACTTTGAAGCAAAGCAATAAACTCACAAAAATAACATTGAAACTAAACAGAAAAAGTAAGGGTTACGTCGATTCCATATTACCTTTGTCAGAATCGCGCGACCTATTATTTTCAAAGCTTAGCAATAGGTACACCCTCTTTATTTTTAATACTAAACACCCGATACGAGTCCTCAGGCAACAAAATACTTTTAAATAAAGGCTAAATCATACGGCTGGCAGCCCTAGGAACAGCAATTACACTTGGCAATGCTCTCGGTAACAATTACGCGAGATAAGATCCTGCGCCCGCGCCGCCGCCGCGCCGTGTGGTCTCGCCGCGCGAGCGTTGTGCGTAGGATGCGATAGGATGCGGCTGCGTGCCAATGCAACTCAAAGAGAGAAAGAACAAAGAAAGAATGAAAGCAAATTACAAAAGTCGCTCTATTGTAATAACTAGCCTTGACAATTCAGGATCATAGTCGTAGGTCGCGTACCCTGGGCTCCGCGACAATGGCGGAGAATATAAAAGGGAGAAGCACTAGGATGATGATGATGGAAAGCAAAATGAGTGTCGTAGGTTCGACCGAAGGATATTCCGGGGGCAGGGTTCCCCATTATAAAGACCGTTCATCAAACCTTGTGTTGTGACTATGTGCATTACCCCCCACCTGATCTCATATCTTTATCTTTATCTTTATCTTTATCTTTATCTTTATCTTTATCTTTATCTTTATCTTTATCTTAATCTTAATCTTAATCTTAATCTTAATCTTAATCTTAATCTTAATCTTAATCTTAATCTTAATCTTAATCTTAATCTTTATCTTTATCTTTATCTTTATCTTTATCTTTATCTTTATCTTTATCTTTATCTTTATCTTTATCTTTATCTTTATCTTTATCTTTATCTTTATCTTTATCTTTATCTTTATCTTTATCTTTATCTTTATCTTTATCTTTATCTTTATCTTTATCTTTATCTTTATCTTTATCTTTATCTTTATCTTTATCTTTATCTTTATCTTTATCTTTATCTTTATCTTTATCTTTATCTTTATCTTTATCTTTATCTTTATCTTTATCTTTATCTTTATCTTTATCTTTATCTTTATCTTTATCTTTATCTTTATCTTTATCTTTATCTTTATCTTTATCTTTATCTTTATCTTTATCTTTATCTTTATCTTTATCTTTATCTTTATCTTTATCTTTATCTTTATCTTTATCTTTATCTTTATCTTTATCTTTATCTTTATCTTTATCTTTATCTTTATCTTTATCTTTATCTTTATCTTTATCTTTATCTTTATCTTTATCTTTATCTTTATCTTTATCTTTATCTTTATCTTTATCTTTATCTTTATCTTTATCTTTATCTTTATCTTTATCTTTATCTTTATCTTTATCTTTATCTTTATCTTTATCTTTATCTTTATCTGAGGGAGGCTACGTCCAGCAGTGGACTGCGATAGGCATGATTATGAAGACGCGTATGCGTATCAGTTAGAACCATGAAAAATTCAAAAAGCCTTTACTGAAAACGAGACTGAAGCCAGGTTTCCAATATAGTACGAGAGCCCACGACCAAAATTTTTGTCTCATAGCAATACGGCCAAAACCGCATCAAATCGATAGATACGATTATCCTGAACTCGAAAATACCAATATCAGACATTTTCCGCGTAGCGTTTGATCTGACCGAATTTTCAAAATTGTCAAAAATTTTACCGAACTGCATCATAGCAATATGTCTGATTTGCAGACTGTAGTTGAATGATAGTTCTGAGATACCGGAAACATATTTTTCAGACGTTAGTGGTGTAGCGCAAACCCGTAAAATCACTTAAAAAAATTAAAAATGAGACAAAAAAAATGTCTCATAGCAATACGTCTGAAATTTTTTTGGAGCCGGGCGAACATCCATACAAAATTGGGCCTTACGTTACAGCAACCATTTCTACACTATTTTATTTTGATATTCCTGCCATTTCAAATAAAAAAACTTTTTCACAATTGCTACACGGGAGAAAAAAGATATAGGGTGTTATTATTTGCTTCGTAGTAAGTAATTCGTACAAACTCTCAGTGCTCTCGTTGTATTTACAGACTACTACTGACTAGATTTTATCAGATTGTATTGAAAGACATTAACACATTGCGGTTTCTAAGATTATTGTAAAAGACTACTGTTTCCCGCGGTTTCTCCCGCGCCCGGGGCAACTTCTTCCCGTATCTGGATAAAATATAGCCTATGTTACTCAGGGTGAATCTAGCTTTCTAATAGTTTAAGAATTACAAACATACAAATATACACACAAAAATCTTTCCTATCTATCTTATCTCTTCCTTTGTAGTGTAGATGGGTATAAGTATGAATGAAAAACACATTTTTCTCATAATTATTTATTGATCATCTGCTTCATCATAAACGATTAAACATACAAACAAACGCTGCCAGCTAGCTATGCCGCATTTGATAAAATGAAGTCGCTGATCACTCATTGTATTCTGCTTCGAAATCCGGTCGTTATAGCTGAGTAAGTCGAGTAGGCAAGAAAACTAAGTCCGTTCAGAAAAGCGCGGGTTGTTCGTTAAAGCAATAACCGTCAGAATCCTCTATACGTAGCCAAAGTCGCAAAACAACACTAAATGAACAATAAAAGCACACGAAGACACAACAAAACGAAATATCCACCATCGTAAATTATGATTTTTTTGACAATTGACGTTTGATGTGACATGAGTTCTACTTTGTTGCCAGTACAAGAAAAAAAAACAGACTGTTAATCAATTTATTGTTACAATGTTTTTATAAGGGTTGTTATATAATCCATTATTTTAAACGTTTTTTTAAAACATAATACTAAAAAAAAACACTGATTCACTTTCATTGCTTTGATTTTCTATTTTATATTATTTCTTTATTTATATCATTACTTTAATTCATTTGGCAACATTGTTAAAAGTGACAGTAAAGCTAGGAAATAACGAAAGTCAATAATAATATGATTATATATTTTATTTAATATCCCATTGTAAAATGGCATAATATTTCATGATTAAAAAATAAAAATGTAGATATTTTTTTTGATAAATATTTTATTTGTGTAACGAATAGTAACGATAAGCCCAGATTCGCCCGACTCCTTTTGGTTATTTGATGCGAACAAAACAATTTTCAGACGGAAATGTGAACGCATTAAATTTTGAGACCGTTTTGAAAATGTTAACAAATTTTACCGATCGGTATCATAGCAATATGTCTGAAAATTGTTGGACATGTTAAAATAAGTTGTCCACATGTGCAAAAAATTTATATCAGACAAATTAAGTGTAGCACCTTCTCTACCTTGGGAGTATACGCTAAACTTAAAGTGTCTGAAAACAGGTTTTTTGTAATCATGGCAGCAATACGAAAAGTTGAAAAAAATAATTATCCGTATTGCTATGATACAGGTCGGCTAAATTTGTTGACATTTTCAAAAATGCGCTCAGGCTATATGCTACGCGCAAAATGTCTGAAAACAAACTTTTTCGTAAAACAATTATAAAATCTATGTACATTTTCACTATCAGACGTATTGCTATAATACCGACTGTCTTTTTTTTTGACACAGCAGAAATGGCCTCCCACGCAGTTGCTACACTTTCGACCGTTACTACCAGGGATGTTACGGAGCTTCGACTCCGACTCCGATAAGTCGGAACTTCCGATTAATATTACACCTTCGGTTCCGACTTCGGTTCCGATACTTTTGAGTCGGAGGTTGAATCGGAGGTCAAAGCATAACAAATATCGGCGACGGCCTGGGTAGACCGTTTTGAATAGGATACAGGTCGCGCGGACACCTCCCCGACTCCCGCTCATGCGTTCTTATCTAAACATATATTAAACCGACTTCAAAAAAATCGTGAACACAAAAATAAACTAAAAATTAAAAAATAATTCCTAATATCTATTACCTAATACTATAATTTTCCTAAACTATGTCAAAGTAATCTTAAACAAACTAACTGAAGCCGGTGCTTTTTCTCTTCTGTTTTTTTGAAGTCGGTTTAATTTTTTTTAAAAGTCAGTTTATTTCATAATTTTTTGTTGTGTGAAAGCGTTGTAAACTTAATTATTAATAGGAACTTAGTTGTTGTTAAAAGTAAATGAGAGGGTGGATAAATTACTTGTTCTCGCGAGAAGGCCCAGCGAGACTTCTCGGCGAGATTTCTCGCCGCGGGTCTGGATGTAATATACACAAGTATCACGTTAGCCCTACATACATTCGATCGACCAATTGCAGTTCTGCCTTCCAATTCCTAACCGTTAAGGAGTACTGTAGCTTCATCATCAGCACAGTAGCATCAGATGTTGATTCAAGCATACCTCACAAGCAACATTTAAGCCCTACATACTACTAAATACCGCAATTTGCTTACCCTAAATGCAAATAAAACCACTTTTTTGGCGTTTCACAAAACGAAGGCTTCTAACCCCAAATTAATATCTCAACTCGCGTTACATGAATGCCTGCCCATGAACCAAACTCCATCAACCTCTAGCTACTCCACCGTTGCTGACTATCGCGGAAATCCATGTAAATGCAGAACAATCAAAGGTCAAAGGTTGTGACATATTTGGGCATCAAAGTCGACGAGAACCTTTCTTTTAAACACCAAATATCATACCTTTCAGGTCGGCTCAGGAAAACAATCCACATAATAAAAGCCCTCAGATACGCAGCAACAGCACAGGTCCTTCGTCTAGTGTACACCTCCATATGTCAACCAATTTTGACCTACTGTATTGCAATCTGGGGAGGCTCTTGTAAAAGTAGCTTCATCGAAGTAGAAAGGTCTCACCGAGCTGTTATGAGGGTGATGCTACAAAAACCATTTCGTTACCCAACGGACGCCCTCTACAGAGAAGCCAAGATTCACCGTGTCAGACAGCTATATATTTGGAGGGTTTGCTGCTCCCAGCACAAAATAATCCTTAACTCACCGGACTACGAATCTCTAGCCTCAAAACGCATCTTTAAAACTCCCATACCATCTGTTCGCTCCTCCTTTGCTAAACGTCTTCCTGATTTTGCTCACCCTTATATTTATAACAAAGTGAGCCGTTTATGCGCATTAAAAGACTTACCTGTACCCAAAGCAAAACACGTAGTCAAACAATTACTCTTAAACCTTAACTACCTAGAAACAGAGAATATAATTCCTTAGAATATGACATGCCGTTTGCACACACATACACCACACACACCCCACTCTCTCGCACACACACACGCACACACACCGAACACACACACACACACCGAACACACACACACACACGAGTGCTATGTAGAAAAAGACCTTTTCCTCGATTTAAGTTACAAGAAGAGTACCTTTATATTTTGTATTTTTTTCTCACTAATATTGTTAAGCTACAATTAAGTTTCTTAGAACTGGAGATTCATTTATCTAAAACTTTACTGGTAACTTTACTGTTGTCACTCACTGACCACTGCGATACAGGCCTGCGAGCCTAGTGCAGGAGTCACTGGATAATTGTTGTACAATCCATTGTTGACATATTCTACCATATGACAGCAGGTAGCCATCTTGCATTACACAGTGTCATATTAATAGTTCTCTTTACCACCGGTAGATGTCACTATGCAGAGTTATCCACCGGTGGCGTTGTGTTTTTCTGAACCTACATAGGTCAAACTGGTAAATTATTAAATGCGCTCATATTTGTACTGAAATCTCTGTGTTTCATTAATACAATCACCCGGCCCCAGGTTTTATTTATTCGTGAGCGTCGAGGGGCGTCAGGGGATTGTTCATTGGTCCTTCGAGCCGGATATTAGCGGCAGGACACCAGTCAGCACTTGGTTAATGTGCTTTTTTGAGGAGTTGCTCTTCGCGGATAGTGGATCGCTATCGTAAACGCGTCGAGGGTTGGTGGCTGAACAAAGCGTCAGCCACTCAGCGTGCAGTTGGCGCTGGAGGAAGAGGAGGAGCCGCCGGAGCAGTACGGTGGCGCCGTGGTGGAGTTGCAGCCGGGTGCAGTGCGGAGTTACCTGCAGAGGACAAGTCGCAGCCGGGTGCAGTAAGGAAGGATGCGAAGGTGGAGCCATCTGGTGGATGGACTTGAAAACATCTCGTCGAGGTCGTGAGTGGTTGAACTATTATTTGAATAATTTTTAAACTCTATTTGTGAATATTCAGAAGTGCAGTGATTTAAGATTTGCCAAACAATTTTGAATTTAATTTCTAAGAAACATTAACTTTTAATATTTTAAGTTTAGTAGTAGAAATAGATTTTATGATATTTAGGACTTAGAATAGTTTTAGAAAAAACGACGGAACGGGGAACCTATGCCCGATTTTCCTCAGAATAATAGTGAAAAAACACTTAGAAAATTTTCGGTCAATTTATAACTTTGAATTTTTGTGAATAGTTTTAACTTGAGTTTTTTGTGAACAATTTGTACTTCTGTAATGTTAAATATTAAAGGTAATAGTAACTTGTAAATTTAAAGCTTGTGCGATTTTGTGTTGATGTTAATTGTTTATTTTGTTGTTTGTATATTTTATTTGTTAACGTAAAATGGAATCACTATTTGTTTTGCAGTTCGATATTTATGCTCGCATTGAAAGGGCTAAGGTAAATTTTGATAAGATTCCTAAAAATCACTTAATAAAGGAATTTCTCGATTGTAAATTAGAGCTGTTAGAAAACTTATGGTTAGATTTTTCCGCCGGACACCGGGAGATATTACGTTCCGGACTTAGTTTTGAACAGCTAGAAGATAGTAAATATTTTAAAGATCAGATTTACGATAGAGCAGAAGATATTTATTTTGAATACAAATTGGAAATAAAAAATATTTTAAAATCTTTTAATATAAAGTCGAGTCATTGTAATTGTAGTTCTGTAAAAATTGATAATTTGAAATTGCCTAAAATTAATATTCCTATATTTTCCGGTAAATATTCCGAATGGAAATCATTTAGAGATTTGTTTACATCACTAATTCACACTAACACTAATTTAAGTAATGTTCAAAAATTATTATATTTGAAGGGTTATTTAAGCGGAGAACCCGAACAATTATTATCTAGCATACCTACCACAGACGTAAATTATATTAGATGCTGGGAATTGTTAGTGGAACGTTACGATAATAAACGGTATATTTGTAATAACATTTTGAATCGGTTACTTGGTCAGAAAAATATTGTACATGAGTCGGCCAATAGTTTAAAGAGATTTATAGATACCACAAATGATTGTTTAGTTTCGTTGTCTAATATTGGTATTAATGTTGATACTTGGGACGTAATAATTGTTCACATTTTGTCTCTCAAATTGGACCCGGAGTCGAGGAGACAGTGGGAGTTCTCCGCGGTAGATTGCAACTCATCTGACGAGTTGCCTTCATATAACCAATTCCAAGATTTCTTGACGAAACGGTATCGAGCATTGGAATTTCTCGAATCCGAGCCCAATCATGATTATGATAATGTACATAAAACTAGGTCGATGCATGTTTCAATTGTAAAATGTCCGTATTGTTCGCAAGCACATAAACTTAATTTATGTAAAAAGTTTATTGGTGATTCGATTGAGTCAAGGCGTAGTTTTGTGCAAACGAACAATATTTGTTTTTGCTGTTTGGGGAGCAACCACTCCGCCCGGAACTGCCACAGTAATGGGAGATGTCGCGTTTGTAAGAAGCGACATCACACTTTGTTACATCCAAGGGCCCAAAGTGTGCCGGATGGTAATATTAGTAGGAAAAATACTAAGTCTAAAGGTCAAGAAACATCGTGTAGTGTCCAAAATCGTAATCAGATGGTTTCTTCTTATTCCGCGGGTAAATGTACAGTTGAATCGGGTTTATCTGAAAAAGTAAATTCGTTACATTGTTATGTTCAGATGCCTAAATCTAAGAAATATAAGTTAAGTAATAAAAAAGCCAAATATTTACTTCATCCCCCAATGGTGGGCGATGGCAATAGTTCTCATAAAGTTAAGTTTAAATATTCTAAAAATATTTTTTGATCAGATTGTAATATAAAATGATTATACTCATCTGGTACCAAAGTTATATTATTATTGTTTTGTTTTGTTTAGTTTGTTTCAGCTATATGTTAGTCATAGTCACTTTCCACAAACCTGAAACAGAAAAGATAAATTATATTTCATATTTTTATATTATGTTAAATTGTGTAGTATTATTTTATCCCATTAAAGGGAAGGAATTAGAATTAAATATTTCAAAAATTATATTAGTTGAGTTTACTTTACCGTGAAGAAATTATACTTGCCTGAGTAATAATATTTTACATCCTTAGATTGATACTTAGGTTTTTTTGAATTGTCGTCCAGTGGCTACTCAAATATGTAGATCTGTTAATAGGACTGGAAGGTTT
This sequence comes from Nomophila noctuella, assembly GCA_958496325.1. Classification (NCBI taxonomy): domain Eukaryota; kingdom Metazoa; phylum Arthropoda; class Insecta; order Lepidoptera; family Crambidae; genus Nomophila; species Nomophila noctuella. Next base: position 13,142,647 of record OY292500.1, on the reverse strand, counting down.
TAGTGGCCAATTGTGCAACTAAAAATATTTATTTAGTAATTAGTCATTACATTAATTATGTATTTATAAGCATTCTTATTAATTATCTTCAATTTCTAAATTTTAATAAAAGATACAATATTTGAGAACTTACCAGAATTTCTGTCATCTTCTTAGTGTTTTTGATGGTCCACTCAGATTCGTGATTTTGACTTAATTGTCTGGGCAGTATTTACACAGATTGTAGGTATCGGTACTCAGAACACAATCCAAAGTGTGTTGTGTCGGATTTAAAGTGACAATAACTTTCTGGTCGTTTTTCGGCAGGGTGGTTGCTACTCATTCAGGGTATGATAGCGTGTTATCACCAGGGTGTCACTTTTAAGTTTTAAATAGTTATTTTAAGAGGCCGACTTTTGTATTCTGTGTGTATTTATTGTCTTTTATCTGATTGTAATTTGTTTTGTTGTTATATAATTTGTTTAATTTGTTGATTGTATATTTGTTCTCTTTTTGAATGTTTATCAGTTGTGTTTTATTTTGCTCTCCTTGCTGTCATGTGTTCAAGCCAGGTTTGCCCACGGTGGGCGATGTTTGTGAAGAACTAAACGGAGTTAGTTCTTGGTGGGCGATATGTACAATCCATTGTTGACATATTCTACCATATGACAGCAGGTAGCCATCTTGCATTACACAGTGTCATATTAATAGTTCTCTTTACCACCGGTAGATGTCACTATGCAGAGTTATCCACCGGTGGCGTTGTGTTTTTCTGAACCTACATAGGTCAAACTGGTAAATTATTAAATGCGCTCATATTTGTACTGAAATCTCTGTGTTTCATTAATACAATCACCCGGCCCCAGGTTTTATTTATTCGTGAGCGTCGAGGGGCGTCAGGGGATTGTTCATTGATTTTACTTTAAAACTAACAATTTAATTACACAATTAATGTAATAAACAATTAAAATCAATATAAATCGCTCGAGCTTTAAATGTACAACCGAAGGACCACAATGAACAATCCCCTGACGCCCCTCGACGCTCACGAATAAATAAAACCTGGGGCCGGGTGATTGTATTAATGAAACACAGAGATTTCAGTACAAATATGAGCGCATTTAATAATTTACCAGTTTGACCTATGTAGGTTCAGAAAAACACAACGCCACCGGTGGATAACTCTGCATAGTGACATCTACCGGTGGTAAAGAGAACTATTAATATGACACTGTGTAATGCAAGATGGCTACCTGCTGTCATATGGTAGAATATGTCAACAATGGATTGTACAATTGTTTTAGCTGTGTTTTTAGCCAATAAAGTTTTTATTTATTTATTTATAAATAGTTTCCATCGACCAATTGCAGTTCTGCCTTTCAACTCCTAACCGTTAAGGAGTACTGTAGCATCATCATCAGGACAGCAGCATCAAATGTTGACACCCTGAAGCATATACCTGAGTAAGACATGATTACGTAACAAAAACATCCTACGAGCATACAATTTTCGGTGGTTGCCCTCGATTTCTCCTGGATTCCATCATCAGATCCTGGACTGGTGAAAATGGGACCACCTCAGAACTGAACTCCACCCAACAAAAAAAAATTTTTGAAATCCGTCCATAATTGACGATATTATCGGTGAACATACATAAAAAAAAAAAATTATACATACAGACGAATTGAGAACCTCCTCCTTTTTTGAAGTCGGTTAAAAAGGAGAAACTGACTGATTGTCATATCATCGCACAGCCTAAACGGCTTGACGTAGGCACTTGAAATTTGGAATGGCCGTAGCTTGGGTACCGTAGAGGTGCACTAAGAAATGAATTCCTGAAATTCCCTCGGGAACGGGAGTTAGCAGGAAAAAACATTTGTATGAAAAGTCGAAACCGTTAAAGTTGGACGCTGTAAATTTGGCATACAGATAGCTTAGTAATCGTTTAGCTTAGCTGCACAAGGATATTGCAAAATTCCTACGGGAACGGGAGTAAGCGTATAACGTGTAAAAGTCTGGTCACAGTTCTCCTCTGTGTCCAGAAAAAGAAAATTGTGCTACCCCGAATTTAACGCGAGCGAAGCCGCGGGCAAAAGCTAGTCGTCTATTATTTTTCACTTATTATTTTGTTACGCATGCGACACGTTCTCAAGGTTCCTCCTCTCCTGCCACTACTTCTGACCCTGCCTCCGCCTCCGGTTCCGACTCCGACTCCGGTTCCGATTCCGACTCCGGTTCCGACTCCGACTCCGAAAAATAAAATCAAAAAACTCCGACTCCGCCTCCGATTCCGATATGACACCTCCGTTACATCCCTAGTTACTACACATCTAGTCGGGTTCAGAATCATACAATCTAACGATTTTATAGGGTTTTTGCCGTATTGCTATGAGACATGGTTTTGGTCGTGGGCTCTCTTACTAATACGAAAATCTCCAGTATCTTGAACCTCAACTTCCCCTAAAATTGTAATTGCATTCTCCACAACAAACTTATGAGCATATCCATCCATGTTTAGTGTTATGGAACAGCATTGATATCGAGTCATGTCACCACCGCGACGTAAACCTGTCTGCAGAGCGCATAAAGCAAGATCTGTGCAGTAATTGCTGCATTGTCTGACATGAGGGTCGCAGGGCCGGCTCCTACCACGAGCTCATACGACTATTTGAAACTCGCCAGGCATTTGTTGATCTGTGTTTTTCTTTTGCTTGATGTAAAACATTATTATTTTCAACCTTTTGGTTTGGAGGTTGATATTTTCAAGAATGGGTTTGATTTCTTCCTGGATCTATTTGATATTTTATATCACAACTAGCGGCCGCCCGCGACTCCGTCCGCGTGGATTTCGATTTCCAATATCCTATGTGTTATTCTGATGTATAAGATATATTGTGGTAAAGTTTCATTCAAATCCATTCAGTAGTTTTTACGTGAAAGAGTAACAAACATCCATACATCCATACATACAAACTTTCGCCTTTATAATAGTAGTAGGATAGTAGGATAAGTCAAGGGGTTTTCCCACTAGTGTCACTAGTCTAACACAATTGTGTGTTTGCGGTCAGTTTCGCGTTTAACTAAGCACGTGATAATAATTGCAACCGTAGAGAGTCATTATAACCAAAACTTTTCTGTTGCAAATATGCATTACAGTCCACATACAGGCCATTTTAATCCAAGGATATCCTTTTGCCGTTCCTCCATGTTACTCTTCGGAATGTCGAGTGGTTTCCAGGTAGACCAGCGTTCATTCGTCGCTCGATTTAATTCGTAGCGTTGTATTTACGATCGGTCGAGCGGCGCCTTTGACGCGCGCGCGCAATTTGTCGCGGCGCGTCTGTCGCTGGCTTGTTGCGACTTGGAGACGGGATCGGCCCTTTGTTCTACGCGATTTATGTCATTCAACCCATATAATAGTTCTGCAATAAATACTTCACATTGTATCAGTCGTATTTTGCATTAATGTAACTTCGTGTGGTGTAAGGAAAATACGTTATTGTATGCATCGATACGGAATGAGTGTTTTTTTTTCTCTCGCGAATATTGCAAGAAAGTGTTTATGATGAGACAGATATCGTTTTAGACCAGCGGTATAAGGACAGTTTTCGTCAATGATAAATAAAAAACACGAGTATACTTTCTACATTCTCAAGATCATATTGTTTCAATACTTTATTACTTTCAGTAATATTTTCGCATTCCGCATAATTCCTCATTACATATCAAACCGATTAGTCAGCATTAATGTATTAACGCTGCTGTTTTACAAGTCTTCAATGGATTATCCATTAAGCGACCTGTAAACGGAACGTGTCGACAATGCACTTTACATAATACCAGCCGTTGCACATTGCACATTAGAGTCCCGTGATCCGTGAGTGTAATGCGATTGACCGGCAGTTGGCGCGTGCTCGACACGGTTACCCACTGGTACAATGCACCAATGCACCAATGCACACTGCAACGGTACGGAGCAAAACATCTGTTGTCACAAGACAAAGCTATGGCGGCAACGGTAAACTGTTATTGAGGCGATCTAGTCTTCGGCCTCATTAGGAGTGCACCGGCGATTGTGTATCGGTTCTGTTCTGACCGCCTTCTTGGAACTGCCGGATATCTTTGGTTTCAACAACACTGAATGTAACTGGCCTAAGTCCTAAGTAGTTACGATTTATCGGTTGTTCATAAACTGGAAGAATTTAATGATTGGCGACATTTTGGACATCTTTGTGTGAAACGAATACTATTTGCTACAGAACCAACATATGGCTCATCAACAAGCTCATCTTCCAAATTATGCTGGAAAAAGCACACGCTGACGAGTTTCTAGCAACGTCCACAATTATACTGCTTTTAGTACATCTAAGATAATCACTAAGATTAGTGCCTGACGTTTCTAGGAGAAGAGATCTCCTAACACTGGAGGTCCAATGGGATCACTCTACAGAGATAACTATCTCGCAAAAGTACAAACTAACGCTACTCATCATAACATGCGACAGTAAACGATACCGATATAACGATAATTCCGCAAAAAAACAATCGACTTCTGAGCACATCAACATTCAATCTGCGAGCGATCTCGATCAATGCTCATGGCGAACTGTTGACACATTTACCCAGTGGTACACTAGGCAGAACGGTATACATACATACAGCTCTTATTGACAAGGAAATCCACTTTAAACACCCGCCACTTGGGCAACTGGCCTAGACCTCTGTGGGCACCTATTCATATTATTGGCCTACCAAAAATAAATGACGACCCGATTGGTAATGGCCAAGATGTTGCTTATTAGACTATCATGCATGGGTTTGATCCCTGCACAAGACAAAAAATTGTGTGCATGAACATGTCTGCTGTTATATGTCCCGGACTGGGTGTTATATGTATCTATTTAAGTATATTTGTAATACCACTTTTGGTTCTGATGTCTGTGACACATTGCATATTAAAGCTACTTAACATAGAGCCAGATCTATGTATGTAATGTTGTGAAATAATTATTTATTATTTATTTCTATCGGTGCTTAAAGAATAGGTTAGGTGCGCTAGTAATAGGTGGTCAAAGTGGACTACGCCTTAAAAATGCAGGAATCGTAAGTGCGCAAGTGTGAATGTGGCGCAAAACGCACGTGACGATGCCTTAGCTCTGGAACCGGCTGCATTCTAGGACTGCAATTAGATGCATTTACGCATTTTTGCGGCGCTGCTACTGAATTAGACGGACTCGTTTGAGTGACAGATCTGTGGCAAGGGCTGCAAGAAAAGCTCTCGCGTTAAATGGCGCTTCTGAGTAACTGGTAAAAAATAACAGATCTCTTTGAGCACAAGTCTGTTTACACTGCTAAATAATGCCTATCTTATCTTCTTCGGCATTTTTCGTTGTCGCTTTATAACTCAAGAACGGGCTCACCTATCCAAAACAAATATTCAGGGTTTGTTCGGACTATTTAGTAGACGGTTTATATGAAGTTTTCACAAAATCGGTTGAGTAGTTCTTTATTTACCACACGTAGCGAAACACGTACCGGGCCCTAGTGTTTGTATAATATGTATAACCTGCAACTAAACAACCGAAAACAAAAGTATGAGATGAATCCAATCAACATGGCAACAATCTTTGCCGACTAACAAAGACCGTGATATTTTACACTGTGCTGCATTACATACTGTGCTAATAATACGGGACCTGATCTATAAAAACAGCACAAGAAAAAACGCTTCTGTTACCATAAAACATACAACCCGTTTACCAAAAAAAACCATAATCCAGTTAACTAATCAAATAGGCCACAAGAAACAAATTAGCACCCCTGCTGTAATTGTGCGTGTTTTATAAAAAGCGCGTTTCATAATAACAGAGCACTTGCGCACGCGCCGGTGTTCGCTGCATTATGTATGACGCGGGCGACACTCGGCATGTTTGGATAGATTTATTATTGAAAAATGCATCGGAATTACCGTGGCGATTGAATTATTAATTTTCTTTTTTAAGTGAGATAAAGAACTGGCCCAATCGAGCTCGAACGGTAGGTGTGGGTTTCTCCTTATTTAGGCAGTATGTGGTATATTTTGTCAATAAGTTGTGAAGTCGAGTCCATTTTAAATAGATCTGATTACGTAAATAATTATCAGTACTTCCATCATATAATTGTTGGTGGTACTTGTGACAATGAGCCGTGTTTACATATAGATAAGTGTCATTTTTGGCAGGGAAATTGAGATCACAAATCACATGTAATGAATAATGCGTTAGTATATGTAGGTTTTAAAATACAACCTGCACTTTAATTCTACTCAATAAATTAATTATTACTTATCATTATCAGCAATGCAATCAGTTTATGAGTAAAGTGCAATCATAAATAACTTACAAACGACAATGCATTTAAACCTAACACAGTTTCCGATATGGATCGTGGTTATCGATGACTCCGATCGCGGGGAGCATGATTAGTGGCGCGATAAGGCAGGTCACGAAGGTCGCGGGTTCAACGCCGGACTCGTGAAAGTTCACCCGGAGTCAGGGATTGGCTATATCCCAGTTTAATTGCTTGTGTATTTGTTTGATTTATTTCTCAAATCAGAACAAGGCTAAAGGTGATTTAGACTCCGAGAAAATATGTATTTCTTGAGCATGGAGCACAAGAGTCGGATTGATGTAAAAATATCAAATAGTTTTTTTGCACTGGAAAATCGCGAAATTATATAGGAAGTAAACTAAAGTATTTAGTACCATATATGTATGGTACTAAATACTTTAGTTTACTTCATAAAGTTTAAATAATTCTTATCTTATACGTATGTAGTAAGGCCGACTCATGTTAGTTATGTAACAAACAATCACATTCAAAAACTGCATAGTTAAAATTACTTTTTTGTAATGAACTTGATTCGCATTAGCAGGCATAAACTTCCTTAATTTATCGAACGCAACGTTACGTCGAGGAATGGGCGCAAGAAACACGGCAAAAACGAATTACAGTGCGCACTGTCATCTTGGCCTCTTATTTATTCCAATATCCAATCTTAATTTAACAAGAAGGAATCCCGGTATTTTAAGGACACATAGTAAATAGGGGGAGGTGCAGGGTGTACCCATAAACCTACGCTTTGTACCTTCTAGGTCATGTGGTGTTGGCCCTGGAACACCGAGGTCTACGCCACCACACCACCTTATTCTTACTTAACCTTACCCGTCATTGTGTAAGGGTCTATCTTGACCTCATCTGATGTCGAATGCGCGAAAAGTAGTTCTAACTAACAAACAGTGTCTTACGTTCAGTCAGTCCAAGTTATTTCCCACGTACTGTGCTGCGGCTAGCTAACGGAGACTGTCCGTTACGGCTTGACGTGCGCCCGCGCAGATCTGACGGGATGAGACGCACGCAGCTTTGGAAAATCACTTCCGTACCTTCTTAGATGCATTAGAAAAAAAGTTAATTTAGCAAATCTAACGGAATGGCAAAGGCAGCGGTATTAACAATTAGGTAACCTATTATATAAAAATAGGATAAGTACTTGTAGATTAAATGTTTTCTTAGTTTTTTGTAACTTACTCGGCTAGTAACAACTTATAAAATTAACTAGTTACTTTGAAAGTATAGGAACGGGGTTTATCAAAGGGCATTGCCTAAAATTGGCGTCTGTTCGTCGTTTTTGTATTTCGCGTCCTTCAATCATCCTTTATACTAGGGCCATTCAATAAGTATTTAGCCTCGCTGTCAGATGCCGCTATTTTTTCAAAAATGTTTTACTATCGTGTAGTAAATACGTTTTGAATTATACTGAGGACTTTTCAGTCTTCTCCCTTCATTTGTTTTATTTTGACAGCCTAAGGAAGTGAGCTTGTCGGTCGGTTTGTACAAAAATGGAAAGGAACAAAATCGTTCAGTGATTAGACTCTTATTTTTGGAAGGGATAATGCGCATGGAAGTCAAAGAGCGCTTGAATGCTGTGATTGGTGACTCTTCTTCTTCCATGTTGACCGACAAAAATTGGTTTAATGAATTTGATCGTAGCCGCACGTCGGTTTTCGATGAGCGAAGCCAACCCTAGCTAAAAACGGCTTCTACGGAGGAAAAGGTAAAAAAATCCACGTTATCGTGTTTGCAGACCAGCGATTGAAGATTCACGAGATAGCTGAGATTGTGGGCATTGCAAAAAGAACACTCTTCATATTCTGCACTATGAATTGGGTGTGAAAAAGTTGTTGGCGCGGAGGCTGCCGCGTTTGCACCCACCTGACAACAAGCGCAACCGTAAGACAACATCGACAACATGTTTGGCCCTGCTGCAACGCTATCCAGCGCAGTTCTTTCAGCGTTTTATGACCGTCAACAATCGTGGATCAAAATTGCTAAAATTCACATTGCATATCCATATCATTACTAGCGGCCCGGTACGTGCTTCGCTACGTATAAAGTGAAGCGACCGATTTTGTGCAAACTTCACATAAAACATCTACTAAATAGTCTGTACAAACCCTGAAAATTTGGTTTGGATCGGTGAGCCCGTTCTTGAGTTATAAAGTGACAAAAAAAATTGCCACTTAGTTTTTTATAGTTGATATTCCTGTTTTCCTGACTGTACTAGTATAACAAGTCCTTTATATTTCTATATGTAGAACGTCATACTAACAAAAAACACACAAACAAAAAAGGAAAAAAGAAAACAATAGGGTTTATGCCTTGGTATGCGCCGTACGGTATACAATACCATATGTGAGTGCGTTCTAGTCTCTAAGTATTTCAAAAACGGTTAATTCTACAGAAAAATGCAAGAGACCTTTTTTGTAGACAATTTTACGACGAACAACTTTTATGAAACCATTTTTGACCTCTGAGCAATAGATCGCGAGATATTTGCGAAAAACTGATTTTCGTGACGTTTGGACCCCTTTAACTTTTTTATCCGGCACGATATCAATGTCGATTTTTCACATCATCATTACAATATCATAATAAAGGTGTATACAAAAATTCAGCTCACTAGGAATTATTCCGCAGATGAAATCTAAAATTCCTGGACTATTAGGCTAAGTATTTATTGAACGGCCCTCGTATTGTTGAGGTCATTACAAACTCTGTTCTGTGAATTACACATCCTCACAGCCCCTTGTCTATATGTTCTGGTTCTTCTTACGGATCTTGTCAAGCATCCTGACAAATATGAAACCCCTGATGAAAGAATATTACGACATACCACGAGAAGGAAGGACATCCCAAATCCAATACAACCTAAACTGAACATAGTGAAACATAGTGTTAAATATCAGGCGGTGAGACTTTTCAATAAATTACCAAACAGTCTAAAGATTACACTGGTCAACAAAATTTAAACTTTGTCGTGCCACATGGACTTTTTTGATATTTTTTACTTTAATTGGTGATTGTAAGAAAGAATAAACAGTTAAAAAATTTTTGCTACACACGGATTTTATTCTATTGAGTAATTTAAAATATTAAGAAAGAACACAGATCTCGTAAATCAAAAGCATTTTTTTTTATAAATGACATAATAATCTAAGATTTTCTTGAATATTCAGCTTCTAGTTGGTCCCTTTTAATTGTCCAGAAGTAATCTGCTAATATATTTGGGCTCCAATTGCCCTGGTTCCGCTTTTCTATATTAGAAATGTCCTGATGGAACCTCTAACCGTGCTCGTCGCTGGCAACCCCTTAGTTCTGGCAATTTTGTACAATGAGAGACTGATCTTATAGCCGAAGATAAAGTTAGGGTAAATAACTGTGTTTTTTTTCTTGTAATGTATACCTTTTATGTCTGTGAGACAAAAATAGCAATCTGAAACGTGATCTCGCTGTTCAGTCCACATCATGGGTACAGCACACGGCATAGGTTGTGCGCCTTTCTCCCAGTCATTTAATTTTTTCACACACATTATGCAACAGACATGTGTGGGGCCCAGGATTTGTCTTGATCGACCAGAAAAACCAAAATATCTATATCTATACTTACTTCTATACTTACTTATATATAAAGCTGAAGTGTTTGTTTGTACGATCTAATCTCAGAAACTACTGGGCCGATTTGAAAAACTCTTTTTGTGTTGGATAGTCCATTTGACGAGGAAGGCTATTGGAAATCGAAATCCACGAGGACGGAGTCGCGGGCGGCCGCTAGTTGGCGATAACACTCCAACACAGGATTCGTAATATTTCGCCGTTGTTTTTGAATGTTAGTTCAAGGCAGACATAACAAAAAGAGTTAGGATCATTATTACACTTCCTCGACATATTCACAGGGACATATAAATCACAAAAAAGTGTTCAAATTCAACAACAAATATTTTTAAAAGGATTTACTTGCAAGCGTTTCTGTTATTGACTGCCGTAGTACTAGTTATGAGTATTACCGTATCACAACAAATGTGAGGCTAATAGACTTATGACAGCTATGGTTAAATAATGAGGGTAGTCTGATAAATCAAAATTAGCTATCAAAGTTCGTGTGGCAAAATCAGTGTTGACCAGTGTTATTAGTGACATAAATTTATTTAAAAGTAAACTAAAGGCTTATCTACTGGATAAAACTTTCTATAGTATTGAAGATTTCTGTAGTGAAAATTAAGTGACATTTAAATAATGAATTAGGTATTTCAATATAAATTTTATTTCATTTTTATTACATAATTTTATTTGTTAATTTATAATTTTGATTGAAGTTTATAAATTTTATGTATATTTTTTAATTTTTATTTCCAACACAATGTATATTGTTTTAAAGGAATAAATGACAAAAAAAAAAAAAAAAAAAACGATATTTGCTTAGGCAGCATAGCTTTAAACTCTGTCCGAACTGAGTAATACAGCCTATATCATATTTTTTTCTATGGGAGTGTAAAGTAAAAGTTCTAGCCTGTGTTTTGTTATAGAAAAAAAAGCAACCTCTTTCACAAAATCGTCATTGACTTTTAAATATTTACAGGATAACGCGATGTTTAATCTCTTCTTCCGAGGCAGGAGATATAGGTATGTATTAAAACTCTTGTTTGTTTGTCCACAGGCATATCATACCTGACTGGGGAGAACTTTCTGGACGTGTTGGATAATGGCGCGGAGCTGTGCCAACTAGCAGGAGTCATCCACGCGCGAGCACGGGAAGCGCTGGACCAGGGTCTCATCGTGGGGGTAAGATAGACAGACAGACTGATAGATAGATAAATTTAGATAACTTATTAAGTACGTAGTGGCACAAATCACTACACAATATGACAAGATGTCTTCTTGTGTAGTGATTTGTGCTTTCTGTCAAATTATTTAAAATAGTTAGCGTTTTGGTGTGACACTGTAAGCCAACTATTTGTTGTAAATAAATAAATAAATCAGATCAAGGTAGAGAACAGTACTCAAAAGAAGATAGGAGGATGGTATGGATTTTAATTGTGTGATTGTCATCATACTACATTTGACGACCCGCTTGGTGTAATGGTCAAGATGTTGCCTATTATACAAGAGGTCGCGGGTTTGATTTCCGCACGGGACAAACATTTGTGTGCATGATCACATGATGAACACGTCTATTTGTCCTGGTCTGGACCTTCTATGGATCTATTTAAGTATTTGTAATACCACTTCTGATGTCTGTAAAACAAGTGCTTAAGCTACTTAAAATGGAGAATCAGGTCAATGTATGTGATGTTGCGAAATATTCACTTATATATAAATGTGAAAGTTTCTTGTTTGGATCTCAGCATAATGATGATGATGATGATGATGATGATGACAGTAACAACTGGTCGTTCTCCACAGCCGGTGCCGCAGATCCGCGGGCGTTGCTGGCAGCGCGCGGCGCGGAGAAGCTTCTTCTCTCGTGACAACACGGAGAACTTCCTCACCTTCTGCCGCGAGCTGGGGGTACACGAGAACCTGCTCTTCGAGAGCGATGACCTCGGTGAGATTGAGCAATAAGGGTGTTTCTGAATTATATTCCTTGTAGATGTCGAACGTTTGGTAATATTTCTAAAGAATGAAAACTCTAATATCATGATACGCACCTACAAATTGCCTTATGACAGTATAACGTTGACCCTATGATTAAGTGAAACGTCATTCATTAGAAATTAAATTATGTTAAACTCTTTATTTGGAGAAGCAATTGTTTGGATATATGTATGTACATACATTCACTAAGACTAGTGAAGTAGGTACAGAGCTAGCAAGCATTAAAGTTTATAATGCTTGATTTTGTGGCTTATCGGGTTCGAATCCCTCTAAGACCTGTCAAACACTATGATTATGTTTTAAAAACGACACTATCAAGAACCATGATCCTCACTCAAAATATAACCAAGTACCAAACTTACTCCTCACTCTTCCCCCAGTCCTTCACAACCAACCGCGGCAGGTGATCCTCTGCTTACTGGAGGTGGCGCGGCTGGCCACCAGGTTCAACGTGGAGCCTCCGGGCCTGGTGCAGCTGGAGAAAGAGATCGCCCTGGAGGAACGCGACTCCGGCCTGGACTCCGCCATGTCGGGCGCGGCGTGGCAGTTCAGGGATGCGTCGCCAGCGCCTCAGGATAAGTGAGTAACTACTGGATACACCGTGGAGATAACGGGGCTGGTGCAGCTAGAGAAAGAGATCGCGCTGGAGGAGCGCGACTCCGGCCTGGACTCCGCCATGTCGGGCGCGGCGTGGCAGTTCAGGGACGCGTCGCCAGCGCCCCAGGACAAGTGAGTACTAGGACACCGTGGAGCCAACGGGCCTGGTACAGCTGGAGAAGGAGATCGCGCTGGAGGAGCGCGACTCCGGCCTGGACTCCGCCATGTCGGGCGCGGCGTGGCAGTTCAGGGACGCGTCGCCAGCGCCCCAGGACAAGTGAGTACTAGGACACACCGTGGAGCCAACGGGCCTGGTACAGCTGGAGAAGGAGATCGCGCTGGAGGAGCGCGACTCCGGCCTGGACTCCGCCATGTCGGGCGCGGCGTGGCAGTTCAGGGACGCGTCGCCTGCGCCCCAGGACAAGTGAGTACTAGACACACCGTGGAGACAACTGGCCTGGTGCAGCTGAAGGAGATCGCGCTGGAGGAGCGCGACTCAGGCCTGGACACCGCCATGTCGGGCGCGGCGTGGCAGTTCAGGGACGCGTCGTCTGCGCCCCAGGACAAGTGAGTACTAGACACACCGTGGAGACAACTGGCCTGGTGCAGCTGAAGGAGATCGCGCTGGAGGAGCGCGACTCAGGCCTGGACTCCGCCATGTCGGGCGCGGCGTGGCAGTTCAGGGACGCGTCGCCTGCGCCCCAGGACAAGTGAGTACTAGACACACCGTGGAGACAACTGGCCTGGTGCAGCTGAAGGAGATCGCGCTGGAGGAGCGCGACTCAGGCCTGGACTCCGCCATGTCGGGCGCGGCGTGGCAGTTCAGGGACGCGTCGCCTGCGCCCCAGGACAAGTGAGTACTAGACACACCGTGGAGACAACTGGCCTGGTGCAGCTGAAGGAGATCGCGCTGGAGGAGCGCGACTCAGGCCTGGACTCCGCCATGTCGGGCGCGGCGTGGCAGTTCAGGGACGCGTCGCCTGCGCCCCAGGACAAGTGAGTACTAGACACACCGTGGAGACAACGGGCCTGGTACAGCTGGAGAAGGAGATCGCCCTGGAGACTATTTTCAATTGCATCTGTCACCTGATGGTTGATTAAACCTTACACACCTCTAGATACTACAATTTAATTTCAAAACACACATTAATTTCGATGTGTTTAGCGTTAGGAGTCATCCAGTAGAAACCCTCAAAGAATAATAAAAAAAACCAGACGGAAAGAAATTGTTAAATATATTTTTAAATGTTTTTTTCTGTTTTTAAGGTCAATAAACGCGCCGCCACCTTCTTCGCCGGAACCCAATGATGGTAAGATTTTGTATTAGGTAATTAATACTAGTTAAACAATGACTGTGCTGCTAGATACGTAATTTAGTCATCAAAGGAAAGTTATGCTTTGGAGTATTACGTTACTTTACATTACACAATACCTGTTCAAGGGAAATAAATAACCTACGGTACGAGTATGTCCCTTGGCAGGTCATTGGTAAACAAGATTAAAGGGTTGGGTAGGGTAGGATATAGGTCATACTAGAAAGCACTTGAAAGGTTGCTGAACATGCAACGAATAATTACTGGACGTATTACATACATTTTATTGATTCGCATAACAAATACATATTCGGTAAAGACATCGCTTTTTGTATGCGTGAAAAATCTGCCTACACGAAAATGTGTTTTGTTTATATTCTACTAGCGGCCCGCCCCGGCTTCGCCCGTGGTACTTGTTCACTATTTAATGGATGATATTATACATAAAAACCTTCCTCATGAGTTACTCTATCTATTAAAAAAAACCGCATCAAAATCCGTGGCGTAGTTTTAAAGATTTAAGCGTTCATAGGGACATACAACATACAACATGACAGAAAAAGCGACTTTGTTTTATACTATGTAGTGATTATAGTAGGTATGCGCACTTGTAAAAAATATTTACGGGGAGTACAATTTACATCGAAAATTACTATTATCCGTTGTATGACCCCCATGATACAAACTCTGCCAAGTTTTTCCAGGAAAAAGTTTAGATGTACATACATTTAAACAAAATCTCTATCTGTGTCTAGCTGAGAACTCGGTGCCAGACAACGTGGACGCGGAGAGCACCAAGTCCGAGGGCACGGTGGCCAGCACCGACTCCGACGTGCCGCTCAAACCCACCAACGAACTGGATAAAAGGGTAAGTGTTCATCATCATTATCGTGAGCCTGATGCATACAATGCTAGACGTAGGATAACTTTAATGCCCATGGTCACCCCACAAGAAAGTTCGAATGGCCTTCTATCCATTATATTTAAACCGTCACCTGGCCATCATACTTATAGCATCCTTAAAGTAGGTATTGTATTATGTACGAGGGCAGTTTGATAAGTTCGTGCAAAAATAAAAAGTATGTTACTTTTTGAGGTAAACCTTTTTTATTCTTCGACATAGACTCCTTAGAGGCTTATACACGTAATTTAACGCTTTTCTAATTAGTTGATCCTTTCCAAATAATAGGATTTGTAAAGATCTAAAAAATAGCCAAATTTTTCAGCCATCACCTCCTTGTTTGAACAAAATCTTATTCATGCAAATATTTTTTTTAAATAAAACGACAGTTTATAGTCAAAGGGAGTTAATTCTGTAGAATGACAGGGTTATAAAACAAATTGGGAGCCTATTTCTACTAATTTTGGGACCACAACTTCTGGGGTGTGCGCTGGTACATTTCCATAATAAAAAATGACTTTTTCAGACAGCTTTCTCGTCTCTGAATGTTGGTGAATAATATTATGTACTCGTTGATTCGAGATGTCCATAGCACTAGTTATCACATGCATCTTCACTTTTCTGTCATCTATCACTATGTCATGGATTTCAAACAACATTACTGCAGTAGTACCCTCTACAGGACGTCCAGATGGCTTAGCATCACTTGGACCCATAAGATCACTGCAATTTTTTTAAAACACTTGATAATGTAAGGTGCAGAGTCTCCATAATGTTTGTCAATCATCACTTTTGTCTCCTGAGGAGTTTTGCTTTTCAGACAGTAATGTGAAATCACCAAACGAAATTCTGTTTCACAAAATGTTCTGAAAATCACTCGACTTTCTTTACGCGAATCAATGCCAAACACAAAGAAGTAGGCCGATCAAGCTGAAACTTTGCGTATGGTCCTCTAAAAGATCCTAGTAATCAAACAAAAACACAAAACGAAGCAATAGCATAAGCTCTCGGAGTTTGCACGAACTTATCAAACCGCCTATGTATTTTATTTGATTTTGTATTTGTATTTCTATTAATTACCTAACTAACAGTTTTGCAAATTGTTACTTGAATCCCACCAGGTACAGTTGGTGACCCGGCTGATGGAGCGCGGCTGCAGCTGCGGCAACGGGAAGTGCTCCAAGCTGCTCAAGGTCAAGAAGGTCGGCGAGGGGCGCTACAACATCGCCGGGAGAAACGTCTTCATCAGGGTAAGTTGGAACAACTTCTATATTAGATGTGGAAATGAGGAGAAGCTAACAGTCAAAGTCATAATTTTAATAGCATGTATCAAAGATCCATAGCAGGGATAAATGGATTTAAAACAATCTGGCAACATCACACAGATACCAGTCCCAATGTCTTATGTCAATAAGAATCAGGCCAGAATCAAGGGCCGATCCAAAAAGGTCAGAAATGTGGTGGAAGGTTAAAAACACAACACAATTAATATTTCTTCCAGCTGCTGAAAGGGCGGCACATGATGGTCCGCGTGGGCGGCGGCTGGGACACGCTGGAGCACTTCCTGTCGCGCCACGAGCCCTGCCAGGTGCGTCTGGTCACGCAGGGCCGCAAGGGCGACGTGCTGCCCGTCCCGCTGGCGCCCCCCGGCGGCGAGGACCCCGGGGCGCTGTCCCCACTCCCGCGCCGCGCCACGCCCTCGCCCGCCTCCAGCAAGGCCTCGCTCAGCAAGGAGCCCTCGCTCGCCGGCACCGTCTCACCCGTAGATAGCAAAGCGTCCTCCCTCAGCGGCAAGCTGTCCCCGGTGGACGCTCGCCTGGGCCGCTCCCCGCGCGCGTCCAGCAAGGCCAGCAGCGGCGCCAGCTCGCCGCTGCCCGAGCCGCGCCGCACCTCCACCCCGACGCGGCCCGTCTCCAGGAAGGCGGCGCTCACGCTGCCCCTGCGGACGGACTCCGTCGACGGGCGGACGACTAAATCGCCCGCCCCGCGCACTAGAAAGCAATCGGCACCCTCGAGCTTTAGCACCCCGACCACGCCCTCGGGTCGAACGGTCCGGACGCCGGTCGAGTACAGAAAGTCCCTCACGACCGGCACGCTTCTGACCGCACCCAAAAAATCCCGGAGCATGAGTCTAGCGACCGCGCCGAAGGAGGAGAAGGCCGCCGGCAAGTTCTGCGGGACCGACCGGCTCAACCAGGCGAGGAAGAAGAGCGTCAGCGCGGCCACGACGCCGACGGAGCCGCCGCCCGCCGCGCGGAAGGCGCGCAGCCAGAGCCTCGCCACCACGCCCGTCGAGACCAAGCGGACGTTCGCGAACGGGTCCGCCAAGAAGACGCGCAGCATGAGCCTGGCCGCGGCGACGGAGCCGGCGCGGCCGCTGCATAAGAGCGCGTCGGTGACTGTCCCCGGCGCGCTCACCCAGGCCGCCATCGAGGAGAGCATCCGCCTGTCGCTCGAGGCCACCATCGCCGACGACTCGCTCGCCAAGAAGCCGTACCTCCACATCAAAGCCAAATACCGGAGTCCGCCGCCGCGGGAGGTGCCGCCGAGATAAGCGCCGCCCCTCATTCCATTAGTTTTATAGTTTGACGTAGCGTTAGCGCGCGAGTCGGAAGTTCGAGGTAGCCCCGTTCGGTAGATGTAAGCGTCGTTTAGATCTCCTCACTGAGCAATCTCATTTTATCATCTCGTAGCTCGTAGTCGCTTTAATAATTTAATTCTCACATTCGTACCTCGTCTGCGGGGACCTAGTCATAATTTGTTTCAATGATAATGTTATAATTATAATCGATTAGTTGTAAGTTAATCTTAGCGATGGCAATAATGAATCAGATTATATTTTGCTAATGTACGATTTTATTTGTTTGTGGATTTTTTCGTTATTTATGAGTAGGCTAATCGTTTGAATTACATTTTATTTTATTTCATCGCCATAAGTAATTTTTAATTAATTATTTTCACATCATTCATTTGCATTTTAATTAAATTATTGTTAGGTTGTTTTCGGTTTATTTCACTGTAGTGGATTCTGCCGTCATTTGTCACTGCACTTTTAAATAATTAAAATAGAAACCGAGTGGCCTCACGTACACTAGCGACCTCTATGGTACAAAGACGTTATATCCACACATCCTATATTTTGATACGAGACGAGTAAATATTTTTGCACTGACGTTATAGATAGACGCACTAGCTAGACACTAGTAGCCCTAGCCGCAGGGACCCAGTAGGTTACGGCGTAGAACGCTACGATTCTTATGAAACTAGAATTACGACTTCCCGTTCACAAGATGTCCTCTCGATCCCTCTTAGCCTATTTACATTCTGACTTAACAACAGACTGTTCAATAGGTTTTTCCGAATTTAGATTCTTTTCATTGAGTTTCTTGTCCGATTTTGATTTTAAAAGCGACTCGAATATCGAAATACCTGTTTATTGTCGATCAAAGAGTCCTGTTGTAATCAAAAATGTATTTAACTTTGGACTATTTATTCTGCGAGTATGTTAATCTAAAATAGCTGAAGCCATACTTATTCTAAACGTATCTATACCATTACAGCGTGATAAATTATCTTAGAAAGCCTGTTGATATCAACGAATAGATTTAAGGAAGTTGAGAATTACCACCAGATTAAAGAATAAGTCGAATAATTAAAATCTACCATTTCCTGGACGATTCTACGAGTAATATCTGTCTTTAACTTTCTTCACATATACACACATTTTTTCTGTTAAATGTTGGAAGTGGTCGATTGAATTATTCAAACATAAAATATCAATTGTTCATGAGCTTAGCGTTAGCAACTTTTACGATACATATTGATAAAGAAATGGTGATAATCAACAGCCGACCTACCTACCTATCTGCAATATTGTGCCAACAGTTTTAATTATGTATGGTTGATAATAAAGTTTTTAATATTCGATAAACCGGTGTTGTTTTTTTACATAAAATACCTACTGTTTGGAGTAGAACAAATTCCAATTATTTCATTATTCGTCACACATTAATTTGCCTTTATTATTTCATATCATTTCTATTTTTTATTTCGGAACCAACTTACTGTCCAGGAATCATACAATATGTTATCTGTGCCTGGCAAGTGTCAAGTGGCAATTATAATAAAGAAAAAAATACAAATGGCGGGCGGGTAATGTGAGAAAAAGTTATTTGGCGAGTCATTAAGTTAACTTGAGAATTTGTGGCATTAGCATTTCAAGAAGATATTAATTTTCGATTTAAATGCATTGCGATATTTATTTGTGACCAACAAACAATTTAAGATGACTATTCCAAAGAAACTGAAGACAGTGTTAGTGAATGACGGTGTTTGTCTTCATTTTAATATTTATTAAAGTATTATGTAAGTATTTACATAGCATTACGATACTAAATCGAGCTAACACAATGTTGTGATAATTTATTTATCACGCCTTTAATTAAGTTCTTCTAATTATCATTCTGATTTTAAACAATTTAGGGCTAATACCTTGTTCATAAATTGTGGCGTGTAGGTAGATGAAATAACATAAATAAATCTTTTCAGTGACGGCTATAATTCAATTATTATACTTAATGAAATACACACAATACAATAATCATTCCAAGGATTTTAGAATGATAATTATTATTTATTTTTAATTGCAAAATTTACAATGTAGGTAGGTAGGTTGTAATAAAATTTACTTTGTTTGTTATGTCTCTACGCCATGTTAGCCATTATGTAGCATACCAATGTTGCTTAAGTTTTACTGCCTAATAATATGTAGGTAGTTATAAGTTACCAAAAAGCCTTGAGGCACTTGCATATTCTAATATAAATTATAGTAAAATTAAACAAATTAAATTATGATGGCTTAGCTTTTAGAAGGCTTATAGGAGTAGTTTTAATTGGTGTTTTTTAAAACCTTATTTATATATACTGCCAAGTAACTCTCAATGATTTTCAAATGGGTAAAAATACTGAAATTAGCCAGAAGTTGCAAGTAGGAATTTACTGTCATATGATCCATTAAAAACTCATTGCATAGTGATGAAACTCGCCTTTTGGATAAAATGATACCGCCACGCTTATGTAATGTAACAAGTGTATCACTTCATCATCATCACCTCGCACAATTTTTGGCACATGATGTTTTGCACAACTGGACCGCGGGATCAGGGCACAAAGGGTGAGTACCAACTATTTCTTTGAAAACAGCAAAAACAATGTTTATTTTTTATTGCAAAATATATGCATGCCCACTTTAAACTTCAAAAATATGAGATATATATGTATTGCATTTTGCCATAAAGCATTGTGGTGGCAGATAATTGAAAATTGTTCCGAGGAGGGCTGATGATGATATTCACATTATGAGCTAAACTAAGATTTCAAAATAATGTAATAAATCATAACAGAAATACTTTTCTGGCCTGTAGCCCACTACTTATTTCTTATAAAATATTTTGAATTAACTTGTTTTTCAAATTATAATTTAAATTATTCAACTTTTTGGCCCATCTGGAGTGCCCAAGAATACCTATTTAAAAAATTCAAATTGTTAATTTTCAACTAAGTACTATAGCTACCTACTATGTTTACTCTAAAATAAATTTATTCTACTTTACTTCATTTCGAATCGTTAACTCATATCTTACACATATCACGACTAATATTATCCAATGTAACCTTGCAGTGCCGCCGCTTCCCGCAGCGCGCGTCGCCGGCACCGGCGGTGCCCGTGCGCGCGTCGGTGACGCCGCACCGCCGCCGCTACACCTACTACAACAAGATGTTCAAGCCCATCTGCTACTCGCTGCCGCAGCCGCTGCGGGTCTCGCTCGTCTGACCAGAGCCCCAGCCCGAGACCCGCGGGAGAAGAGTCAAGTGGCAAATATAATCATCATCATCATCATCCTAGCGCCTCTCCCGGTTGCATCCTCGGCCATTGCCTTGGAGCCCAGGGAACGCCAGTGGCAAATATAATATACTGCAATATTTTAAGGGCGAATTGTTTAGTGGAAATGTATTGAATTCAGAAAGTAAAAAGCTTACTGGACTAATATAGCATGCAGGATATGCCGAATTTGGTAGACATTAAAATTGACGTTTTGGTATCTGAATTTATTACTTTGCCACTAAACAACTAGCCCTTAAAATATTTGCAGTATATACTTATTTTGTTACACCCTAAATAGTGTAATAATAATAATAATACCCTCCGGCCATATTCGGCCATGGCGGCCGATCTTACGATCAGCCAGGTACGCAGGATATATTATAGTGCACAAGTGAGTGCGCAAGCACAGGTGCACTCCCTATTCCTTCACTCTCATAATTCGGTGGGACAGCAGTCTGACACGACCGTAGAGAGATCAGGCGCAGGACCAACGGCTTAACGTGCCTTCCGAAGCACGGAGGAGCTCGAGATGAAATTTTTCGGTCACCCATCCGATGACTGGCATCTGCCAACGTTGCTTAACTTTTTGCTTTGCCTAAATAGTGTACAGTAGAAGTGAAGTGAACCAAGGGCAATCTAAATCAATATAATAGGGCATGTACCACCCATAAATAAATATATCGCAGTTCATTGCTGGACATAAGCCTTTTCTAGGGCCCTCCAATCAGCACGATGGGGACAGTGGGATATTCCACATATTTTGAAGCAGTAAATCTGCTCCACCATGGCGTAAAGTGGAATAATTCATCGTAAATACTTCTAAAGGTACTGCAAAAGGTCACAAAATTTTCAAAACATTAATAAAAATAAATGTATGTAAATGATTGATTAATTATAGATTAAGTAATAACGTTATCATTCTTCAATCAGATTTGGCAATACAATGTATGTATCTCTTTTCTATAAATCAGTATAATAAGTATCACTACGAATTTTAATAGACAGAATAGATATTACTAGACAGGCCCGTTGGTCGAGTGGCTAGAGACCCTGGCTTCAAAACCAAGGGTCGCGGGTTAGAATCCCGCTAGGGGCAAATGTTTGTGTGATGAACATCGGCATTTGTACTCGAGTCATGGATGTTTATAAAAGTATTTAAGTATGTCTATCGGTTCCTTAGCTTCCATAGCTTCGAGCTTAGTTTGGGGCTAGGCAATTGGTGTGTTAGTCCAAGGCATTTATTTATTTATTTACTGAAACATTGTTAAAGATTACAGTGCTGAACTTAAGAATTTTAAAGTGCTAAACTGACTGTTCGTGCAGCCTCAGTTTTGTGTCATATTGAATTCCGTTGCACTCTCTTTGGCAGTGCAGTCTAAGCCCTTTTTCCATCACTTTCCTATTTACACTTAGTGATAAGATATTATAAAAAATTTTAAGATTTTAACCAAATTAGGTTCCAGCATTATATTATACGAAATACCTTTAATCACTTTGTCTCACCAATAAACAAAAGGACTACCAATATACACTCATCTTTCCTTAATTTAAAAATTAAGTAATGTAAGTAGTATTATTTTAATCTTTTAAGTCTACATATTCCGTCCAAATGAAAAGAGTGCTCCAAAGATTTACTATTAAGTAGAAAGTGAAGTAAGTCTTATCGCAATTCACTAGGAATCCACCAATTAAATTAAACAACATTAGTTATTTCATGATTTTATTAAATACCTCAATTGGTACATTTAGAAAATTAAGTATAAAATTACTTTAAAACTAGGAATGAAAGAGTAATCTAAATGCGATTGGAACGTTTACTCCCATGCTCTGCTGATAATTTCAAACACTATTTCCATAGTAAAATAAGAAAAGTAACAAAAGGGCCGGAAATAACAAAGAATATCGGTAAAGTTGTTGCATTGATTTATCAATTACAAAAAAGATTAGTATTAAAAATAATGTTGTCTATTACAGATAGCCAGAAGGAACATAAACCATAAACTCGATTATTATGAGTAGGCAATGATTCCTAAAAACTGATTACGTAATATCTGGCTCATATAGAACTACTTTTCTTATTTTACTATACTTTAAAAATATAGAGAGCATAATATTTCGTAACTATTAAATATGTAATGCATATTTCCTTTGTTACTGATCTCTGAACATCCAAGCAATTTAAATATAAATAAACAGAGTGCTAAGTCCATGTATAAAATTAATGTTTAGTAAATATTCGTGTTAACTCTAGTCATACAAAATTATTTATAGGCAACTTTATTACAAGCGAAGTTGATCAGTTCACAATAAACTATTTAAACACAACTATGTTTAATTTCCTGAATATAACTTATGACACTACGTCATATACTCGAGAATGATACACTATCACACAATACACCTAAATGTTAAAAAGTAATATAATTTTAAAATAGTAGAAATATTTTAGGCAAAGTATCATGCTCGAGTATACCATTATCCTACAAATAATATTAATCATTGTAAATAATACAATATAATAATAATAATACATTTGGTACATGCTTTTTGTAACCATTTAGATTTTTGGCCAAATTTCACTTTTCCATTATGTTTACAATTAATAAACATTGGAAGCAGAAAGCTGTAATTTGAATGTGTGATGATTAATTTATGTCCACTTATCTTTTTCAAAGCGATTTTTGATTTGTTCTATGTTTTTAAGAAAGCAATTACATTTATATATCTCATTATTAATATTGTGATATGACTTGAAAACTGCTATTTATTTTTATTATTATAAAATACAAATAAAAGTATAGCATTATTCTAATTTAATTATCACGTTTACGTGAAATGATAAAAGGTACTTAAACTTTGCACTTAAAGTTTCAGTATCCATGTACCATTTTTTTCAAATATTCTTTTGACATTATTGTTGCTAGGTTTCTGAACTTAAGAACAAATTAGTTTATTGTAAGAAAAGCTAGAAAGTATTTAAGGAAGTGGAAAAAGGAATTACTTCAATAATTCAGTTTGAAATAAGTTAACCTAAACAAGTAGCAAATACAAAGCAAAAACTCCTGAAGATAAATTATTTTCTCCTAAAAAAGCATACACAATATTTTATTTTACATTACTTGATTTTAGAGCATGTCAACACTATTTTTATTCTCACACTCCATTTCAAACACACTTTATAGATTCTTAGGAGAACTTTCCATTACTCCCTTCATATTGAATATAACTTTTCTCCCATTTGATCTGAAATCTGAATATTTGATTTATATACCTATATTACAGCGCAAAATCATGAATATGAAATTGTAAACATTAGTTCACATAATGAAAAATTCAATCCGATGGGAAAGTATAATAATGCTACACAATTCTCCTTTATGACTACAAATTTCATATATTTAACACATACTCTGTTAGAGGCCGTTATTAACTGATTTAATCACCAATTTCGAAACAGCCAGTAAGGAGAATTATGTAGCATATTATTTGGTACTCGGTACGTAAGGGGTCATCCGTAAAGAACGTAACATGTAAGGGGGTCGACAAAGTGACATGGTGGGGTGGCGTGGGAGAGGTTCTAAGTTTCGTGACATCACATGGAGTGGATTCGTCCATGGACTGAATATGATTGAGTTTCTTTCTTTTTCTTTTTCAATTGTTTATTGCTTCAAACATTTGTAATATCAAAAATCACGAAATTCGCGTGACGTACTTTATGGATGGCCCCTTATAAGAGTCTAGGCATTACCTGTTCGCGGTGCCCTAGCCTGGTGGGATGTGTCGTGGTGACTGTGACGGTGACGGTGATGGCGGTTACTTCTTCTTGCTCTTGCCGAGCGTGAGCGTGTGGTGCGACTGCTGCGCCTGCTGCTTGCGCCGGTTGAACTCGATCGTGTCGTCCTCGATCTTCTTGCGAAGCTCCTCCAGCCGCTTCTTCTCGTCCGTGTGGTCTTTTTTTAGCCGGTCGAACTTGGCGTGCAGCTGGAATTACAAGAACGTAATTCAATAAATAAATAAAGACAACTTTAATTCATCACAAACAACATTGTCAAACTTGAACTTATTTACAAATATTCATAATTTATTCTTTTACAATAATATGGCCTATAAATAATTAGTCACATAAACTACACAACCAAATAAAACTAAATTACATTGAATTGAAGAAGAAAAAATACACATGGCATGATTATCGTAAACCAGAACAAATACATTCCCAATTTCTTAGACCACTGCAAACCTGACTTCACCAGTGCAAAAACTATCCCATACCCTGGAAAGTTTCTATTAGCTACTTATGACCACCCACGGGAAGAAATAAAGCATAACTATTCTAGGTCAAGGTACTACACAGTGGCTGTACGAACCTATGCACACTATGAAGTATAGTTTGATCTACTCTTCAAGGTCTCTGCAACCAGTAAAACTTATAATGGTCTTGGTGTAAGGGCTACTCTGGCTGTAGGAACCTATCTACACTACATTTTGAACTATAGTTTGTTCTATACTGCAATGTCTCTGCAACTAGTAGGACTAGTAATGGTCTGGGTGTAAGGGCTACTCCGGCTGTAGGAAACTATCCACACTACATTTTGAACTGCGGTTTAGTTCACAGCAACCAGTGGGACTTTTAAGCGGTCTGGGTGTATGCGTACCTCCTTCTCAGCGTCCTTGAGCTCGGCCTCCTTCTCCTTGACGCGCTGCACGAACATCTGGCGCATCTCGTCCTCCTTCTGCTGCAGCTCCGCCAGGTGCGCCACGCGCTTCTGCTCGAACGTCTGCTGGAACGACACCTGCGACACACATACAGCACGGTCACTCGCTAGTCTTATGTTATAGGGAAGCAAATGAACGAGAGGGTCACCTGATGGTGATGATGGTCGATAGAATAGTGATCACCGCTGCCCATGGACATCAACAACCGCACAAGGGTTGCAGATGCTTTGCCTGCCTTATACCTCATACTCTCCCCAGCAGAAACATATGTTCTCAGGTTATTTGTGACTATTAAGACCAGGCCACTCATTATATAAGGTCTTAGTAGATCAGTGGTTCTTAACCTTTTAGGCACGAAAGACCAGTTTACCAAAAATTTGCCTAGCCGAGGACCACCAAGGTGATTTATTGTTATTTTGCAGTAGGTAGGTAGTACTTAAGTGTGAATAAAGGATTACCAGGATCTAATATTAGCTCCTTACTGGAAAGAGCAACTAAAGCCGCTTTACTCGG
Organism: Nomophila noctuella; assembly: GCA_958496325.1. Taxonomy (NCBI): domain Eukaryota; kingdom Metazoa; phylum Arthropoda; class Insecta; order Lepidoptera; family Crambidae; genus Nomophila; species Nomophila noctuella. Next base: position 13,116,774 of record OY292500.1, on the reverse strand, counting down.
CTCGTACCAAATATGGTTGGGAAGGGAGACGAATTTCATCGGTGAAGGTGATTGTTAGTAAACTATAAAGGGGCCCCTTAAACCTACAAGTTCGTCTCAGTTAGACGTCTCTAACTCACAATCCCTTGCGGGAACCTTGAAATAACTTGACCACGAGTGTTCCATGGACGATAGGTTAAGAACTACTGAAGTAGAGTATTAGTTATTAAGTGCACTCACAGGCTTGTTGTCGGCGTCGACGTCGGTGAAGCCCATCTGCTGCAGGCGGCGGCGCCGGTACAGCTCGTAGTGGCGCGCGTGCGTCTTCTCGCGCATGTCCTCCATGTTGGTGCGGATCAGCATCTCGCGCAGCTTCACGAAGTCGCAGTGAGACTCGTTCTCCACTGGAATAAGCCGAGATAACTACTTGTAAATATCGAAGTTACCACATTTCATATTTCAAAATGACAATCAGTCAATCTAAAGCATCATCATCAGCCAGCCTGTCACTGTCGACTGCTACTGACTAAAGCTTCCCCCAAATGCAGGGCTACTCTACCCATATTATAGGAACACACGTGTGTCACCACTATATTGTGGTAACGTTTCATTCAAATCCATTCAGTTGTTTTTATGTGAAAGAGTAACAAACATCCATACATCCATACTTACAAACTTTCGTCTTTATAATAGTAGTAGGATGGAGGGTAACAAACCATGCCGAAATGACGTCGCGTAATTTTGTATAGAAAATAAACTTTTGACTGAACATCGGTTGCGCTTTATCAGCTTTGCGTGTTTCGTCACATAGTCTACTCCCCCAACATCCCACGGTCACCAAACTACCTACAGTTAGGTGAACGTAATATGTTGGACGATAAAACACAGGGATACGTTGCTTGCCATCTCCCGGAATAGTCCTTAGCAGTTTCTTACATAGAAAAAATGGGGTAATACCATTCCAGAGGCCTAACAGTCAAGTCTTATAGCGATCTAAAAACCAGTGAGTAATCTCTTACTCAGTCGTTTAAAGATCGCTTTAAGACTTGATGGTAAGGCCTCAGGCCCTCATTAGAATTACACAGCGCATACAAATAAAAAAAGTACAAAAAAAAAACATGAACTTACCTTGCACAGTGCCCCAAGGGTACTGCCTCGCGCGCACCGTCTTATTCCCGATCTTGACGAAGTCGGTGCTGCCGACGACGGCGAAGGGGATGTGCGAGTTCATGCTGGTGTTCACCTCCGACACCGACTCGTCGTCCACCGGGAAGCTGTAGATCTCCACGCCGTTCGCCTGCAGCTCTTGCATTATCTTCGACTGGAAATTGGAAACGACAATTAAAAAAAATATTTTACTCTTCTTCTTTTCGTGTCGATGGCAAAAATAAAACTAAAGTCAGCCCAGTACTCGGCGACGCGTATTTTACTAAAGTCGGTATATAAGTACAGACATGACCAGTTTGGTAATTACAGACAAAACCCATACTGCTGCTGGTAATGATGATGATTAGGTATGGTCAAGCCATGAAAATTATCGATCACCATAAAGGTTAGAAAAGTCATCCTTGTAATTTTGGTATCACTGCTAGACCCCATACAACGACTGTACATAAAAAAACGCCTCACTATTTCAATTTAAATTCATTGGGCAAAAAAAATATTATAAAAAATGTAGAGAAAGGCACATTAAATCAAATCATCATCATCCTAGCGCCTCTCCCGGTTGCATCCTCGGCCATTGCCTTGGAGCCCAGGGTACGCTGCGACTATGATTCTGAATTGACAAGCCTGGTTATTACAATGGAGCGACTGTCGTCTGACCTCCGTAACCACAAGGGAAACCAGACAATTTGGATCATAGTCGGGACCAACGGCTTAACGTGCCTTCCGAAGCACGGAATCATCATTCTTATCGGACAATCAGGTGATTCAAGCCTGCAATGTCCTAACCAAACTGGGAAAACCAACACAAAGTGAAAGTGTTCCCCGCGGGATTCGAACCCACGACCTCCGAGTTCGTAGTTTTTGAGCACAGCGCTCTAACCACTACACCACGGAGGCAGTCAACACCACGGAGGCAGGCACATTAAATCAAATCTGAATCTTAAACTATCAGTGGCGTGGAGTTAAAGCGATACATGATTAATGATAATTGAGTGAGTTAACAATTAAGTGGCTATTATACTGGTACTGCTGTACGTACAGTCGTACACCGTACCATTTATAACAAAAGGTATCCCACTTGATTGCTTGGGCTTGACAAACATTAAAATATACTTTACCTTAAACTTCTGCAGTTCAGTCTTGGAGATGGTGTCCGCCTTGGCGATGATGGGGATGATGTTCACCTTCGTGTCCAGCTTCTTCATGCACACCAGATCAATGGACTTGAGCCCGTGACCTGCAACATTGAGATTTATATTTTTAAAAAGATACACAAACAGCATACATTAGACTCTAATTAAAAAGTCTAATGATTAGACATTTTTACTTAAATTCTAGTACATATGCCTTTTATAGGCGTACACAGCATTTGCGGTTGCTTCAACGTAATACGTATTTGTATTTGGAAACAATAATGACATATCTGCATAGTAGAAGTGGCTAGTCAGGCCTAGTCGCCTAACAAAATTCATCTTTCATGTTTAGAGAAAACTAATGTTACAAAAAGAGTGCCCGTCCTAGGTCAGCGACCTTACCTATCTTTCCGCAAGGGAACGACCTCCGGTCAGCGGCGCCTGGTCAAAGCTATCATTACCCAGTCATTCGTGTCCAGTCGATCGCACAAGCATAGATAATGCATGTTTACTCATTGCGCACTAATCGCCGAGGAATTCGTGTTTGTAATTACAACCGCACCGTTGCATTGTTGCGTGACGCTGTGGAGCAACTTTGTCACAATTCCTACAAATGGTTCGGTTTGGTTTGGTTTGTGTACCAATGACTTCCGATAATCTTATAAAATGTGTATATTATTGGCAATTTATTTGGTGACAAAGATAAAACTATTTAGGCATAGGATTAATATTCATTATACTTATATGCATAAATTCACATTACGCCATAATAATGTGGTTTGGTAAAATGAAGTAAGTATTCATTCTACCTACGAAATGCGTTGTCTATCGCTTCCTAGTCAAATTTCACTAGCGTATCCAAAACACGTACGGATGGCGCCGGATAAGCAGTCGACTATAAAATTACTACTTCCATTATTTACACAAGGGATAAACCATTAGAAAATAAATTATCATTCCTTAAGCATAATAGATCACTCTTTTCTTTCCTGATGTGATTAATTCAGCCGTTTATAACCTCCTCAAAATCCTTGACATGTTTTTGTCCTCGCAATCTTTCTTTATGTGATTAACTCATCACTTTTATACATGTACTTTCCAAGCCCTAACTATCACTATCACCTATGGATTTTGTTATTGGTCCAAAATAAAAATATTCATACATCCATATACATCCCCGATAAGCAAACCACGGAAATTGTAAACCATCAACACGAAAAGTGATACATCCGGTAAACAAAAGCATATTATGAGGAGCCCCGCTACACGTAGGCCCGCGCCTCGGGACGCGACACAAGTTTCGGGGGCAGCTTTGTGTGTCGCGCGCGCCCTGCATACATTGACCGCGGACAAGAGACACTGCATACATTAGCAGTGAAACAGCTTTGCCTTGAGTACTGTGGTTAACAGGGAACGGCAATATGATAGTCAAAGTCAAAGTAGGTACATAGTTTATTTTGCAACTTGACTTACATAATAATTCTTTAGCACACATTTTTTTGTTACCTACTAGCACTTCCACGTGAATGGCCTATGGATAGATATGTAAATTAAAATGGTTATTATTATTAATGTTAAAATTCTAATCCAAATAATTGAGACATTGTACTAGCTTGTTTTAACACAATTAAAATATGGAAAAAAGTTAGCAAAACTGTAATTCCAAGTAGCATGAATACACAACTAAGCAAAATGAATATTGAGGTGTATAAAAACACAGAGAATATTGGCAATTCATCTACAGACAAAATGTTTTTCGACAATTTATTTGTCTTGATTTAATTGTAACAAATAAACCAGTATAATATTAATTTAATATACAAAAATTTTTCAAGTATAACATAAAATGACCCAATGTTTTGTAAGCTATTAAAGTTTGTACTATACTGTTTACTATCCTACACTGTGACACAGATCATCGATGATTCTAAGCAATTGGCACAGTGTCAAGGACACTACCGCGCATCGGTGTCATACGATCAAAGGCGAGAAAGTGAAATTGAACTAATACATTGCCCTCCTTTACAAAGGGAACAGGGCTTGGAAAGTACATGCATATGTGGATCACTGCATTGAGGTGGATTTTGTAGTTAAACGGTACAGTAAATAGAATAGAATAGAATAGAATAGAATACTCTTTATTTACTAGAAACACGGTACAAACGCGTACCACGGTAAAGCTTATCTTATACACAATATTAACCAAAAAAATTACATTGCTTATCATATCACAATGAATATCAACAATTCAGATGTGGATATTTGTATGGAAGCTTAAAGAAAATCTCAGTGTAAATGCAAGTCTAAGGAAGCATGATAAAGTATTTAGAGAATTATATACTGTTAAAGAAAATGGGACATAATTATTTCAATACTAGCGGCCGCCCGCGACTTCGTCCGCGTGGATGTCGGTTTTCATTATACGAATGTTTTTTCCCGCTAACTCCCGTTCACGTGGGAATTTTGCAATATCCTTTTGCAACTAAGCATCAAGTTTACTAAGGGACCTGCATGCCAAATTTCAAGCGTCTAACTCAAGTAGTTTAGATTTTCCATACAAACTTCCACCCCCTCATTTCGGGGAAGTGGGGGGTTGGAATGGGTCAAAAAGTAGCCTATGTTCTGTCTCAGGGTCTAAAGATTGTCTGTACCAAATTTTATCAAAATCGGTTGCGAGGTTTAAGCGGGAAAGCGTAACAGACAGACAGACAGACAGACAGACAGACAGACAGACAGACAGACAGAGTTACTTTCGCATTTATAATATTAGTTGGGATTCTAATTGCCACATTAGATGTTAAACTGATTTCAATACAAGGAATGTCTATGATTCAGTATATTTACTAATGATTCATGGACATTCCTTGTGATGTATGCATCATTAACTAAACAAAAAAACATGTACTCACCAGTAGGACAGATAAAGTAGAGGCAGACATGTAGACGGCTGTCATGGTAGGTGGGCAACGCACGCTTGATCTTCAGTTCCTCCTGCAGGTACGCCTCAAACTGTGCATCTATATAGTCTACCACTGCTTTGAAACTGTCCTCCTTGTTCACCTGATCACCGTATCCGACTGTGTCACAGATTGTAAGCTAGAAATAACAAGGAGTCATTATTATTCATTTGTGTTAGATAAGTTAATTTAAACTTGGAAGTGTACGCTTGAATTCTCGCTGATTTATTCAGAAAGAAAAGATAAACACATTATGCTGTTAGTTTTATTTTATTAGATGGGGCAATGAGTATTTTTTTTTTATGAAAAGGCATATTACTAAACATTTTTATACATATTTTGATGGTAAGTTATCAAAAAGTTAATGAATTTTTAACAAAAAGTAATATTAACACATAGAACTGTGTTATACGCGTATATTGGTCAGTATAAGCCAATTGTGGCAGACACAGCAGAATATGAATTAAGGAGCTAATGGTGTAGTAGATGCAGAAAATCACAACATACCTTTAGCCTTACGTTGCTTTCCTGCAGTTCATAAGTGTGGGCCTTTAGCTTGACAGTGGGCAAATTGTGTGGGCTGGGTGAGGACTCAAAGTTGGTGTTGAACAATGAGTCCATCAGTGTAGACTTACCCAGGCCCGTTTCACCTGATAACAGAGCATTCAAATGTTGAGTATTTACCCGTGGTCCCGTTGGGTCGACCCATTACCGGAACCACGGGTAATTTTGATTCCCCGTGGTCCCGTTGCATTAGGGATTGTTTCCTAGTCTTACGATTTTATCGATAGTAAATGAAACAAACAACAAAGAAATCTTTAAATTAAAAAGTCTTAACCAGATGAAAGTTAGTTTTGAAGCACCATACAAAAAAAAGGAGATTCTACAATGTAAAAGGTGCCAAAGATTTGGACATTCCAAGAATCAATGCTACAGACCGTTTAGATGCGTCAAATGTGGAGCTGACCATCCGACAACTAGTTGCACCAAAACTAGAGACACAGAAGCTACTTGTGCTAATTGTCAAGAAAGACACCCAGCTAATTACCGTGGTTGCATGAAATACAAACAATATAAGGAACGCATACTGAAAATACAACCGAAAATAATTCCAACAAAACAAACCAACCAACCTGCAAAAGAGGACACACAACAACCAAGAGAATCCAACATTCACAACAGAAGTTCCTTTTCCTATGCTCAAATGGTAAAAACAAAAACGGGTAACATAAACACTCCTAACCAACCCCTTGAAATCCAACACCTCGGTGACATCCTAGAACAAATGTTCAGCAGATTACAAACCATGATGATAAAAATGGTAGACAACATGATGGATCGCTTCGTCCAATTAGTAAGCAGCCAAATTAAAGTACGAGGACAACCTTAGAATAATCACATGGAACGCCAACGGATTGGTCGCTCGGCGACTGGAGCTAGAGATATTTCTGAACACTGAAAAGATTGACGTGATACTAATATCCGAAACCAGATTCACGAAAAAAAGTTTCTTCTCGATAAGAGGGTATGCAACATATAACACTAACCACCCATCAGGAAATGCGCACGGAGGCACGGCAATACTCATAAGAGAACATATAAAACACCATCCTCTCGAACCCTTTGCTACAGATAAAATACAATCCACAGCTGTTAAAATTAATGATGTCAACTCAGGTATCACTCTCGCCGCAGTCTACTGTCCCCCCAAACATCAAATATCAAAGGAGGATTTCAGGCACTTCTTCTCCACATTCGGACATCGCTTCATGTGTGGAGGTGACTGGAACGCCAAACACTTATTCTGGGGATCCAGGCTCATTACAACCAGAGGTAGACAACTATACCGAGCTGTCGAAGACCTTAACCTCGATTGTATATCCACAGGCGAGCCCACCTACTGGCCGACGGATACTCAAAAGGTTCCTGACTTGCTGGACTTCTTTGTCTCCAAAAACATCGCTGTCAGTAATATCAGTGTTGAATCCAATTTCGACCTAATCTCAGACCACTCTGCCGTTCTTCTCAACGTTCACAGCAAAATCATTCTCACAGAACTACCATCCAAAATATACAATAAACACACAAACTGGGGAGAATATCAAGATATCATCTCAACAAAGGCGCAGCTCAAAATATCACTGAAAACAGTTGATGAGGTTGAGGAGGCTATAGAAGGACTAAATCTCTTGATCTATAATGCAGCGATCAGATCCACACCCCCTCGTAGAATTAAAATAGCAAAAGCACACAACTATCCTGCTACCATCAAGGATTGCATACGAGAAAGACGACAACTTCGGAGAGTATGGCACGAGACGCAGTACCCGCAAGATAAAACAGCCTTTAACAATGCTTCCCAGAAACTAAAATCACTAATCAAGGAAATGAAAAACGAGAACCTTCAATCTTACCTTAAAAAACTGTCTCCCACTAGTGACACAAACTACTCCTTGTGGAAAGCTACCAAATACCTAAAGCGCCCGAAACAGCAAGCCACACCTCTTAAATCACACATGGGCCATTGGGCTCGGTAAGATCGTGAAAAAGCTGATACCTTTGCATTGCACCTTCAAAAAGTATTTCAACCACTTCCTACCAATAATCAACTCCATGATAGTGAAATAGAAAAATATCTGAGCTCGCCTACACAAATGTGTTTACCCTTAAGACATATAACGCCAAATGAGCTGAGACAGGAGATCCGAAAGCTTCAAGAGGGAAAGTGCCCGGGCTACGATCACATCGATGCCACCCTATTAAAAAATCTTCCACAAAAAGGAATCCTGCTCTTACTTTCTATCTTCAACGCATGTCTAAGACTTTCCCACTTTCCCAGTCAATGGAAGATCGCACAGGTGGTGATGATTCTGAAACCAGGTAAACCAGCTCAGGAAGCGTCATCATACAGACCGATAAGTTTGCTACCAGTTGTTGGAAAGTTAATGGAAAAGGTCATACTGAATAGAATGAAGGAACACCTGAGGGAGGTAGTACCAACCCATCAGTTCGGTTTCAGAGAGGGCCACGGGACCATCGAGCAAGTACACCGTCTAGTCGACGTCATTGGCAGGGCATTTGAAAACAAACAATACTGCTGCGCAGTTTTCCTGGACATAAGCCAGGCATTCGACAAAGTATGGCATAAAGGCTTACTATATAAAATCAAAAACAAGCTACCGCACTCCTTCTTTCCGATTCTAAAATCGTACCTTCAGAATAGATGTTTTGAAGTGAGACAAAATTCCGATACGTCGCAGATGTACGAGATCGATTCAGGTGTTCCACAGGGTAGTATCTTGGGACCCGTCCTTTATCTTATCTTCACAGCAGATCTACCTACAGGAAACTTCACCACCACTGCGACTTACGCAGATGATACCGCACTCCTCTCGGTTCATGAGAATCATGAGACTGCATCTGAGAACCTCCAATCCCATCTGACCCTTATCGAAGCATGGTTCGACCAATGGCGCATTAGAGCCAACACAGATAAGTCTGTCCAGGTTACGTTCACGCTCAGAAGGAAAACCTGCCCACCCGTCAAACTATACAATAGAGATGTACCCCAACAGGATGACGCTAAATATCTAGGTATGCATCTAGATCGTCGTCTTACCTGGCGCAAACATATTTGGACTAAAAGGAAACAATTGGACTGCAAACTTCGTAGCATGTACTGGCTCATTGGACGTAAATCACAGCTGACAGAAGCTAGTAAAATGACCATTTATAAAGCCATACTTAAGCCCGTATGGACATACGGCATTCAACTCTGGGGCTCAGCCAGCAGTAGCAATATAGAAATACTGGAAAGATTTCAGAGTAAAACTATGCGTGCTATGTACAATATCCCACGAAACATATGCAACAGATATGTGAATCAAGACTTCAACCTGCGCACAGTTAAACAAGAAATTGAATTGCACAGTAAAAACTATCAAGCAAAATTGGACCATCATATAAACTCTTTGGCTGCTGATCTACGGAGAGATGGCAGTATAAAATATACTCGTCTTAAGAGGAATAGTATAGCGGATTTGGAGATAAGATTCGCAGACAAATCATGAGATTATTATCACTGGATATATAACTCAGCTAAAGACAATTTGACGAGGGAAACCAGCCAAGGAATTAGATTATTGTTTGGAAAAACAGATTGCTAAGTAGCAGGATTCAAAAAAAAAAAAAAAAAAAAAAGTAAATGAAACTCATTAGTAGTTACTACAAAGTTTACTCGTTTAAATAAAATGAAATAATTTCATCTTTAGGAACAAAAACATATTCAAACGATAAAAACAATGCAGAAAATAAATGATGAATTCATAACCGATAAAATAAATTGTATTTGATGATTATTTTAACATTTCTAATGAGTATCCAACTGATAGTTCACCATTAATTAATTCCATCAGTTTGTCGGTTATGAATTCATCATTTTCGAGAGCTATTTTCGGCTTATACCAATTTTTCCGTTGAAAATCCCCGTTAACGGTTCCCGTTATAATATAATATTAGCTGACTAACTAATAACAGCTGAAGAGTTAGTTTGTTTGTTTGTTTGAACGTGCTCATCTCTGGAACTAATGTTTCGATTAAAAAAAACTTTTGTAATTGATAGTAGTAAGAGTTTGTTTGTTTGTTTGTTGTTGTTGTAAAAATATAAGCCAAGATAAGCCGAAAATAGCTCTCGAAAATGATGAATTCATAACCGACAAACTGATGGAATTAATTAATGGTGAACTATCAGTTGGATACTCATTAGAAATGTTAAAATAATTCATCAAATACAATTTATTTTATCGGTTATGAATTCATCATTTATTTTCTGCATTGTTTTTATTGCTTGAATATGTTTTTGTTCCTAAAGATGAAATTATTTCATTTTATTTAAACTAGTAAACTTTGTAGTAACTACTAATGAGTTTCATTTACTATCGATAAAATCGTAAGACTAGGAAACAATCCCTAATGCAACGGGACCACGGGGAATCAAAATTACCCGTGGTCCCGGTAATGGGTCGACCCAACGGGACCACGGGTAAACACTCCAAATGTTTAGTAACTAGCAAAAGAATATTTGAATGTGATAAAAGTATTACTCATTACTAAAATGTGCTAATACAATGGGATTTACTGGCCAGCAGGTTGTTAATATTTTCTAATTAAATATAACTGAGCATTTGGATAAATCAATACAGATGACACATCATGAAATAGATTTCTCCATTAATAGACCAATGATAATCTATCAAACCTAATTGTTCATTATGGCCTTCTGTTATGAGCATTTAATCAACAAAACAAGTAAATTCGTTGAGTAAAGTTTAGGTGCCTGGACCACGAAAACACATCAACATAATAACACTAACATTTCGTGTACTTAGTAAATACCCTGACCTTCGTAACACAACACAATTGGGTTAATGTTATCATCAGTTTTGTAATTGGCTTGGTTAATCAATCACTCGGCCCACGGTAGTGTGGTAACCCGAGCCGGCGCGAGATAAGCGCCCACTGTATGTGGGCATCACAATGATTGCACGACAACTGCACCTTGCAACTCCAACTGACAAGTGATTCACCGCTCACCTATGCACAGGATGTTGAACACGAATCCGTTCTGCACGCTCTTGTTCACCAGCTGGTCAGGAAGGCTGTCGAACCCGACATGCCCTGACAGCTTCAGAGTACGCAGAAGGGGCTCCATCTAAAATAAATAAACCAAGACCGTTTATGCAGGTCAACGGAAAAATGCACATCAACACACATCTAGTACAAAAACTGCTAGGTAATTTCATAGCAGTCCTGCTCCAGAACACGAGGAATGTTTTTCTATTGATGCAGTTCCAATTACAGACATAATAAAACCACTTTCCCGACACAAATTCTGATTGTGGAGCAACGCCCTCAGTTGTATTTACTTTGATTTCGACGACAAAAACCATTTGCACGTCGTCGGATTTTATACACTGGGATTTAATAACACATTAACTGATATAAACACTATGAAATTCACTTTAAAACACTGCCTAAATATTAATTTTCACTCACTTTTGGTACCTCGACATCCATCGCCGCCATGATTACTTTTTGACTGATGAACTAAACCGAAGTTGCATGCGTTTTGTTTGCTTCAAATCTCTTTCGCTACAACTTCAGATATTTGTGTAGCCAACACTACAAAATGAATCGACTAGTCAAATACTGTCTTCAAATTGTTTTGCAGAGAGTAAATAATTAAATCCAAAACAAAATAGCCACTTTTCTTTAGTGATTCAACAATTTAATAAGTAAGTTCTTTTTTAACAAATTATTATTTGTTCCCATAATAATTGGTTGTTAAACTGTTACAATACATTTGTTTCTGAAAGTTGGTAGCCTTGTGATGACGCTATTCTAATGTTACCGGCTAATATAAGATTACCCATATTATTGGGACATTAAACTAATGTTATAAAAACTGATTTAATTAGACATTATAACATATTATTATTCAAACTAGACATTTTTGACCTGACCAATTAACAAGAAACTATATGATTCAAAAAAAGGAAATTTTATGTGCTAAATTTTCTTGTTATGAGACTTAATATATAATGTACATTATTTTACCAACATTTTTAACATACTTCAACCCAATATTGTTGCTGCGATGACACTAAAACGCAATGAAAAAGTGGTAAAGAAATTCACTATAAGGTACTACAGCAGGAGTTAGATCCAACAGTGTGTGGCTGGATATGTTAGTTTGTTCTGGTCTCGATGTTTTGATGTCATATGTAACTATGTGTCTTTCTTAATTATTAATGAGAATTTTTAAAGGTTACCAGATATTAAAGAATAATTTTAAGCTATGAAAATAAGGTCTCTACAAAAAAAAACGCGTTTATGTATTTTTTACAAAAACTTAGCGATTTTCGGCCGGGAAATGTAGGGCATCATACAAATATAAATATTAAGGAAAAGGATTACAAAAGGTTACAGCAGAAGGACTATAAAAAATGTATTTAACCACTTTGATATGAAATAACAAGCAGTGTAGCGAGTTTTCATAAAAACGTTCATCAATGAATCATTGTCGGCGTTTGACATACTTATGAATAAAACTATGAGTACTTATGAGTAGGTACACCAAAATATCCAATAGGTTTTTTTCTGAATGAACAAAGACATGATTAAACTAACACAAAATTACCCATTTGGGTATATCATTGATCGGGGAAAACCATTTTTTTATAACATGGCAACACTGATAAATTCCAAAATGGCAGAATGCGACTTCGGTGTGTTATCATGTGAGCTCGAGAAATAATGTTTTCTTGAATATTACTATCGTGAGTGGATTAAAAAATTGTGAGTTAGTGAATTGTGACAAAATAAACCATGGCGGACCTAAAATCGCCGCCGTTTAGTGACATCAAGAGACCAGAGGAGGTCGTGAGGATGACGACGAACGATAGCCTGAAATTTGCAGTTCTTATCGGGCTGATAGAAGTGGGACAAGTGACCAACAGGGAGGTGGTGAACACCGTCCTGCATCTGGTAAGCGCATAGAATATTTTCCCAGGTTATTGCATCATAATCGCCTCGTAACATCGGTGTGAAATCTTATTGGAATCGTCTTGGAAGGTTATGGGATTTCACATTTCGATCGTTCATGTTATTTATGTTATTTTTATGATACCTACTCATTTAGAGATTTGCAAGGATTGTCAGCGTGCAAGGCAGTGGGTGTCGAGTGCGTGGGTATATAATGTTAAGGATGTGGCGCGTCTATTTTCATTGTTTTTATCGATCGCGTTTGGTCGTGAATCGCGGATCGCGGGCTGGTCGGGCGGCCGGCTAGTGTTATGTTTGTTTTGATATTTACTGCCGGTGATACTTGGTCAGCAGTGCTGCGGCGGACGGCACCACATTCCATTCCTGGCGGTGCGCATACACACCTGCATACAAATATTATTTGTGTGCTAATTCATGCGTAAAAATGACGTTTAAGTTACCTTGAATTTTCCGCTAAAAAGTAACGCTATGAGCAAATTCGGTTTAATTTTACGAGTTGAAACAAGTTGTATTTACTGACCATTTTTATAACTTGTTAATTGAGGTGCACCTACCTTTTGTTATTGTTTCGTGAAACTTTAACACACCTAGATATAGGTTACCAAAAAAGAACGTCGAACAGAGTCTTATCACGATTAGATATTATTCGTATCTCAAAAGTATAAAATAATAATAAGGTAGGAACTTATGTTCAAGTTTTGCGAGTGTAATTTAACAACATGCATTTACATTTTGTAGTAATTAAAACTTTACTTCTTACTTAGGTACTTTCTACGATAACTTTCTCTCGAGATTTTTCTGAGAAACCATTGGTTCTCAGAATACCTATCTGCTTATTATTCGTATTCGAAAAGATCACACAGAAAAAACTTCTATTACCTATATCTCTTGTTTCATACCGATCCTAGCTAACTGCAACTTCTCCTACAATTGTTTTTTTTAGTAGCAAATAAGTTAGTCTTCAGTTAAGTTTAGCAGGTTCTTTACGCAGAAACTAACAAGTTCTAATCTATAAAAATTCGACCTGGCTTAAATCCTATACCGCGCTGTTACGTGCTTCGGTAAATATCTAACAACCTGTATTTACTCATCCCTACTGGTAATAGGTATTGGGAATCTTTCACTATCTGGATAAGTACCTACTTTAAAGGAATCTGAACAAGCTCATTTAGGAAATCATCGCGAAACCGTCTAGGTAAATATGATTCCTACCGTTTAACCTGGACAAATAGTCGCCATTATTGAGCTAATAGATTTCTCTAATCTTTGGAGCGTATTAACCGATAAGACAACTACTATTGAATTGTAACTGCGAATAGCATATCTTAACACGAACTATTTGTAAAACATCTTAGTAACGCCTTTTTAAGAGTAAAATACCTATAATGGCATTTTTCGTCTATCTATGACGATACGGCTACCTAGGTATTTATTATTCGACGCTTTTGTGTGGTTGAAAAGTATAACAGCCATGTTAACTATTATGTCTTAAGTATTTACGAGGCCATGTACGGTGGCACGTAAAGATAATGTAGGTAGGTACCTACCGACCCTATTCAAGATTATGACTTAGGTACTCAACCATGGAAAATTACACACGGGTAAAACCACTCGTGAAAATTTAATTCTGTAAGTATACGTCACGCATGTGGATCTCAAACCATAGTTTAAACACACACTTGAAAACACTATTGATCCATTCAACATCTAAAAGTTAGAACCTTTGAATTTTTAAAATAGCTAAGTTTGATTTGCTTAAACGGATACTATTAGAGACAATGCCGGTATGACAAGTTATTGTTAGTGAAGACCAAAAAGCAATATAAATAGCAAAATTGACGATAGAGAAGTCTATCCTTATTCGCAGTTCCAACAAGTCCACAATGACAAACCATCCAGATCGATGTTTGAACTATTAGGTATTTTAATAACACAGCCTGCAGTGCGCATAATGCCATGCTGTCCATTACGTAAGCCCGAACATGCATAGTGCCAGAGCGCGTTATTCAGAGTTATGTAAATTCAGCGAGGAAGGTACATTATGGGAAGGTATACAAGCCATGGCTACTCTCTTCAACGGGGCTTTTCTTTACAATTATGCGGCATGGATTTTCGGTTCGTAAAGTAAGTGGGTTTATGTTAAAAGGGCAGTAGTTGCCTGGAATACGAAAGGTTTTCAGCCTAACAGATAGGTCCATCTCCGTGGCTATGGTTGGAGGGTTTGGTATTCAACCCCTCGCGTTGTATTCTCCCCATTTTGCATATCCGTGTTCACGTTCCTTTTTACGTAATCGTCAAAGGAAGAGTTTTTGGATGCTGTAAATGAAAGGATACAGCATGACGGCCCTTTTCTTTACTTTGCGCGATATGTTCAAACTAAAGTGACGGACGATTGTGATATTTTTATTGATCTTACTTGAATGATTATACCACAATACCTGACAACCTATAATGAGGAGAATTACAAATATTCTGTCGTAAAATTCAATGCAGCGGCAGCTTTTATAGTAAGGTCTGAATTCAGTGTAGCCCATAGTTGATTTTTAGGTCGAGCGATTACGATTAGGAGTCGTTATGTAGTTATGCGAAACGCGACGGACACAATGTGTAGTTATTGTGTAGTAGCAGCTATTTAGAAGTACTTTCTAGCGATATTGACCGCGACCTTGTGGTTGCACCGCAACCGGTATTTTTTCCAACCTGTCCACTACCGGCTTGTCAATCGATAAAGTCGAGCTGGTCATGTTGTAAATATTGGATTGGATGACTTTTTTTTACTTTATTACTTACCTAAGTACATAGGTGCTTCTACTTGTGTTGTCTTTTTTGTTTCGTACCTACGTCATTTACAAACATTTTAAGGACTTGTTAAGGTTTAAAATTTTATTTTTAATGTCAGATTGGAAACCGCCGTATTTTTAAAAATGTGTTTTTCTGGCCAGCAAACAACTACTATTTTTTCCTCCCTTGAAGTTTCAATGTTCCTTTCAGATGATTTTTAAGAATTTTATAACATTAGAATCTCAATTAGAGCGTAAATATTACATTCACTGCTGATTTAAGTACCTAGTGTCAGTAAAAAAATATGGCACATTTATTTCAACGTTTTATTCATTTAATCAACGAGTGTGCATTATTTTGCATATTTAAGTCTATTGAACATTTATAAGGTATCTCTTGCATAATTTCTGGGTCAATTCCCTACCCTAGGTGCAACACTTTTTAACCGACTTCAAAAAAAGGAGGAGGTTCTCAATTCGTCCGTTTTTTTTTTATGTTTGTTACCTCATAACTTTTGCCTGGGTGAACCGATTTGGATGTTTTTGGTTTCATTTGAAAGCTGGTGCTTCCAATTTGGTCCCATAGAAATTTGGTCCAATTCTGACAGTGGGATCCATGAAAAACTGAATAAGTCTGAAATTTACATTAAGTTTGTGCTCAACAAATAATACTTACCCTCATTCACTCTTAACAACAAATAAGTTCCTATTAATAATTTAGTTCACAACTAGCTTTTACAAAACTAAAAATCATGAAATAAACTGACTTTTTAAAAAAAAAATTAAACCGACTTCAAAATAACCGTGAACACAAAAATAAACTAAAAATTAAAAAATAATTCCTAATATCTATTACCTCATACTGTAATTTTCCTAAACTATGTTAAAGTAATCTTAAACATACTAACTGAAGTCGGTGCCTGCCTAAAAACAGAAGAGAAGAAGCACCGACTTCAGTTAGTATGTTTAAGATTACTTTAACATAGTTTAGGAAAATTACAGTATGAGGTAATAGATATTAGGAATTATTTTTTAATTTTTAGTTTATTTTTGTGTTCACGGTTATCAGTTATTCTATTAAGGCAAAGGTATTGCTTATCATAAAATGATCCCATAATAGTTAATTTATTTATTTAATAGTACTGTACTTGTTACTTGTAAAAACATAATATGTAAAAGGCATGTCGATTATTGTCGATAAATCGAATTAACGCTTAAATCTCGTTCTTGTCTTATCGCTAGGATTATGGATATTTATAGTACAGAGTAATCGATTTTACGGAAGGCCTATTTTAAAGTAAATTTGATTGAATTACAAACAAATGAAAAATAAGTACCTAGGTAATTGCAAAAAAACATAATAGGTAGGTATGCAGATATTGAAAGCTTTGTGGTCTTTATGTTTTATTTTATACCTAATATACTTAGCGTTGTTTACCAGATAAACAAGTAACAAAACCTAAGTACGTTTGTAATGGTTTAAACACTCCATGTTTTGTAACAAATAAATTTTCGTTATTCTGTTAGGGGAGAGTACCCCACAGGACTCGAACCCGGCTATCAAAATTAATGCAGCGACAGAGCGTCATGGGCCGTACCTTTAACCCTACCGCACCGTACAAGGGACAACAATAAAACAACGCTCCATCACAAAATTCAATTAAATGGATTGTGGGGGCCAGTAGTTCATTTGAATAAACTCTGTGTGCAATACTAACATCAAGAACATACAACAAGAGTAACACTTTAGTAATGCACCATTGAATATTCACACTTCATATCGAAATGGTTCAAAACTAATAAGAAAATATTTTAGAGCACTTCAGGCATACATGTTTGTGATGAAAAGTATACTTTATGTACAAAGTTTTTATCACCAATGATTTTACAATGATTCCTAATCACAGTGGTCATCAGAAGGGCAAGTTCATAATCCTACTACTATTATAAAGGCAAAAGTTTGTATGTATGGATGTTTGTTACTCTTTCACGTAAAAACTACTGAAGGGATTTGAATGAAACTTTACCACAACATAGCTTATACATCAGAATATAACACATAGGATATTGGAAATCGAAATCCACGCGGACGGAGTCGCGGGCGGCCGCTAGTATGTAATATGCTCGGCATTTGCTTCCAGACGACATTTAATTAAGAGACGAGTGTGACCCTTTATGAGGTAGTAGACATTAAGGGTAAGACTCTACCAAAGCTAAGATGTGTGTTGTATGATGTGTCTTAAGGAGCCAATAGGATTTCAAGCAGTGATTGATCACGTGTTAAGGCCAAAATTCTATTGGCTGCTACGACACATCTCCGCTCCACAGCACACATCTTTGCTTTGGTTGAGTCCCACCCTAACATGTGATCAATCACAGCTTGAAATCCTATTGGTTATTTACGACACAGCACACAGCACACATATTAACTTTGGTGGAGTCGCAGAGTCTCACCCTGATGTCTATTTTTCCATAAACCAAGATCTTAGTTCGCCTACATTCGTTACGTATGGAATATTTCATACATACTGGAAAAACGAATACCGCGAAAAATGCTTCTGCAGGGAAATTACCCGTACGTAGCCTGTTCCGATACCGAGCAGTCGATTATATTGGCCGCGATTAATTGATGTCGACCCGTTCCCGGAATGTATCCGGGACGCGCCGGGCTTGTTTAAACGCCTGTTCATTACAGGATGTGGAATCGATTCCACTGAACAGAAGTAGCTATTGGTGTTTTTATATGGAATGGAAACGTTTCTAAATTACTGCTGAGTAACAGCTGTATATATAAAAAAATAATCAAAAGAAAAAATAATTTATATACACCTTTAGCACGAAAAATTGTAGGAAAAATATCAAAATGTGTGTTTCAGATGTATGACATCTCAGCTGTAGATTTATAACATAACTTTGAAGTTTCACTAAAATGCATTTGGGAGTTTTCGCGGAATTAGAAACAAACATCGACTCACAAACTTACACATTTATAATATTTATTATTATATTATATTAGTAAGATTTATAATATTTATTAGTAAGAGTCCACCAATACCACAGAAACTAGTTTTTGTGAATGATCCAATTTTTTTTCTGATACTCCAGACACTTCTGGGTTCCGAAATACATAATATTATTCCTCAATAAGCAGCATAATTGCTAACAATGTTACTATCTTTAAAGGTCATATCTAAGTACCAATTTAGTTCTTTACCTGACATATGTTTTTGTCATCAGGGATGATATATCACGTCGGCGTAATCAAAGGCACTGGACGAGACAGATAAATAATCTATTTTTCAAGGAATCATCTGGCTGGTCTTATAATGTTATCCAACGACTGGCCAGACCTTTCGTAGGCGAATGACCCTAGTTTTTTGGCATCGATATCAAAGTATATGGCAACTTTTTATAACCCTGTAGAAAAGGATCACTTTCATGTTCGTTTCTGTCACAAAGGATAACCCTTTGCTTTGCTTCCGGATATAAAAAGGGATTATGCGTATAACTTGCGAAACTAGTCTGGATATAGGAGGAATTGACGACATCGAACTGTATCCCTGGGCCTTTGATCCCTTTATCGCTGAGGGTGTGATACTCGCACAGTCAATGTTTTACCTATATACGAGTATATATAGGTCAGCGATAACTTTTCGCAAATCCACCATTTATCTTTTCTTATTTACTTTCTTAGTTATCGCCAGATTTTTGTCAATAGACCTATGTATTACGCCGTCGAAATAAAATTTGATAATTGAGTTTAATTTAATGTCCAGGAAAGTGGTGGGATCCGAATTTTGAAGCGATGAGTTCAGTTACTGGCCTATGAAATTATATATACTTTGGTTACCAAGCGATCCGCAAAATAGTTGAAGTACGAGTACATAAAAAATTACTTTGGTTGATTAAAAATGAAAAGACTCCGAGCGCACTTTGGGTTTGCAACAATAAATGAAACAAACAAATCAGGTGGACCAAGCATGTATATTGGTTGTCACAAATGCCTCTTATCTATACGAGAAAAAATCTCGTCATCGCGGTACAGACGATATTTAACACCGCTACATTTTAACGCCATCTTTTGACACAATACATTAACTGAAGTAAATTACGTAAACAAAAAACATCAAAAAATGAAGCCTGAAATTAAAAACTAATTTAACTCTAGGATGGCTACTTAACTTAATTGAAAAAGCGTTTTTGTTGAGCAAGATTTTTAGAAATTAGGAATGAATTCTTCGACCGAAAACTGGCGCTGTCTGGTTTTTTCGGATCATTTCAATTTTAGATTTAAATATTTTTGGAAATAGCTTGAAAACAGGAATATTTTTATTCAACCACAATAATCATGATACCGCAGTAAATATTCAACACGATATAAGACCTTCAAGTATAGTGTCTGGCATACGTAGGCTTCTGTGCTATTGTCATGTCGATTATGTCCTGTCTATAAATGACATTGATTGAGTTATTAATTCGAGCATGTGCAATTGTGCAGTCTGAATAATATTGACTGATGTACACAAACGTCTGCTTAAAAAAATTCACTCTTTCTTTATTAAGAAGGATAGCGATAAAAAAATCATTTTGACATTTTTGTTAACGACTGCATTATCCTAGCGCCTGTCTCGGTTGCGTTCTCGGCCATGCCTCGGAGCCCAGGGCCTACGACCTACCTACGAACGACTATGGGTGCCGGTCTCTCCCTGCTCGGGTACGAAGGAAACTGCCGGAGATTAGTGGGTAGTTGGACATAAAGTTCTGAGCCCCAAACACTATTGCAGGTTTTGCTATCCTGTACGCTATGGCGCTTCAAAGCGTTCTCCTGAGAAAAAAAGGGCAAACGACTATAAACCCTTGCAAAATATCTTTCCACTTTCACGCTCAACTTCGATAGTCTGCCTATTACATAATATCTCGTTAATCCAGATTGCATGAAATCATAGTAAACCGTCTGTTAGTTCAGCGTACCTATTTGAGAGCAATTATAGGGGATGGGCAAACGGAGAACGGGTCTCGTTCTCAAAGCGATCGTGATCTTATGCGGGGTAAAAACTGGAGGCGGCCACAAACGACGATAAAGTGTTTTAGATTGACTTTGTAATGATTAGGGACGGATGTTTTTATTTCTAATCCATTTTTTTATTTAAAGATTTGTATACGATTCTCGTAGATAGTAAGGGCCAGTTCATTACTTTATCATTCAGATAAGTTCTACATGAGCTATTTGACGTAAAGCTCATAATGATTCGTATGAACTAATATGTACTTCAGATACATTATCTTAAACTTATCTGAGTGTGAAATTAGAGACATATATATGCAATTTATTACCTAAGTTCAAATAATTGCTTATTTCTTCGATGTGTGCAGCGCTGACAATATTTTTAATATAAAATACACAACATAGTAGTTTTTCAATTAACATTATTTAAATTACCCGAAAAATTATTCTGCAGAATTCACTCTCGTCCGATTGCTATGTAAAAAATGCAACTGCCGCATAGTTATGAATGTTCATTTATTCAACGAATCTCATTGACCCATTTAACGATGAATATAGAGTTGCAAATGCTGGCGGCTTTCCTACGATGCTTTACAATCTTAATTAGTCAGACATTATGATTTAATTGCTGATCCGAACAGGCTAACAGTCGGTTTATTGTAATTGTACTGCGATTAATCAATTAGGCGCTTGGCGCACGCTAAGCTAATAGTAAATTACAGTCATGGCAGCGCAAATACGTGCAAAGTAGATGAAAACTATTTCAGTTAAATTATTAATAGGATAATTTAAAATAAAAAAAATAAAAAATTTAATGTGTAATCACCGGTTGTGTTTCATAGGTTAAAGTTTAATTCTAGACTGGTCCGACGATATGTATAATAATTGTTTTTCGAAACCTCTTTAATATCTTCTTAAATAAATATCTGCTTGAATTTTACAGAAAACAAGATTTTGAATAAACCGCTGTTGTGTTGATCTTGGAAAAACATACAACACAATAACTTAACCTTGATGAAATCGCTTTTAAAAATAATTTGTTATTGTTTTTATTGTGAATATTAATAACCTCGAGTCTCACAGTGACACTCTCACTCAAATTGACAAAAGTCAAATTGAAAAAATAAAAAACTTACGAACATGAGCAATCGTATTCTGCCTCATAGAGAAATAAATATTCGAAATGTGAAATAGTCCACTGTTTGTTTATCGTAAAAAAATTTTTGGCTTCAAAATTAAACTTGTTTATTAATTACAATTTGATCCTCAATTTATTGCTCTTACAAACCCTAACATCCCGTAAACTCGTACACACATACATATAATGTTTTGTTTCACACTGCCGGTTATTTAGACATTTGATGCGCAGGCGCAGCGGTGATCGATATCCGATTCGCGCGCGGTGAAACCGACACCGGTGTTCGTTTCACCAGGTGGAGCCGCGAGCGCTGTCACGCTTCATTTCGCCGGTTTAATGCAGGAGAAAATGTCTAACGTTTTTGTTTGGTGCCCGAATATACTTATATTTTTTGCCTGAATTCTAATAAGTAATTTATTTGTTTATGTCATTAAATTGGTCATTACTCATGAAATCGGTGTAGTTAAGAACGATGTCAAACGAATATTGTTTGGCGATTTAATAAAATATTACCTTAAATATTATAACTCGTTATATCGCTATTACAAATCGTTTTAAGAATGTGAAATGATAGTATTAAACCGGAAAAACCATTACTGTTCCCGTGAGATAACTTATACCATGCAGCACGCATGTAGAAGGTTATTAGGTAGTTTGTTATTAATCTATTTGCAAAATACTGCCTTTCAAGGATATTCAATTTTGCCCAGGTTGGACCCTTACGTTAACTAAATGTTATTTTAAACATAAGTGAGCGAACACCATATTATCCTTAGTCCCGATTTCGTACAACGTAATCATAAATCATCCTAAGCTTACGCTTACACGTCCCTTAAATGATATAAGGGCAGAATGTATCTAAGCCTACTATGAAAACACCGTCAGCGTTATCGGGCGCTTGTAAACGGCCGATTAAAATGCAAAAGACGCAAGGTCGACGACCTCGCATAATTAGTTAGGTGTTTTGACACCACGCGGATGGTTTGACGTGACCCTTCGGTGCCTTTCAGGTGACTCGTGATTATATTGATTGCGTTTGAAATAATAAGCGGAAGGGTTTGTGGTGATCATTGTGTCACATTTTAATTAAACGGAGTGGTATTGTGTGATAGGGTTGCGTATTGTATGGGTTAAATGGATTTGAAGTTACGTCAGTTGTCGAACTGTTTTACTACTTGGATTGAATGTAATCGTCGCGAATTAAACTCTTAAATAAAGCTGACTCCGGTGTGCACAGTAAGACGTCCTCACCTGCGTACATAATCCGGTATAATGTTTTACATCCTAGTGTAATATGCTCGAGCATGAGGTGAGGTATACTCAACGTGGACGATGTGTTTGAAACTATTATGCTGCCGGTAATCGCCCTTAGTTACCTCGGTACAGGAGGCCTGATCATTTCCGACTGGCCGGTATGGCCGTCCGGCGGAGATTCAGGAAGCGACCAATTTGACACACACTGTATATGTACGGTTTAAGAGTAACGCTAGCTAAAGGATTTTACGATTGTTGTTGCCTAACGAAAGGTGCTGTGATTGGCTTTTAAATTGTAATACATAGTAGTAGGTAGATAAGGATAAAATAACAAATGATTATGACTGCCAAATCCGGATTCATTAAGAGATGGAAATGTCAAAGAGAAACATTCTATTGTTTTTTCTAGATTCGTTTTATCAAACTCTTAGAAAGAAACTTGATCACTTTTATTGGGTAATTAAATTACATTTGCATGATTACGCTCAACTACACAGTAAAATCACTACCGAAAATGTGGTACTGTAAATATTGTAAAATTAAACCTTGCTGCACCTCGATACGTACAACAGTGAACCTTTAAATGGAAGAGTTGTGTCGGTCGATACTGCTACCTAGGTACTATTAATCGCCGTTGACTGGTAGAGAATGCCATGGGAAATTGTGTCCGTTTGTACCCTTATTTAATGTGCAATTAAAATAACATTAATTAATAACACTAGAGTAAATATAATATTCTCGCCTTTAATTAATATTCTGTAGAACCCTGCAGCTTGTAAAGTCGTCTCGTCGCGCTAATTAACGCCATCTGATCGCTCTTAGAGTGGAGTGTGCAGTCAGGGTCGCGGTGCAAGTCACTAGTTTGGAATTACAGATTTATGAAGAAAGCTGTTTTACCTTGATTTTATTAGATCAGGTCTTCGAAAATATCCCTCACGCTTCTTTAAGGGAAGACAAGCAAAGTTAAGCTAGCAAGTCATTAAATGAAATTTAATATTGAATGTGTTGATTTGCGGATGTAACTTTTAAAGTCAATTTTAGAAATTATGGATTGTCTTAACGATTGTTGATTTAAATTCATTATTGAGAATTTCTGAAATTCATATTAAAATTCATTGATCCGTTATCAATGAATTTCCAATTTAAGTAGGTATTTATTAATTGTGTCCGGTTCATCGTTTTTGGTATCTCAAAAAACTAATAAAATCCATCAATTTGTTTTGAGCTATTTGAAGAGTGAAGTGGTGGGGTTCGTCACTCCAAAGTTCCACTTTTGAAAGTTCCAATAGGTTATACAATGCCTCCTCTGAGGTGCGAAGGATCTTAAGGGGTTGCGGAAGATTTTTCGCGACCTTTTCGGTTCTTGTAAATTAGTTTTGTGAAAGTTTTGAGTACTTTAGGAACTTGGGCATATGAATCACAAACTCCACTTTAATATTCACATTCACCGCTCGAGACTTGCGCCGTGGTTGAAGTACGGGTCGATATGACGTCCAAGGCTCATTAGCCGCGTTTGCAGCATTCATTATATTCATTAGCTTAGCTTTTAGTGCTACCATTTTAGGGCTTAGTTGTCTTTTACGTTCTTAGTAAAATATCTTCGCACACAATCACTACACACTGAGCTTGCGTTTGCTATGATAGATATTGCTGCTTTCACTTTCATGTTAAAGTTTTCCTGTTAAAGGTTTTCTAGCCTGAGCGTTTTGAAAACTCTGTTTAGTCGTTTTACGTCTGGCCAAGCTGTTAACTGCATTCATAAATAATTTTTAGACTTAATCTAGCTTTCAATCCATGTGTTTTGATTATTTATTGAAAAATATGTTTCATGATACCTATAAAATAAGCTGACAGTTTTATTCCAAAATACCCTTACATTGGCGGAAATACAGTTAAAGAAATTCACCGTTTATCCGTAATCTGATAAGTATAAGTATGACGTAACTGTCAATTGCTACCCGTCGTATCAGGGGGAAGGGATATACTCGTAAAGTAGACCGCCGTGAGTGTAGACTGAAAGAGTTTTATTTTTTATTGTAACTTGCACGTCTCATTCTCATCTGTATGCGGCGCGGGTTTACTGAATGGAGGAGTTGGCTCGAGTGACGTCATTGTCGCGCGGAGACGCTTGCATTGTCTCTGCATTCGCACCGTACCGTCAGGTGCACTAATATGACAGTGTCATTCAAATATAAACTCTACGGCATTGGCATGAGAGGCGAGGCGTTTTTTGCATTTTATTCTCTCCGACTGTACGCATAGTGTATACATTGGGGATTGTGATGTTGCGAGCTGTGGTATGTATAGCTATCGACAGTCGTGTGTTTCCCTTTTTTTCGATATTAAGTAATTAGGTCTGTCGAGAAATCGTTTGTTGATCAACTAGATTATTCAGGTTTTGAAATATTCTTCCACCCGCATGTTAGTAACTTAACCCTGAATCCTTACAGCTTTGTGTTATCATCTTAAACGAGTGTCCTGGCTATCTTCTTTGTAAACACTCCTAGAACGCACTTAAGACTTGACCGTAATATACCTACCTAGGTGCATAAAACTCCTCAATTAGCATAATGCTAAGGCCGCGTCTGTTTAGTTGCACTAAGCCGGGCTGTCTTTGCCGGCCCCCAATAGGCCGCTTATCGATTGAGCCAGGAGCGGCCCGGCCGCGTAATTGATTTGTTTTATGGTGACCGCCTCGCCTAGTTTGCTTGGCTTAATTACGCTCGTTTTCCCTAAAGTAATTGCTCTTAATTTTAGACGGGGGATTTTTAGCTTTTCGCAACAAAGGAACGGTATTAGTGTAAGTGCCTCGAAACGTCTTGTTCAACATTGCATTGTTTTTAATTACCGACAAACGTTTAGCGGTTTCGCAGAATTTGGCGGTATGTGAAACACGATTAAGTCTGTTGTTTTGTTTCGGATGTTGTGTCTTTATAATGTTCAATTGTCTGCTTTGAATTGACAAATGTTCAACTGTCTGTTGTGAATAAATATAAAGTACCTATAAGTACTTAATAAATACAGATGTTGAGTACCTAATGTTAACTCAACGTGTACTTGAACCCTTATTACATATTGCTTACTATTGCTTGCGGGGACTTAAATATGTACTACATAGTTTCATGTGAACTAACTAACCCATATTGCGATTGCGAAATAGACATTTCGCTAATCTGTTAAGCCTCTTTCCAGCAGTTACTATGAATAGCTATCTTCGTCTATCAAGGCTTAGGGACTTGGTATTTTCATACATAATCACTTATATGTCGCTAGTTTAATATTATGTTCAAGTGCTGAAAGTATTTCGGCAACTTACTCGTATGTCCTCTGTTTATAAAATCTTATACATCTAAAACCACTTTCGTGTAAAGTTGTCGGAATTCGGTTGGGATGGTTTATTTTATAAAGTTTGGTCTCTGTTGTGAATAAAACTTCTAGACTAGGAAGGATAGTCATCGGAAAAGGGTTGGCAAACTCGGAGTTTTATAGCAGTTTATCAAATAAAAGGCTGTATGCTTAGTTACTAGTTATTTTCATCGATTTGAACTGTATGCCGATAGAAATGCCGTGTTTTTATGTCAAATATATTTTTAAAACCCGATTTAGTTATATTTAGAGTTTTTTTGTGGTTTTAATTAAATCAGCTATAGGCTGTCGTACTGTCATTTGACAACCTTACCCAGTAGCGTCAACAACGATTACTGAAAAAATCGATATCGCCCTAATTAAAACGCCATCCAGTTATTCCGTGCATCGTGTGAATGCAATGACGGTAGAAAAACATAAGTAGGGACAAATTTATCTGCTGGACACGAAACGCGACCAGAGTCTGTACAACTGTATGTATGTTTGTATGTATGTAGTATGTAGGTAGATAGGTACGGGATCGATACCGCGCCAGCATTCCAGACAGGCATTACTATGCGACCTATCGAGACGATGTTTTTTTAAACAGACATAGTTTTTACATATAGAGACGTTACAAAATTTAGCCCGGCAAATGTTGCAAAAATGAAGAAGGGTCAAAATCCTATTTGCAATATATATGCTACTTCTAAGCAGTAATGTTTTCTATGTGTGATTAGTTAGTTACATAAGATTCAATCAATGATCGGCGGTAACTGGTACACCATTGCCTCATAAATTACATATAACTAATGTGATTCTAGCAGCGCCGTCAGAATTTTGATTAACTGATACGAAAACTACAACGTACTTGATAGTTGATATTTTCTTTTTTGTGATGGTATAATTGACAATTTTTTATTTTTTTTATTTCTAATACATTAGATACCCCAGATATTGTCTGCACAATATAAATATTGTCGGAGTGTACCTAATACATATTATAATGGTATTGTTTTCGAGTATAATCAAACATTTGAAAGTAATTTTCCGAAATAGTAAAAATAACATTTTGTAATTGATATCGTGTTGCTGTGTGTTATTAACTGGTAATTCGGAAATCAAGTTAAATTCGCTAGAGGCCCTCAGAATTATATAAAACCATTACGCAATTGAAACGAAATGGAAAAATATAATGCCAACCGAACGAAAATCCATCACTTTGAGCCAACTTAACATTATTAAATTTAACTGATTATCCTAGAAATTATTACTTTAAAATCGTAAAACCAGTTTGCGAGGATACAATCTAGGCCAATCTATGTGATAGTGTCTATATTTATCTTAATTACACCAACGATACATTACCCGATAGTGTTTTTGCAGATAACCTCTGCGTCAGATTAAGGTCATGTTCATGAATATAACTGAAAAAATAGTGCATTTTTTTGGAATTTTTGTCAGCCACAGAAGAGGTAAATATATATATAACCATAATTTCTGAGGTGTTACCCCTATTACACTGCAGTTCAAGTTGTGATGGGCGTGTCCTCTGACCGCAAGTTGCGTGGTCGGGCCGATGGGAACGTGTCGCGTCGTGTCATGTGGCCCGGATACCGACACAGCGTGTGCCGCCGACCACTGCGTGTCGTCTGCCACACGACACTACACGACACTACACGAACACAACCTACATACTACACGTACCTACCGTCTTAAGAGAATTGTATTAACACACTTGCCGTATTCGCTACAGACAATTAAGTTACCCTCTTTGGGTTAACGTGGTCACTAAAGCTAAGAGGTCGTGGCTGGTTTATTGTTTGACTGAACACATTAATTTGGGTTAGGCGTACGTTTTTGGCTGCATTTTTTATTATCTTTTTAGGGTTCCGTAGCCAAAATGGCAAAAAAACGGAACCCTTATAGATTCGTCATGTCAGGGGTCCCCATAGTCAAAACTGAAACTCGAAATATTTTTTTTCATTGAACATATACGTGTGGGGTATCTATGGATAGGTCTTTAAAAATTATATTAAGGTTTCTAATATCACTTTTTTCTAAAGTGTATACTTTGCGTGACAGACCCTTCCAAAGTGGAAAAAAGTGTCCCCCCCTCCTCTAACTTCTAAAATATGAGGATGATAAAACTGAAATAATTATATAATGTACATTACCATAAAAACTACCAACGAAAATTGGTTCGAACGAAATCTATTCAGTAGTTTTTTTTAATACGTCAAAAATAGACTTTGTACGGAACCCTCAGTGCGGGAGTCCCGACTATAGTTGTAAAAAACCCGTTAGCTACCGTTAAATAACCAAATTTTTGGTTAGCTACCGATAAAATGCAGTTGTTAACGGTTAGTTATCTGACAGTGACAGCTAAAAAGGATATAGTTTTTTTCCTTTGTGAAGAGAAAATCGATATTCAAAAGATAAATAAAATTCATTTTAGATGTTATCCTACTACCTAATCCTACTAAGATTATAAATGCGAAAGTTTGTAAGAATAGATGGATGGATAGATGTCTGTTACTCTTTCACGCAAATACTACGAAACGTAAATGTTAAATGATATGTCGCTTTAATTTATAATTGCGTCTAATATACAATCTATTACTATTATTATTATACAAACACTTATTTACATCTAGCGGAATCTAGTGGAATTTAACCGTAAAATGCATAAAATGCGGGTTATTAACCGTTTCTAACGAAAAATGCATATTTACCCGCACGGTTAAAATCGTTAATAACCGGCGTCGCATCTATAGTCCCGACTCCCACTTGGCCAATTTTTTCTATTACTTTTACGCAAACTATTGTTGTAGTTCGTGCTTGCAACTTTAATTAAAATTTAATTTCATATTTGTGAATAAAATAGACATACCTAGTTTTTCATTAAATGTGAGGGAAAATCGCCTTCGTTGATGTGCTTTCACCTACCTACACGTTATTATTGAATTTTAAATAAGATTAATTAAAAAACATGTAAGTTGTTGTACCTAGTTAACAAAATATTACCTAAACAAAATTTTACTTTCAGATAACTTCTATTTCGCTAGGCAGATGCTCTCGAATATATATTGAATATAAAGGTAGTTGATGCAAAATGCACTCGCGCGTCGGAAGACCTGCCATGCAGATTTACGTGGGCTTCGCCGTCTCTTGCTCTCCGCGTAAAATGCACCGAGTTATTGCAACCCGAGTTTTACCTCTCAATCGAAGGTAGGTAGAGGCCTTCCGAGCTTTTTAGTCAGTCGCGTCTCTAAGATATTATGTTACGAATGATTCCGATGTTTGTATGGTAATGCAGAATGAATAAGCTTTCCCAGTCTGAGAAATATGAGGAGGAATTAAAGAGTATGTAAATCTTATCCAACTTCTAAAAAATTAATAAATCTGTGGTTGACATAGTCAAAAATGTTTATCTTTAAGCTGATAAAAAATAAAAGCAACCTCTTCTGAGTTTTTACAGTATTTTTCCTATACTATGTTCTATCAAATAACCTTCATCTTCATTGACATTGTATCGATTGCCCAGCTAATCCCTTGAGGAATGAGTACTTAAACGCTTCCAGCACCATCGGAATACAAACTGAAATCGCGTGGAATAATATACGCACGCATCGCGACTTTTGAAAGAGATAAAGCGGGATTATATTGATCTTTGAAACTTTACGAACCAAATCAAACACGGCCACAAAGGTATTGTGATTGGAGCTTGCGGCTGTGAAACGAGAATTTTGCGCGCGAATAAGATGTAACTTAAAGGTGGAGTTTTTGTATTTTTATCTCTTATTCTCTTGACGTGCCATCCAATAGCTGAGGGCAATTTATGTCAGCGGAGCGTAGTCGGATAGTTACTCCGCCGTGGTCGCTCTCACGACATCATTCCGCCCGAGGAACTGGTTTACTTCACAATTGTTTCTTTTTTCAACCCCCTTCAGACAAGTTTGAAATGGAAATTGTAATAACAAGAGGGATAATTTCCGCGGCCACTCACTGAATGCACAATTGTGACGGCATTCAAATTAAACAGCTACTCAAAGAAGACGTTTTTCTCGAGACTTATCTTTTGTTTTGTGAGGTTAATTGTTACGTCTGCGTCGGACTGAACATTAACTATGAATGGAATTTTACGTTTTTAAACAGTTGGCTTGGCTTTACAATATAAATGGAGTTGGTTTTTCTTAAGCTTCCATTTTGTCAGTTTAATTTTATGACAGCCTTTTCCTTAATTATTTGTTGTTTTTTAATTAGAGTAATAATTAAACTCCTTAAAGGAACCTGTATTTCATATTCAAGGTACAATAAGTCCAAAATAACTTTTGAAATAACATTTTGCAAATCCGAACGGCCCAAAGTTACGCCCAGACCATCTTCGTAATCCAATACTTAGACAGGAACTATAAAGTTAAAAATATACGCTTTTCTTGCTAACTGTAAAAGGGAACTATACAAAGTAAAAATCGACTTGTAAAAATATGGGTCGAGGGGACCGTTTCATTCGCACTCCAGAAAACTCACAGCGCAAGTGGGTTAAGCGGCTAACAATTATCACGTACGGTGTTGCTCGCATGAAGTATTAACTCAATTTGCGGGTATGGTTTGTTTCCCTCCGTCTAACGTCGGTGTTAAATGAATATTTTATGCCGTGGTAAGTCCACTTTGAACACCCAGTTTTTAAGCATTCGCAACTTGAGCACCGGTTGGCAAGCCCATTTGATATCTTTGGCAAGCCAATAATATGAGTTGGCGCTCAAAGAGGACTAGGCCAGGTGCTTAAGTTGCGGGTGTTCGAAAATTGGGTGCTCAAAGTGGACCTCTTTACAAATGTTGGCTGGGCGTCGTGACTACAGAGAGATTCTGGGCGGCTACGTCCACTGCTTATGGCTAATTTCTTCCGCTAGAACGAGGCTGTATAGGATGTTTATTCAGTGCGCATGCTGAAACTGTTGTCTGTAGATTAAGGTGGCCATGTTTTTCAATGGTGTTGTATTCAGGGAAATTCACTGAAAGGATTAAAGGCGATACTTATTTGAGTTATGAATTATTTCGTTTGGTGACTGTTAAACCAGTATTCCCCAGTTCGTCACCGCTCACTTATTCTGAAATTAAAAAGTGTGCTCTAGCTTTGCTCTTGTTAATGTGATATCAAGTTTGAACTGTCAAAAATTTAATAATAAATGAATATGAAAATTATTCCTTTATGTACGATGTTTGTTGACATTATTAAAATTAAACACCACTGATATTACTAAAACACGCTCAACTTTATTGTTAAATGCAGCACAACATAATACAATTAGAACAAAGGGAACGTTGAATCCCTGAATAACATTATTAAAACGAGCTTATTCACAGCTGTTTTAGCCTAATTTCAGTTTTAATTTGGATTTGGCCTGTAAGCTCCAGTCATTATTTAAGTGGCAGTGGCTTTTATTTTAGCTCCCGTTACCTGCGTTCGAGGTTAAGCCACACTTGGATACCGTTTAATATCACCCTAAAATAATAAGTGTGATTTGCATATGTAAATACTTATATAACGGGCGCATTAAAATAACGTTATACGTTGTAAAACTTATTTAACTTTGAGCAAAACAATTACCATTTCGTTGAACATGAATTCTGCGTTTTAGCACGGCCAAGTCAGATTTACGTGGCAAGGGTATTTTAGTTCTGTCCTTTTGTAAGATGAACTGATTTTTACAGTTACTGGCGAAAAAAAGGAATCCTCGAGGTGTTTATCAATCTTGTTGAAAATATCTTAAACTGAAATATTTTCCTCAATCAGCTTAGTCTGTTGATACCTTCATAGTAACGATTTAAAATATATCCTGGCATTTTTTTTTACTATTTTGTAACCGATTCCCAGTGTAACATACTCTTATTTCCTCGCCGCCACGCACGAGGCAGGGTTGGCAATTTGCGGGGACCCTTTTACACGCCAATGTTTTTTAATTTTTCCTGAACGGATTTCCCTCCGCTTGTATTCTAATTGGTTGCTTGTTTGAACTCCGTTCGTTCCGTTTAACTCTTCGAAGACAATTATTATTTAATTCTAGCATATGCGCATCAAAAATATAAACAGTGTTCTGCTTTTACACATAGAAGTTGTCAATGAAAAAATGTTTTGTATTTTGTTCACTATAAAACTCCACTTGACAAAAAAAAGCAATCCTTTACCCGGAAAAAATGGTTTTGCACAACACCGAGGAAACAATATGGAAGTGCCGTATGGAGTACTCCAATAAATCTAGTCCTACACTCCATTTATTCGCTCTTAAGTTTACAAAGTTCCAGAATTTTCATACACATATATCAGGATTGGATATATGGTAGAGTGAATGAAGAAGAGAAGTGCATTTTCAACTAGTATTCAAATTAATGTCTTTAATGAAGACGAAAGCAGTCACCGCTTTTGATAATAATGAGGTTATTAGTCACACCACAAATATACTGGTTCGAGCAACAAAAATATTCCCAATCACGCCACACCAACTGACGTATAGGTTATAGTGGAACGGTCATGCCTACTCTAGTTATCAGGCATCGAGTGAGCCCCTTCAATTAACCACGTATTCGCTCTCGACGTCCGCGGCAGCGCCGTGTTGACTCGACAGTCATACACCGAGCCCTGTTAGCCGTTGACAAGCCAATATCCGTCGGATGCTGGCGATGAGGTAGTCCAATTTGACCACATGCAACTTGAGCAGCCTAGTCCACTTGAGCATATACTCATATAATTGGTTTGCTAAAATATTTTTTCTTTTTATGTTAAAGGGAGGCAACGAACAACGGTGTCAGCTGATGGTAACTGAACTGAACCGCTGCCCATGGACATCAACAAGCGTTGCCTGCCTTTCATACACTCATACTCTCCCCAACTGGGCTCTGGCAACTTTACTCACCAGCAGAAACAGCACAAAAGTTACGAAGTGCTATTTCACTGTGCTCTTCTGAACGGTGAAGGTGCTTCCCCAGACGAGCGACTCATCCGAGTGGAAGCTCCACTAACCTCGTGTCTCCTAAAATATGAAATAAACTTGCCGTTAATATCAATTGAGGCTCAAAGTGAACTAGGCCAGGTACCCAAGTTGCAAGTGTTCAAAAATTTGGTCCAAAAATGGACTCCCTCTGGCGGGAGGATTAGTATCCTGTCCAGGCTTGGTAGTACATTTCAAACAATCGACTAGATTGTTGCGGCGGAATCAATCAGCTTATTATGTTACACTGTTTGTCAAACGCGGTCGGTGTCGATAATGGACCGTGTAACGGGTTATGCTTCCATCATTGGAATTAATTCTTGGTTGCCTTATCGCGAGAATTCCAGTATTTTATCGTAAATCAGACTTTTTTTTACAAATCCCATACATTGTATTTGATATTAATAAGTATAAGTTAACTTTTCCGAACAATAATGTCGCTTCTACTTTCTAATTTTCTACGTTGTTAATTAAAGTTTTTTTTTAATCATTTACGTGTATTTAAAAAGTCTCCCTAGGGGTAATATAATCTTTCCTTTCTCCTTGAAACAACATTTCCAGCAATATCACTAATGATATTCCCCAGAATTTGTTCTTCATTAGATGCTAATACACTTCTGCGAAAGGGTTTAATTATCGGGTTTATACACACAGTCTTAATACAACTGTCTGGAATATTCCATATAATATTGGACAGTTAATTGTACGGTCGCTCGGAGCGATACGCCCGCACAAAGCGTCCAATAAATGCGGTTCATGAGGAATAGGTTGTAACACATTGATTTTATGTGCGACTTCGCTCGGCATGTAGGCTTTGATGCCGAACATATCGCTCAGTGTGAACATTCACGATGTCGTGTGACACAGCTGCTGATTTTATGTTAATATAAAAATATCTTCTCTTTCGGCTTTGCTTTCTGTTGTTCTTTTGTTACTTATCCCAATTCGATCATCTCAGGGATCGTCGCTTGTTTTTCTTTCATTTGAGAATGAATTTCGTCCCATGATTAGAGAGATTAACGAACGTAATTTAACTAAACGATATTACTTTACTAAAGACAATTACAAAGTCAAACACTTTAATTAAACAAGATTAAGCTCAGAGAACAGAGTAAACGGTAAAATTCGGTTTAATAATCCTCTCAAACAGCAAATGGCTCTTTTACTTTTATACCCTTGCAACAAAATTGCAGCGAATAGTTACAGCCTAAGTTTAACGTGGCTTTCCACTCTAAAACCCGCCAGCTCCAATGGTAATCGCTACTTCGGTGAACGTGACCAGTGCACTGCAAGTTTAAACTTACTGAAATGGTTATGGTAAATAATAAACCCCAAGAGGATCTTAAAGCCTAGAATTTGAATGTAAATTCACGAGAATTCAGTGAGATGCCCGCTCGCTCAGGCTTAATTTCATGGTGATAATGGACGTCCTCAATAAAAGCAAACTTTGTTCAGACATCACATTAAATTAATTTGACTTTCTTTCCGTTAATCATTAGGGGAGATCCGCAGGGCTAATTATAGTACCATTCATTTAACTTGAAAAATCATGAATATATTACTTCTGTTTCAGTCTCTTTTGGCTTTCATGATTCAACAGAATACTTGATCGTACGTACTTCAGAATGTTGTACCACGTTGGGCGCCATATGTCACTAGTGTATCGGTGATCAACTCTGAATACATATAACTTATTTATTTTTCTACTAATTTTAGTAAATTCATTATCTTTGTTATGTATAAGGGTCGAGAGTAGCAATAGAATTAAATTGAATGAGAACGATTTTAATAAACTCGAAATTTGGGTTCATGAATATGTGCGCATACATTCTTTGCATATTGCACGGGCACAGATGGTTGAAGAAAAATATTGCAGACAAACAAAATCTTCTGCTCCGTTGCTAAAATGTAACCAAGGCGCAATTTTGTATGACTGTAGCCTTCATATTTCCAGAGTATGCTATTACGACGGCAATAAAGGTCTGGAATAAACCGTTACAAAGAAATCCTTTGTGATAAATATGTATGCCTATTACGATGATATTGTCGTCCTAAGTAATGGTAATTACGGGTTTATTTCGTTGATCGGTCGTTTGACGAAATTATGACGAATAATACTTAAGGGATCTGAGGGTAAATTGAATACTATTATCGGTAGGTCTTCAGAGATTTGTATTGTCAGGCGTGTATTGAATGGATTAGTATTTGGTGATCCGTGCGTGTTTTTAGAATTAGTGAATTATAATTGTCTTAATTTATAATTGACGTGCAGTGTGTAATCTTTTTTTAACCCACATTTGTTAAATAAACCTAACTTATCGTAAAAAGAGAAAATATGTGCCAGTTGTTTTTTTATTACAAAACATTACCCAAGAAATCATCGCTAATTCATGTAAAAAAAGAAGTAGGTTGCCAAATGATCGAGTTCTTGCTGTAGATTAGCGTTTGAAGGAAGAGGGGGAACTTTTACTATTAAGTACTTCAAATAATTAAAGCACAATATGTGATCTTTAGTTAGTGGCATTTACATCCTGCCAAATTCATCGATTATCCAACTATGCAAGATATATGTATGTGCTTTATATTCCCTTGACCCGATGCAGGATAGCAATCTGTCACGTACGAAGCGAAATCAATCGCTGGAATAACGACCTTTTGTTTGTAATAATAGACACCGAAGTCGAATGAACCTGAGATATTTTCAAATCGCTCGAGGTATCGCCGTGTTAATGTGCAATCTAATACTGAATGTGGCACAGAAGTCAAAACACAAGGTATACATGATGATATTATAACATAAGCATCCGGTTAACACGTAATAATCACGATATACCTACACCAAGACTGTTCCGCAAAGAAGTGTATCTTACGTTTATTATGTTACTGCTCGTAATAAATGGCGGAGTTACATGTGTGCGTTATTTATGCCCGGGATGAATGAAAGGCCTCGAGATAAGCTCGGCGAGGCAGTTTATCGCTGATTCGGGAAATATCGGTTAGTATTCGTTGTAGATATGAAGGTTAACCTTTATTATGTTCAGTGGTGGAATGTTTTTGGAATCCTTAGATTGTTAAGTGCCATCACGACCGACGAACGTATGTCGGAAAGTGTTTGTTCGATTGATATAAAAAAGTATCAAATAATTATTTCCAATAGAGTTACGATTCAACTACCGGCGCGGGCGGCCCGCGACTCCGTCAGCGTGAAATTTGGTTAACGCAAACATAGTGTTAATAATGTACTCGTAAGATTTCCTCTACTAATGGATTATACAACTTAAAAATATGTTTTCATTTCAAACAAGTAGTTACTGATATAAGCGCGTTCAAACAAACAAAGAAACAAGCTAACTCTTCAGCTTTATAATATAAGTATAGATTATAGATAATAATTAGTTATACTGTAAATAATGTGTTTAAGCTTTATTTTCAAAGTTTTGATATAATTTATCAAAAGCCTTTAATAAGCTTACATGCCCACTTCAACTATAGTATTTAGAATTACGAGCTATTATTTTAGTGAGGACTTTAATAGTGGTAGAAATGTGGCACGATTTAGATAGGTTGGATTTATGCTAAGGAGGTCGTAGTCATTAAGAATTCATACTACGATAGTTGCTACGTCGCCTCTACGCGTCTACGATTCGTAGAATCAGTCTACTACGACGTGCTACGAGTATCAGTAATGTTTGAATTGGAATAACATGATATGTTTAATTTTAAAGCTATAATCCTCATCTATTTATCTCGTGGATGGAAAACATTTATTCACAAAAAATAAAGAGGAAAAAGTAATTTGTTAGAGTGATAGTATAGTCCAGGAATTTTAGATTTTATCTGCGGAATAATTCCTAGTGAGCTGAATTTTTGTGTACACCTTTATTATGATATTGTAATGATGATGTGAAAAATCGACATTGATATCGTGCCGGCTAAAAAAGTTATAGGGGTCCAAACGTCACGAAAATCAGTTTTTCGTAAATATCTCGCGATCTATTGCTCAGAGGTCAATAATGGTTTCATAAAAGTTGTTCGTCGTAAAATTGTCTACAAAAAAGGTCTCATGCAATTTTCTGTAGAATTAACCGTTTTTGAAATAGAGACTAGAATGCACTCACATATGGTATTGTATACCGTACGCCGCACACCAAGGCATAAACCCTATTGATTGTTTTTTCCCTTTTTTGTTTGTGTGTTTTTTGTTAGTATGATGATCTACATATAGAAATATAAAGGACTTGTAATACTAGTACAGTCAGGAAAATAGGAATATCAACTATAAAAAACTAAGTGGCAATTTTTTTTGTCTCTTTATAACTCAAGAACGGGCTCATCCATCCAAACCAAATTTTCAGGGTGTGTACAGACTATTTAGTATATGTTTTATGTGAAGTTTGAACAAAATCGGTCGTTTACTTTATACGTAGCGAAGCACGTACCGGGCCGCTAGTAATGATATAGATATGCTATGTCCAATGACGTTTGAACCCCTATAACTTTTTTAGCCGGCACGATATCAATGTCGATTTTTCACATCTTCATCACAATATCATAATATAGGCGTATACAAAAATTCGGCCCACTAGGATTTTTTTCGCAGATCGTGGATCAAAATTGCTAAAATTCACATTGCATATCTATATCATTACTAGCGGCCCGGTACGTGCTTCGCTACGTATAAAGAAAACGACCGATTTTGTTCAAACTTCATATAAACCATCTAATAAATAGTCTGTTTAAACCCTGAAAATCTGGTTTGGATCAGTGACGCCGTTCTTGAGTTATAAAGTGACAAAAAAAATTGCCCCTTAGTTTTTTATAGTTGATATTCCTATTTTCCTGACTGTACTAGTATTACAAGTCCTTTATATTTCTATATGTAGATCATCATACTAACAAAAAACACACAAACAAAAAAGGAAAAAAAACAAACAATAGGGTTTATGCCTTGGTGTGCGGCGTACGGTATACAATACCATATGTGAGTGCATTCTAGTCTCTATTTCAAAAACGGTTAATTCTACAGAAAATTGCAAGAGACCTTTTTTGTAGACAATTTTACGACGAACAACTTTTATGAAACCATTATTGACCTCTGAGCAATAGATCGCGAGATATTTGCGAAAAACTGATTTTCGTGACGTTTGGACCCCTATAACTTTTTTAGCCGGCACGATATCAATGTCGATTTTTCACATCATCATTACAATATCATAATAAAGGTGTATACAAAAATTCAGCTCACTAGGAATTATTCCGCAGATCGTGGATCAAAATTGCTAAAATTACTGGAGTAGTACCTTTATAGCTTTTAAATTAAACAACGCACAGCCGGTTTCTGTGGTTTGAACTTTAATGTCGTTGTTTATTGATCGTGTTATAATACCTCTACAATGATACTCGGTGGTTTTGCGTTAATTACCGACAAACACTATTGTTGAATTGGGGCACTATAATTTTATTATCATTGTTTCTTTGAAATGCGTGCAGTGGTATTGAAGTATTATTTGAGCGTCGAGCAAGCTATAGTCACCAAGCATTTACGTAACAGAACATAACGATTGTAAGAATTTTCCTCTCTAAAAATAATAATTTTGCAATTTCATTTCCAAAGAGCAGTCGTAAGCGGCTCTGCGGCTCCCACACAGGTCGATGGTCGCTGCGCTTTTGTCTCCTGTATTTGTAGGCAACACTTGAGTCCCTGGTTTTGTTTGCGCCCCGTCGTTTTGTTAATGAGTGCTCGACGCTCTGAATATTCCGAAGCGCTCACGGAGAGATTTTCGCGACGTAAAAACGTGTTTTGAGCAAGGTTAACGAGGCTGTTAATTTTGGCGCCCAACACGTTGGAGAATGTTTTATGCGATGTGGATTGTTTCTGTTCTGTTGTTTGAGTACGCTCGGTATAATTTTTGACAGTGGAAATGTTAAGTTTTGTAGATTTCAATTGATATTATAATTTTTGTGTTCTTCGCAAAAAGTTAAAGTTGAAATCAACAATTAACAGGTATTTTCTTAGAGCTACAATTACATAATTATATTTTTGCTATCGTTTTATAGCGCTACCGAGGTTCCGTAATTTTTTTCACTGCAATGGACATTTATTGTTGATCCTGAGTTCTCTTCCACTAATATAAAATGTTATTGTGCTTTTCGTTGACTATCAGTCACTACTTTTGGTGTAGTTTTGAATCCTTAAGTACTGGTGATAATAAAAAAAAATATGTATTTAAAGCTGAAGAAGATGATGATTGATGATTGATGATGACCATTTTAGTTTGTACTTACGACGATTTGCACAATAGATTTTAATAAATGTCAACAAATGCAATGGAATGTGCTACTGTAACGTTGTGGAACCTGGTCCCTAATATTATTTAATTCTTTGAAACATTTCAGCGAACCACGTAGTGATAATGTCGGACGTAGACAGACCCGGAATTTCATACTTTCTAACCGACAGGCGTTCTGGCCCAAAAATGGCCGCACTTAAATAAACCGGCGCGGCAGAGCATTCACCTCTCCAACAGCCTATTTCTACCCCACACATAATAAAATAAATCACAGTGAGGCATTAGAAGCCGTTTTGGTAGCAATTTGCTATAACGTTACGGTTTAATTAACTATTATTTATTTTCTATATTGTTTGTTACCTATATTTAAACGATAACGTGTTGCTTACGATAGATATTAGAAAAGAAGTATCTCCATAAAGAGGGATGCCGGAATAAGGTCAAGAAGTGCACACGATCTTCCATTTTATAAAAATAGCTAAAATATTCGTTCTTAATTATTCGCGCTATTCGTATGTCGCTAAAAGTTGGGGTTAATATAACAAAAAATAAAAGAAATTCAACTATTTATTAACCCCACCGGAATTGCGTCCTTTTGACAGATATGTGTAAACAAATCTATCTACGCTTGATCTACGCCCTATCAGCATTGAAGTAAAGCTCAAATTCGTGTGTATCGAGCCGACCCGCGGCGGGCTCGTGTGTGTTAAGAGTTGCCACTACAGAAATATAATTTCAGATAATCGATTATAAGAGAATATCGAATATTATTTAGGTGGTGGATCTTAGCTAAAATCGAAATAAAAATACCATTTACAATTTATCTACAGAAATGAGATATTTGTATTTGTATTTGTATTTGTATTTGTATTTGTATTTGTATTTGAGATGAGGTGAATAATTGGTTGCAATTTTTAAGATACCCGTACGATCGTGACATGAGGGGTAGCATGCCTAAAATAAAAAAAATATATATTTCAGTGTCATTATCCTATTTATCTTTTAAATATTTTATAATCTTAGTAAAATATTTTCATGAATCAATCAAACGTATATTTTAGGCTGCATTATTTTATAAAACTATATTAGAATCGAATAGATCTAAAATCGAATATCGATATTTTTTTACGCAATGGAAACACTAAATTAACTGCCAATTCAACTGTCAAAGTTCAAAATATCAAAAAGTAATTGTGTTTTTCTTGCATCAACAAAGTGATCGGTTTTATTTCGTGCGTTTAACTAAACAACTTCATCATGAATACTGACTCCGACGATCCGGGTTCAGCCGTAGCAGGTAAACAAATACTTTTTACAACCTTCAACAGCTAATATGGTGGAAATCGTAGATTGTATTACTGATGGAAAATAATAAATATGCATTTACCCAAAAACACTAACTTTTTTTAAACCCTTTCTTTCGCCAGTTAACTAATGACTATTTACTCTATATTTACGTAGTACTTTCATATGTGTGCACTGTGGGCCTAACATTCTATGGCCAGCCGGCGTCCCCCTTTGCTTTTTTTACCGCTCTTAAATGTCAAGACTAGTTTTCGTTTTAATACTTATGATAATAAATAAATAAATAAATGCCTTGGACTAACACACCAATTGCCTAGCCCCAAACTAAGCTCGAAGCTTGTACTATGGATGCTAGGGAACGGATAGACATACTTAAATATTATAAACATCCATGACTCAAGTACAAATGCCGATGTTCATCACACAAACATTTGCCCCTAGCGGGATTCGAACCCACGACCTTATGTTTTGTAGCCAGGGCCTCTGACCACTCGACCAACGGGCTTGTCTGTCATAATGTTTGCCAAGTGCTTCATCCGACACAACCTTACTGTTCCACTCATTGGACATAGTATGTCCAAACTGTGTCGTTTGCATGAACTGGAGTGCGTATTATAGCAGATGAGTTAATTAACATTGTGCGGTGGAATGAAACTCGAGTGCCGGTGATGTTTCGTTGAGGTGTGTTTTAAATGTGACGCCGTTTGGCTCATGTCACAGAATTCGCCCTTGAATAAGCGTTGATGGGAAGTTTTGATGGTATTAACCCCGAAGCAAAATACTATATTGCCACCTGATTTTAGCACGAAGCAGTTAGTTTTTTAGGATGCGTTTCTTCCGTTATACTTCGTCTAGAAGATCGTATATTCCAGATTCGCTCGTGTATGGAGTATTTTTATCACCTCTGGGATGGCTCAGCCCGCTATCAGTTAGATGCACTTGACTCGTTGGAACGCCGCGCTAAAAGACTCATTGGTGATGACTCACTGACCGAGACTGCTTTGCAAAGCCTTGTCCATCGTAGACGTGTGGCGTCTTTATCAGTGTTTTATCGACTGCATTTTGGTGAGTGTGCGTCGATCTTACATGACCTTATTCCTCCAGCTCCCTTCCGCCTTCGGACAACTAGACGCGGTGAGGGCTTTCACCCTTACATTGTTAATATTCCTCCTTCTCGCACGAAGCGTTTTGCTTCATCTTTCATAATGCGAACTGCTAAGGAATGGAACTCTCTGCCGTGTTCTGTGTTTCCCGAACGTTATAATTTGGATGTCTTCAAGACTAGAGTGAACAGGTATCTACTAGGCAAGCGTGCTCCATCTTAGGCCTCATCTACACTTTCCATCAGGTGTGATCGAGGTCAAATGCAAGCCTATCTTAAATAAAAAAAATAAAATATATGATTCTTCACTAATAGATATAACAAGCATAATAGATCAAGTTGCTTAACCTGCTTCCTACTGACATTAAAAAATCTTCTGCTGCAACATGGATAGCCCATCGCTAGCAAGATTGTATTCTGTCATATAACTCATATAACTAATTCAAATGCTGACTCTGCACAAAATGTGCAGTGCTGCAGAAAATTCGACTGCAGTTGAATTAGCTGCAGAGAATAGGTAGAGATGCTCATTACCGCACAATCTAATATTCATGGCGGATTACTGGAGACACTGGCGATCGATAGAATGGCTTCGTGTGCAGGCAACGAGTACGTGGCGCGAGGATTCTTGCTTATGCAAACATTGTTTGGATTGGATAGAATAAGATT
This sequence comes from Nomophila noctuella, assembly GCA_958496325.1. NCBI lineage: Eukaryota > Metazoa > Arthropoda > Insecta > Lepidoptera > Crambidae > Nomophila > Nomophila noctuella. Next base: position 13,074,095 of record OY292500.1, on the reverse strand, counting down.
TTCGTCTTTTGTGCAGAAAAAAACATATGAGTTGATTTTTTTTATGACTGAACTAGTTCTTACGTAACCGGGGGTGTGTCAAGGTTCACATTATTTAGAGATCGAAGTGCAAGGTGTTTGTAAAGAAATAAACGCGATAATCAAACGCACGGACGATAGGGTTTATTATATTTATAGTGCCGCCAATGTATACATTTCTTGTCTTACTCATAATGTTTGAATCTTGTTCTACTTTAATTAAATTCCAGTTCTAATTTACTCAACGAATAGCATTAACCTCCCGTCGCTAATAATATCCAATGAAGCGGTCCCTATCCTATTGTTCCCTGTTAAGTAACTCCTGATATACAGACTAGTCTGCAGGAATCTCAGTAATGCCGCATTCGAACGTAAACAACGTCAATCAGCCCAATAATCTAATTTGCCGCTGCGATACGTCTTTATTACGTTTAGTGCCGTAGAATAAGCCGTCTCCGTAGGGCTGTGTTTTCAGTTTACGTAGGTAATTAATGTTGGTAGTTGATTTGGAGATTTGTTCCATTTTCAGATCTTAGTCAATTAGAGGAGAGCTTATTTTAGCATGAACAATTTAAGCTGTTTATAATATCAAGATGTTTGTATTGTCTTTAAGGTAGCCGTTGGTTTCGCGATAGTTGTGCAGAAATGCCTGTTCCTTCCTACTTAGTATCTATATAAATTTGAACGACTAGGCAACTTGCATACTAGTTTGTTTTCACAGTCATTCATAAACATAAATGTACCTACGGTATAAGTTGTAAGACTATCTTACAGGTTTTGGTGTGACGCGTTGGGAACAAACGGATCATATCATTCAACTTGTCTTGAAACTCCTATGTTTAAGTTAAGTTTTTTCTTTTGCGATATCTATCCCAAACTTTTATCATTCTTACAGCAAAATCTGAGGGTAACTCAAGCCAGCCTTCTTACATTAAGGACGAAACTTTTACGCTTATAAAGCTCTAGTTCAAAGTTCAATATTCTTAGCTTGTTGAAGAGTATTGAATCTTAGTGTACGCAGTAAATTTTATCCTATTCAACGTTAACGTCTATGAATTTTAATTTGTTAATGATGTATATTACCTTCAGGTTTGAGATTAGTGAGTAAACTTGGAAAATATTTTACTTTGGGGACATTTTTATTGAATAACCATTTTTTTCGACAAAACATTTACACGGTCAATAAAATACAATTATATACATTCGAAGCGTAAAATTATGCTAATATGTTGGGATGTATGAATTCCATCATATCGTAAAATAGATGTGTGTAGTATGTGTGTCAAATTGTTTAACACTTTAAAACTTCACATGACCCACAAATTATATATCCTATCAAAATACTCTCAAAACTCCTATACCCATCCCTGATTTATCACGCTCGAATATCAGATTCCGGTGAACAAACACGGCTGTGTTATCTAATAACCGCGCCAGTGCGTCTGAATGCCGCGTGGTTCGCAGACAGCCGGGCTGGATGCGAGCGGCATCAACAGAGCGACGGACGGTTCCAACAGAAATGTTGAAATCTGTTGACTGCTGTTGAATACGAGTACATTAGACGGAATTCGAGTATAAAATTAACGGTATTCATATCAACTGCACGGCAACCTGTATTACCTAAAAGATATAATAGATTATATAAGATAAGATTTTCTTAGATTTCCTAAAGATTTTCCAAAAGCAGTTGACAACCCATATTCTTGATCTTAATTAATTGAAGTTTTAAACTGTTAGGACTAAGATCCTTTTGTTTGTTTTTCTTATCACATACAAGTTTTTTATTGGGGCTGCGTTGTAAGCTACCAATGGGGTCACAGGTGGTGGATAGTGGAATGGCCATTAGATATAGTGGTTAGCTGCAAATTAAATAAGCAGTCCCCAACCATTCAGCGGGGGGGACGGCCTCCTGGCATTGGCGTGCAACCGTCTAAGAGAAGGAAAACTCCGAAATCAAACCCGGAATTGGTGTCTCCGTTAGGCGCGAGTAAGGTCCAACCCGAAATATGCGGCGGATTCCTGCAACCAACTTGGTTCCACACGTATTGGCTTGCCTTTCCTGTGGGTCCAGCCAACGAGGTCGAGAGGGTGGCGTAGGTCTTAGGCAACCCTGCGCTTCCTTAAGTGCGTCCTAGGCGACTCATTGTCTGTGGAGAGGAAACTTCACCCACGTCAGTCTATCTGCGTGGATACCAACACGGGGAGCGGCAGTTACCGGTAATAAGCCCGCGCGCATGGGCGTAAGCGCGGACGCCAGGGGTCGCTCTCGTCAGTGGGAGGGTCCATTATAGGCCCACTGATCAGCTACCGCCCGCTTTAGCTGGGCAGCCCCCAGCCAATAAGGTGCTGATCCGCCTCAGCGTTGGCCTGTCCCTTTAGGGTGTAGGGGGCACTAATGAACTTAGATGGTTGACGCTGTAACTTGCCACACCTGCCAAAAATCAGCAACATAATATTGGAACATCTAATGTTACATCATCCATGCTTATAGCGACGTGGAATGTCCGTACTATGAGGACAGGTCTCCCGGACAACTGTGGAGGCTCAGGCGACGTGCAAGACCTGCGCAAAACTGCTGTTATTGACGAGGAGCTAAAGAGACTTAACATCTCAATCTCTGCCCTTCAGGAAACTCGACTCCCTGATGAAGGATCACTGAAAGAAGCTCATTACACGTTTTTCTGGAAGGGAAAGGATTCCAACGAGGTGCGTGAGTATGGGGTTGGCTTTGCCGTTCGTAACGATCTCCTGTGTGCGTTAGAACATCCACCGCAGGGGATCTCAGAACGAATTATGACGTTGAGGTTGAGTACTACGTCTGGATTTGTAACATTCATATCCGTTTACGCTCCAACGTTAGCGGCATCGAATGAAACCAAAAGCCAATTCTATGGTCAACTTTCGGACACCGTTAGTAGGATTAAATCTAGCGACCGCCTTTTTATCCTCGGCGATTTTAATGCACGAGTTGGCCGAGACCACACTGCATGGAGTAGCTGTATTGGTAACCATGGCGTGGGAAAAATCAATGAGAATGGTCAGCTTCTGCTCGAGTTCTGTTCCAAGTACCTGCTATGCGTTTCCAATACTTACTTTAAAGGAAAACCGCTCCATAAAGTGTCATGGAGGCACCCGCGTTCAGGTCACTGGCATCAGTTGGATCTAGTCCTTACCCGTAAGAGGGATCTCCGGGATACGCTGCACACACGCTCGTATCAGAGTGCGGAGTGTGATACCGACCACTCCCTGGTTGCCAGTCGAATTGCGTTATCCCTTAAAAAAATTCATTCGTCCAGACCATCAGGCAGGAAGAAATTAGACGTGCAAAATACAAGGAATGACGAGATGCTGAAGTCGTTTGAAGCTCTCGTGCGCGAGGAGACAACTTCCTGGGATGAGGATACACCAGCACCAGAAGAGTGGGAGAAGGTTAAAAACCTCCTGACGAAAACGGCTGCCAAGGCTTTCGGACACCAAAAAGCCAAGTGCCAGGATTGGTTCGCAGAGAACGTGGAGCAGGTACGACCTTTCCTGGACAATAAACGTGAAGCTGCCCTTGAATATCGCGAAAATCCCTGTCACAATACCGAAAAGGAGTGGAGATCATCCAGAGCGGCACTCCAACGGGTCGCACGGCACTACGCCAATACGTATTGGACTGAACTTTGCCGTAGTATACAGTCGTGCGCTGACACGGGAAATTTTCGCGGTGTTTATTCTGGGATAAAAAGTGCCCTCGGACCCATTCCCAAAAAGACGGCTCCTTTAAAGGAATTGGACGGTACTATCATAACAGATAGCAACCGGCAACTTGCTCGATGGGTAGAACACTACACCGGGCTCTACTCAACTCCGGTAAACATCTCGCCAGTAGCAGAACAGTGCATACCCAAATCGGCAACGTGGAGTGAGTTGGACAACCCACCTACCGTAGAGGAGTTGGTCAGGGCTGTAAAGCAGCTAAAGTGCGGAAAGAGTCCAGGAGGAGATGGAACCAACGCTGAATTAATTAAGCTTGAGTGCATTAGACCAGTCCTGTACAAGTTGTTGCGGAAATGCTGGGAAGCGGGGTATATACCACAGGATATGCGCGATGCACACATTACAACTCTTTATAAGGGTAAGGGCGACCGCGGTGATTGTAACAACTACCGCGGTATATCCCTCCTAAGTATTGTTGGCAAGTTGTTTGGCCGCGTGGTTCTAGCAAGAATCCAAAAGCTTGCCGATCGCGTGTATCCGGAGTCCCAGTGTGGCTTTCGCGCCCAGCGTTCTACAGTAGACATGGTTTTTACTCTTCGTCAGTTGCAGGAGAAGTGTAGAGAGCAGAAGACCCCTCTGTTTATTGCATTTGTCGACCTTAACAAGGCCTTCGACACGGTAAGCAGGGAAGGCCTCTACACGGCACTCGAGCTTATCGGATGTCCTCCACTTCTGCTGAGCCTAGTGAAAGGTTTTCACGAAGACATGCAAGGCAGCGTCGTATTCAACGGTAGTACATCAGCGCCGTTTTGCATGCGCAGAGGTGTGCGGCAGGGCTGCGTGTTGGCTCCTACCTTGTTTGGTATATTTTTCGCGTTACTCCTAAAAGTAGCTTTTGGTAACGACCAACAAGGTATCCACCTTTATACGAGGGCTGATGGGAAGCTGTTTAACATCATATCACTTCTCAAGTCGGAACGCCTTCGTGAAGACTTATTTGTGGACAGTCTTCTATTTGCCGATGATGCGGCCTTTGTGGCAACTTCGGCTCATGAACTCCAAGCCATTGTGGACAAGTTTAATCATGCTTGCTCCCTGTTCTCCATGAGCATAAATGCCAAAAAGTCCGTGGTGTTAGCTCAGGGTTGCTTAGAATCACCGACCATTAAGGTGGGTGGCGTTACGCTGGAAGTGGTTGACAAGTTTTGCTACTTGGGGTCGACAGTGTCGAACAATCTTTCGCTTGACGCGGAGATCGACATACGTATCGGCAAGGCGGCCACCATGTTCGGTCGGTTAAGTACAAGAGTATGGCGTAATAAACATCTAACTGCAAAGACTAAAATAGTCGTATACCAAGCTTGCGTCTTGTCCGTACTCTTGTATGGCGCCGAAACATGGACCACGTATGCAAAACAAGAACGTCGTCTCAACACATTCCATATGCGCTGTCTCCGAAGCATCCTGGAGATCTCGTGGAAAGACAGGGTCACCAATGAGAGGGTTCTTGAAATCGCACAGCTACCCAGCCTCACGGCTTTGCTCAAGCAGAGACGATTACGTTGGCTGGGGCATGTGCACCGAATGGAACCTTCTCGCTTACCAAGCCGCGTCTTGCTTGGCGCCTTAGCACACGGAAAGAGAAACGTTGGGAGACCAGTGCTACGATTTAAAGATTGCGCTAAGAGAGACTTAAACTCTTTTGGTATTGACCGCATGGCATGGGAGAAACACGCCGAAGATCGAGATGTGTGGAGAAAGTGTGTACTTGATGGGCGTGAAAGACACGACGGAGTCTGGTTTGACACACTGGCGAGCAGGAGAATAAAACGTCACCAAGCCGACAATTTTCCACCAGTCGGAGACTTTTCCTGCAGAATATGCGGTAGAATCTGCCGCTCTAGAATTGGTCTGCATAGTCATGAAAGGAAATGCATGGCCTCGTCTTCACATGACAATGATTAAATCGTCTGAAATAGACGTAAAGGCCAATGATGATGATGATGACAAGTCTTAAGATAATATTCCGGGCAACGCGACAAGGAAAGTAAATGCACTAGTGTTAAAAAGGAGTAAGCACGTACAATTGTCAGAACCTTAGCGCTCTGTCCCCATTTTGTGACCGACAATATAATTTATCATCGAAATGCTTTAATTCATAAAGTACAACGCAAAAGCGCCAGATAAGAATTGGATAATGCGTTAATTAATCATTATTAAATTCCCCCTCAGTGTATCGTATTGTGTAACGTCTCAGCGTTCTGTCGTGCCGACACAATACGCGATGGATCCCCCGCCCTGCCTCCTTTGATCGATGGCGAACAGATTCTGTGCATGAAATTAACAAACAGTCTCACAAGCAGCGTAATTGCAGAAGGGTAAATAAGACAGATGAATTCCATTTCGCCTCGATAGGGCAAATAAAAAGAAATGAACATTCTTCTTGTATTTGCCACTTGGAAGCAATTTTATAGATTGTTTATGTATTATTTCGTATCATAATATGTTGCATAATTTGGAATTTGTTAGAATGTTCTAACGAATTTAAACGCCGTTTAAAGAAAATGTTAATTTATTCAATGTTAACATGATAAACAACACTTTTATGTTGCATCCCAAATTCTTAGTGTTAAAGTGAAATAACAAACGGCAACGGAGCATATGAGACGAAGAAACGTCGCCAGACTTTAATGTGATTAGCATAACAATTTGCGGGCTCTTGTGTTGACACTGAAGTCCCGGGACAAACAGGGCATTTGCTCGAGCACGTGAATGAAATATCGCCCCGTTATGAGGCTGCGACGTAGATGAGTAGATGCTTTGCACCGACGGAGACCAGCGAACGAGACATTTTTCAACATTTAGAGAATGAATGAACTCAGCCGACGACGAGTCTTTGTGAGGTGACTGAAATGAGTTTGAGTCTTTCATTCGCTTGACGTGAACTGAACCATTTATTTTGAGCGACACTTGTAATAGATTGTAGAAGGTTTTATACACAAAAAAATACATTCAGAATTACTTGTACTTAGGCTGAAGGAATGATGATCCAGCTTATCTTGCTTCAAGTATTTTATGAGCCTTGAAGACTGATACTATTATTTTTCGTTTAACTGTTGTTGAATAAGAATCCAATTCTGTTATTCTTATAAAAATTAAATGTATGAGTAAGTCTTTCCAAATATGATAAGGAAGTGTAGAACCGCAATTATTCCCAAAACTTTACGGCTGAAAATAATAAAAGTCTGTGTAGCAGAAAACGGAAAATGAACTTTATCACAGCCTAAGCCGTTTTCATGCAGTAAGTACATTAAATTATACGTTTTTGTTTCCCACTTATATATTTTCTTCCTCCTAATCGTAATGTAGTTACATTAATCAGTTTTAATATAATTGTATAGCTCCTTTATTTATTATCACTATAAGTTTAATTAATACTTGACTGTTTTCACTCAAATGAGAATAACTTTTAAACTTTAGAGATTCTAACAAAGTCCCTACAAATTCCCGGACTTTTAATACCGCCTTTGAAAGATCAAAGCACAGCAAAACCTTTTCATGCAATTAAAATGGGAAGAGGAAGACGATTCTCAAAAGGAAATTGTCAAAGCATTTGGTTGTGACCTTGTCCCGTTGCACAAATCGTGCGGATTCTTTTAAGTTTGTAATCGTATGATTCATTCAAGTTTTTTATAAAATAAAAGTCCATGACTTATTCATACAATGCCTTCTATCCCTAAACTATGTTGACCTTGTGCCATAGCTAAATATGCCGTCTTTTACTATTAAAATTTTTGTTTCACGTGGCAGCCGTCTCGTAAATTTTTATAATGCCATTCAGTGAAAAAAGGAAAGGTCAGCATAATAGTGTTTCGCTTTGTAAAATTCACGAACACATCGAGCTTTGCCGGAACAATCTCCCTCGCGGGCCGCGCCGCGGCGCGACATGAATAATGCCCAGCGCTCAGGGTTTACGAGGCCAGTTTGCGAGGCCCGGTTTGCAACCCCTGTCTCTTCAATGCGACCGGCAATGCCGGCGTTTGCAAGCCCTGTCTCTCCAATGCGGAAATGCTAGAAATTGCAGCCCTGCGGTGACACAATAGTAATGTCACCGCATAAATAGCGCGTAACCAGTTTTGGCTTTGTGAAATGAGTCATCCAAAATCCTCGCATTAACTGTTTTTAGGTTAAGGTTTAGGACTAAATTATGTTTCTTTAACTAACCTAAACTAGAACAGTAAACACACATAACTATAACCCTTCTTCCCCCCGATACGGCCGGCGAGTTTCGCTTTTAGTATAATGGCAGAATGCGCGTCTGGGGAGATGCAGTTTTGTTATCATGAGGAATAAGATGGAGTTAGGCTGAGTTTATGGTGTGGTTGGGTGTTTGGGGAAATATTGTGTTGCTTGTTTTGCAATTATTATCTCCTAAAGTACGCAGTGATAAGAAGTGACTGAGGGTGGAAATACGCGTTTCTTCGGTTCGGGGATGGAATCCTATCCGAGATTTTTGAGCCCTATAATTTTATAAGAACTTTGATGATCTTAGTTGTTAGTTGAATTATAGAAAATAGACTAATTACCCAACCTCTGTTCATCAGAATGAAAGTATTATTCATTTTTAAGCTACTCCTATCAGAGGCTGCAACGGGCAAGGCTTAGCTGTCACCAGGCGCAAGAGAGCATATAAATCATGTTTAAGCTCGGCACTATTTTACCGAGGTTCACGAGGTCATTAAACTTAGAGGGCGGCATGTAAAATACCTCTTTATGCATGTATGTTTCATGGCGCATTCGGTAGTGAACCAACTCTGTGCCAGAAGTATCGTGAGTTTGAGTCTCGGGAAACATAGTCACGTGATGATTTTTTATCGTTTGCAATAAGCGCCTATGCTTTTTACTACGAGTAGCTATCAAGTCAACAAACATAATTTTGCTTTGCATTTTTTGTACAGCCTACCTACATACATATTTAAGATTTTCTAATCTAAACAAATGTAAATCCTCTTGAAATAAAAAATTGAATTAAAATCTGAGATTTCTGTGGTCATTCGTCTCAACCACCTCCGGATACATTATATTGCTATCCTACATGGCACTAGGGAAATGGGCTCACTTAAGTGCACACTTGTGCAATATAACATGTCCTGGATAGTTGGTTAATTGTTTAGAATAGTGACTGTAGTAGGAACTTGGCAAGAAACCATTATAGTTACTTGGAATATGTAACATGTAACTTAGTGTAGTTCGTAGAGTAAATGAGTATAAAGTTTATAAATAGAGTTTAATTGATTTTATAAAGCGTTCTCATTTATACAACTATGAAGAGGAATGTTTATATTTTTGCATGTAACGACTAAACTCTCTGCCGACCAACTACTCGACCGATTTCAAAAGTGTGATTTCAAAGCAAAAATATCCGTCCAAAGCTACATTGTCAAATCACTGAGTAACGTGGGCTATCTATTTAGTACTAGATAGAAACTTGTGAGAATCGTCCATAAATAAAACAAACAACGTACAGACTCAAAATAAGCTTCCTTCTTATTCAATTTCTCGTCGTTATGCTGATAATATTAACAAGTTAAGATGAGTTTGCGCTTATAACAATTGCCGAAACGTTGAAAGGTCACGCCTAAGTTCTTCCGATGAATCTACAATGCAAAATATCAAAGATTTGAAGTTTAAATTAATTATTGTGTACAACCAGTACAAAAAGCGGAGGAAGGGAAATATTTTAAATAAGTACAAAGTGCTAAATCATTTAAACATTCGCGGTAAAACCTCTTTGATTTATAAAGGCCACGCTTGCGTTCCAGCATCATTTGAAGGCTGAGCTAAAATAAATAAAGCGGCCGCAAATTTTCGCTAAACAATGAACTGTTTCGGCGAATCGTTACGAATCCGCCGGCACCTACACTAACAACTTTATTGTCTAGCAATGTATCGCTAGAGGTCGGATTCTTGTCATTTCACAGCACATTACGCACAGCTTGTGTGGATAAAGCCAAACCGATTTTGTTATTTGAAGCGAGGATTATGTTCGAAGAGAAATGTTCCGAGGGAAAACGCTGGGTGTGACGAAGTGTCAGTTGCCAAGTGCGAGTTGAATGTTGTGCCTTTGTTCCTTGTATGGAGGGCATTGTATCGTATTTTGATGATGTCGCTTGGCTCATTTGACTTGACAGTTTTACGAGGCATTTGGAACATAATAAAGTTGTTTATTATAACGATGATATCCATTGAGTGAGGCTGTAGGCATTATCCACACGACGTTTATTGGATTTTTATTACACCAATATGAACACGATCTTAGAAATTTACGAGTATTCAAATACTAAAATCATATCACAAGTCTTGCCATTGAATAGTGCCTTAATACTAAAATCATATCACAAGTCTTGCCATTGAATAGTGCCTTTTAATCTTAATTACCTTCGTACTAAATTCCATCTCATTCCAGTCGTCTATAAGTCACGTATGTCTTTGTCGCAACCTTTGCCGGCGTGAGAGGTATATACCAACTAGAAGTCGTTAGTATTTGGATTGCCTGTCACGGATTCCAGCTCACAGGCAGGCACTAAGTGACTAAGTTGATTATCTTATCTTTGTTGCGAGGACTCTTGGCTAACTCATTTATGTATCGCATTAGCGGTGATCATGTAACTGAAAGTTTTATCTGTACCTCGCTCGGTGTTGTAGGATGAAAGATGAGTACTTTAAAAGTTGGAAGACAATGTTTTTAACAGAGGGTGCACGATACCACTTAGTTCAACGACTTTTTAATATGAGATTTTTACAGTGATTTTTCGTTTATTTCCAGTTCATTATTCTTAGATTGCGAGCGTAGTGATTAATTGTGAACGCTCGACCAATTATTCTGATACTTAAAATTCAAAATTTTATTTCGCGTATATTAAACAACCCCGTAGAGAGGCATTAAATCATAATACTTTTTTTTTATTCATTAGGTTATGGTCTGGTGAAGGTTATAATTTTTTGGTGTTTTATTATTAAATCGTAATTTCGAAATGAGCCAGCTAACCCAAGGAAACTGTATGAGATAATATTATTATATTAAGCGGGCTGTCTGTCTGCCGGGCGGTTCGGGGTAAACAACTACTGACGAAGTATAATTTGACATCTGTCGGGGAAAGTTACGCTCCGTTCCCATCTTGTAGATTTCCTGGACATAACTGTTTGGGGATAGTTTTGTTTGTTCTGAGTTCGCTGAATCCTTGTACAAGATTCCGATGTACCGTGGAATGTAATTAGGTATATAAGTTTCAAGTATTGACTCTCTCGTATTTATAGTATACGTATTAAAATGGTTTGTTTGGAGTTTGATTACTTTCTAGTGAATAAAATAAAAGGCGATCAATTCTGTTTGTTGTACTAGAGCAGTCGTTTTTGTGTTATTTATACTTTAATGTTTTAATGATTCAGTGATTCTCAGTATTTGAAAGCCAATTTATTAACCTCCATTCGTCCATTCATCCCATATTCCCCCGATCCGATTTTTAACAAATGAAGTATATCCCTGAATACGCGATACATCATATCACGGTCCCAGGCTCGTATGAATAAATAAAAAAATGTATTCGTGATGATATTAAATACTTTTTCCGGAGTGGCTTCCTAGCGCGGGGTATCCATCCTCTGGCCAATCGCTCTCGGGCTGATTAATCGAGTTCCCGCAGTGTATCGCTCCCGATGATTGATGACCTACATTGATTACAGCGACAACGGCACGCGAAATGTTTATTCAACGTAACAGTACACGTAAAATATCTTTATGGACGTTTGTGAAAATTGGCCTATAAAAATAAAGCACCGAAGATGAGCTGAGTGGGCGTAGGCTTTAAACGTCGCGACGTGTGACTAAAGTTGACGCAACGTATTACTATAATGGCTAGGATAGGGTTTGATATGTGGGCAGACATGTTATGAGACAAGCCAGAAAGCTTTACAAAGATATCACGACGAAAGATAACTCAGCTGGCGAATTAAAAATCAAACGACAATTGTTCAGTCTTGACGTAGTCACAGATACATACGAGTGTGAGTGTAGATTTTCTTATTATTAAGGATGGATTTGGTTAGTAAAACATACTTCTTTCGTTCCAATAGTATTATAGTCTAGTAAAACCTCAGGCATCGTACGTACAATAGTATTTATTTTACGAAATAGCCGAAATATATTTTCAAAGCGCGAGTCAAATTACGCTATTGGCGTGAAAAATGTTTGCTGGTATTTTATGTCTGGGATAACGCTGTGAAATATTAATCTGCCTATTCTTGAAATATTATTTATTCAAATAGGCCCTAGAGAGGTATTTGCGAATCGTCATTGTCCAAAGCTTAAGAGTATTATTATAACGCCCGCTTCAACATAAAAGAAAAGTAAAAAAGAAGTCAAGAATATAATAACTATAAAATTAAGTCGATTAATCTTTTCAATTGAAAAAAAAAAATAACCAACTTAATAAAAGTTTGATGGCCTCTTATTTCATCAAGAAGCCTTCCATTGAAACTGAGCCTGTACGTTCAGATCACACAGGCCAAAGATGTCATTTTAATTCATTCTCCGTCTGATGATTCTTAACAATACTCAGTAAACCATTTTTTATGTTTAAAACATTGTAAACAGCTTTAAGTTGTTAGTATGGTCAACGGGGTCGTTGGCACTTAACCTTATTTGCTTGAGTGCTTCAGTTGAACGTACACTTGGAAAAGAAGGGGTTATGACCATTGATCGGATATAAATTAAAATCGAACTGCGATCAGTATCAAAGTTCGAAAGTCATTTGTCCGCACAACAGCCCGACTGAATAACCTACACTTAAACTTTGATCTAACTTTGACCCCTCTAGTACAGTACAACAGACGTGTGGTGATCGATAAAAACGACCGGGCAATAGGCCTGCCATTTTTCACCCCTCACGAATGGGAGAGACAGGAGCGGCGTAGGCCAGTTACGTCACGTGACGTTTTAATACGATCGCCGGCCTATTTCTGATTCTGGCCGTGTTGCGAACGTGTTAAGAGGTGACTGGAGCGTTCGGCAGTTCGTACTATGTGGTCGTTTAAATAACTGTAAAGATCAAGATAATTGTGCGTAGTTTACTAAATTATTTTTTTAGATATGAATTTTATATGTGTTTTCTATGAGTTTTTATGTTGCAGTATGTATAAATGACTAAAAAGCACATCCCTTGAAATGAATTCGAAATTCGATTTTTTTTTAATGCCACTGACATTGTTTATGTTAAAACTCCTTGTTTTCTTAGCAATAAGAACACATATGTTTTCTATACTGACATGTGTCTATATACATTGTTTTACTGTCTCATAGTTGTCACCTTTCGGAATAAACGTATTTAACCACTACGCCTTAGTTTTCTCTACCAAAAAATAACTGGTTATGGGCCCAGGTGTTTAAAACAACAGTGAAATACGTTGCTAGTATCAAGTGCTATGGAAAATCCATCGGGAGATCAAATGTCGAAGACGATGTCGACGTCGACGGCCCCGGCACAATTGATAAGCAAACTGAAAGGGAGTAACAACTTTAGTAACTGGCTTTTTGCTGTACAGTGTTACCTTACTGACCTCGACCTATGGGATATCACCATACAGCCGCAAAACCTCGTTGACCCTTCAAAAAAACGAAAGGATGAAAAGGCACGAGCTAAGATATGTCTACTCTGTGACGAGTGCGTGTACCCAGTTATACGACCGGCCACGTCAGCCTATGATCTAATGAACCGGCTGAAAAAGGCATATGCGGACAGCGGATTATCGAGGCGGCTATCACTAATGCAACGTTTACTAAATAACAAGTATAACGGTAGCATCCAACAATACACAAATGCTGCAACAAGCATTCAGCAAGAGCTACAAGCTATTGGAAAAGCAGTAGAAGATAAGTTTCTCGCTATAATTATACTAGCAGGTCTTCCAGAGGAATACCGACCACTGATTATGGCTTTAGAACACACGAACACAGATCTTACGTCAGAAAATGTCATATCGGCTCTAATGAAGGAAAGCGCCAGAAAATGTGTACCTATTCGACCTGAACCTAGCACTTCGGCATTGCAATCGAGTGAGCAGAACAAGAAGAAGCCCTTCTGCATTTACTGCAAGAAGTCCGGGCATATTGTGTCACAGTGTAGGAAGATGAAGGACAAGAAAAATAAGACTTCAGTTTCGGCAAAGAAAATTTCAAATTATACGTCCGATCTAACACTTTCATCTTGTTTTTCTAACATCCCTCTTTCAGGATCACAGGATTGGATCCTAGACTCAGGTGCTACCACACATATGAGCAATAATAGGGAGTGGTTCGAGACATTGTCTCCTCATATCACCCCGGTAACAGTGGCAAACAAAGCAAAGCTCTATAGCAAAGGTAGAGGTAATGTAAATATTAATATTTCTGACAATGTAAATAAAATCACTGATGTTCTTTATATTCCAAATCTCGCAACAAACTTATTGTCTGTTAGCCAATTAGTAAATAAGGGGTATGATGTTCTGTTTACATCTAAAGGCGCAACAATATCTTTGAGTGGCAGTTGTCAAGTGACAGGTAATGTCATTGCCTCGGGCTCATACCATAAAGGTATGTTCAAACTTGATGTAAAAAGTTCTCAAGCCTTTTGTACTACCACAAAAGATTCTTCTATGTTATGGCATAGACGCCTTGGTCACCTCAATGCAAGAAGTATGCATATCCTTAAAAATAAAGGAATTGGCGTGAATTTTAACGGTAATTGTAAAGAAACTTGTGTCCCATGCCTACAAGGCAAACTCTCAAAGAGAAAGTTTATTAAATCGCAAAGTAAATCGAGTAAAGTCCTACAATTAGTCCACTCGGACTTATGCGGACCGATGAGTACGCATTCTTGGGGCGGAGCATTATATCTCCTCACATTTACAGACGACTACAGTCGTAAAACTTATGGATATCTTTTGAAATCAAAAGCCGAGGTTTTTTCAAAATTTGTGGAGTATAAATTCTTGGTTGAAAACCAAACTGGTGAAAAAATTAAGATTCTACGTTCGGATAATGGCCGCGTGTATGTAAATAGGGATTTGATTAATTTTCTGAAAGAAAATGGTATCATCCATCAGACTACTGTACCATACACACCGCAGCAAAACGGTGTTAGTGAACGTGCCAACCGGACTATAATTGAAAAAGCCAGATGCATGCTCAAAGACTCGAATTTACCTTTAGCATATTGGGGTGAAGCAGTAAATACGGCAATCTATATCAAGAACCGTGTACCCACCCAAGCCCTTAATAATAAAATTCCAGAGGAATTATGGACCGGGAAGAGAGTTGACCTCTCTTACCTGCGAGTCTTCGGATGTGAAGCTCATGTCCTTATCCCGAAAGAAAAACGGAAGAAATTGGATTCCAAAACGGAAAGTTATATATTCGTTGGCTATACAACTGAAAGCAAAGGCTATCGCCTTATCAACCCTGATAATCCTCGTGCGATCATAATCGCAAGAGATGTTGTCTTCATAGAGGACAAAACAAAAGCCAACGTTAAAACTCCGGAACCAGATGAATCAAATGATCATCCAAATCAAATAGAAGTCTTTGTACCCCTCGACCCTGCAGTAAACGAAGAAGAACCTGTTCATCAGCCCGTGTTTCAGCAGCAACGAGACGTACAGTCCGAGGTTATACCTTCATTGGAAGAATTGGAGCCTGCTGTGGATGAACCTACAACCTCTTCTAGCTCCCCTACAAACGAAGCTATGGCAAGGGAACAAACAGAGCGCAGATACCCTCAACGCGACAGACGTCAACCTGATAGACTCCAAGCTGGTTGTTATCTCTACCTAACTTCTGATATGGAACCCGAGACGTATAGAGAAGTTATACAGCATCCACAGAAGGACAAATGGCTAGAAGCAATGAATGCTGAATACACATCTCTAATGAATCACGGAACATGGATTCTAGTCGATCGGCCGTCAGATCGGAAGACTACCAAATGCAAATGGGTCTATAAAATCAAAAAAGACACTAGTGGGCAAACTACAAAGTACAAAGCCAGATTAGTAGCCAAAGGTTTTACTCAAGTCGCAGGAGTGGACTATGGTGAAACTTTTTCACCAGTGGCTCGTCTATCATCAGTGAGGCTTCTATTGGCATACGCAGTTCATAATAATCTACAATTACATCATCTTGATGTAGAAACTGCATTTCTAAATGGAGATCTTGATGAAGAAATATACATGGAACAACCGGAAGGGTTTACTGAAGATCCAAAGAAAGTCTGCTTACTGAAAAAGGCATTGTATGGCTTGAAGCAAGCTCCTCGACAATGGAACAAAAAGGTGTGCGAAGCACTAGCCACCTTATCGCTTACTCAAGTTCCAACTGAACACTGCCTCTATATCAAAAGAGATGGTAATGACATTTTGGTTGTTGCCGTGTTCGTTGATGACTTCTTTGTAGTAAGTAGCAGCGATCTCATGAGAGAAACCTTTAAAAATGATCTCAAAAAGATGTTCAAAATCAAAGATTTTGGTCCCCTTCGAGATTGCCTTGGTATGCGTGTCATACAGAGCGAAGGTTGTACTACTCTCGATCAGACCAAGTACATCGAGAAACTTATTACTAAGTTTGGGATGAAAGACGCAATACATGTGTCAACCCCATTAGAACCGGGCCTGAAACTAACTCTACCAACAAAGGACGAAGAAACTGAAGTCCCTTATCAGGAACTTATCGGCTCTCTAATGTACATTGCGATATGTACAAGACCTGACATCTCGCATGCAGTGTCGTACCTTTCGCAGTTCAATGTACATTACGGGGGGGTACACTGGAGGGCCGCTAAGAGAGTCCTAAGGTACTTAAAGGGTACTAAAGACCTAAAGCTTCAGTTTACGTCCAAAGGCCAGCCATACCCAACTGGCTACGTCGATGCCGATTTCGGTAATAACCTCGTGGATCGACGATCATTCACTGGTTTTACTTTCATTATGTGTGGTGCACCAATATCATGGGAAGCACGCAAGCAGCGGACAGTCGCGCTTTCTACAACAGAGGCTGAGTACATGGCCTTAGCAGAAGCTTGCAAAGAGGCGATTTACCTCAAAACTCTCATTCATGAAGTTTTCGCCACATTGCATCCCATCACCATTAGGGCTTGCAAATATTCGACGAAATCAGGTATTCGAATATTCGAATATTTTTCGAAAAATATTCGAATATTCGAATATTATTCGAAATTTTTTTTCAAGAGTCCTCCAACCAAACATGGAAATATATAGTCTTGAGGCCATCACAAACGATATTGGCTATGGCAGTAGAGCTTTAAACTCAGTCCGAACTGAGTGAGACAGGTTTAAACTTTTACACTTTAAGCCTACGCTTCATACATTTTCTATGGGAAAGTGCATACTTTTTTTTCTCGCGACTTTCGACCAATCATGAAAAATTAAAATAAATATTTTTGAGGTCATTTAAAAAGCTATTTGATTTGGGAGTATATCTGCAAACTCGGCCCGAACTGAGTAAGACAGGCTAGAAACTTGAACACTATGTACCCTCGCTTCAATATTTTTTAATAGGAGGTTGTGTCCTTTATTTTGCTGCGGCAAACATGGAAATATATATTCTTAAGTGCCCAGTGAACGATATTTGCACAGGCAGTATAAATGTAAACGCAGTCCTTACTGAGTAAGACAGGTTAGAACTTTTACACAAAAACTGGGCTTTCGCTACTTACATTTTTCTAGGGAGGGTGGCGTCTTTATTATTTCGCGTCCATCGACCAAACAGGAAAAAATATATTCTAGAGATTATCACGAACAATTTTTGCAAAGACAGTTTAGCTATAAACTCAGTCCGAACTGTGTGAAACAGCATCGAACTTTTTTACTGTGGACCTTGGCTTCAAAATTTGCTATGGGAGGTGGTGTCCTTTCTTTTTCCACCGGCCATCAACCAAACATGGAAATATATATTCTTAAGTGCATTACAAACGATCTTTGTAAAAGGCGTATTGCTGAAAACTCAGTCCAAACTGATAAACACAGGATAGAACTTTTGCACTCTGACTGAACTTTCGCTTCATACTCTTTTATTAAGTTCTAAACTGTCTCACTCAATTCAGACAGAGTTTGCAGCTATACTGTCTATGCAAATATTGTTTGTAAGACATAGTCTCAAAAATAAATGATCGTTGGACGCGAGAAAGTAAAGACGCGAGGCCACCTTACTGCACGCCATAGGCGCAGAACCAACGGCTTAACGTGCCTTCCGAAGCTGGGAGGAGGAGCTCGAGATGAAATTTTTCGGTCACCTGCGACTGGCATCTGCGAACATTGCCTTAAGTTTAGCAACCGCAGGCCGAGAGCGCTAACGAATGCGCCATCGATCTTCCCATTAAAAAATATTGAAGCGAGGGTACATTGTGGTCAAGTTTCAACCCTGTCCTACTCAGTTCAGACTGAGTTTGCAGATATACGTAAAATAAAATAGAGTTTGTAATGACTTCTAAAATCTATATTTCCATAGTTGGCCGTTAGACGCGAGAAAAAAAAAAGGATGCCATTTCCCATAGAAAAATGTATGACGCGTAGGACTAAAGTGTAAAATTCTCAACCTGTGTTCACACACTCAGTCACACTCAGTTTGGACTGAGTTTACAGCTATACTGCCAAAGCAAGTATTGTTTGTGATGCCCTCAAGCATATTTCCATGCTTGGTTGATAGACGCTCGAAAATTAAAAAAAACACCTCCTCCACAAAAATAGGCCTTGTCTTTTTACCAGGAAGGATTGTAAGGGGTGAAATAACATTAAACGAGGACATTTTTTTTCACAATATCAATCAAACATTCATTTTTGATGAAACTTAAGAAGTTAAAGTCGCTAAAGTATTTTGCTTAGGATCATTTAATATCGGTCTAAAATCTCGATAATCTCGATCAAAACTGTCGAGATCTCGATCAATATCATATATAGCGAGATAATAGACCGTCGAGATAGAATATCGAAAAACACCTACCTATTTTTTGAGATTTGAGACTATCGAGATTGCATTTCCTAAGTAATCCCAATAGGACATAAAATATTCGAATATTCGAATAACGCGTCACTTAATATTCGAATACTAAAATGAGTCGAATATTCGAATTATTCGAATATTCGAATATTCGAATTGCAAGCCCTAATCACCATACATACAGACAATCAAAGTTCATTGAAACTGGCACACAACAATACATATCACGCACGAACCAAACACATAGACATCAAACACCACTTCATTCGAGACGCACTTTCACAACATTGCATTGCACTGCATTACATACCCACAGCAGACATGACAGCCGATATTTTGACCAAACCTTTGCCGAGACTGAAGCACTGTAAATGTGTTCAGTTGTTAGGTTTAGTCTAAGTTTATATTTGTTATCATCGATCTAGTCTGTAGGTGTAGGGGTAGTAGTTGTGTATAGATAGTGAATAAGTCGGTGTATATACAGGGTGTCTAATTTTGTTGTTCAGTGTTTTTTATACAGGATGTGTAATTTTATTGTTGAGTGTTTAATGTACAGTTTCCTTTGATATGTCATTATACCTTGTGTATATTTGTTTGTATATAGGGTGTTCATATTGCGGGGGGGTGTTAAAACTCCTTGTTTTCTTAGCAATAAGAACACATATGTTTTCTATACTGACATGTGTCTATATACATTGTTTTACTGTCTCATAGTTGTCACCTTTCGGAATAAACGTATTTAACCACTACGCCTTAGTTTTCTCTCCAAAAATAACTGTTTAAGAGTATTAAAGAGAAATACAAAGTAGGTACACACATTTTATCTCGGGAAAATATTGAAGATTATGTTCTTACATAAAACCCTGAGAGCTTTAGTAACGTTGCACGGCGCGACATATCGGCGGCTGTCGAGAGTGATGTATGTGGTACGTGAACACGGCATGAAATATGCAGCGGCTCATCTCTTAGGCTTTTCGAGCTGCTGCGCTGCGCTAGGATTTAGCCTAATCCTCAGGGGTACTAGCTTTCGCCTTTCACGTTTTAAAATTAGGTTAACGTTATTTAGTTACCTCAACCTTTTACAATATTTCAAGTAGCTCTAGTATATAAGTCTGTGCAATGAGGCATTCAATTTGACCGGCGACATCAAAGCCCCAGGTATCCTTTAAAATGTGAAAGGGTTAGGTGAACACTACAACGTGATTGGTCGTTTAAAACTCATCTGCGTTGAAATAAAACACCTCTCGGACGACCGTATTGTGTTATTTTGATTGTCAGATTGGGGGTAACTCTGGGTGCCTATTCACAAGTGTGAATGAACCTCAAAGTTGGCGAATAATTCTACCTTTTTTATGTCAGTCCAGTTGGTGTCTGACACGCAGCCCATATGAGGGTAAGTAGTTACTACGGCCCACTCTTTTGGAGGAGTATACCCTTAATTAGTATACGTAGTTCTGACTATTACATAGAATATTAGTTAAAAGCGTTAACTTATTCACCATAACACAGACTTGGTCTGCCCGGTCTGGAAACTCCTTTAAGCAAGTTTTAGTTTTGCTTATAATGTTTACGTTACTCCAACGTTGTAAACATGTTGGAGTATGGTAGGCTACGCAGTATCAGTAATGTTGTAAAATATTTGCTTCTT
Source organism: Nomophila noctuella (assembly GCA_958496325.1). Taxonomy (NCBI): domain Eukaryota; kingdom Metazoa; phylum Arthropoda; class Insecta; order Lepidoptera; family Crambidae; genus Nomophila; species Nomophila noctuella. The sequence continues at coordinate 13,053,681 of OY292500.1, read as the reverse complement.
TGTTGTCTTAGTAGTTATTAACGCAATGTTATTAACATGGCCATAAACCTAAATTTATTACACATGTACCTATGATGTAATAACTTAAGAAAAACAATTGAATCACGCGTAAAAATATCTAAACTAGACACTAGTGTAACAGGTTTTTACCTAGTATTATATTTTCACAATAACAAGCTCGTACCGAGAGTAATATAAAATTTATGATCTTGTTATTTTAAAACGATTCGAACATTTTTCGATCCATACATGAGCTACTGTTGAGTCGCGTAATATATCCGAACGACAAACCATTTTCCTCGGAGTGCAGAGCGCATTCAATATTCATCATCTCATTTCTTACTTTTTACGACTGCCCGAGACTTGTAGTTCGCGTTGGATTCCTTCTACAATACCCTGAGTCGAAGCAATGTAGTGATCGTCATGTTTTTCAAATATTTTTTGTTTAATCTTTTAAAGTTTATAGATCAGTCCTATGTACTCTTAAATATTGCATTGCAATATTCTTGTATTGCCAGACTTGATAGGTATTGTTCAATCTCAATTACCTATGTAGGTACAACGAAACTACAGACTTGCGACTTGCGACAAACCACAATAGCTAAGTCTTGAGAGGAAGGGAGCTGGTCGATACCGAGATTCAAACTTCCATTTACCGCACTAAAGCCGCATATCCGCTTTGTTAGCCTTTTATTGATTTTGTATGATCCAAGAAATATTCTCCTACCTTTACCTTATATCGCTTTCTTAAAGTTCAATCACCTATTCCCCGGCGAATCTCTATTGAAAGGATTAAGTGCCTATCTCTTCGTACACTTGTTCGTAAATGTTAGTGAATCTCTACTAATATTATAAATGCGAAAGAAACTCTGTCTGCCGGTCTGTCTGTATGTCTGTCTGTCTGTCTGTATGTCTGACTGTGTCAGTTGCGCTTTCCCTCTTAATCTCTCAACCGATTTTGATGAAATTTGGCACAGACAATCTTTAGACGCTGAGAAAGAACATAGGCTACCTTTTATTGCGAAAAAAGGGCTCTGAAATCCACGCCGACATTGTCGCGGGCAGCCGCTAGTCCTTTAAAGGAACATGAGTAATATGTCTTCATCCCTGACGTAAGTGATTAAGCAATCTCAAGAATGTCATACAATATGAGTGTTGTTTGACAAGTTTCCTGTTTTCCATCGGCAGTGTAAGCATGCCCTGTAAACATCGGTAAACGACACGAATTATTGCCTCCTACTTAGTGGATATAGGCAAATGTTTGCGGCACCGCGGCCGAGATCGATACGGCCTGTATGTTTAGTGGTTACTAAACTCGTATAAATTATAACTAGTGTGCTAGTGTTCTAGTACGGGTAATGTCAAGGGTTGTACGGAACGGCGAAGTAGGAGTAAATAAAAACGGTAAACGTTGGAGCTGCCAGCTGATAACTATGCGAACTTGTGTAATTTTATGTGTGTTTAAGCAAAAGTTGGCGGTGGAATAACCTTTTTGCCGGTATATTAAAATTGTTTGTGTCATAAAATAAGTTTCGGTAATTTGCTCTGTGTTTTATGGCGCTGTTGGTTATTGCGATTATAGAATACTAAAAAATATTGAGAATATTTTTAGATAATCTTGAATTCGTTTTCGTTTATTATTACTTAAGGACAATGACAGATGATTTTCTGTTTTAATATTTGAGAAGTCTGATAATCCGTTGAAATCTTAGCTAACTTAACTTAGTATTGTATAAAAACGTAAAGACCGCCATCTTTGTAGGTAGACAATACGTTTTTAAACAATACTAAGTTAAGTAAGCTAACATTTCAACGATTTAAAAACGGAGACTCCACTAAGATAAAAGCAAAATTTACTTGCTGTCTCAATCCTCAGTTAATTTGTTTTGTAATTACAACAGACAATTCATAGCAATTTCCACGAGCGGGTGTGCATTACACAGCCCGTCCCATCACCCGCGACCGCTTCATCCGATGTGAAGATACTGTTTACACTGATTTATTGCCTCGTGTGCCAGTCGCAGACAGGTGGTTGTATTTATGGTAGAATTTAGTTTCAATGGGTTAAATTGTTTATTAACACTGACCAAAGCTTTCTGGAAAATGTAATTAATTAGCAGCATTGAATGATGTATATAGTAAATACGTGTTTTTATTGTATGAAATTTAAATAATATCTACTATTTAAAACAAAGTGTATTTTTATTATAAAACACTATCACCCAATGACATGTAACCATACTCGTAGCATGGCCAGATATTATAACTAATTATTTAATTTGCACGCAATAAAAAATATTATTACTCACTTTACCTAGCAACTTAATCACACTTGCACTTGCAATCATACGAGTACTCTCAACACTTGCCGTAGCAGGCAGACTATGAACTATGATTTGACTCCCCGCTGCGCATTACCTCCAATCTGACAGCTCCATTACACGCGCGTCACGTGACCGCCGCAGCTCTGTTGCCATTTGCGGCTCACGCTTATTTATTACCGCTCATTTCACTGTTTTTTTTTAAATATTATAGTAAGTGATCACCGTCCTCCATAAGCATCCGAGGCCCTCTTGGACGCGTTGCCCGCCTTTAAGGGTAGAATATGATCGCTTCTTGAAGGTTCTCCTTTCGGATTGGTTTGGGAACACTGCTGCGGGAAGCTCGTTCACTGCCCTTTTGAAGCGGGAAAAGTCACAGACTTTAACTTGCGTCCATGAAAGTTCATAGACCTATCGCAGACATCAAGGTGTCTTCATAGCCAACGTACTAAAATACATCTGACCTACGAAAATAAAGAAGATATTACCTGTGATCTGACAGCTCCATTACAAGGCGCGCGTCACGTGACTGCCGCAGCTCCGTTGCCATTTGCGGCTTGAGCTGATTTATTACAGCTGATTTCCCGAGTCTCTACCCTTTTCTGCCTAAACGTCTTTTTATTCTGTTGCGAGACTACTTACTTGATATGTTGGGGTCTATATTTCTTTATTAAAAAGCAACACTTCAAGTGTTGTGTTTGCTTTTGATGATAATGCTTCAGGAGATAATTTTAGTGATAGATTCTTGAATGAAAGTATGCTTATTCTGACTTGCAATAATGTTCTTAATCTAAAATCAGATTAAAACACATTCTAAGAAGTGCTATAAGATCGTGGTAAAGACGCGAGAAACTCAATTCCTCTTATATCGTCGTGAGAAACTCAATAAAATAAAATTCCCCTGACGCCCCTACGTAAATCACTGCTAAGAGAGGAAGTCTTCTTCTTCCTAGCGTTTACCCCGTTTCTAAACGGGGTCCGCTTTGACCATGATCCAGGATTTGGCAAGTCTGGTTATTACAGTGAAGCGACTGCCATCAGACCTTCGTAACCCATAGAGGGGAACCAGTCAGATTGGATCATGGTTACACATTCAGATCTAACTGAACTAAAGTCAGAAATCACTGAATGTGCAGGTTTCCTCACGGTGTTTTCCCTCACCGCCGAGCTAATGGCACAAATCCACACATAGATTTCGAAAAATTCACAGGTGTGGGCCCGGATTCGAACTGCGGACCTCACGTATGTGAGGCGCCTCTAAAAGAGGAGCTAAGAGAGGTAGTATTGAGAATATTTTCACGAGACACTCCTTCGTCCGATACGTAATAAACCTGTATAATATTTACATTAGCCCTCTCTCGGATTGTCCATGCGTGTAGTGACATTGCCCTTTCTCGGCTGTCAATTTGAAAGTGTCGATTTGGGGTCGAGACAAATCTATCCGGCAACTAGAGCGAATACTCACCCGGACCTGCGTAAATATAACATTTGTTTGGACCAGTTGGGTTCGAGGTCGAAAGTGTAAGGGTTGTAAATGTTTCGTTTTAGAGTTCCATTTATATCGGTGGTCTATTCGTGTTCTTGGTGATGAGAAGTTATAATAGTTTCTATGTTTCTGTAATAACGCCTAATCTAATAAATTAATAAATAAATAAGGGCTCTACAAAGTCCAAAGAGTTTCGCATGATGTGCTGTTGCATGTAAGTTTTTTGATGTTATATGTTTATGTTGTACTCGTAGTTAATAAATACATACTCAGACAAGATCTAAGTAGGGATCGATTTGTAGTTTATAAATCAGATTCGCTAATGTTAGAATCAAAATTTTATTTTTAAAGAACCTTTGTGTCAAGGTACGCGCTCACGCTTGACCGGTTACTTTTAGTTGTTGGAAAACTTTGCTCTTTCGTGTTTACTATTGCTAGAATGGCGATTTATCTGCAGGTAGAGACTGATGGAGGACGTTGTGATAGATATTCTATGGAGTTACGTTAAGGGGACAGTTATTTGACTGTAAGATTGCTGTCTTACACATCTGTCATTTCTTTAAATTGTTCTTTAATCAAGTGTTCTGATTTGTTACAGGTAAGCATCCTTGCCGAATTAACATCTAAAAGGTTATAGAGAGTAAGAACCACAATATTTTAACTTATTCTGCAAAAGAACATTTTTGTATTATTTGCACGTGCTAAACTTTCAATGATACCGTCATCTAATTATGCATTAACATCTATCTCTTCACGACGCGTGCGTTGTGCGTTTATATACAGAATGGACAAACCGGATAATAATCTGGGAAATAAAGACAAAAGGTACAAACATGTATCGTAAAGTAAGCGTCGTTAATCCCGATCACGTGTAAAGCGCCGCGCTGTATCTCCGCTACAGTAGCGCCGCAGTAGCGCTACAGCAGCGCAACCGTCTGTAGCGCTACACTAGCGCCGCAGTAATGGCGCCGCGCGACAATTTCCGCGTCGCGCGGGCTAATTGGACGCGCTGATAGGAAAACGATGGAAATGAAGTTAGTTACGACTGCACAACTCGCCGGCCGCGTCCCGACTGCGACGGATTCACAAGCATGATTTGCATGGATCTGTTGAGATGAGAGTTTATTGGTCGTTTTGATAAACTGCGGGATGTTGTGCTGCATCGGACGTGTTAAGTTAACATATTGATTTAAAAAAACTGTCCTCGAAAGCCTTGGTTGAATTAAATTAATAAGCGATTTATAAATGCGTTTGTTGTTACTCGTTTTGAGTCGAGATCATAATACCTACTCTTAAAAAGTTTTGATAAGTATGTATGAAGCATCAGGTAACGATATTCCTGTTGTTGCCTGTTTCATTCCAATACTTCACCGGTATAATTGAATGTAATTAGGAGTACGAACACAAAGCACAATCCCGAATAAATCAAAACATAAATATCTTATTAGGAAGGACGGACCCAATTGGGAGGTATCATGGCATAATCGTATTATTTTGATGTACGCAAATCGGAGGCAACCAAACGAAATATAATTGGGCGTTAACGCTTTGAACGCCTTCCACGGCAAACGTGACGCTGAAGGTATGTCGAGTTGGTACTCTTCACTTTCAGACGTATATTTTAAACCGGTTTTTTGCAACGTATGAGTAATAGCGCTTATTTAGAGGGTTAATTCAATAATCTAATGGCAGCATCTGTAAAATGTAGATATGTTAGTAATTGTGGTTTACATAAAGGTACCTAAATAAATGTCTTATTTATGTTTTCTTTCAAGTTCTGAAAATTTTAAAATTCTGATGTGAAGTAATAAAGTCACCTCGATGTTCTATTAAATCGAATTGTAATTATATATGTACTTCCTTTAACAAATGTTTATTTTAATTTGTCTGCGATGGCACGGGCAGTCACGGTGTTAAATCTGTTCCCTTCAGACCTTCATTCGCAAGAACAGATATAAATCGAACTGTGGTTCCGATTACAGCGTTAAACCTCTGAAGCTGTTTTTACATTTTCTCCGGTGATACAAATATTCGTACGGAGCGATAACACGGCCGTCTGTGGGTCGCGTAAACCTTAACGGTTACGGGCTACGGGAGCGTAAATCGCGAGGTTCGGCGCGTGAGCAATCGCCGCCGGCCGATGATTATCGCCTTAATGCCACGATCAGGGAAACTGTTATTATTCAATCGATACGGCGGGGTTCGGGCTTCATCCCGCTCCGTAAATTGGAATAAAGTAATCAGTAATTCGTGGACCCTTGGACATAATTCACGCCCAATCTTGATTGTAAGGGAAAGGTCTGTGTGGATACTGATTAAATTTATTTATTTATTTATTTAAATTATCTTTAAGGCAGGAATGGATAAAATTTGTCTTTTCACAAATATGCGTCTTGCGCATAACAGTAAATTCTATTTGGTTTTTCAATTGTAATCGTCAAGACCCAAAATCAGAAATCATTCACCAAAAAATCTTTTGCACTCGATTATTCCGCCATGTCTAAAAGCCACTAGAGCTCTCTAAGTATTTTTATTCCCAGATCGGTACAAATTAACGATAAAACTTCATAATAGTGTTTCTGTAAACAGCGCTGTATCGGATAATTCCGACAAGTGTGGAACGGAAAGAAGTCCGCGTCAGCTAGTCGGGACGCGTGATCGGGATCGCAAACTCGCTAGACGCCGTGGAAGGAATTATTCTTGTGTATTACCAGGTGTCTGCGTGAGCGAGGAATAGTTGTGTAATGTTTGTGTTACTATTTTGTTACGCCTTAGACTTTCGAAATTTCGCCAGAAAACACGCTATTTTAACTAACGTTTCTGGATTTGTCTTCAACTCTTCATGCAGCAAGCACACAAAACAGACATAGAATGTCGAGTGGCCCTGAACATTTTATACCTGCGCTGTTATGAGGACATTCTCGTATTTTGCCCTGCAGTCGTTAATGGTCGAATTGAGAACCTCCTCCTTTTTTGAAGTCGATTGAAAAGGTGGCTGATAATGACGCTTTTAGTACAGTTACCTGAATGTAGTTTAACAAATGTCACCCTTTAGTTATTCATGAAAGCCACCTGTATATCCGTAGGTTTTTACATAAGTTAAAGCTTTTGTGAAACGCCATCATCTAACGATCGATATCTGTGACGTACTTATTCTGTATTATATATTCAACCGTGTTTGAATGACCCGGAAGAGAATTTTAACTAGGGTCTTCCGTTTTATTTGTTTAAATCGGCCACTAGCAGTTCTATGTATTTAAATGGATACAATTAATTCGAGAATAACGTGGACATTAGGCTAAGTGACCCTTTTCCGGGGTTAGTCGTTGTGCTTGAAAACAGTCCGGCCGTGCAAATGAGGCAATACAAACTTCGCAAGCGCTCACGCGGTCATTTTAGCAATTTGTAATCGTATTGTCACAGGTATTGTGACACAGCCGTGTTGCAATCGATAGTTGACAAAATTTGCTGTCACGGTTAAATAGTTTTCAGGTCGTAAAGTTGATAATACCTAACATATTTGGTGTGATTGTCATTTGCTATTAAACTTAGTTATCAAGGTAGAAATTGATTTGGGTCCAATTGAGTAAAAGTCTTTAAATCGTCTTTGACTTTAAATGGAATGCAATTACTTTTTTTAACTCTAAATGGCATATTTTCCCATATTTTAAAACAATTCCATTTCGGTGTTCCTATCCCATTATAAGTCTGAGGATCCCATGCCTTCTAATGCAATCTAAAGTTACCCCGTCGAGAGAGGGACGCCACAATAAATCGCCAGAGCTCCTGATTGGCCTTCCACCTCCCTCGTTCCGTCCAAGAAAAATGCCGTTTCTTGCGACGATTCGCAAAAATCTCCTAAGCGGAAAGGCGGAACGAACTCAGATCCATTGTAATCCAGATTCGTCTGAGAGCATTAACTTTAATCCCGAGTCATTTAAATAAATGAGCTCGACAACGCCAGCCTTTTTACCGATTCCTTCGACGCGAGGAATGCCCGTCCCCACTTGTTCGGCCACTTGATGAATTGTGCAAGGTCACAGCGATGAATCAGGCGCAGGGTTATAGGCGATTATATTTTAGACGTCGGACTAGTGATTTTAGCTGAGGTTCTTTATGAGAATTATGCCCGTTTTCACCATCAACTCTTAAATTTAAAGTATCCCTTAAAAAAATTAGGGGGATCTTTATCTCTAATTTCGTTTTCACCATCATTTAAGGGACACCTTAGGTCTTATGGGACCACTTAAAATTAGGAGCTCGAATTTCGATCCCGTAAAAGATAAGGGACAGTTTGTTTATGTACTTGGCGCGTTAAGTGTAGTTCTTGTCTATGAAATGGAAGGCGAAATAAATGATTTTTTAACCTTTGATGCAATTGAGACTATTGAAATGATTTCTTACCCGAGTTTATATCTGTAACTGATATTCATGCCTTCAGCTTTGCTTCGTTGGTAGTCCTATCAGTTTTTTTTTTAAATACTATGTAGTAGTGTCTTTACAGCTTAAGAGAATCTTGACTAATTTGTCCTTTTCTTCAAGAGAATAGTTTTGTCCCCTTTTTCTTTTCTCAGCCATAGTAGACAACGAACTTAATAAGCGCTACTAAGCGTTACTTCTAAAAACCAGCCAAGAGCGTGTCGGACACGCCCATGAAAGGGTTTCGTAGCCATAAGATGGGCCGACCGCTTGTCACACCATTTAGTAAGGGCAACTGCACGTCATAAGTTGGTCGAGTTGTATAAAAATATCTATGTATGATACAGAGTTCGCTATAGTTTTCGTTGAAAGTACTTACTTGAAGGTAGGTATACAACACATTTTTTTTCAGAATTATTGTAATAGTATTTCAAAAGTTGAGGGGGAGGGGGATGCTCTAATTTTAACTTTGTATTAATATATCTCGAGACTGGGGGGTTTGATTAACATGGCTTCAAGGCAATTTTTCTTGTATTTAAAAATACCTTTTTAACGATACCTCACACGATGGGGTAAGTCGATTTTTTTTTCGAATTTACTTTTCGCTGTATGGAAGGGGGGTAAAAATTTTTTTTATCGATTATTTTAAAAACCAATTCTTGAATTATCAGTATACATCTCCCCACCAATTTTCGAGGCAATAGGTGCAGAAACGACGGAGAACGAGCCAGGACAGACAGACAGACAGTCAGACATGACGAAACTATAAGGGTTCCTAGTAGACTACGGAACCCTAAAAAACTTGGAGAAAATCACACTAATTAGCGCGAAAATACAACTTTCACAAAAGTTGCTCACAACTGTCACTGTCAGTCAATGTCATTGTCAGTGCTAAAAAATTTTTAGGATCATGGTGTACAAGTGTGCAGCCTTAAATTAATAACAGAATTTCTTCGTTTAGGACTTATTTGTGTTATGAAACATTCAAAACGATCCATAATAATATAATTATAGTATGAATTAATTTTTAACTACCCAATAACGATAATATTCCGCAACAAAAACTGGTGACGCAGATTATCGGTAACGGTACGGCCCTAGCAAATTTTGAACGATCACATAACAAAGTAGCCCTTAGCTATGTGTTCCTTTGCATGGTGAAAATGAAGTTAGGTAGGGTACTGTTTTATGGGATCACTAAAATTAAGTAATACTTAGTTAAGGAATACATAAGGTATTAATGGTGAAAACGGGCATTAGACTTCGTTAATAATGGTCAGTGTTTAAAACTTGGCCAGTCGGCGGATTAGTTTTAAATTTCTCACTTGGATGTCTAGTCGGGAGATGAAAAAATGTAATTACTTCATATGTGCAATGAAAAAGGCAGTACAATTTATAATACTTCTCACTCTTAAAATATTTCATGTAAATATGTATTCGTAGCCTTTCGATTCGAAAGTAAGTTTTCAAATATAGAAAAATGTCTATTCCATGCGAACTCGGTAACATAATCTAGGTTTATGGAGGGAACGAAATATACAGTAGAACTCCAATTATCCGAATTAATGGGGACCGGGACCCATTCGGATAATCAAATATTCGGATAATCGGAGTTTTAAAAAAAAATAGCCGTTGCAGAGAAAAAAAGCTACATTTGATATTGCACTATTTTTTTTATTGAATTAAATGAAAGAAACATGATATTTTCACATGATTAAAATATAAATAAAATGTACTTATGTACAAGTTTAGAAATAAAAATCATTGTAAAAATCTTCACGGGAGAAGAATAATAGCGCACTAAGACTTTTTTGGGACAATTTTTTTTCTGAAAGTGATTCGGATAATCGGCGATTCGGATAGTCGGAGTTCGGATAATTGGAGTTCCACTGTAATCTGAATGTAAATTTTTCCGTTTGCAATATCTACAGGGGTGCCTCAGATTTGTTTGGAAATAGAAACTGGGCAGAGGCATTGTACCCACATCCAATCTTTTTGCCGGAACGTAACTCTGCATGTGCCGAATTTAATCCCGTGTTGTAGAAGCCCCATTTTTAATTGGGCATGGTTTGGTCACCGAAATAGCTATATCGGAACTTATTGTTCCAGAAACCAATTTCGCTTCTCTCGATGTGGAGGGTATTTCCTGCATTTAATGGAAATGACCATCACAATAAAACTAACTACGCAGTAATGGTTCACTTCAATTTCGTTAAAATATTGGAAGCGAAAAAAGTTAAGCCATTGTTGTGAGTTTGCGAAATCGTTTCACACTTAATTAAATATTCATACACTTATTTTCATTACAAATATGTCCATTGATTTATTTCTTTAGTAAATTTTAATTGCGTATTTAGTTTAAAGTTCTTTGCAATTATTGTCACCCCATCCCTTACCAAATCAGTTTCATTTTCAGCTCACTGACCGCACTGAGATTTCAAACTACTCACGGCAATTAATACTAGAGTAGACAAATGTGATAAAGGGCAGCAGCTTCACTGGTGTTAGAAACATTGTGGTCGTACCAGTAACATTGTTAGTGGGCTCTCGTTGTCTTCTGTCGCCGACACAGGTTTAATACAACTTTGCGCTTAGGTTCTAGCAACGGATCCGAACGATCCGGTATTAACCGACAAACACTATTATCCGTATAAGCTTGTTCGATGTGGCTGGATTCTTTGCCCGAACCGTTTATTTCTGTCTTGTTTCTGTAGAAAAGATATGGAGTGCTACATTTTATACGTGTACGATTTCGTCAAAGATGACGTGGCCCGTGGAAGTTGAAGGTCCTGGACTCCGAAGCAATGGCCGAGGATGCGACCAGGATGAGCGCTAGGATGATGATGATGATGATCATGATTTTATACGTGTATCTACTACATTTTGTATTAGAGATTTTCTTGAAACGATGCTTTTGCATGTGGTGTTTATCACTAATATCATTCTATGTCCAATTTGTCCGGCTAAGTAAGTACGGCGATTAGAATTTTTTTTTTGTTTGGATAGTCCATTTGACGAGGAAGGCTTTAGGCTATTGGAAATCGAAATCCACGCGGACGGAGTCGCGGGCGGCCGCTAGTTATAAGATAACGATCCAATTGTGTAAATGTAATTTTATGTTATACAGATAAACATTAATAATATTTTTAACCTAACAGCTAAAATGTACAAAACATTTCTTTTATTATATCTAAACAATCCAAACATCAAATTTTCTAACCCGCCAATATAACTCACAATACGAGAATTCTTTTATAATATCTTTATCCTCGTGTTATCGGATCAGTTACAACATTTTCCTTTTCAATTCTTTGCGTCGCTACTTATATTGCTTTAGTTAATCAGCAGCTTTACTTATCCCGTTCTTGTAACCCCGTCTTAATTTCCCCAGTGATCCAATAGGGATGTGATGACGTAAATTGTTGAAAATTGCTGACTGGTATCGAACATAATTAAAAATTTAATACAGCCATGTAAAGTTTTGTCTTATACGACAAGACAAATAAAGTCATCCATATGTAAGAAAACGAAAATGGTGAAGTAATTTACAATACTCAGGTGAGCTCAGCGTTGCCGGAGTCGGCTGTTCTATCCACGGAACCTTTGTCAACAATATTAGTTATGCCGACGATATGGTGCTGCTGTGCCCATCAGTCAGTGCGCTGAACAGACTGCTTGGCATTTGTGAGAGATATGCGCTGACTCACGGTCTCAGGTACAACTGTGCCAAAAGTGAGTTGCTTGTTTTTAAAGCTAAGAGTAAAACATATAAAGTGCCTCCTGTAAAGCTCAATGGCACTCCTCTTAGACAAGTACAGAGTTTTAAGTACCTGGGCACTGGGTCACTGAGTCATTAAAAGATGACTTAGATATAGAAAGGGAACGTAGGGCGCTGTGCGTTAGGGCCAACATGCTTTCCCGGAGGTTTGCGCGATGCTCGAAGGCTGTAAAAATTACGCTCTTCAAAACATATTGTCATACGCTGTACACGTGCAGCTTGTGGACAAATTACACCCAAGGAGCGTACAGGGCCTTACGCACCCAATATAATAATGCATTCAGGAGCCTGATGGGGCTGCCACGACACTGCAGCGCGTCTGGAATGCTAGCTACAGCAGAGGTTGATAGCCTCTCTGCTATCATCAGAAAGCGTATTGCGTCCCTGATGCTGCGTGTACGTGGCAGCACCAACAGCCTCCTGAAGACTGTCGCGGCGAGACTGGACGTGGACAGTGTTATTATGCAGCATTGGACTCGCGTCCAGCTCGTCAAAGACAATAAAATTAGTTATAATTATTTTGTAAACCAACTAACATACCTTGTAAGATAATCTTGTTACTAACACAATATGGATACTGTCCGAAATAAGCGATTTTTATTTTATTTTTTTTTATTTTATTTTTTATTTTTTTAATACTTTATTGGCAATAATTATGCTAAGCAGAGCTAACTTCCAAAAATAAAAACTAAACTTTTCTATTTTTATACGAACTAACACTACAGTTTCGTAGAGAGTAAATATGTTTTTGTATTATTTATTCAAACAAAATTCATGTGTACATAGAATTTAAAATAGTTTTGTGTATTTCCCTTGCACAGAAAAGAAGCTGTATTATTCTTTTCCATAAAATTTCCAATTCCGTGGCTGGTAGCATTTCTGTGGCCAATATAAACTGCAGACAAGCACCACCGGCACATCCCTAGAGCGCAGCCAGTGTCCATTACCTCTTTTGATGCCCTCCGAAGGCGGCGCTTTGAACATTTTTCTATTTCTTTATCATTTCGCGCGGATTTCTCCTCTCCCGTCTACGATTCTTTAAATCTCTCGCCAGTAATAGTGTTATTCCTTCAAGTAAATTGAATCAGTTGCGTTGTAGTGACGGCTTTGAGAGATTTACTATTTGATAGCAGTTGGAATCTTTCATCTGCGGGTTTAAAGGGAATGAATAAGGGTTTTGATAGAATAAATTGAAGTAAGAAAAACTTCGGTGGTAACATCAAAATTGAAAATCAAACGCATTAAAATGACGTAAATTATATATAAAATATTTCTTGAACTTTATTCAAGTAACTTGATGGAAATTCACATCACGCTTCCGAATGTTAAATTATTTGCAGCGGAAACGAAGCTCATAATATATTTTATTATAGATTCTGAATTTTTTAGAGGTCCAACTCTATGTTTATACAAAGGTAGTGAAAGATTTTAAGAGAACGTTTGTAAAATTTTCTTTTATAAGTTAGATCTGATTGTTTTCGTGTTTGTCAATTAACAGTACCGTTAGTTCTCAAGTTTCTGTTAAGTCTGTCGCGATGATCAGCTGTTACTCTGTAGGTCGGTGGCTGACGACCCTAGAGACACGCGGGTTAACTTATTCGATGCCTTCTTGTTTGCAACATACCGGATGATTTGTTTTACGTTTCAAATGTCCTCCGGGAATTCCAATGTGAAGAGATAGGTTTCCTGTAATCGGTTCAATGATTTTTGCACTATTCATACAATAGAGGAGCGAAGTAGGTTCTTTCACTGTACAATGTAGGGCTCAATATAAACAAAATGCTTATATAATGTAATGAAAATTCCTTTCTACGGCAGTCTTGTAAAAAAATCATTAATAATAAGGGCCATTTTCCACTAACTGGAAAATCGTCCATACAAGACTGTCCTAAGCAAATTTTATTAAATATTGAGAATATCTGTCACTACAAAGTAAGGCAATAATATATCTAATTTATATATTAAAAAAGCCCACGCACTTTCCTCTCGGTTTTTGAGTTTTGGAGGGTTTTGTGTAAAATTGTGACAGAGGACTGTTGTAACCAAACAGAGGACTGTTTTTATGAACAAAAACTAGCATTTTTGTTTGTTAAAATAATAAAGTTTTTATTTTTTATGAGCAGTTACGATATGTATTGATGACTTTAATAATTAACGAGTTCTTCATTTTATTTCTGTCGATTTTAATGGCGCCATACATCCTATATTGATCCAATAGAATCAGGTGAATTTTCCTTCTTAAAATTATTCGTTATTTCTGTCATGGCTCTTTTTTTGGCGAGATTTGCAACAGTGCTCTTCCCAAGTCCTTTTACCACCCTTATGCTCGCGATGACTCATATCCGTATGCAATTTTCTGGAAACTTTTTAATTTTGTTTTTTTTTTTTGTTTTTTCTGTCATTTTTTCAATAATTCTTCTTGATTTTGATTGTGAATATTTAGTTGTAAATATCTCAAGCGTTTTTGTTCTAATACTTCTTCATTTTTTTTGACCGGAGTTTTAGTTTTTTTTTTTTTTCAAAATCCTCTATTATCGATCTATTACCTCATTACTCTACAAAATAACGATGTATTATTAACGTTGATGCAGATTGACGCGCTGTCTAGCATGTAAGTCCGTAAAAAACTTAAAAAACCAGTGTCCTTTGCAATGACATGACAGAGGACTGTTGCACAGAGGACTGTTTTTTTCACTAAAAATCTAAATAACACAAAATAATAGAAAACATATCACAATTGAAAATCAGATTTGAATACATACTTGTTTATAAACTATTATAAACAAATAATATTAAAAAAACCTCTTAAAATAGGAAAACAAATACTCGACAGAGGACTGTTCCTACTATCTGCCGAGACGCGTGGTTCACTACCAAATGTGGTGCTACCCCTGAAAAAAATGGCAGCAGTCTGTTTTGCTAAACAACCAAAAGAACTACACACCGGTTGCTTTCTATTTTACAATCGTAATGTTTCAGATCAATATCCGAAGTTAATTTTACACTGGATTCAATTGTTGACAGAGGACTGTTTTAAAAATTTCAGGACAGCCTTTGATCCTCTTTATTTGGATAAATTTCTATTATAGACTAATAATTTATAGTTAAAAAAGATGCTTACAGACTTATTAAACTAAATGATTTTTATTAATTTTATGGATGGCAAAGTTTTTAATATATAGGTATCAATGCTAGTAATTCTGGAAATCGGACATGACAGAGGACTGTTTTTTGAGGTGTTGAACATTTATTTTCTCGAAAACTATTATATTTTATTTCTAAATAAGCGATGGTAAACCAAGAATACCAAATTTATGTTAGTACTAACCCAACAATAAAAATATATAATAGAATTATCTACCTTTTAATTGCTTAGGACATCGATTTACCAGTTAGTGGACAATGGCCCATAAATTAAATTACTACTTACGCGTGTGATTGGTGAACTACATTATACATATATAATTTAGAATGATTTTTATTGATTAACAGTTTTCGAAAAGTAGCATTTGTGATCTAGATTACAAGTGTAACTTTTATTGTAATCTTTTATTACGTAATACGTTAAAATTTTTATAACACAGTATATGAATTGCAATAATAAATTCTTTACATGTTCCATGACTGTTTATGAATGTATTTTGAGGGAATCTCATTTATACGAGTACCTACATTGGAGGCCCTGGGTAGCCATACCCGACCCGTCTTTAAATGCCATATTTTCGTTTATTTTTCACCGAAAAGAATCATTCCCGTAACGAATTGGAATAACTTCATCTGACTTTTAATATAATTACATCTGCTTCACTCGAGATTGCGCCGTAAAAACATTTTTATGTTAGACATAATTCCATGTGGGGCGATACGCTAGTTAATCAAAGACTAGAATTGCTATGTAACGTACATATTCTGGCAAATATACATTTGTAGTGTGGGCCATTACACTGGTAATTAAATTTTCAATTGAATATTGAACACTTGTTTTCTTTTGAAATGACTGTCATTAGAATATCAATGGTGTTTTAAGCATGCTAATTGAATACTGCGAATAGAAACATGAGATGTTAGAAGTGCACCGCTGAATTAATATTATGATTGGTAGATGCCAGCCACAGGATAGTAGAAAAGCTAGCATTATTTATCTTGCTTCATTTTGAGATATATAAAAATTACGATTCTGTTTGTAGAGAGTGAATAATGTGTCTTTTATATTTTAATATTTTTTGTTTTATTGAAATCTAACTCACCTTGTCTTTTGTTTTAGAATAAATTATAATGTTTGAACGCTGCCGCACTGTCTACCCGTATCTGGAACAATAGATGGAATAAATCCTGGGTATTGTTGTTGGTGAATAAAGAAAACAAAAACAGAAAAAGATATCCATTTCATTGAACATCGCACAATGTTTCTTCATGAGCAGTTTTCATTTCCCGTCTGCAGTGTGTTTACAGACAGAACTGCAATGCAAGCGACGCAGGAAATGTAACAGTAGTTATTACAAAAACCGTATTAACGGTGCTCGACTTGTTTTCAAGCATCATTCTTTGTTCAGACACTTTTCGATGAAAGTGTAACTAACGATGAGACACGTGTTCATCTAATGTAAAGGTTATAGTCGGATTTTATTAAAAGTCTGTCAGGTATTGCCTATGAATAAGGTCTTTGAAGTAACGCCTAACGATATTCGGGATACCGAAGCTTATCATACTCTTATTTAAATAAAATGGAAGATTATTCTACTGAGTTTAAGCAATTAAGACGATAGCGTATGTTGGGTATTGCAAACCAGTTCGATCTGGATAAATGCTGCCTTTACTACCTTTGCACGACTGTACATTTTCACTGACACTGTTGTCTTTGATAGTCGACGTGGAAAGACCAGAGCTCAGAAGTCCAGATGTTTTACAATCTCGTTTCTCGTCCGGCGAGATTTAAAGCCGCGTCCGTTCATTTTATTAGTACTTAGAGTTGTTACGAAGAAAGCTGTGCTGTATAAAATAAAATGTATTGGTCAGAAGTAGAAATATAAATGCACTTGTTTTACTATCGCTAAATTGATCAATCAAATGTAATCAATATAAAGTTTCTTAAGCAAATCTATGCTTTAATATTTCTTATATGTTTTGGCTCACTATTATTCTTATTTTGCACACAAACTTTATTTATAACATCATATAACTTATGTGAAAATTAAATAAAGTTTCTGTATAAAAGGTGGTTAGAACATTTAGATAGCGAACTACTGGCTATAAATAAAACAATCAAAGGGTGTAAAAAGAAAATAAAAAATATTGCCATCAAAACTCGAAAGTGTTTACAGGGATATTTCGTATTGATGTTCAAATAAAACCGGAGGAACATAGCGAGGATCGGCGAATAAAACCGGATAGTTGCGTTTTACTCCGATGTGTAAATGTTGTGTTTGAATGGATTCACTCAATCACATCGGACTTTTGATGGATATTTGGACCATGCATATATTACGTACAATTACAATTAATCAGTTAGGGAGGGTATGGGGTTTTAAAGGCAGGCAACGCTTCAGCGATCTTGGGGGCTTCTTGATGTTCATTGGCAGTGGTGATCACTTACCAACGCGTCTGAAGAATATGCATGTACATATGTGTATCTTGGTCAAGCAAGTGGAGGTTCAAAGCTTTAAATATCTTCCACTGCCCATAACGTGCAGAATGTCATCCTTAGAAGATATTTATTAGGAGGAATATGCTCTAAATATATAAAATTTTCTAAATTTCCTAGTTTTCGTATGACCACGTCGTCGGCGCTGATTCAGCGGGTATGATAGATGGGTATTTTAGTCCGGCTATATTTAGAGCCGTGGCCGGACGAGACCCTGGTAATATTTCAACTTTGTGGGAAATATTGAGAAAGTTAGGGAGAAAATAGGCTTTGTTCCGTCGAAGGCAAGGCGTTCGATTCAAACTTTGTTGAATACGGAGCCTTTGAAACGTTCGCGAGAAATATCAATGTATTGTCGTGTGTTTAATGTTGTTGTATGAAACTAAAACTTTAAAGTAATGTGCAATGTTTGCGTTTGAGTTTATTGTTTTTGTGACACTGTTTTATCTGGGTAGCTGAAACTTACGTTCTGGCTACCGACGCCTAAATTGATGTTTATAAAACTATCCGCATTAATTTGTACCTTAAAGTACTGCATCCTATTTACGATCGCAGTAATTTATCTCATGAACGAATCTGATTTTCATTATGATGATGCCAATAAAGTGTTTTATATTTAATTTTCCCAAAGACTCGAGCCAATAGGAAAAAGCCAATAAACTAGGGTATTAACACACTGACTGCAACCGTTTTATAACGTCCATAAAGCTCGCATCGGCCCATCACTGGGACGTATTTTTTAAACAAGCATCAAAATGAAATAAAGGCTCTGTCGTAAAAATGGCGGCGAACGGCGATGGTGGACCGTTTATCAGCTAGCCAAGGATGTCGACTGGGAAATTTCGTGATAGACACGTCTGGATCTAATCAACCGTTAAACTAGCCGTGGTAGACAATCTTGTCAATATGAGTTTCCCGAAAATTCAGTGTTGCGGTTCATGGAATACCACCTTACTTCACTGAATTTTGAAGCACTACTTTCCCTGTGTCCATAAATAGATTTCGACCAATTCCCTACAGTATTAAAAACATTATAAACCTCTAATTCCTCCTATAGTATACCTTAACTTCCCTTATAGCGACTTAATGTTAGCTGAAAATGGTGGTCGCTATGTTTACTCTTATTATAATGTGCCTCATCTAGCCATGAATACTGAACAAGTTTGCCTTCTACCTTACATGACTGATCACACTCTAGACTACATTGTAGCAAGCACATGTGATGTACTTTCTGCTGAAACGTGTCTCGAAATAGCTTTAATAATTTTCCGATATTTGATCTTCTAAACTTAATCCAAAGATCATGTCGTCACAACGTTAACTTTTCTTGAACTGTGAGTGAAAGTTATTCATTTTAATTTCATGGTCTTTGTCGGCAGAGTATTTGCTGATCCCTAAACTTTGTCCTTATTGCGAAAGATACTATTTATTTAAGCCTGCTAAGAGACCTACTTTCAAATGCATTCTTCACAGTTTGGACTTATAATGACATTCTCGTGTTTGTTTTTGGAAAATACATATCTTGATGTTATAATGTTTTCTTAGGTTTACGCGACTGTTCTCATGAAAATTATTCTACTTTCTAACGGGTCAAAATCGCGTTTAGATTTAACTACATATTTTATAGTCATGCGATTTTAATCAGTTTAAAATAAGTTTTATTTCATCTTGCTGCTGGAGTTACGCGATCGCATCAGATATGATAAGATCCCCTAAAAGACCAATATCAACGACACATCACAAACAATTGTGAACCTTAAATGGCATTGGATAGGGCTCATTTCTAGAAGGACTGTCACTCAATGCTAGAATCATTTAAATCCCATCTGTCAACCCTAGAGTGTACAAGCCAATGTTGGTGCAGTAAATTCAATTTGCAAATAAACGGATATTACTCAACGGGCGGCGGGAATAAATCACATCATAGACGGTTTTTATGGATGTAACAAAATTGTTATGTTCTGACAACGTTGGTTTTCTATACCGATGGTCGTGTTTGGTATTGAACGTGAAATCTAATGTGAATTAAGCGAGTGTTATTTCACACCTTATGTGAAAATTGGTCTTTTATATTCAATATACATATAATATTTTTCAAATTCATCAATGGACTGAGACAATCAAATGTAATGGTTCTTCTTATATTTCGTAGCATAGTAATCCACTAGCTTATTTTTTAATTTCTGTTTTGCTTCTTATTCTTGTTTTGGGCTTTCCTCATTAAATCATCTTGTATTTTACCATGTTCATGTTCTTCGGAATTTCAACAATGTTACACCACAATTCCTTTTCACCGTACTTATTTTTATCCCTTTTCAAAACGCAATACTGTCCGACCTTTACAACCAGTCAACTTGAAACTGCATACTTCCTTGAAATTACATTATTATAAAATAATTACATTATTATGCATATCAAAGTTCCACTTTCAGTGAAAACGAAGGAATTATATTCTGCAGGAAAGAAATGAATTTGCATCGACTGCAATTTAACAGGCCGAGGTACTTGCTGAGCTGGCAACCAGATTGGGGTGATTGTGCTGCATCGGAAATGTTGGCAGCCGCACTGAAATATGGGCCGGCCTCGTACTTCATATTCGAATTGGCAAGGGTATTCAATACAATAAATGCAGTGTCCGAAGTGATGACACGTTCATTAATAATTTGATAATATGGATGATTGATGAAACTCTAATGAAAACTTAAGGCTACTATCTAATGGTACCGGTAATCTTAAAATATTTGAATTAAACCTGTTTTAAAGATTAAGTCCATTCTACTGGAGTTAACTAAACTATTGACCCCTCTTAGTTTAACTACCCGTTAGTACGCCGTACCTGACAGGAAATTTGGATAGTGCATTACCGGGGAATATGCAGCGCGCGCGCTCCAAGCGGAGGTGCGGAGAAACTCGATTACGCACGCGGCACTCTCGTTGGGTTTATATTTTTAGTGCATCGGGTTTCTGCCGATGCAGTCGCGTAATCGCATTAAAGTACACAAGCTGAAGGGCAAATGGAATTTGACGTGGCCAACCGGCCAATGTTGCCATTTCCATTAACACAATCAAGTTTGCACGTAATTTTATTAATTTGTGAAACGGAACGCCTGGAACGGGCGGAGCTTAATTAAAAACGTCCCTGCATGCTCGGAATGTCTCGATAGTAACGGATATCCAATTACCACAGTTGAAACTCAATTTTCCAATTGTATGGTACTGTTTATCTGTCCATTTTGAAATGGGCAGTTAAACAGCAGTGTCTTTACTTGTTGTCAGAATTATTTATTGGATGACCCTTAAGGGGCCGTACTAGTCCAAATTGCGTTAGATAATTGGCTGTAATTTCTATATTATTGAAAACAAGAGTTTGAAATTCGGATATAGCAAAGTTCAGGACTTACACTAGGACCCATATTCAACGAAAACACGATTGCATTAAATTTTCTCGATAGAAAAAAATTGCAAAGTTACCTCTAAATCACCAAAAGAATCGTCATTATTCAGGTGATACAGTAAAACAAAGCTTGAAACTTTTTAATATAAATAATCATCACATAAAGCGAGGTTTATACTTCTTTTTTTTTCAATTACTAATAAAATCATTAAAAAAAGACTAAAAACTATAAATATTTATCACGCTCGGCCATTTTCATTTAATTTTCAGTCCGGCTTCGGCCTTCGGACGGGGGGGCTGTGTCGCTCGTCGTCGCGTGAAACAAAAGACGATCACATGCCATTTTTCAAACCTACGTTCGAGTGTCTCACCAGGGTTGTCGATTTAGACAATGCTATCGTGGTAGTAATATTTATGTATGTAGATGCTCTGATGTTTCAAATATTATAATTTTATGTTTGGATGATAATCAAATACAATAAAATTATAAACAACAAATTGGTTTCATAGAGAGAACATAATATTCTACGATTTCGAAATTAGTGAACGCATGGATATTATTTTATTTTAAAGTATGCATAATCTCTAGCTTTCGAGGTGCAAGGTTCGATTCCAGGTTTGGGCAACTTTGTGTCGGTTTTTCCGAACACTGCCCGGTTTTTAGATCACAAATCTTTGTGAGCAAGCGTGTTGTCTAAGCCAAAACCCATCTTTGTATGAATAATATTTTTCAAGTTTAATCAGGAATACTACTGAGTGGAAATAAAATATATGGATTAAAAGAATATTGCTGTAAATCTCAAATGCCTAATGTAGAACACTTATTTATTATGCGTTGATTTAAATCCAAGCCTGTCTAGGCCAAAAATGTTGTCTTTTTCATTTATAAAAATTACTTGAATGGCAGAACAGCAGATCATTGTTGCCAAAATTTACAGTAGGTTAAATTAAAAGAAGAGCAAGAAATAAAGATTCTGATTCTGAAAAAGAAAAAGAAAAATTGTCCAAGTACCAGAACTAAAACAAGTAAAGCACCCATTTTGTGGTTAAAATAAAAATACTTATCAGTTACATCTTATCAAGATTACATGAAACTATAATAAAACAAATTGATTCATCAGTCGATTTAGAGTTTCTTTTGCAATACTTAAAAATATGTTGTTGCCTAACATTGGCCAAGAGTTGTCAAATCTATCAGATTTGGTTACTGGTTCAAAAACGGGACTCGAGGTGAGCCTCGTTAAATGTTCCAATTTTTAATTACTGAATATTAAAACACCGTTTTTTCTGTGTCCAAAGTTTAGTCCCTCATTCAAATTAATGTTGTTAATAACCTCTTTTCAACAATTGGTAGACTGTTGAACATCGAATGTAAACAACCGCTCACAGGACAGCACGTAACATTATATTTCACAACATCCCAGACATTGATCTAACTCTAGTTTTTTTAAAGGACTGATTGTTTAAAATTATCTTTTATAACAACAATATAAGTATAGTCATATATTTCAAATGCAGCAAGCTTCAGGACTAGTGACTATATTACTCAAAAACACGATTGCGTGAAAACATGCAAAGTTGACTACAATTTATCTTAGACGATGCTATAACCTGCTAATACTTTTAAAAGAAAGACTATTTTATGGATATATGTAAGGGATGTTTTTGTGACCAGCCAGAGCCTTAACAGATTGGCAGTTTGCAAATTTGACAAATTATGCCTCAACTAACTCACGTATATGAGATGGGTCGTAGGTAATAAGTACCTATCATTCACATTTGAAATAGTTAAACGTACATTCACTGGGTAATAATGGCGATAAAAGGCGGTATTATGAATTTCTGATTGCACCTTCGGCCTTCTAGTTCTAGTATCTTCATACTACCAGCAAATTTGGGGATTTGCAGCACTCAGGATTTACTATTTTCTTTGGTAGTCTGGTAAAGAAGGGTATGTTCATGGATCACTCCGAAACTTGGGTATATGTATGCATATTATACATTAAAATATCGAGTTTCAAATTTGAAATACCATACACATACGATTATAACACCCAGACTAGGACAAACAGCATGTTCATGCACACAATTTTTTGTCCTGTGCGGGAATCGAACCCGCGACCTCTTGTATGATAGGCAACATATTGACCATTACACAAAGCGGGTCGTCATATATAATTAAATAACTCTTCATTTATTTCATTATACATATATGATATATTTTTAAATTTTCGCAGTACTTTGTTTATTTGCCGTTAGTATAATAAATAATAAATATTTCACAACATCACATACATTGATCTGACTCCGTGTTAAGTAGCTTAAGCACTTGTATTACAGATATCAGAATCAACAGTGGTATTACAAATATACTTAAATAGATACATATAACACCCAGACCAGGACAAACAGACATGGTTATGCACACAAATGTTTGTAATGTGCGGGAATCGAACCCGCGACCTCTTGTATAATAGGCAACATCTTGACCATAACACCAAGCGGGTCGTCAAATATGTATGTGACAAACAAGTTTATCACATACTATCGGCACGTCCCGGCTTCACACGGTGGGATAAAAGTGTACTTAATAGAACTAATAATAGCCTATGTAATCCTATCTGAGTTAGTAACAATAAAGCTCTCTAATGTAAAAACAAGTTTTGAAATCGGTCTATTAGTTTTTTAGTTTCCTCGTTGCATACAAAAATACAAACCTTTGTTCTTTATAATATTAGTATAGAAAATATTATTGCATTCTATTCTTTTTAAAAGTTTAAAAGAGATGTTCACGAAAATCGTACAAAACCATATTTTTGGGAACCCTATGTGTTGGAGATAAAATATGTTAAATTTCAAATTTCGAATATGATTCCGCGCGATCATTGACTTCGCGAAATATTTGTGCGGGGCATGAGGAAGTGGGGGCAAAATCGAACTTGTCATTGGCCTAGTACGGGGCCTTAATTTATTGTTATTATTGATTTTGTTCATGCAATTGAAGTTCGATTAAGTGGAGCAAATTCCATTCTTGTAAAATAAAAGCAATTGTGTGCACGATTGATGGGTTAGGTAAGGTATCAAATAAATATCATAATATGTATTAAAATCACTGATAATGACTAAGGAGATGACTTTTAAAATAACCGTGCTCTAATTCGTATTTCGATTTATGTAAGGTAATGAAATGTTATATCATCTTGTGTATATGTTTCCCGGGTAATATCATTTGCGGTGTTGTCTTAAGTACCCTTCTCATGGATCGTGCTAGGTTGTTGCACATCAGAAGCATCATTAGCCCCGCCCCTAATGAGCGGTGCGGTGAGCGCTGACACTTGCAACCGTTTCATCCTAATGTCTGCCTAGACTTGTGGGAAACTTGGTCGTTTTGTTGTTCCGTCCAGTGATCGTTTAATCGGTGTAGAGCCATATGTTATGGGAAAAGAAATATCCGGAAACAGGGCGTTTTACTTGAGTTTATCATATCAAGTGTCAAATTATAGAAAGTGCATTTGTTATACATTGCTCCGATATTAACTGTCAATCTACTCGTTATTACAATAGAGAAAAGGTAGCTTTCCACGTTTCTTAACTGATATTGAAATATTTGTCGATTTCGCCGGTGGCCATGTCTTGCTGATTTAACAGCACAAAATGACAGTTTCATAGTTTTACTAACAAGATTCGGGAGTTTAATGCACTTCCCATGTTTTTAAGTTAAATTATACTTAAAAATAGTTAAGCTCTCTTCAATGTACTTTCAAGCCGGCAGCATGCCCAAGGGAATGTAAATGTTAAACATCGCTTAAACTTAACTAACCCTTTATTGAGATGTAAAAGCAAGCACACGCAAGTTGGTAAAGCCCCGTCAGTTCTTAAAGCAGCGCAAACTCGTCGCATTTGGCATTAATAAGTTGCGACTAAGTTGGAATATTAAGCGGGAGCTCCCGAGGGTAGCGCGGGACTGCTTAGCTCCGGGACGAGCTGATCGCTTCTGACAGCCTCTGATGTGCTTGGGCGCAGGAGTATTTGAGAAACGTTTTATTAAATGATGATAAAGTGCTGAAGATGTGACAAGCGGAGCGAAGTAAAATGCGATTGGGAAATAAATAATTGCATTTGCCGAATACGAACATAACCCTTTAAAGTTACCTTGTACAAGTTGTGGAATATATTTTTGTTCCCGAAAGGGTAAATTGATCTTAAATAAATATTTTTTTGTTGGTTTCCAAAACTTCATAGTCATAAAATACGTAAAGAATAATTTTCAGTCCTTACCATTTTAACCGACATTTTTGTACATATTTTATGAAGAAACACAAATTGAGAAGAGAGTCTTCAAGTTAGATTTCAACATCTGCGAGGGACTTAAAACTTCATAATTTTCGATTCTGCGAGACTTTAGATTTCACAAACTCGTGGTCATCGCCGCTCATAATAAAAACATGGCAAAAGTGGACCTTCTTTTTAATTTTCCGCTCCCGAAGATTTCCTCATAATTTCCAAGACGGAACACGAAGTGATAGAATAAAATAAACATTGTGCAGCAAGAGTCCGTTGTAAATCATTCAAAGTGTACGTTTTTACGCGGCAACTTTGAGAGCGGAGCGAGCGAGCAAAACAAAGCGAGCGGTCTTTATGGCGCAACAAACAGAAAATCGTGCGCTTCATTTCAATGTGCTGTTGCCGTTTCGGTAATTTGTGCGAACCATTTCAGATATTTCGGAGAGGATTTGGAACATTTTATTCGCATTTACAGCTGTGCGCTTATGGAAGTCGCTTTCGACACAAAATAAATGCCACATGGATTTCGCGAAGTGTATATGTGACTTAACAGGAAATCACTACAATTGACAGGCAATGTTTTGAACACTTTAAAATATTTCATCTGTTGGCAACCCAAAACAGTGATATAATTTATTTTAAGTGCTATTTAAATTGTCACTAAAGTTTCGGAATTGAAACAGCACGTCGCACTATTATAGAACGAAATTGCCTAACCTTTACTTGGGGATTGTGGAATGGGGTTAGGAGACCTTTATATAAATACTTCAATTAAAATGGAATGGGTTTGATAGGTATAACGCAAAGTTAAGAGACCTAAACCACAATCTGATTGAGGTTTCTGCCCTTTCTCTTTGTCTTATTAAGATGTGTGCTTAAGTTAAACAAATTGAATTAAAAACTATTATATAACTGAATAGCGGCCGCCTACGACTTCGCCCGCGTTAATTTCGATTTCCTCACACATAGTATTGTGCTATAGCTTTAAAGCCTTCCTCGACAAATGGTCTATTCAACACAAAAATATTTTTTTCAATTTGAACTATTAGTTCCTGAGATTAGCGCGTTCAAACCAACAAACAAACTCTTCAACTTTATTATATTATTAGACAATGTGTATTGGATGGGTGGTTTATTTCTCACTTATCGTGTCAACAGATGATGGATATGTCAGGGCCCAATTCTTGAGTTGATGGATTTTGTTTCATTATTTACCAATTGCCTTCTCTTAGCAAGATGTACTATATTATCCGTTTATTCATTCTTATCAGTCATTCTTTTTACTCACTTCGCGCAAATGCTAGAATGGGTCTGAACCTGTATTCGGAAAAGGAAAAAATATTTGAAATACTCAAAGTCAAAGTCAAAGTCAAAGTAGTTTATTTTGCAATTTGATTTACAAAGAAATTCTTTTGCACGTCATATCTTTTTTTACCTACCAGCACTTCGACGTGAATGGCCTGCTGAGAAGAAGTGCCGCAAGAAACTCAACAGTTTGCCTTTTTTAAAAATAAATACAATTTGTATAAATAATTATTTACATGTCATCAAAATAATAAAATAGAAAAATCATGTCATTTAAAAACAAAACAAAAAAAAACATATAACTACAAATGTAATAAATTAATAAATTAGACAACCACATGCGCAGAGTGGTAAGAAATTGTCAGGCCCACAAATTCTTGTCGATATCATTTAAATAATCTAACTATCTAAAACTTTCAATTAGCAACTACGTGTACCTGTGTGACTATTTGTGTAACTATTTTCTGCTGTTGTAATTTTGATCTTTATCGCCTCACTTGGAATGCTGCATGAAGTAAATATTTTTCCACATTTACCTCCCTTCTCGTACTCGACCGAGTGTTCTCGGCTTCTGGCCGGCGCCATCTTCGTCGTGTAATGTAATCACTCTGCACCCTGTTGACGATGATAATATTATTTTATTCCCGGCGCGACAACGCGCAGGGAATTATTCCGCTGCAGGGAAACAGACGACTGAGAGCTGTTGTGGTTTGCCCTTTTGCTCTTTCCTTTTTCTTGTTTCGTTGTGTTTATTATTTTTTTATGGACGGTAGTTGACGGCTTCCGTCGAGTTAATTTTGCGACGTTGTTAATATAATTG
This sequence comes from Nomophila noctuella, assembly GCA_958496325.1. NCBI lineage: Eukaryota > Metazoa > Arthropoda > Insecta > Lepidoptera > Crambidae > Nomophila > Nomophila noctuella. Next base: position 13,026,233 of record OY292500.1, on the reverse strand, counting down.
AGTTCTGCTGGTGCTTTGATTTGCTTAATTTAACAAGCCAACATTTTAGATGTTAGCATCAAGGCTTTCGAGGTTTATTTTAAACTAGCTGCCCGCCCCGGCTTCGCCCGTGGTACTTACTTACATGTATTATACATACAAACCTTCCTTAAGAATCACTCTATCTATTAAAAACCGCGTCAAAATCGACTTTGTTTTATACTATGTATTGATTCTAACAATACCTAAACGCGACTGAATGCTTCTATGGGATACGACGTTGGTGAATTAACCGTCATTCAATCAGAATGCAAAATAGCAAAGCCAACTCTCGTGATTACATGATACTTATCATTGTCTTACGAGGTTTAGTTCGGAACGTAGCTCATTCATTAAATAATTGTCTTTTCCTTCCGTTTGCCGTAATCCCGTACTTGGTTGTGGTTTTAATTACTTCTCTGACTCCACAGGTAGCAACGATTGGTTTTCCGAAGTTTGTACAGGATGTTAAATCAAGTACGATTCAGCTATGGGAAAAAAACGTTAAGATTATGGCTGTTAATGATAACATCTGCCGTCTTTTGCTGTAAAATATTCCAGCACTTGCGAGCGTTCTTAGATCAAAACAATGGAAAGTTGCCTTATAATTCTTAAATTTCTCGAATATTCCACAAGATTCCCGACCGACTTTGTCCAAGTTTCCTTGACCCTCGCGCTACAAGATTTTCTCCTTTAACAATAACGAAGATTTCGTTGGAAATTTATATGCTTAAAATTGTACGCAGTGTTTTTTACAAGTGAAGCTAATTTATAACTCGCCCGGTGCCGTGGTGCCGTGAATATCTTCCTGCAATTTGTCCCCGTCTGGGTGTTCTGAATCTACGGCTTTGGGAACTTTTGCCTGCGTTTTGCATTCGCTGTTTGTTAAGCCCGGATATGTTAATCATAGTTGTGTTTATCCCGTAGATTTATTTAGTTCCCGTGGGGGTTTATTTGTACGACTGTGCTGGAATGATTTATTATTTATGCATATCTGCGTTTTAAACTTCAGTGTAGGTAAAGTTTTGCACCGTCGTTGTAAAGTTAGAATATTTATCTAACAGATTCATACAACGTTATTTTATGATGATAAAAATATCTGTATTTCGTGTGTTACTACATATTGATTTTAAATTACGTAGAATAATTTCCACCATTAGGTCGTGTGTAGTGGACAAGAACTTAATAATTATGTAAGCATTGTAAGCAATCTATCAATAATATCGTTGCAAGACATATCTTGCTTCTCTGTTTTCATAAAATAAATCATATCATCTTATGACTAATTCGTTCGCTCTAAACAATACTATACATTGATGCAAAACAGAGTCGAATCACAAGGCCTCCAGAGACTACAGGTGCCTAGGTTCCGACCACAGGCGTAGGATTATGCAAATGCCCTTCGGCTGAGTAATTGAGGCCCTCGCCTCGCCTACGTCATAAACCAACGACGACATGTTAGCTTGAACACACCCTCGACCGGAGGTAATCCACTTTGTGCGCCTACTTGATGAACACTCGCAACTTAAGCACCTGCCTAGTCCTTTTTGAGCACCGATTGATATTTTTGCCAAACTATTTGACATTTTTGGCAACCCTAAAATATGAAACGCTACTCGACTAGGCCGGAAAGTGGACTAGGCCGGAGGCTTAAGTTGCGAGTGCTCAAAAATTGGGTGCTCAAGGGGATTTCCCCCTCGTCCGCATTACCATAACATCTAACCCTTGCCTTAGTGATGGATGGCAATCACCAAGGGACCCTATAACCGTAATCGACTAAGATTACTGGGATAAAGAAAGGTCGTATTGATTACTGTCGTAAGTTTTCTACAAGTGCCCACTTATTTAAAGTGTGGTAAACTGTAAAGTAGCAAATAGAGACCAATACTTGCGAATACATCTCAAGAAATTGTTAGAACTTAGATTTCAATCTAAAAGGAAACACTCAGCCTATTAAATCAAGACTACACGAAAGCCGGCAGTATTGTATCACAATTTCCCGCGTAAGATTTACGCGGAAAGCATTACTTAACTGGAGGGTCAAACGATCAAACGATCCACAAATTATGTTTAGTATACAAACAAGAAGATTTAGTTTACATAATATCTTCGATTTTATTAACGTTCCAAAGCTTTATCGTCTTATCCCTTTTTGCGTACTTATAAATGATTGAAAGGTATTATATGAGCTGTATGAGTTGTTCGAAATAAAGAATTATTATTATATTTTTTTTATATAAGATTTTCTCAGTCAATATGACCGATTATTATATTATTCATGTATTTTTATTCCATGGCCGCGAGCACTTTGATAATAATTTTAGAACATTGTATTCAATTTAGGCAACGTCTTTGTTTAATCAGCTTATTATTTATTTCATTGCTCCCTCGGGCTAGATGGATGTTTTGTTAACAATGATAACGATATTAAATACCTAATTATTTTCGAATTAAACATAAAAACCGTTTGTTTGATAAAGAGATGTTCTTGTTAGTTAAATGCTATGAGTGACTTTTCTTTTTTTGTTCCAGGTAAGCGGTTTTCTTGACAAGCTGATGATGTGAGAGCTTTTGAAGCGGGAAAGCGGTAATGTGGTTAATGTTGTGTGAATGATACAATGTGAATACCTTATGCTGTCATCTGAATAACTTGAAAGGAAGTCGTCAACATCTTCCTTCCAGGTTTCAATGAAAATTTATCAGAGTATCCGACTTATAATGCTAAGACTGAATTATACGTTACTCATTTTAGTATAAATTCTTATGGCGTTGGCGTGACGAAAATAAGTTGACTATTTTTCACGTTTGGATAACTACTACATAATATGTTTGAGTTAAAATATCAATTCTTTAATATCACCTTTATCGCGTGAAAGCTTATTCAACACAAAGCTATAAAATTCCTTCCCGATCCTAAACCCGGTTCCGGATTAAAATGAATCAATCCCATAATATGATGGGATTCATTTCATTCGATTTATTAAAGCGATAACTTGAAAATGGATTGGTTAGGATTTTTAATTAAATGCAAACTAGGTCTCTGTCTTAGACTGTCTTTATCAATATGTATATTATGAAAGGGATTCTTAAAGCCAGCCTTCTGAGTGTTTTTCTTTAAGATCTTGGCGCCATAGTTTCAGAACTTAAAGGTTTGGTTATTATTTTTGTGAGTTTCAAGTATCTAGATAATGCTGATGGTGCTGAAAATGAAAGACGCGAAGAATGCTTTTCTACTAAATTACTAAAGTATTCCTCGCTCAGCACAAGCTTAAGATTAAGAAACTTACTTTCTCACTCGAATACTATTCGAGAACGGTCTGATGTCTTTACTGTCGTAGAAATGAATGATCGTTTACCATTTATCGAACTGCAATATGATTGTAGCGAGTATTTAAACCGTGGCTAGTGTGACAAGTCCATTAGCGCCAAGGGTTGGTCTCGACTCGGGACTTTAGCACACTGGACTCTGTCACATCGGCCTCTCGTGTACATTACTTTTTCGAATGTCGAGTGGAGTTAAATCGTAGTTTCTGTCTTATGTTAAGTAGTGGTCCGATAATATATTCTTACACAAACAACAGTCGAAACAGTGAATAATCGAATGCCATTTATCCGAATACGATGTGATTGTAGACCACGGCTGGTGTGACAAGTCCATTAGAGCCGAGGGTTGTTCTCGACTCGAGACTTAAGCACACTGGACTCTGTCACATCGGACGTTGCTAAACGATGAAAATTATATTTTGTTTGATTTAGATTTACTTTTTCGAATGGCAAGTGAACTTCACTCGCGTTATGTGTGGTCTGGCAAAAGACTCTTGAAATGGACATGATATTGAAATCATTCTTGATATTACATTATGTTCTGTTATGTTCTGTCACACTGCTAAAGGCAGACAAAAACTCTTAAGTATATTAACTGTTTGCATTTTATCTCTTTATATTACTACTATATTTAAAATTATGCTGGAAAGTATAACTGTCAATTGACTTGCTTGGCGAATGTTTTAACCTCTTTTACTTTACTGAGACTGAATTCAGAATGTCTCTTTTCGTAGGTGTTTGAAAACCAATCCGTGTGGTTGGCAAGAAAATCGATTGAAAAAGAGTTAGAAGTCTGTGAAATTGGAGAAGTGAAGCTAATGAAGTTCCAACGATCAGGAAATTACGTCCATATTGGATGGATCCTAGAGTAGCCATCTATAAGATTGGGATTCCTTTGTCACGATTACATTGTGATTTTAAAAAAAGGTCTTTTTATTTTGCTGCCACGGGAAAGGCCGTTGGCCGTTCTATTAATATTTTTTTTATAATATGAGTAGTTGGAATTCACTCTTCAATTTATTTATATGTACAAAAGACGTGGTTTTACTCAGTGCATAATGGAGTGCTTCGAAGACAAGGCACTTACATTATACTACAGTTAACGTTTCCTCTATGGGTAAACACTTAACTTCATCAAAATATGTCAGAGGTCGCTAATAAAAATGTTTGCGGACGGTCACATCACACTTAAATGTTTGCATGCTCCGACCTAATTGTATTAACACTTCCGACACAAACCCAACTATTGACCACAATAAACATAAATATTGAATAAGGGGAGATCGGTGAAAGGGATCAATCTTCACTAGGGCCGGGCCCTCAGTGCGCGGGCCCATCACTTTGACCCTCATCTTAAATTTGACCCCATCAATTTGATAGCAGCCTCCGCTGAGCGGATAGTGCTCAATATGTTTGCCGTGCATCAGAGATATCTTATTCATCACGATCCCTCGGGTAAACAAATGGAAACTCAACACTGTACATATAGCGTTTGAGAGGGGATTTTCTGCAGATAGTTCAAGATTACGAAAAAAACAATTCAGTTAATCAAAAATAAATTGATTGCTATTTTTGTTAGATTCACTTATTTTAAAATCTTCGTTGATTTTTCAATATCAAAAAGAGTAATGCGATTTGTAAATAAAGCATCCCATTACTTTGAGCGATCATGCGGTGTAACCGCGTATTTCTTGAACACGTGAACGCTTCCCAGCACCCAGGCAGTAAAGTTGCGCAATTGTAAAGACCCCAAGAGAGCAATCACAAAGCCCGATGTCGGGTCGGTGCGCCAAAAACTCATCCAAAATTTAGCAGCAAATCAACTCCGCGCCGCGCCGCCACGCAAAAAGTATTTCAATTAAACAGCGTTCCCGCCCGTATTATACACCCACCTGTCTGAAAGGGGGTGGTCCACTTTGAGCACCCAGTTTTCAAGAGCGACCGCACCTGAGCTCCTGGCCTAGTACTATGAGCACTGATTGATACTCTTGGCAGGGGCTCAAGAACCAAAACTCAGTAGGTGCTCACAGTGGTCTAGGCCAAAGCTCATGATGTGGGTGTTCAAAGTGGATCTTCTCTTTGAAAGTTATCCACCCAGAGTGTAGGGAACCAAGAATAACTAAGATAAGATGCTGGCCGTAATAATGTTATTAATAAAGCTGTACAATGCGTACATTGTACAAGCATTCCACGAATTCTGGCGTGTGGAACTCCTAAAGAAAACAATTTAATATCTGAAATACGTTGTTTAATTGCATGTTCGGTGAAATTGCTGAAAAAGTGGTCGCTACAGGTGTAAGTGTAGGTTGTTGCGTTCTTGTGTCTACTGAAATGCCATGGACAATTTTTAATGAACCCTTTTTTAATAGGAACGGCACCCTTTCGAACTAAATAAAGCCTTATCTCGAACTAATTTTATATAGTGTGCTATGAAAAATCATGTTAATTGTTAGTCCTACCACTGTTTAAAAATAACGTATGAACATACGTTAGTTATTTGTCATATAATTTGGCAGTTGATATCTATTTTGGTGTTTACTGAATAGTTTAGTCTAATGTTTCAATTGTTTAATTTGAGTCGTAGGGCCATAATAGCAAGTTTGATTAATTAATTAACAGTTTCCTGTCGGTGAAATCACGCATATTATTCAAAACAAACCCTTTCGCATGTCTATTTACACATTATTGATTCACATGCCTCATTTAAACTGGTATGTATGTATGTATGTGGTACATATAACTTTACGTTGTGACAGGCACATTGTAGTATTTACGTACGGTCGCGAAGTATTTTAATTAAAAGAGAGGTTGCGTGACCGCAGCGGCTTACGCAAACGAATTAATGCCGTCAATACGACTCGTGATAAAGGTGACTACGGAATTAGAAGAGGTTGACTTGGTAAAATACAGACAATTTTGTACAAAAAAGTTGACAGCGAGCGGTAAAATTTTATCATTTGGAACTTGCTAGGATGTTGAGTATGTCATCTAACATGGATTGTCCATTAAAGCTTAACATAAATTTTATGTATCACTTATTTATTCAAATAAATTAAATTGGAGACTAAATACGTTTCACTAAAAAGCTATTTATCTTCTTTGTTATACATGGTGATTGCTTATTTGTCTTGAACTGCATGGTTTAAATTAGAAGTGAACTTGCCTGCACAATTATAAGTTAAACTCCCAAAATATTCATGTCTATTATTTCGCATGAAGGTTCCTTTTTTATCACTCCTCTGTTCACGATCGTAATCATCATTCAACGAAAATCATAACAGACTAATGCACCCACAAATTCATCCCCTATTTATCCTTTTATGATCATTACATTCGAAACGTTTCCGTAGCAAATGAACGGTTTAAACCGGGCATTAAATCTGCCTCCCGAATAGTGTTGTTGGTATTGGGATAGTCTATCGATAGTTGTTGTATCGTGACTTCGTAAAACAGTCATACTAACGATAGTGGTATAGTAATTATTGGAATATGCAGAACTATCAATATATTTTTCAGGGAAATTCAACGATACCATTGCTTAGTTAAAATAAGTTTAATCAGAAGGTTGTGTGTTCACGTGGGGTCCCACCAGCCAGTTGTGGGGTAATATGAATGCAAAGACTGAACTTGTTATTTGTTTTACTCGTACAAGTAAATATTGCACACAGTCACACGGTCTACATAAGATAGTTATAATAAAGATGCTTACGATAACTGATAGCTATTGTAAGTACCAATGGTATTGCAGAATCAGATTCTTGTTTAGAGTTTCGACAGCATAACGGATCCATACGATCAATTTATCGCACAAAATCTATCGCCATCGTAACAACACTACGACGATACCCCGGGCCCGCAGCGACGATATCAAATAATATTTAAGAGAGGAGCCGATCGCTCTGGTTGTAAATTTGTTCGATGTTTCTTGCTCGCTGGTTTTAATGAGATTTGCTCTCGAACACGGAGGTAGGGGGTGTGATTATTTTAATTTACAACACTAGTTTTGCGTACGAGATTGCACCCGTTAATGAGTTCTGGTATTTTCGGACTGTAATGTTGTGAAATATATGGCACATATCATATTTTTAAATTATCATTATAGTTTTTTCCGAATATAATGTGTGAAGCCCTTTAAGAATAGTAAGGGTATGATTTCCCATCTAATTCTTTGTATATTAATGTCTCATTTATTTCTCATGTAACATATCAAATGTGTATGGTTGGAACCCTTGTTCAAACTATAAAGACCTAGGTCTTAGTTTAAGAGCGTGAGCTAATCCTAGCTCCGGTGGTTACCTCACGTGATATGGCGTCATTCAGGCGTGACGTCACATCGCCAATAACACTGGTCAACACTGATTTTGCCACACGAACTTTGATAGCTAATTTTGATTTATCAGTCTACCCTTATTATTAAACCATAGCTGTCATAAGTCTATTAGCCTCACATTTGTTGTGATACGGTGATACTCATAACTAGTACTACGGCAGTAAATAACAGAAACGCTAACAAGGAAATCCTTTCAAAAATATTTGTTGTTGAATTTAAACACTTTTTTGTGATTTATATGTCCCTGTGAATATGTCGAGGAAGTGTAATAATAATCTTAACTCTTTTTGTTATGTCTGCCATGAACTAACATTCAAAAAACAACGGCGAAATATTACGAATCCTGGCTGTGTTGGAGTGTTATCACCAACTAGCGGCCGCCCGCGACTCCATCCCCGTGGATTTCGATTTTCAATAGCCTTCCTCGTTAAATGGACTATCCAACACAAAAAGAGTTTTTTAAATTGGTCCAGTAGTTCCTGATATTAGATCGTTCAAAGAAACAAACACTTCAGCTATACATATTAGTAAGTATAGATATAGATATTTTGGTTTTTCTGGTCCATCAAGACAAATCCTGGGCCCCACACATGTCTGTTGCATAATGTGTGTGAAAAAAATTAACTGACTGGAAGAAAGGCGCACAACCTATGCCGTGTGCTGTACCCATGATATGGACTGAACAGCGAGATCTCGTTTCAGATTGCTATTTTTGTCTCACAGACATAAAAAGTATAAATTACAAGAAAAAAACCACAGTTATTTACCCTAACTTATCTTCGGCTATAAGATCAGTCTCTCATTGTAAAAAAATGCCAGAACTAATAGAGTAAGATCCCGGTGCCCCCAGACGTTACTTATTTTCTCATAAGAAATATTAATGGGATTAAGTAGTGTTAGTACGTACTTTGAGTGTGTGCATACCTGTTACCTTGGGTCGACGGCCAATTCATAGGTACCAAGTGCTAAAGGTAGATAAATACAGTACTGATTTTTCTTAAATTCTCAGTGCTGATTTTTACATATGTTTTAGATATTGTTGTTAAAAATTAATAATCATTATTGCCACACACTTTCCATCGGCGCTTACCCTTACCAGACGCTTTAAAACTTCAAAAAAAAAAACATATTCTTACTTATAATCTCACTCTTGATTTTTATGTATGATACTTGGGGAACTATTTGAACACCCCTGGTCAGCAGCCAGACCAATTGGAGGGGTCAAACATCCCCTCAGACACACGTAAGGTGTCGCTATGTGTATAAGCGCGAAGTCATTGAGAGGTCTTTCTTATACTTATTGACGTCTCTAGGCTACTCTATTCAGTGCTACTTGATTCAGTGCATCAGTCATTTTATTTACAATTTGTTGAAATAAAAAAATATATAAGATTTAATAAACATGATTTTTTTAAATAGTAGTATTCAATTTAACTCGATGATAAGATGTAAAACATAGGTTAAAGAAACTTATATTTATTATTTATAAAATTTTCTCAACCCAGATCACTTTAAAATACCTTGTAATCTTAAGGTTCGATTCCATTTTGTATGTAACGAATCTTTAATCTCTCTTGATTATATCGAATAGAGCAGAATTTTAGCGACACTTTATGTGTGTCTGGGGGGATGTTTGACCCCTCCAATTGGTCTGGCTGCGGACCAGGGGTGTTCAAATAGTTCCCCAAGTATCATACATAAAAATCAAGAGTGAGATTATAAGTAAGAATATGTTATTTTTTTTGAAGTTTTAAAGCGTTTGGTAAGGGTAAGCGCCGATGGAAAGTGTGTGGCAATAATGATTATTTATTTTTAACAACAATATCTTATAGGGACCGATCACGTCGGGGTCACCAGTTATAGGGAAATCACCCATTCCCTAAAAGATAGAAGTACTTCTGCCGAGCGGGTGATCTAGCTCGGGGACCGAGGTCCTTACTACACTGTGTTGGTGCAGTCGTATATATGCCAAGTTGCGGCGGAAACTCTGCTAGCGCGATGTAGGTTTGTACAGAAATATCGCCTTGCCGTGTCAGCGCCATCTGTTGAGGTACATTGGAACTACTCCATTGTGGCGATGTAGATAGGTGCCGCCACAGGACTCCCCCCCGAAGACCGGAGGGCGATGGTCATTGTAGGCGTCAGTGCGTGCAATCTGTGCGTGCTTGCCAGTAGAGGGCGCTGCTGTGAGCGCATGATGTCGGATGTGCCATGTCAGTACTCGGTGAGTCGGGATGAAGGCAGAAACTCCGAAGCCGGATGAAGAAGCCCTGTAAATCCGCCGCGGTTCGGATGGAGGGCGAGGAATCCGGTGTGTTAGCTGGGCCGGGAACCAGGAAGCTGCTTGAGCGGCTGCGAGTGGTCCCATGAGGCTGGCTGCGGCTGGCGTGTGCTGCGTGGATCACTGGAATGCTGATGACCTGGTGGTGGAGTAATGGAGTTCCGGTGCGAAGGCTGCGCTGATGTCCATGTGCGGGGTCACCAGTATAGGGACCGATCACGTTGGGGTCACCAGTTATAGGGACCGATCACGTCGGGGTCACCAGTTATAGGGAAATCACCCATTCCCTAAAAGATAGAAGTACTTCTGCCGAGCGGGTGATCTAGCTCGGGGACCGAGGTCCTTACTACTCTGTGTTGGTGCAGTCGTATATATGCCAAGTTGCGGCGGAAACTCTGCTAGCGCGATGTAGGTTTGTATAGAAATATCGCCTTGCCGTGTCAGCGCCATCTGTTGAGGTACATTGGAACTACTCCATTGTGGCGATGTAGATAGGTGCCGCCACAATCTAAAACATATGTAAAAATCAGCACTGAGAATTTAAGAAAAATCAGTACTGTATTTATCTACCTTTAGCACCTGGTACCTATGAATTGGCCGTCGACCCAAGGTAACAGGTATGCACACACTCAAAGTACGTACTAACACTACTTAATCCCATTTATATTTCTTATGAGAAAATAAGTAACGTCTGGGGGCACCGGGATCTTAGACTATAAGGGGTTGTCAGCGAAGAGCACGGTTAGAGGTTCCATCAGGAAATTTCTAATATGGAAAAGCGGTACCAGGGCAAATGGAGCCCAAACATGTTAGCAGATTACTGCTGGACAATTAAAAGGGACCAACTAGAAGCTGAATATTCAAGAAAATCGAAGATTATTTAAGTCATTTATAAAAAAAATGCTTCTGATTTACGACATCTGTGTTCTTTCTTAATATTTTAAATTACTCAATAGAATAAAATCCGTGTCTAGCAAATTTTTTTTAACTGCTTATTTTTTCTTACAATCACCAATTAAAGTAAAAAATATCAAAAAAGTCCATGTGGCACGACAAAGTTGAAATTTTGTTGACCAGTGTAATTTAATACTTCGGCCAGGGGAAGTTTCGATTCATTCCGTATTCCTTTTAAACAGGGCTGGTTTTAATAATTACTAGCGGCCCGCCCCGGCTTCGCCCGTGGTACTTGTCCACTATTTAATGGATGATATTATACATAAAAACGTTCCTCATGAGTTACTCTATCTATTAAAAAAAACCGCATCAAAATCCTTTGCGTAGTTTTAAAGATTTAAGCGTTTATAGGGACATACAACATACAACATGACAGAAAAAGCGACTTTGTTTTATACTAGGTACTGAAGGTGAAATGGAGGGAACGGTTTGTTCGAGACGTGCTTTCTGGTGGAAACGTGAAGAATGGGGTAGGAAATTTGATCATTAGATAATTAATTTTGTATTTTTATATTATTACAAACGACTAGTTTGGGAATAAGTAATATCATCACATAACGCGATGATGACGATTACATGGATACTACAAAATTTGTAGTATCCATGTTATCATCATGTAGTCATTTGTAGTACAAATAGAAAACTTTAAAATTTTATTTAAAATAAAATGTCTATTTTATAATGCTTCATCCTTGTGCACTTCACTTCTCACATTCATAGACCAATTCTACATTTAGAAAATACATAGTTATCTTGTGAACATAATACACTCATCAACTGTACTCTGTATGGTGTATCTTTCTGGTGTCAAGCACAAGTGAACACACAGCTTAACACGGGGACTTTATGAGGCAAGGATGGTAAACATTTCAGCTTAATTGATAAAGTCTTTGAAACATTTTTAAAGTACCTGTGAACTGTTAATTTCATCATTAATAAAAATATGTTGGTTTCCAATTATTAATTCGACGATAATTAAGTTATTTATTTCTTTACCCTTTAAAAACATACTTTTTAAGCAGTGCTTTTGTGTATGTTTATTAGTAAGGAAAAATGTTAGAATTTTCGATTTTAGTTACAACAACTCAGAGATTGTAATAGGTAAACATTAAAATGGTGTTTTCGCGAACGGCTTCACCCGATCGGGGGAAACTGGTAATTTCAGTTACATCTTCTCCCCAAATTCACAACTGGGGGATCTAGGAACACGATTGGATTATCCCATATGGCTATAAGTGAAACAGTTTTCATTATTTCATCGCATACAAACTGGTTCAACATCCCTGGTATAATGGCTTGTGCACACACACTTCGGGGATCAATGGATAAATATTAGCTCTCATACTTCGCTCCAAGTGACGCCCGTATCCTGAAGAGAGTACACACATTTTATAAAGTAACCAAAGTGACGGCGTCGCGTTAACTTCTTTTAAATTAATTGTAAACAAGCAAACTTGTCTTTTGGAATTGACGTTGTTTTATTACAAAAAGTTATTATGAGTAAGTTCTACTTAACTTATGATTGTTAACGCTATTAGATTAAGAGGGCGCATCAATTATGACACCAATCGGATTGCACCCGCGCGCTTCCTCGGCCCCCTCTCGTCCTATGACTCCAACGCAATGAGACAGAGGTCGCCACTTCATTTTGTTTCGGGCGATTCCGCACAGTATGCAAAGTAAATCAGATAAAAATAGTCTAAGTGAGGGTATAATTAAAGCAAAAATTATAATAAATTATTTTATGAATGCTTTAAATGAGTTGTAACGCAAAAGTACCATTACATAAGGGAAGTAATATAATTATTAATTCTATAAAATGTTTCTTATCACACAGAGTACTACACAATCTTGGTGATTTGCCTTTACCTACATCTATTCAACGTTAAAATAAAGAATTGCTTAATAAAAAAACATTTTATAAGAAACAAGATTTTTTTAATTATCTCGACAATTAGTAATGATACATGAGACTTACAACCTAGATAATTGTAACGTATAATATCTTTAAATAAGACCCCATCTACAACGCCACAAAGAATAGTTCCGATGCTATTTCATTCCGGGCGATATCCCTAAATTATCAATTCCTATAAATTGATATACTTAAACAAATACGTTATCATATTTACGCAATGCAATCACAATTTAGATTTCAAAATACAGTGTCATGTTTCATTTTGTCATAAGCATGCACCTCAATTCGGTTAAAATAACTTCTCCTTACCTATAATATCACTAACTAGGCGGTGTACGATTCCCACGCAGTAATCTATCGAGAAGAAACGGCAGGAAACTCGATAGCTGCTCTTTTAAATCTTCACTTACTACATTTATTTTGATTAGTCTAAAAATGGAAAGATAAAGTCCCTACAGACCAAACGCCAAATAAATAGAAATGCTCACTTGTATCTACATTAATACCAGAAGAATGAGCAGACCTTATCGTGCGTCTGTATCTGACGAATGCGCCGAGAATGTGCAGCTCGCGACTGGTACGCGAGCTAAGCGCGTGCAGTTACTGCAACCGTTTGGTGCGCCACTGAGTCGAACTTCTTATCTATCCATGGATTCTTCATGCAGGTGACGGGTCCATCGCATGTCAGTCGGCGCCTGGGACTTTCGACCCAGCGTGTGATCCTTCACCGATGACATTCCTCTCCCTTCCCAACCATATTTGGTATGAGCCGAGTAAAGCGGCTTTAGTTGCTCTTTTCAGTAAGGAGCTAATTTAGATCTTGGTAATCCTAAGTCCTTCAGTAGGTTGTGGAGAGATTTCGCTGGTTTACATCTCGCACCCACTTCCACAGCATACAACCGTTCTGTATAACCATTTTTAGTTATCTCGTTGGTTAGGTCATAATACTTATTTGTTTTAAACGCGTGATCTTTGGGAATGTTTGTCTCCCATGGGACAGTAAGTTCTACCAAGAGTACGCGCTTAAGTTTCCTAGAATAAATGAAAGGTCTGGTCTAGACGACGATAACGCAATGTCTTCTGGAATAGAGAAGTGCTTTTCATACGTGTCCATCATAATTGGCCGGATCGCATTCATCAGCTCTTGTAAATGTATTATATGGTGTGGCAGCTCTGAATTAAGTAAAAAAGGGTGGGGTAGTAATCTAGTCCGGCACTACATGGCGCATTAAAAAATATTTATTTGCAATAATAATATAGTAAAATGTCAATTTGGTTTCCACTTATTCCTTGATTGAATAACAACATTTACATATTAAAAGATACTAGCTAACGGAATTAGTATAATTTATAAATGCTTTTAGGTAATAAAATCTCATAAAGTACCTAAAGTTATTATGTACACATACATACCTTCGATTTTTAACCATGACCTGAACTTTTAACCTCTTGTTTGCCGTTTTTTTGGATTTTTTACGTTGGTTCTGCTTGTTCCCCATTTTAATAGGATTTTTTTACTCCTAAGCAAAGAAACACCGGTTTTCTCGAATCAGTGAAGTGAAAATTTTATGAAACAAAACAAGCCTGTCAAGTCACTGCAGGTATCAACAGGCGTGAGTTTTCTTAGTGAAAAAGGTTTCATTTATAGAAAGGACTTGCTTGACTTTGAAGTATGCATTTAGATTGAAAAATGAAAGAAAACTTCTAAACCATACATTTTCCATCTACTTATTTATGCAAAAGATATTTTAAATAGTCTATTGCCGCAACACCTAATTTATTTCTCCATTTATGGTACTCAGTAAAAGAATTCAAGGACAATAGAATATACTCGTAAGTTCAGGTTGGACTTGTAATTATGTATATTGTATTTTCATTAAATTTATAAACTGCTACCAAGTCTACTAACAAGCAAAAGCATAATTATTTCTTGCATATACTACCCACGGCCGCTGCGTCATTCACGTCGGCCCTTGTAATAATTTAACGAAATATTTTTTCGAGCCGGGAGAGCACTGAATCATAGTCTTCTCGTCTCAACGGAGAGGTTGCGACTAACCGATGAAACAAAACATGCATGTGAGCACGCGCCAGGTGCGACAGACGATAGCTTACTGCGCGGAATATGAACGTAGTAAGCGCCAAACTAGTTTTCTTTGAATTACTCGTAAAATATGATATTTTTTCAAAATGTTCTGTGATAAATATTTAGATAATATAATTTGATATTATATGCCAAAATATTGGTTCACCAAAATGCATCGTCTCGGAAATAAATGTAACCAAAAATCAAGTCAGACGCAACTTCAAGATTTTTTTTATCAATGAAAATTGCAATTTTTTCAATATTTTCTGTGATAACTATTTAGGAACGATGCTTGAATATCTACGATTTTTTTTTCGGGTCATTTGAAGTTCATTTTCAAGGTTTAAAATGTGTTTGAAAATACGCGATATTTTTTACACCCCCTCTTAAGGGATTAATGTGGAAGATTTCGTGTTACATGCCGGGTTAAGGTGGTGGATTCTTATGGAAGTTAACATGCAAAATATATGGGTACCCAACGGAAAACACATTTTTACTTCTATCTTAGAAGCCATTAGTAACTGCTGTTGTATAGTATAGTAACTCACAACAAGTTTTGATATTTAAGTTATGTTTTCTCAATATGTTGTCTCACTGGCAAATCTTAAACAACATGCATGTCAGGTGTCAGTGTGTTTATTTACGTGACGCTGATTCAAACGCGGCAATCTATAAACATGGAGTCAAATCACGTTTCGCCGCCGCGACTTGTCACTCGGTATCAAAAGAGCAAGTACTCAGTTCAAGAACTGATTGATTCGATCAACGGGGGAGCGAGCGAATACCGCCATTCATTCATTTGACGATTGGTTTGGTTTAAAAGGTGACTGTTTGAGTGTCGATTCCCGCGCAGGACAAATATTTATGTGCATGAACTTAATGTTGGTACTGGCTTCATACATATGTATCTTTTTATTTCATCTATAATAGACTTCTAAGAGGGGTAGTTGTTGATGTCTGTCCATGCGCAAAGGTGATCAGATCACCTACCATCAGCTGACCGTCCTACTAATGTGTCTCCCGCTAACATAAAAAAACTGATATCCTTAACACAAGTACTTAAAGCTACTTATCACGGTCAGATTAATGTACGTACATATGTGATGTTGTGAGATATTGTGAGCTCTTTATTCACTCGTTCAATACCGCCGAAAAACAACGCGGGCATCGTAAATGTCAACGAAAGGTCACGTGGACGTGGACGCCATAATAGGTCATTATGAGGTATGAGCCATTCAGCCGTTCACTAGCGATGGCGACGACATCCCACTAATACTGATATTTAGGTAAATGGGTAAGATATTGTCTGTGGGAAATGGGAACCTTCATTTATTGTTGTGGACTCTTATGTGACATTCCGTCTTATTAAATTTACCTTGGTCTATATATAATGTAGATCTGAAGCATCTAAAGCCTCTTTAATAGTCAAGAGGTAAGTTCCTAAGTATTTGTAAAAATTACATCGCGTTTAGTCCCGTTTATCATGTTGTCTAATTATAGTGTATTTTGTTAAAGGAGTTGCTCTTAATAACACAAACACATGACTTAAAATAAAACATCAGTAACTTCTCCATGGGGTTCTTAATGATCCTGTTAATTATTATAATATACCCCTGAAAATTTAATCTTTAAGTACATATTTTATTGTAATGTCTTCTAAAATAAAATGAAGCAAAAAAGAAGTATATTACTAGTCGATTGTTGGGACTTCTATCGGCAATTATGTAAATTACTATGGACTCATTATGAATTCTTGTGGTCTGACTGTCTAAGCCTAAGAATATATACTTAGGGTATTTATTATCAGAAATTTTGAAGCAAAATTGTCCGCCCCTACTACTAAAAGGTTTCAAATATGTTACGCTATTTGTAGTGTCAGCTTATTCACAGAAACAAAATAGGAAAGTTAAGAAGATATTAAGGGTCGGATTATGCTTTGAATAAGTCGGTGCTATTTTAGTTCTAGGTGCTTTAAAGTTTGTCATGTAGTTTCATTCCAAAAGTAAAAAGGTTTATATGTAATGAAAAATTGAAAATAAAATACTCGGAAATGGTATAACATGCAGAAATTCTACTTATTAATAGTTTGGGCAATGTTCGTATTCATTCATTGAAATCTGTCAACAGAGTAATGGATCTGGCGATTTTAGGTAATATTCTGTAAGTATAATTAATGTAAAGAATAATAATGATCCATTGTCAAAATGTGTTGGGTTATGATTAAAATAACGAGCAAGAAAATACTTTTGCCCATCTTCACGAATAAAATTCTCGCTGTATCAAAAACAATAATCCGATAGTTTAAAAGAATAATACGACCAGAACAAAAATGAAACGTTCAGCGCTCACAATCTCATAATTAATCTCGTGCTAATCACCCCCTGGATTCGCGACAGCTTGACATTTTGCTTGACACCGTCCCCGGCCTGCCTTAATCTTATTGTATAGTCTTTAGAGTCGATTTTAGCTTGAGTCGAGCAAAGTAGATAATACAGGGTGTTCGGAAAGTTGGCGACACTGCGGAGTTTACTAGCCTAGTGTAACTCCTGAGTGAGAGAGTAGAAAGAACTGTATCTTTCTAAGTGAGCAACTATCTCACTTGCTGCTTCAGCTGCATCTTGCAATCTGTATCTTTGTATCGGATAAACCACACATTTCCGAGAATTAAGATCAATAGCTGAAACAGCTCAGAGATACATTAGAGATAGAAAGATTTGAATTTGTATGTTTAAGACCGAGATGGATGTATCTCTGTAACTGAGTTATATCTATGGCTCTATTGTTCCAGAAATGAAAAACTTTACCATGCGGAAATGAAATAGTGGTTTACACATTTTAGTTCACTCGTTCATGAATATGATGACGGTTTCGGCCATGGCATGGACCTCTTCTGGCTCCGTATTAATTCGTTCATAGCGGACTGATAAACTGTCTCAGTGATTTAAATGAGCAAGCGAGACAAATGAGTGATACATATCAGTGTATCGGAATGATTTCGTCTCTTTTCTTCCAATGAGATATTCTGCGCATCTCTATGTTTAACCAGCAATTCGCAGCGTCACCTCGGTAATGATGATTGTCGTCTTGGTTCAAACCTTAACTTTACAATGATAGCGGCCTTGTTAAGATCGACGGGCTCACGAGCCAAAGTCCAATTAATCATTTGTTCTGCCCGTCATCGGACGTCCGACTTTCTCAATGGAGCAAGATTATGAATGAAATGACTAATCGCTCCCGTTCAGTTTGGGCGTTGAAGAATTGGGAACTGTTTAACTTTGAAATCAGGGATTTTTGTCGTAGTGCTTTTAAGAGATGACTTTGCTGTATGGATCTTTGTTCGATATAAATATTATTATATTATTATAATACAGAGTCGGGCGTTTACAAGTCTTGGTTTTTTGGTGATTTGGGGACTTACCGCATACGTGCAATATATTATAAGACCTTTGATCGTAGTCAATCTTGTCACAAGTTCACTTTTCAAATTAATATAAATTTATCAGATTTTCAGGAACTAGATTTTAGAACCAGAAAATTAGGCGGCTTTTATACTACAACATGATGTCATTAACTAGCGACGATAATTATGTCGTATGTAATTACTATAATTACACCTAAACTTGTGTCAAACACGTCTGCTCCGATATCGATTACATTGTCGAAAAATCACAATGTCAATTTGTTCGACTTGAAATTCATTCAAGCCTCGCCATCCTGCCTTCAACAACGTGAGAACTCCTTGTTTACTCGATAATCTCGACGCTCGCTAACACGCCGCCGTTGCCTAATCTGCCTTTAAATACAATCTAAGACTAATGGCTTCGACTTATCAAGTCGAGTCCGACCACGGATTTATTTATTCACACCAAGGCCAGACTGGCCTATTCAATTTATGTTAGTCTAACAACGGGGGAGATGTCGATAAGGTAGCCTAAATCTAAGAGGTTTTAGGCTCTGGTTTAGGCCGCTTTTTATATTGACAAGGTAAATATTGTTTTTATTCTTAAGAGAAGCGTTACCTTGTGGTAGATAGTCTCAAAACAAAGATTAAGCTACTTTGAAGAAGGTAACAGTTGTGATCACTTTTGAAATAAATACATACGAAGGTAAATAGTAGTTGCCAACATATGATTAATGTATTGAGTAAAGGTATCAAATTATAGCACATACTTTTTAATAAATACGTATGTATATCGCTAGTGTGAAATGGCAGGCGAATCGTCTAGTCACCAAAGGAGATGAGAGTTCGATATATTTTTTAACCAATGTTATATTGTAATAACTTTATTTATTGACTTACAAAAAAATTCAATTAACCCTTACAAGCAACAACATGTGTTCCAACTCATGCATAGTCAATAATGGATACAACAAGTCCTTCCCCAAAGGTCTGTTGAAGGTGGCATTGTCTGGCCGCTGTCTATTCATTAGCGTCGGTTCATTGACTTGTAGCATCATCTAATACGCTGCGGACAATGGGACCAGTTGTTGCTATGGGTTTCAACAGTGGGGGAACTTATGGACGAATGACTTTTTAAACCCGTTACTACCGGGGAATGGAGAGTCGTGTTTCCCTGTGTTTTATTGTTCACCTTAGTGACTATCCTTATATAACCCCCCAGGGGGAGCTCTATCTCCAAAGCAATAGGCTAATGCTGTTTATTTTTACTTTTAGAAACCCTTTGAACCAATTGAAAGAAAATTCTTCATAAAAAATAATTTTACATTGCTACTATCACTTTTCGTCATTTGGAATTGTTTGTCGTACATTACCTCTTTGGGGCAGATTTCACTTAAATTCGGACACAATATGTCCAAAAAAATAGTAGTCACCCAAGGGACTGAAGAGCGTATTTCAAAACCGCGAAACACGCACAAAAACCACAACTACCCGGTTGAAACATTCGCAACTGGGAAAGACAGCGGCGACCCGGGTAATTTATTTAAAGTTCCAGCGCAAAAACCAGGAGGCGCGGTATTCGCCCGGGAATAAAACAGGATTGGCGAAGCGTTAGAGCGGAATTAAAGATGCCATGAATTGTACATTCAACATTTTAAAATTATTGTGGAACAAATTCAGAAATTAAACGCGGCAAAAAATGTCTAAATCTTTCGTTCTTTATAGCATCAACAGTGTACCCAGGACTGCGGTACTAGGTCCCAAGTCGAACCGTATGACTTTAATTTAAAGTCGAAATCTATTGAAATTTTGATCATGGCTTGATCAGTATTAATAAAATTTTGAGTTAATCTCTTACAAATCTCCATGACTAGCAAAATCTCTCACAACCAGATTCCAAAACTTTTCTAATCTACCTACCACTGCATATCTCGTGTATCTGCCACTGCAATGATTTTGCCTTTTCCCTCTTTGACCGACGGTAACATAATACTCTTACTCCTGCAAAGAGAAGGCTGTGCAACAGATTTCGCCCGGTCACAAAGGGAGCCGGACGGACCGTTTTTAATTTTCAAATTGGCCGTGGGTTATTTACAGCGGCGGCGCTGGCGCTAGTGAAATAATAATGCCGGAGAGAACCTTTGTGTAATCAGATTCAGTGGAGGTGTAAGAGGTTTCTTTTATTATACTCCTGTACTATGTAGTAAACTGGTTAGTAAGCTACCGTTAATAAGGTATTCCTATATCTTTTAGTTGTACAGTTATGCATGTTTGTAATAACTCTTAAATCAGTCTCTTTAAGTTACCTAACATAAGGATTCTTTTTAAGATTATGTCTTATAAACTAATGCCGTACTACATAATATACATGTGTCATGTGCATTGTCAGAAATATGTATAAATGTAATACTTGACAGTAAAAGTAGTAATCGAATTCGTAATGACTTGACGAAATAACACTGCTATGTATTAGTCAATAAACAGGGATAAAACCAGTTGAAAAAGAATTTGGGAATGCGTTATGTGCAACTATGTAACTGTAAAATAATAATCGTCCGGAATGGCGCGCCGTCTCGGCTGTAGCAGCACTTGCTACGAGACTACGGCGCTCTGCGCTACGGCTTCGTAGCGATAAGCCTCGTAGCAGCCGTAGTCGTGGAGCGAGCCACGGGAAGTTTTGATGCGTTCGTTTTAGTTTTCTCGTATTGCTTTTGCGATTGCTAGTTTTGTAGTTGTACAGCTGCAAATGGCTGCAATGGAAATGGAATTTATATTGCTTAGGAAAATGTTTTTCACTCCTGAAAATTGTTTTGTAGGTTAATGTGATATTTCTTTTTTTGTATTTACTAAGTTGTGTTGGGAAAATGTGGTGAAAAGGATGGACTGTGGTATATGGCTAGGCCCATAAATTCCTTCAATTTCCTTTTTTTTTGTGGAAAATTAAGAAATTTCCCCGCTGTAGTTTTTTTATCTAATCTTGATGAATAATAATGGAGAATTTAAAGGTTATATTATTATTAGACTAGACAAAAAATCACACAAGGTAATAGAATACCTACATTTGACAAGCTACTTCTTGGCTTTTCAATTTTTCTCCTGGAGATTTAAGTAGATACCATGTTTTTCACAGCTTTTCCAGTTCTCTAGCGTAAACTGTTAAAGATTAGTAGCATGTCTCTTTGGCTACAAGATGTAGGGGATGCAATCTGGTCGGAATTACCGCGCGCGCGGCGAGTGATTCGAGCGCGTATTAGCGTTTCCGGGAATAGAATGTGTTGCGATCAACAGGCGTGGGATTAACCCTAGACGCGATTACGCCTAAGGGTACATATTTGACTTGGTAGATAAGGTTAGGTGGCGGTTGAGTTAAGCGGTGTTGTATGTCAGAGGTTGCGGTTTGTTGAAGCTTAATACGAAATATATGTATGTGAATAATTGGGTCCTTAGGCGTTTCGCACATCTAAAAACCCGAAGAATTAGTATGAATTAAGAGAAGGGAGTTTAATAGAACTTCCCTACGAATGAGCTGCTCGCTTGGGAACCTTATAGAAGACCACAGTGAAAGTAGCACTTCGTAACTGTTCTGCTGCTGGTAGGTAATATCTTCGAAAGAACAAAACTCAGTTGGTATGGGTTGAAACGCAGGCAATGTAACGGACCTTGTGGGGTTGTTGATGTCCATGGGCGGCGGTGATTACTAACCATCAGGTTTCCTAATTGTTTGTCTGCCTCCTTAGACATAATAAAAAAACATTGAATTTATTATTCAGTCCAAACATCCTCTCTAACAAAATAAATACGAATGGTAGTAGGATGATTTTTATATTTCTTTTTGTAAGAAATCCCTTTTATAAGATACACATTTTATAAGGTAATTGAATTTAACATGAATAGCAATAATTAAAATGTAAGGATTGACTGTAAAGCCAATTCAAAAGACTTCAGTTTTTTGAAGTACGCTCTTCAAAAGGAAAGGTACCTCTTTGATTCGAATAAGAGTACTTGTATTGGTTATGAAAATGTTTGATAAGCTGAACAAGTCTAATTGATGAAGTAGATGATGAATTTTCGAGTCGAAAAAATATATATATTTTTTTTGCCTCATGGACGTGATACGCCTTGACAGTCTTGATGTTGAAGTACCGAGCCGTGATTTGTGGGAGCCCAGGATTCGATTCCAGAGTGGAGTGAAACTATTAACGATTTTATCCGAACTTAGCTCGTGTTTGTGATTACTAATTTGCAATTGGTGTTGTGTGTATGAACTATGAAATAAATAAATAAAAAAAATGGCAAGCGTGGGTAAAACCACATTAATTCATTATTCGATGCCTTTTCTTTAAGTAGGCTTTTTTTTTCTTGATGTTTATTGAAGCGTCTGTTTACCATCAACCATTATT
Organism: Nomophila noctuella; assembly: GCA_958496325.1. Taxonomy (NCBI): domain Eukaryota; kingdom Metazoa; phylum Arthropoda; class Insecta; order Lepidoptera; family Crambidae; genus Nomophila; species Nomophila noctuella. The sequence continues at coordinate 13,003,522 of OY292500.1, read as the reverse complement.
TTTATTTGAATAACCGTAATCAGGGTCTTGGTAACTGGATATACTCGTATATCCATGATAACATCACATTAGAAGCCAATAACAAAATTATCTCCTGATAGTCCTCGAAACTTCTCGTTGACGGAGCGATCGAGTGCTCTCGAGTCGCTGCCGGGCTGATCAGACCAATAGCGACTCGGCAATGTCAAGCACTTTCATTACCAACTTATTAACGAGTATGAGGCCTTTGACAAAACTATGGGCTGGAATGTCAGCTTTTTATGAGTTACTAGCTTTCCGCCCGCGGCTTTGCTCGCGTGGAATCCTTACTTCCTTACTAATATTATAAATCGGAAAGTGAGTTTGTTTTATTGTTTTTCCGCTTTCTTGCGTAACTACTGAACCGATTGCTTGGATATTTCACAGACGTAAAGTTAGGAGTCCGGATTAAATAATAGGGTACTTTTTACCTCGGAAAAAAAATATGTTCCCGAGGGAATACAAAAATATAGTTTACTATATAACCGAATTTCACGTGAGCGAAGCTGCGGGTGGAAAGCTAGTTCTGTAGAGCAATCGGTTCTGTCGTTACGGCGTGAAAGCGGAACAAACAAACAATCTCACTTTCCGATTTTAATGTAAGTAAGAATAATTTGCTATGCTATTGTTTCCTTGTTTGTTTTACTTTTGCCTTGCTTGTGGTCGTGCGGACGATTTGATGAAAATAGATCTTATATATAAAATTGTTTTTGTATAAGTAGGTATATGGTAAAAGTCAAACCACTTATCGAATTTATAGAAGCGCTCTTACGGTCTCTAAAAATCTAAAAATATTTATTTACTTGGAGAAATTCTATGAACTAAATGTTATTTTTAGTACGTACAAAATTTTTTTAGGTTATTTTTATTATTCAATTTCCTTTCAGCGGTACCAACTTTGTTGTTTTATTTTATTTTAATACAGACCGCCCTTTTCCGTTCGGCGGGCCTACACCAATATTCATCAAAAGTCGCTTGAACTAGCTGAATCACTAAAGTTTTCTTGGGCTTTTATTATTTTTTAATTTCCAAGCAAGCCTTACGAATTCATTTCACTTAACAAAAACAACACAATTAAGAAAGTGTTTATATTTTACAGTGATAATGAAAATTCAAGATCGGATGTATGAAAAACCGGCCAAGAGCGTGTCGGACACGCCCATGGAAGGGTTCCGTAGCTAAAAGATGGCCCGACCGCTTAAGACACCATTTAGTAAGGGCAACTGCACCTCATAAGTTGGTCGAGTTGTATAAAAATAACTATGTATGATACAGAGTTTGCTATAGTTTTCGTTGAAAGAACTTACTTGGATGTATACAGGACATTTTTTTCAGAATTATTGTAATAGTATTTCAAAAGTTAAAGGGGGGGGGACGCTCTAATTTTAACTTTGTATTAATATATCTCGAGACTGGGGTGTTTGATCCACATGGTTTCAAGGCAAGTTTTATTGTATTTCAAAATACCTTTTTAACGATACCCCACACGACGGGGAAAGTCGATATTTTTTTTTCGAATTTACTTTTCGCTGTATGGGAGGGGGGGTAAAAATAATTATTTTTCGATTATTTTAAAAACCAATTCTTGAATTATCACTATGCATCTCTCCACCAATTTTCGTGGCAATCGGTTCAGAAACGGCGGAGAACGAGCCAGGACAGACAGACAGACAGACATTAAGGGTTCCGTTTTTTGCCATTTGGCTACGGAACCCTAAAAACGGTATAATCAGACGTCTGTCTGTAAGATAAAATTGGACTTAATATAAAAATCCAACAAATAAACTTAATACACGAATTCATACATTTAAGGGAATATATGGTCGTTCAATATAAATACCCAGGAAAAAAAGCTTTATATATATTTAATGTTCACGAAAATGGAACACGTTTAAATCAGTCAGAAGTCCACAAAGCTATGAAAACAAAGCGCAATTACGCTGTTCCCTTGTCCGTTATCAGTTTATCAATTGATGACGCAGGTGGCTCACGGCAGGAAGGGTCTGGGTGACAGGTTCAGGGTAGCTGTAGATTTGTAGATTTGAACTGGAAGGATTAAGGGGTCGGCTGTTATTAATCATACACCATTTTGTTGTTACCATTTGGGCTACGTGGACTTTGAATTCGTTTCAATTTGTATTGTGAATTGTTTATGCGCTGTGCAAAAAAATCAATGCATGTATTTCTCTCGGCGTTTGCAGTAGCAGTAAGGTCCATCAGTATACATCCTTGTTTATTAACACTTATGACATGAGTATTATGGAATAATTTTTTGAAAATTACTATCTCTCAAAAAAAAAGAACTCCTTATCTCTACCCAGTATGATGTAGTTAAAAAAGTATTCAACCCCTTGGTATTCACACAGCTTGAGAAAATTTTCGCAGTTAATTTGATTTCAATGGGACTAGGCTGACTTCATGAACACCATAACTGCTCAAAAATATTATCACACCCCATATTTCCTAATTGAAGTGGCTAGAAGTCTCTCCCGCTAGACCCACTAAGCCAATTTCTTATAAAATCACTTTCCGTCGGCTAAATCTTGATGAAAAGAAAACAAAGCACACTTTTTATTCCGGAAAAGTTGGTAAAAGGAGAACGTCGTAATGGAATTTCACGCGAGCAAACAACGATATTTGAAGTGATAGCGGGATTTTATGTTTGGATTTGCAAGTTATGATGTAGTTGACATAAACTTTTAATAAATATGTCGAGTCTGTTTCTAAGGATATATTTTATTTTATCTTCTTCATGATAACTTTATGAAGTTCGTGTGTTTTTTACATACTTATTTCATTTTCTTTCATTCTGCTTCTTACATAACGTATGAATACCTAACCGGTATAATATAGTAGAAGAAGGCACATAGAACCTATTTATCGCATGTTACAAATTCAATATTGTAGAAATTATGTACTGCTGCTGCCCGCGACTTCTTTTTCGGTTTTCGCATACCTACATAGTGTTATAATATTGAACTTAAAGCCTTCTCGACACATGGAATATCCAACACAAAATTGCTTTCCAGAGATTAACACATTCAAACAAACAAACTTTATTATGTTAGTATAGGTTTCATTTAATCACAGTCGTAAGTAGCCAATCGCTTAATAATACAAATATGTACGAATTACAAGCGTTAGCAGAAACGCAGCGGGGGTCTCCCCTCGGTGCAGAAGAAACGTGTAATTGGGATGAGGCGGTGCGATTAAGTGATTAACTCCGGACGTGGCCGTCGGTGCAATCAGTTGGGACACCGGCGGGATAACCGGGGCCTCTACCATATAGGAGTATTGGTATAGGGTGCATTTTATTTCGAAGATTTGATTAAAAACGTCGACAATCATACCTGCTTTCCTAACAAATAAATAAATAAAATAAATAAATGTCTTGGACTGACACACCAATTGCCTAGCCCCAAACTAAGCTCGAAGCTTGTACTATGGAAGCTAGGGAACGGATAGACATACTCAAATACTTATATGTATAAACATCCATGACTCGAGTACAAATGCCGAAGTTCATCACACAAACATTTGCCCCTAGCAGGATTCGCACCCGCAACCCTTGGTTTTGTAGCTAGAGTATCAGACCACTAGACCAACGGGCCGTCAAAATCAACTCCAAAAAACAAATCCAAAATTGTACCGAAAGTCGTTGGTCCTCGTCAATAGCATCATATATAGAAGTATATATATTTTTTTGCCAAAGCGATAGTACATTTCCCTGAAATACTATGTTGTTAAGACAATTTAAAAAGCTAATTATGACTAACCAACTAGTTACCAATCAGTAATCACGTTTGTATTTGTGTTCAAATATTCCTTAATTTAAGTCCGATTTTAAATATTTATCACCAAGCTTCGTTTATACCTAAACTTTAAACTACTATTAAATTGATGAAATATTTGCAAAGGTCCAACAGCGGACCTCCGGGACTCTGTCACGTGACGGAGGGTGTCTCCAAATCTGCAGGTGTCCCGGGAACGCTGGAATGCCGGGGTGACCCAATGACTGGACATTCCGGGGATAATTCCCGTGGGCGTGTGATGTTCCCGAGGGCGGGCTATATCCGGACTATTTTGTTGCTTTTATAGGTAGTGTAATGGATGATTTTGGCTTTCGAACCCTATTTATAGTCGCTTATGATTCCATAGATAATACGTAGTTTGGTAATGAACATTACTTTGATTCTTCAGCAAGTCGTTTGAAGGATTTCAATATGATAATCTGAGATACTGATTGAACACAAACTTCAATCATATAAAGTATGAAATATGTATTATTAATCTATATTTGGATGTTTTTATATCACACACATTGCTACCGATCTTTATTTAAATTTATGGCACACTCGTAATACATATGTACTTTTACTAAATGTTGTGCTAAATATATACATTCAGATGCTTATATTTGCAGATTTAATATATTTAGGTTTTAATTTTTTTTCATAATGCAGCTTAGCGTTCATAATCTTCTTATTATTAGGATTAACTATTTTTGAATGGTAATAAAAATCATTCGGAGAAATGGTTCCATGTACATCATTGTTCGCGGAGAAGCCCTCAGCTCGAGGGGCCCTCCAGACTCCTTGTTAAAGACACTACATACCGCTCTAAAACCAACCTCACCAGTAGGTATTAAGGTTGAGATTCCAGCAAGAAGAGGTGGGTGAGAATAAAACTCTGGAAGACGGAGGACCTGGGAATTAAACCGCTTCAGTCTGCTAACTTTTACGTAATCGTCTGAACGTGGCGCTGGGAACGGAATAAAAAATACAATAAGTAATTCTGCTATAACCTGCGATACGTTTAGACATGGGGCTAGTAAAAGGATTTCGTCATATCAAGTTCACCAGTGCCATCTTTGTGTGAAATAACAGTATTTATTTTTGGTGTACTAAATATTATCTTCTTTATTCATATAGTAATAAAGACGAAACAAAAAGAAACGTTTTTAAATGCTGTATAAAATAATAAATGTACATTAAAAAAATAATGACCAAAAAGGTCAGGTAACACTTGTAGGTACAGAGTAATAAGTATTCAAATTAGGTTCATTTCACTATTTAAATTTCGCCTTCAAACATTATTGTAACAGAAGTATACTAAGATGTCAAAGAAAATAGATTACTTTAAGAGTGGCAAAAAAAATGTGGCAAGCAAGTTAAATAAAAATTAATTAGCGTTCAAAGAGTGTCTTAAAATAGATTTCTTAAAAGAAACGCGGCTAATAAGAACTTGAATTAAAAGCTTTCATAAATCTCGTTGAAAAGGTCTGCTTTTGCACAGAACTTGTTAGTCTCAACAAAATTTAGTTTGGAGCAGGGAAATTAAAGAGAAGTTCATCTTTCCATGAATGGGCCTTTAAGATTATATTTATAGCAAGCACTTGTGTCAAGAAGTTGTGGATAGTAATAAATAAATTATTTCATTGGACTAACACACCAATTTCTTAGCCCCAAACTAAGCTCGATGCTTGTACTATGGATGCTAGGGAACGGATAGACGTACTTATATACTTCTATAAACTTTAATGACTTTAGTACTTTAATGAACATTTGTGTTGGCCCGCTAGGGGAAAATGCCCCTAGCGGGGTTCGAGCCCGCGACACTCGGTTTTGTAACAGCGTCTCTGACCACTAGACCAACGGGCCCGTCAAAATAAATATTCAGATGGGTGTGCCGTCCAAGAATAACCAGGGTTGCATGTACTAAAGGGTGGTGGGTCGCATCCTTACTTTAGTCCAGTAGGAAGCAAGCAACACGGCCCATGCTATGTTGGTCAGCTGAAATTCGCATCAATAAGTTTTAGGGTTCGCAAACACTGTAATAACCGACTTCGGAATGCATCAAACTTGAGAAGAACCAAGTAATCTAATAATGCAGGCACTCCTATTATACATTTAGAATTACGCTTATAGAGCAGCCTTGAAGTCGGAAATAAATCATTTAATAATCATTTGTCAATTATTTTGTAAATGAATAAATCACTCTTTGCTTAAAAGGGGTGATGAGAGTCGAAAATCTAATCAATTTTATGTTGATTAGAAACTGTTGAGCTCTTTATTTAAGATAAAGTTATTTCCTTTCAATAAACAGCTTGAGTGTTCGATTAATGGTTCATTCATTAATCAGACGCTCAAGATGTTTATGAGGAACATTTTCTCGCTAGTTTATATTGAAGAACTAAATACTTCTTTCATAATAAGGTTGGTAGCTAGACAATTAAGTTGATCGGGAAAACATTTTGAGTACCAAAATGTACGTGGATTTACCATTATATAAAGTAGCAAAATAGAGAAGTTTAACGTCGTTTTCGAAGTGTAGAAATGTGTATCGTAATTAGCTGTGGCACGACTCGGCACAAGACGCGACGGCCCGTAAGTCGCTCCTCTGAAAAGAGAACTCTCTAATTCGCTCAGACAGCGCCGCCCAAACTTCAATAATCAACCGTGAGACCACTCCCTCGCTAAAAGGTTCCCGTAAGCTACTTACGCGAAAACAGTCGGCAATCATCGTCAAATGGGCGCGTTTTAATAACAGTAACTTCGCTCGCTTCGCTCCTCTTTGAGCGGAGCGGGGGAGCGAAAAATACGCCAGCGTTGAGGTAGGTTATTGGGTGGCTAATGAAATATTGATGAAGTTAGAACCGGCCGTAGCGAGTGTCGCCTCTTTTGTTTGAACTTTTATAAAGATTTATACGTTTTCAGCCGTTTTGTTTTTATTAATGTTTGCGGTAATTGATATTGATGTGGCTTCTGGCTTGGCGTTCTTATTAAGTCCAGCTTTTTAAGTCATATTGCCTGTAGCCGGCCTCAGTCTCGACTGAGACTGAGCATGATAGGTGGCTACCTATGTTCATCTAGAGGTCAACAAACTTAGCTTATTGTTATCATTAACCACAACGAGTTCTGACTACAATTGCAAAAAAATATGGAGCACGTATTGCAAGTTCATAACAATATTGAAAGAATCCAGTAAAAAAGTTAAGCCCACGTAAGCAAAAAATCGTAGTCAGCGTTTTATTACCCATCCTCTACTTACCAGTAATACAGAGTTACCACATCTACCTGTTTTCTTCGATGCGGGTTTAGTGTGTGCCCTCCAGTTTTATTGCTGATATCAGCATTCAGTGCTTTCAGGAGTGAGTATGTCGAGATACGATCGTCGCGAGATCTCGGTTTACGACCGAAGCGCTGATAGGAGCAGGTTTATCCTCTAGGAAATGTGATGAAGTTACCCTGCTTGGAGTAATCGGGACAAAGAAATTTTGGGGAAGATGCGAGCAGTTATTCTGCAATCGGTTTAGCCATTTTAGGTTTTAAGATTAATTATTATTATTTATCATGTTTCGTTAACAAAGTGTATGTAGTGTAAAATTCAGAGCACAATCTCGGCCAGGTAAATAAAAAATAATGTTCTCACCTCACTTGGCGTAGGAAAATAACAATTATTCAAGAAACGAAAGAGTTCCTGGGTTAAATGTATTATTTTTTGTTGAGGAGCTCGATGGCGCAGTGGTAAGCGCACTCGGCCTGCGGTTGCTAAAGTTAAGCAACGTTCGCAGATGTACGTGATTGATCAGGTGTCATTAGTAGCGACTGGTCAGCTGGGACTCAGTCTATCTATACATTTTTTTTTTATTTTTTTTTAATATTGAATGTGAGGAACTGTATGGCTTAGTTAGAGAACGTTATGAAATCAATGTATTTAAAAAATATTGTAATTATTGGCGATTTAAAAGAGCAACTGACGAGTTTCTTGCCGCTTCTTCTCGGCAGATGACTGCGTTCCGAAGTCGGTGGTAGATTCATTATATTGTACATGTATCTTTGACGATTTATAAGTGCCTCACTGAGGCCTACATAAATAAAGTATATTTGAATTTTGAAAACATTTTTTTGAATTTTGAATCAGTCATCGGATGGGTGACCGAAAAATTTCATCTCGAGCTCCTCCGTGCTTCGGAAGGCACGTTAAGCCGTTGGTCCTGCGCCTGATCTCTCTACGGTCGTGTCAGATTGCTGTCCCACCGAATTATGAGAGTGAAGGAATAGGGAGTGCACCTGTGCTTGCGCACTCACTTGTGCACTATAATATATCCTGCGTACCTGGCTGATCGTAAGATCGGCCGCCATGGCCGAATACGGCCGGAGGGTATTATTATTATTATTTTTGTCGAAATTAATAGTAGAACGCCATTTGTTTTTATATGAACTAGACGGTTCTTTACACCCTATTCCATTGTAAGGAACATCTCCAGGAATCATCCCTCAGTACTTGATTTTTTGTTGCAGCTTTTCAAATCTTTGAGTCAAAGGCACTTCCAGTATTCATAACCGCGCCGCATTGCTTCTCGTCAAATGATTAATTCCAGCGTATCCCTCCAACCTTTGTTTATGAATGCAAAAGCTAATTTCCCCAGCATCGATTGCGTAGCGTCGTAAGCAGAAGTTTTAATCGCGTCCCCGTGAATAAGCAGCAGTTAACTAGCAGTTAACGAGCTGAGCCCGTGATCCGCGCCGCGGCGGGACAAGGGACAGGGCGACGGGAACTTTTAATGCTACAATAGCCTATTGTTGTGTGGTGTGGAGTTTGAGCGTTAGCGATTTTAATTTATATCTATATCTATACTAATGTAAAGCTGAAGAGTTTGTTTGTTTGTTTGTTTGAACGCGGTAATCTCAGGAGCTACTAGACCGATTTGAAAAAATATTTTTGTGTTGGATAGTCCATTTGGCGAGGAAGGCTTTAGGCTATTGGAAATCGAAATCCACGCGGACGGAGTCGCGGGCAGCCGCTAGTTTTTAATAAAACTGTAAATCGTTTTTGACGGAAACATTTGAGAAATTATAGTGTTATTGTATAAGATTTTAGACTTTCGCGTTGCATTATGACACAAGTATTATTTAACGGTACGTAACGCGATATTCATCATCATCATAATCATGATGATTTTTGTTGCCACTTTTCAAATCTTTGAGTCAATAAAGACACCTCTAGCATTCATAACCGCGCCGCATTTCTTCTCATCAAATGAATAATTCCAGCGTAATCCTCCAACCTTTGTTTATGAATGCAAAAGCTAATTTCCACAGCATCGATTGCGTAGCGTCGTAAGCAGAAGTTTTAATCGCGTTGCCGTGAATAAGCAGCAGTTAACTAGTAGTTAACGAGCTGAGCCCGTGATCCGCGCCGCGGCGGGACAAGGGACAGAGCGACGGGAACTTTTAATGCTACAATAGCCTATTGTTGTGTGGTTTGGAAAGAGAGCGGTAGGGATTTTAATTTTTAATGATACTGAAAATAGTTTTTACGGAAACATTTTAGAGGTTATTGTGTTATTGGACCTAAAAAATTACATCTCAATAAATAGCGTAAAACAGTAATTTCATCTTGAATTACCAGAGATGTATCTCTGATTTTGATATTGTCTAAGGGCAGCAGAAATCACCATCTTGTAAATCGCATTTCCATGCCCTATATCATCACAACAAAAAACAAATCTACCTTATTGAGGAAGGGGATTGGTAGAAACGATTGACAAACAATCGCTTCTAATTTATTTATTTTTCAGCAAAATTAATTATTCTCAAGCAGTTAGTAGTGTACTATCATTTAGATCGAGTCCCTGTACAATGGTTTGACGATCTTGAGAAACTCCGGGGATTAAAACACATGACCAATCTGTTAAAAAATCCTTAAAGGAATGGTAGACGTCGTATTTCTGGTCTTTACTTGTTATTAAAATTCACTACAACCTTTGTGCTCTCATGCATTGTACCACAACCCAATTTGTTCTGTGACCATTAATAAGGCTTTGCGCAAACTAACGCCGATTGTGGCGGCAGAGCCTCCATTGTATTTTTATTCTTCCAACCCGACCTTACTTACTCTTCGGCTAGTTGAATGAAGCGGGAAATGTGTTGGTAACGGGTTTTAGAGCGGTGGAGTTTCTTTACTTTATTCTGATATTTTAAACACTTTAACACAGTTCAGTTCAGCTAAACTAGATGTAATCGCAGGGATCATGGAATGTCAAGTCATATTTCTAGTTACGCAAAGAATTTACGAATTTGCTTGTTCTCATTGATGTAATTGAACTCACAGACACTTCTTTTTGTAATCAATAATTGTTTCCCATTCCTTATTACGTTTACGTGCTACGTGTTTTGCTTGTCCTTATTGTTCGTATTTGGCAGAGGCTCGAACAGCAGACGATTTACAGTACACTGTAACTGGCTGATGATGATGTTAGCAGTTACACATAATAGGTCTGTACTTTCGTCAGCTAACTCTCTAGCAAAAACGACTCTTTAGTACAAGTAAAATCAACGTTCTACCAAGCCGGTCCAATCCTCTGGCAGGGCGTGACGCAGTTACTGCTCATGGGTGTCGTAAGAAATGTTTCGGGGTTTGGGCAAATAGCGTACTCCTGTGTTTAATCGTTCACCATGATGCGGTCACAACCAACGAGCCTAGCCTGGTGAGAACCGGCATAAGACTCCCTCCTCCATTCCATTTGAGGAAGGCAGGTCAATCGAGCTGTGGACATGCTGTTGATAAATAGCACCACATACAAAAGTCATGTAATTTCGGCGCCTAATGTACAAAAACTGGTCGACACTACAATCCTCGGTTCCAAGATGCTCCAATCCCCTCTGGCGGGGCGTGACGCGGTAATTGATGACGTCGTTAGTGACGTCACGCTTGTAGCACTGACGGCTGCTGGCAAGGACGGGAGCGATGCGACGGGTTCTTCCTAATACGACTCTCGAATTGACATGCTAAATCGAAATGTAATCGAATTGGACACTTGTGTGTTTCTTACGATGTGTGTTTTTGCCTCGTTCCAGTTAGGTTAAAGTTTTTTTGGGCACGTAATTTAAAATTTGTGTTTTGTTCCTTGTGTTCCAAATCAATTGGTTATTTATTATTTTATGGCTTGTTATTTAAAAGTCCAAAAATAAACTGAACGCTTACTCGCCTGTACTGTATGAGACAAAATACAAGAACTGTTTAGCAAATGATGAGTTCCTGTAAATTTTTATGTTATGAATGTCATAATTTTATATGCTTATTTTGTTAATTATGCCTGTTTGGATGTTGTTGGTAAACCTCTTTAATTCAAGTTCACAATTACCTACAACTAAAAGTAGTTGTATCTGTGCCTGTACTGTAATACTCGTAATGAAAACGTTGAATTAATAATGAAGTTCGTTGATATCATATTATAGAGTTAAGTTATAATTAATAGAGTTCTAATTAGAGCTTAAATATAACTCGTGTCCTTATTATATAACCTCAAGGTTACGAGACAAATGCTGTATTATTAATGAACATGTTAGTTCATTTGTCGCTGTCACGTTGACTGATGCGGCTCAGACGAGGTCTCCGCGACCTCAGGCTAATGTTACTTCTTACTTACATCCAGTATAGAAGACACGAATTATTCATGAATCACTTTTTTAGACCCTGAGATGTTTTTTTTAGTTGTTGGTGTTCAGTAGACATATGCTTCGAGTTTAAAACATTCGAAGGTATTGAGGTATACGTGTAAGAAATGATTAAGAGAATTGAATTGCCTTGGGAGAAGTTAAAATCAAAGATTGCATTATGGAAGTAGAAATAATCCACCAAAGGTTTTTTGTTATTAAATTAGTAGCTTATATGATTAGAGAAGATGGTTAGAGTCATGAATAGGTGGCGCTCTTTTAAACAGGGCTACGTTCATTGAATGCTCTAATACGCAATTATAGACCACAGCGTCAAATTTCATTTTTCATGTATGAACTAATTAAATATGTTATATATGTATGTGTTTGATAAATCTTAATAGAAAAAATGGTGACGACCACATTATTTAATATCATTCCTCATAAATTTTAATTTAGTTCCCAATACTTTATGAAATTTGCGTTCTAAGTAATACTCATTCATTTTCCACGACGGCATCAAAATTAATATTAAGTTGACAATGAAAGCAAGCTACGAACGAAATTGAGAAGCAATTTCACTAGTAACATTGTACCGTCAGCCAATAAAGTCGCAAGTATTCCATTGATGAATACCTCCCACTACTCCACTCCATAAATTGATTTCAAACGGCCTACTTCATAATAATATTATAGTCGGTTCAACGTTTTGTAGACGCAAAGTATTAGAAATGGTATAATAAGAAACCTTTTATAGAGAAGCTTGTAATAAATCACAGAAAATGCCTTTGTGGTAACTTGTAGCTTTTGAAGTAACATTCCATTCGTTCGCAATTGTCTGATACTACATCTATGGTTTTAAAAATATAGTTTTCTTAAAATCAACTGTGTTGTCCAGGGCAAGGGACTTTATGTACCTACCTAAGTAACGATTTGTATTTCATCAGTGTCTCATTTTGTCAATCATTGAAAAAAAAGTACTTACGTCATTTAATTCTTGACATGAAGCTTTCTCAATTTACCACGACACTCAAATGGACAACATACACTTTGTCTTCGTGACGTAAAAACGGGATGCGACGTTTGTAACAGAAAAAGAAACCCTTTAACTTATGAAAAAACCCGAAACGTCTAATAAAACTGGTAATGTCCGGGATGGGCGCTTAGTGTCCCGTTCTTCCCGGATAAGTGAGCGGGACAAATATTGGTCCTCGTGGGAGGGAGGCTCATAAATAATTTACTCAGGCCGCGCTGCCCGCCACTGGGGTGGACTTAGGGCGAGTAGGGGATAGCGGTTTTACTGCAACAGACTGTTGTTGCATTATCCAGTTACCCAATGGATCTGATCTAGTTCTGAATTAATTGCCATTTATGGGGATCTAGACAATGTAAAATGACGATACCGATCGCGAACTTCGCGACAAGTTCAAATTGTGTTCACAATTTGAACGTTCACGCCTCGAGGTGAACTCGAGGCGTTTCTACTACGTTCTGTCAAATTATCATGGATTTCTAATGCTAAGTTTGAAACCAAGTTTTTCTCGATAAAATTGATTTTTCGCATTCAGTGGTAGATTAATGCTGTCACATATACCTATACCTGACGATTCATAAGTTAGTGTATTAACTGAGTGAACTAACAGTTATTGTGCTATTTATTTACTTACACACATAATACATTAATGTGTGTAAGTAAATAAATAGCACAATGGCTATTAGGACTATTTAGTAGTGATGATCGCGCCACTTTACTCGGGGCGACTCCCTGGACAAGACTAGGTCTTACAGTCCCCAATCCGAGACAATATGAAAACGTCAGAATAAATAGTTTACCATAATATCTATTGAACCTCCCCATCATTATCATTATCCTAGCGCCTCTCCAGGTAGCACAGAGCACGCTAATTACGCCCTATTAGGTCTCCCCCCTGGCCCTGGCCCTAGCTCCGGCCCTGTACTGAGACAGACACATAGTACCGTGACTCTGAGTCCGCACAGTATTGTGGGGCGTATCAAGGGCGGACTCGTGAGAGTTGCTCCTTTCACCTTAACTGTTTTTATATTAGAAAATCCAGTGAAGGATTAAGGAAAATAGTCGTTGGTTATTATTAAGATCGCAGGCATGTTGTAACGTTATTGTAACGTTGTTCTGGTTTTATACGAACCGAATTAGCTTCGATAAAGTTATCTCTCGTTTCGTATAGGAGTTGATGAATAATCTGTTAAAGCAACATCAAAATGTGTTACTAAGCGTGTAAAAACAACGCTCTTTTCTTATAATCTAAACAAGAATATAATTAGGAATATATTTTTGTTTAGCTAAATACTTACTTAACATTAGCACCGAAAATATCAATAAAAACACATTAATCTGTCTGTTTGCTAACTTGAGCCACCCAAAAAGAGATTTCGCTACGATTCACGTTACACCATGTCGCCTTTGTGAGTAAACCGAAACAAACTCGCCGAGCCCATTTCAGACATGAAAGAATTTTATCTTTAGAAAGCTCTCCACAAAGTTCCCACTTAAATCTTCATATTTGCCCGAAAAGGATAAATCCAAAGGCATTCTGTAAATTCCTTTGAGAACACTGATGTCACTTTACTAAGACCAGGGTAATTTTTACCTTAACCCCACTTTGTACTTTAAATTTACTCTGCAACATAAGACATAGTAAATTGCACTTTAAAATAATCCAATTTAGTCCAAATTTGCACGAATAAGGTCAGACCATAGGTTTCCGAGATAAGCTTTAATACTAAACAGGGAATAACACCTGAATACGCTATGAGTTAAACCATTTTCAACCTTTCTCTTACGTAATAGGGCGTATTGTTACTTGGGTTAACATGTGAAACTGCAAGTACGGTTGAGATAATCTCTTGCAAAGTAATTTCAACTCAGCCACGCTGGTGTTAAGTCAATTTTTAGCTTGAACGGCTGTGGAATGACATGTACGTAGCAGCCTGGGGTGGAATTAGAGTAGACTTGTGTAAATATGGAACTGTTTTGCATTCACTGGGAAAATGGCTAAATGTAGAATCGGCGGTAAGATTTCTGAGCGTTAACCAGCGGCGGTTTATTCAACAATCAACTCCTGTCACTATGTAGATAGAGTATCTATGATAATAATATATTCTTTATGTACCTACTATGACTGGGGTTTTGAATCATGAAACATGTTTCATCTAAATATCTGAATTTAAGAAACTATATGTAGAAACTTAAGACTTACCTACTTACTTACTTAGTTGGCTGAGCGGCCGGAAGCGGATCTTAGCCTTCGACATCAAAGAATACCACTTAACTACTTAAGACTTCTTCTGTTAAAACCAACAGATTCTATGAAACTATTAACATAAAAACCTTGTTGACAAAAAAAAACTAGAGTTAATGAAAAGTGTTTTTGAAATGAATGTAACTTGTTGGTGTCACTATTTCGAAGCTTGTATAAGAAATATGAGACTCTGTAAAGGGTCAGCGGGATGACATAAAATAGTCATCATCATCCTAGCGCCTCTCCCGGTTGCATCCTCGGGCATTGCATTGGAGCCCAGGGTACGCTGCGACTATGATCCTGAATTGACATGCCTGGTTATTACAATCGAGCGACTGTTGTCTGACCTCCGTAACCACAAGGGAAACCAGACCAGTTGGATCATAGTCGGGACCAACGGCTTAACGTGCCTTCCGAAGCACGGAATCATCATTCTTATCAGACAATCAGGTGATTCAAGCCTGCAATGTCCTAACCAAACTGGGAAAACCAACACAAAGTGAAAGTGTTCCCCGCGGGATTCGAACCCATGACCTCCGAGTTCGTAGTTTTTGAGGACAGCGCTCTAACCACTACACCACGGAGGCAGTTGGAGTTTGGAGGATGATATAAAATAGTATTTGTTTTATATCAAATCAAGTCAATAAAATCAATATAGTAGTCTGTATTTTTTTTAATTATAAACATTGAAAAATTCATCCGTACTCAGTTGGCTTAGGCGGGACTCGAACCCAGCGCCTCTTGCAATATATTAGTTTAGTCACTGACATAACCAACCTCCGCGGACTTAATCAATCTCCTCGGGAGTAACTGGCCTGTCAAAATGTCTATGGGCATAGCCCTATTGTATATTATGTGTTTAAAAAGTAAAAATAAATGTTTTGAGATATTTTGATTTATTTAACTTAATTTCATTTATTTATTCCTTTTTTTTTTCAGGTAAGTACCCACATGTTACTTCGTAGTCTGCTGCCTTAGAACTAATTCAGAAAGTAAGTTTATTGTCAAAAATGCATGAATATACCCTTCTGGGTGCAAGATTAAATAAAAAATAAATAAAAACTGATCTCTCAGAACTCCTCGCCAAATTTTTGGCTACTAGCGCCATCTATTACGCGCGGTTTGAACTAAATGTCAACTCGCTAAGGGTTGCTTTTTCCCGCGCCGTGAGAAGGTCCGCTAGCTTACTAGCAGTCTGGGACACACTTTACTTTCCGTGACCAAGCGGTTTTGTTGTCTCCTCAGAGATGGCGCTTTGTACATTTATTTTAACTTCCCGTAAAGATGGCAAAGTACGTTTTTAGGGTTCCGTAGCCAAAATGGCAAAAAAACGGAACCCTTATAGATTCGTCATGTCTGCCTGTCTGTCTGTCTGTCTGTCCGCCAGTCTGTCACAGCCACTTTTTTCCGAAACTATAAGTACTATACTATTGAAACTTGGTGTGTAGATGTATTCTGTGAACCGCAACAAGGTTTTCACACAAAAATAGAAAAAAAAAAATGGGGGGTCCCCATAGTCAGAACTGAAACTGAAAATCATTGTACATATACGTGTGGGGTATCTATGGATAGGTCTTTAAAAATTATATTGAGGTTTTTAAGCTCATTTTTTTCTTAAGTGAATACTTTGCGTGACAGACCCTTCCAAAGTGGAAAAAAGTGTGTCCCCCCCCCCTCTAACTTCTAAAATAAGAGGATGATAAAACTGAAATAATTATATAATGTACATTACCATAAAAACTACCAACGAAAATTGGTTGGAACGAAATCTATTCAGTAGTTTTTTTAATACGTCAAAAATAGAATTTGTACGGAACCCTCAGTGCGGGAGTCCGACTCGCACTTGGCCAATTTTTTTTGTTTGTGGTCCTCTATAAAATTGTTATTGTGATTTTTCATAGAGTTACACTTACTCTCACACTAGCAACAATTGATTAGCACGAATGATGTTAAAAAGTTAATTAATAAATTTAAATCATGACCTCACGTTTTAAATATTCAGTTTTATTGTTATTCATAGTAGCAATTTTTCCTTCCTGGTGATATGGGATCTATTTCGAACCCATACGTCGTCATAGGCAAGGGAAAGTCATAGAGAGTTTATCTATACTATAACAATATAATGAACCTAAAAAGTTTGCATTAATGCGCTACTTTTAGGCACTACTGGTACAAATTGTATAAACATTCTTGACTTGGATAGTCCATTTGTTGAGAAAGGCTTTAAGCTATGACACTATGTGTGTGGAAAGTGGAAACCGAAATCCACGGGGACGAAGTCGCGGGCGTCCGCTAGTAAAATGACGGTAATCAAATGTCGTGTTGCTTGTGTAGTATAGTTTTGACTGTACGCTTATCTTCAATTGAAACTATGCACAATAACAAGCAAATAAACTACGCCACACCCGTTTGAATTGTCGTGCTACTCGTAGTTTCCTTAAAAAGGAAGGAGGTTCATTAAAAGGTGCAGGTTGCAAACAAAGTGCGACCGCCGGCGGCCGCCGAGTGAGGACTGACAAAGCGAGGAGCGGCCCTCGAGCGTCCTCCGCCTCGACTCGCCTTGAGCACGCAGGAGGAGACTGAGGAGTTTGTACATGCAGATACGTGTGCGGAAATATTCCTGCTTATTCGTCTCGTAAGCTTATTGAAACCACTGAGATCACTATGGTAATGGTGAAATAAGACCGATACAAACCACAAACCTCCAAGTAAAGATTTTGCAACTTCATTGGTGTGGCAGGTGTCCTCATTGCTGGGCGGCGCTTATTGCTTACCATCATGTAATCCTTCGGCCTGTATGCCACCAAATTCATAAAAAATGCGAATAATAATTGATATGACAGTTTTTTTTATCGGACTCCACTTATCTCGTCATAATTTCTTTGATATTAGAAAAATACTTAAATTGAGCGGCCCTCGAGCGTCCTCCGCCTCGACTCCAGCCTTGAGCATGCAGGAGGAGACTGAGGTGTTTGTACATGCAGGTATATGTGCGAGTTTATTCCATATTCGTACTGGCAAGCTAAATAAACACTTTGGCTAGCAGAGTATCTGTAATTCCTCTGATATGGCAGGCGTCCTCATGGGCGGCGCTGATTGCTTACAATCATGTAATGCTTGGTTTATAACCTCTAAGTCATACAAAATGCTAATAATTCGAATCTTTTTATCTCGTCATAATTTCTATGATAATAGAAAAATACTTGACAAAGCAAGGAGCGGCCCTCGAGCGTCCTCCGCCTCGACTCAGCCTTGAGCACGGCAGAGGATGCGACTGAGGTGTTTGTGCCTGCAGGTACATGTGCTAGTATATTCCTGTTTATAAGTACTCGCAAGCTAAATTAAACCACTGATGTAACAAGAAAAGGCTTTACTTCCTTTGGCTAGCAAAGTATTTGATACTCCTCTGGTGTTGCAGGTGTCCTTATGGTGGGCGTTGATTGCTTACCATCATGTAATCCGTCTGCTTTCGGCTTGTTTGCCGCTTAATTCATAAAAGAATAACAAAAATCCACAATCTTGTGTTAGTTACACACAAATTAATTACTATCAAAAGAAGTCATTGCCCTTGCCATATGTAATAATCGAGGGATACATATCGATGGTTATAATGTCAAAGGGCTTAAAGGACATTTTGGCGAAAATGACTTTTTGATGCAGTCCTATAGAGCTTTTTGAGCTCTATCGATTGGTATTTATAAGGTTTTTCTATTCCCAATATTGAGCAAGATATACACGGTCAAAAATCAGCCATTTTTGCACTTTTGGATTAAAGGACAGAACAATAGTTTTCTGGCCTTTACAGCCTACACACGTATGATTTTAGTCGCACCTGTTAGGCTTAAAGTACATAGTTAGCCTAGCAAAATAATTTTCTTAAAGCTTAAAGGACATTTACTGCTACTGTTGTATTAAATAAGTATCCTTTAATCTAAATTTTTGTAGGTCATATTTTATCTTCTAAGTGACCATGGTGCAATGAAATGTATGAAGTTTATATTAAATTTATTTATATATTTTTCATCTGAGGGAGTATTATCTATCATTATAACTAATATATACTTGTGTGATATGTATATATACTATATTTTTTATTTTTGTTCCTGCAATTCAAGATTTAACTTTAGAAGTTTTTATATTTATGTATATTTTAATATCAAGAAATAGCTTGAAATAAAGAAAATATATTATTCTATCCTCTCATTTGTCACAATTGCCCCATATTGAATCTGTGAAAAAGAAGACAATGCCAATTTTTGTAGGGGAGATGGCGTTTTTCTGTTTTGCTCGCGTCCATCAACCAAATATGGAAATTTATTTTCTTGAGAGCATTCCAAACGATATAAGCTAAGGCAGTATAGCTATAACCTGAGTCAAAACTGAATGTGACATACTATAACTTTTGCACTTCCATAGAAAAATGTATGAAGCAAGGAGTTCTACCCTGTCCCGCTCAGTTCGGACTGAGTTTACAGCTATACTGCCTTAGCAAATATCATTTTTAATGCGTTTATTCTATAATATGATGATTTATTCTATATATGACAATATTAAAAATTGCTGTTAGTAGCCACCATGTTCAAAACTTCCTCTGTAGTAGTAACCTACCTCCCTCTCCCCTACATATAATACACACTAAATAATACATATAAAGATAATTTGATGGACTAAAAACTGTCAAAATGTATGTTTGCAGTGACTACCTATACTAGTGGTAATGAGTAAAACTCAATTTTCAAAACTCTGTGCAATCTATGAAAGAGATTTATAATAAATTAAATAGTAATACCGTCGTTAATGCGTTTCTATTCTTTCTATTTATATTTCAACTTCTCAATAATTATTACAATTTCAAAACGAAAAACGTTTTAAGGGACAAAATTATGTTTGGACCATTTAAGAGCAGTCCTTTAAGCCATAGTCGACAACTACTAGAATAAAAATGTTAAGCTTAAAGGACAAAATGTTAAAATTACAGTTCTTAAAGGACATCTATTTTAGAAACTACGCTATCTGGAATGTATTAGACGGTCGCATACAGTTCGGCTTGAAAAAACAAAATCAATGGTCTTTAAGCGAAAGCGATAGCTTAAAAGACAAAAAAGTTGTGTTAATTTTTCTACTTTTTTTGTTTTTTGGCTCTCCTGAAAAGTGGCGATTTGTCCTTTAAGCCCTTTGACATTATAACCATCGATATGTAATCTAATTAATTTATAATATGTTATGTAATTAATTAAACAGCCAATTAGTTACAGATCAGTGGATTTGGTGATATTAGCTGAATATTATATGCATAATTTACATATTTACTTGTTACTGAAGCGTTATGCCATGTGCCACGAAGCATATAGGTACTACTTGTACACTCAGACAATTTATATAACGATGTTTTGAAGAATTTCACTCATTGTTAAAGGGATTGTTAAATTCTGAAAAAAACTATTCAATTAAAGCTACATACATGGCTGACACATACGTCACACTTGTGAACAGGTGCCACCTTTGGGGACTGGTCGACTAGCACGCAACCAGTCCAGAATAAATTAGGATTTTAATTTGAATTTTTAATTTATATTGACAGTAGACTGTATGACTTAGTGACAGCCATTTGATGCATTATTGTAGACGCATTATTGTAAAAATTATGGCGTTTAAAAAGAGCAACTGTCGAGTTTCTTGCCGATTCTTCTCGGCAGAATACTTCCTTCCGAATCGGTGGTCAAGTCATTAATACTGTATTTTTTATGACGATTCATAAGTGCTTATATTAAGCCCAATTGAATAAAGAATATTTGATTTTAACTTTTATTTTGTAATCCATTTTAAGAGATGCAGAGTTAAGTTAATATGTGTGAAGTAAATTTTTTGTCATCAGGTGACCCTCCTGCTTGTTTGCCTCCCTTCTACATTAAAGAAACACTTTGTACCATGAAACATTTATCTGGTTTGATCCTGAAACACTAATTTCTCACAATAAAATATCAATTCCGTCCACAAATTCTGCAGTAATAGCTTACCTGACACATCCACATTACACTTGGCATCGTGTTTTTGCGCGGCTGTGAATCGCGTCAGTAATTTTAATCACCCCAACTTCCCTTGTTAGCGAAGCGATTAGGATGACGTATGCGGGACCTTTGCCGTGTGACGTCAGGGGGTACCCGGTCCTCGCAGGCAATGGATTGAGTTCAAGTGCAAGTTTGTTGTCGAGAGGTTTCGCTGATCTACATAAGGTTTTCTTAGATTAACGCGACTGGTACTCATATTCCCCTTTCCTTTAAATATGTAGTTTTGATTAAACCGCTATTTTATCCGCTTAAAAGTAGTTTCAGTCAATAAAGTTTCCCTGAATTTGCCTTTGCTTGCTTTGTGTTCATGCTGTGCTTCAACTTATGTAGAGTGAGTTTTACTCGACAAAGATTACGATTCATTGGTTTTTGATGTTCATGTTCATGTAATCATAATGCGAATAATAACTTAAGGTAAGTAGGGAAAAATGCATTTGAAGAAAGAGATCGTTTTAACTCCCAAGTATACCTACATATAAAATTCCATCCTGAATCTTTAGATAAAATTCTCCGAAAACGTTCCGTTTCCCAACTTTGCATTTCCGATTTCAAAACAGTCAAAATTTTCTCCGTCTTGAATGCGAACGCGTCTAACAGAACGCAGATAACGTTTATACTCGGCGATAGGAGGCAATGCAATCTGGACGGAATGTCCTCTCGACTTTACGAAATTGCACTTCTTTGCTAGATCTGCCATATAACCGTTTTCGCCACGTATGACCGTTGGCGCTGTGACCATGATACAGAAAATGCGCGGATAATTATGATTTATAAAAGAAGAAAAGTCAGGGTTGTGTTGCTATCGAGTTTGTTGTAAACAACAGAGATGTCGAGAAAGAAGATATAATATTTCTTACTCTATCTAATAATCTAGAGATTATTAGATTATAAAAAAAGAGATGGACCAGTGGTCGTGCAGTTCCCGATTCATCCTTAATTATAAATAGACGTTCCTACGAACGGTTTTGTTTTTATTCTTGGATAGTATAATTTTTTCTCTTTGCTACTTCTTCGTATTAAACTTTAATTTCCTAATTTTACGAAAGCGTTTATAAATAAAATAAGTTATGTAAAAACAACAAATCTATAATGGCAAACCCCATCAAAACCTCTGGCATTATGATAAACTGGTACATTTTAAGTCACAACTCTCCTAAAACTTAACCGTGAGTATGTTAACTTGCATCCTCTGCATGAGGTCTGTGTCCCAGCTTGCAGTTGGAACCCTGGTCACGCGCCAAGACGTATGATAATGCGCCTGGGCTATGCGGCGTACGTGCATTCGCATTCGGCTGCATTGTGCATAAGAGGTGCTTTGAATATGACGGTTAATGCCTTTTTAGGTACCCATTGTGTCCGTTAAACGAAATTTTTGTATTATTCACCATGAAAGTAAAAATTAAAAATCAGAAATAAAACATACAAGTTCCTTTAAACATTTTTATTAATTTTTGATGTAACCAACTAACTAACTTTTATGGCTCAGCGACCAAAAGTGTGTCTTAGCCTCCGAAACGAGAGCCTTCCAGCACCGATCTCTATCTTGCGCCACCTTCGACCAATATTTTGTAAGTTGATATTATTAATTTGTTTTTCTTTGCTACTTCTTCGTTATAATCTTTTATTTCAACATTTAATTGAAGTTTATAATCAAAACTGAAATAAATTATGATTGTAAAAGGTTTGTAAAAAACAAAAATTCTGTAAACCCACCAAAGCCTCTGGTATTATGATAAACTTGTACATTTGCAGTCACATCTCTCCTAAAACTTAATCGTGAGTATGTTAACTTGCATTCTCCGCATGAGGTCTGTGTCCCAGCTGCAGTTGGAACCCTGGTCACGCGCCAAGACGTATGATAATGCGCCCGGGCTATGCGGCGTACGTGCATTCGCATTCGGCTGCATTGTGCATAAGAGGTGCTTTGAATGTGACGGTTAATGCCGTTTTAGGTACCTATTCTGTCGAATGAACCAAAATTTTGTATTATTTTAGTGTGAATGTAAAAAAATATTATTTACAAGCGGCCGCCCGTGACTCCATCTGCATGGATTTTGGTTTACGCTCACATGGTGATATACTATAACTTATGACCTATCCAATACTTTTTAGGGTTCCGTAGCCAAATGGCAAAAAACGGAACCCTTATAGATTCGTCATGTCTGTCTGTCTGTCTGTCCGCCAGTCTGTCACAGCCACTTTTTTCCGAAACTGTAAGTACTATACTGTTAAAACTTGGTGAGTGGATGTATTCTGTGTACCGCAACAAGGTTTTCACACATAAGTAGAAAAAAAATATAAAAATTGGCGGTCCCCATAGTTACAACTGAAACTGAAAATATAATGTTTTTCATTGAACATATACGTGTGGCCTCGTCTTCACATGACAATGATGACAATGATCCACACAAATGTGGACTTGTGTAAGTGTGGACATTCAATCAATGTGGACTTGACTTGTGTCCAGTGGAGACAAGTACACAAACCGAAAGATTTTTATTTTTGTACGTAAAAATAAACTCAAAAACTACAGGACCGATTTGAATAATTATTTCATTGTTAGAAGTAAGTACCCCGGACATGTGGGAGAATGGGGGGGGGGGGGATATTTGTAAAAAGAAATTACGCGCGGGTGAAACCGCAGGCGGACGGCTAGTTATTAATATACTAATAACGTAATTAACACAACATAGGCAACGCTATTAACACTCATAATAACTTGTTATAAAAACTGCACCTTTTTCGCCTTTCCAATTACCTAGCTGAAAATGATAAAGTAACCGCTGCCGGGTGCAATGTCATTAGTGGTCGTACGTGCGCTACGTGTAACGTGTAATTACACGACGCGTGTAAAAACACGTCGCGCCGATACGCGGCTTAAAACAACACGTCTGAAGGAGATGACGTCTAAGCGCTTATGATGCCCTGGTACTTTGTATTTTGTTACCTGGTGTTATAAAGATAAAGATAAAGATAAAAATATTCTTTATTCAATTGGGCTTAATATAAGCACTTATGAATCGTCAAAAAGAATTACAGTAGCAATGACTCGACCGCCGATTCGGAAGGCAGTATTCTGCCGAGAAGAATCGGCAAGAAACTCGACAGTTGCTCTTTTTAAACGCCATAATTTTTACAATAATGTGTCTACAATAATGCATCAAATAGCTGTCACTGAGTCATACAGTCTACTGTCAATATAAATTAAAATTAAAACCTAATTTATTCTGGACTGGTTGCGTCCTAGTGGACCAGTCCCCAAAGGTGGCACCTGTTCACAAGTATGACGTATGTGTCAGCCATCACCTCACTCAACCATCTTAGAGGGAATGAAATGACCCGCCACATAGCGCCACCACCCCAGGGACATTTAAGTGAGCATGACTACTAAGACTCAAGCAGGCCAACCGTCAGAGAGTAAAATATTGAAGAATCTAAAAACAATAAAAAAATATAAAAAGGGGTAACTGTAGGACAGAGTGTTGGCACATTAACAAATAATAAATTTAAATAAACAATTTCAACAATTAATTATAAAATAAATTTGCAACAATACCAAAGTAAATTAGATACATTTTTAAGGAAACATTGTATAATTAACATAGAAATTTACATAAACAAGTAAGCAGAAATGGCAAGACGGCCAGCGCCACCAATATCTACAGCTCTCCATCACTCAGGTAATCTTCAACTCTATAATACCCTTTCATCATTAAACGAGATTTTAGATGAGACTTAAACTGATGTAAGGGTAAGTTAACAATTTTTAGAGGGAGTTTATTTAATAATTTAATACTTAATCCTATAAACGAATTTCCAATCTTTTGAAGTCTAATCTTAGGGATAGCAAGCTTATGCTTATTTCTTGTGTTAAATCTATGACAATCCGACTTTTTTGAGAACTGTTCGATGTTTTTGCGAACATACATGACACAATCAAGGATGAATTGAGATGGAACAGTTAATATATTTATCTCCTTAAATACTTCCCTTAAAGAATCCCTAGTTTTGAGGCCATAAATAGCACGGATAGCTCTCTTCTGCAGTATAAATATATTATTGATGTCAGAAGCCGAGCCCCACAAAAGCAACCCGTACGACATGATACTGTGGAAGTAACTAAAGTAAACTAACCTAGCTGTTTCTACATCAGTCAGATTTCTGATTTTCCTCACTGCATACGCAGCTGAACTAAGTCGCCCTGCTATAGCAGTAAGATGAGGGCCCCACTGCAATTTAGAATCGAGTGTTATTCCCAGAAACACTGTTGAGTTGACAATCTCGACAGCTTCCCCATTTATGGCAATAGTAGGAATAACGTGTCGCACATTAGGCATTGTAAATTGTACACATTTCGTTTTCTTAGCATTTAATAATAAATTGTTAACTGTAAACCATTGAACAATGAGCGAGACCGAGTTACTCACATCGTCAAATACATTTTTATGTCTGTCAACTTTGAATATTAAAGAGGTGTCATCTGCGAATAAAACAGTTTCGCAAAGGTTTTCTGAATAATAAGGAAGATCATTTATATAAATTAAAAAAAGCAAAGGGCCTAATATCGAGCCTTGGGGGACGCCCATAATTAGAGGAGCTCCTATTGAGTCTACCTCATTGATATTTACTCTTTGAATTCTGTCTGATAGATACGACTGTATCAGATTCAGCGAGTCGACAGTAATACCATAATGCCGCAACTTCATCAACAATGTCTGATGATCAACGCAATCGAATGCCTTCGACAAATCGCAAAAGATACCTATAGCATCTTGCTTATTTTCCCAGGCGTCAAAAATGTGTTTTAACAGTGCCACTCCCGCGTCTGTGGTGGATTTCCCTCTAGTGAACCCATACTGATTAGTATGTAATAACTTATTCAATTTAAAATGAAGCAATAGCTGATTGAATATAATTTTTTCAAATATTTTACTTAATGTTGGTAAAATCGAAATTGGTCTGTAATTTGAAGGGTCACTTTTTTCTCCTGATTTGAATAGTGGTATTATTTTACTATACTTCATTAAATTTGGAAATTGACCATTATCAACACATCGATTAAATATAACGGCTAAAAATGGCGCCATGGAGTGAATGATATTTTTTATTATATCTAGTGAAATTCCCCATAAGTCTTCTGTTCTTTTCATGCTTAAACCTTTGAAAGTTGTTAAAATTGTGGTAGGGTTGACATGTGTAAAACTAAAGCTGGTTGTACACTCACTTACACTAGACATAAGAATGGATTGAGCAAGCTGAGGGCTAGAGTTCAATTTACTTGTAGTTGTGACTGGTATATGAGAGAAAAATGATTCAAATGCATTTGCTACGTCAACATCCGAATCGTGCCTAATACCACCTATATTTAAAGAGAACTTGCTGTCTCGTGTTTTATTTTTACAAGTCTCTTTATTAATAATTTTCCAAGTAGCTTTGCTCTTGTGAGGAGCTTTAATTATTTTATCTTTGATACGATTTGATTTGGCTACTGCGCAAACTTTTTTAAATAATTTCGAATATTTTTTTACGTAATCTGCAATAGCAGGGTCATTTGAATTTGCTTTTAAATTGTATAGTTCAAATAACCTCCTTCTACTTGTATAAATGCCAGGAGTAGCCCAGTCACTAAACTTAGCCTTATTACTATCGACTTTAATAGTTTTTTTAGTGAAGATTTTAGTGAACTCTTTTTCAATAATGTTAAAAAGGTTTCCATATAATTCATGTCCATTTTTATTATCATCACACTGTATCATGGACAATTTACCGTCGACACGTTCTTTAAATTGTTGTCTACGGTTGTCAGTAATTGGCCTGCAAACAAATTTCGATGGAGGAAAGGCAAAACGCCACTCGAATACCGCCAACTGTCCGCTATGGTCAGAATTAATGAAATTGATAATCCTTTTTTCTAAAACATTTTCATTACAAAAAATATTATCCAAACAAGTAGCGGATGTAGGCGTTATTCGCGTTGGTTCCACAAAAAGCGGGTGCAAATCAAAAGATTGGAAAAGATTGAGAAACCTACCCGAGTTTTGTGTGATTAAAATATTAATATTAAAGTCACCACATAAGATTATCTTTTTACTGGAGGTGCATAACCTTCTTAACACATCCTCCATAACAGTCTCAAATTTATTATAATTAGACGATGGAGGTCTGTAAACACATACAACAATGTGCCGCCCTACCTCTACACACGCTATTTCAATAGCTCGTTCCACAGAGAGTGAGACGATGTCTTTACGTTCTTTACAATCAATCCCACTTTTTAATAATATTAGTGACCCACCTCTGATAGCCGATACTCTCGTGAACGAACTACCGATCTTATAATTGTTTATGCTCATAATCAATTCATGCTGTTTTAACCAATGTTCAGTAATACAAAGAATATCGATACTCTGATCATTTAAGAATAATTCTATTTCAAGTTCCTTTCCAGTTAATCCTTGAATATTTTGATGAATTAAAAAAATTGAATTTTGGTGTCCATTACCTACCCCTAAGTTGCTAGAGTGATCCTCTATTGTCTCTAAATTAAATTTAAATGATTATTTGGAACTAATTCCAAAGATTTTTTACAAATAATATTATTAATATTGAATGCTAACAATGTAGCTATGTCAGATTTTAAGTTGTAAGGCAAATAAAACATATTGCCAGTCACTGTGAACTTATAATTAATAAATTTGTTTGTGTCAAAAAACACAAATTTGTCGCTATGACTAAAAGTAAAATTGTAAATTGAAGTATTCATTACATGAATACTGTTATTCTGTTCATGTGTATAACACTTGGAAAAGGGCAGAGCACATAATATTATTTTCTCAACAGATAATTTTGACAAAGTTGAAAGTGATTTTATAATCTCCCTTTTACAAGTGTTAAGTCCATTTGCAATCATTAAAACAATGATTGAATTTTCATCATAATTATTTGATTGTATTGAATTTACAATTTGCTCAAGAGGAGCACCTGGCATACAATTATTTATAATTTTGCCATTCAACTTATTATTTAGTAAAGGCCCATAGCCAACCCCAAAACCATCAGAGAACATAAACACATCCCTTTTGTCTGCTGAACTATCATTACAAATTTTGTTAGATGAATCTATCAAGAGCGGTTGATTGCTATCAACTTGGTGCTCATTGTCATTACACTGGCTCATAATTTTTTCTAACGCTAACACTTGTTCTCTTATTTGTGACTTAGCAGCAGTGTATTTTTTTGTCATAGCGTCTAATACACTATGCAACTTTGAGCATTCAAAATGTAGCTCCTGGGTTTCAACCTCATGGCGTAACCTACTCTCTTTTAATTTACTACTATAACGTTCCAAACTGTCCAATAAGTCAGCACGTTGTTTTCTTAATCTAATATTTATCTTGAAGCAATTCTGATATTTAATTAATTTGTTAGTTTTCTTAATAAATTTGTTAATCTTACAATACTTTTTTAGTTTATTTTTGCTGTTTATAATATGATTACATTTATTTAAACTTGGGTCTTGTACAGCAGGATGTCCCCCCGGTGAGTCGAGCAGCTCCTCAAACAATGTGTGGGTATGCAAGGCTGACTGACTCAGCTTCTCCTCTTGTAGATGTTGAATTGTGTTGTTGGCATCACGCAGGTCACCCTCGAGCTCATTGATTCGAGACAGAGCCCGTTCAAAGGTTACACTGCATTCGTCAAAGTTTTTAATTGTTTCAAGAAGCTGGTCCCGTTCACCAAGAGTATCCGTGTGATGGGCATGTAGGGTAGACAGTTCAGACTTCAAGTGGGAGTTTTGAGTTATTATCTTTAAAGATTCAATCTCATTGTCATTGTGTTCCTGAAGGAGTTGACTATTTTCTCGCTTGAGTTCAATAATCTCTTGGAGGGCCCTTTTTAATTTCTGCTCTAAATCCTGGGTGGTGGCCTTCCTGGTCATCATCTTGATAGGTTCAATTATATCTGGAAAAGTTAATTGAGAGATCAACAGTTGTCAGATAACAATAACGGAGTACCGGAGAGGATTAAGTTAGAGAAGTTATGAATTTATCTACTCAAGACTAATTTAATACTTAACAAGACTGGTAAATATAAAACAATTAGCTTATAATTTATTATGGTTGTAGCTATAAACTTCCAAGATTTTAAGTTCTAATTGTATATTTTAAGAAAGGAATGTCATACAAGTTTTAAAATTATAGGTGGGTAGGCCACACAAAATAAAAATTAATCTGTAATATGTAATATCTGTATCAATCTGATGAATTCACATATAAATTACACTAATATTTACTTTATTAAGCGTACAAAGTGTGTTATTTGTCTCAGATTGTCTAGAATTCAATCCAAATAATATATCTAAAACAGATGTACCTAATCACTACATTGGCTCTGTGTAATTCAATTCAACAAATTTCATAAGAATGATTCGGTCAATGCAATAATTTTTCTAATGTTTTGAGTATTTGTAACAAATTTAGAAAACAGAAGTGTGAAATATATTATGCTGCCCAAAAGTAAACAAAGACATAACCTATAATTAATTAATGTTCAGATTCCAAATGATGAAACTAATTAAGTATTGTTATTGAAACCTATTATAAAGCTGTCTAATGTAAAAAACGATAGGTGTAAATGGATAAAAAGATTACTCCCCCGGAATTCCGTTGTATGTTTGAAGTTGGTCGTTTGACAGCCGGCCGGCGAGCACAGGTCAATCCAAAATCTTGTTTATACTGCACTCTCACTGCTGATAACACTAATCCTGGATATTTATCCACTTAGCACACTGAATACACGTAATATATAGTTTAATAACACTTATTTCCTATTTTATTAATATTAATTTTAGCGGCTAGAGATTTGACGTCCATCGTCCAGGGTTGCCAACCCAAAAAAAAAAGAAAAAAGAAAAAAAAAAAAAGTTATTTACTGGTATTTGAATTTTTGCATTAGAGCATTGGTCGATTGTTGCATTATCTCGTTGCACACCATTGCTGGGCGTTGTCCTCTTTTTGTTGATGAAGTAGTATTTTATTTTTTTATATGGAGGCAAACGAACAAGAGGGTCACTTGATGCTAAGTGATCACAGCTGCCCATGGACATCAACAACCGCATAAGGGTCGCAGATGCGCTGTCTGTCTGTAAAACCCCATACCCTCCTCAACTGAGCTCTAGCGACCTTACTTACCAGCAGAATCTTAGTACAATAGTTACGAACAGCCACTTCACTGTTCGCTACTTTATGTCCATCATATGTTTTTCGTTTTGCTTAAACTAAATAAATATTCATGACATACATCAAGAGACCAGAACAGATAACTGTGGTTTTGATACGAAGTGGTGCGAAATATTAAATATTGCAGAAAAAACTGTTTCACTTTTCTTTGACAATATATTGATAAAAATATGATTTTAAATGTCGTATGATTGTCAATATGTAACTACGAGTATGTATAAAAAAACAAAGATCTCTTGGAGGCGCCGGGTATCGATCCCGGTACCTCTCGCATGCTAAGCGAGCGCTCTACCATCTGAGCTACGCCCCCGGTGTCTGAGACGGCGAAAGTTGCAACTATGTATATTACGAAAACGTATGAGGTCTTGTTCAAGGCTACCAAAGCGCGTTGGAGTATTTATTAATGGACCTTTCACTTAAACAAATTGAGTTATATCCGAGCTGTTATTGAATTAGACTCAGTTTTGTTTGAAGGCGGATGTTTGGTATTGGTTTAAGGGTTATATTTGAATGGCAAACGAAATTCACAGTCTGTGATTAATATTTCCATTTAATAGACAATGAAATTTGGGAAACTCTTCAGCGGTATTAAATTCAGGAAATGGAAGTTTATGAATTAGGTGTTTATTTATGAACCGACGGGTTATTGCATACATAATCTATTTTGTTTAACTTTGTGTGGCAATGAGATAGTAGACTTGACTTTGTTTGCAAAATATAAGTATTGTAACCGTAACGATTGACGGGCCCGTTGGTATAGTGGTAAGAGACCCTGGCTACACAACCAAGGGCCGCGGGTTCGAATCCCGCTAAGAGCAAATGTTTGTGTGATGAACAAAGGCATTTGTACTCGTCATGGATGTTTATAAACGTATTTAAGTAGGTCTATCCGTTCCCTATCTTCCATAGTACAACCTTCGAGCTTATTTTGGGGCTGGGCATTTGCTGTATCAGTCCAAAGTATTTATTATTTATTTATTAATATACCACATTATTATACCACAATAGCAGCAGTCTCAAGCATACGGAAATAAAACTACTCTACCCATGTATTTCTTCGCAGCTGTTTTTCTTTCCTTCCATCCGGAAATTGCCTTAGACAGCCTCGCATTCGGTACTTTGACTCGGATAATCGAGTCGTTAACTACTCGGTTGTATTAATACCTGCGTGTTCCCGTGAGTTAATTGACTTCGGTACGATGGCGGACTGCTTAGATATTCTGTAAGGAAATTATGCCAAGTGTGTTGGCTAACTTTGGTGAGCTGGTCTTTGGCACGAAGGATGATGTTATATTTGATGCATTTTAAAGTGATTCAATGATTTAATAGCAGATTTTGATGTAGGATATATAACAGTTAATAAGTTATATAGGTAGGAAAAATGCTGTATGTTGCAGATGTCCGTACCTATGAAATCATTTTAAACTAATCTTATCTTTGTCTTTTACAGGCATGACGCACAATTCTTCTTTTGCGTTTTGTTCTGTAGGTATGGTTAGTATGGTTATTTGTTTCATAATATTAACTAAATACATAATTAATATGAGAGTTATTAATCAATACTATGGAAAAACTCTCAAACGTGATTTTACGTTAATAAATACTCCAATGAATAAATGTATTATATCACAGCATGTTCTATCGAAACTTCAACAACATAATATTAGTATATTTGATACGTGATATTGCGTGGGGATTCCTCGTATTTCATATTGCCACGCATTTTCGCTTTTAAACCCGCGAACGAATGTGCAGAGATTCCGATAAAAATAGTTTTTCTACCTACAAACCGAATGTAGAATTTTTAACATAAAATATGTATTTTGGACAGGCCGAAAAGAATTCTGATGGTTTTTCTTTTTTGGCCATAAGTAAGTAACTAGATTTTTTTAAAATATTCTCGTTAGTTAAGCTCTTATCTTTTGAACAGTTAAGCATTCCATACACTGCATTTATGCTAATAAACACCCGTGTTAGCAATATAAAAGAATTGTAAATACAATCTTTGTCGTATTAGTCAAGTCATATTTAGAAATGGATAATTCAATGAAATCCGTACAGATTCTGGTAGGTACATTAGCTATTGGTTATATTAACAATAAAATTCCTGTTGCTTCTTTGTAAAAATCGTATTATTCAACTAATCAATACGTTTTAAAATGAAACGATAATGAAAGAACGACCATCATCAAGGCAGTTTTGAAAGAGTGGAATATCCGATACCACAATCTTCATGAATTTCAGCTAACGCCCTACAAGTGAAAAATAAATCAAATTGT
The DNA here is from genome assembly GCA_958496325.1 of Nomophila noctuella. Classification (NCBI taxonomy): domain Eukaryota; kingdom Metazoa; phylum Arthropoda; class Insecta; order Lepidoptera; family Crambidae; genus Nomophila; species Nomophila noctuella. Next base: position 12,971,199 of record OY292500.1, on the reverse strand, counting down.
TATCTAATCCATCATTTCCCGGTTGGTTCGTTTCGGTGCCGATATCGAACCCCGCACGCCCAATATTGGCGTTCGGCGTTAATTTGCAGAACAATCACCGAACAACGTTTGTTCTACACTTAATTAATTACAATACGAGCCCGCAAAAATTACCAGACCAATTTAATTGACGGAGCACTTTGCGTAGGGCTGCGATATTAAAACAAGCCCTCCAAATTACTTGTTTCTTTTTAATATTGAAAAACAAACTTACCGAAATGGTTGATGTTCATATCAAATCTAAGACAAGGCGATAATAACTTTTGATAGCCCATAATCTAAGTTAAGTATTCTCATTCTGAGATATTTCCTTGAGGATGTTGTTGGTGGTACCTGCGGTGGTACTACCTGGGAATTCTGGCAGTGTCACAAAGTTTAATTTTAATTTCATTATTGATTTATTTTAATACTAGCGGCCGCCTGCGACTCCGTCCGCGTGGATTTCGATTTCCAATAGCCTAAAGCCTTCCTCGTCAAATGGACTATCCAACACAAAAAGATTTTTTCAAATCGGACCAGTAGTTCCTGAGATAAGCTCGTTCAAACAAACAAACATAAAAACAAACAAACATATGTACAAACAAACTCTTCAGCTTTATCTATTAAGTATAGATTATTTCATTCCTAATTTATCCTCTTGTTTTTTTTGGTTATTGTTGAAAAGGATATTTTAAATGTACTTTATGAAAAATAAATCTGCGTATAAGTAGCAACCCTGCCTACAAGAAACCCTTCGAGTGTTGAAATGAAATCATTTCAGGCTTAATGTATTACAGACAATCTTAACCAGTGAATATTGAAGGGTCTGGTTTGAATTTTTTTCTAAAGTTAATGTTTTTGTTTCGCAAGCTAAGTTGGTAAAAAAATATGTTTAATTGTAAAGTAAACTAGACTAGTGGTTGTTATATTGCTACTAATAATACCTAATTCACATTAGATATTATTATTTGCAATACTGAACGCTAAGTTCTATCCTGAATGATACCAAGATCTACCCTTGAGGTGTGTGCGTGTGAATGAGGTCTAAGGCGACACGTAGTGTAATTAATCCGATTAGTGCACTGGTGAGGCAACGTGGATATATCTCAAGACTCAGTAATACGGCAAAGCAAAGCAATCATGGTCATCTGATAATAGTACAGTCCCAGGAATTGAAATAATCAAATTCCACACTTCATTCTGATCGACATTGTGTGAAAAGTGCCGAATAATTAATGTTACGATTTAAAATTGAGTCATTCAGATCACTGAAAAGCGGTCGGCAAAGAATTTGTTAAAAATGTTGTTGTAATTAAACAGCAATTTACACTGTTTTACAGTTCATTCGTTTTGATCTATGATTAATGTGATGATAGTGTAGCTCGGGTTTGTGATTACCATTGTAAAAGCGGTTTTTGTCAAGCAATAGACAATTTTTTTTTTGGCGGCCGATGTTACTATCAGACAAGTACGCAAGATATTTTATAGAACACAAGTGAGTGCGCAAGCACAGCACTATTCCCTCACTCTCATAGTTCGGTGAGATATCAATCTGACACGACCGTAGACAGATCAGGCGCAGGACTAATGGATTAACGTACCTTCCGAAGCACGGAGGAGCACCCAAATAAAAGTTTTCGGTCACCCATCTGATGATTGGTCTCTGCGAAAGTTGATTAACTTAGCAAACACAGGCCGACCTCGCTAACCACTGCGCACCTCAATGTAATCAATAAACTTAAGATGTGGTACATACATACTTGCATTAAGGTCACAAATATTTGTATTAAGGTCACAGATATTTATTCAATCTGTTGAATAGTTTCAGTGCCGAAGTTCAAGTCGACCCTGATTGAAATTAAAAGTCGGCCCAATCCCGGCTGCACAATGGCACGTTTCTTGGTAACGATTGGGCGCGATTCGAAAGGGATCGCGGGATCTAATACTGATTAAGGCATAAGATGTAGCGGTTTCATACATTTCGTACAAGTTGATACTTTAAAATAGAGATTCTATTAATCGATGCTCACTTACTAAGTACATATTTCTCATTAGATGAGTTTTTTTAGCAAAATCTGCTTGCCTTGGAAAACTACAATTGTAAAGTCTCGGGGTCATGTGGGAGCTCACATATGCCATATTTAGCACATTAGCACTATAAATATAATTAAAATTAAAGTGCTTAGTAGGTAGGAAGTATAGTAGGTACTGCATCTTGTTGGACGTTTTGTTTGTGTTCTTCAGTTATATGTTGTCCCAAGTAAACTGTCGTCAGCTAGCTTTCAAAGCCTTTGATCCTAAACATTTAGGCCTTTGAAATCCCAATACCTTTGAAACTTGACTTAACTAATTTCACACCCGCTTCCTCCGATAACTCGAACCTGTATGTCGCACCGAGGCCGTCGTCGCGAAAGCCGTGCAAACTTAAATTGGATCTCGCGAGAACGCGACTCCGGAAAAACTGTACAATTATGCAGACGGGATTGGGTATTGATTGAAACCGGCTGCCGGGACACTTGGGGCCCTTTAGGCCTCGGCCTTTCAGGGAAGTCGAACGATCTCGAGCTTCACGGAAAGGTCACCGTCTAAGGAACATAAGTCGCCTTAATCTAAACTAATATATAAAGCTGAAGAGTTTTGTTTGTTTGAACGCGCTAATCTAAGGAACAACAGGTTCTACAACAAAAAATATTTAGGTGTTGGATAGAGTCCATTTGTCGAGGAAGGCTTTAAGCTATATCAGAAGTCGCGGGCGGCCGCTATTAATAAAAACAAATAATATAGACTACAGGCCCATGTACAAATTGGATGGGTCATATGAACCACCAGGTGACGTATATAGGAAGATATAAGAGCATAAAATAATAATATTCAGCTCTCTGTTTGCGTACCTATTATAAATAAATAAATATACCGTCACTTGTAAGCTGTCCAACTGAGTGCTGGTGAGAATTCAAAAGCGCAGGTAGAGTTAGTACCTTTTGGGTCATATATTTTTGTACGGCATTGCGGAATAATGGATTAGAAGCTGTATTGAAACAGAATGAAACTGATGCAGAAAAAAATACAAATTACCGACTTTGTGGCGCATCATTTTTTACGGCACTGCGCACTTTCTTATTATTTTTCATGGATTTACCGATGGTAAGAATGCCGTACAAAAATATATGTCGTCTGGCCTGTCGTCTAATACTACCCGTAACCTGAGAATGTTTCAAATGCGTTTGGGGTGTTTCCGGTGCAAAAATGATTCCTACGCTATGTCCTCAGAATACAGAATAAACCAGAAAGAGATTTCAATCAAATTTCTATGGAACGCGTTGTGTCCAAAACGTCTCGCCCCTCGCGCGTCATTATTCATATTAAATTCAATACTTATTTGAATAGAATGAATTGCAAAATGTAATACTAACACATGAAACGTAAACCCATCTGTTTTCTTCTTAAGCTCGGCAGTATTTTTATTTAAAAACGGCATAATTATTTAAAAACTGACAGCTGAATCAGATTTCAACAGTATTGACTACACCTTTTGAGTGTAGTATGAACAGTCACAGACATGAGCGCGATGGCGGTTTCTGGTTTATTCTGTATTCTGAGGCTATGTCAAAGTTAATTAATCTGGGGGCTCTATCGCTCTAAGCTTAAACGAAAACTGGTTCATTTCCGATTATTTGTTCTAAAGTTTACTCAACTTTCAAACTATCAAAGAAGTTCCTTAACAGTGCAATTTTTTTCCGTTTGTTTGGAGTAGAGCGTACCAAGTCAGATATTAATAGAATAAGGGAATTATTAATTTCGGTGAATAACCTGCGTACTTTTCTGAAATAAAAATCTATGTGAAATATGTAAGTACACCAAACCTTCGCATCTAAAAGTTTTGTGTGAGCGAGTAATTCAAGCTGCGAGTCCAATTCAGTTAGCCGCCCTCCTACATCCAATCAGACCGATATGATTCGATTGAAAATGAATAAAACAAGCTCTGATACGTGTGGAGTTTTGAAGATGCGGGCAGACAGGTTAAGGTTGCCTTCTCATAATATATTGATAGATAGTTAGCTAAGAGGTGAGTAGTGGGCATTCGTCATTTTGACAGGCCCGTTGGTCAAGAGTGGTCTAACATGGCTATATGACCCCCACTCCCCACATTGAGCTGGTTCAAGGACTTACGTGGACCACAAATTAAATAATAATTGAGCATAATTATTTTGTTTATACTGACTTGACCACGACTATGTGACACCCCCCCTCCTACCGCCAAAGTTGGATACACCCTTGCTATGGTCACCCTTCATCTGGCCTGTGTCTATATTATAATAGGCTTATGTTAATGATTATAAGGAATTCATTTTCTATGCCGTGTTGTTGCCCCCAAAAATCTCATAGTTACCACCCGAATTGCATTCGTTCGTCGAAGCATGGAGCTGGCAACGTGACAAAGCGAACTCGTAATACGTTTAGCTGTCGTGAGACCCTGTTAAACAAATTATCAGCAGCGGTCGCCTAAGTGGATTAAGGGCCTTTGAGAGCCCTGAGGACAGCCTCCGAGGGACTATCGAAATATCACAGAGGACAATAAAGAACGTTTTAGTAATAGGAATAGAAATAATATATTGTGTTAGTATCTTCCTTTTACTGACCTTTTTCTCGTGAGTGTTGACGTTATACGCGGTATTGCAATAACGCTAAGGGAAAGGAACTATCTTGCTATATAAGTGAATACTCGTTTGAGCTCAGTGGACAAGCAAACCCTAAAGCAATCTAATATAGAAGCGATTAAATTCAAGTGGAATTATGGGCTTTGTAGGTAAGCACTATTATAGCCGGGTCTTTAGGCGTTTCGCACCGCAAGAGATCGGTGCGAATCGCCCAAGAGCCCCTTTTGAATGGGTCGGTTCGAACCACGGTTCGAACCGCGGTGTGAATCGCTCAAGGTTTCTTTTGAAATGGGTCGGTTCGAACCACGGTACAATGCTCCTGTAAGTCCGATTTAAACACGCATAAAAAAGATTTGATAAAAGTGATTTGTGTAAGTACAGAGCAGAAGAAAAGTGGATTGTTAAAAAAAAATGTATATTTTCAACCGTTTTAAAACATGGCATACGAGTAAAAGAATACTAAAAATTGGGTTATCATGAAAATTCACAAAAAAATCAACAATCAAAACTTGTAAACTAAACTCTAAGTTTTTCTAATCAATAGCCGACAGTTGTATCATTTGTATCATTTTATAAAACAATAGGTTATGGTTTAAAATCACAGTTTGATCCATATTTTCAACTTAAAACTATGTTTATATCATCAGAAGCAAGTGCAAGGGTGCTTCTGATTGGAAGCTTTTGTTTCCAGTTAGTCTATTGTGTACTTAACCGGTAAGTCCACTTTGAACAAAGGGCCAAAATTTGCCTTGATTTTTTGGAATGTGGGCATATTTAACAGATGTTCACGTGGTAATAAAATTATTTTGATTAGCCTGTTTTTTTGTGCTCGGCTGTTCTTATGAGATGTGTGATTAAAATTCATTAAATTTGTCAGATTTGACCCATTTAAAAGAAAACTGCTTTAGTCATTGCGGTTCGAATCGACCCATTCAAAAATGATTTTGGGCTATTCGCACCGTGGTGCGAAAAGACCCATTCAAAAGAGGCTCTTGGGCGATTCACACCGCGGTTCGAACCGCTTGCGGTGCGAAACGCCTAAAGACCCTTATAGCCTAGAGACTAAGCAATATCAAAACAGAAAAATATTTTTTTATTCACAGTTTCTGGGTTTTTCGGTTCTTCATTAAAAGCTATGAGTATCCTAGACCAGGCTGTTTATAAAAAATCATATCTTATAGTCAAACGAACACGTATCGTGTTATTGAGTGGACCGACTTTCTATTTCCTTGTAGGTATCTTTATTTGTAGCATGTTTAGCATCACATTACCATCTTTCCTTCCATTCCCGTCCGTGTTAGGAAATCGTATTCCCACATAAACTGCCATCTCTACATGCTGCATCGTTTTGTGAGATAAAAATATTAAACTGGACAGAATTTGATAACAAACTCTTCAAAAAAAAAGCCGGTATCAAATGAAAACCCCCCTTGATTAAACTGCGGATATCGAGCGGCGGTAGAGGGCGCTGCTGGTGAACAAAGGGGCTGAACAACAGATTGGAAATGCTTTATAGGTTTTTGAAAATCATTTTGAATTATGGGACGCGATTTTTTGTTTTACAACGTAGCGGTATTATGACAATTTGAGTCCAGTGTTCAGAGACACTAACTACATAACTAAGGGTCGCGGGTTCGAATCCCGTTAGGGGCAAATGTTTGTGTGATGAACATCGACATTTGTACTCGAGTCATGGATGTTTATAAAAGTATACATATGTATGTCAATCCGTTCCCTAACTTTCATAGTACAAGCTTCGAGCGCGTCCTATTTTTTTTTGTTAGTTGTCTGAATGGTCTGTTCTAAATGTAAATTCGGTAAAACTAACAATGAGGGTACTTCTTAAAATTGATTTCCATTTCCCAGTTCCTACACTTATCTTTAGTCGCACGTGAATCATATTAACCAAGATAATCAATATCCCGGGTTCTCATCCCGGGCGAGCTTCCCTGGGCTCGTTGTGTTTTCTGAACCGTATGTAAAAATCTTGGGATACATGCTCATGACACTTCGTGAACCATTCGCGTCAAGCGGCGTGGAATGACGACGAGGTAGGCATAGGGTTGCCAGGCAAAATATTTTAAAAATATATGTTAGATCACTAACTAGATACATAAATCTATCATTGCATTGGTTAACGCACGGCCTAAGGCAAGAACTAGTAATGAACTATTTGAGTTTTAAATGCATTTTTGTACTTTAAATTTGTATGCTTAGCTGACACACAGTTTGGTTTCCTCTCACATAAAACAATACTTTGTCCATCACATGGAGAGATAATGAATAAGGACTTGAGCGTTAACAATTTCCGCAAGACAATTTAATAATGTATGGTTGTTTCCGGGTGCGTCAGCGGCAACATTAAAGTAAAATATAGTAGCAAAAAAACATATTTAGCGCAAAAACTAGAGCAGTATTGCGAGAAGTGGCGAAATCCTATATATTTTTGTTTTCTGATTTATTGGTATGGAAGTAAAAACGGATATATCCCCGTAGGCAACCCTAGGCGTGCCCAGTGGGCTGCGCGGAGGCGATGCGCTAACTCAGTAATCGGTTTCCTTCATTGGACATAATTCGACATTTTTTGATGGCCGCTTTTTCCTTCCGAAACGCAATATCGAGTTCGAGGAACCGAATAATGGCAATTTTAGAAATCTGCTGATTAGACGTAGATGACGGATATCCGTAATCAGTCAGCCAGAGCATAGCAAAAACAGAAAGTGACATTTCTTTTCTTAATCTAATTTAAACATGCATAATTTTACTCTCTGCCGAAAATGCTATTTTGAAATCAGAGCTGCAATTTTTAAGCGATGAGGCCTTTAAGTTGAGTGTAGCAAATAAACGTATGAATTATTGTTTTAAGCACTGGTAGGCACTTAAGTGAAACTAATTAGTAACTTTTTAACACCATTACATGTTTTTTTATTTTATGTTGTATTTTTAACAAAAGAAAATGTAAAACAGACCACAAACCAAGATAAAATAATATAAAAAACAGAATAATACATGTAAAGGACTTGAGTGTGAGTGAAATTCCTATTACATTGCACCCTTGTTTACCCGCATTAAAAAGTCGCCTTGTAAATATTTCACCAACGTGCAGTGGTCTGGGAGCGCCGTAAATAAAAAACAAACAGCCAAACAAGAGTTGGATCTATGCACTAAGGGTTCCGTACTATATATAAAATATGTAGTATGTAAATATCATTGTGTCGATGTAGGTTTGCATGTAAATATCGCAGTTAGTATGCGAGTGCGTTACAGCGCTATCTGTTGAGTTGTATCGGAACTACTCGTTTGTGGCGATGAAGATCGGTGTCGCCACAACGGAAACAGTGTAACGGTTGTAAAGTGCTGTTTCACCGGGGTTTTGATACGGAACCCTAAAACAAGGATACTTGCGGATTACACAGTCGAGAGTGCAGCGTGTCGCGTTTGTGCTAGGACCTGGCTTGTTGACCTGTCAGGATGATCCCCTACGTGGTATGGTGCTAACAACATCAGTTACTTATGTCGGGAACATAGTATGGCGGTTGTGAAGTACTGCATCACTGCGGTTTTGTTTGGTGAAACAACGCGCTGTTTTGTCTCGTATGACAATGCTTCGATTATGATTATTCATTATTAAACAAATATTTTTGTTAGATTTTTAATTAATGAACCATACTAGCGGCCGCCCGCGATTGCGTTTGTGTGGATTTCGATTACCGCACGTATTGGGTTATACAATAGCCTAACTAAAGCCTTCCTCGTGAAATGGACTATCTTACACAAAAATAATTTATCAAATCGAACCAGTAGTTTCTGAGATTAGCGCGTTCAAACAAACAAACAAACAATCTCCTAAGCTTTATTATATTAGTATAGATTCGTCGTAAATAGGGATGGGAGTTATGTGATTTACGCCATCGATAAATCAATCAACCCATCCGAATCTGAAACGATAATTAGTTTCCTTAAACAAGTAACGTTGGAAAAAAGCTTTTAAGGGGAAACTTTTAGCTCGTCAAAGGTCGGTTTACGGTTGATGTTCTCGACTTTGGAAACTTCCAAATTGGCGCCCCCTTCGAACCCGGGACCAATCGGCGGAACGTCCAACGATCCCACGCTAACAGCCGGGGATAGCGCGTAATCCACTCCAAGTTGCCCACTTAAGAACAAAGCGTCGATTGTAACGTGCCTACCTCGTTTCCGCGGAGAGATTTTGCGTAACTAATAGGGATGGGACGGTGTCGATGAATTGGTATCGTTATTTATGCAGAACAACAGTAAGTGGGATTTTACTCGATGTTAATCGTTTTGATTTAAGTGATTGTTTTTGTACTATGATACTCTGATTCTAACATTTACATACTTACTCCCATGGCTCAGCGACCCGAAGTGTGTCTTGGCCTCCAGAATGAGAGTGCCTCTATCATTGATTTTAATTAATTGTAAATGTCTTAAATATAATTAGACAATGAACCACTATATGAATAGTGGCAAATTATTAAGATGTCGAACTTCGCTATCCAATGCGTATATCCTTTCAAAATAGTAATAATAATTTACTTTAAACGTGAAAACTTCAGAGATGCACTTATTAATCGTCGTTTACCAAATTAGAAACGGTTCTACCAACCTTCTTCAACAGTTGAATCGTTTATTGATAAAAGTAAAATGTCGATACAGTTAATCAAATTATCGATTTTTCCAAGGATTTCGGTACACCACTACTTGCAAAGTTAATTCCGTAGTTAATCGCGCGCAAACCGGGCCCTTCGGCCTCCCTGACAGTTATGACTGATAATGCCGTTTAATAAGAGCGGTTTTACTTTTGCCCAATTAAACCGAGTATTTCTTAGCAACGAAATTGGTTAAGGAAGCGTTTAAGCTGTGTAATCAATTTGATGGGTCACTATTTTTACTTTGGAACTTCTGTTAGAATTATATCGCAGAAAGCTTGGTATCAAAGGATCTCGCACATTTGTTTATCCGGTTAGTATACCAGAAAATTAAGTGAAGGCTTAGTTACTTTCATAAAAATATGTCTCAATAGCTATTTATATTCATCGTCATCCTAGCGCTTCTCCCGGTGGCATCTTCGGCGTTAATGCGGAACCCAGGGTATGCGTCGGCTATGACCTAAAATTGGCCGTCCTGGTTATTATCATGAGATTACTATTATCACGTGTAAAATGTGCATCATATCAAATCATTTCAATCTCTTCCAAAAGAAGATGTTGTAACACCATTTTTTCAGTTTTACTGTTTTATCACTTGGTGCAGTATAGGACCGGCTGTGATCTTAGGTCGAGAGGGATAGTCATGAATGCAGGGGTCGTTATAGTATTGTTTGTCTCTAATTTTATGCTATGTTTGTTTTCCTGGATTGAGAGGTCGTCACTTGAATGAAGTAATATTCTAATTTTTACCTGATTTGTTGGCGAGAGGGTTAACAATTTATCATTCCACAACCATTGGTTCATTCCTTTGACGCTGTTAAAACTGTTTTAGCGGTTTATATTAGTAAATTCGTGAATTTTGTAACACTTTTCTGTTGTCGAAATAAACAAAACCTTGTCAAATAAGAACGGTGTCAGTTTGACAGCGACACCTGACATTTGACATTTACGTGCGCTGCGTTTTATTTTTACAGTCGTAGGCGCTAATTGTTTTTAGTCTGTTAAAATGTATAATGTTTAATATCTAATTTTGCTAAGCTAGGGTTTGCCGGAATGAATTGATTTTCCGAAGTCTTCCAAATTAATTATTCTAAAGTATTTTTAGTAGATTGTGTCTATGGTTGAGCGCGATGGTTACGAATCCTTGGTCAGTGTGCTTTGGTTTTTTTTTTTCTCTCGTTTGTCTATGGGTGGGTGAGCGATTGACAAGTCTTTTTCATGGAGATCAGAAAAGAGGAGGAGTAATCCTGGGCTGTCTCCCTGAGGAGCCTTTTTATATCCACCAAATGCGGTGAAGTTTCGTTCCGCGTCTTCCGAGATGCATTGTGCACCGTACGCCCAATAAAATGGTGAGTATTTCAAGCCGATGATGTGTAAATGTTCCTCGCGGATGTATCAGCCATAGTCACGTGCTTGTAATTTTTTGTCTTATTGTTTTAGATCATTTGATTTACCTGTGCTCCGGCCAAAGAGTCTCTTTGTGAGCTGCAAATCCCAGTGTTCTGGTAAGAATATTAATGAAAATTTTATTGTTCGGCATAGCCAAATATGTCACGTTGTGAAGTGCTTGGAATGTCGACTTAATTTGGTCATTGTGGTGATTGCAGGGCTCCATAGACCGGCTAAAAAGCCTTTTGGGTGTGAATGTCGGCAGCTCGGTGTGCCGTAGACGTGGCGTGGACACGTGGTACCTCCCGCCTGTCAAAATGTCGACGGTGAGCTGATCCCAGAACCGATTTTGCATTGGCTCGGAGTCAAGGTACTGATGGCAATGGATTTAATCATTTAGGGCTGTATTTATTTCAATTTAACAAGTGTTCAACTTCCCCGTGTTGACTTCTCGGTCGAGGCCGATGGAGGAAGCGCAGTGACTTTATCTTCAACTTAACTTTGAAAATATGAACAAGAATTTCAAATAGTGTTTGTTATTAGTGAATAGTTAGTAGTGAATTTCTAATAGTGTTTATTAGACACGATTTGTGGGGTGTGCATGCGTACTGGCTTGGCTGACCTTCTGTGTTGAGCGGTGGGCTGACCTTCAGTGCTGGTGGTTTGAGTAGGTGGTATCAGACTTTCCCAACACGGTCCTCCCATCGGTACTGAATGTACAGCTGACCGCCCAATATAGTTGGTCAGATGCCACCCCACCATAACGGGCATGCTTAAGCTAATCCCGATTTACTGATAAGGTGTAGTACCATGTGTGATAAGGTGTAGTTCGCCGGACGAATGTTAATTACTGTCTCGGTATCATGTAATTTTTTTTACTGTATGTAACTGCTCCTGTTTTTCAACTGAATCTAATGTGTATCGAAATACTTAGTATTAAACCAGTCTACTTTTAAATGAAATTTTGTTTGAGTTACTATTCTCCACTTGCTACGGTTCATGGATCATTCATTTATTTTTGCTTCGTATTTAACTTTTTTCCTCTAGCAGGATTTAATATATTTTTTTTACTTTGGTACGGAGTCACCTATTGTTACTCCGTCCCCTTTCAAGGCGCCCAACATTTTATTAAATTGGATTGATCCAGGAACGACTAGGCCACCGAACCCGAGACCCTCTCATGCTCTGCCGCCGGATTTTTCCCTGTGGGACGAAGTGATTCTTATTCGAATCGTTGCGCACCCCCACGGGAAAAATTGATATTACAGTGGCGTACCCAACGTGTGGCCTAGAAAGTGAGTTTAGTACTTCAACATAGTGTTTTAAATGTGATATTATGATAATATAATATAATTTTTATGTTTTTGGAATTGTGAAATTTTTATATAGTACAATTTTTTTTAATATTTTAACTGTCATGTCGGAACAAAGTGATAATATGATAATATAATTATAATTGTTATTTTTATGGAATTGTGAATTTTTTATATAGTACAATTTGTTTTAATATTTTGTTTGACATGTCGGAACTTAATTATAACATAAATGACTTGCTTACGGACGAACTTGAACACGAGTTAGCTAACATTTCATGTAATCTAGGTTCTTTGAATTTAATATTTAGCGGTGATACTTGTGTTCGGGCGTTTATATCGAGGTTGGAGGAGTTGTGTGCCGCATCCTATATACAGATAATGGTCCCCAATTCACTTCTAAGGAATTTAGGGATTTATTGAAGGGAGCTGGTGTACCTCATATCTTATACAATCCTCGTTACCATTCTCCATGTAACCAAACCGAAGTGTTAATCGGGATATTGTTCGGGCCATTGCTTCTTATGTGCGTTCTGATCATCGATTATTATTATGGGATCAGAACATTCAAGAATTCCAATGTGCTCTCAATTCGTCTGTTCACGACGGGACTAAGTTCACTCCATTGTTTTTTTAATCATGGTAGGGAGATGGTTATCGATGGAGCTGTCTTTGATTTGAATCAGCCTTTGATATATTCAATGTTTAGCATGAGTTTTGTTTGTTTCCTTTTAGTTTGCTGTCGCTTACCATTATGGTCGAGGATCGACGGTATTTTTAGTAATTAAGGTTTCTGTTGTGTGTCCAATCCGTAGGCCTTGTAGCATTCGCATATTTCGCGATTGATGCCAAGGATCTGGACATAATTTTAGTAATGTTGTTAGTGTTTAATCTGGGTTTGTGTGAACCACAACTATTAACATTTAGTTTTTCAGTTTTAGTCACCACTAACATTTAGTTTTTTTTTGTATCAGGTAAGTCCGTTGTGTATCTTACCTTGTACTCCTTATAGTGTCTGAGGTATGTTGGATTTTCTAATCCTTACACTGTGTTTTTGTGAAGTCCCTGTTGTCATACTTCATTTTTGCGTGTAATTTACCCCGATTCGTGGTGTGGTAAATTACACTATGGTCTTGGTTTATCCAGCCATTGGCTTGAGATAAGTTGGATGTTCCACTTCTCACTTTGTGTAACCTTTAGTGTTTATCACTGGTTACGGGTTTGAACCTGGTGTAGTTTTGTCTGTATCAGCGAGCTCTCAGAATGGTTCTACCTGACTTTCTATTAACTTTTAAGTTATTAGGTTTTCCCTTATATGATTCAAACTCCTGGTGAATGAGTTTGGAGTCTTGAGGTGTTGTTTTTGTATTGTTCAAATGTTTGTATTGTTGTTGAGATGTGGTAGTGTTACCTTTTGTCGTTTCACTCGACGAAAAATTTTATTCAAAATTTCAATAAAATTTTCATTTTGAATAAAATTTTTCTTTCCCAACTAAGGCGGTACTGTAACACCATTTTTTCAGTTTTACTGTTTTATCACTTGGTGCAGTATAGGACCGGCTGTGATCTTAGGTCGAGAGGGATAGTCATGAATGCAGGGGTCGTTATAGTATTGTTTGTCTCTAATTTTATGCTATGTTTGTTTTCCTGGATTGAGAGGTCGTCACTTGAATGAAGTAATATTCTAATTTTTACCTGATTTGTTGGCGAGAGGGTTAACAATTTATCATTCCACAACCATTGGTTCATTCCTTTGACGCTGTTAAAACTGTTTTAGCGGTTTATATTAGTAAATTCGTGAATTTTGTAACACTTTTCTGTTGTCGAAATAAACAAAACCTTGTCAAATAAGAACGGTGTCAGTTTGACAGCGACACCTGACATTTGACATTTACGTGCGCTGCGTTTTATTTTTACAGTCGTAGGCGCTAATTGTTTTTAGTCTGTTAAAATGTATAATGTTTAATATCTAATTTTGCTAAGCTAGGGTTTGCCGGAATGAATTGATTTTCCGAAGTCTTCCAAATTAATTATTCTAAAGTATTTTTAGTAGATTGTGTCTATGGTTGAGCGCGATGGTTACGAATCCTTGGTCAGTGTGCTTTGGTTTTTTTTTTTCTCTCGTTTGTCTATGGGTGGGTGAGCGATTGACAAGTCTTTTTCATGGAGATCAGAAAAGAGGAGGAGTAATCCTGGGCTGTCTCCCTGAGGAGCCTTTTTATATCCACCAAATGCGGTGAAGTTTCGTTCCGCGTCTTCCGAGATGCATTGTGCACCGTACGCCCAATAAAATGGTGAGTATTTCAAGCCGATGATGTGTAAATGTTCCTCGCGGATGTATCAGCCATAGTCACGTGCTTGTAATTTTTTGTCTTATTGTTTTAGATCATTTGATTTACCTGTGCTCCGGCCAAAGAGTCTCTTTGTGAGCTGCAAATCCCAGTGTTCTGGTAAGAATATTAATGAAAATTTTATTGTTCGGCATAGCCAAATATGTCACGTTGTGAAGTGCTTGGAATGTCGACTTAATTTGGTCATTGTGGTGATTGCAGGGCTCCATAGACCGGCTAAAAAGCCTTTTGGGTGTGAATGTCGGCAGCTCGGTGTGCCGTAGACGTGGCGTGGACACGTGGTACCTCCCGCCTGTCAAAATGTCGACGGTGAGCTGATCCCAGAACCGATTTTGCATTGGCTCGGAGTCAAGGTACTGATGGCAATGGATTTAATCATTTAGGGCTGTATTTATTTCAATTTAACAAGTGTTCAACTTCCCCGTGTTGACTTCTCGGTCGAGGCCGATGGAGGAAGCGCAGTGACTTTATCTTCAACTTAACTTTGAAAATATGAACAAGAATTTCAAATAGTGTTTGTTATTAGTGAATAGTTAGTAGTGAATTTCTAATAGTGTTTATTAGACACGATTTGTGGGGTGTGCATGCGTACTGGCTTGGCTGACCTTCTGTGTTGAGCGGTGGGCTGACCTTCAGTGCTGGTGGTTTGAGTAGGTGGTATCAGACTTTCCCAACACGGTCCTCCCATCGGTACTGAATGTACAGCTGACCGCCCAATATAGTTGGTCAGATGCCACCCCACCATAACGGGCATGCTTAAGCTAATCCCGATTTACTGATAAGGTGTAGTACCATGTGTGATAAGGTGTAGTTCGCCGGACGAATGTTAATTACTGTCTCGGTATCATGTAATTTTTTTTACTGTATGTAACTGCTCCTGTTTTTCAACTGAATCTAATGTGTATCGAAATACTTAGTATTAAACCAGTCTACTTTTAAATGAAATTTTGTTTGAGTTACTATTCTCCACTTGCTACGGTTCATGGATCATTCATTTATTTTTGCTTCGTATTTAACTTTTTTCCTCTAGCAGGATTTAATATATTTTTTTTACTTTGGTACGGAGTCACCTATTGTTACTCCGTCCCCTTTCAAGGCGCCCAACATTTTATTAAATTGGATTGATCCAGGAACGACTAGGCCACCGAACCCGAGACCCTCTCATGCTCTGCCGCCGGATTTTTCCCTGTGGGACGAAGTGATTCTTATTCGAATCGTTGCGCACCCCCACGGGAAAAATTGATATTACAATGTGGCATCCACAGAGTGTAGTGTATAGTTTGATTAATATTCTTAAAGTAATATCAGCTTCTTAAATGAAACAGATCGGAAATAATATATAATACCTACCCAAAATAATGGAAATTATCCACTTACGAGTTGCCAGTGCCTCGTACCCGAAATGACATCTCAAAAAGTCCAAGTGCGAACAACATCGCAAAAAGGCTTCTTTCAATGTCTAAGTAACACTGACAACACATTCTGCATTTTGTTTTTTGCATTGTTTAAATAAGAGCGATGGAGACGAAACAAAATATTTGTAGTTGTTGTTCCAAGCGTCCGGACAGAGAATATATAAAAGAAAACAGGGCATTACCGTCGTCGCTAAGAACGTAATCCTTTAACATCTGCCAGGACCTCGTACGCTTTGTCCGGACTAGTCCGGGACATATCGGCGAGCGTCCTTAAGTCGTTGTAGTATGGTCGATATTGCCGTGGCCAGAGAGTTGGGGAGAATCGTTCCGGCTTGGGAGATTTACGTGTGCGCTCGTTACATGCTTAGCGCACGCTGACCAATGGCACAGTGTATCTGAATTAAGAGAAGTAGGGAAGACAGTAAGCGCCAATAGTACATATCACTGTAACTGATTTGCGACAAAAGACTAAAAAAATATTAAATAAAATATTTCACAACATTACATGCATTGATCTGTCTCCGAGTATCTTAAGCATTTGTGTTACAGACATCGGAATCAACAGTGGTATTACAAATATACTTAAATACATATGTACATATAACACCCCGAGGAGGACAAACAAACATGCACACAAAGGTTTGTTCTGTGCGGGAATCGAACCTGCCACCTCTAGGTCTAATAGGCAACTTCTTGGCCTAAGTAGTAAGTGGGTGTTTTCAAAGGAATGCATATGCATATGATAAAACTTGAAACTAACCATTTAGTCTGCATCGTATCTGAATAGCCACAGAGCCACATTTCGGTGAGAACAAGTCATGTAGCACGTACTGTGAAGTTATTTTTACTACCTTTGT
This sequence comes from Nomophila noctuella, assembly GCA_958496325.1. Taxonomy (NCBI): domain Eukaryota; kingdom Metazoa; phylum Arthropoda; class Insecta; order Lepidoptera; family Crambidae; genus Nomophila; species Nomophila noctuella. The sequence continues at coordinate 12,954,531 of OY292500.1, read as the reverse complement.
TATCAAATTAAAAAGTTATGTCTATGATTAAAATGTTCTTTTTAGTCCCGCTGTCCCCCTTAAAGGGGACATGGCTTACGGGGGACAACGGGATATAACCTTTGTATTAACATATTTTTTATTTTTACAGGTAAGTAATTCTTACAAAACCATATTTTGAAAGCAGTGCAGGTAAGTTTTTCCTTATTTCTATAAGCGTCAAATTTTTTTTTTTCGATGAAATCCTTTATATTGGTTGTCTTCATCAGTAGTAAAAAAAAATACCTATTCATAAAATATTATCTTCCAATTACCACTTTTTATTTACAAAAAAAAAACATAACTTGGTTGATTAGCCAATTAGCCTAACGTAAACAAACGTTTAATGGTTTTATTTCATCAATCAGAATCTTGAAAAGTCATTTTTTTATTTGATTGTATAGACATCAAAGCGAAGTTACATCACTGCAATTCACAGTACTGTGTCTGAAAGGTTATTCTATTTCTGGTGAGTTTCCACCAAATCAAATACATTACCACCTTCACCATTTGCTGACGCCCGGGTGGCACGTAAGCGGATTGCATTCAATGCAAGTTTTGGATTGCACCTACGTGGAACATTGCTATACAATTCTGTACGAGCGGTTCCTAGTATAACGTTTTGATGTTTTACTGGGAATTGAAGTGTGTACATACTGTCATCATCATCATCCTAGCGCTAGTCCCGGTCGCATCCTCGGCTGTTGCCTCGGAGTCCAGGGTCCGCTTTCCTGCTGCACCTACTCCACTTCGCACGGTCTTGGGCATCCTGGGTGGAAAGACCATTGGCACGCATGTCATCTTCAACGACGCCAAGCCAGCACTTCTTGGGCCTGCCCCTTCTTCCGGGACCCGGCGGTGGTGGCATGGTGAGACATTTGTTTCCCACGTAGCTGGCCGGTTTTCGTAAAACATGGCCGTACCAACGTAGGCGACACTCCTGCAGTTTATCTGCAATATCACGGACACGAAGGCTACCCCGGATGCGTGAGTTCTTAATGCGGTCTTTCCGCGTCACTCCACACATCCAGCGCAGCATCTTCATCTCCGTGACACGCAGCATCTGCTTGTGTCGCTCAAGTACAGGCCACGTTTCGCTGCCGTACAAAAGGACGGGCCTAATGATGGTCTTATAGACCTGTCCCTTCAACTTAACCGGCATTTTGGGGTCACAAATGACACCAGTCACCTCACGCCACTTGGCCCAGGCTGCTGAAATGCGGGCTTTGACGTCGCAATCGATGTCGCTAGACGCATGAAGTACAGATCCCAGGTATTTAAACTGGTCCGTACGCTCGACCAAGTCACCGTCTATGCGTACGGGTGGGGGATCTGTGTTGCAGGCCATGTATTCAGTCTTCGCCACGTTTAGTTTTAGACCGCCGTTCTCAAGTGCCACCTTCCACTTACCCGCTCGTCGCACCAGTCGTCCCCTGTCCGAATCCGTCAGCGCGATATCATCAGCATACATGAGCAGCCACGGGGGTTGCTCATGTGCGTCTATGATGCTGGTTGACAGTTCGTCTAATATCACGCTAAACAGGAAGGGACTAAGGACGGATCCCTGGTGAACTCCGACGGTAACGGGGAAAGGGTTGGTGTCACCAACAGCAGTCCTAACTATTGAATCGGAATCGTGGTACATGTCTCGGATGACGTCAATATAAGTTTCAGGCACCCTCTTGGACCTCAGTGCCCACCAGATCATCATGCGAGGAACACAGTCGAAGGCCTTCTGCATGTCCAGGAACAGGAAATGCAGAGGCGTGTTCTTCGTTCTGTATTTCTCCATGATCATCCTTAGGGCAAAAACAGGGTCCATGGTACCAAGACCAGGTCGAAACCCGTACTGACAGTCCGAGACAGTACACTCCTGTCGTAGCCGAGAGTCAACTATCCGCTCAAATAGCTTCATAGTGTGGGACATTACCTTTATACCGCGATAGCTTCCGCACTCCTGCACCGATCCCTTCCCTTTGAAGACTGGAGTTATGATACTCCGTCTCCACTGGCAAGGGATCCGCCCGGTGTAGAGTATGCGGTTATAAAGGTCGGTTAAAATGCCCACACCACGAGAACCCATCGCCTTCCAGGCTTCAATGGGGACTCCATCGGCACCGACTGCTTTCCGATTCTTCATGTGGCGAAGAGCTCTGAGGACTTCATCAGGCGATATGGGTGGCACTAGTCCATGATTCGGAGGGAGGTCCGGTGGCTGTACCTCCTTATGCTGCTCGTTGAGCAGCTCGTGGAAATACGAGCGCCATCTCTCCTTCACCGCGAGGTCCTCGCATAATAGGTTGCCACTAGGGTCCTTTACACAGCGGCACTTGGAAATATCCAGTGCAGCTTTGACCCTAGAACGAGCTACTCTGTACACAAGCTTCTGCCCCTCAGACGAGTCCAACTTATCGTAGAGCGGTTGTAAGTGTTCTCGTCTGGCTCTGGCTACAGCTTGTTTAGCAGCGCGTTTTGCAGCCCCATATGCGTCGCGGTCTTCAGGAGATCTGGTCGCTTGCCACTTTAAGAAGGAGGCTTTCTTCTCCTTGATCTCCCTCTGGACTTCTGCGTTCCACCACCAAGTCTCCTTGTCACATTTGCGTCCACCCTTTGAGACCCCGAGCACCGCCTTTGCCGCAGTGGTGATTGCATCCTGAATCCCATCCCAGTGGTCTTGGACCGGTTTGCCATCAGCATCAGCACAGGTAACGCTTGTAGCCGAGGCAAACTCTTGAGACGTAGATTCGTTCAGCCGCCACCACCTGATCTGGCGTCGGCAACGCTCAAGGGGCTTCTCCTTGGGTCTTACGCAGAGATCCATGACAAGGAGTCGGTGTTGTGCAGTGAGACTCTCACCGGGTATGACCTTGCAGTTGGCTACTTTGCTGATGTGGTGCCTCCTAGTGAGCAGGTAATCGATTTGGGTAGCATGCCGCCCGCTCCTGTAGGTGATTAGGTGTTCGGTCTTCTTTTGGAAGAACGTGTTCACGATCGCAAGATCCGCAGCCGCACACGTTCTGAGGACGTCCTCCCCTCCCGCGTTGCGACCGCCGTATCCAAAACCACCGTGAACACGATCAAACTCCTCACACCTGTCACCCACATGGCCGTTCAGATCGCCTCCCAAAACGATCCCCTGTGACAACGGGATGCCACTCAGCACATCTCCGAGTTGGTTCCAGAACCTCATCCTTTCAGCATCGCTACAGCCAGCCTGCGGCGCATAAGCGCTCATCAAGTGGGTCGTTACTCCATCAATGAGCAACTTAACCACCATAAGCCGATCACTGCAACGATTCACCTCCAGAACGCTGTCCTGAAACTCCTCAGAGAGCACCACAGCGACCCCGTTCTCCCCCCCAGGCGCACCGGTATAGATCAGCTTGTAGCCATTCCCAATGGACCGGGATCTGCTGCCTTTCCATCGAGTCTCCTGCAGGAACGCCACGTCCACCCTCCGCCTGATGAGTACGTCGGCCAGCTCCCTCACGCGTCCAGTAAGCGTGCCAATATTCCACGTTGCGAAGCGGAGTTTCCTAACACGGTTCGGGGCTCGCGTCTTCAGCCGTGCCCGCCCAGTGCACGGTAGCCCTTGCCCACTTGTCACAGAAGTCGGGCGAGGCTCCTGCGCGCCGTTTTGCGGCGGCGCCCTAACAGCAACCGTGTACAAGTGTGTACATACTGTGTTTTGACGAAAGGGACAAAGCAGTAGTTGTGTATATTATGATACATGTCTGTGTGTAGGACAAAACAGTTTCTAGTGATCAAAAAAATATGAAAATCAGTTGCGGAGGGAATGGGGCTGAAGGCAGGCAACGCATCTGCGACTCTTGTGGGGTTGTTGTCCATGGGCAGCGGTGATCTCTTGCTCGGATCAGACGACTTCTGTCCGTTCTTCCGCTAACATAAAAAATATAAATAAGTTTATTTGACAAGAGTTTCATATGCTTAGTCGCAAGCACAAGGCCGTACCTGACGTTGATTTAATTGTCACTATTGCAACTTTTAAAGACAGATCAGGCATTTACCGTCACTTCTTTTTTTATATTCTCAGTCTCTTGTAGTGAAACGTTCAAAATGAAGTAATGTCTTCAAAATGTAGTCTTTCGAGACATTAAAATCTCATAGGTACACACTTAGTGTTAACTCGACTCCTGCACAAAATGTGGTGGGAATATTTACTTTTATCTTCGCCTACTTGTCCAAATTACTTGTTTGAATAGAGAAAAGGTTTTCTCTTTAGGCTTTCCGGTGTTGTTCTGTTTATTTTGCTTTGAATTTCACTTTGAATGGGCCGAAGCAGGGTTTTGGGTGACGACATTTTAAAAACAGATGCGGAATACAACGCTTTTATAGGATTTTGGTGTTTTTGACAGGAAAAATTCGGTTTATATTTGTAAAAAAAAGTGTGTTTTGCTTCTAACATAGGTTTGTTTTGAATGCTATTCAGCGGAACGGAATCTTATAACGGAAAATGAATGCTCATCAGAGTAAATATACAACAGTGGGCAATATTTGTTTTGAGCGACAATTTTAAGATAAGACTTATATGTCTGGAGTGTTGTTTTACTAATCTTTACTGATTATAAAATTAGGAACAGAATAACTTCATATGGACTTCATGAAATTAGCAATCTTACGCAACCTTATCTATTTTCAAAAGATCCCACTGTAAAAACAGTCTATTTAAATAAATAAGCACCGCATGTACATTGTACAATAGCTTAAGATAAATATATAATTACATACTATGTCATCCCATTCTCTACACGAGTCGTTAAACAATGTGGGTCACATGTAGATTGGACATACGGCGTGGTGAAATATTCAGCACAGGGCGATCCGGGGAAGGCTGGCCCCTCGACTAAATTATGCATCAAAGCAACGGCGCCGAGATTACTGCCGGGCGGGGCCTTTTGCGAATAGGCTAGGAGACAGTTGTAAGAAAAAAACGTGACACTATTTTTTGCGTTATCCTATCAGAAAAAGACCTTTAAGTGTTTTTTTTTGCTATTTTTCTATAATTTATTTCAATTTACCTTTGAAATGTCTCTGTGCTATTCCTTCACAAAAAACCTGTCGTTGGTAAATCGATGTTTAGATTCGTTTGTTCCCAACGAGTCACACCACCTGTAACACGGTGATTCGTTGAGAAAACTTTGGCAAATAATTCTTATACGAAACCTTTGTTCCCATCCCAACGAATCACACTAACCTGTAACACTGAATGTTAGGCAAACCTTCTCTAAGGTACCTATATTTTTGTATGATCGGGGCATAAAACATGTAGTAGCAGTGTCGCTGGGAACAAACTTTTAGATTTGTTCCCTTGCCCTCGGCCTAGCGCATCCGAAGTCGCAGTGATCAGTCTCAGCGCGCAGCCCGCAAGTAAAAGCGATGACGTCACGAAGGCTTGAGACCTTGTGTGTGACGTCACTGGGCATTAGAATTGGTTAGGAGATTTATAAATACTGTGTAAATATCAGACAACTTCCTACACATTGATCTGATTACAGAGTAAGAGTCATCATCCAATTTATCTGTGTTAAGGATATTATCGGAATTAATAGACGTTCCATTTTTATGGCCCCATAATTTTTAAAGCTCATTGTTTTACTTGACCCATAAATATTGTGCTTCAAATTATAATTTTTGATTTAATGTTTTGTGTTGGAAAATTATCCCGTCATACAAAACAAATGTTTTGAAAGAAAATGCTTAAGAGCTAATCAGGACCAATTTTATCTATTTTAGGATCTGATTCCTGATTAAGTATAGAAATATACCCTTAATTTATTGTATACTGCCTGCAGCACGAAACCAAAATTAGAAACCGCGGATTTCGGACAAACCACCACTTCGACGGTATCTAACTAACCAAATCGCTGTAATCGATCGGCTACGAGTCAAAATGAAAGAACTTCAGCGTTTGAAAACGAAACGAGCGATCGTTTGCTAAGCGAGCGATCTTTTGGAGAGCGAGCGATCTCCGAGTGAGCGAGCGAAGTTATAATATAAGCGATTGTTTTCACCGCGTGCGATTTGAGGTAACTATAGAGCTTAACTTTATGTGTCCCCGTTTATTTTTAATTGGTAATTTTTTAAACTATAAAGTTTGATAAGTCATGAAAGTTCCAGGGTCTATAAAGCACCTATCCTCTTAAGTTTCCCTCAATGAAATATGCTGTAGTATGTACTTACTATCGGGTAGGTTATAATATTTTGGTCTATCGTACTTAATTGCCAATTTTATATACTTACTAGCCTTCCCCCCGCGACTTCGTCCGCGCCCCGTCCCGTCCCGTAGTCCCGTCCCTTTCGAATTTTCATCACCTTTTAAACCTTCCCTAGACCTCCACGAATAATTCAAGACCAAGATAAGATAAATCCGTTCAGCCGTTCTCGAGTTTTAGCGAGACTAACGAACAGCATTTCATATAGATTTGTCAGTTTAACAAACTTACGTACAAAACGTCAATTCATGGGCGTTTATGTAATATGATGCAGTTAAACTTTCTTGTTCAAGTGAATATTTGTCATCTGTAATGGCGTATTTAAACCTGCCAATACTGTTTATTACTGAATTATTGAAATGCTTTCAGTAGAGACTTCAATAACGTGGGCGACTGGGCGTGGAGCTGAAGTATGCTCTTATTTGCTTAATTGAGCCGTTCCAATATTATTGCTTATTTTGGCAATCGTTAACCATCATGCAGTTATCATTGGATGTAACTATTATGGTAATGCATACGGTATTTGCATTATTTGGTGTTTGAATGGTTTTATAAACAAGTGTTAATGTTATTCGTACGCAGTTAAATGTCATAAAGTTATAATCAACTGTTGTTTGTACCGAAATAAATTAAATGTTTAGATGTCTGTTATTTTGCTATTTGATAAAAAATATTAATTACTTGTTTTGTAATCAATGTTGAGATCATTGATTCCGTTTACCAGCTGGCTGTTGTTTCTTTGGAAAAACAAAGCCGTCGTCAAAATGTCTACATAGTTCACACATTCTCGTTTTCATTAAATCTTCTATAAAATTACTAGTATAACAGTCGAAAGTGCCATGGATTTTCTCCGGTCAACTATCAATTTAAACCCAATTTCATCATATTTGATCTCCAAATGGATCTGCAATTCAAAACTAATACTGCTAATAGTTGCAATCGCTTAGAGCATATGCACTCGAGCAACGGGTGCATCCACTGCATCACAAGTGCGGGCTTAAGAGCAAGTTTAAGGTGTTATCTTGAGCTGAGTGAACTGAGCCCAGTCTTCCAAGTTTAGCTTGTCACAGTCGGTCTGTCTATTAACTATGTTCATAGTTTAAGTGGGGTTATCAGAGAGTGCAGAGTTAGAGTGCATCCACTGCGTGCAAGTGCAGGTTTGGAGCAAGTTTGAGGTGTTATCTTGAGCTGTGTGAACTGAGCCCAGTTGTCCCAGTTTAGCGTGACACAGTCGGTCTGTTTATTAACTTAGTTCCTAATATTAAGTTTACGTGGGGTTATCAGAGAGTGCAGAGTTAGAGATGCTGAAGTTTTGTGGTGTTTTCATAGATTTCAATCAATACATATGCCCCGGCATCAGTAAACTGTAGTATCGTTTTGATTGACGTTACTTAAGTTACTACGTGATGTAAAGCGGCCATAGCTTCACATTGCAAGGCGCGTGTCAGAGTAGTTCCAAGTAAATAAAATAAACCAATTGCTTTGCCCCAAACTAAGCTCGAACTTGTACTATGGATGCTAGGAAACGGATAGACATAGTTCAATACTTTTAATAACATCCATGACTCCAGCACAAACATCGATTTTCCTCACACAAACATTTGTCTCTGATCACTAGACCAACGAGCCCACCAAATGGTATGGCGCGAGGGTATACCTATTACTTGCAGAGCATATGCTCAAATGCATCGGGTGCATCCAATGCATGCAAGTGCGGGCTTAGGAGCAAGTTTGTGGTGTTATCTTGACTTGAGGGGACTGAGCCCAGTCTTCCAAGTTTAGCGTGACACAATGGGTTCCGTTAACTACTGTTAAGTGGGGTTATCTGAAAGTGCAGATCTGCAGAGTTTGAGATGGAGAAGTTTGGTGTGCGTTTATTTAACTAGCGGCCACTCGCGACTCCGGCCGAGTTGATTTCGGTTTCAGCACACATGGTGTTATAAGATAGTTTAAAGTCTTCCTCGTCAAATGGACTTACTCGTACCAATACAAAAATATATTTTCAATTCGAACCAGTATGCGTAAAAACAAACAATCTCGTCAGCTTTACTATATAAACGTTATTAATTTTAGATTACCTAAAAATATCGTGCAACTATTCTTATGCTTTTTCCTCTTCTCAGTAAGAAGCCTCAATAAACAACTCTTGGAATTCGCTCTTGAAACACATGCATCTCTACTGCGTAGCTACTTTAACATTTATCTTAGTGTAGACGTGATTGGTATGAAATGGCCAATTTAAAATCCGTATTTGTGCTAGGTAGGTACTCATTCCGTGGTATGAACAGTGACATTCATTCGTGGTGTAAACCGACGAAGAACGTTCTTTTAAGTTAGTAAGAACATAAATTGTTACTAATAATATTCAGAATAAAATAATCTTATTATGCGAAAACATTTCCATGTTACCAAATAAACTTACTCACATTAAATTTCATCACAAAGAGATTTCAGAATCAACAATGGTTTGCAAGTGTAATTACTTTATTTATCTTTTTCATTTCATAACTTCTCAATAAAATTGCATTGTAACATCGGAATAATAAAATACTAAGTATTGTTGCCATGTTTTATTTTGTATTTTGTAAGGAGAATCGTGTAAGGCACCGATGCGAGAAACTGGAGACCGTGACGTAGTGTTAGTGCTGATCATTTACTAGAATTACGAGGTAATGAGGACAAATCTATTGTGTTTTTCTTTCTGTTTTTATTATTCCTGCCTTGTTTATTGCACTGGGAATTGGTACTATTTATTCATGTTTGAGATAGGTAGGTTTTCCAGGTAGTAGGAGTTTTAGTGTTTTGCTTAGTTAATAATCTAACGGAAGAAATATCATCTTCGTTTTAATGAAAAAAACGATCTTAATATAAAATGGATACCTACCTACTTAACAAGAACGCTGCAGACAAACTTACATTTGTCAAGCTTAATTAGAGACGAACTTTTATCTATCCATGACTTCTCGGTGCGGGTGCCGGGTCCATCGCGTGGAACAGAGAGGAATGTCAGTCGGCGCCTGGACCTAGACTTTGGATACTAACGATCACCTTCACCGATGACATTCCTCTCCCTTCCCAACCATATTTGGTACGAGCCGAGTAAAACGGCTTTAGTTGTTCTCTTACGAATACTTTGTAAGCTATATTTATAAGCATTGCAGCGGTGTTATATTTTAACTCACCTTATATACTCGTATCATCTTCAAAGTGCTTATTTAAATGAGATCAGAGAGATCAGGTTTCCCTAGCGCGTGTTACGTCCGCAGTAGGAAACCGGGAACGCCCTCATGACCGGGAACGAATTTAAAAACACCCTACGTAATGTTTTTGCGACAATTTCTGTCCCTCACGAGAGCCTCGGGCCTCAGCCGGGAATGCCAGTGAATTAATAATTGCGCCAGGAACATCCCCGAGGTCTCGAACTTGGGACCGCACAGCACAGGGAAATTATGTCGTGCAACCGAAATTACAGATGACACTTTTAATATTCACTCAGAAACGGCTCGAAAATTGTACCGTCAGCGATGCCGGAATGTTTTTCTCGCATTCACTGAGGTGAGTTGAATATTTTTATTTTGATGCGTACATTATATTGAATTTACCTGTCAAACGCCTGAGATAGGCCCAAAGCCGCAGCACGGTAATTAGCTCATCGGCACAAGTGAGGTGTCCAATTGATTAACCAGATAATCCCCGGGAGACTAGCCCGGCCGCGTCATTAACAATCCTGTTTGTAAACCCTAACGAACCCGATTAGGCCTTATCAATATTGACTTATTTTTAGATTCCCATGAGGTCGGCAGACAACGGTTCTCTCGTCTCATTAGCTTCCCAATAAAATAATTGAGAGTTTCTGTTGCGGGGGCGGCGGGGGCGCGGGGGGCGGAATCCCGGGGCTGTTTCAGTGATCGGTCGTCCGCCCCGGCGCCCGCACGCGCCGCCCGCCGCGACATGTACGCTCCGACCAGGATAACAGGAGATGCGAGTGTTCGATGCGAGATATCAGTGGCATTCATAGTGTAGTGTGGCTCAGGCGGGGTTCGTTTTACTCGTAACTAACATACATCCACCACGTTTCTGCATTCCTGGTACCGTGCCTTTGGTTTAACTCGCTTACCCTGGAATGAGCTAGAGGATCCTTCGGTATACTTATGTACAGTCAAAATGTCAGCCCGAAGTGAGTTGTGAGGGAGGCGTTTTGCTTTAATCTGTCAGTCTGTCAGTCACCGAACAACTGAGCCGATCGGATGTTCCCTTTCGTAGGCTCCCCTATTACATTAACCTTCTTTGGATTGATATTGGAAAAGTTCTTAATTATATTAAACTTCGGAAACAGTATTCAGTCGGCTGAAGGAGGGACAGTTCTGCCTTGATACTGGGAGAATTATGTAAATGTACCTCGTTATTATGTACGCCTTTGCTTGCAATGAATTTCTTTTTTAATTTTGTCTTTCATTAATTACTACTCCGATATTTTGCATAAATAAAATGGCTATGATCGATTTTTACATCAAATGTTTTACGCTGAAAAGATGCTACATTTTCAAATGAATAGAACATATAACGAACGTGCAACCATTTCTCATCAACGTCCCAATCACATCTCATTGTAAGGCATGCGCATCTTCTATAGATGAATTATCAATATAAGTATATTTTCTGTTTATCTATACATAAGTCACTTGTTTACTGGCTAAGTGGGTCATGGGATCTGTTTTCTTTGCAAAACTGGCTTCCTGCGCAGTCAATATCCGTATTGGTAACCATAATATTCTGAGTTTATCAGAAATGTTTATCAGTAAAGTAGTGAAAAGACTTGGCACCGTAATTGGAAGCCAACTATTCACTCCTACTCAACTGTTTTTTTAAAGGCATGATTACGATATTGAGTTCATCAGAAAATGTAGTCATTTATGTTAATGTTATATTCCTCGTATCATATCCCAGTATGTTATTATAGTATTCAAATAACAGCATCGAAACCGGGTTGTTTTTCCTCATCCCCCTTCCTGCATTACATTAACCTACTATTACATTTATTTCCATCTTAAGAGTGTGGGTGGTTTCGTCAACTCTCAACCAAAAGCAATTCCTTCAAGAGAGTTTTCATAGTTCACATAGTTCCTTGGTTTACCGACAAAGGCTAGAAGTACTTCTAATTGCTCGAATAGTGGAAGAGATCTTAGCGGCTACACAATGTTTTAAGATGTTAGACTCTTTAAGTTTAGAAACACACAAGGCCGAAAAACCGCGACTGAAGTTCGACGGGATTACGCCCGCAATGTATAAAATTGAATGGTGTTAAGGTGTGTCAATTAAATGGAAGATGTCACACTGCCGAAATTACGTCGCGTAATGTTGTATAGGTGCAAAATGAACTTCGGTCGCGTTTTTTTCGCTGAGTGCGTTACTACACTTAAGGGGTTAGTTTAAATGAATGGAAAGATATAAATGACGTAAATGGAGTAAAATAATGTATCCAAATGTAGTGTGTATTGATGTGAAGTAAGTAATGAGTAAAAGGGGAATGAGTTCAAGTGTGGCAAAATGCTCTTTGAATGGAAGCGGCTTAAAATGTTGAGTTGATTTCGGCAGAGTCAAGTGTGGTATGAAAACTAATAAACATTTACGGTTTTAATATGAATTTCAAGCACAGTTAAATGGTGTTTTTTATATGTGAAGAATTTAGAATAATGATCACCATTTACTGTACAGCTCATTATTTTTTACAATTTGTCTATCTATGTAGTCTTTGTTTCGGGAAATGTTTCTGTAGCCATTGTCAAAAATATGATCACGAAATGAAGTTCATCGGAAAATGTAGTCATTCATGTTAATGCCATATTACTCGTATTATATCCCAGTAGGTAAAGGTCTTGTGTAACAGGCAGCATTGCCGGACATTATTCTTTGTTATTGCATCTGTCTTAGGCACACTTGACGCTTACCATCGGATGAACTGGCCCAGATAAGTAATGAGACAAAATACAACATCCAATCCAATGTCTTATTCTAAGTCGAGACAAGCGGAGAGTAAACGTACGTCTGTAACAAAAATCAATATCTATAAGAATACATATTCGTGTGTGTACGTATGTAAAATCTTTTTTGCGACGTACGCAGTTCACCTTTTATACATTAAGAGATTTTCCAACATTTTCTTAAGATAACATTTATTTGGTTTTTATCGCGGAGAGCGCGGCGCGGGCGGGTCGCACGAAATGTGGAAATTGTCTCGTTTTAATACCTACTTCGGGCTGCAGTGGCAGTTTTTATTTTTTTCGACGAAATTACTGTTCCTTTATGACAGCTGTCAGGTCTCATGATGCTTGATTACTTTACATTTTAAAATGACAGCTACATGCTAAGGGCACGTATATTTTTAACTATTTTTTTTTATAGTCAACGTCAAAGTCAAACCTATTATTTTGCAACTTGATTGACAGTGAAATTCTTTTGCACGTCAATTAGTAATAGTTTTTCAAGTGCCATTATTAGCGTTGCAGAAGTTAATATTTTACCACGTATGAACCATCTATACCTGATGCTTAAATTCCTCTTAAGAAAAACTTACATTGAACATTTACTCCCAGTTTACAAAAAGAATCTTGAAATCTGAATTGGATCAATAAGAAACTATTCATTCTAGCAGAAATCAAAAGCGACGACTATATCAGCGTCGTAAACGATTTCATGCTTGAGAAGGTTCCCTGATTAATATTTATCGGTATTGTCACTAAGCTTCTCTTTGTTTATGTATTTTCCTTCTTTATACATTATTTAAAAGAGGGTCATATTGGTAATGTGTTATTTTCCTTTGTCTGTGTTTCATAGATGAGAAAGACTTGAAAATCGAGTGGAAGATTCTTGGAAAGTAATATGAGATTTATTTTTGCTACTGAGATATGTAAACAGAAATCATATCATATTGATTCTATTTATATATGTACTAGAGACTAATATTTATAAATTACTTTTCATGTACTCAAATACAATACTGAGCTACTGCTCAGAAGAGTATTTGTTATTGATTTTTGTCTTCTTTATAATGCCTTTTTCCTTAATATGAAATACATATCTGAATTTCTAGCCTTCCCTCTGTCACAAATCTCAGTTATCTCAGATGTCAGTTAGTCCTCATACCCAATATCATACCAAATCACTTCACAATAAAGGATGGGTGATCGCTCATCCTCCTATATCTTAACTCCTAATCTCGCTCCGAGCGACGTTTTGTAAAGCGCATTGTATTATGGATGCTAGGGAACGGATAGAAATACTTAAATACTTTTTATAAACATCCATGACTCGAGTACAAATGCCGATGTTCATCAAACAGACATTTGCCTTTAACAGGATTCAAACCCGCTACCCTCGGTTTTGTAGCCAGGTTCTCTGACCACTAGACCAACGAGCCTGTCTTCCAAGGCGCATTAGCTGGCCTCTCTCAGTTCCCAGTCGTCAAACTCTTAAAAAGCTCAAATGTTTCACTCTGAGCGACGTTTTGTAAAGCGCGCGTATTTTCCAGGCCGCGTGTGACGCCGTGACGTAGGTCGTGTCACTTCGCAGGCGTTGTTATAAGGGTTGACACATTTGACAAATTTAGTGCTAAAAATATGTGCTATGTGTTCACGGATTTATGTGTGGAAGCGCAGATGACCTAGTTTTTCGATCCTAAGATTGTATTTTTCAAATTCAAAGGCATTGTAGAAAGGGTTTCAGAGTTTTTGAACTTGGATTGGTTGTATTGTCACTAATTTTTTTGTCCCCTTACTAACTCAGGTTATAGTGTCGTTATTCTTTATTTATCTTATGCTATGTGTACATTTAAATGATCTAAATTAAGATGGTAAGTATTTTGCCATAATGTTTTGTTCATAAAGTCTTGTTGTTGATTTATATTTAGGAATGCACATACATAGGTTAGCTTAACAATTGCTATTCATAAATTAACCAGTTACTGGTATTCAATGTTACACAATTTACCCTGACGATAATGACATCACTACATACACAGGTACGCTTTCAAATACGTCATCGAGCAAGCCACCCATATAATTAATTTTGCTTTAATTGAAAAGTGTTTGTTATAAAGTCTAAAAGGTTTCTAGGAAAGGAAATTATAAGAGCTCCAGTTAGCTTTTTGATGCAGGCGGCGGTGTGACTTGGTCTCGTTGGAAAATGTCTTTGTTACAATTTCCGACTAGCTAGGGTGAAAATATTGTTTGCTAGCGACCCGCCCCGGCTTCGTCCGGTCGCAACTAATTTATCAGTGTCAAATCCGTTGCGTACTTTTAAATATCTAAGCATACATAGGGACAGACAGATGGCAGATAGCGACATTGTTTTAAAGTATGTAGTGAAGACTATTTTTTTTAAGAGAATAGTTTTTACTAACATATGTTATTTAGCTGTTAGAACTTATACATAAGTTAGCTTGGTATACAATAACAGCCAGAAAAAAATACATACAAGTACCTAGTAAGTAATAGAAATACTGCTGCAAAGCATTCTTACGTGTTTCTGGAAAAGCAAGACTGAATTAAATGTTTAAAAATTCAAAGTGTTTTTCCAATTTGCTTTATGTACCTTCACAAGAACACTTTACGGGATTCTTACACTTTTTGTTTGCTTGCACTGGGCGTTTCCCTGAGTACTACAGTTAGACTTATTAAAAAGTAATTTGGGTTGAAATAATAAATGGGTAGTGGAAATAGTTGCTATTTTTCTTGAGGTACAAGTTGAAAAAAACTCAATACAATCAGTCACTGAATTTTCAACCCTTACATAGTCTCTACGTATGCTTGATATACTCGTAGGTATTAATTAGGCCGAAAAAATGCTACCGAAGTTCGGCGGGATACACTATGCTGAAAAGACGTCGCGTAATATTGTATAGAAAATGAACTTCGGCCAAACTTTGGTCTTATCTTCATTACTAAATCTTTAAAACTACGCAACCAATTTACAAGCGGATTCTTATCAAATAGAGTGTTTTAATAGGAGGGGTTATGTGTAATACATGCATCTTCTTGAATACACTTAAGTGCGAGCACCCGTGCAAACCCAGGGCGGATCTCTAGTAATTTTTAAAACATATACCGAGTATAAATATAATATCTGCTGCCCTGTTACATTTGTATGTTTTTCTTTTTACCATGTAAAAATAAATCCCTTTCAGTTTCTCACGTTCATGAGATTAGGTTTTGTTGTCTTGTTATCATATTTTTGTTATCTCGTTATCAGGGAAATATAGAATAACTCCACTATATTTTTCTTATGTTACTATGAAATCTCGTTACTCTTTTATTTAATAAAAACACAATATTTATGTAAGGATGTCTGGAAAAAATGATTTTAGAAACATTTGTGCTAAGAAACTAGTGACGTATGTGGGCCGCATAACCATTGGTACTTTAACTCGTTTAGAACTAGCACTTTCCCTTTAAAATAAAATAGTTAAGAGTGCCTGTTTAGCACTAGTAAAATAAGAAGGTGTAAACTGTCATATGTGCAAGTTGTTTATTATGTTACAATTGTCGCGGGTTCGAATCCTGCTAAAGGCAAATGTTTGTGTGATGAACATTGGAATTTGTGCTTGATGGGTTTATGTGTGTGCAAAAGGATATGTTTAACAATATTAATTTGTCCAGTGGTGCCGAGTGTTCAAAGAGCTCAGTAATCTACAAATCTACTGAGTAATCTTCTTAGCGTATATTATGAATTAATATAAATCTCGCCAAGGGCAGTGTCCTTGCGTCCGTATTAATCTCGCAATGATTTCCCGCGGCGGGATCCGCATCCGCCGGATTAAGCGGACTCGGATAATCCGCGTCTGTTCGCGTTCATTTAATAAATACGTTAGCATTTCACGCCACTAAATACGGACCTGTGTTTTTGTTTTTCCAACAGTTAAACAGAGAGGTTAATTAAAGTACGAGTACTTGTATATTAAAGCCACACTTCTTAGCGTAGGAACACCTTAGGTATCAAATAACGTGACCAAAGTTTGGCGACAATACATTCTCTATACAAAATTACGCGACGTAATTTCGGCATATTGTGTCACCTTTCATTGAAAGTACACTGTAGACGTATACATAAATGGTGGAAAAAAAAACGTAAATTATTTCTGCTTTTTTGTAATTTAAACTTTTCCTGGTTTACAAAATTTTTGACTGATAAGGAGCCACAGAGAAACTGAAATGTAGCTTTCCAGGCCGTATGGTTAATTAAAACATGCTTTTAATTAAAATAATTAACTCATAATAATATTCCGTTAACAAAAGTGTATGAAACCACATTGCGAAATTTTGAATAATTAGGTCAGTTCCAAAAATAAACTTACATAATTAAATACCAACTTCGGTAGCCTCGACGGTCATTCGACCGTTCCATTTAATTTCAAACACTAGTGGCAAAATAAATACTTGATTAATGTCTGTGCGACTTTTAATAACATCCGAGTAAGCTTTCGCGGTCATTTCGTCCGCACATGCGGATTTAACGGACGCGGATAATCCGCACTGCGCTCGGCTCGGTGATTAAATAAAAACTAATTGATAGGGTATAGAGAACGTCCCCTTTCCGCTAATTAATAGAAAAATCGAATCCGAGCTCGAATGAAAGGGAGGTTTTAAAAGGCAGGTAATGTAACTGCGAGCCTTTATAGAGTTGTGGATACGAGTGATTTCTTTGTTACGTGTGCGTCTAACTCGTTAACAGCCTAAATAGTACAATAACTTAGCTTTTATCTTGTTCGGTAGACATTAATTTTATTGGGAAGTAGCCTTCCGCCTGCAGTTTCACCTGCGCGTTATTTCTTTTTTCAAATATCCTCCTGTCTTTCCCCATTTCAGGGATTAAAAGTACCCTATGTTCACCGTGGATAGTGTAGCTAGCCAATAGTTTAAGAATTATTCAAATCGGTCCAGTAGATTTTGAGTTTATTCGCACAAAAATACAAATTTTTTTACTCATTATAATATTAGTGTAGATGTAGATAGTGTTGATTAAGTTACCTCAATTCGGCTAACTTAGTAAGCACGTAATGTACATATCATTGATCACTGGGAGGGTTAATTGTATTATTTAAATTCACTTTGGTCGCGATAATATTTGCTCTCAATTAAATAGAGTTGTGTTTTTAGCGGTGCTCGTGTAAATAGCAGTTGTTCAAACTACGCTGTTAATAGGTATTAGTGTTTGCTATGTATTCGAAACGTATAATAATACGTTTATTAAATTACAGTAAATATACTGTTAGATATGTGCACATGATGGAAATGTTTTATTTCCAAAAAGCAGCCATTTGGTGAAATGCACAATTTTCGTGTGAATGAAACTAGTGTAGAGTAATATAACTCAGCTTAAAAATGCTGCAACTTAAAATGTTCTCTTTAAATCTGAAAATTGCATGGCATAATAAATTGTTTGAATGAATGCCATAGATCCACTCCATTAGAATTGACAAATAATTTGTTCTGTATTTTACTTTAAGAAAATTCCGTTGCCTATACAAAATCTAATTTTAATAATATAAGAACTATAATAAACGACAGCGTATCGAGTTTGATTAAAATCCTGAGACCCAAAAAGCGCAATCATTTTTTTTCTCCGTAATCATCAAACTTTTATAACCGGACAAAATAAGAACGGGACTAAACGCGATATAATTTTTTAAGTACTTGTGTACTTATTTTTTTCACCGCTTCCAATTCGTGTTTGTCCAAACTTCTATCACAACGTTATACCACACATAGTAATGACCTAATTTGATAATGTATATTTGCAACAGCGCCAATAGCATTCAAATATTGCAAAATTAGTATTTATTCTAATACAGTACTCACATAGGTCTAGTTTAAATATTTGTTTCGATGGCGATATCGAATTATTCGGCGGAAATTATGTCGACTGTTCACAAACGTGGTTTTGAGTCGGAAATTTTAAAAGGTAGGTCTTTAATTAATGGTTAGAATGGCAAGAATAGGGCGTCTACAGAGATTATCTGACAGACTAGATAATATGTTTTCAGATACGATTTATCGATTAAACCATAAATTATTTTCCCTGAACTTTTAACAATATACTGAATCAAACCACGTCACGTATCATGGTTGTTGTACAAGAAAGGGTTCTAAAATTGTATGTTTTTCGAAAAAGGTTCATTTCATTCTTAACATTGTTCATAGCGTTAGTTATAATATACGAATTGTATTTTAAACCACCAATTTCTTTTGGCATGCCAATATTGCCAATAGTTATTTTAAAAGAAGCATGATTTTATTAAAGAGGCCTACATCTTCTCATACTTTATTCTATCTCATTCACAGTATTTGTGATATGATTTCAATTCAAAAAGACTTCAAATACTTATGTATATTTCAGTTTATAAATGCTCAATCTCTCTTATACTTCTATCCTTTGACAGTCCGGCTGCATATCTCGGAGATGCCAAACCGTCGTCGAATGCAGTCAGTCGTACTCTCGGATGGGTGGGCGCATCAGCATGCATTACGTATTCACGCGTCGCTAATCGCGTCAGTCGGGACGCGTTGCATTGCGCCCGGCGATGCGTTGCATGCCATTCGACGCGTTGCTTTGCGTTGCGTTGCGTTGCGTGCTTATCGTGTTATTCGGCGGTCTATGTTTGTTTCTCTTTTGTGGATGTGCATGTGAATGAAACAAATATTTGTGTTTCACACTCTATGTTGCCGCTGATTATCAAGCTTATCAAGCAAAACAAAGGATGCTTCAGTTTTGTCATCGCTTGTTCACATAATCAATCAGGTACGCAGAGTACATCTGATTTTCATCAGAGCGATAGTACCCAATACGACCTTATAAAATTCGTCCCACGAATGGGAATTTAAACTAGGTACATAGTTATTGCTTTGTCACTGATTTCTTGAAATAAAATGTTTTGTAATCTGAGTGACTGTTTCACATATGCGAGTGATTTGTTTCAGCTTAAGCACTTCTAACATACCGTATATTCATTTGTCTTGAGTGGTTTTATTAACCTTCTTCAATCCAAGTCCAAATAGAGTTTGTTATTAGAGCCTTTATGTCGGTCGAAACCCCCAAAATTGTGCTTACATTAACATTTTCGCACGAAAGAAATCTCCGAAAACAGAAATACGGGTCTGAAGAAACGCTTATTTACTCATGTTCCAAAGCACTTTCCACTCGGGGAGACTTTGCTGATTTGAAAAATACGAAAACATACATATGTATGTATGTACGTGTGTATGTAGGTACGTGTATGTGTGACCGGTTCCCTCGCCTTCCCTCGGGAGCTCGCCTCGTTACTACGAGCCGGGTTATTTTTACCAACTTTTTGCTCGGTGTTTCTGTTTAATTAGTCCTTATTAATGTTTGTTCCACGTGAAAATCTCGAAACGTTAATTAACGATGAGTTGCGAACTTTGAAACGCTGCGCTTTGTTTTCTCTGAGTCTGGTGTGTTTCGTTTCAATATGTCCTTCTGTTTGTTATGACAGTACGGAAAATCGAAATCGCGTTTAATTAAAATTATGTAGGTTATGGTTCAGACTTTGAGTCTTTTGACTGTTATTAAATGTTAGATAATACATATTTATTTTTCAAATAGTAGTCACATTCAAGCGTAACTGGTTGTATTTATAAGTAATTTTATTTGTATGTTTCCTTCACGCGTTTCTGCTTTTGTTTGTATGCTTTACTTTCTATATTTTTATGTAAGAATATTTCGATTAACACTATTTAGTTGATACTTAATATCCGTGACAGAAATGTCTAAGTTTCTTTCTTGGAGTCAGTTCTAACTTACAAAGCCAGATATTTTAGGGTAAGGTGTGTTCCTTTCTGCTCGGTGTTTCTTTTTAATAAGTCCTTATTAATTTTGTTCCACGTGAAAATCTCGAAACGTACATAGCATACCTGTGTAGGTATGCTATGTCCACCACCACCAAAGCTAAGATGTGTACTGTGGAGCGGAGATGTGTTGTAAGCAGCCAACAGGATTTTGGTTTAAACACGTGATCAATCACAGTTTGTAATCCTATTGGCTTCTTACGACACAGCACACATCACAAAGCTTTAGCAGAGTCTCACTAAACGATTCTATGTCAAAGCTGAAATGTTTGTTTGTATGTTTGTTTGTTTGTTTGAACGCGCTAATCTCAGGAACTACTGGACCGATTTGAAAAATTATTGTTGTCTTGGATAGTCCATTTGACGAGGAAGGCTTTAGGCTATTGAAAACCACGCGCACGTAGTCGTGGGCGGCCGCTAGTTAAATGAATAAAAATGTTTATAACTATCAGCTCCATCGGGTCAGCCTTACGGGACAAGCTTGGACGTGCTGGGACAAGTCGTAATCTCACCGTCCAGCCGTCCCGGGGATTACCCAACTTAGTTCCAGCCCGTCTGGATAGAACGGACGGGATAACTTTGCTCTACCTAGAGCTGCTTGAGTTTTGAACTGACTCGGACATGGATCGTTTTTGTCTTTTCTTAAAGTTGTTATGCAAACTTATTGGAATACTCACAGATTTTTTTTAACCAGTACACGTATGACAAGGTAGTATGTTTAAACAAATATTTCGATATCAAAATGTGGTAGTGTTGTTGTTTCAATGTTCATTTGTAGAATTTCGTAGAGCTGAAGTTAGTGTTAGAATGGAATTGTAGCTACGAACTCGTCTTGTCGTAGTTAGTAGCGTCGTAGCATATCTCGTAGTCAGTATTCCGTAGCTCTAGTCACTTGTTTTTCCATCAACTATGGGCAATTGACGTAAAAATGGTTATGACTCGTAAATGTAGAGTAGTTTATCTTTTTGATGTTTTTCTAGTTCTTCTAAACGACAAGGTTTTCTTACACATGTATCAGATACTATTCACTTTTAGTGGCGGTTGTGTTAACTATCCTTATTACATCTTCTTTACACATGTTACCCACAATATTCATTAAAGCAAAGATTTACAAACGTATTTTTATCAGTATCCCAATCGTTCCCTCAGGGAAGGAGATAATGAAAATAAATTTATTCGCGAAGGATCCCCGAAAACGTAAACCTTTGATGGAGCAGTTAAATTAACCAGATGATATTAAACGTCACGGCGGTTTATAGCTCGTAACAGTTAGCAGGTGAAATTAGATTTATAATATTATGGCGTGAAATATGAACCAGCTGGGCAGGTGGGAAGATTTTGATACTTTCAGTATTTTTATCGACTTTATTGCCCTACCTGGGTGTCGGCAAAGTATGAAATTGTAACATACTTATTTGAAATTGAAAACAATAGTTGCTTTAAATCAACTTCAATGATCTATGTACGTAGCTTCAAAAGTGCTTTCCCACGACAATTTTTACATCGTGTTCACTTTTACAGATGTCTAGTAGTTCCATGTCATCCATAATAAAATAACTTAATTTTACCTGTTCTTTTTTGGCATTAAGTATTGAAGCGGAAACGGACACACTAAGCGGAAATAACGCTTCTGAAGTTCGGCCGAAGCCTATTTTCTATACAATATTACGAGACGTTATTTCGTCAATAAAAATACATTGCGGGCGTAAACCCGTCGGGCTTCGGTCGCGTTCTTTCGGCCTAGTGTGTTTCTATACCAAAAGTATCTGTAGTGTTTTTCGCTAAATTACAATTAGTGACCTTCATTACAATTAAAGTACTTATTAACATTGATGATGATGATGAAACATGTACTTATAAACATTATTAAGTAAACAATATGTAACTGCTACGCAGCATGCTGGCATGGCATTGAGGCGGAAAGTACCTCGCAACACAAACAACCAACAGCTCGGTCCCGAACAAACAAACCCGAAGAGCGAGACAAAACACACCTAGTGCACTGCTCTCTCCCTCGCACGCATTATGTGGAGACACGCTTGCCAGATAAGGGAGAGTATGGGTATTAGTTGCTTTATATTTACATTGCTATCAGCTGGGTTGCGTAAGGTTGTTATAAAGGTATTGGAAAGTAACTGATATACATATTTGGTTATGTCGCCTGTTTTATGTGCATGAAGGTTGCGAAGAAACTTCGTAACTGTTGTGCTATGTTTCTGCTGGTGAGTAAGGTTGCCAGAGCTCAGTTGGGGAGGGTATGGGGTTTTTAAAGGCAGGCAATGCAGCTGCGACCCTTGTGCGGTTGTTGATGTCCATTGGCAGGGGTGAATACTAACCATCAGATGAACCTCGTGTTTATTTACCTCCCTGTAAAAAATACTTCAATTTTCGCACGTATTAATTCGAAGAAACGGTCAAATTATTTTATTCATCTATAATGTCATAGATTTCATTAATATTTATTAACTATCAAGTGATTGAAAAACATTGAAAATTTCGAACATAACTTTTGTAATAACCGTCAGTTTGCCAATAAGCTATAAAATAATAGTCTCTTATATTGAATGAACGGTGAGGAAGAGGCAATAACAAGAAATCAAGCCGGTCTGCCGGCGACAAGTGAATTCAGGAGACGCGTAATGGCTGGCGAGTCGCCCCGGAGACATTGATCATGTCAGATGCAGCCGCCGGTTATCATAGTGGCTGAAAAAACTTTTGCAATCAAAGAAAGTACATCGGAAATGGAATAGAAATGAAAGGATATTTTTTTTTTAGGAATTTTATTTTAAAATTAATTAATTTGTTCGTTTACTATATATTTATCACGCCCATCCGGCCGTTTTTCGACAATGGCGGCCGATCTTACTATCAACCAGCAGGATATACTAAAGTGCACAAGTGAGTACGCAAGCACAGGTGCACACCCTATTCCCCCACTCTTGTAGTTTGATGGGACAGCAATATCTGATGCGATCATTGACCGTTTTCGCGATATTAGGTTTTAAACTCTTGAAGCATGGAACTCTTTTGGAAGATTATGGGTAAAATGTTGACCATACCTTAAGATTAAAATGACTGAAGCATTTATTTTAATAATACTCCGAAAAATAAAGAATTTAACCCACTATTGCCGCGATGTGTAACAAGCGGCCAGTCCGCTGGCGCCGGGCTGCGTCCCCAGCGCGACCCAGTTTCACAGTTCCACTGGAACACATAATTAAAGGCAGGAACTCTAAATCGCCCGCAAAGGCTCAAAGCGAGCGCTGCCGCTGGCGTGTTACCGACAAAAGTCGGCGACGTACCGATGCTTGTCGGTGGCTCGGCGGATGTTGCGCCGTTTACCGGTTGTCTGCCGCTTTACAGGAATACCGGATCGATGAGTGCGGGAGCTGTGCCATGTTTTAAAGTTCTTTGTTTTGTTTTTTGACATGCGGATGCGTTCGAATTTTCGACTTTATGTGGCAGTTGTATTCTGTGCCAATTTTTTTTCATACTTGGAATAGTCTAAATTTTATCCGCCGTCGAGCCGGAATTCGTTACAAAACTACAAAAATATGGTCCATGGTAATTTTCTAAGCTTACCAAAACGATAATCGAAAACCTAAGGTTTTCGATGTTCAGAATGCGTACTTCGGCATTTTTTCTAAAGTCATTTAACCCATTACGCCTGTATAATAACTTTGAGAGAGTTTAACTGTAAGTTATATATATTTTCAATTTTCCATACTATCAGAAACTATTTCATACCAACAAAAGTTTTCGTTTGAGAGGGAAAAGCGAATAAAATATAACTCACACTTTCAGAACAAATTATTACTACCATTGTGCGATAGAAAGGAAGGGAAAACGAAGTCGCAAATCGAATCGCGAACTGTAAAAAGTTTTATCAAGTTCAAAGGGAAATCGGCAAGAATGAAAAGAGTTTTGATAAAAGAACTCGGCAAGTCGCGAGTTTCGGGAGCGTTCGGGGCGCATAGTAATAGGGGATCGTCTTTTACCTACATAGGAACTTGCTGTGTCATGTATGAGTATTGTGTGAAAGGATATGTATATTATCATTTATTGTTAGGCAGAAAGTATTATTAGTAATAATAATTAACGTTTCGTTTATACATAAGCAGTAATAGTGCGGGCATTATTTTGCAAAAAAAAAAAAATTAAGACAGCATTACTGTATAACTATCCCAACTAATATTATAAATGCGAAAGTAACTCTGTCTGTCCGTCTGTCTGTTACGCTTTCCCGCTTAAACCTCGCAACCAATTTTGATGAAATTTGGTACAGACAATCTTTAGACCCTGAGACAGAACATAGGCTACTTTTTATTTCGAAAAAAATAAACCCACGCGGACGGAGTCGCGGGCGGCCGCTAGTTATGTTATAATTGGTAAAAGTTTAGTTTGAAACTGAATTTTTATTCATGGTAATAATTGCCTATGAAACAACCAGATCACCCATCAATCCCGCTGCTTGCGTCGGTTGTTCGGTACTTAAATCATCATCATCCTAGCGTTTGTCCTGGTCGCATCCTCGGCCATTGCCTTGGAGTTCAGGGTCCGCTTGTTGGTTGTTCGGTACTCAAATGTAACACATTAAATAATCGTCGCTACCACGGGATATATAGTTCCATTTTTATCGGCATTGAAAAACGTGAGTGACTTCATTCAAATTATGATCCTTGTTGGTTGAAATAAATATATTAAATATATTAATTAATTCATTCATTATTAACATCTGTGTACCAACTAACGTAAAATGTTTCTGTACTCTTAGCTAGCACTTTTGAAAATCGTTCTGACCAAGCTATTTAGTGTGCCGGGGTATGCTGGCTTAGAATAGTACTGCCTCGGTTCCTCCTACTGAGTATTACTATTTTAGTTGATGTTGATTAATATTTTATTCGCATCTTTTATTTAAAATACTAATTCCCACAAACACAAATACCTGTAACCCTAGCGTACTAGCTGAGTGCTCAACCGATTTACCAAAAAGACGTCATTCAATTCAATGTTCGTCTGCCCTCTACGTAAATTAATTTTCATCATTCCTCATAACCATTATTACGTCTAGTCTTCAAATAAATTCACCTGAATTCTAATACGAAATCGCAATATTAAATCTTGTTGTGTTTACCGAGATTAAAGATACTGTCATTCCAATTTCTGCGTCTGTTGGAAAATAACTGGAGTTATGTAGTTAATAACTTGGGCAGTGTTTAAATTGAGTCTTATTGGGGTTATTATTAAGGTCGTCTGTGGATTAGCATAGTTTGAGATTAAGATTGTTAACAGTATAACTGTAGAAGTTGTCCATTATAAAGTGTTTAGTGTGTGTCACTTGTTGAATAGGACCTGGTGATTGTGATGCCTACGAGGGTGATTTTGTTTCATCTTGTTAAGCTTGATGGCAGCTGATGAGTTGCTTACTTACCTGTATTAGACTTTCTCGTTGCCAGGTCTTTTATTAACGTAATGGTTACACCTGTGTGTAATGGAGATTAGGGAGAGTTGCTGGGTGAAATAATGGATTTGTAAATTCATTACATTCATGAGTATCAAAATATATAGATACTCGTACATCTAGAAATGTATTAAATGTATTTGTGATACTCGAGAGTTCAGACTAATATAATCCATCCCAAGTGTCGTATTCGGAAATTACCAGGAAAACTGAAGTGTAATCTAATAACATTGGTGGTTTCAGATAGTTGCTATTCTTACTCAAGGATCTCGAAAGGTTACATAAAGTCCGAGTAAAAATGTTGCCACCCACCCGAAGCATCGAATTTAAAACCGCGGTGTTCACTGAAGTGTTACCCAATAGCCATGCCACTGAGGCAGTTTTAGGTTAAATTTAGTTTTTCCACACGATGACCTCTTTATGAGCTAAAAAGCCAGTGTAGAATTTCAAAAGTGGAATACATGATGTGGTCAAACAAAACACTTCGAACGTACCGCCCTTACTTCAGCGGCATAAGCGCTACTATTAAATTACCAATTTTGGCTTATCGTGGGGCTGACCGTACCAAAAGAGTCCACTGGGTGTAAAAATAAGAAGACTTCAAACGTCAAACACCACAAGAATTATACCAAAAATATGCTAAAAAAATGCCTCCGTCATTCCCGTCCCCTGCTCAAATAAACGCGGTAACAATGTTCCCTGAAATTTCTTGGGGAGCGAATTGCTCCGTTAATAGAATTTCCGATTTTGGCGGAAAAAGCAATTCTAATATTTGCCTTCGGGCGGGAGTATCGAACGGTATTGCAATGCACACTTGTGATATGTTCCGATCACCGTGGGTTTAATGTAATTCCTTTTGCGAAGGAGGAGTAAGAGGTACATTGGTTAAGATTCTTACGATACACGCATGTCTTAATATTTGTTTTCTTTTTTAGATCTTTTTTTAGATCGACTTTTGTCCGCAAAATATATTTTGTGCTTGTTCATGCGCTATGTCAGAATGCTAAGCGTTATATCTTTGCTATTTATAAAAAACAAGCGTGGATTTCACATAGTTTTTTTTTTGCAATAAAAGGTAGCCTTTGTTTTTCCCAGGGTCTAAAGATTGTCTGTGCCAATTTTCATCAATATCGGTTGAGAGGATTAAACGAGAAAGCCTAACTGACGACTGAGTTACTTTCTCATTTTTGATATTAGTAGAGATAATAATATTCGTTCCATGTAAAGAAAAGATGTTATATGTCGACCTGATGGCTTCCACACTCATTGCTGAAATCCTTTGTGTATGCATAATTAATGTGGTAAAATGTTTCTACACGTTGCGGCCAATGATCAATGTTAAGGGCTTTTATAACTCTTACTGACAACCGTGATTAGATTTTTACACAATAATCGTGATGCTGTTCTAGATCTATTTGGCTGTGACAAAGTTTGTTATTTGTTTCCAAGTCTGTGCAACAGACAGAGCTGACCCACGTCACGGTTGTCACCACCGTCGCCACCGATAATAGTAACAGTTTAAACGCAACTTGGAATGTCTCGTCTGTGGAATCCAACTCTGTTCTAAGTTTGTAAGACGGGCTGTCCCTGTAGGGCTGGCGATAAGTGTTTCTATGGACGTTATAACCCAAAGATAGGTTTGGTCGTCTTATATATTAGATTTTTGTAAACTTCATTTTACACCTCGTAAGGTACACAGACAGTAATTTGTTTAGTCTTGTGGTATTCTTTATCAAGTGTCTCTATAAATATTTTGATTTTAATTTTAATTTTAGAGAGTTACTATATAAAGTCAGCGTTTTTGGTTCTATCCGCACTTTGAAAATTGCCTAGCCCCAACTAAGCTCGAAGTTTCTACTATGGAAGTTAGAGAACGGACGGATAGACATACTTAAAAACTATTTATTAACATCCATGACTCGAGTACAAATGCCGCTGTTCATCACACATTTTCCCCTAGCGGGATCCGAACCTGCGACCCTTGGTTTTGTAGCCAGGTTCCCTGACCATTAGACCAACGGGCCAAAATTTGTGCGCATGATTATAATTTTGAATTATATTATTAAACGAGTAGAGTAATCAGACAACCCTGAAACAATGTGAACATAGTTGTGTAACCGCAGGCGTCGCTGACAAGTATTCCGTGTTAGCCGCGGACGCGGGTTCGATTCCCGGGCGAGCGTGTTATGAAACTGCTTGCGGCATAGTGTAGCTGTGACAGAACTTGTGTGTTATGTATAGTAAATGTTTAATATTAGTTTATGATTTAATAGTAAATGAGCGTGTGCCGTCGGCTTGGAATACACATAGTATCTCTCCGTCCTTAGATGTAGTAAGAAACGGCATTGAGATTGGAATTAGATTGGAATTACACTATGCTTCACTTTTATTATTTAAAACCGGGTGCTATCTGTTATGTCTTACGTAGCTCGTAATTAAATTAACTGTCGTTGTCATAACTTGGCTAAAACCACACTTTTTATTTTTATTGTATACATATTTTGCTATCTCCTCTATTCGTCGCCTACATGAGGTCCAGTAGCGTAAAACATCCTCATTCTACCCATCATAACATCGCAAACACTTCGAACTAATGACAGCAATAAATCAAGTACATGTAAACGAGTATGTTTGTCAGTAGAGATGAGCGATCAAGTGTCCCGTCCGCCGTCACGATAATACACCAAAGCGTCCCACGCATTAGCGAGTTCTTCCCAAACTGTGGTCTGCCGACCCCTGGGGTTATTTCACTTTGGCCCATAAAGACACCCCACTCGTGGGCTTATTCTGCTGACCCCTGGAGGTCCGCGAGTATATGCATAGGGGTCCGCAGTGTCATGTCTGCGCCAGACTTGAATCACTTAACACCAGGAAGTTTTTTTTAAGAGGAGGCTAGAGCTTTTCAGTCACATAAACTCTTTTGCCACCCTCTTTCAAAAAAGGGGTCTGTGTAAACTGAAAAGTGTGCTTAATTTCCATGGGGTCCTTAACTGGAAAAGGTTAGGAAACGGTGCATTAGTGGGACAGGCACTAATCTGCCGGAATTCGAGACAACGTTGTCCATCCACGTCATAATGTGGTCGATGTGTCGTCGGTTGTTAAGTGAGCCGTGGATACATTTATCATGTGTGAGAGATTATACGAAGATGGGAGAAAAGTATGAGGATTCTTTTTTGGTGATTTTAATTCGAGTTTACTACGAGCATATCAAATTGAAAAGTTCTGAATCAAGTAAAGTTTTAGGTTTGCACCGCTTTACAAACATCATCAGTATGTTTTTGACACTGCAGGACCTAGGCCTACTCATCCTGGGAGATTTAGTCCAACGAATAATTAACTAACAATTTAAATGCTCATAATCTTTATTTGGACAACATATTACGGGACGGGACTAAACGCGATATTATTTTTATTAGTACATGCGTACTTACTGCTTGACGTTTCGGCTGTGATGCTACAGTGGTCACAAACAAAAATAAGAACGCGTTTAGTCACCCATTCTCAATGGTTAAGTGCAAATCATACTTCATAGTGGGATGGTAAAATGTAATAATAAGTATTGGCGAACCATCTTCTACGTAATTAATTTATTAATTAACCTTATCATTTCCAATTTTTTCATCTGTCATCGAAGTACACCTAACTGAGATTGTGCGATAATATATTTTGATCCGCCGGATCCACAACTGAATACTGGTGCGAACACGGATTTACTCAGATAGAAATTATATTATAACTAACAATACTATTATTCAGCTCGGGACTACAGGCTCTGTTTGTGCTCAGTTTTAATATCTGTTGGGAATATCGGAATGAGAGATGTTTAAAACTAATATTTGGCTAGGGCGGGTATGATTTAATAGACATATTAGGAATGTCGACATAGAAATATTTAAAGTATTTTTAGGATGAGACTTTTTTGTGAATTACACAATTCGAATATGTAAAAGCGTGATCAGTCAATTTACAGTGTTTGAATTACTGAATGGTAATAAAATTTCCTGCAAAAGTTACATTGGTTAGGATGTTTGTCCGTCAATCAGGCTGAAACTACAGAACGAATTTTGATAAAACTTGGTATTCAGACAGGGTATATTCTGACTAAGGTGATATGTTACTTTTCATCCCGATTAATAGCTCCCATAGGATAAAACAAGAATCTTGATAACGCGCGCAAAGCCGCGAGTAAAAACTATTCAAATCTTAATTATATCCACATTATTAACACAACCCATCAGAAGCACTAACAGCCATAGCACACGGCGTATTTTAAACGCGCAGACGACGCGCGTTTCAGGACCGCGCGTTTTCGGCTCCGTATATGCTGATTGTTGCGTTTGCAATCATGATACAGAAGTTACAAAGTTGCGTTAGAATCTTGTTTGAATCGCGTATATGCGTGTAATCGGCACGTCGTCTGCGCGTTTAAAATACGCCTTGTGCTAAGGATCTAAGCTTACATTCACTCGTCTCATAAATAATAATTTTCCATTAATAATAATCCATTCGTAACAAAGTTCTAAGATACATATAAATCCCGATATTACGAGTAATATCCACAGAACTAGTTTGAGTTGCGAATAACAACAATTGTTAACTTGAATAATTGAGTAATCTGATGGAATTTGAGATTGGACGTTCAACGAACGTTATGTTCTATTTCTCTGGCCCTCAGGGATTTGTCTTACCCGCAATATAGTTTGAATTAACCATTTTCCAAAGATGTTGCGTTAATAAAACATGATTGCTTTGAATGTAAGAAGTTTATTTATCTTACTACATACTAGCAGCCACCCGATACTTCCTCCTCGTGGATTTTGGTTTCCGCACACACAGTGTTATAAGTCTTCCTCGACAAATTAACTATCCAACACAAACTATTTTTTCAATTTGAATTAGTAGTACCTAAGATAAGCGCGTTTAAACAAACAGACTTTTAAGCTTTATTATATTAAATGAACGTAAAGAAATTAAGCGTGGGTTGTTCTTAGGTATTTGTTTAACTGTTTCAAGAAGATTAAATTTTAATAACTTTGACGTGTAGCAGGACTAATTTGGTTTTATTTTTAAACGATGACAGCTTATTTCTATCCTCCACTGGACTGAGTTTTATTCACCATCAATCCCAATAAAACAAAATTTTGCATGACCCCGGAATCGAACCCATGCCCTAAATCGCAGCCGTCAGTTAAACTCGCTAACTGACAACTAAGTATCTAACCAAATATCTGACAGTCAGACGAACTCCTATTCCGGGTATTTATCGAGTAATGAAAATCGCTCGGTACCCGTTACTTAGTACCGACTTGAGCACAAACATCGGTTCGGCTTAACTCGAGACCGTTTAAATTATAGACATTTGAATTGGTAATAACTGGTTCATGTTTTATTGCTCAAGATTCGGTAATGTGTCGGTCTTACTCGTGATTCTGAGTATTTCATTTAACTGAGAATTGTTTTTAAATAAGACTTGTCTATATAGTTATGTAGCAAAGATTTTAATGACAAATGAACATGGTTGGTTATCTGAATGTTAATTTTAGGCTGTTTTATTCCCTGTGGTTTAAATGTCTGGAGACTCTATTATAACGACGTAGTTTAAAATGAAATCGCTGACTCTGTCTGTGTCTGTGTGCTTAAATCTTGAAAATTACGCAACCGTTTTTATACAAGGTTTATTTTTATCAGATATAATAATTCAAGACGAAGGTTCATGTAAATACATGCATGATATAGTATAGAAAAACTGATCATTTTAATTGCAATTGTGCGAATCCGGTGCCGGTCGCTAGTGGATATTATAGTCGTAAAACAAAAGCTAGACAGAAAACTACGTGTGAAAACTAGTACGGAAAATGGTGGGCGTTTTCAACTAGCTTTAACCACCCTAAAAGTGAACTACCCACACATTAAAGCTATTTTGCAGCAGTATTATTAATGCACGAAGTAGCTTACTGAAAATCTGTAGCTCAAAATATAGAGTAGCATGTAGTTAAGCAGCATATTAATCTATATTTCCTGCAAAAGTTAGTTGAATGCTTGTACAACAGTCAAATTTCAAAGTTAAAATGCAAAATAACTGTTTTTAAATACCCGTTTAATAACGGTACATCGGTATAATACCGTTTCGATCGCAGATAACTTGCCAATACAATTATTCATGTGTTTGAGATGTGAGGAAGGTATTACAGCCTTTATCGACTATTTCATATCTATTGGCTGTTGGAACAATGGCCGTGGCTACCAGAATGTTGTGTGAGTAATAGTGTTGTGATCTTACTGTTGTATGAATACGTATAATGCAGTATTGAGTGGGGAGTGGGGGGTGTTATCTGTACTAGTTATGTTTGTAGGGGGTTTTAGTGAGATGAAGAGTTTGTTTGTTTGTTTAAACTCTCAGGAACTAGCGATCTGAATTGAAAAAATATTCTTGTTTTGGATAGTCCATTTGTTAAGGATGGGTTTAAGCTAAAGTGCGGAAACCGAAATCCACGCGGACGGAGTCGCAGGCTGCCGCTAGTAAAAATACATTTGGACACACATACTTTGTACATTGAAAGTCGGACAACAAATAGGCGTAATCCGAATTTTGAGCATACCCATATAATAGTCATCTAAGGATCATAAAATGCACCTACAGATTTTAAGAAAAAAGCCTACACATAATTTTCTTCAAATTTGCGATGGCAGATGTAAGAAAAACCTATCCGAATATTTTGTTCCCTTACCTAAGTAAATGGAACATAACATGAATGAGATGGTATTGTCAACATTTTATTTATTATTATTCACAATAATAACGGTACCTAATCAGACCGACTATTGTCCTAAGAAACCTATCCGAAGAATGACTTGAATAATGATAATATTGGTATATTTCCACGAGATATTTTCATCTGCCAAACAATACACGATGAGAGTATCGGGAGTGAATGCGGCATGATTGGACGCCCGACGTGAATGACTCAATCAGGGAATGAGCTTGTTGTGGACTGGTTTGCCCCTTTCTCCCCTGTCGTGGATTTTGATATTGGTATTCCTTGTTTGTTATTGTTTTTTGTATTTATTTTCGTGCCCATTTTGTATGTTTTTTGTTTATAGTTTATAGATTTCCTAAGGAAGAGGTCCGATCAAATAAAAACATCATTTGGTAGGCACTGTGAACCTAACATTCTGTTTTATTCGTATTCCAATGTAAGCTTTAAAAACCACAGGTCCTTCCTAATCAATATTTATGTCGCTTTCAATATTCAAAAAACGAACAACCTAATCGTGCCGAGTATCCCCTAAAAAATAATCGTTATTGAATTTGAATCGTGTACAGGGTGTTACAATTTTGATATGCAAAACAGTTGCCGATCTGCCGAATGATTCCATTAAAGGGCGGCGTCCGCGCGTGCGATGTAAATCATATCGGGCGAAAACAACCGCTGCGCTGTTAAAATGATAAACGCATACGATTTTATTATACAGGATGTCTCGTGAATGCTGCCAATATGAAATATGAGGCGCGGGCTAACAAAACGTAAGATTAAAAGGCGCCATTTTTGATTTATTGGGGAGGAATATGAATTATTTTTGGATGAATTGCTATATTTGCTTGATCTAAGCTCTTCGTTACACATTGCTACGTTCGTGATAAGCTTCATTGCCTTAATATGAATGGTTTGCATGAAATAACCCATGGAATCTTGGAAGCGACTATTTGTTTTTATCTTCATCATCATTATCAGCCCCTTCACTGATCCCACAGCAGGGTATCGGCCTCCTCCAATGAACGCCATGCACTACGGTCTTGTGCTCTTCTCAACCAGGTCTTACCCGTCGATTTAACAATGTCAGTCGACTATTTGTTTTAAGTGTCTGAAGATAATCTTATGTCTATCGAATAAACTAGTATACATTGGGGTTACTGCAAGCTTATTTCAGTCTTAGGGCACACTTTTTGAGAAAAAATAATGTAAAATTATTTTTTTTATTTTTGCTTAATACATTCAGCCACGTAACACCCTGTATACTTTGTAATACTGACCCATTTATCGTCCATTGTTAATGTATTCAACCCGCGCCATGCCGAATGCCATTGATGTCTCCCGAACTGCCGGCGGATTCCCACTTAATTCCGAATTCCACAGGTGATCCCAGTGCCAAATTGTGTGTCAAATTAAACCAGTGATAGAAATGGAAATATACATAATAGTGGGAATGGCTGTGTTGATATATACCTTCGTCACGTTGTTGTTGAACAGCGACTGTTGGAACAAGGAGTATCAGAAGTGTGATTGTGAGGAGTGTAGGAGCCTCTGCCAGTATCGCGTTATCACTCCCTCGGTTCTCTCGGTGTCATCTCGCATTGACGTGATCGAGCGTCCGTAAACCTCTAACGGTTTTCTGCGCGCCTGGTACTTTTCGCTCAACCGTATAGGAATAAGTGATTCTCATTCTTGCTCAAGTTAGAAGTGTACGCTTAACTTAGTGAATCGTATTTTTTGTGAAAGTGAAGAGTGCGAAAAAAATTAAAAGTGCTTAAAAAATGTGGTGACGGTGGTGATTATGGACCCCCTGGCTAGATTGATGGACGGCGCCCCCCTGCCCGGCGTGCTGGGCGCGACGCGCGACGCGCGCCCCCGGGGGGCGCTGGTCCACGCCAGCCTGGCCGCGGCGCCCGCGCTCGGCGACAAGAAGAGCCGCCATCTCACCGGCACCTTCTGCCTGACTGGAGACACGATGGAGGGCATCATCCAGTGCCTGGTCTTCCTCAAGGCTTTTTCGGTGAGTTTTTTTAGGTGACTCGAGTAAACAGCCCCACGTTGGGCGCCAATTCAATTCTTGTTAACCCTTAAACAGTCGTTGCATGATTCAAATTTTCGTTGGTTTTTTTCATGCTGAGCTAAGGACATAAGGTTCAATTTATGTGGGATCTAATCTAACCGAGTCCAATTAATGTCTTACATACGTTAAACCAAATGTGTCACAGGAGGCTCATTAAAATAGATCTTACGACGAAGAAAATATGTTTTGACTACTGCTCAAATATTATTGCTTGAATAATGAAATATAAATCGATTCGACAGAGAATATGAACGTAGCAACAGTTCGCCTACATCATACTTTTGGATGGTAAATGTACTCTAACAATAAATGCGTTCGCAAACATTATTTATATCAATAAGTAAGGAGCAGCTTAGGTACTCTCTGTACCCTTACAAGTAATATTGAAAGATTTGCGCATACTTAATCGAGCCGTTACCATCGCATAACAACTGTGAGCTTTATTGTCATAGCAATAAAGTAAGTTTTTGTCTGGCGAGCACCAGAGGCTTAGCTCTCGAAAGGAGCTTTGTCGGTTATTAATGAAAGGAGAAATTATGCCTGGAACTCTATTTAGATGATCTTGTATTTAATTATCTTCGTCAATGATAGATGCTGGTTGATAAGAGCGGTGTACAATGTCTCTTGCCGCGATTAAATCTCGACTCATCATTTTCGCTATTCAGAGTAGTTTTAAAGTCGATTTATTTTTGATGCTTTGAACTTAGATGGTTTTACTTGAATTAGTCCTAAATTATTTGGGTACCATGTAGAATGTAGGTATTTAACTTCATCTGTGACGTCAAAGGAGTTATAATAATAGCCTGCTGCGGTACGTTTGAATTAGACATAGGTAAGATGCGTGAGTACCTCAATATACAATATGTATATGCACTTATTTCGGTATTAAAACAAGAGGCGGTGTTTAAATATGTACCAGGGAATCACGGGCGGAGCGGAGGTATGAAATATTCAGCCAGGTAGCGCCAAGCGGCCATTCATTTAGGAGGCGAATCACGGGAATTAATAACCACATTATGTGTTATCCTGCGATGTACAAAATTAGGAAATTGGCAATATACAGGCTTAGATCCCTGGTTACAGCATTCCAATGATTAATAACGGCAAGCACGGCAAAGACTTTTGCATGTTATAAAATCACCTATCTTCTACGTATAATAAAAAAAAAACTTTAGGTGTCGTTATTTGAAACATTAGTTTTCTTCATAAATGTGAATTTACGAATACAAATCTGTGCTTCAAGTCCATCTAGATTTTTTTCAACAATCAGCATGAGTGATGATCACACTTCGCCACAACTTAGGACTTTAAAGAGTGGTATTACGAAAGAGCAATTACGCTGTGTCAAATGACAACAATAATTCATGAGGGAGTCACCCCATGCGCGCATATAAAATATTTTTTCACAATATCTTTGTACCAGTGTCAGACGTTTCACTTTGTAGCAGAAAGCGTTATTTATCTTCATAGGCAAACAAATGACGTAAAAGACAGATAACATTACTCCCTCAACGAATTTTCCTGTTGTAAAATAGAGAAAAATGGCGTTGAAACGCGTCTGGGAGGAAAGCGCGAAACCGCGGACGTCTCGCTGGGAACGACCATAATCAACTTAACCTTTTTGCGTTTCTGCACACCTGGTACATCTCTCGTTGTATTTTAAAAGTAATTTCCATGTTTCTAAATATGTACGGTTCAAAATTCGATCAAGTCAACAATAATAATATTAATATTAATTGAATACATACATGCACATTCGAGTATATTTTCCAGGCAATAACGTGACTTGGGGTTTAGCATGACGAGTTTAAAGCACTGTTGCCTATTAGTTATGATACATATTACCAACAATTTGAATGGGTATGCTTTAAAGGTGTTTAATTGAAGTAAAATAAGAGTTATCTGCAGAACAGTATCATGTGTGTTACTTACTTACTTACTTACTCCGATGGCTTAGCGACCCAAAATGTGTCTTGGCCTCCGATACAAGAATTCGCCAGTCCTCACGATCATGTGTGTTACAATTAACGAAATTAAAACAGCTTAATTTCTATAACCATAAGAGACGAACTTCTTAGCTATCCATGGATTCTCCGTGCGGGTGCCGGGTCCATCGCGTGGAACAGAGAGGAATGTCAGTCGGTGCCTGGGACTTTCGACCCCGCGTGTAGGTTTAAGGGGCCCCTTTATTAAACTATAACCCTTCACGAAATGAAATTAACTTTCATAATCCAGAAAATGACCATTGCTTCATCTGCGAATGTAAAAATAACCTCAAAAACAGGAAACCGCGCGCAATCCGACGCTCGCGTTGCTCGTAATCAAGTTAACCATCTCACGTCTCTGCGTTCCTGGTACCGCAGTGAAATTCAAATTTCCATTTTGTACAAGTACAAAGAATGGTGTGTGTTCCCTTTGTTTTGATCGTGTTAGTTTGCCAAATATACCCACCGAATTCGCTTCTGTATAAGCTGACTGGGTGGAATGGCAAATCTGCTTTGTGACATGACGGCCTGTCTGTGTAGTACGCGTTGTTTTATTTTTCGTTACGGCAAACGTTTGTTCCGTGAGATTATTCCGTATTGGAGGCGTTTTTTTGCAACTGTCAAAGTGGATAGGAAGTGTTTAGACATTTGCGATTCTGTCGTACGCGAACATTATGTTGTGTTTGAAAAGATATTGCTTTTAAGGAATCCTCCATACGTGATAGTTTATTCATTGTGGTAAAAACATAATATTTTCTTGGACGGGCTCTTTGGTCTAGTGTTCAAAGAACCTAGCTACTAAACTGAGGGTAGCGGGTTTGTATCCCGCTATGGGAACCGAGTTTGTGTTATGAACATCGGCATTTTACTCAAGTCATGGGTGTTTATAAAAGTATTTGAGTTTGTCTATCCGTTCCCTAGCATCCACAGTACAAGCTTCGAGCTTAGTTTGGTGCTAGGCAATTGTATGTCAGTCCAAGGAGTTTATTTATTTATTTAAATGTACACGATTGGTCATAAAGTTGGCGTTAAAATGACGGGAAACACCTTTGCAAATCCAGTTTAACCAGACGCGTGGGCGTCTAGCTTATCTAATCAGTCACAGCAGTCCTCAACAACAATTGCTACATTGAGACGCCTACCTCCGGCCCTTCCGAGGCTTATTCAAATAACAAAGCCGCGAATTCTGTTTCAGCTTGAGCGTTATAAAGAGCAGTTATCAGAGCAATAGTAACCGGCAAGGCGTCGGATAACAGTCGCTACCCGATTAAAATTCACTCTGCCCGGGTTTTAATGGACCCAAGCCAAATCGGTGTTTTGGAGTTCTTACTCGGATTATGAATAAAACATTGAACGGCGCAGGGCTGGCTCGTTGAACAGTACTTGTGATGTTTAGATATTGTATTCAAATTGAATGAGGTGGTGGGCGGTTTGAGTTTTTGAAGCGTTCGGTTCCCAAGTTAGGAGTGTTTCGTTTGAAGTGTTTTAGTACTAAGTGGTACGGTTGGTCTAGAAAGACCAAAGCTCCCTCACGAGATCAGAAGTTACTAACGTTTATTAACATTAGAAGCATTAATCGAGCGAAGTCATAGTAGAATGAAATATTCAAAGAGTGAAATATGTAGTATGGGGTAGTTTAGAAAAGCTAAACTTGTAGAAAAACAGTTACCAAACAAGTAACAATTGCAAACAATGCCTCTTACAAAGAAAAGTTTAATATACAGATACATGGTAACAAGTACGTTCTCTAGTCGATAAAGCTTTGAGCAACAAATTACTCCTACTTTTATAGCAGTACTAGCGGCCGCCCGCGTCCCGCCCGCGTGGATTTTGGTTTCCGCACACATGGACTATTCATTACAAAAAGTATTTTTCAATTGTAACCAATAGTTCTTGAGATTAGTGCGTTCAAAAAAACAAACAACAAAACTCTTGAGCATTATTGTATTGGTATCGATTTTCGTTAATATGCAGAATATTTTTGAATAAGCACTAACATTTGTCAGTTGTACAAATATTGCAGTATTAGTTGAATAATATAATATTATTCTTGACTGTCCCACCCCTAAGTGGTATGCGTAGCAGGCGTATTCTCTGTGGGAGGGTGCACCGACCTACTTAAGAATTATCGCTTGGATGATACGACACTTACGAGGGTGCAGTTCGCACACTAGCGCCAACATTCGTTTTTTCATTGAAAGTAATAGGTACATTTAAGCGAATAAGATAAAATAACTCTCTGTAGTCTAAAGAAATTAATGAGTTTTTTAATTCACTTTCGATACATTTCTCATATGTAAGTAGTCATAATCGTAAATATTGCTGAAAGTGGCCACTTAAGCAATGATCATGAGTATAAATGTCTTTACCTAAGTTAAATATTCATAGTCCATTTAAAAAAAAACATATTTTTCTTTAGTGCACTACAGTCATTTTATCTAAATATCTTAAACTGACAATTAAAGAAAAACGAATATCGGTGCTAGTGTGCGGACGAAAAGTTCTCAAGGGGATACCACTGCTTGTGATGGTTGCCTGAATATATTCGTCTAATCCAATGAGAAAACGTTTATTTTATTGATTTAGGAGTGAGTTAAATGGATTACCATACCATTTTCTGTTCTCTATTTTTTCTTGATGCTAGGAATGTTACTTTTAATCGTAAAACTGATCCTAATGTAGTTGTGTTATGATTAGAACATTCCAATGATGCTGAGGACACTAGGAAAACGACGTTGGTTACTATTAATCAACATATTTATATCTGAATTGATGTTATTTTATTATGTGAGTTGTTTTACTGCTTTTAAACCAAAATTGATTGCTTAATAGCTGTATACTGACCTATTTACTAAATCTATCGGCTTTGAACGTAACACCATAGTCTTACACAAAATGTTGAATGAATTTGTGAGATAACGGAAATGTTTCTAATTATAACGCCCTATAATTGCTCTATTTTAGGGTGAAGGCTTTCATTATCGAGATTACGTCAGCATCTTTTGTGTATTATAATGCTTTGCTATAATTAGATTGTATAATTGCTTGCTTCATCACTACGCTACGCCATTCTACTAGTATGTTTATTATGTGGAAGCTTATGTAGTGTTATTCCATGATGATGAATCAATCAAAGTGACTTACCATTCTGAGGCCATAACTAGCAAATATATTGGTAATTGTGTGTAGCAACCTCATTTATTGAGAGTCACAATAATATGCTTCATATGCACTTGAACAATCTAAGCAATATAGCAAGTTAATTTTATGAGTCTTATAATGATATGAAATGAAAAAAGGAGACAAAAAGAATTAGGGCCTTTCAAACTGTAGTACGAGTTGCCAAAAAAAATTACCATCCTAACTGAGCTATGACGAAGTATTTCAGCTATTTTCCCTTGTCAGCTATCTATCTATGAATCTATAAATAATTTGCTTGTATCCCAAAGTCTTTTCGGAAGCTCTCGGCTAGAACGTCATTCACCGCGCAGCGCGATTGCGTTTGATCAACTTTGTCGGCCTGAGGGCGAGAATTATTAGATTGAGATGTGGGGGCTTTTACACTGATATAGCTCGTTGGTGCAAGTGCGGTCACCATTCTAGTGGTTTTGAGTAGACTGTACTGTTTGGAGTTTTATTCCAGTTGGTGAAACCTATTTTGTATTGATTTTGAAACCTAAGTCAAGGTTTAATACAAAATAGGACCATTTTGTCATTGCCCAAATGAAACGCCGGGTTTTCTAGGCAATATGTAACACTGGTCTATACTCGTAAATATGAAATGTGAACAAATATGAAATTACCCTTACTGATGCAAACCTGATACAGATAATTAATCGCGAATCAAACGTCATTACATTCCAGTAAATCAATAGATATTATGTATCCATTACCGAAGCACCTACCCTAAGCGTTAAGCACAAAGGGAACACTCGTATATACAGGAAAAATATCGCGTCGTCTGTTTAATACCGTTTTCGTTTCCGGCCGCACCGTCTCCGGAACTCGGGGTAAATGAGGTGGACCACTTTGAGCACCTAATTTTTAGCACCTGCTTCTTGAGCACCCTAGTGCACTTTAAGCACCCATCCATTTTTCAAATGTTATGTGAAGGCAAACGAACAAAACGATCACCTGATGGTAAGTGATCACCGCTGCCTATGGACTTCAACAACCGTACAAAGGTTGGAGATGCGTTGCCTGTCTTTAAAACCCCATGCCTACCCCAATTGAGCTGTAGCGACCTTATTTACCAGCAAAAACATAATAAACAAAAACAGTTACGAAGTGCTACTTAACTTTAGTCTTCTGTAAGGTGGAGGTATTTCCTCGGACGAGCGGCTCATTCGAGGAGCTCTACGCCTCTTATTATATCACATTGGCCTGCCAAACTTATCAATCGGTGCTAGTGGACTAGGCCAGTGCTTCAATTGCAGGTGCTCAAAAATTAGGTGTTCAAAGTGGATTTCCTAACTCGGGATAAAGCCGCGCGGAAATTAATTTGGAAACGAGAAACATTCTCGAACGTTCCGGAACATTCTCGAGACGTGTCGCGTCTCTGTTGATGCGAAGGAAGAGTAAACATTGACTGTCATCAAAGGCAATTATGACGAATTTAAGGTGCGAATATTAGTATGTTTTTCTTCTTTGATTGATTGGACTGTACTCCGGCCAAACCAACACTAATCACGTTTTGGTTTAGTAAAGTTATTTAATTATCTGGACTGGTTTGAAGCCAACGAAATATCTAATGAGGAATAAGAGTGCGTTTCCACATAAACTGAGCTCCGCGCAGCTCAGCTTATGTGGAAACGCTCCCTAAGTTGGCTATACTCTACATATTATTAGTGTTCTTCTACTATACAATATATGTATGTACCTACAAACAAAACTTTCCTTCTTATAATTCTGTTCATTCAAATTTTATCTTCAAAGTATAAGTTCACAAGGGCATACAGAAAGATTTTTTTTTTAAAATACTATGTGAAACACCAAACATTCAGTTGATTAACTGCATCAACATCTCAAAGAATAATTAAATATACAAGGAGAGAACCGAATCCAGTACGTTAAGTCACAGTCAGTTCCTTCAACCATCAGTCTGTCAATGGGACTATAGATCGCAATCTTTGATTTGTACAGGAATATTTTTTATTCAAAAGACTGTTTGAGAACGTCAATGACAAAGCGCCACGTAGTATCAATTTTATTCCCCAAATACGACGGCGGCGTTGAATTTCCACAAGAAAAATACTCATATTAAATGTATTCTAAGTAAACAGAGATTATTTTCATTAGGAATGTAAAAAACACAAACGAATCGGGCCGTTTTAGATACGGAACTCATTTTCCAACAGGTGCACAGAGTATTTGAGAAACAGTAATGTAGGGCAGTAAATATTTGTAATTTTTATTTATTTCTTCACTATTGAAGCTTGAGAGCTTTTATTATGATAGCAGTGTTATCATAATCAATATCGAGCGCAGTGGTATGATAGTGAGGGAATGGATAGTGTACCTCTGCTTGCACACTCACTTGTGTACTATATAATAATATGTATATTCTGGGTACCTGCCTGATCCTAAGATAGGCCGCCACAACCTTAACTAAACTACTGGAAACTACTGGATATTTTTTATTCATTAATCATATGCACACGTTTAACTTTGTGAAAGAATAGGATAAACACTAACGATAATGTTTTTACCAATTTGCAAGACTGAATTTAAGTGAAAAGTTTTTTTCAATTTTATTCGTAAGTAGTAGCAGTGGTACAATGTAATCGATCGGATTACTTTAATCGAATAGTTTTTAGTAGTAAAGAATAAATTTGAAATCTTATTGGTTTCTTTATCTATAAATATTAGCAAA
Source organism: Nomophila noctuella (assembly GCA_958496325.1). Classification (NCBI taxonomy): domain Eukaryota; kingdom Metazoa; phylum Arthropoda; class Insecta; order Lepidoptera; family Crambidae; genus Nomophila; species Nomophila noctuella. Next base: position 12,912,274 of record OY292500.1, on the reverse strand, counting down.
TAGAGTTGGCTTTGATGAAGTTCATTATTATTTTGTTCATGTTTAAATGTTTAAGAGGATTTCGTTATGAGAACAAAGTATCTCATTTTATATAAGAAAAACGTGTTTTGTTTAATACCTGGAATATTTTAATTTGATGAGGATCTAAGAAATTATGTTCATGTTTTACGATCAAGAAATAATTTTATTCTTTACCATTGAAAAAGTAGCTGAGACTCGATGAAATGTTTTAAAATTACCTTTTTTTTTAGCTTTCAGATTATTATACATATTTAGTGGATTGGACTCTTTCATTTGAAAACTGTTTCGAATCTGACTAAAAATCTGCCAAGATAAACACTGGAAAAAAATGACAAAAATAAATATTTTTAATTTTATAATAACTTTTTCAAATATGTACAGTTCTGACGCGTGATAGTCGGAACTGTTCGCGCAGAAGCAAAACATGAAACATTTGTCAAATAAAGAAAGGGAATTCTCAGGTTCGTCCGTGGGAGCAATATCGGGAATAAATCCATCCGGAATGGCCGTATTAATTCAATCTCCCGGGAAATTCGGCCGACCCTCGGACGCACAACAAATCCATGTATCGTGATACATAGGCCCTCATGTATGTAATGTGTATCCGTTGAAAATGTCACAGTTGAGGTAATAACTATGCGATTGACTTATCAGATGACTATTGGTTGTTTGATGCTTTGCATCGGCATCGGTGTTGTGAAGGTTTCTCTTAAATATGTAGTATGTTGAAATAAGAGTCAAGTATTTAAATGTTATGTTTAAAATTATACCGATTATACGATTTAAATCTATGGTAATTATAGATCAACTCTTCACTTTCCGCAGAATCTTAACAATAACTAACCCCAAGTCGATATGTGTTAACACATGAGTATTGCTAATAAAACAGATTAGAATATTAGTGCCTCGAGAAGGATATCAGATACTATTATATTACCAAGAAAACAGTACCTGTTTCGGTGAAACTGAGATGACAGATCAAAATGTTAAGTTACTATTTACTATCTGCTTATTTCTGAGCTATTTTTGTTAAGTTTGATCTGTAGACATTAACATCACAATATTATTTAGATTATTAGTGAATTATTTTTATCGTAAATCCATCTGGAGGCAGTAGATTCCCCGTGAACGTCTCTCGGAAAAACAGCTTAAATCAAATTAGCAGAAAAAAGGGATCGCCCTCGAAATTGATTGGACCCGGAATTTTAACATCGTCATTCTATTTTTCCGACATCAACCTTCACAGATGGGTGCCATCGCTCATCCAAGACAGATTCTCTTGGAATTGAAATGGCAAATGATTCCCGGCCGTCCGAAATGAAATTAGTTCCTTAGAATAATTGTCAACGGGAGAACGTCCTTCGTATAAATATCTCGCGAAGTCTGATTGCGTATTGATTTTGCTCATCAGCGGATCTCTGGAGGCTCGGTCCTGGTTTCCCTGATGAGGTTATTTGTGCTCGGTACACTTACATTTCAAGTTTAATATTCGCTTAAAATTTTAAAGGCAAATCGTATTTGGCGCTTGTTGACCTTGCGGCCTTTGGAATGGCGAAATGAAAATGATTTCACCTTGCTATTGTTTCAAATTCACTTTAAATATTCTGTATCATCGTACTGTTTCACACATATAAATATTACCATTCATAGTGTTTATGGTTAGGCTTTGAAAATACGACGTAGCAAAGTCGTTAAGATGGACATCAAGGAACCTAAATACAAGTGTACAAATTTCTAAAAAATACTAAATTGGATTGGCAATAACAACCGAGGCTCTAATAGTGAGACTCCACCGAAGCAGTGATATGCTAGCGCAGCGGAGATGTGTCGGAAGCAACCAATAGGGTTTTGACCTTAACATGTGACCAATTTACGCATTGAAATCCTACTGGTAACTTACGACACATCTCCGCTTTGGTAGAGTCTTAATCTAACCATCAGATGGACGATCTGCTCGTACTGTTATTCAAGCGTTGAAATCGAGTAATTAAGATTTTGAGACACAGATACCTGTAGAAAATATTAATCTCAGTTATTCTTTGAACACCCGGGATATCGATGGACTCCCGCGGCTTGCACAACTCGCGAAATATAATTCCCTTTCAGATCTGTATCGAGTGCTTTTTGTTCGTATATTGCAAGTCTTTGTGCGGGGCCGGGGATATCGGCTACCCAGTCCCCTGGAAAAGCTTTTGTGATATTGTTATATTAAACAGATTTTTCGTGTTGGCTCAAAAAAGAAATTTTGCTTTCATTTGTTCACGTCGCGCGTCCCACGGAATTAATCTACGACAAAGCGACGAGCCGCATTCTGGCGTGTTCAAATGTGTTTATGTATTCTGTTTTTCTCGCGAATAATGTTTAAATGTGTTCGCTTCATTGGTCTGATAAAAAGACCATTTGAACTCGAAAGTGATGCGTGTATTTTAAATATGAACTTATTTCATTATAATGTAATGAAAACCATTAGAACTTCTTACCATACTAAGGAAACATATAGATCGTATATATCTATAGGTACTGAATATGATAGATCAGTATTTTCTCCTTAGAAACAACAGTCTGTCCCAACGGTATCTTATTAAGTTTATTCCATCTTTATTAATGTGCCTTGTGTATCAAAATAAACATGTGATTCTGATTTATATGAAGGATATCATGTTGTTATTATTCATACATATACATATTTTATTAAGGCCCACATAAATAAGGATATTGTGATCAAAGGAAATCTGGTTTTTGTGGATTCAGCTATTGAAGAGAAAATGTTTTTATTTCATAATTGTAAATTTACACATGTAGTTTTCAACTATACCATATTTCATCTCCCAAGACAAAGTTGCGTGTTTGCAAAACACTAACTAACTCGTTTTAAACGTACCTCAACTTGAAATTGGTCACGTGTCACTCTGGAGAAACTCGCTCAAAGTCGCCCGGATCGCTCGGTCAAATCTGTGCCATGGCGGGCGAGTTTCTTGTCCTTTTGTTGTTCTGTCATAGTTGTTATTGATTCGGGCGAGTCTGGACGAGCTCGGGCGGACGCTCGTACACGCCCGTACTTCCACATAATACGGAGCGGAAAATTGCATCATTTAATCGGATTGGACCGATCGGTCCCCGATAAATGACGTGCTGATAACAGATGGAGTTTTTCACGCCGTTTTCTTAATGCGCTTTGTTGTTATATAATGTGTTTAGGATCTATCTAGCTAAAATGACTATTCTTTCTAATGATTCACTACAAAAACAAGCTTCTTTAGATTGTAACAAACTGTAATTTGTTTTTCTTCTTATGTATATCTGCTAACTTATAGCCATTTACAAAATAAAGTATATCTTTCCAAATTAAAATTAAATTAAACGTACACCGTACATATTCAGAAGTATAAAATCACGTAATTACTCAGCGGAGGCAAGCTCGACACGGTTTAAAATTAAATCTTGAAAAGTCATCAAGAAATTCCGAACGTGTAATTGGGTTCATTTGATTAATTCCCGCTCTGCTCCTTAACTGTTGTATTACTGACTCATGTTCTATTATTTTGTTTCAGGTAAGATTCAGAAATCACTCTTCTATGTCAGGTTAAGTAATTGTAAGTTTGATATGAGAGATTGCAGAATATTGTTGAAACCCGATTTGATGGTGCCAGTTAATAGGTAAATGTGTATTTAATAGTAGAACTTTCATCCCTTGTTTCCTGTGTATAATTTTTTGCAAACAGTTGTTTGAAACAAATGCAAATACCAACCAACGTACTACCCAATTTTAAAAGGTAACTTTTCAAATGCATTCTCACCAAATCTTCTTCTAAGCTGCACTTGATCAACTCATTACCAACAGTCATAAACTGCATCGTTGTTACCTAGTTGTTTGTTATCATCCCCTCGAACAAGGGAGGACTCTTCGGAGAAGAGCAAACAAGAGGATTCGTTTAGAGTGTGGTGTCCGCTAATAAAGTTGAGACGGACCCACACACGAGTGGCAATCCTGGGAGTAGTGATGTAATAATTGTAACCTTCCGCCCGATTTTCGGCCATAGCGTCCGACCTTAAGATCAGCCAGGTACGCAGGATATGTAAGAGTGCATAAATGAGTGCGCAAGCACAAGGTGTACTCCCTATTTACTTACTCCCTCCATCAAATGGAATTTCCAACACAAAAATATATTTTTCTATTAGAACCAGTAGTTCCTGTGATTAGCGCGTTGCAACAAACGAACAATCTTCACTTTTATTTTATTACGAATAGATTGATTGTCATGTCTGTTATCTAATTAAAAGGATCCACGCATGCTGGTTTTTTAAAAAGCCTCTTTATGTACCAAAACCATTCTATTAATAAACCGCTTCTCCAAGCGTATTCAAATCGTCACTTTGGCCACACTCGGTCCCACTCGAGTACATTGAATGCGATCGCGCGGGTCTCCTCGGGTCCTCTCAATTACTCCCTGGGCCTCGCATGAGGTCTGACAAACACTTGACACGACCCTCACTCGAATCCGTTGGACAAACAAACGGACTTGCGCTTCGTCGATGCGAGCGGTGCTGTGGTTCACTGACGAGTGACACACTTGAACTGAAAACATATGCTTACGCTGCAGAATATAATAATGAACAGCGTATTTTGTACAGTTGTGACTTTGCTAGCAGATTAATGAAGCTGAAAGGAGCTGAGAAAATGTATTAACTCTTCTGGAAACTTTATTATGATATTCGAAAAATGGGAATCTCAATGGCATTATATGTATGTATTATTGTAATAACTTGTAAAATACATCAGCCTAATACTGTCCACTACTGGGCGTCGCTCTGATAGGAGGGTTATGCGTCTGTTGTAAAGACACTGGCCAGACGGATTGGTGACAGCAGTATTCCGACCGACATCGATGTTAACAAGCAAAACGCTTCTGCGCATTTTTCCGGAATGCCCTTATTTCGATTCTTGCAACTCACAAGGAAAAAAAGGAATTTTTATTTTATGACACAATAACAAAGAGTCTAATAAAAGGAGTCTGCGACAATGTCTGCAAAATACCTCGCAAAATAGACTGATATTCATTAAACCTAAGACCGAAATCATAATGAAAGTCCCGTTTGATGATCAAGAGCGGCATTACGAGTCAATTTGCCCCAATTACTGAACACAAAGCAATTTTAATATCGGAGATATGGGCTCAATTATACTCGTGTATGGCGGGAGAACATTTCAATTATTATTATGTCAAAATATCGACTATATTGCCCCAGGTGTGCTTTAGTGATGTGGGGAAAGCTTCAAATGAGCCGGTTAATTTTAATTTAATATGGCGATGACTACGCACTTAACTTTCTTTTGATGATGCATATCTCCAACCGTTATGGAATTCTTGAATTAATTAGTCAATAAATATTTTGATTTAAATACAAAAGGCGGGCAAACAAGTAAGAAGCAATTTAGCTTCACTGAGAAGTATTCAAGGCTTCATTACGAATTCACCAACACAATCAACTTATATTATCATTTAGATCTAGACATTTTAATGCGTTGACCCATTATCAGGCACTGCCATTTGTAAGTAAGGCAGTTCATGAGGAGGTGGTTTCCTCTCAGTTAATCAAGCTCCCAATAAGCCGAATCTTGCAGCCCTTGCATCTGACGCGTCTTTGCGGCGGTTTGCGGCCCGCATCTTGTGCGAGCGTGTGTAACTCTCACTACGCTACGCACTGATTCAATCCTAACCCTCATATTTTACTCTCAAGCCAACATTATCTTGTCTTTGCTGAAAATTATCAAGTTTAACAAGCTTCTCGGTTCAAATCCAGTACGGATAATTTTTTATTGTCGTCTGTCACTAAGATCGACACATTTTCAGTTCAACTCAGTACCTGTCTAATGGTTATTTCTTAGTTCGGTTGGTCGTCTACAAGTAATTTAAACCTGCCTCTAGTTATGCGCAACGTCTATCGCTACACGCAAGCCGCATCTTGCAACCCTTGCATTTGACACCTCATTGCGGCGGTTTGCGGCGCGTAACTCAATCATGCGACGTGTACTGTCTACGGATATGAAGCTATTGAATTTCACAAAGCTAGTCGAACTCCTCAGTAAGTACAGAGTGACCTGCCTTTCAGTTATTAATTCGTTTTTGGCCATGCTCAGATGGTTCCTCCTCAGTAATGCAAGCTGCCTATAACTAGCCGCAAGCCGCATCTTGCAGCACTTGCATCTGACGCGCCGTTGCGGCGGTTTGCGGCGCGTAACTCAATCTAGCGGCGCCTGTCCACGGATACGAAGGTATTGAATTCCACAAAGCAAGTCCGTCGGCAAAATGTCAATGGGGATATTCTCGCATAAAGGTATTTGGAGGAACGGAATTGGATCCGTGGTGGATGAAGTTTGAGCCTATTAATGCAGGGGAAGGCGGAAGCCTCTAATTGAAACAAAGATGTTGGTACAACGATGTGTAGTTCTAAAAAAAATCTCGATCTATACGACTTTTTAATTTAGCGAATTAGAAGTGAATTTTACATGCAGGCATTGAACATTAGATGCTTTTTTATATTTTGTTTTGTTCCTTACGTACGTACTACCCAAAAGCATCTATTTTTCTTATGGTAGCTAGGTATATTGGCTCCACTTAGCAAATGATGAGCTTTGATTGACAACGAATGCGGAATTGTGGTATCTGATGGAAACTCTTATTTTTCAAGTTTTATCTAAAGTATATGAAAAGTACTATTTTTAATCCTGCAAAATGGTGCTCAGCTTCTTTGCCATACACTTCCACGTCAAAGTCTATAATTATGATCTTGCACGAGCAAGTCTTGTAATCCATCAATTCCAATTAAGGCGGCAGGCGAAATATGTAATGGTGCTGAAACATCTGCGGCCTGGGGACTTGTTAAAATTGCCGTATATCATCCTAATGACGCCTCTTGTGGTTTGACCGAATGACGGTTTAACTAATCTGGGTTTTACATACGTATAGTATGGCTACGTATGTACACTTTACACCTTTGAGCGACTACAATTAGTGAAACAGAATGTTACGTTTGTCAGCAAATTGTGTGTACTCGTAAATTTTAGCTCCAGTCTTGACTTATTTCGCCGGCGCTTCTGTTCATACCTTCAAGAGGACCCAAAAATGTCTGCTGGCCATTTTTCAACTTCTATTAATTTTAGTCACACGAAATTTTGAAAGCAAGTTAATGCCTCAATTAAAATTGAATTGTTTGGCTAACACTTCAGACGAATTAATTCAGTACTCCCGACTAAAGACAAGGTAGTAACATCAGTTGCTACGCAAAAAAGCTGAGGTATTAATGAAAGATTTCGCCACTTTTCAAAAGGTTTTAACATTTAAAGATGAGTAATTAAATAGTGATCACAGATTAAACGTTACTTTCCATACGCCGCTTCCATTTCCTGGAAGCGGCCATTTGTTGAAATCGAGTTCCGCAGAATCATGGTTTGATCTCCAAAGCTAAATTCTAATTGCGTTCAAGCAAAATTCTTATGAAACGGGATTTATTCGAGTGGTGGTTTGCTCAGGCAGAGGTATTTCTTTTTTTAATCATCCCTTAAATCCGTCCAGACAGGTTTCACGAGTTGAAATCCTAAATCCGCTTAAATCCGCAGCCAACGGGCAGTTAGTTAGGCAAACTCAGTGAAATTTCTCCAAACGGGCGGAACGTTCCATCCCTGGAGGTTTTGTTCCGTTGTGCCATCTCATTTTGGACACCTGGTCTGGTTTAGTAGCTTGAATTTTTATGATACTTGAGAATCTATACTAATATATAAAGCTGAAGAGTTTGTTTGTTTGTTTGTTTGTTTGTTTGTTTGTTTGAACGCGCTAATCTCAGGAACTACTGGTCCGATTTGAAAAATTCTTTTTGTGTTGGATAGTGTATTTGGCGAGGAAGGTTATAGGCTATAGTATATATCTATTATTTTATCCCAAGGGGATGAAAAAGGGGATTAATGTTTGTATGAAACTTTGTCAATTTTAAACCGATCGGGCTGGGACTTGGCATGCATGAAGCTACTATGACATAAAGATCCCCTTAGAAAGGATTTTTATGTGTTCCACCCCAAGGGGATGAAAAAGGGGATTAATGTTTGTATGAAACTTTGTCAATTTTAAACAGATCGGGCTGGGACTTGGCATGCATGAAGCTACTATGACATAAAGATCCCTTTAGAAAGGATTTTTATATGTTCCACCCCAAGGGGTTGAAAAAGGGGATTAATGTTTGTATGAAACTTTGTCAATTTTAAACCGATAGGGCTGGGACTTGGCATGCATGAAGCTACTATGACATAAATATCCCCTTAGAAAGGATTTTTATATGTTCCACCCCAAGGGGATGAAAAAGGGGATTAATGTTTGTATGAAACTTTGTCAATTTTAAACCGATTGGGCTGGGACTTGGCATGCATAAAGCTACTATGACATAAAGATCCCCTTAGAAAGGATTTTTATATGTTCCACCCCAAGGGGATGAAAAAGGGGATTAATGTTTGTATGGAACTTTATAGGTATAGTATATACCTACGTTTGCGGAAACCGGAAACCACGCGGACGGAGTCGCGGGCGGCCGCTAGTCATTACATAAAATGATAATACATATTTTCATAGATTGAAAAGTGTGTTTTCTGTCATCTGCCACTTGATAATAAAAGTAATTTTTTTATGAGTTAAACATTTTTAACCGTTACCACTTATATTTAATTATCACTTATTGTTATTAACTTACAAATTATTGAGTTATAACATGTTTGTTTATTAATCGCAATAACGTTTGCTAGATCTGATTCTACTTTCTACATTTCTTTCTTTTCGGATCTATTAGGTCCTGTTCAGGTGTCCTAACTCTCCGGCTTATAGTGGAACACATCATATCTGGAACGTGGATTGTCCAATTTGGCAAGTTTTAACCGCGGATGCACCCAGGACGGCGGGAGAGCACAGCAAATTGAATCTTGGCGTTGGCGATTCGTTATTTTGGCGGCTTGCCGGCGCCCCGGATCTCGTGAGCCTCCGGTTAAACTGTTGGTTTGGTTGTTTTTCCGAAGTCGGCAGAATAGTTTCTTTGGCAATGCCGTTTTGGAAGTTGATTGGTTTTTGGTAACTCTGCGGACGGTTATTGGTTGGGTTAGTGGAATAGTGCTTTTTCTTCGGCTACTGTACTATTTGTATGACGTCACTTTTAACATTTCTCTCGTTATTACTATAATTCATGTGTGAAGTTTTCGACTTTGTACGAAAGGTAGAAGTTATGAACATACATATAAAAAATATTATACATACAGACGAATTTAGAACCTCCTTCTTTTTTGAATTCGGTTAAAAAAGAGGAAGGTACGATTGAGATTTGCTTGAAAAATTAATGTTTCATTTAGTTTTGTCCGTTGCTCTTGTATGACTAATCGCACTAAAACAAACACTCAATGGTAGACATATTAAATTAAGCTCGATAATTCGTGGCTGGATTATTTCTGGTACTATTGAGACAGTATTCTGCTACTCTACTAGTATTTATCTTTATTTGTGATCGATCATTTATATTAGTAAGAATTTGTTTTATATTCACCATTCGATCTCTCTAGTCTCACATCTTATCGTTCCAATTTAAGCATTCAACATCTTAACGTGCGAACAGCTTCCATTTTAAAAGTTTTTCGGGAACACCAGGCGTCCCTAAGGCTTCGCTTAATGGATCCAGCTCGGTGCGGGATTGCCTAAAACTTCACGTGATTGATTGTATCTGCCATATTGTGAAACAAGTTTGTTTGTCGCTTTTTTAGAACGTATGGTCTTTATGGGGGATTAATTGGGGACGTTTGATATATTTTTTCACATGGTATGTAGATTTTCACTTAAATTCACCATTTTCTTCATCTTAGCTCTTCATATGACTATGATCCTGAATTGACCTTTTTTTGACCTCCACAAACCACACAAGGGAAACCAGACAATTTGGATCACAGTCGGGTCCAACGGCTTAACGTGCTTACGAAGCACGGAATTTACAAAGCTCATTACATAATTATTCTTATCGGTCAATCAGGCGATTCAAGCCTGCAATGTCCTAACCAAACTGAGAAAACCAACAAGCCAAAATGAATCCCCGCGGGATTCGAACCCACGATTTCCGTGGTTTTTAAGTCCAGCGCTCTTACCACTACACCACGGAGGCGTGCTTTCGTTAAAGTAGATGAATCAGTTGGCAGATAAGTTTATAAGAATATTTAACGTAGTAGTCACTTTAATTAAAAAGCCCTACTTTAGAAGTTTTCTATGCAAACTGTTCATTTTAAATGATTACAATTTTCCAAGGTATCAACATCTTTTCTACAAAAAGGACACAATTTGTACCCTAATCCACCTTGCCATCACGAAGCAAGTTTTAAAGAGAACATTTCGTAAGATAAAAGAAATTTCCCGTGACAGATACATTCATTCCCCCGCCGCCCACCCGTCCCCTGCCTCTCGTCCCCTGGCCGGTAGCGATGTCCCCTGTATTATTCTTTATCTCACCTTCTCAGAGGTAATGACTGGTAATTCGGATTAAGACAGTCCAGTTGGCAGCTTCAGATTGTACTACCGTCGTGGAGGCGTGGATTTGTAATATTATCATCGCTTGTTTTTATGTATCTTTGCATGCGACGTGGTTTGAAATTTTTTTACTCATTTCAGTTCAGTTCTGTTTTTATTACAGTAAAGGTGTATCAAACTCATCCTATCAATATCAACAAATTTTATGGTCTATTTACTATGATAAATAAATAACAAATTGGTTACTGTTATTATTTGTAATCCTTTATTAAACACAATTTATTAAAATCATTAATTATTGATTCAAGTGTATTTTTTGTTGTCACCAGTTTGGGTTCTAAAACCAAAAAAAAACTCGTTTATCAATTAGTGTGGCACTTAGAGTATCCAAAATTAAATTGTACTGCTTCAAAAGAATGCTTAAAATGTGAGGTACTTTTTTCATTGTACTTTACTACTCTCTAGACTTCATTATACGAACCCCGTGGAGACCCATCCATCAGGGTTTTCTAATTGGGAAAATGCAAGATTGATGAGCCATCAAGTAGGTCATCTGAAGATTTCATACATGTCACTGAGGGTCGAGAAAAACACAGAACAAAAGAAAATGCTGGAATTTTTTCAAAATTATAAGTTAGTCAATGTATAATGCTCAAGGGAGTCGTATTTTATTCTGAATTATCATGTTTGTTTTTGCACAAGACGGAGGTAACTCAGTCTCTTGTGGTCTTTAAACTCACTCCGGATATTTATTTTTTTATGTCTTATAAGGCCAGGTTCACTACTTTTACATAGGTTCTTGCTCTATAGTATCTTTTTTTTTGCAAGCCGTATATAATACCAAACAACCTCCTCAAAACAGAACAATATGATTACGATATAAATTCTTTAACACGCCAGAGCCAGCCTCCCTCCCCCTGAGAGCCAAGTCGTCAATCAACGATTTGCCCGCGAGATTTCACGCCATCCATCTAGACGTGTCACCATTCGTCCCCTGGCTGTCCCCTGGATGTCAACTGTAGGCACACCCTACACGTGCTTTGTAATCTGACCTTGATGTGCTAACGTGATTGATTGTGTGAGTGTCTTATGTCTTCTTTGTGCTTTTATGTGTTTAGATTTTTTTTACAATACGCTCTTAATTTGTTGCTTTAGCAAACCTACCATTTTGTTGTTAGCATGATTTCATTACAGTTTTGAATATATTTAATACTAGCGGCCGCCCGCGACTCCGTTCGCCTGAATTTTGGTTTACGCACACATAGCCTGCCTTCCATTCGTCCTCGTCCTAAGTCCGTCACATGGACTATCCAACACAAAAAGATTTTTTCAATTCGAATAAGTAGTTCCCGAGAAAACTGCGTTCAAACAAACTCTTTAGCTTTATTATTAGTATAGACAAGTTTTTATAAGCTGCATAATTCATTTCGAAAGCTGTCAACTACCATTTAGTCGTAAAATAAATCACACCCAAACGTGTTCCCAACTCCAGTAATCAGTTAACTCTACTCATGTCGGGAGTTGAAGTTGTCTAATGAAATTTTACCGAGAAAACTTGGCAAATAACAATCATCTCCCGTGCCGAAGTACCAGGGCGCAATAAACGCTCGGAGGTAACTTCTCATTATCGGCAGCCTCTCACGCGCTGAAACTTGGCCTAATTGACATTCGCGCGACGGCCACCTCCGCGGCTCTTATGATGCCTTAATTAATGTGCGCGAGATAGTTGACGAGATTTTCATAGCGTGAAGAAGCGATATTGGAGGTAAATGACGTTATGGATCGGATAGAAGACCTGTTTAAGCTAAAATTAAGCTGTTATAAGGATTTATTGTTGAAACTTCTCATTCAGAATGGGTAGATAAATAAGCTCATAACTTTTAAATGAATATTTTATCTTTGAAATGTGTTAATATAATAATGAATAACATAAAAACGAATACCGAAATCCCTCCCATAGACATGAAGAACACTACGAAAGTAACGAGAGAGTCCCATGTATGCAGCCTTAATTAAGAAAATCCACGTCGAGTCCCGTCACTCACGTACGTCCACATTCAAAAATGATTCCCTCTTCTTGTCAATCAAGTTCCACCGAATACTCGCGAAATCCGATTGACTGTTCCCCGGCATTCCCTGCCGTTCCCAATTCCCCGGCCCGTTCCTGTCCAATTTTTGCCGGCCGTCCATTACGACTGTTTGTCTTTTTGTCCCGTTGTTTATCGTGCCCGCCGGTGGGATCGCGCTAATGGGATCGGGAACGAAGCAACCATCGCTCGGACTTGGAAAGTTAATTAGAGTTGGTTAAGTTTCGACGTTCGACGTTTGTGGAGAAACTAACGACTTTCTCGGACGCCGACTGGGGATTCGATTGTGTTAAAATTTAACGAAATGGACGAGTTGAAGTTGTATGGGTAGTTGCGGAAACTGGGTTGCGATGGACACTTTTGTTTTTGGTGCAAAGGCACAATCTCTATCGATCACATGCACATTAACTTTGTTAAAATGCCTTTAAAATACGGAAGAATGTAAGCTGATCAAAAGGAATAAATAGGTTTATGGCTTTTCATTTACTTTTCTAATATTATCCGCTAAATACCTTTACTCTAATATTTCTCGCTAAATGATATGCCATAAACCTATTTATTCCTTTTTGACCAGATTACATTTGTCCGTTTTATTTACTCCTGTATTCATATAAATAATAAATAAATAAATGCCTTGGACTAACACACCAATTGCCTAGCCCCAAACTAAGCTCGAAGCTTGTACTATGGAAGCTAGGGAACGGATAGACATACTTAAATACTTTTTATAAACATCCATGACTCGAGTACAAATGCCGATGTTCATCACACAAACATTTGCCCCTAGCGGGATTCGAACCCGCGACCCTTGGTTTTGTAGCCAGGGTCTCTAGCCACTCGACCAACGGGCCTGCCTATCCTGTCACAGGTACTTGCTTTATGCACACTTTATGTATAGCATTGTTTATTTTTGTACTACTTAGTCTCAACCATGACAGCGTTATCGAAGAAGACGTCTGACGTCACATTTTCGCTGACACGAGGGAAGTCGTAAATAACTCTGAACCGAACGGAGGTAATGGAACAAAGCATTACTGCGTGCCAATAATCCGAGAGTGTGGTGGCAGGAGTATTTGCCAGTAGCAGGGCCACAGTGTACAGAAGACCAGAAGTGTAGGTTAATACCTTTTAAGATGAATTTTGGGGTATGATTTTTAAATAGACTTACATATTACGAATTTCTTAGTCCTATAATATCAATTTAACAATAACTACTTGTAGAAGGCTTGACGGTGTTTTGGCTATTATTGTTATTCCTTCTTACATCCTAAATAGCTCAAGAAATATCGTTTTTTTTTTTGTAGCAGGGAGGCCTTTGCTCGTTTGTTATGCGTGAAGTGTTAGAAACATATTTTTTTTTTACTGAATGTTTGATATAAGTTAAACAAGAGCGTCACGAAATGAAATTTGCCACTAGATACCGTCAGCTATTCGTATTATTTTGTAATGTTATAGGGACCCCCGCCGAAGGATCACCGCTGCCCATGGACATCAACACTCGCACAAGGGTTGCAGATGCGTTGCCTGCCTATAAGAGACCTCCCCAACTGAGCTCTGCAAATGCACCGGCTCTTTAGCACATTATTAGAAGATATTTTATTAGTTTTTCGTCGACTTACCGCCTCATACACTGTGCGTGGAGGCAGAGACATCCATCAAGGTGTCAGCTGTCGGCGCGAGGCTGTTTGAGGAGTTAATCGGCGCCGCGCGAGATACGGCCTGGCTTCGATTGTGATGCCTATCTGCTTAGTCGTGATTTATGATGGAGTGCAGCACTAGTTATTTTTTATTATAATGATTTTAGGTTGGCACTGTACAGCGTATAGCTGTAGCTGGTATTAAAAATTGGCCAAGTGCGAGTCGGACTCCCGCACTGAGGGTTCCGTAGAAATTCTATTTTTGACGAATAAAAAAAAAACTACTGAATAGATTTCGTTCGAACCAATTTTCGTTGGTAGTTTTTATGGTAATGTACATTATATAATTATTTCAGTTTTATCATCTTCTTATTTTAGAAGTTAGAGGGGGGGGGACACACTTTTTTCCACTTTGGAAGGTTCTGTCACGCAAAGTTTTTACTTTAGGAAAAAGTAATACTAGAAACCTTAATATAATTTTTAAAGACCTATCCATAGATACCCCACACGTATATGTTCAAAGAAAAAAAATATTTCGAGTTTCAGTTCTGACTATGGGGACCCCCCACTTTTTTTTTTTTTTTTTATATTTTCGTGTGAAAACCTTGTTGCGGTTCACAGAATACATCCACTCACCAAGTTTCAACAGTATAGCACTTATAGTTTCGGAAAAAAGTGGCTGTGACAGACTGGCGGTCAGACAGACAGACAGACAGACAGACATGACGAATCTATAAGGGTTCCGTTTTTTTGCCATTTTGGCTACGGATCCCTAAAAAAAAACATACGTAGTCTCGCGGCCGCCCGCGACTCCGTCGGATTCCGGTTTCCGCACACACCGTGTTATACTACAGCTTATAGCCTTTCTCGTCAAATACACTATCCATCACAAAAATATATTTTTAATTCGAACCAGTAGTACTAGTTAAAAAGAGAAAGAAAACTCTTCAGCTTTATTATGTAGTAGTCTTTATTTCCGTTTCATCCATCGAACCAGTATTTCGCGGCTTAGAGGTAGGGAGAAGTAGAGTTTAGTGGAACTCTTACTCGAATGAGCCTCTCGTCTGGGGAAGTACCTCCTTCTTACAGAAGACCACAGTTTAGTAGCACTTCGTAACTGTTGTACCATGTTTCTGCAGGTGAGTAAGGTTGCCAGACCTCAGTTGGGGAGGGTATGGTGTTTTTAAAGGCAGGCCTTAATTTGACAAAATCAAGTTTTTTCTCACAAATGCTTCCGAAATGTTATGAGAGCAAAATAATAAAATAATTCTTAAAATGAAAATGATAAAATTCAAAAATGGCTTTTAAATAAATCCTCGTGGAATAACTCTTCAAATTTCGAGACGTGTGGACAAGTTTCCGTACTAAAGGAAATTACTTCAAGTACATAGTAGTTCAATATGTAGAAGTTTGTGTTTACCCTCTCTCGCTGATAGGGCGGCGGTGACGGCTTGTCAAACCCGCATTTTACAAGTTACGTAATGAAAGCCGACATTTAGCTGCGGGCCGATAGTTATCTTGAAAAGATTGACGTTCATAGTTTGAAGGTAGCGCAGTAAAGTCATTTTGCGGGTATAAATATTAATATTGTAGTGTGTTGAAACTGTGTAGTTTAGATATAAAAATAAAATCATGCGATATTGTGAATCAATAATACTTCTCGTAGCTTTTACAACAACAGCGACAACAGTGATGGTAGCCTTTTTCCTAGCGTGTTAGACAGGTTCCATTGAAACCCATAATTTCCTAGTTTTACATGCTGTCATGATGATAATAATCGATTTAAAAATAAAAAGCGACATCGGAATCCATAATTGTCAAGTTTTGTCTTTTAAAACCATCGTTATCCATAATTATCAAGTTTTTTTTTGATGTCGTTTGTATAACACAATGTGGAACAAGGAGTTTGTGCTAACCCTCTCTCGCTGAGGGCACGGGTGACGGCTTGTCAAGCCCGTATTTTACAAGTTGCGTAATGAGCGCTCGGCTGCGGGTGACCGGGCTAATTCACAGGGACATTGACGCCGCCAAGACTAAGCCCTTCCTCCCCATGTGCAAAGGCTACAGTTTTAGTCGTTTGGATAGTGGGATTAGCTAGTTTTTCTTTCATCCTACTCGTAGCTGTAAGTCGCATTTCAACCGCAGCGTGTTAGACAGGTTTTATTGAAACACCTAATTTCCTAGTTTTACTGTCATGATGATATGGATCGATTTTAAAGTAAAAAAGCTTCATCGGAATTAATATTGGTCAAGTTTTGCTTTTTAAAAAAAAACATCGTCGTTATCCATAATTTTCAGGTTTTCTTTGACCACGTTAGTGTAACACAATGTAGGAGTTTGTGTTAACCCTCTCTCGCTGAGGGCGCGGGTGACGGCTTGTCAAGCCCGTATTTTACAAGTTGCGTAATGAGCGCTCGGCTGCGGCTGACCGGGCTAATTCGTACTGACAGTTATGCCGCCGGCAATCTCATTGGACTGGAAAGATAGACGTTTTGGAAAATCTTGACCAGGATACTAGATGAAAGACGGTACTTATTACTTTTTCTATGAGAAATGCACATTTACATGAATATATTGTCTTTGTCCCTGTTAATTTTGGTTTCCGCACACATAGTGTTTTATATAGCTTAAAAGCCTTTCTCCGCAATTGAAATATCTATCACCAAAATATTTTTTGAATATAAACCTGTTTTCCCTGGAAAACAACTTTAAACATTAGTATTAATTAGTAATTAGTATTTTAACTTTATAACATTAGTATTAGATAACGTCACATCATAATATCCGTTCTCTCCTATAAAAGTAACATGTAAAATTTTAATTGCATGTCATTTTAAACATCGTCTCTTTAAAAAATGTTTTTTTCAGGTTTTAAATAATAAAATTACCTTAAATAATTTGTAATTCCCATTCATCCCCGACAAATATATAAAAGCAACTACATAAATATACTTGTCAAAGCTTCAGCTATAATCTGTGTGTTCTGTGACCCATTTCGTTTGAAGTCATTGAGTGTGGTGCGTCATCAATATTCGCAGGTTAAGTATCACTCAAGGCAGTTGCCGTAACTGCTTATAAAAGGGATGATGACACCACCAGTCATTTGACTTTCTTTTATTAAGAGCGTACTGTTCCTAGTGAGCGCCAAATATTATTGTTTAGTGCGCTACAGAGAGATCTTTTATCTTCTTCTTCTTCCTAGCGTTTATCCCGTTTCTATACCGGGTCCGCTTTTGACCATGATCCAGGATTTGGCAAGTCTGGTTATTACAGTGAAGCGACTGCCATCTGACCTTCGTAACCCATAGAGGGGAACCAGACAGATTGGATCATGGTTACACATTCAGATCTAACTGAACTAAATTCACAATGGCACAAATCCACAATTTTATCTATTAAGTTTTAATTTATTTCAATTAAAGATAAACCAATGCCGGAGCTAGTACGCGTATTGCACGCTCTTAAAAGGAAAAAGCGATCTAACAAATCTAGGCGGCTTTATGAAATAGAGCTCTAAATCCCTGTAACCCACCAGTCAAGTAGAAGGCAGAAGCGAATTATAGTGGGATTCACACCGATCAGTTGTGGGAGAACGACTTTAGTTGACGCGTGTAAATGGCAGGATTTGAGCGTTGGAAGTGAAGAGGTTGGTACTGTTTGAAGTGGCTTTTATTATTTCTTATAAAAAAAATATTTATCCTACTAATGTCCCACTGCAGGGCAAAGGCCTCCATCATTTAAATCATGTTTTTGTTACAAAGATGGTGATTGGTAACCACAAACCCGGGCTTAGTTCGGAATAACCGACACTTAGTTGCCCCACTTGGGAATCGAACACAGGATCTCGGGACTACGGCCCGGTACTTAAACCATTAGACCATCGATGCGTTTAAATACAGCTCTAAATCCCTGTTACGCAGTACTCAAGTGGAAGACAGAAGGGTATTATAGTGGGTTTCAAACCGATCAGTTGTGGAAGAACGACTTTAGTTGACGCGTGTAAATGGCAGGATTTGAGCGTTGGAAGTGAAGAGGTTGAAATTGTTTGTAGGGCTCTTGTTTTGTTAATTGTTTCTAATATTCTTTATATTTTGTTTTAGGTAAGTTCCTGGCTACCAAATACTGAAAAGGGGTAAATTACGTAAGCGGTAAGAGCTAAACCATATAGTTTTGCTGTTTGGCGTTAATCCCTACTAATATTATAAATGCAAAACATACTCTGTCTGTCTGTTACGCTTTCCCGCTAACCTATAAACCGATTTACCGATTTTGATGAAATATGGCACAGACAATCTTTAGACCCTGAGAAAGAACCTCAGAAAACCACGCGGGCGAAGTCGCGGGAGGCCGCTAGTAACTCTATATAATAACACTTTTCTTTGCGACGGTTCATAATTCCGTCATTTGTGATCCTCACAAAAGTGTGTGACATGTTGATAGATTGTCGCGATTCTAACTGTCGTTAGCGCAACATGTGGAGGCATGTTACGCTTCACTAGGGATGTAACGGTAACATGGTAAATTAAAAAGAAAATTAGTTACCAAAGTTACATAAAAGGGCGAATTATGATTTGCGTTGTTAATATTGTAACTGGATTTTCAAAGCAACGTCTTATCTCTCCTGTCGCTTGTTAAATATGGGAAAAACTATGCGAAAAAAACGTTACCGAAGTTCGACGTGACTACGCCTGCGATGTATTTTAAATGGAAGGTGACACACTGTGCCGAAATTATGTCGTGTAATTTTGTATAGAAAATGCATTGCCGCTGAACTTCGGTCGCGCAATTTCAGCCTAGCGTGTTCCTACACTTACGCCTTCAAGTTAATAGTAATTTAGCAATAACAGAATTGATACCGTACTGTTGTTATAAACCGCGAGATTTGCTCTTCCTTTAACAAAAACGTCACTTGTAAATTTTACCCCACGATTCAGTAACCCAATTTATTAAACCATTCTTACTTTCTTCCAAAAACCTTTTCTCATTTTACTTTCCAAAAATGATTTCTGAGTAAAACAGTTCAAACTCGTCCAAGTTACTTTGGAGTTGTCAAAGGAATTCCATCTCCCCTAATCCTGATCGCATCACTATAAGGAACCTGAAACTTATCTCATGTAACTCGAGTTAGGAGGAATACGTTATTTTCTCCTTGTTATATTTTCTCGGCTCTGACGGAATCTTTTATGGGTGTCGTGTTCGAATTTCCATTTGATATTCTTGTCGTGCCGCGACGGTTACGCTTTTGTTTTGGTATGAGATTGTATGAAAATAATGTGATGTATAGAAAAGGTGTTTTATCGATCTTCTGGGAATGAGGATAGTGCCCTTAAGTTCAGAATACTAAAACAACATGTTTAAAAAGGTACATACCCGTACATACAATACAATGTTGGGGTTTATGAGAACGTTGTAGAATTAATTTTTCTTTGAAATTTTTAACTCTCTCACTCTGTTTTAGTAGTTTTAGTAGTATAATTATACATTCAAAAAAAAATTGATGGCAAATTATTTATCAATTATAACTTATTGGACGTGCAAAATAATTTACTATGTGAATCAAATTGCTGAGAAAATATTTTATTTTATTTCATATTCTACTTGATCGGCCGTCAGTCTGGCAGTATTATTTGCAGTATTATGCGCATTGTTAAATCTTAATGTGATGCCAAGCAATAGACTGATGACTAGTGTTACTTGTGTATAATCGTAAAGCCAAAACGATCGGAACGCAGCTACAGCGGTTATTATTATCATACTAGAAACACGTATCAGATCAATTAACTATGTAATTTCCTTGTAGTGAAACATCGATGGGGTTGTGATTACAAAATTAAATTGCCTGTTAATAAACAGTCTTCTGAGGAAAGCTTGTTGACATTAAAGCTAACGGTTTGCTTTGTTGTTAGATATGGCACGGGTTTGAATCTTGTATAGCTTTCGAGCTGTTATAAGAAGTAGCTTTAGTTTTATCTTTTATGATATAATTAAGCATTGTTTTTATAATTTTATACCACGTTTTCATTTATTTTTTTTCTTATTTTCTTAATGATTTTTTGACTTTCTCAATCTTACTTAGGAGTCTGTAGTCTGCATACTATACATATTACAGATGTCATCAACAATGAAACAGTTAAACCTATCCGATTCAACGCTCACACGAGAATTCTATCAATAAAAGCCTTTAGACTGAATCGTTAATTGCAGAACACAGGCCATTATTCATATAAACTCCGAAACTATCCGTTTGTCTAACTGCCGGTTTGTTGAATGAGCTTCCAATTTCATCTATTCTATTCATAATGAATGTGTTTAATTAATCATACCTCAATGACAGAGCCAGTTCGTAACTGGCATGAAAATTGAAATACATTGATAGGAAGTTCTTTGATAAGTGTATGTACTTAAGAAAATGTATTTTTTGTTTTCTGTAATTTTTGTTTTGCTCACGACTTAATCCGCATAGAATGAGTAACCCTTAACCCCTTTTTTGCGATAAAACGTCAGCCTTTTTCCCTTCTAAAGGTCATTTTTTTGTCCGCATAAAATAAAATTAAATCGGTTTAGTTTTTTGTCGTGAATGTATACAAGAAGTGGTGGATTATCGTAGAATATTTTTTTGTATGTATCCAGAATTTGACTACAATTATTATTTAGCTACTCATCTAGAAATTATTCCACAAAATAATCTTAATTACGGTTCTTATCACCCTGGCTCGGTAACGTTCAAAAAAGTTATAATGCCAACATTAAAATCCGCCCAAAAGTGGGAGATGTGTAATCGCACATAATTATTCAGTGGTGTAAGTGCTCTTGTAGAGAACAGGTGTGGAGGCATTCATAACTGTCCCCGATTATTTGTTTAACGGCTTTTATGTCCTTGACGAGGGTCGCTGATGAGGGATGGCCTCGGCTACTTTAATTTACGCGAGGCAAAGGAGAGGGTTGCAGAAGGTTATTTTTTGTTTTAATGGTTTATTATTTGCGATAGATCTCTGTAACACTTTTACTCGAAAAATCCAAGTCTCAAATCCTTTTGAGAAAAACTCCAACTTATAGAAGACTAGCCTTCCGTCGCGGTTTCACCCGCACTAATTTCTTTTTTCAAATATCCCCTTCTTCCCCCCACTTTTCCGGGACTAAACCTTACCCTATGTTCACCGGGATAGTGCAGCTAGCCAACAGTGAAAGAATTATTCAAATCGGTTGTGTTTGTTTGTTACATAGAAAAATACAAATCTTTCTTCTGTATAATATTAGTGTCGATTTTTTTGCTATATTCTGACGGTGGATTATAGTAACCAAAGATCTGAGAATCTTAGTTTTTTGAGTACATACTTTGCATACATAACAAATAGAAAATCCCTGTGTATACTTTGGCCATGTCAATTTTGGTATTATTTTCCTTAACATTACCCGTTCCCCAATATAGCTTTAACGTTAAAATTTAACTGAGAGGTCAGCTAGTGATTGTATTAACGGCATGTCATGTAAAATGTAATGCCTACGCGTAATTTAATAATAGCATATAATTTTAGTGCTGATTTTTCACGAGTGGGCTCATATTAAAGATCCATTTACGTCATTTTTGTCAATTATGAACGTTGATTTTATTAGTTAATGCCCTGGGAATAAATTATTTTAATAATAAAATGAGAAATTATTTTCGAACATATTTAAAGTAGCTACGTTCGTTAGACTGCAAAACGTACATTATAATTTTATTTGTTGGGCGGGCCTTTTGTCCAATGTTGAGTTTTCTTTACTCTTAAATTCTAAGTACTTCTTTTAAAATATAAAACTCGAAAAAACTCGAAAATGGACGAGTATACTCTTTGGGTTCTATTTTTGCCCATGAGCTTTACTTTTTTAAATTGCCATTTTAAATTCCACGTCTCTGATTATTTTTTCGTTTGTTCTAAATAATGCCAACCTGCCTCTTCTGTTAGTCTTTGCCCTGTGATTTTCTCATACTCTGATATCTAATCAGGCGTGCCAGCGTCTGCGAATTAAATCGGAATTGCAAAAAGCATTGTGTCCGCGTCGGCCTATTGTGGGGCGATTAATGGAAGCCATAAATACTGCTTCTTCGAGTTCATTGTGAGGACTTTCGAAGATAACAGTACGTTTGTCGCTATTGTATGAGGTAGCCTATGTATAGGAACGTTGCTTCAATGGTTTTAGCGAATTTGTAAGAATTTTGGCTTTTGCTTTACATTATTTATAAACAATTCTCTTCTCATGAAACCATCCGTTTTTAAAATACAGGCAAAACATTAACTACTACATTATGTACTACATAATGAACCAGCTACGACTTAACGAGAATTCCTAAACGACATATCTATCTATACTAGATATGACGTTTAGTGACTCTCGTAAAGTCGTTGTTAGTGTTTGTGCTCATCTATACTACTATATAAAGCTGAAGAGTTTGTTTGTATGTTTGTTTGTTTGTTTGATAGTCCATTTGACGAGGAAGGCTTTAGGCTATTGGAAATCGAAATCCACGCGGACGGAGACGCGGGCGGCCACTAGTTGGTTGATATAATGCTATTGGCAAGAATCTGACACTCTTGAATAGTGTAATCAGGTCTAGATTAGGGTTTTTAGCAAATCATGTAATAAACAACCTTTCTCTAATTACATTCATCATTATCATAATCATCGAAGTTCACTGCTGGGTCCACAGATGTGGAGTTTCGACCATAGTTCAAGCTTGACAGGTAAATAAGGGACTTTGGGAAAGGATAAAACAAAAGCGAACTCTGCTGGGCGTACTTCGATGGCCCCTATTCGCTTCTTACGACACTCCCGGGAAGAAATAGGGATACTATACTATTACAGCACTACACGACCGGTATTACGAACGCAAATTAATAATTACAGAGTCCATTACGGCGTGTAGGGTCCGTCTGAGCGGTTGATTTGATTACTACAAAGGCGTGACGTCAGAGTGGAACTGTAAAGCTATCAATTCGATGGCTATCGATTGAGCCGTCCGATGGGGGTTTGGGTTGACATGGATGCGGAGGTTGGTGGCAGGGTAGTGTCTATTATATCGGCTGATTGGTGTCTTATTCAGGTTAGACAATGATGGAATATTAATAGGAATATAATACGAGCACGTCATATTGCAAAGACTAAGAGAATATGGAAGATGTGCTAATTGTTGAGTCAAAGTGTTTCTGTTTAAGATAACTCGAAGTAACACCATTGAAAAAGAGTGTAAACGTATCCTTTAAATTATTTAAATGTAGCAATCACACTTAAATGATACTAATGAATTGTCCCAATAACCAGCCCTTTGCAATCTTCTTGTTTAATTAATGTTTGTAAGAGAGGTAGAGCTTAGTGGAACTTCCACTTGAAGGAGCCGCTCGTTTTTCGAACCTTCCAGAAGTCCACAGTAAAGTAGCACTTCGTAAGTGTTGTGCTATGTTTCTTCTGGTAAGTAAGGTCGCCAGAGCTTCGTTTCCGAGGGTATGGGTCTAAGAGAAAGGCAATTCAACTACGACTCTTGTGCTGTTGTTTATTTCAATGTGCAGCGGTGATCACTTACCATCAGGTGACCGTCTTCTTCATATGCCTCCCAATAACATTAAAAAAACATACTATTTTGGAAAGAACTAGGCGTCTATAAGACTCAATTTACCAACTCCATCAACCTGTTAATTCTTTAGTGTGAAAAGGAAAGTGAAACGACCACTGTAAGGGCTTTCATAAATAGCATTACAGCTATTTTCCAGGTGCCATCCCTAAACCTGCGGCGTGAACACTGTTCATTCCCGCCAGGGTGACATACGCGGCCGGTTTCCCGGACCTAATCCCCTTTTTAGGATCGTCCGCCGCGTCCTCCGGGATTTTTGCAAATATGCTCCGAATTTTGATGAGATCGATGCGTGGCTTTGAATGTAAATACGGGCTCCTGACGGCCGGCGGTGATAAAACTTTATTTGGATGCTAGATAGCGCTTCTTTGAGATAAAAGTTGGGTCCTAGTTTGGTTGTTATGCGATTTGGGGATGGAATTACAGTTTATTTTGGCGGTATTTCGTACGGTTATTTTTGAAGGAGAATGGCAATGACGCGTTTGTTTTCATATTCATAGATCTCTGTTCATCATTGCTCATCCCATTAGCATTATTTCTTCTAGTTTTTCTGTTAGTTTAGTTTCATATTTGTGACGGATTTTCAAACACCATTAGTTCGCGACTATCTTCGATTTGCAAGCGGCAGAAATTAAGGCAGTACCCAATACACATCTTTGTTACAATAACATATTATACTTAAAATAGACGCTTTCCCTTTCGACAGATTTTTATTTTCAAAACATTTTTCCCATCATTTACAATCACAACACAAAAGAACTCTTACAAATTCCACAAGCCATTCTAAGAGCACATTTGCCAATTGATTTTTGACGTGCACGTACATTTAAATCCTTCAATCAACTTCGAGTGGCTTCAGCAGACAGGCAACAAATGGTCCTCTTTTTATTTGAGAGTAAGAAGCCATCATTAATGTCATCATTCGCCGGTTCAGATCATTACCCCGCCTCCTGAGAACCTTTTAGCTTGAGATGCCCTCGGGATCATTAATCATTGCGTCACTTCACAATGCCTAATGCCCCGTCTAACGCATCGTATGCTTTGATGGTTACGTCTCGAGGTTTTTGGAAATTAATATTTTTATTTTCTTTTTAGAAAATCATTGTGCTGACAAGCCCCCTTCCCTGTGGGGGTTAGCTGCGGCACTTTTATTTGTTGAGGGACACTTAGGAGAGCCATGTATTAATTGATTCTGCCACATGTCAAGTTTGCCTCGATTTGTAGGCAATGGAACCAGAAAAATAAAATATTTTGTTACAAACTGAATGATTGGGCTCTCAAATGCTTGTAATGAAAATCTATTTACCTTAGGTATAATGAATATTTTATGTTAACACATATGAACGAAAGAATTACCAAGGCATCAGGATTCCATAGACGGACGTTATAACATAACCCCAACGTAGTATTCAAAGCTAAAATAAACTTTTACATAACTCATTAAGCCTAGAATATGAATTTAGTAATTTCGCGCGAGTGATAAAATCTAATAAATAACTTATTTGATAACGTTTGTGAAACGTATACCTACTTCATTATCATCCTCCTAGTCGAGTTACCAGGGCGTCAGGACACACATGGAGGTCGCGGTGACCTCCATACATTATTCATTAACCGTGCTCTGGAAATTCTATATGAAATGACACTTTTCCGATGAGATTACACGCAGGCTCGAAATTGTGGAATGATCTGAGTAGGCGGAATGAGAAACTTGGTCTGATTTACGAGATGTTTACATAATGTAATGGGTTTGTGTGGGATGAACTTAAATGTTGTGCGGGATTGAAGAAAGAGTTATCAGACAATATTACATACATTATGCTTGTATTATAAACAATATCAATTTGGGTACCTAAAGCCAATATATCATTTTGTAAATAAACACCCAGACAAAGATCAGTTTTAATGCTTGCCAAGGATTCAGGATTTGGCCAATCTTTAATGCGATGCAAGTAGTTATATCTATACAACCAAAGTTTTTCATAACAGCCACCTCCTAGTTAATATTCCACGACGGAAACTTCTTGAAAATTTTAAATTCGTCCCTTCCACGATAATAACAAGTTTTACGATTATCTTCCTTTTTGACCTCTCACAATGAGGGGAGCATGCCGGATAAAAGGTCTCGTTATTGCTACTTTGAGCTCTCCTGATGTTATGCTAGCCTGGTACTTAAAAATTTTATGACAAATGGAAGAATACGATTTTATACTGTAAGCGTACTTCATAAAAACCAGAGGCGTTTCAGTCCTATTGTTTGAGCTACACTTAAGATTTTGTGATTAGATAATTTCGGAATATGGGGCGTTATTTATATTTTCTTTACTTCAAATTTTTAAGATTTTAGTTTGGTTTAGCATTTTGTGAGATTTTTATTGTTGTGCATTATGATTTTATGGCGATTTCCTGTTTTTTCAATTTAATTTAAGAAACTGAATTTGCACATTTCGAATTTCGAAAACAGCACTCATTTAGTAGTCCGGCAACGCATCAGCGATGCCTCTGGTGTCGCGGATTTTCTTTGGGCGGTGGCGATTGTTTACCAGGCGAACCGTTAGCTCGTTTGCCGTCTTTGAAATAAAGAAAAAAAAGAAATCATAAAAGCCGACGTGTATTATGAAATTGATTGATACTGAGTATACATCAGAAAATGTATCACTTAGAGCTTTAATTACTTAACAGTATTTGTTTGTAATCACTAACTCTGTCGATTGATCACTTAGAAAATGGAGCTTTAATTACTTAACAGAATTTGTTTGTAACCACTAACTCTGTCGATTGATCACTTAGAAAATGGTGAACAATCCACCAACGTTGACCAAAACTAAATTTATCTGACGTATACTACCGTATGCACCAGTACCGCATCGCTCAAACGCCGACTCGCTGATAAATATTTTAAGACATAATGATTTGTTGTTTGGTATCTTCTCAAACTCTTCACTTAATGTGGTTTGATAATATTTAGGTGAATTATCATTGTTTTCTTTTTCTTAAATGTCTTCAGAGTGATAACTTCTTAGTTAGGTACTTCATATTCTGTTTAATTTTGTTATTTTCTCAAGCTTTACTGGATTTTTATAGGTGGAGACTTATAAATTAGCATATAAGGATTCATTGTAACACTTACATTTGTTATTTTAGCTGTTAGTCTTCCAAATAAATATAAATAAATCTATACTTATAATAAATCTGTAGAGAGGTCAATTCTGTACATGAAATATATTTTCAAAATAACTATCAGGGGGTGATTAGTGATCGATACTGATGCCAAAAATGCAATCAGTAAAATTTTTGTCTGTCTGTCTGTCTGTCTGTATGTTCCTTATAGAAACAAAAACTACTGGACGGATTTTGACGAAACTTGGTATAATTATTCTTTATACTCCTGGGCATATTATAGGATACTTTTCATCACGCTACAATCAATAGGAGCAGAGTAGTGAAGGAAAATGTTGGGAAAACGGGAGAAATTCCTCCATTTTTAAAGCTTCTGTCGCGTGTGCAGCCTTAATGGTTAAAGTTACATAGAAATCATGTAAGACGGAAATATTCTAAATAAAATTGCCTAAAAAATATTGCTTGACAGCATATATCTATCTTTTACGGTTTACTCACAATAACTGATTCAGATAGTTTTGAACGCGCTAATCTCAGGGACTACTGGTAGGATAGCCAAGATGCCACTTTGACGAATTCGCCATACGCTTTCGTCGCGACTTATAATATGTATTGCCAATTTGCCACCCCGCACACGAACTGCATATTTATGTGAGCGGGATGGAGATATAAGTCGCTATGAAAGCGGATGGCGAATTCGTCAAAGTAGCTAGCCTACCAGGTTCGAATTGACAAAATCTTTTGAGTTGGATAGTCCACTTACCGTTTGTCAAGGAAGGCTTTAAGCTATCTATAGTAACACTGTGCGGAAACCGAAACCCACGCGAACGGAGTCGCTGGCGGCCGCTAGTAAATAAATAAATAAGTATCTACACGCTTTCAGCCGACGTGTACTGACGTAAGTACTCATCAACTACTCAATCGCGTCAAGACACCTCGCCGTCACCTGGACGTGTGAACTCCGTCCGCCAGAGAGCGTTCCCGTCGTCTGCGCAATTAGCGGAGGGCACTCGCCGCTCGCGAGCCGACAAGTCTGAGAGGGATCGTCTTAACACTGGGTTACACTCACGCCCCTCAGAATGACTCAGAATTCGTTTTAACACAATCGGAACAGAATACGTTTAACTATCAACTGAAACTAACCAAAAATAAAAGCCGACGTATACTAGCGTATCTACACACTTTGAGCCACGTATACTGACGAAAGTACTCGTCAACTACTCAATCGCGTCAAGACACTCCCCGTCACCTGGACGTGTGAACTCCGCCGTCGTCGTCTGCGCAATTAGCGGAGAGCACTCGCCGCTCGCGAGCCGACCAGTCTGAGAGGGATCGTCTCCACACTCGGAAAACATGTGGTAGAAGTGACAGTCCAGATGTAAAAAAATGTGTAGTATGAAAAAAGAAAAAAAACTGTAGATATCGAGTAAAAACCGCTTTTTAGGAAAAGCTACGTGCGAAATACTCGAACATTTTTATTTACTGTAAAAATCGCTTGTTCGGTGGGCCAGGCATTGGAATTTCCACGAGGATAATCTATGGTGGATAAGTATTACCAACCGACCAAAATCAATTATAATTGAAAATCCAAAGAGATGCATCATCGTTTCTCTTACAAATACTAATTACGATTCTTTACATATCGTAAAAGTACTTTTCTAAAGAATAATATTGCTGAATTAAATAGATCAAATATCGCTAGTTCACCGATGCATGCCTGTTATATTCACGAGGATAATCCATGTGAAGTATTCCCATACAATACACGCCAGTTAGCTCGTACGAGGATCTGTTAACTGAATACGAGGGACTTGGAGCGACTCGAGCCAACCTCTAATTGGCCTTGACTCGACTCGAACTAACGACCATTAGCCCGTATGTGTCGTCTTTTGGTCGTCCCCGTCTCTATTAAATGACGGCTATGAATATCTACATTCAGCCTGTGTTAGAACTGAATTTATCAGTGTCATAAGGTAACAAATATGAAGCCATTTTGCTTCGTGTCACATAAAAGGTATATTTTTTTTCCTACGTCTTTTTTAGGAGATTAACCTTACGATTTTTGTACATTTATATTCTTTTTCGTGCTTTATTTTGCTGGTTTAACTTATCTGCAAAGTAATTATTCGAAATGTTGTTACTAACGGAACAGCCAAAACTTATGTTCGAAAAGCGATAATTTTTATCCGTGTCGTTTTCACACTTTTTTTTCACTATTCTATTTTTTATTATTATATAAGCTACTCGTAACTAAAGTACCTTTCCTTAGAGCCGTTGGGATTCAGGCGTTATTACTTAATTTTTATAAAAAATATTTTTTCCTTAAAGTAATGCTTTGTCAGCATAATTTCTATACAAATATTATAAAGAGGAAAGGTTTGATTTTTTGTTTGTTTGTTTGTATGAATTGAATAGGCTCCGAAACTACTTGGCAGATTTGAAAAATTATTCCACTGTTGGAAAGCTACATTCACCCAGAGTAACATAGGCTATATTTTATCCCGGTACGGGAAGTAGTTCCTCCGGGACGCGGGTGAAACCGCGTGACGGGCCGCTAGTCAGAGATAAAATTTCAATCCGAAATTGATGGGCATCCCAACAGTCTCACAAGAATGGGGTATTTTCGAATAGCGATATCCTTAAATAGCGCTATCCTTGAATAGAATTCAAGAAATAAAACGTTCACCAAGCGCAGAGAGGGAATAAGAGAGAGAGAGAGAGCGCTAATGATAATTACAGCGAGACGCGGTCTCGGATAATGCCAAGATTTCTTTCGTAACACTTGCCCCCCAAAATACTAGTTAAGCTTGGAGTATAAGCGACGGCTCGAGTGCCGACCTAATTGGCCCTAAACTAGACGGCCCTTCAGTCGAGTGGCCCTTGCTACACCCAAGCATTAGCTGGAGTAATCGACGAACGAGGAAGGTTGCAGTTTTTGCTCCGATCTTATTCGCGGTGTTATTGAGATTCGTTTGCTTTTATTCTCGCTAAGGCGCAAGGAAGGGCAGATGGAACTCACTGTTTTGTTTATTCGTGGTATAGTATGGAGAACATACATACTTAATAATTGTCTTAGTTGATTTCTAAGTTAAGGCAATACTGTGATATTCTGAAGTGTAAAGAAGAAAGAAAGAGACTATAAATTTTTGGCACACACAAATATGGAGGGAGATAAAATGTTTTCTTCTATAACGGTCAATTTATTATTGGAATGACAATTTGAAATTCGATAACACTATGGTTTTTGGAATACTAATACAATCCGGCGAAGTCAAAGTGTACCAAAGCATGTAGTGTATAGATATTAAGTATTTTATCTATTACTAGCGGCCCATCACGCGGTTTCACCCGCGTCCCGGGGGAACTACTTCCCGTACCGGGATAAAATATAGCCTATGTTACTCTGGGTGAATGTAGCTTTCCAACAGTGAAAGAATTTTTCAAATCTGCCAAGTAGTTTCGGAGCCTATTCAATTCATACAAACAAACAAACAAACAAAAATCAAACCTTTCCTCTTTATAATATTTGTATAGACTAGCGGCCGCCCGCGACTCCGTCCGCGTGGATTTCTTTTTTTCGAAATAAAAAGTAGCCTATGTTCTGTCTCAGGGTCTAAAGATTGTCTGTACCAAATTTCATCAAAATCGGTTGCGAGGTTTAAGCGGGAAAGCGTAACAGACAGACAGACAGACAGAGTTACTTTCGCATTTATAATATTAGTTGGGATTAGTTGGGATTATTTGGATTTATGTACATCAGTTGACTTGATATAGTCATATTTGAACATCTCAATCAATTGTGCCTAAAACTTCACAGTTTCTTGTACCACTCCGAAATGGTCTTCAGTGTTATGATCTCTCAGAGCCATTACTACCAGAGTTTCAGTGTATCGGTTGGCTAACGTGCGACTTGTAGCAAGAGCCTCTCTTCTGAAGTGCCGTTGAGTTTAGGACCAATTAGTTACTCCGTCTCTGCGACTCGCAGTTAATAATTTCGGTCCTTGAGGTCTTTTGGCGGTCCCAATCGAGTTATAAGGGAAGATGATGCATTTATATGTTTATTGTTTTTTTTAACAGCTTCCATGGCTGGATTAATAAGCTTTTTTTAAAGAAGCGTGTACTGTCGTAGACTAGGTTGTTGTGTAGCAGGAGCTCTCAACTGAAGGACCGTTGAGTTTAGGACCAATTAGCCACTCTGCCCTGTGGGCGATACTTGCAAACTCGCACTAAATTTTTTGGGACACTTGAAGACTCTTGGCAGTCCCAAATGAGATATTAGGGGATGATTAAATTGCATGGTCATTTTATTGGTTATTTTTGGAAAATTTGTCGGCAGGTATTTTTTTTTCCCCGCAACTAAGCAACATGAATTGTAGAGTTGTTCTTTGGCTACCATTAGGCAAGAATTCAAGCTAAAACAATACATAAAATTAATATCGTTCTAGGTCTTGGTTAGTCATAGTTAGTGCTTAAAAAGTCAACTGTTGGCATTAATATGAGATCTTAGACTTTCGCGTTGCATTTCTCTAATGACAAATGTTAACGGGACTAAACGCGATTTTAATTATGTATATATCTGTACTACATAATTAATATCCCGTTTAGTCACATTAACAGATATCATTTTTGATGGCATTTATTCCTGAAATATTTTAATTAAGCGCAAAGGTACGAACCTAGCAAGTAAAAAATTAACATCAGTAGAAATGATTAATCCAGTCTATAATATCGGAATTCTTGAAAGCTCGATACCAGCTACCTTTGTTCAACAGATAACACAATTAAACAGAAATGCCTTAATTGTTAGTTATTGGAAACATGCTTTGCAAGTACAATGTTTACATTGATATTGATTTCTCTGACCATCAGGGCAATACTTGGTAGCAGGAATTCACAATTTGTTAAAGGATTTCATTTGTATGAATACAATAGTACATTCCATCCAATAATTCAAAGAAATAAGATTGATGTTCTTGAAAATAAAATAGAGCTGCTATGTACATTATTATAATCTTCTCACATGAGAAACAATGCTTGATTCAGATACAAAGGACAATAAATTGATTAAGTCTTTAAACTATGTATGTTACGTTATACCCAAATATACACCTTACAGATCGTCTAAATAGAATGTTTATAAGTATTTGAAATGCCTATGTTATGACAGCATTTAAGATGAAGTTGATCTCCAAGTCACAAGTCAATCAAGCGGGTTGCGTGCCTGCCAGTCAATTGAAATAACATAACGTTCTTTTTGCACTACCGTTTTTATTTACAAACTGTGCAGGATGTACTCGAGACAGATAATCGCATACAATGATCTGACTATGATTAACAGATGGACAATCAATTATGCCATATCCATCAGAATCTAAAGTGATTTTATAACTTACATAGATACTTAAATAGATCCACAGAATAGTTTTGTTTAAATACTGACTACATCCTGGAAACAATTCACGAGTACATCAAATATCAAAGCGACGTCAAACAGACAACGTTGTACAGTTACACAGAAATATTTCGAGCGCAACTATTCGAAATCCGATCAAAGAGTTTCCGATGCGAGCGGTATAGATAATACTGAAATAATTGGGATGCAGTGAGCCCCCTCGACGGTATTACAGTGCAGTCGTGGAGAGCCCGTTGCGATGCAACAGAAAGCGATGCTCCCAAAGAGGCCAATTAGTGTGCATTTAAGCGCCATGTTGGAAAACTACCGTGTTTTGTTAGTTGCTTTGATCTGGGTGTGTAGTTCGTGCGTGTGTGCGTTTCGTGCTTTCGTCGTTCTTTTTTTATAATTTGGTAGCTGGTTGCGATTGCTAACAAGCTGGGTCGGAGTTTAGATGCCCTCAAATTATTGTGTTTTTGCTCAGAACAATCTGTAGTAATTATTATTTACAGTAAAATTACGTAAGAAATGTTCAATTTGACTGATATTGTTGGATAAATATTTTTATCAGTTTGGAAGATGCGTTTTGGGAATATTATGCAAGATACATATTTTTACTTTTCTTTCTTTATAGGTAATCATCAGATTGTATTAAGTATTCTCAAATTCAGAAAGCCGTCAGATTGTGTTAACACTGCTGGCTTCCTTTGTTGTTCAACTATTCTCTCCTTTGTCGATCAACAATTATCTCCCTTACTAAGACTTCAATATGTCATCCACTCTCCGCCTTCATCTCATTCGTGACATAGCAAAACCAACCTTAGCATTACAAACACTAAGTTCATTATATCATTAGCATGATTAACTTCCTCGTACCCTATTCCGTGGGGTAAATGATTACCACATTGGCAGGCGATACTTTGCTTGTGAAATATTCATCAGCTGATCAAGGCAGGTTTTTGCGACCTGTTCATAAATAAACATGTGGCGTTGATGGAATAACTTAGCGCCTTGGCGATTATCGGGAGTGTGTGATGGGAGACTTTGGGGGGGAAATATACATATTAGTTGACTTGTGTTTATTTTGCTATGTGTCTCATTGTTATTACATTAGCCCATATCGTCCCACTGCAGGGCAAAGGCCCCCCCCCTTTCCGTTTTCCACATGTAAATATAAATAGTTTTTTTTTTATAAATATTTCACAACATCACATACATTGATCTGACCCCGTGTTAAGTAGCTTAAGCACTAGTGTTACAGACATCAGAATCAACAATGGTATTACAAATATACTTAAATATACTTCTTTATTAAGTACTAATTACTGTTAATTAAAAATAAAAACAACAACAACATATATACATATAACACCCAGACCAGGACAAACAGACATGTTCATGCACACAAATGTTTGTCTTGTGCGGGGATCGAAACTGCGACCTCTTGCGTAATAGGCAACATCTTGACCATTACACCAAGCGGGTCGTCACATGTGTCTCTTGTATCCAGAAAATAAGTTTACAGGTTACGCAAGTAAATACGGTTAAGTTGGTATGGTTATTTAAAAATAGTTTTCATAATAAAAAGTTGAATACTGGTTCTCTAGGCCCTTTTTAACTTAAACAAACCATGCCGCTTAATGGAATGGTATTCCAAAGTATGTATTTCATGATGCCTCATTTCTTTATTTTGTGATTCGTACGAACTGTCACCGGTTTGAGTGTGGCCTATAACTTCGCTTTACTAATCTATTCCTAAAATGCTACAACATGGTCCACGTATTTCGCAACCCACTGTACCTGTGTCATCGAAAATTCATTAACAGACGTAAACAACCTTTCCTAATCACTCAGCCTTCCGTCTCCACATCTCTGCTTCAAAAACACAGGGCCGCATTAATAATGAAATATTCATGCGGAAACAATCTGCTGATACCTCGCTCGGGCCGTGTAAACCGACCTTTGCGCTCGTCATGCCAATATGACCTCGGATGTTAAGGTAATAAGGGTCAAAATAGTTGAGCGGGATGTATGCGTAGGGCTTAGGGTTTACACGCGAAGTGAGAATTTTGGAGTTGGTTTTTCATAAGAGGAAATTGAAAGGTACAGGTGGCGTGTGGTGTGATACTAGAGGATATCCAAAGCATATCTTTACGTGTTTTCGCTATAGTATTATGGTTAAGGGCTTCAAATCCTATTCTTATTTTTTCATCGAAATTGCGTGGTTCACTAACTTAAAAGAATATGCAAACTTCTTCATAATTATATTACCTAGTAAGTACTTGTTTGTCAATAGATCGTTAAAGATTACTAGCCAGTAATCCATAACTCACTAAACCTTAGCGGTCGTCCGAAATAAATTGGTCCTTCTATGCAGGTCCGCCATCCCTGAGTAAAGGGCAAGGGAAGTAAGGAGGAAAGGGAGTAAAGGGAAAAGCATAATCTAAACGGCACGGATTTGTTCGACACGGGTTTACGTGCGTAGCCTTTGCATAGGGTAATAGTTATGTTGATAGCAGTAGGTGATGTTTGTCTTAATATTTAGGTGACGATCAGGATTTTATGTTTTATTAATGAACTAGCGGCCGCCCGCGACTCCGTTCGCGTGGTTTCCGGTTTCCGTAAGCATAGGTATTTATACTATAGCCTAAAGCCTTCCTCGTCAAATGGACCATCCAACACAAAAAGAATTTTTAAATCGGACCAGTACTTCCTAAGATAAGCGCGTTCAAACAAACAAATTCTTCAACTTTATTTTATTAGTATAGATTATTACAATGATAATTCAGTTTCGGCGACGATGTGCCAAGCGCTTGTTGCGTTAGCTTAATCAAATATGGGCATACTGACTTCAACCGTAATATTATAGTAATGTGTCAACGCGAATATATTTGCCCTTGCAGTGTTTCATTATTATTTGAAATTTTCGTCTAATAACGAAAAACTTTTTAATAAAAATCTTCCATCTATAATTTCAATGTAGACGCGGTTTGAAGTCTGAAATTCAACTTCAAAAGTAACTTATTAAACATTTTTATGTTTAGTAGGTACAACAAAATAGCTGCCAGTTTTATGAAGTCGAAAGGTTAAAACGAAAAGTTTATTGTTACTCAGAGCTTTGTTGCTATTTTTAGGTTAAACTTCGAGTCTGAGTACATAATGTAGGCGGTAATTAAACTGTTCTTAACGGGCGGCTTATATAAATCTGAAGATTTCATTTAAGCCAAAGGTTTAAAGTTTGACAGCCTCTGTTCATGTCAGTTTTAAAAGTGTGACGGGATTTGACTCCATTTTGCATACTTATCTGTATAGATTATATCTACTTTCAACATGAAGTAAAATCAGGTTATTTCACGTACGACTTAAAAAATATTCTCGCCAAAAATATGCCCAAGCCAACAAGATATGAATTTTAGAAAAGTAATCATGTTTTCTATAGTAATACAAGTAATGTCTATTAGCCATGGCAACCACTTCACTTGAATTCTGTCCATCGTCTTAAATAAATATAAAATAACTCGTCCCATCAAAGCTAAACTTTAGAAATACCATGCCGAATTCAAAATCTTAAATGTCAGAAGTACCAGGGCTCCAGATTAGGGGGGATGCAATTAGAGCGGCTTAGCGAACACTGCTAATCCTACCCGATAAGCGGCGACAATGACGGACTCTCGCCGAGTTATGCGCTCCTGGTAGATCTAAGGAAACTTTCATTGATTTTGTATTAATTTTGTTGTTGTCCTTTCGTTTGTTTTGTTGATGTTATTCCTGGTTTATTATGCTTATTATTGTATTAATTTCGGAGTAATTAGGTGTGACAGTAATCTCATTAGTACGTTAAATGTTATAAGCGTGTTGTCCATACGACAACGTGAATCATTAATCAAAAGATTGAAGTAATGAGTTTTTAGCAATTTTGGGAAACTAAATTTAACCCTTCTCAAGCCCCATGAAGGTCCCGTAAAAATTGAATTTTCCTTACTAATACAATTATTGTAAAACTAAGCTCGATGCTTGTACGAAGGATGCTAGGGAACATAGACCGGGACAAACAGACATGTTCATGCACACAAACGTTTGTTCTGTGCGGGGAACGAACCCGCGACCTCTTGATCCAATAGTTAACTCCTTGACCACTACACGAAGCGGGTTAAATAAAATAAATAAATGCCTTATAAATAAATGCCTTGGACTAACACACCAATTGCCTAGCCCCAAACTAAGCTCGAAGCTTGTACTATGGAAACTAGGGAACGGATAGACATACTTAAATACTTTTTATAAACATCCATGACTCGAGTACAAATGCCGATGTTCATCACACAAACATTTGCCCCTAGCGGGATTCGAACCCGCGACCCTTGGTTTTGTAGCCAGGGTCTCTAGCCACTCGACCAACGGGCCTGTCTGGATAAATGGGTTAAATCATGAAAATCGTTAAAATAATCATAAACTATCACCAGAAACTTTGCTTTGCTCTTAACTACTTACCCCATCTCAGTGCCTCAATAAAGCCATATCCATTATGACAGCGGATTTCACCTGTCTCCCGTCGTACAGTAGGCTCCTCTGATCTCCTACCTTTGACCTTTGACGTACTATTTGTACTTCAGAGTATTGTAGGCTGTATCGAGCAGATATTCTATTTCCGTAGTCGGTTAAACTCCGAAGCGTGAAGGCTGTCAGAAGTTGGGTTGGCAGTCGTCAGGCGGTGAACGGGTTAATTTAACTGTTACAATGCAGTGGTGAAGTGGATCGTCCATTTAGAATTTTCGTTGGTTGGAATATACTATGATGAGTCATGGAGTATTTTTGATTATTAATCAAAATTCAAACAATAAAAATAAAAAAATGGTTTAACATCACTATGAGTAACATTATAGTTGACAAAATATCCATAAGAACTACATGTAGCTCAATCCTCGGCTCCGCAATCTATACTATCTATACTAATATAATGAAGCTGAAGAGTTTGTTTTTTTGTATTGCATGGTCCATTTAACGAAGAAGGCTTTACACTGTAGCATATACCTATGTGTGCATTAACAGAAAACCACGCGAACGGAGTCGCGGGCGGCCGCTAGTTCATGTTTTTTTTTGTAGTCTTTATTCGTATGCTGATTTCGCTGCATTCTGTTCATATTTAAACTCGCGCCTACTCGCCTGTGGGTGGTTATAATGAAGCATCTTTTTCCCGTCCGTACGCTCGTTTGGACCGCTGTAATTGGTTCGTTATCATCCCCATGGAACCTGCGCACCGAAGGTTTCTTTAATTGAGTCGTCAGGTACTCGTAGGCAATGGAGGCAATGTATGTTAACATTATTTGTTGTTGGTTTTTGACAGTGGGAATGGAAAGCATTTATTTGTCTCGGAGTAAAACTCCCTTTTGTTCCAGACATGTTTGTGCAGTAAGTTGCGTTATTCCCCACTTTTAAAGTTCACTAAATTTTTTGCGAAATGTATAACTTGATAATAATTGTAAGCTTGGTGTAAGTCGGGTTATACCGAAATATACTTGAAAGTGCATTGTATAATTTTCAGTAAGCCTGTTCGAAAGTACACTCTAGGCGAAAGCCAAGTTATTAAACGTCGCTTTGTCTGATCACTGACTTTGCATTCACTTGCAATATTTGTATAAAATATGTATGTATGTAATGATTTGCGAGGGATAGCCCGCTTCCCCAATAACACTTTTGCCGATTCCTGTGAAATTCTACTCTGTTTTATAGAAACCACACATATTGAAATCGTCAATGTTACATACGAGGTAAGCAAATTGAGCGTTACGAGCAAACCCGGGAGCTCAGCTAACCTGGACGGATGTGGTGGAAGGGACCGACCTTTTGTAACTGGATTAATGGTCTGTGTGAGCAAATTGAAAAATGGCGTAATCACAAATCAAGACGCGAAAGAAAAAAAATTTTTGTTTTAAAAATTCAAAAAAGCATATGTTTAAATTATTAATTTTCTTCATAAGACTTGTACAGTAACAAAAGTCTAATAACAGTAGCTACTATTAACAATACAGTATAAACTGTATTGTTTCTTAATGATCTGTTAAAATGTGGTTCATTCAACAGTTTATTTGAACTTTCTAAAACATTTCTGAACGGCTCGTCAGTTTGCATTTGCCCATGCTCAATTAATCAAGCCAAATTATAGTCAAGGCATCTTAATAGCTGTAACATAATTCTAATACCGCGAGATATTGATAGTCTGGCAATTTACTTGTGCAAATTGACGTGCATTCCTAATCCCCCCGAATCCCCTCTCGATGATATCTGCCCATCTAAATACCCTCGAAGATGTTACACGTGTCTTACGTGTCATCGTTCATCATATCGCAATCAATTCGTCCCGTGTTAATATTCCCGGGATTAATAACGGCTATTAGTACTGACGGGATCATTAAGCGAATTGATGACCTCGGATAATCACTTGTCAGTATGTGTGAGGTAGATTTGGGTGATGATTCTGGATAATATAGTGCTGTAGTCAGAGTGAGAACTCTACTATATAGTGTTTACCATCGTTTAATTGTGAATCACATGTCCATGAAAAGATTTGTGATAATGTTACTTACTTAACAAGGCTTGTTATAGTACATATATTTTAAGTCACTTATTTGTTTCAGTTTCACTTTATTTTGACACTAATCAATTATTGTCACTAATTTTAATATTAAAAAAAACATCATGTCCTATTTAAATACAAACAAATAAAATAGTGGAGAAATAGCGAAATGTAACGGGCGGTAAAAATAAAACATAACTTCCTCCCGACTATAAAACGGTGTATAAAAATGCGTCGACAGTTGTCCCCGAGCGCGTAACGATAAGATCATCCCAGCTCGATACAGCCTTCTACATCCTTCCAATCTCTAAGTAAAAGGGTGGAAACCTTATGGAACGTAATACAGAGATAAGCACCCCCCATCCCGCACACCCATCTCTGATGACTGCGACAAACTTTTCCAATTTGAACGAAAAACCTGATGGCTTTTGAGGAAATTTTATCTTACGCTTAATAATGTTACAATGGCCGACTTGAAAGTTGTTCCGAAACGGGATGGGTCTCGGAGGGTTTTGCTGAGGCGGCCGGTTTGTTATGTCGATGTCGGTTCAGTCAATAAGAAGGATTAGCGATGCTGCGGATCTGATGAGATAATGTCTGACTAGCGCCGGAAGATGAACATTTGTTTGTTTTTGATTTTTTGGAATTAGTTGATTTCCCCTCTCTTTCTCATTACTGAGGGTCGTGATCAGTGTATGAAATGAAACACACAACAACTGTCTTGGCAAATTTAATGGAGTTGTTTGCCATTGCCTTCTCGATTTCACACATTTATTCGTAGTGTGTAGGTTTCCTCACGATGTTTTCCTTCCCCGTTCAGCTGGTATGAAATTACGCATATTGATTTTTGACAATCTGAACTTGGACCGCCGACCTCACGCTTGTCAAGCGGCGCCTTTACCATTTGGCTACCGAACTGTGCTGTTAAGTATAAGTAGATTTAAAGACTAATAATGCGAAAGTAACTCTGTCTGTCTGTCTGTCTGTCTGTCTGTCTGTCTGTCTGTCTGTCTGTTACGCTTTCCCGCTTAAACCTCGCAACCGATTTTGATGAAATTTGGTACAGACAATCTTTAGACCCTGAGACAGAACATAGGCTACTTTTTATTTCGAAAAAAAGAAATCCACGCGGACGGAGTCGCGGGCGGCCGCTAGTATCATATAATGCTTTGTTTGCTAGCAAATATTTATCTACACTAATATTAAAAAGAGGAAAGATTTGTATTTTTGTATGTAACGCCAAATCAAAAACGACTTTACCGATTTTAATAATTCTTCCATTGTTGGCTAGCTACACTATCCCCGGTGAACATAGGGTACTTTTGATTCCCGTACGGGAAGTAGTTCCCTCGGGACGCGGGTGAAACCGTGTACACCCGTGCGAAGCCGGAGCGGACCGCTAGTCCATTATATTTTTCTTAACTTAACATCCCTTTTCGAACACTATTAGTGTTTGAAAGAGTTCATGTTATATCTTCTTGTTAATTTCCTGTGTTGTTAAAATTTCTTGGAATATTTTCTTCGTAACTTTATCTTATTTTAAATTTTATATTGTACGAGTAGAACCCTGTTCTAAATATTTTGAGAGATCCTTTGATTTTGTTTACCTAGCCTTATTAAAAAGTCACCGATTGATTGTATTACGTGGACCCCGCCTCTAAGGGCCAGAGGTCCTTTAGTTCCACTTTGTTTACTTAGGAACGGTTCTAATGAAGGTAACCCTTCCTCCGATATCGAACTATTTATTTTGTACTAACTTCTGCCCATTGAGGGATTCCTAATGGAATTTAATAAGTTTGTTTTCGATCGATCGATCTGTTCTTGTTTAAGACGGAGTAGGGTAAAGAAGGTTGGGTCGTATTTCCGGGTTGTGATTTAAATATATGATTAAATACCGAGGAATTTTATATTACTTTTGCTCGTGTAAGAAGAGATTTAGGACCTTTTAGTAACATTTATTTTGTTGGCATATAAGTACTTTTTATTTTCAACAACGAATATTTTGCATGCTTTAAAAGCTAATAGTAAACCTATCTTCAGTATACCTAAGTCTTAAATAAGTATGCGTTCTCCAGCCTGTTAGTTTTTTCGGAATTTAAATCACCGGAGCTAAATCAAAAAATAGTACAGTTTCAGATTCCCCTGGGCAGTCGTCCGGGAGAATTGTCCTCAATCCCCATATTAGCAGCCATAATTCCAGGCCTTTTTGTAATGGTAACGATAAGCAGGGCTGTGGCAAGACGGAATGCGGTTTTTTAAAATGATGGAATCATTGAACGGGAAGGTTAAAATGTATTATGATACATGCACAATATAGCAGATATTGCCCTGGACTTGGCTCATTACTTGTCTCATCCTAAGATATTTTGTTGCCTTACCTGAAAATGACTTGGAGGATATTCTTAACAATGTAGTGGAGGAATCGTGCAAAGCCGGGACTGCTTGCTATATTACAGTAAAACAGCTACAGCCTAACTCCCCAACGACAAGACAGAAAAGATGTGAATTAATTACAATGCGGTAGCCCTACGGGTAATCCTTTCACGTCGGTGCCGTTATCTGGCCGAAAGCCTCGAATGTAATCATGCCGTTATGCAGATGGAGGCCCGTTCCCTCCTTATTTACCTCTCCCGAGGTAATCCACTTTGAACATCCAATGGTTGTGCACCCGCAACTTGAGCACATGTCCTAGGACTAGCTTTGTGCACCTATTCATTATTGGCTTGCCAAAAATATTGAATGGGCCTGCCAAACATATTAATAGGTTTTTCTTATTGGCACTGTGCGTTGGCTCCTCTCTGCCTGATGGTAAGAAAAAGAGGTGCACTAACTGCCATGACAACGGATGAGCTACCAAAACAGTAACCTATCCATTGGCATCGCCATTCCGACCTGCTATATACTTCTTCACGCTTCTCATGAAGAAAAACGCACGCTGGCAATGTATTCCATTGCTTAATAGTTCGGAAAAGAAATGAATTGCCGAACTTCTGGGTTTGCGATGGAATAGTGGCCACGGTAAATGGATGGCAGCTTTGAACATCGCGCGTGGCTCTTTGGGGAATGGGTAAGGTGCTCAATGAGGACTATGGCAGGTGGTCAAGTTGCGGTTGCTCAATAATGAGGTGCTCAAAGTGAACTACATTCTCCCGGCTTATCGAACCCCGGACCATTGTAATGAGCTGATTCCCCGATTGGATGGTTAGGTAATGTTGTGTGAGGCGATGTTATTTGACCAGTGGGGATGTGTAAGATCTTTATTATAGATAATAGTGTCGAGAAAACCATTGAAGAAAGGGGAAGTATCATAGAAATCGATTGATTGTATTAGTTTAAAATTTGGCAAATAATTATACATATTTAAGGTTATTTTCTCGATGTTACAAGTTTACGTTACGTTTTGGCTAATGGATAGGATCACGGATATATTTTTTAAATATTTATATCCGAGTTTCCAAGTAACACTCTTCATTTTCAATTCAAATAGCATAACACGATGTTATTCTCGTTTTAGCTACATTCAAATATGACAACCGCCGACGAATGAATAAAAAACAGAGAAACAATATTATCTTTTATAGAGAGAACATACAAAAGCACGCCAATTCCATTCCTTACATCAACAAAAAGACCGCAATTCACATTCATTATGTAAACACGCAAATTGAATTACAAACCTTCGCTATAGGTAGGTACTTGGGATGGTTCTTTGGAGATATCGAAGTAACAAAAACAACACGTTAATAATACTTCGGTGGAAAGATTATTATTCCATGCGATGGCGGTGAGGAAATTGGCTAATATCGGACGCTTTTGTCCGCAGTCCTGATTTAAAAATGATTTTGTTTTAATTTAGGCGGAATTTCGGAGTGGAACAGAATTCTGTTTTAAAAACGTTTCGTTGCACTAGATTCCTTAAATTAAAGACACGGCGATGTCCAATTCTTTTCGAGAGAGTGAAAAATGTGACGTTTGAGTTCTTCTTTTTAATTACTTTTTTCTTAGCGGCCAGGAACGTTTGCGCGGGCGCGCGTATTCGGCCTCGTTGGTTGGGGATCGTGTTGGGAAACACCGACCGCGCATTAGTCCAGTGAGCACGCACTCGACATTCCACCGATCAGGCAACTGTTCTATCACGAATAGATACCGAACATACCCCCTACCGAAACCATAATGATGGTTTCTACTAGAAATAGAGAAAGTAAATAGGAACTAAACCCAGTAAAGGCAAAAGAATTATAAGAAATCTAAAGTAGGTATATATAAAGTATTGTGAGTAATAAAATTAATTAATATTTAAGACAAAAGTAAGAGTTCCATCTTACTTAAAGGCCATTTACAAGATGGAACATTATCTGTTTTAATCAGAACTAATTCACCTACTTTATCATTAGCTGATGTAGTAAACCATTTTGCTCGTTGTTGTAAGGTATTTAAATATTCACGATTCCAACGTTTCCAAAACATTTGAGTGAACTTTTGAATATATTGCCAACGTGAGAGTCGCGTAACCTGTATATCTTGAACGTCAAATTCAGGCGACGCAACTAAACCTTTGTCAATTAAAAAATGACCCGTCGTTAACACATTGAAATCGTTGGGACTATCGGAAGCAGGTAACGGACACAACAGTCGTGAGTATAAAATAGTTTCTTCCTTACAGAAAATATTATCAAGTTCTTTAAACGTTAAAGACTTATCACCTACATTTTTAACTAAGGAGCAGAGGCCGCATCGTGCGACAGATCTGTCTAAACATGCAAGGAAGCAATCTGCGGATAGTGAAAATAAGACTTCTAAGTGAAC
This sequence comes from Nomophila noctuella, assembly GCA_958496325.1. Classification (NCBI taxonomy): domain Eukaryota; kingdom Metazoa; phylum Arthropoda; class Insecta; order Lepidoptera; family Crambidae; genus Nomophila; species Nomophila noctuella. The sequence continues at coordinate 12,868,492 of OY292500.1, read as the reverse complement.
CGCTTTAGTAGAGAAACAAACGAAGAGAAAAAGGTATGCTTTAAATAGCTTAGCATTACTTTTAAAACTTTCTTTGATAAGTAAAGGGCCTCCAAGGTTCACTCCAACGTGAGTGAATACCTGATTTGGCATTAAACGAGCCTCTGGCAGAGGTACCATATGAGGTGTATATATGAAACAAGTTATACATTTAGATAAGATTGATAGAAAAAGACTACGAGTAGACGGAATGCAGTAATTATCATTAGCTGTACTTTGCAAGTTACGCGGATTAACATGCAAATATTTATTATGTAAGTACTCAATGATCATTTCCGTAAATCGACTGTTCTTTGGTAAAAGACGCGGATGTCTAGCGTTATAGGGAAGCTCAGATTTTTCAATACTACCCCCTACCCTGAGGAATCCCTGGGTGTCAATTAACGGAGATAGCTTTCTCAAGCAAGGAACATATTTTTTAACATTAAGTAACCTAATTTCTATTTCGTAGTATGCGCTATGTAACAGTTTAATTAAGATTTTCAATACATCATTTAACTCGACCGTAGTCAAAACGTTTGACTTAAGTATACGATCGTTTCTGTAATACAAGACTTGCTCAGCGAGTGGAAAACGTTTCCATACGTCATTTGCCCATTGTAGCAATGTACGAATTGCTAAAAACAGAGAACAGCTCTTACCGTATGTTACGGTCTGTAACTCATAAATCTTTATAGGTTCGTTAGACGAATCTCTAAACAAAATATATTGATAAGAACGATCAGCATGTCTTAGACTGATGGTGCGATTCATTTTACACACATCACTTAATAAACAGTATTTAAAAAATCGAAATTTTAAAATAGTTGATTTGATAGCAGAGTACAGTTTTGGACAGGTTAATAGAATATCATTTAAAGCTACGTTATTAATACACTTCGCCACCACCACGTGGTCGAGTCGTTCACATTCATGCATAAAGTCTTTGTACATCTGCTGCAGTACCGGGGTACGTACAAGCTTGCTCTCCGTGTACAAGAGCCGACGCTCGGCACTAGCGCGCGAGTCGCCCAGTGGCGCGTGGACTGGTGCGAACGGTAGCGGTACGTCGTATTGCCCGTTCGCTTCCCGCGTATGCTTTTCTGCGAATTGATCCAGTTTACTTGGCGAGAGAGTGCACGGCACCTCCTCAACTTCCCAAGAGCTACGTAACGTTTTTTCTAACGTTTGATCGTTTTTAGAAACGGATGAATGAAGAGTTTGTGAACGATTATCATTATAGTCCGAATACAATTTACCGCTAATAATGTGTCCAAAAACTGTCTCGATTACACTTGGAATGCTAGAATTAATTACTATCGGTTTATCTAATATAAGATCTGGTACAATATCATTACCTAATAAAATGTCTATACGAGAACGTTTGAAAAAGAAAGGATCTGCTAACTTAAAAGAATCATATTCCTGTAATATGTTTTCAGGAAGCGCTATATTAGGCATATCTGCTGATACCCTTGACACCACGACTAAATCGACATCGAATGTCGGACCTTCTGCATATCTAGGTTTTAATGTACAGGTAACCATACCTAGATTTTCAATAAATTCACCGCCTAATCCATTTATCGTAAACGGACACCTCTTTCTAGGTAAACCTAATTTCTGTGAGCATTCGGTAGTAATAAACGAGCTCTGAGCTCCAGAATCAACCACTGCACGGCAGCTCTGATACTGTCCATTGCTATCAATAGCATGAGTAAGCGTAGTACCTAATACTACACCATAATTACGAATATTTTCGTAACCTAACAGTGCTTGTTGCTCGGGCAACGTCTCACTCACGGAGTGAGAGTGCGAAGATAAGAGCGCATGGTGCGCGTGCGAGGGAGGAGATGGCTGCGAGCCGCCCGCGCTCGGCACGGCCGACGGAGCTGCGCTGCCCGCGCCTCTGTCCCTGTGCAGTAAGTAGTGATGCGGCAAGGCGCACACCCCACAAGTCATAGTACTTTTACAACTGTTGTAACTATGATCTGGTTTCAAACAATTCATACATAACCTTAAGGAATGGACACGGTCCATCCTTTCGTCGACAGTCAATTTACGAAATTGATCGCAACGGTAAATGGAATGATTTTGTTTGCAAAATACACAGACGAGTGTATTCCTATAAGAGTCATTACTTGGATTACTCGTAGTTGTGAGGACAGTCTTTGAGGATGGCATTTTATAACTACTAGTATTTTTATAAGAGTTGTTGTTGTTCCTATACGAACCACTTGACGTGACAGCCATATCAAATGAGCTTGTCATGGAGTGTTCTAAAACTTTTATCTGTTTACTAACAAAATTAATTATCTCAGTAAAAGAAGGTATTGTATTTTGATCGCGGCATTCCTCAAATAATTTCCTCGTATACGGATCTAGCCTACGTAACGCTAAATGACAGAATAAAAAGTCATCTAAATTTTTAATGTCAAGCATTTGAATAGCTTTAAGAGAATGATCGGATGTTTCTATGAACGACTCTAGGTTGGACACAGTATCTTTAGACAGCGGAGAAAAGTTCAACATTTTGTCTAAATATCTAGAAGCTAACGTGCGATTGTCTTGATATTTATCAATTAAACTTTTCCAAATCAAAGAATAATTAGCAGAAGTAATAGGAAGCTTTTTTGCGATATTTAACGCTGAGCCTTTCAGGCAAGACAGTAAATAATGAAACTTATCTATGTCAGAAAAATTCCTATTGTGCACTAAAGAAACAAATGTGTCATAAAATGTTACCCAGTTTTCGATGTTCCCATCGAACTCAAACAATGATAACTTTGGCAAAGCAGGAGTTGTTAATGATAAATCTTTTTTATCGTAATTAGTCGAGTCAGCAGATTTCGAATATTTATTTGCAATTAAACGACATGTGTTGTACATTTCATCAAACGCATCTAGATCGCTAGTACCTAGCTTCGCTGATGATTTCAATTGTAACTCGATTTCATACAATTCGAATACGGCTGATTCAAACTTAGTACGAACATTTTCGATCTCAGATAATTGTAATAAAAACGTTGGCAATTTAGTCAAATCGCTACTAATCTTACCAGAAACGTCATATAACTTTTGCAATTTAGTAAATAAATATTCTTTTTTGACAATTAAACCTTTTCTTTTAATTTGTAATTCTTCCGCCATATTGAGCAATTTACGAAATCGTGCAAAATGGTTTTCAAATACGTAAATTAATTAATAGAAAAATTCGGCTAGAATGGACCAAATGTTAGAGCAGAGTGTGGACTGTATTTTAAGAATGAAGAAATAATAGAGAAAAATAAGGGAAACACGGTTTCGGTATCAATCCGCTAAAAACAAATTGCCGTCACGACAGAAAGCAAGTACGACTCACCTTTCCTCTGCAACGGCCGGGCTCCTGCAGCGAATACGATTCACCACGTTCAACCACAATTCGTTTAAAAACTTTAAATATCACGGATATTATCAGCAAGCGGATTAATCCTTATTTTTTATAAGATGAAAAACTAGGCACGCACGGCGATGTCCAATTCTTTTCGAGAGAGTGAAAAATGTGACGTTTGAGTTCTTCTTTTTAATTACTTTTTTCTTAGCGGCCAGGAACGTTTGCGCGGGCGCGCGTATTCGGCCTCGTTGGTTGGGGATCGTGTTGGGAAACACCGACCGCGCATTAGTCCAGTGAGCACGCACTCGACATTCCACCGATCAGGCAACTGTTCTATCACGAATAGATACCGAACACTAATGAACATTCTGAAAGAGTTTAGTTAAACCAAAGTTGAACCAGCTTTTATCGTCATGACGATAATATGCTTTCGGTGATTCAGAACTTTCTTACCACTTCGTTAGAACAGCTAGTGGGTAACCTACTTTTACTGAACCTTTCCCCTGTCTTACACATGTAAAAGCACAGGAAACTGAGACTTATTTTTCCTTTGTGCACTGTTAAATATTTTCGGAAAAGTTTATGCTATTCATTGGAAATTTGGAAATGTTGCTAAAATTGCCTTTTTTCTTTGAGTTAAATATTTGCTCATGGTGATGTAGAATTCTTTCTGCATTTCTTTCACACGTAGGTAACTCTCTAAACGTTTAAAAATGTAGTTGAAAATCGTCAATTCTTACGGAAACTGGTGGAAACGTTCGGCGTCCGAACCGATGGTCGCGGTCGCCAAATTAAGTTACAGCGGGGGCACAAATGAACCCCTGAATTTCACCCCCTAAGAAACCCGCTCTTTGTCTTCGTATTAACGGTATCTTTTGAATGTTAAATAGGAAAATTCCAAGTAATATGAATGTAAAGATGGAAATAATGTTAATTTTTGATAACCAAATAATGTTTGCATAATGTTGGGAGCACGGGCCGTCCCTGGTCTTGTTGAGTCAGCAAATGGATATTTCCATTTGAATTTTGAGGTAAAATAATCAAAATATTCCTTCCTCGTAATTTTGCTTTACATAATGCGTGTTTGATTTTTAAAACCGAACAACTGTTTTTAAACTCGTAAAGATATACTTAAGGAACCAATATTTTGTGCAGTTTCTTTAGGGATTTTAGTATTATTGACAAAATATATCGCTATTAATACCAATCTTGACGGTGTGGGCGCACGAGCACCGCTACAAAATAGGAGTTACCCCTCCACCCACTAGTGGAAGAAACCAATAGGTGAGCGGGGCATCTGCTTTTGGTGGTATACAATTTACTCCTGAAGACTAAAATATGATGCTGTGTTGCATATATACCAGAAACCTAGGAACCCTTGCTGGTATCTTAAATAAATAGTCATCCGTATCTAAACGTACTCGTATATAATAAAGCTGAATAGTTTGTTTGCTTGTTTGTTTGAACGCGCTTATCTCAGAAACTACTGGTTCGAATTGAACAATTCTTTTTGTGTTGGATAGTCCATTTGTCGAGGAAGGCTTTAATCCTTAAGGTATACTATAACACTATGTGTGTGCGGCAACCGAAACCCACGTGGACGAAGTCTCGAGCAGCCGCTAGCTACATATAAATATAAAATCTTTTTCGACTTCAATACCCACAATCGTATAACTGTATTGTAGTCCGAGGAAATCGCGTCGGATCCTTTGAGCGCGTTGTCTCCGATCCTATGAGCCAGACGGATGCGCTCACGGATGCAGGGTGCACTCGGGACATACGAATGCATGTCCCGGATGCAGTTTGCAGCGGATACTACAAAATGCATTGACTTGGATCGGTTGGAGCTGAAAGGTTTCAATGATGTCGACTAAGCATATTGTGAAGTCTGGTCAAAGCTACGTCTGATGTATTTGTATGTTTGGCCGTAGATTAAAGTATCAGCCTATTAATGTGCCACAACAGAGCAAAGGTGTCCATCATTTGAAATCATGTTTTAATTACAAATATGGGTATTGGCATAATAGCCACGCTTCTTGCGAATTTCGGGTTAGCAATCACAAACCCGAGCAGTGTTTATAAAAATAACCCAAATTTTGCCTGACCCTGGAATCGAAACCAGGGCCTCGAGACTATGGCCCGGTACCTTAACCGCTAGCTAGACCATTTACCAGTGTGTACCAGATGTACCAATGCCATAGTAATTAAGTTAGTGCTGAGTCAGATTAAAAAAGAGCTCATAGTTCCTCGGAAAAATAGGAATTTCGTTTTTCTGGAAGTTTCACCAGCAACATAGGCAAGCGTGTAGTCCGTTTCAATTCGCTCGCAGTACAATGCTCGCGCTCATTTAACTCTGCCGGGCTTCGACAATGCCCCGCGGAATTGGTTAGGGTCCCCCACAAATTCACAATGCGTGCTTTCTGTTCACAACTTTTAATTTGTCCGCTGCTGCCGAATTGTTTTGATGAAATGTAATTTGAGAAGCGGAATGTTTGATGGTCGGGCTGGACAAATTGTTTTGGGATATGTTTAGTTTTGTTTTTTGTTGATTAAAATTTTAGGTGGTATCGGGTTTTTTTTTATTTGAACTGAATTCTAAGCTTGTAATTGGCAGCAGTATGAGAAGTATGGTGGCGGGAATGGCGTGGATGCGGATCGCACAGGACCGGGATGGCTGGCGCACTTTGGGGGAGGCCTACGTTCAGCAGTGGACGGCAATAGGCTGGTTGATGATGATTGATGATGAGAAGTACTCTTTAGTTTCACAATAACTAAGGTACGGCTAATGTTCGTTACATCATAATCATCATCAATGTTCTTATGAACTGAATTTTTTTAAACATAATTAACTTGTTTAATGTGTTAAAATGTGAAAAATTTTATTCTGGTTATTTATTTATTCTTCGTTGCTCTGCATAGACAGCGTTTTCAGCAATTTCTCTGTAGTGAGATGGCAAAAAACATATCAAAACAATCGTTTTTGAATCAAAGTCGTTCCAATAAAGAAACTCATCAAAAAGCCCGACGTATGAAACACTGCACCAACACTGGCACTCTGTCGGCGAGCTGTTTGTCTTTGACGGAAGGAAAAAAAGCGAACAACAAATATTCCCCCTGCATCTGGTTTTACACTTTTTCCATTCCGCACGCGGTCCCCCAAAAAGTTGCGAACAAAACGTAAAATGCCGGAATACCGCCGCGCTGCCGTGAAATTCCATCGAATTATTCACGTGTGTCGCGAAGTTAGATGGGTTTGTTGCTCGGATCTGAATAATTGGAAACAGGTATGAGTCTTTGCTTAATGCAGTGGCGTCGAGAGCATGCACGTATAGTCAGCAGAGAACGTTAAGCGCTGTTCCATTTAGTGATTTTGAATATTTAGGAAAATGTTTTGGTAGACTAATGTTCCGCTGCTAATGGCAAAGGAATGAGTTGATGCTCCAAAAGTTGCTGCAAATATTGCATCGTCAAGCGTAGTTCAAAGTGTGAAGAACCTAAGTAAATCATAGCCGCTTTAACTGATTTAAAATAAAGCCAGCTAAAATTTGAAGATGTTTTACTTTAAAATAATATACGTAAATCAACGTGATATTCAGTCAAAACATTGATAACATTTGAAACCTTTACGGACCATCTCGAATTTTATATTCACTCCTAAATATGACAAAGTAGGAATTTAAAACGAGGAAATCAAGTAAGCGTTTTGCAGTAGTTGCAGAAAGTGCCACCGTCGTCAACAAATTGAGTTTCCGACGCGAGGGTCCATATCGATAGGAACAGATATAAGATGTAAGTTTGTATGCTTAAGGGTCCCTTGTTAAGTAAGAACCGGTGTGGGTCTCGAAACGGCCTTAAATCATCTTGCTACGTAGTCCGTAAACATACTCTGGTCATTCGCTAGATTTATGAAGGTATCTTAGTGGTCCACCGTGTTTGATAATACGTTCATACTTATAATATTTGCATTCGAATAGAAAAATTTCTTTTGGAATGTAAATATTCTTTTGTTTTTAGTACACTAATTAAATAAATAAAATAAAAAAATAATCTTTGTACTAACTTAGAAGAAAACATGTTTACAGTTTAAAAATAAAACTTTTTACATTTTCCTAGAGGTTTACTAAGACGCTAATCATGATTGTTTATTTTTAGGGTTCCGTAGCCAAAATGGCAAAAAAATGGAACCCTTATAGATTCGTCATGTCTGTCTGTCTGTCTGTCTGTCTGTCTGTCTGTCTGTCTGTCCGCCAGTCTGTCACAGCCACTTTTTTCCGAAACTATAAGTACTATACTGTTGAAACTTAGTGAGTGGATGTATTCTGTGAACCGCAACAAGGTTTTCACACGAAAATAGAAAAAAAATTAAAATAGTTGGGGGTCCCCATAGTCAGAACTGAAACTGAAAATATTTTTTTTCATTGAACATATACGTGTGGGGTATCTATAGATAGGTCTTTAAAAATTATATTAAGGTTTCTAATATCACTTTTTTCTAAAGTGAATACTTTGCGTGACAGACCCTCCCAAAGTGGAAAAAAGTGTGTCCCCCCCCCTCTAACTTCTAAAATAAGAGGATGATAAAACTGAAATAATTATATAATGTACATTACCATAAAAACTACCAACGAAAATTAGTTCGAACGAAATCTATTCAGTAGTTTTTTTAATATGTCAAAAATAGAATTTGTACGGAACCCTCAGTGCGGGAGTCCGACTCGCACTTGGCCAATTTTTTACTTGTAAGTATCTAAAATTGTCAGTCATTAGACAGCTTAACGTCAGCTAGTTTCCAATAAGCCCACAAGAGTCTTACTATAGAAACACACTAGGCCGAAATACCGCGAAATCGATGGATGCCGGGCTGTGCCGAAATTGACGTCGTGTGAACTCGTGTGATATACATAGTATAGAAAATTAACTTCGGCCGAACTTCGGTCGCTTTTTTCCCGCTCAGTGTAGTTCTTTACTTGTATCCAGTTAAACTTTATATCCTCTTGCAAGCTTTCATATTGCATTCGATAAACGGAACCCCATTGTGGGAAGTCCTATAAGTAATCCTCTTGCGCGGTTATTTTTCAACCTGTTTCGAGAGATTCAGGTTGCAGTTATCTGGAATTTGTCATTTGATATTGCTGGTCAGTGTTTGATGTCGGTTTGTTGGTGAGAGGTAAATTGTGAGAAAAAAGGGAGAAACACGGTTACGCTAAATGATTGGTATTTTAGAAAAGATTTTATTGTAAAAGTATTTATACACATTTTGTAAAAAATCATAGCACACCTTGCATTGCTATATTACAAGAACCAAATGGCCAGATAGATAAACGCCAAGCCATAACAAAGATAAGGTTTCATTGTTCTAAATTACGTTTGACCACAAAGGTCATATGGAAAACAATATTAATAAATCAAGTCTTATTTAAAGATAATTGAGTTAAGGATTTGTGAAATCTACCAGCATTCCCAATGGGCAGTAAATTAAAGAAGGAAGATAAGGGTAATTGACCATGTCCGAGCTACCAGGAAAACAGGAGCGTTGCGGAGGTTCCACACAATATCTGGCCGGCCGTCGACCCTCGTCAAGCCTGACGCCTCTACCCTCCCATATGACCATAATAACACGCTAAAAATACATATACGGGGTGGAAATTGCGACATATTGGAAAGAGCTGTCGGGAACATTAGCGTGATTTGCTAATGGGTATCGGATCAGCGGAAAATGTAGGGCGATTTTGATTTATGGGATACTGTTTAATGTCGTAATTATTGAACCATTTTGGTGGAATCGTTGTCGATGACAGTAAGCATTTACCATATATTTTTGAACCGCAATCTTTACCGTAAGTCTACACTGCACGTATGACCTTGTCCAAGCGAGTAGGTGACATATTATGAATAGGAACGCTGCTTTCCATCTTCTCCCCCCCCCCCCTGCGGAATGTCCTTTATTTGCTTCTTACGATACCCATGGAAAGAAATGGGAAGATACTATTCGAAACAAAAGGTGGTGCACAACGCATTATCCTCCAGGGCAAGAGTTTTAAGGCTGGCGACCGGCGGTGATGACCGCCTATTCGTTTGCTGCCTCTTGTATAAAAAGCGCAACACTTCAGTTAACCAGAAATAGGACTAGAGAGGGGTGTATTTATTCTATTATTTTTTTCGCAATTAACATCTCTTGTTAAGTGTCCTCAGTTATAATATACCCCGTCACGACGCGACGCCATAAGGACGCCGTGAATGAGAAAATAGAGGCTTTAGAAATTTGAAGATTATGATTTTGTAGGAGCGTTTCTATATGTTGTATTTATGTTTTCCCCGGTGAAAGAACTCCGGGTGAATGCAGAGGTCTCTTTTGACGGCCGTTCGAGGAGATTACGCTGGAAGTCGGGGTCAGGGCTGGCAATATATTTTTTTTAATTATTTTATCCAGGGACCGTTTTTCCGCGCAATAACTAAAGGTCATCTGGATCAGCAATCGTGTCCGGTGCTCGAGATTGACCTCGGTACAGATTTGCTGTGGTTTTTCCGATACTCCCTTGCTCTGGACTGGTTGTCCGGACCAAGACGAAACGATGCATGGCGTAGATGAATTTACATTTTGCTTCCATTGGTTTGGCAAATAGAACATTGTACTATTTTGTACGAAACATTTTTTGAGATGAAAATATATTATTAGCAATCTACCAATTTGCAACTAGGTATGGTTTTTTTCTATTCCTATTGCAATGAGTTGTTCATAAGCACGACTTTACCGGCATCTCGATGAAAAAAAATGCAATTTCATCCATGGAGCTAATTTAGCCCCGATTGAATCGGCAGCCCTACACGAGGGTACGGCGTGGCGTTTGCGAAAAACAGCGGCCTTGATTGCACGGATTAATAAAACAGAGTTGAACGCTTTATTTTACGATGTTTAAATTAATACGTCGCAGTTTACGATCGGTCGGATTGCTGCGTTTTTTTCATTTCGCTGCCCTTTCCGACTGTTACAACGGATTTTATTGCGTATCGGGGCTTGTACGAAACGTACGTGAGGCTTGTACGGAAAAGCATCTAATTTACAAGCGGATTTGGTAATTTAATTTGGTTGATTCCTCGTTGGCTTTGTGGTCGATGGTCTTTCGTTAGTAATTGAAAGAAAAACTTTAAGTATGTAGGTATTTTTGAAGTAATGTTTCACATATGCTTTTTCTCTTTCTTTTACGTTAGGTTTTAGGTTAGGTTTCATTTGTATCAGCCTAGCGAATTGTTTAGGCTTTTGTATTTTTACATATACATATGTACATGATGTACAAAATTATGTATATTATGTTCATAATTTATGATTGAAACCAATGAATTTTATTCTCGAATTCAAAAGTTTGCAATTACAAATGGAAATATTGGGAGAATACAATAACTCAACAAAAAATCAATTTGTTTATTATGGATAAGGAATTATAAAGTCTACAATGAACGTCAACATTTTTAAAACAATGGAATATCTGCCAATTAAACGTTAAAAATGCAGTGAATGGGTTGGCAAAACCTGTAATTGGTATTGATGTCTGGTCGAGAGCTACAATTATATTTCATTTTGTATTTTTCTCATATTACAATACTTCGACACTAATGAATGAAGCCCAATCAGTCATAGTTAATTATGAAATGTTGGACATTTGCTAAAGTTTTATTAACTACTAACGGCCGCCCGCGACTCCGACCGAGTGGATTTCGGTTTCCGCATACATAGTGTTAGACTGCTTAAAGCCCTCCTCTTCAAATGGTATCTCAAAAAAAAAATATTATTTCAGTGCGAACCAGTTGTTTCAAAGATTAGCGCGTTCAATCAAACAAACTCTTCAGCTTTATTAAATTTAAAAGTATGGTATGGATAGATATGAAGTTCGTCTCATATTTCACCATCATTTTGTTTTTATATTCATATGTCAAACTCAAAATGTTCACCCATTTTATCATGCCCATTTTGCTTCAAACAAACTTAACAGAGTAAGGAGTATGTACTACTGGCAACCACATAATTAAAATCTTTACGAAGAAAACTCGCGCAAGAAATAAAAACATAATGTTGCAGATATTCAGTCATGTTAGCGTCAGTACATTCATTTTCTGTTTTATTTTCATTTCCATCGTCGTCGAGAAGCGAAATGAGAGACGACATAAAGGCTTGTTTAGTAAGAGTTAATCCCAAATGAATTCGAAGACTGAAAATAATAGTTTTAATTATTTAACATTACAACGGGACTAAACGCGATATTATTTTTATAAGTACGTGAGTACTTACTGCTTGACGTTTCGGCTGCGATGCTGCAGCCGTGGTCACAAGCGAACTGGCGGTGCGCGGCGTCGTCTACTTGAACGGGCTTGAGGCGGTGAATCGGAAACTACCCCCGAATTAGCACTAATATTTGTACTGCAACGAATGTCAGTAAAGTCACTCCGGCACACTACACTAACAGTATCGGGGTTTATATTTTGTTGTTTTGACAAATATCGCGGTTTGCATTTCTCAATCACCGGATTCCATGCTGACGACAATTTAAATCCATCCTCCCGATTGAAATTTTTATACTTCTTGATTTCAATCGCTTCACGTACTACTCTGGAGTAATAATGACGATCAGTGGAGAGGATTTGAGGGTCATGTAACTCCATCCAGTGATTGATATTGGATTGCAGGAGATGTTCAGCAACCGCCGATTTGCTAGTCTGTCGATTTTTTACAGCTGCGATATGTTCTTTGACAATAATAGTTTTGTTTTATTTTTCATCTTTTTTCAGTTGCAAGCGCTGTATTGCTAATTTGTTTTCTTGTTTTGTTATTCCATTGTTTGTTATGAATGGATGAACAAGTGGATTTTCAGATTTTTAAGAGTGTTCTTTGCTGTCTAATTAAAACATGGCTGAGTCAGCAGTAACAGGGAAAAATATGAGTTGTATGTTTTTTCTGTCTATGCAGTCTTTAGATATTGCAAACTCTGATGTTTTGTTTCAGTATATTTTTAAAAAAATATGGAATAAGAACTTTTTTAGGGTTCCGTAGCCAAAATGGCAAAAAAACGGAACCCTTATAGATTCGTCATGTCTGTCTGTCTGTCTGTCTGTCTGTCTGTCCGCCAGTCTGTCACAGCCACTTTTTTCCGAAACTATAAGTATTATACTGTTGAAACTTAGTGAGTGGGTGTATTCTGTGAACCGCAACAAGGTTTACACACGAAAATAGAAAAAAAAATAAAAATAGTGGGGGGTCCCCATAGTCAGAACTGAAACTGAAAATATTTTTTTTCATTGAACATATACGTGTGGGGTATCTATGGATAGGTCTTTAAAAATTATATTAAGGTTCCTAATATCAATTTTTTCTAAAGTGAATACTTTGCGTGACAGACCCTCCCAAAGTGGAAAAAAGTGTGTCCCCCCCCCCCCTCTAACTTCCAAAATAAGAGGATGATAAAACTGAGATAATTATATAATGTACATTACCATAAAAACTACCAACGAAAATTTATTCGAACGAAATCTATGCGGTAGTTTTTTTAATACGTCAAAAATAGAATTTGTACGGAACCCTCAGTGCGGGAGTCCGACTCGCACTTGGCCAATTTTTTAAAGTAAGCAGCAATCGAGCATTTTTTATGCCGTAGCCATGAAATCTCTAGTAGCTAAAAAGACACTTACGAAACTAAAATAACTTATATTCAGCTGTATTGAAAAAGAAAGAGAAATTTTTGTTAACTAGATGTGACCTCATTACCAATAGTCCTATATGCGCACATACTCTTTTCCAAGTATGTAGCTAAATAAATGACACTGCATTAGACTTGTTTCCACTCTATTCTCACACGGCATCTCGTTTCAAGAAAACCATTTTAAATAGTTGTTAAGCGAATATCAGAATAAAGGAACGCATGTGAATATGTAGCGAGGACGTTTGCAGCAATTGTGTTTGCGGTAGTCCACTATGACCACCCGATTTTGGAGCACCTAAGATTTTTTATAGTGGTAGACAATGCGTAACGCATTTCGCGCCCTTAGGTTCAGGCGGGGGTCTGTGGGACTATCTAGTTCCTTTTTACCTAACACCTAACCCTTTATGAATAGATGGACTACCGTCGAAAGCTACTACTATGTCCTTCCTCGAAGCGGTATTGGCCATTAGACCGAGATTAAAGATTAGGGATTTTTCTGCACTTGAGTACCCTATGAGCACCAATTAATATTTTTGGCAACCTATTTATTACTTTTGCCAAGTCAAGAGCGGTACAGCTTTGTGGAACTTCCACTCGAATGAGCCACTCGTCTGGTGAAGTACCTCCAACCTACAGCAGACCACAATGAAGAAGCACGTCGTTACTGTTGTGCTATGTTATGTATAATGTGCTAAGCAGGCCAGGCGTGTAATTTGCGGGAGCTCCAAGTGGATTACCTCGACCGTGTACCCGTCTGCACTGCGACACTCTTACGTGACTCTGCGACCCTGGTACTGCATTCGTGCATATGTATGCAGCCCCGGGAGGTTTGCTGCCTCATCTGAAGGTGCATTTAGCTGCAGGGAAATCTGATTCTTTTTAGAACTGCACTGCGACACTTTTTCGTGATTATGTTGTCTTAGTACTAGCAAACGAATTTAAATATTGCCTGAAATAAATGATTATTATTATTATGTAGGTACTCTTTCGAGATCACGGGTCCATAGGGACCCGGTCCTTTGAAGCATGCGTGGGGTCAAATATTATTATTATTATTATTAAAGTTTGGTTGTCTGTTAGTTGAAAACGATTGTGGTATTCATAGAATACGTACATTATTTTCTATTCGTAATCAATTCTGTTTTAATGTTAAATTACAATTTATTTAAAACTTCATTTGACACGCGGCTTTGCCCGCGTAAGCAAGATTCCTTTTTAGGGTTCCGTAGCCAAATGGCAAAAAACGGAACCCTTATAGTTTCGTCATGTCTGTCTGTCTGTCTGTCTGTCTGTCTGTCTGTCCTGGCTCGTTCTCCGCCGTTTCTGAACCGATTGCCACGAAAATTGGTGGAGATATGTATAGTGATAATTCAAGAATTGGTTTTTAAAATAATCGAAAAATAATTATTTTTACCCCCCCTCCCATACAACGAAAAGTAAATTCGAAAAAAAAACTTCGACTTACCCCATCGTGTGGGATATCGTTAAAAAGGTATTTTTAAATACAATAAAACTTGCTTTGAAACCATGTGGATCAAACACCCCAGTCTCGAGATATATTAATACAAAGTTAAAATTTCAGCGTCCCCCCCCCCTTAACTTTTGAAATACTATTACAATAATTTTGAAAAAAATGTCCTGTATACCTCCAAGTAAGTACTTTCAACGAAAACTATAGCGAACTCTGTATCATACATAGTTATTTTTATACAACTTGACCAACTTATGACGTGCAGTTGCCCTTACTAAATGGTGTCTTAAGCGGTCGGGCCATCTTTTAGCTACGGAACCCTTTCATGGGCGTGTCCGACACGCTCTTGGCCGGTTTTTTTATCCCATGGTAGCATTAAAACGGGATAAAAAGTATTCTTTCTCCTCAGTCAGCCCCTACCCTGACTGTATACCAAATTTCATCAAAATTGTTTCAGTAGTAGTGTTCAGAGTGTAGATAATATCCAAACAAACAAACTTTCACATTCATAATATTAATTGTATGATTCCTTTGTCCCTACCAGTTCATATTTATTTGATACCATATTTAATCAAAATACGGTAAATGTTTACCAATAAAATTCATTTATTAGGACTGTTCAGTAATTCAGTGCACATATTCCTTTCATCAAAAAAGTTAATTCAAAATGAATGAATGGATTACACAGGATTCCAATGGCTATCAAATAACGCCGCAGGATCAATATTGAAATGAGCTTTTCAAAACATTCGACATTTAATTGGCTGACATATTTCTATAAATTCATTGGTTCCATCCTGCATACTTATCAAAATGAAAATATGTTTTCCTTTAAATTGAATGATGAAAATATGGTTTTAAATAATCTCCGTTTGTTAAGTGGCGTGGAATAATGCGTTGGGTTAATTATTATAGGAGTTATCATTAAAATACATTTTCAAATTTTCTGTTATCCGACATAATGTAAACCTTAATTCAATGACATAAAGCGAACATGCTTTTATTAAGGATTATTGTGTACGCGTTGAAATCACTCTTTAAATATAATAACAGATCAGTAAGAAGTTACCGATGAAGATAACTTGAAATATGTAGCTCTCTACTCTTAAGTTCATCGAATGGCGAAATAACACTTCGGTGACTTGTCACGTATGTAATAAAATATTCCGCCACAAACTCAAAACTCAGTGAAATGCGAAATGCAATACTTATAAATATATTTTCTTCTCCGCAGGTAAGTCGTCGAACGGGAAAACCGCATCGAAATTGGCAAGTAAACAAATATTTATGCAATAAGTGTACCAGGGCGGCAGAGGCGAGGGGGAGTGCACATTCGCAATATAGCGGACGGTGCCGCGGGGCTAAGGCCCGGGAATCGAATCGAAAATGGCGATAGTGTTTAGAGTTCGATTTAGATGTTTTAGAGGTAAATGTTATTTAGGGGGTACAGTTATGCCGTAACTACATAATGTTAAACGTTTTCTACGTACTAACTGACGAAATGTTTTTAAAGACGTTAGAGTATTCGGCTTCTGGCTATTGAAATTCCCTACTTTTCAACTATTCGTTTTCATTAATCAGTAATTCAATATTAATTTACCTCCTCTTCCCTCGTTATATTTATAATACGTATACTAGTATTTCGAATTATTCTAGTTAAATAATTTACCTATCTGAATGTATTCAAAAATAATGTGTACTAGATTATTTAATCATATTATCAACTTAACTCTAGTGTAGTATAGGCCTTCATGTTTAACTGCTGAAAATTCAGTTGTCCGGTCAAACGACATATTTGTCCAGCTGTAAACCCGCAGCCGGCCTAGAGAACGCTTTATTCGTCTTTGAAACGGTGGGCCAGACATTAACTTGAAGCATTCAATGTCTTGTTAATGCTATAAGGACATCCTTTGAGCGCTTCATGATCCATTGAACTCTGTCGTCCTTGTGAAGGGTTTGTTAGGGCCTAACTTATTAGGTCATGGCTTAACGGATGTCCGCATTATGTTTTGCATCGCTGTTAAATCATTAAAACAAATCCTAAATAACTTCGTAACTGTTGTGCTATTTTTCCGCTGGTGAGTAAGGACGCCAGAGCTTAGTTGGAGAGGGTCTTAAACGCAGGAAACGCATCTGCGACCCTGTTGCGGATGTTTATGTCCTTGGCATGATCACTAACCATCGGGTGACCCTCTTGTTTGTTTGTTTACCTAATACCTATAACATAAAGTAAATCCCCAAGCGCGTGACGATTTAGGTACCGTTCTTGCCTTTTACAAGTTCTAGTAGGTACCTAGTAAGATGTATAAACTTTTTTCTGCAGGCCAAAGAATCCTTTCATTCATTCGAATCAAGGTGTTTTTGTCAATCAATCGATAAATTGTAACAGATAAGAGTAAAAACTAAATCACTAACCTCATTTATTGAGTTCCACTAAGCTCTACCCCTTTTAAATTTCCAAGTAAACCCCTTAGTCGCTTAGTACGGCATCCACGGGAATAAATGGGACATTACTAATATGTTGCGACTATATCCAGGCCCTGTTTATTACCTTAGCAAAACAAAAAGGTGTTGAAGCAGTGTTTCATAGATGCAAAGTCTGCACTTAACTGCCTCGGGAGTCGGGCCAGCGCTCATACGTCATGCGCCGCCTGTTTTAGACTTGTCCTAGGCGGAATTTTTCACTGGAAACGCTAGATAAAGATAAAGCGACAGTATAGCACTTTGTAACTGTTGTGCTATGTTTCTGCTGGTGTATAAGGTCGCCGGAGCTCAGTTCGGGAGGGTTTTTAAAGCAGGCAATGCATATACGAACCTTCTGTGGTTGTTGATGTAAATGGGCAGGGCAGTGGTGATCATTTTCAATCAGAAAATGATGATGATGATGATAAAAAATTGTGACCTTGCACGTGTACTTGATAAACTATTATAATATGACTGACCTACGAGTATAGTAAAATCTATCTATGGATACATTTTTTCCCCGAAACATGTATCGAACCAGGGACCTCGAGACCCGACCCGGTACTTAAACCGCTGGACTATCGAGGCGTTATATTATCAAGCAAAACAAAATTTCAAAAATCTTTATGAATATTATAACTTTTAAAAACCTCTCACGACCGCTTATCAATTCAAATATAAATTCTACCTTATCTAAGTAATCGTACATAGCCGTGTGTACATAAGAGTGTTAAAACCGCGCATAATCAGCGGCTATTCGTCGTCTGTCCGGCGAGTAATTGCGTCATCTATCCGGTCGATAAGGATCCGGACCGGCCGCCGTACGTCATCCGGACGCCCGGACGCGCCGGGAGGAAAACTGGGCTGTTTGAAGCTTGAGTTTTTCTTTAGCGTGTACATGTCGTACAGTTCTTCATAATATTAATAAACTAGCGGCCGCCAGCGACTCCGTCCGCGTGCGTTACGGTTTCCGCACATAGTGTTACTATAGATATTATCTTATAGCCTACCTCGACAAATGGTGGGTGGACTTTTCAACACAAAATAGATTGTCAATACGAACCAGTAGTTCTTCAATTCGGATCATATTATATTATATTATATTTATTTATATTTAATTCACATAAAACGGCACATGCCATGCGTGGGTTACACGTGTAATTGTGAGTCAACCATAAAAGATAGACATATGCTGTTGGGGGATATTTTTTAGGCAATTTTATGTAGAATATTTCCGTCATACATGATTTCTATGTGACTTTAACCATTAAGGCTGCACACGCGACTGAAGCTTAAGAAATGGAGTAAATTCTCCCGTTTTTCCCACGTTTCCCTTCACTACGCTGCTCCTGTTAATAGTAGCGTGATGAAAAGTATCCTATAATATGCCCAGGAGTATGAAGAATAATTGTACCAAGTTTCGTCAAAATCCGTCCAGTAGTTTTTGTTTCTATAAGGAACATACAGACAGACAGACAGACAGACAGACAGACAGACAGACAGACAGACAGACAGACAGACAAAAATTTTGCTGATTGCATTTTTGGCATCAGTATCGATCACTAATCACCCCCTGATAGTTATTTTGAAAATATATTTAATGTACAGAATTGACCTCTCTACAGATTTATTATAAGTATAGATATATATTTCCAATCAAAAAAATAGAGGGTGGAATTTTGAAATGTGTTATTTTTAAAAAAAGTCTATTTCCGTTTTTTTAAGCGGACTGTTACTTGTTTCCATAATCTGTATATGTATAAATATTTCAAAAAATTATGGAATAACGTTAATGTACCAGCCCTTCAAAATCTACTTCAAAATTTCACCCTGGATACGAAGTCTACTAAGTGACTGAGATCTTTTCAAGTGAATAAAAAACAACTTTTGTTA
The DNA here is from genome assembly GCA_958496325.1 of Nomophila noctuella. NCBI lineage: Eukaryota > Metazoa > Arthropoda > Insecta > Lepidoptera > Crambidae > Nomophila > Nomophila noctuella. The sequence continues at coordinate 12,849,585 of OY292500.1, read as the reverse complement.
ATAACGGATCAAATATTGATATATTCTAAAGCTTCTTTTTCTGCAAAAAAGTTTTGTTAAAGAAAAAGCGATATCTTTCGTACCTACATATTTTTCAGAAATATAAAAAACTGTTTTGCGTACTAATTTCTCAGTGACCACTTTGCACCGGATGGTCATTTTACTTTCGTCTAGTTACTCGTTCCTAAAAATATTTTACCAGTAATATTGCTAGCCAGAAGTTTATGCATAGATTTGCTTATCTGTCTGTTTCCCACGTTACAACTTCAGCTTAGTTCAGAGTAAATATTTGGACGAGATGCAAAGTGAAAAATGCGAGAATATTTTTCAAGCGTTAGCTGAAAATTTTCCACCCGCATACGAAAATTTCTTGGGCTAATACTTTGCATATATTACCAAAGTTAAAGTAAATATTTTTACTTATTTTACGGCTGTTTTAAAAAAATACGGTACTTATTGAGTAAAAAGTTAAAATGTAACAAAAAAATATTTTTTGTACTAGTTTTTACTTGCGGCTTTGCCAGCGTTACCAAGCTTCCTGTTTAATCCCATGGGAGTATTAAATCGGGAGAAAAAGTATCTTATCAGCTAAGTCAGCCCATACCCTGCCTGTATACCAAACATCAAAATCCATTCACTAGTTTCAGCGTGATTGACGGACAAACATCCAAACAAATAAACTCTAATATTTATGATGTTAGTGTGATTAACGTTGCCACATCCATTTTTCAGTAAAATATTCCCGTACCTAAATATTATTTTTGGTCATAAATAACATCTCTACTAATGTTACATAATCTCCATTCTATTTACGTATGCTTACATAAGAGAACATCTGGCTTTAGATGAAAGATCTGAGGTTATTATCATTTCAATTAGATGTACATTTGCTGTTCAAAGGCAGTAATAACTTTCTACCCACGTCATAAACCCGGGATCGGTTTGTTTTGCCAAGTTGCGAATGTTGACGTCACTACGATTTGGTTTTATGAGACATGTTGCTGATTTGAACTGCTTTCGTGGTGTAGTGGTTAGAGCGCACTGCTCAAAAACTTGGGAGGTCGTGGGGTTTAATCCACCGGGGAACACTTTCCCTTCTAAGGGTTAGAGGAGTCAGACGAGCGACTGTCAGGACAATCCAGGATCATAGTCTTAGCTTACACTGGGTGCTGGAGGATGGTGATAATGAGCCATATTGCTGACTTAGTTAGAATTAAGAGTAGTGTGACCAGAGTGATTTAACAAAGTGGGCTATACAAGCCACATGCGAGCTCACATCCGGCAACTAACTTAATTAATACGGAGCCAGAAGTGGTCGCCATGGCCGAAACCGGCCGGGATGGCATCATCATATACCGTATTAACTTTCCATCAGAACCCTACCCTTTAAGACCCCATATTTGCAGTTTCAGATGTCTTGTAGTCACATATTCCATGGTAGTTTACTCCATACATTTGATTAAAGCTTCAGAACACGACAATTAGGACTACAACTAATAGCTTTAGAGCTTTTAATACTTTGTTAAAAGCTCTAAAGCTATTGTTGTTTGTAATTATAAACACTAACTTTAGGCTAATTTCACATCTCTGACCGACAATTCTTCTTTTTCTTCTAATCCTATTAGGAGTTATGCCACTCTAAAAGTTCCTACATGCTAGTACAACTTTATGCTAGCAAATTTTAAACTATATTACCCCTCGTTTTGAAACGAATTCGCACAATACCTCTTTTTCAAATAACCTTCACCGTACCTACGTGCCAGTTTTATTTTCCCCTGATGAAATTCTCTCCTCGACAAATGGGCGGACTGTGCTGAGTGACCACACAATCCGTCAGGGCGGGAAACAAATGTACTCCCTGAATACTGCCCTGGCCGACCGCAGGCTGTATTTAAATCGACGAGGCGTTTTATCAAAGGCGAGTTCAGGGCCGTATTCGGAGGGATTGATTGGGGGTCGCTAGGGATGAATGAGTCTGTTTGGTAAAGAATTGGTGGAATGTGGTTATAATTGTTGTTGTACTTTTTTGGTTGGCTTGGACATGCTTTGGAATAAAGCCTTAGTCAGTTCATTACGATGCCTAACGGCCAAAATGGCCTAAGCGACATTCTTTGCGAAATCGACTTATATACATCATTGGAATCGCCTTTTTTTTCTCCGTCGTTCTATCTAGGTTTCGTCACTCTAGCTCGTAGTTTTTGTCGGTTATGCGGTTGGTAAATTAAGGCTCCAAGCCTTAATTTTACGTCCTAAGCGCCCAATATTTTAGGGTTTTTTTCATTCTGGTGGTTAGAAAATATAATATTTTAAAATAGTTACTTAGACAATTTGGCTTAAAAACAATAAATAACAAAAATGTCACTTAGTACTTTCGGGCCGCGAATTTCAAACATAAGATATGGCGCTTAGGATTATTTTCCCTGTCACATATTTCTATTCGTTGTGGCGCTTATCCCATTTTTCTCTTAAAATACATGATCCAATTTATGGGTATTGGTGTCCCTGGTCGCAGACTTTCGCTGGTACAGGTTATCTGCGAAACCCTGTATTTTTAGTATTTCGCTAACACTAATACTTTTTCGTCAATCACTTCTTATGTTGGCTTAATGTCGGTTAAGCAATTTTAATAAAAATACAGATGCACTTAAGCCGCTTCTGGCTAACATGTTTTTTTTGGTAAAGGCGGTTACGACATTTCTGCAGTAAAAAATAAATCCATTTGGGCTCAAGCGACAAAAAACACTCTTAGATGAATGATTTTGAATACTTTAATGAATACATCTTGAAGAGAAATATATTTTATATTAACACCTAAAATTTGGAATCTTAGGAAGCAAAACCCAGCTACTTTTGATTTTTTTTCGAAATTTTTCGTCTTTAATCCTCTCTCCTGTAAAGTTTGGTAAATGGCGGTTAGGCCTTTTTGGCCGTTAGGCATCGAATTTAATTATTGAGATTTTGAACTGTGTAGAACATGATATATTAAATACATTCGATTCCAGGAAATTAAAATAAATGAGATTTTTAAAATTATAATCCATAATTTGATTCTTGTAAATGCTTCAAAATACTTATATGGAATAAAAATAAATACTATCTCTAAGTACACTTGAGCTATCAAGACACCGAGTCAACTTACTATTTATAGTCCAGGAATTTTAGATTTTATCTGCGGAATAATTCCTAGTGAGCTGAATTTTTGTATACACCTCTATTATGTTATTGTAATGATGATGTGAAAAATCGACATTGATATCGTGCCGGCTAAAAAAGTTATAGGGGTCCAAACGTCATGAAAATCAGTTTTTCGCAAATATCTCGCGATTTATTGCTCAGAGGTCAATAATGGTTTCATAAAAGTTGTTTGTCCTAAAATTGTCTACAAAAAAGGTCTCTTGCATTTTTCTGTAGAATTAACCGTTTTTGAAATAGAGACTAGAAAGCACTCACATATTGTATTGTATACCGTACGCCACATACCAAGGCATAAACCCTATTGTTTGTTTTTTCCCTTTTTTGTTTGTGTGTTTTTTGTTAGTATGATGTTTTACATATAGAAATATAAAGGACTTGTAATACTACATAGTACAGTCAGGAAAATAGGAATATCCACTATAAAAGACTAAGTGGCAATTTTTTTTGTCACTTTATAACTCAAGAACGGGCTCACCGATCCAAACCAAATTTTCAGGGTTTGTACAAACTATTTAGTAGATGTTTCATGTGAAGTTTGAACAAAATCGATCGTTCACTTTATACGTAGTGAAGCACGTATCGGGCCGCTAGTAATGATATAGATATGCTATGTCCAGTGACGTTTGGACCCCTATAACTTTTTTAGCCGGCACGATATCAATGTCGATTTTTAACATCTTCATAACAATATCATAATAAAGGCGTATACAAAAATTCAGCCCACTAGGATTTTTTCGCAGATCGTGGATCAAAATTGCTAAAATTCACATTGCATATCTATATCATTACTAGCGGCCCGGTACGTGCTTCGCTACGTATAAATTGAAGCAACCGATTTTGTTCAAACTTCACATAAAACATATACTAAATAGTCTGAACAAACCCTGAAAATTTGGTTTGAATCGATGAGCCCGTTCTTGAGTTATAAAGTGACAAAAAAAATTGCCACTTAGTTTTTTATAGTTGATATTCCTATTTTCCTGACTGTACTAGTATTACAAGTCCATTATATTTCTATATGTAGAACATCATACTAACAAAAAACACAAAAACAAAAAAGGGAAAAAAACAAACAATAGGGTTTATGCCTTGGTATGCTCCGTACGGTATACAATACCATATGTGAGTGCATTCTAGTCTCTATTTCAAAAACGGTTAATTCTACAGAAAATTGCAACAGACCTTTTTTGTAGACTATTTTACGACGAAAAACTTTTATGAAACCACTATTGACCTCTGAGCAATAGTTCGCGAGAAATTTGCGAAAAACTGATTTTCGTGACGTTTGGACCCCTATAACTTTTTTAGCCGGCACGATATCAATGTCGATTTTTCACATCATCATTACAATATCATAATAAGGGTGTATAATCATAATAAGGGTGTATACAAAAATTCAGCTCACTAGGAATTATTCCGCAGATCGTGGATTAAAATTGCTAAAATTACTGGACTATTAAGACAAACGAGTAGGTATCATGCATCGTGTATTAGTTAATTAGCCGTACTCTGGAGTCGAGCAGAAGTTGCTAACTGCGCTCGTAACGAACTAACTTATGCAGTCGACGCGACAGACATCAGTCACGTCTGTTCGTTTCTCTGCGGATTCTCGAAGAGTGCTGCCATACATTTTTCAGCGTCTTGTCTATACAAATATTATAAAGAGGAAAGGTTTGATTTTTTGTTTGTTTGTTTGTATGAATTGAATAGGCTCCGAAACTACTTGGCAGATTTATAAAATTCTTTCACTGTTGGAAAGCTACATTCACCCAGAGTAACATAGGCTTTATTTTATCCCGGTACGAGAAGTAGTTCCCCCGGGACGCGGGTGAAACCGCGTGACGGGCCGCTATGTTTTATATAAGTTGACTAATTATATTTGTCTTCTTTTGGATAACGTAAAAAGTGACTAAGCAAACGGGGGAATGGGCAGCAACGGTTTTTTTATTAAAATAAAGACAAAGATTTTATTCACCAATTGGATTTACAATGAAAATTCTTTTGCACGTATTTTTTTTACCTACCAGCACTTCGACATGAATGGCCTGCTGAGAAAAATAATACCGTCCAATGTTTGCTCATTTTAGTGAATATGCCTTATTCACTAAAATGAGTTACTTAATGAACTTATAATTGATGACCTGAGCTATTTATTAGTATAAGTCCACTTGTTCTTTATTTAACTTGAACATTAAAGTCGAGCTGAATCTGCTAACTGCGCTAGTAACGAACTAACTTATGCAGTCGACGTTAGTGAAATCAGACACGTTTGAACGTTTCTTTGTGGATTCTCTTGGATTGCTGCCATTTTCTTACGACTGGTGTTTTTATGTAATATATTTTAATCTTCCTGTGGGTGTCGTAAGAAGTGACTTAGAACATAACGGGAGGATGGGCAGCAGCGTTTATTTTTTTCATTAAAGTCCACAATACTGTTTGCCCTCCTCTCCTCCCTCTTGAAAGGAATGAGGGGTCAATTGAAGGCCACTGATGGACGTAGTTCAATTGCCTGACAACACCTGAGCTATCAAGATAAGTCAATTTATTTAACTCAAACACTAAAGTTTAAAGTCGAGTAGAAATTGCTAACTACTCGTAACGAACTAACTTATGCAGTCGACGCGAGAGACATCAGTCACTTCTGTACGTTGCTCCGGGGATTTTCTTGGAATATTGCCATGTTTAGCGTCTAGTAGTGTGTTGAAGTTGAATATTACTACATTTTATAGTAAAAAATATGTTTAATGGCTCAGTTAAGTCCGCCTCTGGAAAATACGGAACACTAACAGAATGTGTTGTAATTTTTGAGTACTGAAAGTTTTTATTACGCAACAAATCCTATTTTTCAAGAGTTAATATATCCTTAGTGTTTGTTCATAACTGAATACACGACCTCTGATGAGATATTAGCGTTTGTAGAGTACAAGTCACTGAAAAATATATGCAAGAACACCTACAAAAGCTGTTATTCATTTTATGTGCCGTAAAGTTTATGCTACTTTACATTCTTATACTTCGGAACATAAAAAGAGCAAAAGTACTAACCGAAAGTGCTTATAGGAACGTGTGAGCACGAACGTGCTATTTCGAAGGCCATGCAGCTTCAAATACTACCTTTGAGTAATTTCCTAAATCTTTAAGACGAGCAAATGTTTGTATGATGAACATCAGCATTTGTATTCGAGTCATGGATGTTTATAAAAATACTCAAGTATGTTTATCCGTTCTCAAGCATCCAAAGTACAAGCTTCGAGCATAGTGTGTGGGCATGGCATTAGTGCTATCAACATTGTTAGTATGGTAATAAATAAATAATAAATGCCTTGGACTGACACACCAATTGCCTATCCCCAAACTAAGCTCGAAGCTTGTACTATGGATGCTTGGGAACGGATAGAAATACTTAAATACTTTTATAAACATCCATGACTCGAGTACAAATGCCGATGTTCATCACACAAACATTTGCCCCTAGCGGGATTCGAACCCGCGACCCTTGGTTTCGTAGCCAGGGTCTCTGACCACTCGACCAACGGGCCTGTCAAATAACTAAATAGACAATATAACAGTACTGAATCTTATCAAGCAGCAGATAAAGGTTTCGATATAAATCAGCGCCATCAATCTCCCCGCTTGATTCATCGCCGCGGACTTCGCGGCCCCGCTCTGAACCCGCGATTATTTACTGCCGAATATCTGATTGAATCTGGGTCCTGTTTAGTCCTTCGCGATTTAGATTTAAATTCACTATACCTACCCCCCAGCTAAGCAAAATTAAACCATCTCCCATCGACATAAAACTTATTTTTGTCTAAATCGATCGGCAGTTATTTTGAACCTTAATCCAAAGTGATAAGGGTGAGCCAGTATTTGGCCTGTATCCTGATTAAAGATGATAGAATTAGCATATCTACGACTGGTTTGTGCATAAGACGTTGTTAGGAATAATTACTGCGGCTGTTTTCTTGTCATCTCGCAAGGTTATGGCGGGATTAAGATAGGAAGAGGTTAGGAATGGCGTTTACAAGATACGACTTTGAAACGTTTGGTTAATAAATAGATCGAGTTACTAAATTGTATGTAATTGATATCAATTTGGTCTTTTGAGGCTCGTTCGTGTTTGGAAACCAACTAAAGAGAAACCTTAACTTGCTTCTTGGTATGAATATTTAAGTGTGGAAACTCACCACACCCCAGCCGAAAAAACGCGCCCGAAGTTCAGCGAAAATGCATTTGCGACAATGCATTTAAGGCAATGATTGTCGTTAGCCCAAATACAATTAAGTACGTAGGTTCTTATGTATGTTCGTTCGTATCCCTATTTTGGAATGAAAGTTTTTAATTATAACTATCTTGTAATGCCCAAATGAGATAGGCAACGCGTCTAGTGCAAGCTGAATTCTGATTTGAAAAAGCTAACACGAGTTTATAATTTAAGCTAATAAGTAACAGTTCCTAAACAAACATTTCATAAATTCCAATCAAACAGACAACGCGACGCCATTTTGGAATACTTCGTCGTTCATAAACCTAGCCTCGCTTCAATTCCGATTGCAGTGTTGAGTGTTAATTCGGTGCAATTGGAATTAAGTGGAAACCGCCGTGAGTCTGCAATACTGATGCAGTGTGCACAGTGTCGTATGCATCGAGGTTCTATGTCGAATATTGCAATCATGGTAATAACCACGCTTATGAATGCCGCAATCGTGTTAACTCGGTGTGATCGACTAGTGTAAACCGACCGCGGAATATTTAGTGCCTTGACTAGGTTAAGTCATTAAGGTATTTTTAAATACATGTGGAGTAGACACCTGTAACACACACTAAATTATCCGCCCCCTTCCCACCAAGTTGACCCCATTTTGTTCTCAATGTCCACTCTATACGTAATATTAATAAAACTTTAATAGGTTTAGTACAGCGCTTTTAAATACATAAATATATGACAACTAATTACAGCTAATTTCACTGTTTTCTACTGAATAAATTCCTCATAATTACGACGCGTTAATTACAGTGCTCCTAAATTATTATGTTTTATTATTTTATGCGACTGCTGCGTGTCGCTTTCCAAATCCAACGTTAGTTATTATTCATTAAATAAAATATATTTTAAACGGATGAAATGGCAAAGTTAAACTTAATCTAAATTAAACTTGAGTGTATTGAATGACTAAAAGTAAACCGTAAACCTTAAAAAAATATGTAGTTCCTATTGATTTTTATTTAGCTTGCTTTTTGTCTACATACTAGCGGCAGCCCGCGACTGCGTTCGCGTGGATTTCGATTATTAATAGCCTAAAGCCTTCCTCGTCAAATGGACTATCCAACACAAAAGGAATTTTTCAAATCGGACCAGTAGTTCCTGAGATTCGCGCGTTCAAACAAACAAACAAACAAACATACATACAGACAAACTCATCAGCTTTATATATTAGTATAGATTTATTAGTTCAAGTTTGTCTCTTAATATGAATATTAAAAATACATACATATATAATTTTTTAAAAAAATCGTGTATCACACATACTTACCCACAAATGTTGTCTGAATTGTCTAAATTACCCCTGTTACGCAGGGTCCCGGGTTCACGCGCTAATCCCGGGGGTACCCCGCGACCTCTGTTTGCGGAGGTTCAGGTCGCGTGATCTAGCATTAAACAGGGAACAGGGAATTTCAACAAATAAAGCCGATGACAAGTGTGTGTTGGATTTGTTTATGGATGGTTCTGTATGTTGTATAAACAGAGTCAAACGACTACTGCCTCCGTGGAGTAGTGGTTAGAGCGTTGTGCTTATAAACCTTGAAGGTTGTGGGTTCAAATATCGCGGGAAATACTTCCACTGGTTTCCCTAGTTTGGTTAGGATATTGCAGATTTGAATCACCTGATTGTCCGATATGAATGATGATTCCGTGCTTCGGAAGGCACGTCAAGCAGTTGGTTCCGACTATGATCCTAAAGGTCTGGTTCCCCTGGTAAGGTTTACGGTGGCCAGACGACAGTCGCTCCAATGGCCAAGGATGCAACCGGGAGAGGTAAGATGAGAATAGAATGTCACACGACTGTGGTTAGTAAATCTATGAGTTACATATATATAATCATTTGCATTAATTTCCGGGGGAGGCCTGCGTCGATCTGTGGACAGTCTGAACATTACGTGGTATAATTTATGCTATCTCACAACTTATTATAATTTCGCTTCTATGATATTACTCATCTACGTGCCTTCCGCCTGAGTTCGTTTAATATTTACGCAATATCCGCAGATAACGCAATACCAGCGATCCAGCGATAAACCTCGTTAATACGGTTATGGGAAAAAATCACCGCAAGTTTTCCGTTCACACATTTACACCTAGGACCCTAAAAATATATTCCCCCACTTTATCGAATTTGCGTCAGTGTCGATAGGTACATAACCGAGGTTTCCGAGGATCCGTCGCCCCGGGCGGGAATCGAATTTAGGACCCCGAGCTACCCAAATTGATTTACCCCTTACCCTTCGGTTGGTAGCGGTGTTCGCACGTAAAATCCGGAGCCGGGTATGAGATGAAGTGAACGTATGTTGGTTTTCAGGGAATGCTTGGTGTGAAGAGCTCTTTAGATTTATGTTAGCCTAATAGGTTTAAGAGGTCATGGGGAAGTAGTTTAGTGATTTTGGTAGATTGACATATCATTTTGTAATAACGAGTTGACACATGACATATGTAGGTTATTAATAAATTATGTATTAGAAGCAATATCCATCTATAATGCAATGTCAAAGTCCACAGCTTTTTTTGTTGCAGGCCGACACTCGCAGAATTCTAATTATAAGTTTAACTTAACTTTAATTTAACTTAATTTAAACGGTATTAAACGCGATATTTAATTTAGTATTACATATCAATTACATACTGCTTGATGTTTCGGCTGTGGTCTAAAGCGAACTCAATCAATTTAATTGAACCTAACGCATAATCCGTCATTGGGCTTTATTTCAATTATGACTATTTGAAATAACATGGAATAATAGTATACTATTATTTTGAACTACACTAAACAATCAATAATTATATCTATTTGGTCTATGTAACCTTGTTCATTAATGTAAAGTACATCAATATCATTACTCCGGTTTCGATTAACTTTCATTGAATTTCAGTTAAATTTTTAACTGGACACAATGCAAATACCATTCAATTAAAGTCCAGTAAACATTGCAATGCCGCCGATGCGACCGATGCGATGATCTCGTAATAACAATGGCTATACGATAATGAGAAGCTGCGGCGTCAACGAATGACATTGTATCGTTACGTTAATTAATACATTTGTATAGAGAATTAATAATTATGTATGTTGGGTGATATTTATGATAATGTATTAAAGATTTATTTTATATGATGGGGAGGCAAACGAACAAGAGGCTCACCTGATGGATAGTTATCATCGCTGTCCATGGACATCAACAATAGTAAAAAGGTCGCAGATGCGTTACGTGGCTTCAAAATCCCCATGCCCTTCCCAATTGCCTCACTCGCCAGCACAACAGTTACGAAGTGCTACTTCACTGTGGTATTCTGTAAGGTGGAGGTATTTCCCCAGATGAGCGGCTCATTCGAGTGAATGTTCCACAAAACACTATCTCTATTATTATTGAGTGATATTTGATACAATGGAAGGAACTTCAATAGTTGAACTTAAATTATCGATGTGTTTTGAACAAGGATTAAGTGCAATAAAATAATCTTGACGAGAAAAGTCTCATGCTGCGTCATTTGTAGAGTTTCCAGTTAACTCTAATTAAATTATATTATAAATCATTTATTTCGTACAGTGATCCATATTTTTGTTCTTGCGGCAACGCTTTAGAGTAATAAGCATCTCCTATTTGTATCCTGAAACTGTTCATGTCAAGACACTGCAAACAAGCGCTATTTTAGAACTAAACTTTCACGCAACAACAGTTTGATCCCGAGTCAAATTTACATGGGAACTAAATAGTGTGGAAACTAATTTGAAACGAACCAACAATTACAAAGCTTACTCAGTTAACCGGATACAGTCGATATTAACCATGATCGCGGCAATAAAATGCCTGCGAAATTGAACTACCAGGACTTCAGAACATAATGGGCGGTGTTCTCATAAACGTCACGTAGATTGGAGCCGCAGATTGCGGAGACAAGTGCGCGGGCACCGCTACGAGTCATTACATTTGAATAGATGTTCGAGTCCTTTGTCAGCGTGTGGGGTCCTTTGTGGCTGACTCCTTCGGCCGCTGCGCTCCTGGTACAATGGATCGAGATTATTGTGAAATTTTCATTCGTTTTTTTCCTTTTAGGAATGGTTTTTGAAGTTTTAAATGAAATTGTCAATCGGACAGCTCAACAATAGATGTCTTCTCTTGATCTTTTGTCAAAACAAAAGTTTCTTTTCGTTTTCACATAAATGGAAATGTAAAGACTGGATACCGCATCAAACAATATCACGAATGTTTTTAGACATTTGCTCGTTTAGGGATTTTATTCTTCTTAGAAAAAAAACGGCCCTTATATTAAGGTTTTGTATAACCTTTGCCAGTAAATTTAGACAGTGCAGTTAGAACATAAAAATGTTTTGATTGAAGTTTACTAACGATAATTTATTTTGTTTCAGGTAAGCATTTCACTGCGATTGTTTCACCAGTCTCAAGAGTATATCAGCCTATTTCGCCGTTATGAGATCTAGATCTAGCTAATAATGTGGCAGATAGTCTGCACAAATGTGAGTACAAACTTTTCTATAAGGACCTACCTATCCTCTACGTATATTTACTGTAGAGAGACCATGAAATACCCACACAATACCTTATTGCATCTGTGCTGAACTTTATTAGATCTGAAAATACATTATAACGTTCAACCATAAATAAATTCAAAGCCACTTTTCGTTGAAACTTAAGCCCGTTCTTGAGTTTTTAACCACATATTTGGGCTTTGTTTTATTTAGATGACGATTTACGTGAAGTTTGGACATCGATATTATGTTATGAGCGATTCTTCATTTATCACATTTTATATTATACTAGCGGCCCGCCCCGGCTTCGCCCGTGGTACTTGTTCACTATTTAATGGATGATATTATACATAAAAACCTTCCTCATAAGTTACTCTATCTATTAAAAAAAACCGCATCAAAATCCGTGGCGTAGTTTTAAAGATTTAAGCGTTCATAGGGACATACAACATACAACATGACAGAAAAAGCGACTTTGTTTTATACTACGTAGTGAAGAAGAGAATTACAACAAAAAGTGGCATTGATTTTTCTTTAGTTGAAAATTGTCGTATCAAAGTTGTTGTCAGGTCAACTTGTGTCATTTGAATACATATATATATATCTGAGAGAGTTTCCTTTAACTCACTGTTCGTTAGCGTACTTTGTGGAGTTCGGACTCTGGCTCGCATGCTAATCAATTCCTTGTTTTTGTTCGCAAACTTTTGGCTAATTTAGCAGCCGTGGTCCTAAGCAAACCCGCCGGGTAAATATATGCCACTTCCGTGATGCCTGCAGGAACCTTTGTTTGGACTGTATAAGTTATTTAGTTTGTCGATTGTGTGGGATTGCGTTCGTTTCGTTTCATCAGTTTTGTTATTCTGGTCTTTTGGGATTTGCGATGGTATAGGTAAATCACCCATTTCCTAAAACCTTTTAGGAAATGGGGCTTCCGCTTCTACCTAGAAGTACTTCTGCCGAGCACTTCACACGGTGTTGGTGTAGTCGTGTATATGTTAAGTAGCGGCGGAAACTCTTCTTGCGCGATGTAGGTTTGTAAGGTTCGCAGTTAGTAACGAGTGCGCAGTGCCATCTGTTGAGTTAAATTGCATTGCAACTACTCTTTTGTAGCGATGTACATAGATAGGTGTCGTCAATACAATAGGACAATAGGTTAACTGTTATCCAAATGTTCAAGATAATTTTTAACACGGATGTTTAGGAATGGTTTGGTAAACGACCAGTAAATATTGAAAATACCAACAAAACTAGGAAAGACATTGCAAGGAACCTCCGCATACATTCTAGCAATGCCACGTATAAATCAGGACAGAAGCACCGCCATGTCAAAGTTCTCGGCAAGTAATCTGAAGTCAGGAAAACTGTGTCACATAGTCGAGTCGAGATATTTTTACGCTGGTTGAAAATTGGACAAAATATGAAGACACTTCTGGTAACTAAACTAGAATAACTATGTTTGTTTCCTGCCGCTAATTAATCCTACTACTATTATAAAGGCGAAAGTTTGTATGTATGGATGTATGGATGTATGGATGTTTGTTACTCTTTCACGTAAAAACTACTGAATGGATTTGAATGAAACTTTACCACAATACAGCTTATACATCAGAATAACACATAGGATATTGGAAATCGAAATCCACGCGAACGGAGTCGCGGGCGGCCGCTAGTAAGTGATATATGTGAAGGGAAGAAGAAGAAGGATGCAGTAAAATAAGTACAAAAGTTAAGTGCCAGCCTTTTAATATCACACTGCAGGGTAAAGGCCACCATAATTTGAAATCATGTTTTCTTTGCAAAGATGTGTTTAAGCTTCATCATCACGCTTGCCAAATGCGGATTGGTGATCACAAACCCGGGCTGTGTCTGTGATCAGTCAGGAGTGCTGTCATGTTTGACGAGACGCTTGGTTTGGTGGTCAAGAAGTTGGCTGTTAGACCAAATGGTCCCGTGTTCGATCCCCGCACCGGACAAACATTTGTGTGCTTGATCTGGACTGCTTGTCCTGGTCTGGGTGTTATATGAATGTATTTATATGAAGGTATCACTACATAGTAGTATAAAACAAAGTCGCTTTTTCTGTCCCTATGTGTGTTGTATGTCCCTATGAACGCTTAAATCTTTAAAACTACGCAACGGATTTTGATGCGGTTTTTTTTAATAGATAGAGTAACTCATGAGGAAGGTTTTTATGTATAATATCATCCATTAAATAGTGGACAAGTACCACGGGCGAAGCCGGGGCGGGCCGCTAGTATTTTTATAAATCAAAAAGTATTTAAGTATGTCTATTCGTTCCCTTGCATCAATATTACGAGCTTAGACCTTAGTTTGGGGATAGGCAATTGGTGTGTTAGTCCAAGGAATTTATTTATGTACTCACTTACATGTGAGTTCCGTTCGCATTCTCGAAATACCATGGAATACATCAGCAGTCAGGAGTGCTGTCATGTCAGAGCAGAGTTGGGAGCAAGTTGTCTGAACGCGGGGCAATTGCGTCACATCGCACGGGAAGTTTGCGTCGAGATATTTTTGCGCGCTGTTTGAAAACTGGTGTAGTGGAGGCTATGTGCAGTGAGGCATCTCAGTAGTGTGAACTAGTCTTTTGTTTCTCGAGAAGTGTTGTTACCTTTAAAGTTAATTCTTCAATTCTGCGAAATATCAGCAGCACCAAATAAGATTAAGTTGTTGACGGTGTTTTTGTCTTACAAAATCCATAAGTTTGTTTGTTTGAACATGCTAATCTCAGGCACTAGAGGTTCGAATTGAAAAAAATATTTTAGTATTGGATAGTCCATTTGACTAAGAAGACCTTAGGCCATTGGAAACCGAAATCCACGCGGACGGAGTCGCTTGCGGCCGCTAGTTGTTTGATAACGAAGCTATCCAAAACATCAGCCTCTTAATATTTTAAATCAGTATAAATGCAAGTGTCTCCTTGGTATTGCTGGCACTGCTCGGCATTCCCCCGCTCCTGAAGTAAGGCAACTTAATGGAAGTTCGCCAAGGAGCGAGATTGTTCCCGATGTTTCATCTTACACAGTTTGCGGCAACTTTTGCAGGCAACTCGGAGGTTGTTAATATTGAGATGTTGTGGAATTTCAACGGAAAATAATGAGTTTTAAAGGTCTAGTGGTTACAGTGGCGGCTTTGTTTGGAGTCCTTCGAATTCGGTTTTGAATAGAGAGGTTACATTTTGGTTGAAAGCTATCGGATTTACTTTGGGACATTCATCGTATCATATATTAAATACATTTTGTGGAAACATTACAAAAGGTAACTTATCATAGGTGTAAGTCATATTTTTTTTTGGGTAGTGAACTAATAGCACTGTTGCTTAACTAGACTTTTCCAGGTTTATTGAACAGAAGTTAAGTTTCTTAAGTAGCTTTCTTATACGAAGTTCTTGTGAATTCTAGTCTAGGCGATTGCTACTAGTAGGGAAGCACACAATTAATTCACAAATTAAAGTGCTGACCAGATGAGATTGTAATCCAGTTCTTACACCCACCGATTTCGTTGCTAAACCCGAAATGATCTTGCATTAAAAGCTCCATCCAAACCCCCATTCCGTTTCACAGTTATGACGTCACATCACATCACACAGCCCGTCGCGCGATGTCACATTTTAATTCACATGAATCTCAAGTCAGCCGTTGTGACCTCCGCGTATTCATTCGCAATGTTTTCCGCGAACAAAACACTCTCGTAGTAATTTTGACAGGCGACTGCTCCCGCCTTCTGGCGCCCTAGTAACCTCCTACGTGTAACTCGCTTGGATACGCGCCAGAGTGTAAGTAAAGGAAAGTAGGGCGGAAAGAGGGAATTATAAAATAAGTTTTTATACTTAAAATACAGAACTGGCTAGGGGCGACTGCTTTGCGGCGGTCATGTAAAGAGTAAAGAGCTAGTAAAACAGAATATTAGAGTACCCTGTACCGGAAAAAATACAACATGTCGGATATCATGCTTCAAAAACGCCTCCCTTGCATTCTGGATTAAGAAACTGGTTGGTTAGATAGTGGGTTCTTAACTTAAATGCACGTTGGCCTACAATTCCCCAAGGATGCACACTCGCTCACAGTAGAAATTTGACTCCCAAGTCCCGAGAAACGATAAAAGTAGTCACCTAATGGCAAATGATCACCATTAGCTACATACATCAACTTATCGAAAACAGCAGCTCATACTATTCCTGCTTATAAAAAATAGCGCACTCCCTAACTTCCCAAATGGTTACTCTCGTATCACAACAGTTAGGATGCATTATTATACAAAACGGGAATACTTCTTTAATGCACTATATACTCCTTCTACCTATGACGCTCCACGCGGCAACATCTGGCTCACAATTTCACCTTTCTGAGGAAAACTTGAATATTCAATATAGCCCTTCCCCTCTTTACCATAATTTAATGAGGTATAAAGTTGTTTGCGCCCAAGATTACCGACTGCAGATTCCGTTCTGTAAGATTTAAGCTTTTAAGATGGCTGCTGCGGCGTTGCCATGGTGATATAGAAGGATTTTACGAGTGCCTTTATAGAGATATGCTTTGGAAATATTGTGATATGAAATTGAATATCACTATCTACTGGGATGGCTTGAAATATCCAAATTCGAAATCGTTTAGTTTTTAGCCTAATATTTTTTTTATATTACCTACCTATTATGAAATAATCGCGCCAATTAAATTGCTTGTTTCAAACAATCCGGATATTAATCAGACTATTATATTTACTAGATTATTATTCTGTCCTCTTGAAAAAAATACAGTAGTTAGAATAATAATATTACTATGAATTACATTCCAGGGGCCATAAGAAACATGGCCGACACTCCGACAAATAAATTAAAAGCACAAAAAAAAGTTTAAAATTGCACGCACAACGCTGCGGACCTCATTTGTCACTCGGCCGGCTCTCGACCTCCGACGTTCGGTGTAAATCATCCCCTGACACTATTTATGGAGATAACTCACCCCCTGTCCCCTCTCGCCCCTCGCTCGAAGATGAACGGTAATTTTCTTTTATTTTTATCGCAGGATACCTCGGCTTAATTCCGCTGATATTGCCCAGATATGGGAGTCGAGACGCACGATTGAAGGGATCAATAGTGTGAGGCTTTGTTTTAGGTGTAGGATGGGAAACGCAGTAGTTAGAACAATGGGAGCAGCAGACAAGACAATACTATATAGAGTAATAGCAAGTTATTGTAGACTTTTTTTTATTTAAATACTCCCTTATTACCATGGTAATATAGCGGTTTGATAGTGGTTAACTGTAGACATTCTCCATAACGCTAATTTTCAAGTACACAATCTTTATTTTAATGCTACCTGTTATATGTACTTATGTTAAGTTATTGTAGGTATCCTTATTTTCTGAGTCCTATTGTTAACCCAGCATATTTCAACTTTCAAATATTACTCAAATGGTAGGATAGCCACTTAGCAAGATCGTCGATCAATCTAAGTTTGCTAGCTGTGAATAAATCCATTTGTAACACGTAGCTGAAATATCTTACGAGATATACGTAATCTCAGCTCAAATCGTTTCTTAACGCGTCACATCGCTCGTAATAGCAGGCTATCGCTTATGTCTCCGCGTGGGACATTGGGTAATATTCGATTCAGCACCTATTAGACGAGGTGGGGACGAAAAATTCCTTCCAGTAAATCATCGTTCAGTGTAACGGACGAAATGAAGGTTCCCCAAGGAGCGGCGGTTTCGCCCACCCAGCGTTTTCCCTCTTTGTGAGCGAACTTTGAGCTGAGTTTGTTTCAATTAGGACGCGTGAATCGACGCTTAGTTTTCCACTTTCAAGTTCTTTTTAAAGTGCAACTTGGCGGGATTTTTTCCCCGTTCTTTTACACGGCTTAAATGTAGCCGTTTGTGCGATTCAATCAAGCTTTCTCCTCGGCCGGGAAAAGGACGAGTATAAGACTTCGTTAATTGAATGCTTGATTGCTTTTATAGATTTATTAGGTGGCTTCTGACTGCTGCTTAGTCTTCTTGGAGTTGTGAAGTGCGGTTACTTGGAAAGTAGGGCATAAGTGTTTATACACTCTTGCGCGTTCTAATTAAAATACTTGTTGAATTTACATCAAAGCTCCGTAATAGTCTTGCTCACACCGAAAGTTCTTGCGAAGGTAATCTTGTATATGGTGGTTAAAGCAGACTATGATGTTCCAAATACTTTTAATGAATCGGAGGCGGCCACACATCCGGGGATTAAACCAGTCGAAATCGGCTCAACCTTACATTGTTCACAGTTGAACGAATCGACGGGAACTCATTCATTACGCGAATCCCGTTTTCTCCTGACATAAAGGATCGTATGCAACCCGTCCCTCACGTACCAGGCTCGCAGAAATCCGGGGCACGTAGCGCGCCACACGTCTGGTATTATTTATATGCCGCGTTCCACCTGAGCGGCCCGGCCTAACCTCTTCGATACTCCTGCGACCCCAATAAAATCACCATTTTTATAACCTGTTCACGGCCCATAACCTTCGCCACCTTTTATTTAATGCCTCTCGCGCCACTCGGGCCAGATTTACTTCTTTTCGAGAGGCATTGTTGCCTCAGTCTTTGCCGCGCCCAAATAAACTTCCGCTCGAGTTGACATTACGGGCATTCTTTGCCGTGGTAAAGAGCCTTTCGTTGAGTTAGAGCCGATTTGCCGTTTTCGCTGGTTCGGCGGAAATATCTCATTCCGCCGGTAATCTGTTTAGTGATGCTGTTTGCCGCGCCGGCTTTGTAATGACGGAAACTGGAGATATGACGTCTTCTTCGCTTGGTTGCTTGTGTTGTTTTTTTATAATTCATCATAGTGTTCTTTTCGTAGTTTATGTTTTTGGGTAACACTGAATATGTATTATATGGTTATCCTTTGAGTTAATCATTTGCGAGAAAAGTTTATATTTTTTTCTTACCTTTGAAAAAATGATTATACATCTCATTGTGTCTACGATTATAATAAACATACTTGCTCTAACATTCATTCACTACCACCCACGCGAATCTTAAAGGTTAAGACGTTGTACACAAGAATTGATATGAAAATCATACGATATTAGTTAAACATCTACAGAATTAGGAATTATTGAAATAGGATTGGTGATACGGTCTTGTGATGTGTAATGTTGCCAACCACAATAAGTTCTCAACAGTTTGCTTGTGTGGGCGATGAAGTTCTTCGATTACTAATTACAATGTCATAGTAATTTAGGTAACAGCATGTTATCTGCAAACGATTGTCTAACTATGAGAACGCTTTAAAAATTACATAACGTAAGAGTTTCTTCTAAAGTTATGGACTAAGTTCGTGTAACGGGTTCAAAGCAGAATATCATACTATGAGTATTGTCAGATTTGATAAGATGACAAAATATAAACCTTATGTGATTTAGAAATTGTAAAAATGTCGTACGTGACTTCGTTCTGAAAAGGCGATAAGTCTTCCGCACACATAGTGTTATACCTACTACGATTATAGCATAAAGCCTTCCTCGACAACATCATATAACATATTCTCTATACTGTGCTAATGTGTACTCTCACCAGATGAACCCAATCACTGATCAGTCGCAACTAATCCAAACTTGATACGTTTGACATTTGGTAAATATACAGTTATTTATGGCTGCGTTTGCTTAGGAGCCGCGGTTAATTATTAGTTGGGGCTGTTTTACTCGTAGTTAGAACGGCTTCTGCGTCTTGTAATTAAAATATCAATCAGACGTATGTTTTGTATCGATTTCATTAATTAATCGTGGGTTACATCGGATTTATTGATGTTTGATTATGGTAAGAAGTAGGTATGCTACGAGTAGGACGCCCGTTCTTTTACACGTAGATTATACATATAATAAATAAAATTAATATAGATGAAAATTATTTAGATTTCGCCCTTTTTAGGGTTCCGTAGCCAAAATGGCAAAAAAACGGAACCCTTATAGATTCGTCATGTCTGTCTGTCTGTCTGTCTGTCTGTCCGCCAGTCTGTCACAGCCACTTTTTTCCGAAACTATAAGTACTCTACTGTTGAAACTTGGTGAGTAGATGTATTCTGTGAACCGCAACAAGGTTATCACACGAACATAGAAAAAAAATAAAAAAAGTGGGGGGTCCCCATAGTCAGAACTGAAACTCGAAATATTTTTTTTCATTGAACATATACGTGTGGGGTATCTATGGATAGGTCTTTAAAAATGATATTGAAGTTTCTAAGATCATTTTTTTCTAAAATGAATACTTTGCGTGACAGACCCCTGCAAAGTGGAAAAAAGTGTGTCCCCCCCCTCTAACTTCTAAAATAAGAGGATGATAAAACTGAAATTATTATATAATGTACATTACTATAAAAACTACCAACGAAAATTGGTTCGAACGAAATCTATTCAGTAGTTTTTTTAATACGTCAAAAATAGAATTTGTACGGAACCCTCAGTGCGGGAGTCCAACTCGCACTTGGCCAATTTTTATTGTTGGTTTGTCTAAGTTCTCTAACTTTGTGCCATTTATTATTTATATTTATTATGCCACATCCTATCGGAAACTTGAAATATCAATTAGACATAAGTAAATGATTTCGTATTTGTAGTGCTCATTGATATGCGCAAATTAGCGAGATCTCAAACTTATATTGTTTTGAAATCGTAAGAATTTAGACCGTGGCATTCTAACATTAATATTGTTTAACGGGCGTTTAGTTTTTATGTCTTGTATCGTTCAAATACAGGTGAGGATATACCAACGCAAAACAGGATTTGAAACCTAAACCATGATACACCTCAAGTCTCCAAATACGTTCCGTTTATCAAAACGGCTGGCGAGGTGTCGTTTGCCCGCGCGGAATCTCGGGATTGCGCGCGCTCACTCGTGAAATGAAACGTAACGCGGGACGGGATAACTAGGGAACGTGTGTTGGTAATCCTCGTGAGGAAATGTTGCTTGGATTTTAAGATGTTTGGGTGGCGTGATTTAATTATTTGTGGAGTAGCTATCGTTGAAAATTGTAATTGCAAGTTTTAGCTGAAAAAAAATGTGCTTACTATGTAGTTCTACGAATCGTACCGTAAGATATTTTATAATAATTAGTAGGGCAATTCCTTGCTATTAAGTAGATTGCTTAATAAATATTATGGAAATGTGAATTATGTCGTATTTTATTTATACTTACTATACTAATATTACAAAGCGGAAGAGTTTGTTTGAACGCGCTTACTTCAGGAAGTTCTGGTGCGAAATGAAAAAATATTTTTGTGATGGAAAGTCCATTGACCAATGAAAGGCTTTATGCTTTTCTATTATACTATGTTTGCGGAAACCGAAATCCACGGGGACGAAGTAACGGGCAGTCGCTAGTATTGATTCAAAGTTAACATAAACCTAGTTTTTAGTTTAGGTGGTCTATGACCTTCTTAGTAAATGGCCGCTCGTTCGGCCATTTACTACCGGGAATAATACCGCTCAGAGTTTTAGCGTAGTGGCAGATTTAGCTAATTCTCAAAAACATGGCCGATGTTCTAAGGCTTAGTCGAGTAATACCTACCAGCATACGCTTCGCCTGATCCCATCCCTCCCGATTCAAACGGCACGGGACATCTTTATCTCGCTTTACATAATCGTAAATTCAAACTAATAACATTATCTCGCAATTTATTCGCAAGACGACGCCGTCTTGGGGACAATGCGTGTCTCTCAAATAATTATTGAGTCGGAAATCCAATTTAGCAGGCGCCGATAACGTTTGCATCAATTATTGTCGAAATTGAGAGACAACGGCGATCCGATTGATGGCGGCACTCGCTAATCTTCCTGGCGAACTTGATTTTCGATCGGATTTTGTTTATTTTGTTTGACGTTGACAGCGCAGATCTGAGTGTTGTTTTGATAAATGTCAACTGTTATTTTCCCTTCGGCGATTTTTTTTATTTCCGTATATTTTTCTAATTTAAGTCATTTTGTGTGTACTTATGTCAAAAAATGTATATTGCGATTCGACTTAAAATATTTAATGAACATTATTTTCATCATCACACTTTGCAGAATAGGATACAATCAGGCAGAGGGAGGACTACTAATTTACAGACTCAAGATTTAACGTTGAAATATCTTGAAAGATAAACTTAAGTCCATCTTCCCAGTCCCACCAAACGTGACCACAGAGACACCCATACCATAAGCTTAACGGAGCATTTAAAAACCGTGCAATTTCCTCAATGTTCCCACTAACACGTAACAGCCATAGCCACACCACGTGACTGTCGCAGTACCAAAGCTTTATCTGCAATCATCTCGGCGCTGTAATCCGCACATATGACGTCATAGCTGTTACGACGCCAACAAAAAGGACGTTTCATTTCGCGAGATACGAACTAGCAGTGTACAATAGAAGTAAATCATTCCGCAGCGGCGGACGGGGGAACGGAACGCGCCGTAATTAAAAAAGTTTGAAGATTATTTTTATTAGAAACCTCCTCGTGGCTTATGTTCCCCTGGTACTTGTTTGGGTCGTGCAGTGATTTCGATATTATTTATGGTTTAGATATTGCGTAATTCTGTAAGGTAGTAAATTTAGCGCGTGTGGATTTAAATTCCAGTCCCAATCCTACAATCCCACAGTGTATAAATTATGCGTCCTTGGTTATATTGAAATTGTCTCCCGTGCATCAAAAATCACGCCAGTCGTGTCAATGAGATGACCAATGGAAGGTAGTAGGTATCAGGTTATCCAAGTCAACCGAGCGTTTTCAAGATACAGGATTTATTATCCATGTAAGGTCCATTTTGGACTATCGCTTATCGACTTCGATTTCATTGTTCCCAAGAAAAAACAGGCTAACCGCAAAAGTGCTCCTTTGAGAATACGTTTTTCTTTCGAAACGCGCGTCCCGAAATATCGAGATTATTTTTATGTCTTTATGAGCTATCTCCTCGTAATTTCAGCGTCCCTGGTACTCGCCCAACAACTTTACCGTACACTCGGACCGGGCAACTAGTAAACTTTTATCGGTCCTCTGAGAATTATGTCTTTTCGTTTTATTGAATCTAGTCTGTCGTCCGGAAATGCTCCGACAACTGTTTTATTTATTCCGTTTGTTGTTTGTCGTTGAATGCTGTTTTAGTTTGGTCGTTTACTTGCCCCGTGCAGTGAAATCTGTTTGTTGAACTTTGCTTGGCAAACTGTGTTTTTCGTACGCGGTTTTGTTAGAAGTTCGAGTTTTTAAATTTGTTCGAGTTGGGTAGCCGTAGTATATGAAACGGCAGCAAACAAAATTTGTCCAGTTTTCATAAACACTTTGCCGTTGCGCCACGAAAGGAATCAAAGTGAAAACATAAGCAGTTGTTGAATGCAGGTTTTTGAATAGAGATAGCCAATAGAAAAACAATATTTTCATTGTATTTTTATGTCAGATTTTTTCTTGAGAGACTCAGAAATACATTAGATATCAAAAAGAGGAAAAAAGTTATCTACATATTACTATGGGACAATCGTAGATCTTCTTAAGATGATTTAAAAGAAGTGTAAAATAACGTTATGTATAAGCGGAAAAATAACTGTTTCCGCCCGGGATCGAACCGGGGACCTTGTGCGTGTGAAGCACACGTGATAACCGCTACACTACGGAAACTTGATATCAAGTGCTGAATTATCGTACTCATACTTGCGACTAAGTACTCGTAGACTTTCACTTATCAAAATGTATCAAGGTGTCTTTAGACTGATCTAGTTTTTATACTGTTGTAAATTATTTGTGACGTAGTAAAACATAAATTGATAGTAGAATTATGACTACGCAACTAAATTCTTAAATGGCAATTTATCTGATACATATTCTCATCTCATTAATCTATCAATTCATATCTGTGCTCTAAGTTTAACTACAAACTCATTTATAAAGTAGCTGTTAAGTTTATCTAGCCTCGTAGCTTGAAGTTAAGGCAAGATAAATGAGCTCCCCTGCATTATAGTATGGAAGCTATTGGTTGAATTAAATTTAACGATCGGTACTAAACCATAAGTTACTATCATAGGCTGAATCTTTTTCTAAATCTTATTGATAGAAAAAAACTAACATGTTTTAACTGATAAACCTGATCAATCTAAATCATCTTGCAGTTCCCCACGGTTTAGGACTCACTCCCGCCCCCCACACCCCTCTACAATAGCATATACATACGTGTTTTATGTGGAATTCGATGCCCGGGTCGGTATAGAGTTCCGGGCTATAGGTACTTCAGTAAACAATAGGTTGTTCTTGAGGAGAAATATTGATTTCTGTGTTTGTATCCACTGTCGTATTGATATCATACAGACAAAGGTTATTCACACATATTTAATAAGGACAGTATTAACATAATAATTAATGCATTAACGCTATTTACTCGTAGTTTCACATAATTATTAAATTGTATGGCTCGGGCACCCATAATGCTAAATTACTAGCGACCGCCCGCGACTTCGTGTGCGTGAATGTCGATTGCCACATACAATATTGTGTTCATGGTCAAATGGACTATCCAATATAAATAGATTTTTTCAAATCGGTCCAGCAGTTCCTGAAATTAGCGTGTTCAAACAATCAAACAAACAAACTCTTCAGCTTTATATATTAGTAAAGATGTTATTTTGCTAATAATAAAATTATTATTAAAAAAAAACTGTTTCCGCCCGGGATCGAACCGGGGACCTTGTGCGTGTGAAGCACACGTGATAACCGCTACACTACGGAAACTTGTTAACTTTTGACGAATTTCTGTTGTCGTATCGGCAAGCGCGTTATTATTATAATGAACCTTTCACTTTTTAAGTGTAACAAGGTTGAATGACATTGCTCTAGTTAAAATTGAATTTGCGCATAGTAAAAGATATTACTTGTAGCCTCATGAGTCATGAGTGAGCATGTATGAGCTTCGAAGAGTATGGATTTAATTTCCTCCATGTATGAATAAATAATAAATAATTAAATACCTCACAAAATCACATACACAACCAGAGCACAAAACTAAGGATCGAACCCGCAGTCAAATTCTTGACCACTATAATGATGCAAATACATAAATGATTTGTCTAGGGTCTATCATTTTCCTAAGTATAGCACTTTTTATACAGATTTAAATCTGATATCAAAAACATATGTACCTACATAAATTACTTTAGACTTTATGTGAAGTTAATGTACAGTTACAATTTTTCACCAGAAACACAGGATCTTCTTGGTTCATGTCCGTTTATTTTGTTAATTTAACAACGAATCAGTTTTCTTAAATGAAGTGTTTAAAATAACCTAAACTACATTTCTATATTTCGGGAATCCCGATTGTGTATTCCCCTAAAACCTACCACACCCGTCCATAACTCTCTATCGATATCTAATATCGATGCTACTGCTAGTGGCGCGTTGCATGCAAAGCCGGAGCACTTAACTAGTGTTTGCTTTGCGAAAAGCCGCCGGAGTGCCTCGCTGTTTGCGAACAGACATGTATTTGTAAATATTGCCATCGAGTGTTCAAAATGGAATACTCGTAATATGCTGCTAGAGTTGGGTTTACAGTAGTGGAGTTAACGATTATGTAGTATTAACTGGCATAATATTATGTTTAATGTTCTTTAATATTGAGGGAAGGAGAGGGTCTCTTCACAGTCCTCTAATGGTCTTAGTTGCGTTGCCAACCTTTAACCCCCAATCAGGTTTATCTTTTTCTGAAGGATCTGAAAAATACTGTCGAGTGGTTCAGATGTCTAGCCGTCACCGTTAAACACAATTGATTACTTGCATTGACTTAATATCTTAGTTCAGCATCCAGCGACTATAGACCATGCTAAGATGGTGACGTAGGTACACACTAACTAGGCTGAAATTACGCGACCGAAGTTCGGCAGCAATGTAGTTTATACAAAATTATGTAACGTGATTTCGGTAAAGTGTGTTATCTTCCACTTAAAATACATACATTGCAGGCGAAGTCACGCCGAAATTCAGTCGCGATTTCTCAGCCTAATGTGTTTCTGTACTGCGATTTAAAAAAGCACCTTATTTATGCTATTCTACAGCCGCGAGCAAAAGTATTAGGCACCCCTATTAAAACACTGGAACAGCAAACTTATGTAGTGATAGGCTTTTAATGGATATGCTTTTGTTTGAGGGGTATCATTCAAGTTGAAAAAACATCAAAAACATTTTTTATGACATGCAGTTGTTCAATTATTAATTATTTCTCGAAATACGTTATTTTTCAAAATCTTTATTGTAGTGCGTTAATTTTTTTTTAATAAAATACACATGCTGTATGCAAGTGTTTTTAGCTGATTTTTGGAGAATAACATTTTTACCGTGTGTTATGCCAAAAAAAAACGAAACTTAGTGCCGAACAGCGCCTAAGATTTTTTTTTTGTCTGAACAAGGCATGTCACTAGTGACTATAGACCAAGAAGTGAAATGTTCTCGCTGCGCAGTTCAATATTCAATAAATCAGCTAAGAGAGACCCGATCTCATGAAAACAGGCCAAAACAGGCAGAAAAAGAGTTGCAACTGATCGAGATAACCAGCTAATGATTAGACAGTCTTTGCGGAACCCCAAAAAAACTGCTATTGACCTCGCTGAAAATTTTCAGGAGGCAAAAGGCACACCTGAGGGTTTTTGAACGGTGAGAAGATGACTTCTTAAAAGTGGATTAAAAGGTTGCAAAGCAAAAAAGGAGCCATGGCTGTCAGAACACAACATGAAAATTCGGCTGGACTGGGCCCTGAAACATGAAGATCGGATAGTCGAAGACTGGTCCAATGTGTTGAGTTCAGACGAATTCAATTTTAATGTACGGCTATTTAGTTGAAATATCTTACATTAAAAACATAAAACCATTGAAAATTTATTTCGTGATGGAAATAACCCTGGTTCAAAAGTGAATCTGTTTTTCCCTATCAAACTGATGATAAGAACTCCCGGTGCAACCTATGTAAGACGAGGAATAGGTGAACATTACGACCAGGACTGTGTGTTACCCACTGTTAAGCACGGTGGAAGCTCCATCATGAATTTGGGTTGCATGGCAACCGATGGCGTGGGCGAAATGTTGCTGGGTGAGGGGTAAATGAAAAGTAAAAAGTACACAAGAGTCGTAGTAAGAGCTCTAGCACCATAAATAACGAAGATTTATGGCGATATGAACTGTGAAGGCGTCAAATTGCAACAGAACAACGCCACCCGTCACCAATCTGCTCACTACATGGCCTGGCTGTACCAAAACAGAGTGGACCTCTTAGGCTGGCCACCACAATCACCAGACCCCAATCCAATGGAACATATTTAGTCAAATTGAAGAAAAAGATACGTAGACACCCTATAACCAATAAAACATCAGGGCAAGCAGCGTTAAAAAAATAATAAATGAAATAAACCCTGAAGAAAATTTTAAGTTGATTTAATAAATGCCAGTAAGTGTAGTTTCTGTGATCAAATCTAGTGGTGGACTAACTAAATTTTAATAAACATGATATTTTAATAAAGCTTTTAAATAAACAAAAACATTTCATTAGCAATACCTTACACAAACACTTAAAAGTAACAGTTCAGTAGGGTGCCTAATACTTTTGCTCGCGGCTGTATGTACCTTGTTGACGTATCTTTTTTATGTATGTTTGTATATAAGCGTGTATGTATAATGCTTTTAGAACACTCAACGTCGGTCTTAGATATAAATGAGTCTGTTTGCATTACTGTTGACTATGAAGGTTATGGTTTAGTTTCTTTTTGTCCATTTTCTTATCCGAAGACATAAACGTTTATGAATCTCCGTTTATTGTTATTGTCCACACATATGTATCTTGCGTGGCATTTACACTGTAAGTACAGCTGTTAAGTTTTCATGCCGTATGGTTTATATCCTGGCGTTTCAAAGTCCTTGTTTGAAATGATGATGGAACTTCACAGTTATGTTTTTGCAATAAAACATTATGTGGAAACGGATTGGATTGTTTCTGCCCGTAGAATTATGTGGGAACATTAGGTAATTTTTGTTATAAAACGAACACGCTTGTTGATATATTTTTTGTACCTAATCCAGATTTACTTTGATTTCAATATATGTACTCGTTGGTATATTATTTGTATGAATTGTATGTACATTGTACATTAACACAAGAATACATTTGTTTGGAATAAAAATCTATTAGACGAAGGTAAACAAACTTGCAGATACAATTTATCTAAACCTAATAAAACATGTTATCTTACATTTTATTATTGCGACCTAAATATCTGTCATAAATTGTAAATAGCTCTGCAAATTGTGATATCAAATATGTGTATTGATAATACATTTGTGTCCATGTCATAATTATATAATACCATGTTAGAATATAAACGAGACTCGTCGTTCAAAGTTTAATCTTCATTCATACTACTCAACAAGCTTACTCTAAAAGAGCGAGATGTATGCTAGTCCGTTTCCCTTTCCCACTTATCATGAGAAAAAACAACAAAGTAGTAACTAACTGCATAGCAAGAAGCCCTTTGTTGAAGAAGAAAAAAAAAACAACAAGAAAAGGTTGTAAAAGGGAAGTTAATCTTTCAATAAAAGGACTCCGCCCATTTAAGGTAATCTATTAAAAATCAATTCAAATTTCACGGTTGGATGCGCACGGTACCAGGGTATCAGCAGTGGGGTGGAGGTGGCAACTGACAAGATGTCGAACCGTGTGTGACGTCACACGTGGGTGATCGTAGGTTTGGAGGAAGTCCGTCGCCGTAACCGTCTTGATTTTAAAAACAACATTCAATTGGCATTATTATTTAGTGAAATTAAGAATGTACAAATGAAGATTATTGACTATTTTGTTAATTCAATTATTACCTTTCATAGATACTAGATGTAGATAATGATTTCAAATTAATTCTTAATAAAGTGGCTATTGTTATGATGGTTTCTAAAGAAGTTTAAGTCAGTCTAACCAGTATTTTATTTCTTTGTTACAGGTAAGCATTTCTCTGGACTTGGCTGATATGATTTCAGTGAAAATACTGGTAACATTTGTACTAATTGGCTGCAAATCCGGGTTCAAATCCTTCGTAGGACAAACTTTGTCGGTGAGGTTTTATTTTCTGTTTAAAATAGTCCAAGATTTTAAGGGCTGTGTTCTACATAATGCCTTTATATTCCATTATAATTTCTCAGGGAGCAAGATAAGCCGTTATTTGTGCGTGTAGTCTCTCAACGAAAGTGTAAGATTGCTATCCTGTCCGAGCTATGAGAGTGAGAGAATAGGGAATGCACCTGTGTTTGCAGACTAGAATAATATCGTACTTTTGTTAATCATAACCATTAACTACATAACCGAATCTTTGCTGGGAGAATATTATTTACATTTACATAATCTCTGAAGCTTCCATCCGTATATAATTTAATGAGTACCCCTTTTTATCCCGTAATTTAAAAGCTTTATATTTCACTTAACCTTTCCATGTTTAGTCATGTTATCCTAATTCTTCGTAGGCGTTTCATGTGGGTAGACGATGAAATCATACGTTTACTCTGTTAAATTTATCCCTGTTCAAACATGTTCTAGGACATTTACGAGTATATTTGGAGTGACATTTCGATATTACACATATGTGAAGCAGTAAATAAAAATCATATATGAAAATATTTATATATTTGATACCAAAATAACTAAAATATTGCCTTTCACTCTCTGTTAATAACAAGGATTGCGAACACACTGGGCTGAAATTACGCGACAGAATTTCGGCGGCAAAGCATTTTCTTAACAAAAATACTTATTGTATATCATCTCACATTATAAGCATGCCATATTATGAACAAGACGGAACACAGCGTATATTCGGTCGCGTTTTTTCTGCATAGTGTGTTCCTACACTTAAAACTAAATCGGGGCCTCCACGTGACAATCCATATTGGGGGTGACCCACGAATGGGTCTAAATGATTAACCTGGCATAACGAAGCCTTTGGTTACCACGTAACTAGAATAATAAGAGATGTTAATTAATATGCCAATGAAGGCGGTAAACAGGCTCTAATTACGGAGGGACAGACAGATAATGCGACCGCTGAGTCGATTAGAGTCAGATATTGCTTAATTTCGAGTCCCAGGTTATGACAGGCCAGGATTATTAGCGTAGGTTCCATTAGCATAATGTTTGCTTAATTTGATAGAGTTTGGGTTGTACGCATCCACGTTTTGGAGTGTGCGTCAGAATCGCCGGTCACTGTTCATATTTAACTTTGATGAAGATTTAGGAAATTGCTACCTATTTGCTACTATTTGCTACCTAACGTCAAATATTTGCTACCTGCATATTTATCAAAATAAATCACTTTTAAAGGTGACCGGCCATTCTGACGTCAGCTTGGCCGGTCACTCATCCATATGTACAAACTTCTGAAAAAATATCGAAATGTTTTTTCACTATTAATTACTACCTAATTGCTACCTGAAAACCTAGCAGTTTGGATTTCGTAGCTTGTAAGGATGAATAGTTATGAACAAAGACAGTTTATGAATGCTTAAACACCTACTAAATCAAAATAGCAAATAATGCATTGATTAATTTTCATTAATATTACATGTAGGCGCTAAATGACAAGGGTTTTAAAAACATTTTTTTTTTAAATACAGGGTTTTGTCATTTTACCAATGTTGCAAAAGCTAAGTGTTTCTGTAGATTTTAATTTATTTATTTTATAATAATGTAGAAACCTGTTGTGAATGAGAAGTGAATAATGTTAATTAATCCTAGGATAGGTAAATACAAATAAAGGTTATCAGTTAAATCTTTATTATTTACTTACAAAGAAGTTTTCTTAATATAAATGCCACAATGTGATGATACATTTTTATTACACTTTTTAATTTTTGTGAGCATATCATCATAGCACTGCCAGACGTTCCCGCGTTTGGAGTGTGCCTTGTAGTGGCCCATTTTACCAACTACAGGCGAAACAAATTCTATTCTTCTTCATCTGACGTTCCAAAACCAATTATATCACGTAAAGTTACTTTAAATGATTTCACGCCATTACAAGTAGAATGACGACACTTCAAAATTTCATCATTATTTATCATTAGACTTGCAGCTTCTTGTAAATCAGATATACACGTTTGTCATGTACTTTTCTATTTGAATTATTTATAGGACAATCTGAATTGGTACAATATGATTTTTCATCTGCGGTCAATCTTATGGCTACGGAACCCTTTCATGGGCGTGTCCGGCACGCTCTTGGCCGGTTTTTCATTATTACCGCGCTGGAAGGCGGTGGCGTTAACAGAATGCTTAAGTATATTTTGATATAATTATATCGCGGCCACTGAGCGCTAATCCATGACCAACCTGAATTGGCGGCGCGCGGTCGCGGCCAACTAGATTCGCATTTCATGTCATTGTAAGTATTATTTAAAGTTAAAGTGTTTTTAAAACCCGTGTCATTTAGCGCCTACATGTAATATTAATGCAAATTAATCAACGCATTATTTGCTCTTTTGATTTAGTAGGTGTTTAAGCATTCATAAACTATCTTTGTTCATAACTATTCATCCTTACAAGCTACGAAATCCAGACTGCTAGGTTTTCAGGTAGCAATTAGGTAGCAATTAATAGTGAAAAAACATTTCGATATTTTTTCAGAAGTTTGTACATATGGATGAGTGACCGGCCAAGCTGACGTCAGAATGGCCGGTCACCTTTAAAAGTGATTTATTTTGATAAATATGCAGGTAGCAAATATTTGACGTTAGGTAGCAAATAGTAGCAAATAGGTAGCAATTTCCTAAATCTTCATCAAAGTTAAATATGAACAGTGACCGGCGATTCTGACGCACACGTTTTGGATTATAAACCATAGGGTTTATTTTTTCAAGTTAAAGAATGTTAAATGGATAAGTTCGTTTTTCTATAATGAAATAGCTCCGACCAGATTTTCGAAGAGTTATTTACAAGCATGCCAGTAGTTTACTATAACATAAGATGTAACTTATCATCCTAGTTTTTGTCTAGAGTCCGCTTTCCTACACTTTCAAGGTATATAACATTAGATAAAGCATGTTAGCGATAAATCTTCATCGAAATTTTTAAGTGAATCTACTGATTTCTTTTTTTTTAAATCATGCTCTATTTGTCGTTTTTATACAAAATGTACATTAATATCATGAATCATATTTGCTTATATTATTAACATCTAAAGTTAATAATATTATAATCGGCAATCTCACTAGCGTTTGGTTAAAGAACGGTTAAAGAAACTTGACGGAAATTACATAGTTTAGGATAAAAAAGAGCAACCTTTATTTTAAAAGTAAAATGTAATTCGTGACTTTGGTTACTGGATTTTCCGTTCGAGAATTTTTAATTTCCTTTGCGGACGATACGACGCGGATGGTTTTATACGAAATTGCTTTCAATCTTCCATCAGACAGGTAAGATCGCCTTCATAGAGTGCAACGTTTACTTGAAGAATATTTACTTAACACGAGGTCACCATCGCTGAAAACTTTCGATATTAATCTA
The DNA here is from genome assembly GCA_958496325.1 of Nomophila noctuella. Lineage (NCBI taxonomy): Eukaryota > Metazoa > Arthropoda > Insecta > Lepidoptera > Crambidae > Nomophila > Nomophila noctuella. The sequence continues at coordinate 12,817,093 of OY292500.1, read as the reverse complement.
GAGTTTTGTAATAAAGCTGTAGAGTTTCTTTGTTTGATTGTTTGAACGGTCTAATCTCAGAAGCTATTCATTCGAGTTTTTTAAAAATATTCTTGTTTGATTGTACATTTGTCGAGGAAGGCTTACAGGCTGTACAATAACACTATGAGTGAGGAAACCGAAATCTACGGGGACGAAGTTGCGGGCGGCCGCTAGTTAAAGAATAGAGATGAGAGTGGGATTGTTAACTGGACATACTCTACTCAAACTAAAAACAGATTAAATACATTCAAGTTGCCAGTATATAATAAGATTACGGACGGACTTAAGCCTACGCTTTGTTTAGTCGCACAATGCCCTAATTCGTTAAATACCTAACGTGTCTCAAGAGGACTAATTCTCAAAAAGGCTAATTCACAAAATGTTTAATTCTCAAAAAGACCTAATCTTAAGGATTAATTAGAAAACGCAAGAGGAAACTTACGATTAACGGCTAGGCTTAAAAGGACGAATTTTCAAAACGCTTAACATTTTTGTTAGTACATCAGTACGACAACCAAACTGGCAATCTTTTGTTTTACATGACGCATGTTTCATCTGCGATAAGAAGCACCCGTCGCTTCCAATTTTAGTGCCAATTTCAAACCGGGTCGAAGTATGATGAGGGCATCAGACGATTTAAATATTTTAAATTTTCCGTATAACCTGGATTCCTTCAAGAGAAGCGTAAAGAAGTACCTCGCGGGCCGGTATGCCAGCTGATTGGGTACTTTGGTACCGCATCCGCTGTCATGGCAATTAGGGCTCCTCTTTTGCTTACCGCAGAGCAAAGCCAATATACCGAGCTAAAATTAAATAAAAAAAGCGCCCGTCGCTTCAATTTTTAATGCCAATTTCAAAGCGGGTCAAAGTATGGTAAGGGCACATCTTACTATTTAAATCTATGCCTCTAACACAAACAAGCGAGGCAGGAGCCGGGTTCGGCGACGGCGCGGCGGCCGTGACGTCATAGCTCCAGCGAACAACGGCGGGGACCTTACTTGTTGTTATGAAGGCTTGTTGTCGATTTGAAGGTATTTATAAAGTTCCAGCTTCGAGTCTTTTCCAGGCCACACACTTGTCACACATGTACACAGTGAAATAGCACTTCGTAACTGTTGTTGTGCTATGTTTCTGCTGGTGGGTAAGGTCGCCAGAGCTCAGTTGGGGACTCAGACATTGCATCTGTGGCCCTTGTGCGGTTATTGATGTCAATGGGCAGCAGTAATCACTTACCATCACGTGACACTCCTGTTTGTTTGCCTCCCTATAACATAAATAAAGTTTCTGTCAAATGCTATTTGATAAATAGTATTTAATAATGACGCAAAGGGCTGTTGTTCGTGATGAAGGACAGAGAGTATTCGTGAAAGAATCCGATGAATAAGAAAATTGTCCTTTCAAGAGTTAATTGATCAATCATGATTTAATAATGAATCGAATTTACACTGTTTTATAATAAAACTCGTAACTAAAATAATGTAATTGCTAGACATAATTATAACGTGCAATTTGATAAACGTGCAAAATATAAAATACTTTAATATTTGCATGTTTTAACTACTATAACAAGCGTAATTTTAAGTTTAAGTCTCCTAATATTATAATATGCTTACGAAAAGCGAGTCTAACATAATGAAGTTTCCCTAGACCTTCTCAAGTGTCCAATGCTCCCTTAATTGTCCCAACTGGGATTCGAACTTGATACTACATTTACAAGTTTGTGCCGGGCGACAAACAAGGCTGGCGCCGCGACGGCGGGGCGTCCTGTGACGTCACAGGGGATGGAGCTGCCTTTACTATTAATTGGTTTAAAGTTTACTGATATTACAACGAGAAAACGATAGTTATCACATTTTCAACAGGTAGGTTTCTGCCCAATATATGTTTTTTTTTCAGCCTATTATTGTCCCACTGCAGGGCAAAGGCCGCTATCATTTGAATTTATGTTTTCGTTACAAAGATGGATTTTGGTTTTAACATCTGGGTGATCACAAACCCGCGCTGTTTTCGGAAAAATGTGTCGATGTTTCCGACGCGGGAATTGAACCCAGGACCTCGAGACCACGGCCCGGTACTAAATCACTAACCATCGAGGCGTTACTGTTTGTAAATTGGAAAGTGTGACCAAGAATATACGGTCAAGCCAAAATAGCCAAAGCCATATAGTCGTTTATGCGATAATTTGCGCGTCGTTATATGCCTAAAATAAAACAGCAAGAATCTGTATTTAGATAGTAAAAAAAAACATAATAGGCAAAGTCCGGGTACACCATTCTTTAATCCTCTCTTTTCTAAAATTAAAGCCCTTTTCTGACTCTTGTGTGAAAAAAGTGTGTTATATAAACACACAAGTAACTCGTATGTCTGTGAACGAGGCACCGGCTCTCTCAAGTCCGTTGCCTTGGCAACCCATAGCCTTCCAACAGCTATCGGATCGCCTTCATCCGATCACAGTGAATTACGTATAATACGGAAAGGGACAAGAAATACGATATAATGGCGAATTCAATTTACGTCATACCTATGCAGTGTTAATTCTGAGGATAATTCCGGAATATGGACGTTATGGTATGAAGGATCATACATGTAAACACAAGTATAATATTAATAATGCTTTCATAGCTCAGGTTTGGTTTAAAGGGAAATCACCCATTCCCTAAAATATAGAAGTACTTCTACCGATAGGGTGATCTAGCTCGGGACCGAGGTCCTTACTACACTGAAGTCGCGGCGGAGACTGCTAGCGCGATGATAGAAATATCTTTGTGGCGATGTAGATTGGTGTCGCCACAGGTTACCTTTGTCTGTCAACCTCATCTGTCAACCTTGTCTGTCTAAGGGAAGAAATGGGGCAGTACTAACTGCTTCGAGTTGAGGCGTAATAGAAACCCTAAGGCATGAATTGTAAATTATATCGCAGTCCATTCCGCTTGCTAGCCATAGGCTTCTCCAAAGGCTCTCCACTCTGCTCTTATGTAGATTGAATTCGGCTCAAGACTGAATGAGTTAACATTATTCTTTCTAATTAATCGTCCTACTCTTATGTACTTAAATTAAATTCGACTCAAGATTGAGTGAATTTACAAATATTTTTTTTCTAATTAGTCGTCCTGCGTTGCACTGAGTAGGTACTCGTACGTTTACTACTTCACGTATGTGTCGTAGTTGTCTCGTTTTCTCTCTTCGGCCCATACAAAATACAAAGTACATCAAAAGCATCAGCCTAATACAAACAAATAAATTTAAATTGCTACCTCAAAATCCCCATCCGACCGAGGCGCGGTTATGGCGAGCACAAAGTGAGCATTCCTCGGATTGCTTCTCACCGATTGCGCGGGAATAATTTACTAATGAAAAAGTTGCGACGGATGAGCTCTGTTGTTCCATGCTCCCCTGGTACTTTGGAGATTTGTAAAATATGTTTTTAATGGCTTTTATTTGCCATCGTCATCATATCGCCATATTATTATCTGGATGTTTTTATACTCGGAATGATATAGGTATCTGTTATTGAGTGCAATCTAAAATTCCATTCAGACTATATTATATCCCCTACTAATATTATAAATGCGAAAGTAACTTTGTGTGTCAGTCTGTCTGTCTGTTACGCTTTCCCGATTAAACCTCTCCACCGATTTTGATGAAATTTGGCACAATTTTTAGACCCTGATCTGAAATCTTCGCAGACGAAATCGCGGGCGGCCGCTAGTTCAGCATAAATCATATGTAATTAAATCATGAGTATATGGCACGTGAATTCAATACAAGTACATAATTATATTCCATGTAATCCGTGCTGTTTGAGGATTACTGCACTAAAATTATCGAACAATACTCCATGTTATGTAAATTATTCTGAATACATATGTATGTATTAATATTTACTCTGTATATGTGTTTATATGAACTGTTTAAATATACAGCTATCACAGCTATAGCGGTATTCTTTACATTATAAATTCTAAACCTTCAAAGGTCAGAGGTTAATGATGAAAAGTCCCTAAACTCTTATCGTCAGATGGCCACGTATTTATCAGACAACAGGCGCAGTAAAAAAATATACAGCTAAACTTTTTAAAAGGTGCTCGTAATATTATATTAGCGCAGGCTCATTCCGATACCGCACTTAGATGTTATTAGCCGATTATGGTTCAATATTTCGTAAATCACGGGTTTAAACGATCGTTTTCCCGATATCGGAGGGCCGTCAATCTCTTATTGAGTGCGGCTCGGCTCCGAAGCGAGCTCGGTCGCTAATTATCGCCATTCCTGATTTATTGCCAGCTGAGCGCTTTCACGCTTATTAAATTGCAATAGAATTGTAAGAATCATTCATGTATAGAAACGGATTTTCACTTCTGCGATAATAACTTGCTTGAGAAGAAGTTATAAGATCGGTCTTTGAGTTTCTTGTGGAGATGGGAATTAGATTGTGAGAATTGATTTGTGTACTTGCTTTTCGAACTTGTTTGTTTTATGAGTTTGTAAGATCCGGTGTTTTGCCGCGTAATTGTTGTACTTAATTTAATGAAATATTCCGTCCTCTCAGATCATTATGCAAAATAAAACGAATCTTGTTAACTAGACATATAATATGTATGACATGAATGAAACTCACGAAAATATCGTCATTCTATTATTTCATATGCCTGAAATAGTTCATCGTATTCGTAAATCTATCCAACGTTTTCTTATCGATGTCCATTGTAGAGAATTAGAATTATTGTAACCAAAAAATAATATATTTTCTAAGTTGTTTTTCGAAATTAAAGGACTGCCTTCTATTATACCTTTCAATTATTATTTTCGTCTGATAAAACTACCTTTGTTATTGCTAAGCTCGAAAAGTTATTTCTTTTCGATTGCGTAAGAATAATTTTCTAATGAAATAGTTCCAAAAAAGGTAGGTATCTAGATTATTCGTCCGATTTTGCTCTTCGTGCATTGTTCAGTTATAAAGGCTTTTGTTAGAGAAAGATTTATCTTCTTTAGTTTAATTACTAAAGTAATTAACTAGTTTGAATGGTTATTTCTAACAAGTAGATGGTGAGTCTGATAAAATAATGCGATAATGAAGAATACGACGATACGACCTTTGGCGAAACGTTTATAATTTGTGCGTACTATAAATTATCTGAAAAATTTATAGTAGTCTGTCATATTTAAAAATGGTTTCATATTGAGATATGGCTAGTGATTCCTCTGAATATTTAATTAATTCTTACGGTAAATGTTCAATTTCTATGCTGTAAGTTTCGATGTTGTAAAGTCTAATAAAATACAGATGGCTCGGGTCATCACAACAGTTTAGTTACATTTTGTCATAAATACTTAATGGCTAGGGTGGGTCGCTTTTGTATGGAAAAAAATAAAGTTGTCCAATAAGTTTTGTAATAGCAAAAAAACGTGACCCACAAACATTAATGGAAAAATAACAAAAAAAAAAATTTCTAGGTTAACCCCTTCTACCCGCGCATTGAGTTTGAAAAACTGAAATTTTTGATACTTTTGTGATTTATTTGAAAATTAATTTCTCGTGACCTATAGGAAAAACAACTAAGTAAACCAATAAAATAAAGTGCTTTTGGACTAATTTTTATTATTAAGAAAGAAAAATCAACAAATAATACGACAAAATAATAATAAAACATGTTCAAATCACGATAATTTTTTTTTACTTTCGAACTTAGGCATAAGTTTTCGTGATCTAATTTTATTTTTAATTAAAGCTTCTATTGCTTTTTTATGGCAAAGCTGCATAGATGCCTCGGTCACTGTTTTAACAGCTCGCTCCACAGCTTGAGTATGACATGGTAGCCGCAGGAAAAGGACTTCATCATCACCACCTGACTCAACGAGGGAATGAAGAGTCTCATCCGGGACATTGGTCAGTATAGGTGGTTGCGAGTAAGATTGCTGCCAATCTATCAAATCGATGTATGTCGAAGCGTTTAAATTTATCTTTGGCACTTCAAAAACTCGAAGCTGACGGGGTTCTGATGGTTTCCTCGCCTTTAAAATGCGTCTAGCGGCAAGTTCTCTTACATGTTTTTGTTCATCAGATAACATAGACAGGAGCAAGTTCTCTGGGTGCGCAAAAAAAGCATTTCGCCTTAGTACAGGATCAACAACACTCTGCAATTCTTGCGAAAGATATCTAGAATAATAAACCAACTTCCAAAAGTGCCTTGCTCCATCTTTACACGTCGGATTTAATTTGATTTCAAACCAAATAGGAGAATATACTTTCACTACAAAAACAGCTAGTTGTTTCAGTTCGTTTGTTGGTATCTCAGTAGCCACATATAAGCGCAAAATCCTGTTAGCCTTTGTTAGCCACCTGGCATGTGACATTTTTCCCGGAGAGCGATTAGACAAATCGGGAGAGCACTTACCACTTATGACGGCAGATGTGATATCATAAAGGTAACGTTGATCAGAACCGAGGTCTTCCACATTTGAAATGTCTGGTAACATGCCTTCTATCCTTTTAAACACGATAACAGGTCCCTTCTCACAATCATCTAATAACTTTCCGATAGCACCTGAATAAGTATTAGGTCCTGTTGTGGTGCCATCACAACAGGACCTAATACTTATTCCATCCATCATATGATCCATTGAAGTGGTCGTTGTAAACGCTTTTCTAAAAGCCGTATGACTCCGCCGTATTTGCCCGTATTGGTTATCGTCCCATCACAATCTATGGCAAGAGTATCCTCTAGAGACATATTCAATTGACCTGTTACTGTTTGAAAGATAGCTGACTCTTTTGCAGTTCCATGGCTTGGAACGGCATACCCGACATAAACCGATCCTGGTTCTTTAATTATTGTTATGTGTTCTTCCACGGATGTCAAGCGGCATTTTTTGCCCTCTTTCATAACAATTTTCAGGGTTTTATCTTTTCGTCCATAAAAAAATAAGGCAGGTATAGTGTCTAAATGGCCTTGAGATAATGTTTCTTTTCGTAATTTTTGTCTCGCTCGCCGCAATTTTGACTTATCGATTACTTCGTTATTAATTTTCGCATCTTGCAAAACAGCAGAAGCGACAGCAGCGGCTGCTCTGTCGGATATCCCGTATAGTTGACAAATTCTTCAGAGATGCTATTGTACGTTTTTTTGATAGTGGTTTTAATGGACTTGAGGGCACAGATTGTTTTTCATCGCTACTTTCAGACGTTATTAAGGTCCTGGTGGTCCTTCTCACGAAAATCCTAATACCTTACGATTTACCTTACGATTACGGATGATTCCTCTAATAGTTTAGGCTGATTATTGTTTATATTACGTTTATCTCTGAATATAAGAATGTACTATCATTATAAACCATGTAGTTCATAAAATAAACTTTGATAAAATAAATCCGATTTTAACATTTTTTCCGAATTTTTAAACGTCATGCGCGGGTAATTAATATTAATAAATATTAAGAATAAATATACAACTTTTTAAGTCTTTACCCAGGTCATCTTTTGCGCACTATTACAAATCGAAATTCGGAAAAAATATTTTTCGACCCACCCTATTAATGGCCTCTACAACTCAGTTACTGTTTGATTTAAGCTAAAGCGCCCGAGTAAGTGCCGCTTCCAAAGTTGCGTAAGTACTCTTATTACAATGGGACAAGTTCTATTTTTGTGTAGTCCTGCTTCGAGTTTGAACAAAAAGCCGACACAAGTGCTCCAAACAACTTTTATCTTTTCTTGCTTCGCTTGTTTCCTTCATTACTGTTCCTTTATCGAGTTTATTAAGTAGTGCTGCAGGGTAATAAATAAAGAGCGTTTGTTCACTCTAGTTTTTTATACGTCGATGGTAAAAGAAAGAACGTGTTATAGATTTCTGAACATATACAATGGAATGGTTTGACTTTAACTATAGAGGTCGCAAGTTGAATCTCCGCAAATCCAAAAATGTATGTGCAGTATCAGAAACTTACATAAGATACGAATTAAAAAAATATTTTTGTGTTGGTTAGTCCATTAGACGAAGGCTTTAAGCTTTAATATAAAACTACTAGCTACCCGCCCCGACTTCGCACGGGTGCAACTAAGTTAATTAGTGTTACTCAACTATATTATGCATGTATTATACATAAAAACCTTCCTCTTGAATCACTCTATCTATTAAAAAAAACCACATCAAAATCCGTTGCGTAGTTTCAAAGATTTAAGCATACAAAGGGACATAGGGACAGAAAAAGCGACTTTGTTTTATACTGTGTAGTGATGTATGTGTGTGCGGAAACCGAAATCCTTGCAGACGGAGTCTTGGGCGGCCGCTAGTCTAAGGATGACACATATATAGAGTATATAATACTCGTAACTTACTGAATTAGGATCACAAGTGGGTTGGCTCGGGTCGTTAGCCGCAGCATTCCGTGTGGTGTGAATGCATTTTAGCACTAATGCACAAACGGCGTCGGTGCGACGATGCAACCTACGAGCCCCTGATCACTCATTCCGGAGCATCAATTATGCACTGACTGCAGTGGTGATGCATTTCGAATATTCGTGCGATTGCTGCATCAAAACGGAACGTCATTTAAACGTTATAATTTTAATACAGTGAGCGTCAGATAGATAGGAACACTCAGGGTACTAAAATAAATAGACGCAACCAAATAGTCAATAATACCGGGTACAAACAAATTTTCCGTATTATTGACAACATTATATTTGTTCAAAAAGTTAACACATTCAAAATGTCATAAAATTCGTTTCAGTCAAAACACCATAATAAATATCGAAACTTTGTTTGTACCGTTATTATTGACTCTTTAGTTGCGTCTATTTATTTGAGAAGCCTGAGTGCCACCATCTGTCAATTGGCCGATAGAAACAAAATCAAATTCTTATCATAAAAGTCATCTATAGGAGCAGTGAACTCTTCTGAATTTTAGACGTCTATTGACTGTGATTTAAGCTTATTTTCTGGTTTCCCGGACACAGTCCCCTAAGAATTTTAAACTGAAAGTATACAACTATAAACTTATCAAAAATCTTAACCAATACATAAAACGATACAAATAACAATATTATAAGCAAGGTTCGACCAGCGAGGGCATTTTTTAGTTCTATTTAAGCTATAACCCCGGAGGGACTCCCACAGTAATTTATAGGCTTAGGCTCTACTCTCCCGCTATAACTCATACTTGACGGACTCTGTCGATTGGCTCAGAGTATTAGTATAGGAACACACTAGCCCGAGAAAACGCGATGTCGGCACGAATATCCTGCAATGGATTTTAAATGGATTATGATACACCATGCCGAAATTACGTTGCGTAATTCTGTATAGAAAATGAACTTAGGCCGAACTTCGGTCGTAATTTTTCCTCTGAGTTTGTTTATACATTTAAAATTGTTTTGATGTATCAAGTGAACGTTTTGTTGTTAAAGATTTGAAGATGGTATTTATATATGTTGGAACTTTGCAGTATTAAGAAGTGTCTAAAATTAATATTTGTTTAACACTGTCAATTATGTACTTGTTCTTTTATAAGTAACGTGAATGTCTTCAGTAAGAATCAAACAAAGTGGTCATTTAATGACCACTTGACTATGACTACCTATATCTGCCTATTTTTATTTCTACCTAAATTTTAGTTAATGTAAGTAAATACACAAAGTAATTATCCATCTACAAATGCCCTTGAGGTAGGTCAGTTTAACCTTACGAAAAGATATTACTAAGAAAAAAGCATCTTTTTAAAAGTATTTTTTATATTTAACCGACCATAGACCGAAGATATTTGAGCGGTCTATTTGCTGAATATCTTTTGATTACATATTTCTCGTGGAATCACAGTAACTTTTCAAAGTATTTTCGATATTAATATCAAAGAAAACTTTTCGGTACGAAATGGAAAGGTTTTCACAGAAAAAAATAACTATTGATCAGACTTGCTAAGTGTATGTCTAGACGAGAGATTTGCATATTTTATTTCAAATTCGGTAATTCAACATATTTAAATGTATTTTTTAATTTAAAATAAAGTTTAAACTTGTGAAATTGTTAATAATGTTGTGCGCAATTCAGGACTCAAAAGTGGCTTGCTATTACCATGTTGGCAATGGAACCTCGCCATAAATAATAAGAAATTGAAAAGGTAATTAACTCTTACAGCTTTTTAATAAATTATAAAAATAGGCCAAAGTTACTTGAAATGTTTGACAAGTTTAGTTGAATAAGAGCTGGCATCGGAATATTTAGTTTCATTGCCAATTTCCTTCCCTTGTTAAGTTTGTCAATTAATTTAATCGAAATACATGTATATGTAGTTTATTATTAAACTAGCGGCCCGCCCCGGCTTCGCCCGTGGTACTTGTCCACTATTTAATGGATGATAATATACATAAAAACCTTCCTCATGAGTTACTCTATCTATTAAAAAAAACCGCATCAAAATCCGTTGCGTAGTTTTAAAGATTTAAGCGTTCATAGGGACATACAACAGACAACATGACAGAAAAAGCGACTTTGTTTTATACTATGTAGTGATTATCTAAGTCAACAACCAAATAAATTATAATACTTACAATGTACGATAAACTAGTAATTTATTGAATAGAAGACATTGATTTATTAGATACGAACGTACATACAGGATTATCATTTTTATTGGATCCAATGAATTTTCGACGAGCTCTTCAGAAACGTATTGAGTGATGCGAAATTGTCGATAGAACATGTTATCGACGTTGTCGGTTCTTTGGATGTTTGTTTTATTAGGTGGACTAAACTCACACGCCACCGCTGTATTGGAATAATTTACTTGATTAATGTATCTCCTTTTAGTTATTAGATAACAAAAGTCATTTCGCTAATCAGTCCGCTTAACTGCGTAATAGTTAGTAGCCCACTAAAAGTGTTGTTCCCAAGAGCAATAATAAATTAGGTGTTTGTTTGATTTAATAGGGAGAACAAACGGGCAAGCGTTTCGCCTGATGAGAAGCGATCATCGCCGCCCATGGACCACCGCGACACCAGAAGTTGCAAACAAAATACTTGAATTTTTCGTATTAACATCAAAATTATCGATATCGTCACATCACTAAACCGCGGCCCGCGTCTAGTCTCAAAGGATTGAGCGACTTTGATCATGCATGGTAATTCACCGTTATATTAAGTTCCGAGAGGTCCTTTTGATAAAGACTGAGTTTTTATTCCTTTCATGTTTTTCGGCCGATCCGATCTGCGTATAGAAGCGATTTGTGTGTCTTTTATCTAGTTTTGTTACAGATAATCTTTATTGATTTATCCATTGCCAAGCATAGCATTTGAATTGTGATTTCAAACAATAACATTTATATTATATTACTATTACAAGTGTAGTGCGCGCTTGGAATATTAGGCACTCCCTTATTTCTTCTCGAGATGGTCAAAAGAAGCGTCTAAAGGACATTCCGGGTGATGAATTATATGTCAAAAAGGGCTAACTGTAGTTTTTTTAGGCACTACTTCTCGCCAAGCCGTTCAAATAATTTTAGTGCAAAACATGTTGCAAAATAAACGTTATGACTTAGTCTTTTGACTTTGGGGCGGCAGCGTTCTCTGTGTTACTACAGTTATTGCGATTTTGAAAATACACCGTATCTACGGGAGGCCTTAACTAGCAGTTGACATGAGATTTATTATGTTGATAGTTTTAAGTTAAGAGCGTAAAATTATGTATTATCCGACTACAAAAAAAACTATAAAATAAAAAACAAGCGTACAATTCAGTACTTTTTCTTTTATTCCCATGTTTTCCAGCAATCTGATACGGCCTGCCAGATTTGGCGCGGGACCAACGAATTCTCGTCCCGACAGTCAAGTTTAAACACGAATTTGTTTAAATGTAGCTTGAATTCTGCGAATGACGTCAGAGCTCAATTTGCCTAAATAAAGCGAAGAGAACGTGGGTGCCGCAGGATATATCTTGGAGTACTAATGTGGGCGACTTATCTCCGTAAGTTATCTTGTTTTTTTGTGTTGTAGGTAAATTGGTAATTTGTGTTACGCACTGAGACGAATTATTACTCGTCCGTGAACGCAATAGAAAAAATTGGCCAAGTGCGAGTCGGACTCCCGCACTGAGGGTTCCGTACAAATTCTATTTTTGACGTATTAAAAAAACTACTGAATAGATTTCGTTCGAACCAATTTTCGTTGGTAGTTTTTATGGTTATATACATTATATATTTATTTCAGATTTATCAACCTCTTACTTTAGAAGTTAGAGGGGGGGGGACACACTTTTTTCCACTTTGGAAGAGTCTGTCACGCAAAGTATTCACTTAAGAAAAAAATTAGCTTAGAAACCTCAATATAATTTTTAAAGACCTATCCATAGATACCCCACACTCATATGTTTAATGAAAAAAAATATTTTCAGTTTTAGTTCTAACTATGGGGACCCCCCATTTTTTTATATTTTTTTTCTATTTTCGTGTGAAAACCTTGTTGCGGTTCACAGAATACATCTACTCACCAAGTTTCAATAGTATAGTACTTATAGTTTCGGAAAAAAGTGGCTGTGACAGACTGGCGGACAGACAGACAGACAGACAGACAGACAGACATGACGAATCTATAAGGGTTCCGTTTTTTTGCCATTTTGGCTACGGAACCCTAAAAAGTGCTCTTAAAATAGTTTTATTGATATTTTATACGTATTTGTCACCTTCCTAGAAAGACAGCCTACTATTACAGGCCCGTCAATCTTATAGTCAATTAGTCCATTAGAGCTAAGATGATGTAACTAATGTGACGGGAGTAATCCTTTTACGAAATTAAACTTTTTTTCAATGCAGTAGGTTCCGCTAGGTGTTTATATTATGATTCTTATGGTCTTATTACTTTAGAATATGTAGTGCCAATTTCCGTTTGAAGGTAAACTGATACCGGGATCAGCTTAGCAGTTGATTCGAATTCCGCTATGAGTAAATGTTTTTGAGCTGAACATCGGCATTTATATCTACTCAAGTCATGGATAGTTTGTTTATATTATGGCTATCCATTCTGATTCATATAAGAGACTTGGAACTTATTTTGGAGCTGGACAATTTTGGCCCATGGAACGTATTTTTTATGTAATTAACAAATCATGAGCTCGTAACAAACCGTAACATAATCGTCATTAACAGATGTTGGTGAGGTTTTCACAATGTAAACCATGCTAATTGAAATTAGCATCCCGTATAATTGGTTTGACGCGGTCCCTGTAGCTACTATAGACTAATTTATACGATGGTTATACACTTATAAAGCCATTGTGACATTAGCATTTTAGATTGACCGTCGTCCACGAATGCTTTTGGCGTATTTTTTGTCTGTTTTATACTGAGGATATTAATATTCAAGTTATATATTGCTTTGTAGCAGGGAAAAGGGTGTTTTTGCGATATTAATGGTAGTAAAAAAAATTGGGAGTAGAACATTGTGATATTAATTGTGGGAGTGCTATGTTGCTGGTTTTAAGTGAATGTGAGTAATATAAATTAAATAATGTATCCATTCGATTAACTCACCAATTGCCTAGCCCTAAACTTAACTCGAAGCTTGTACTATGGACGCTAGGGAACTGATGTACATACTTAAATACTTTTATAAACATCCATGACTCTCGACAAATGCCGATGTTCATCACACAAACATTTTCCCCTAACGGGATTTGAACCCACGACCCCTGGTTTTGTAGCCAGGGTCGCTAACCACTACACTAACGGGCCCGCTAACATGAATGGATCGTCTCGTCAGAAAGCACTGTGTAGTATTGATTTGTATTGTTTATTTCTCTGTGAGTTAATGAGGTCCTAATCCTCGGTAGAAAAACGTTCTCAAGTTATTTATAGTCCATCGAGAGTACGAGGGAAGTTATTTACAGCCAGATAAGCCTCAGTTTGTCGGACACTAAGTTTCAAAAATAGATGTATGTAATGTGAGTATTGTGTAGGTGTTTGAAATTCTTGTTAATTCTAGAATAACCGTCTTGTGTTTGGCTTTGGTGAAGCCTTGCCAGATTAGCAATCTTCGGGATTAAGATCACTGAAATTATATTATCATTATTTACCTTTTCATTATGTTATTTACAATTTCTTCGCTCTGTTCATGTCTTGTTTTGCTTAAAACGCATAGTCTTATTTTTATTTTAAAACATCACTTGTATTTTAGAGTTTACAATAAGCACGAAAGCCAAGTATTGAATTAATCCAACGCCCTTACATATGCGGATAAGTTATTGGCACCAAATATGCTATGAGTCAGAGACAATAATGTACTCGTGCTGGTTAATGCAATCGCCGAAATGATCTCGACAAGCTTAACTTGACAACATATAGATATATAACATACGCTCCACTCCCTATAATCTCATATCCATATTTCTCCGGCGCTTAAGACAGATTAAGCTAAGTAATTGATACGGGCCGTGCTTAGTAAACATTGCTCCCCGCCCATTGTGAGATGGTAAGTACCAGGAAAGCAGAACCAATATGGAGGTAGGGCGTGTTCACAAGGGCAGTACACGAAATGAGGAATAAAGAATATTCTTGGGTTTGTCTCGCACTGAAACATATCCTTAAACTAAGCAAAACATGCATTACGGGTGCCAATATACGATTAAATAGGGGATTATCAAAATGGCATTAGTATTTATTGTTATCGCGAAAATCTAACCCCAGCTGTCCTTTTCAACGATTAGGTACACAAAATCAGTCGTGTATTTTTTGGTCGTTTAGGATTTGTAATTTTGTTTTACTTTAAAGTTCTTCTAAACTTTCGTTACAAGTCTTCTGCACTTAACGTGTCAGGCTTAGTACTTTTTGTCATACAAGTACATAAGTAATTCTTTGTAAACCGCGTTAATTGCGTATTACAATGCACATTAGCTCAACACTGCCAGAGCTATTTGTGGTTCTGTGTAATCCTAGTATTTATGGAGAGCTTGCGGTTTGCGATCGCTGTTTCGCATGCCAAATACGCATCGTTCTAATCCAGCAGCATCCATAATTGAGTGATTAGTCGATGTATGTCCATAGATTACCATAATTATGAAGTTAGGTGGTGTTTTAATTACAACTGTGTGTTCGGAAGAGGTGTTTAATTACTAAAAAGTGTTGCTAGTCGTACATACACACTTAGGTACATACCTTGGTAAAAGATGTAGGTAATTAGCAGTGCATTAAAGAAATATACAGGTCAAGTAAAACACGATTTAAACATGTTTTAAAAAACTGAAACTTCTAAAATCGAATATAGTATTCGAATATACTAATTTTGACTAGACTAGCGGCCGGCCGCGACTCCGTTCGCGTGGTTTTCGGTTGTCGAATACATAGTGTTATACTACAGCTTAAAGCCTTACTCGTGAAATGGACTTATTCAACACAAAAATATTTTTCAATTCGGCCCTGTTGTTCCCGGGATTAGCGCGTTCAAACAAACAAACAAACTCTTCGGCTTTATTATATTAGTATAGATGCTTAATTTTTTGTTCTTGATGCTAAGGACAAGGCGCTCAATGTAAACACGGCCTTACATCTCGGAGCTTCTTGAATTATGCACCGCGAGGACACCCGCCTGTCTCCCCGCATGTTAATTTAATTTGGCGTAGGCCCGGATATTGGCGCAATCACCTCCCGCGTACTCTGCGCGCCTGGTACCGCGGAATTATTCAAATCGTGCGTTTAGCGTTCCCGACCGGGATTAACGGGTAATTTGAGACGGTATTTATTTGGTGATGGCACTTCGAGTCCAATTTTGGGAAGTGTCAGTTGTCGGTTTTGGTCGGGATAGTGTTTTAAGGATTGGGTATGTTGTTCATTTTGGTTAATTGTATTTTTATATTGTCACCATGAAACATATCTAAAGAGGGCAAAATATTTATCAAAATATTGTTTACTTTATAACAACTGAGGTGCAATGCACTAAGCGCAAATGTCATAATCTCAACGCTGTGTCATCGGCGACAGTACAAAATTAGTGTAGTGTATTGGCTGTATAGTGTTGGTTGTCTCAGGCGCTTACGTCACGTGTCAGAATGACATTCCGTCCGGCGGGAGAACGGAGCGGGCGGGACTGTACTTCGTACGCGTGTTGTAGTGTTGGTGAGCCGTAAAATATCCAAACAACGAGGATTCTACATGTGGCGACGAGGAGAAAGGTACATTATACTACTTACTAAAAAAAAAAGGAAAAAAAAATAAAGGAAAAATCAGTGATCTCTAAAACCACGATTTTTCATGTATCTCTCAGTATACTAGTAAGATTGTGTATAAATTAAATGTTGAACGTTAAATGGTCATGTATTTCAAGAAGAAACGAAAAGAAACATTTGAAACGCGTAATTTATATGTACCGCACAAAGAAATTGATGCAGTTCGAGCGCAAATTCTAACAATAACATTCCACCGTTCGGGTAGTCCCTACAAACTTTAACGTAGGTCAATAACTTGGCATTGAGGCGTACAAAAGGAAACGATTGGAACATTCGCCTCACTGTGTTGACCTAATAGTATAGATACCGGGTCGTGGTCTGGGTTCGATTCCCGTCCCGGGTCGAGGGGAATTTGTGTCGGTTTTCGAGTGCGGCTCGGACTTCTGAGCGGCTGTACCGCTCAGAAGTTAATTATGTTGTTTATTAACACCGATTCTTTAAAGGTTTGATGGTAAATAATAAAACATCAAAATTATGAGTTGGAGTAATGGTCAAGATGTTGCCTGTTGCGCGGGAGGTCGCGGGTTTGATCCCCGCACGGGACAAACGTTTGTGTGCATGAGCGTGTCTGTTTGTCCTGGTCTGGGTGTTATATGTATCTATTTAAGTATATTTGTAATCCCACTGTTGATTTTGAAGTCTGTAACACAAGTGCTTAAGCTACTTAACACAGGGTTAGATCAATGTATGTGATGTTGTGATATATTTATGTGATGTTGTGATATATTTATGAGTATAGTTACTGACTTGATAAATGTTAAACAATAATTTTAACATTAAATTTTAACAGTATTTTGCTATTTAAAAATGAAGCCAATGTAGTAAGGCAAAGTACATACTTTGTGCAAAGGCTGTTTTGACAAACGTTGTTTAGTTAAATGTATCAGTTGTGAATTTAGAATTATTTTAAACTGGATTATCAAAATAATAATTTATGTTGGGCTATAAAGGAAGCCCATGAACAGAAAATGCACGTCAGTAAGATGAAGATGCTTAGATGGGCTGCAGGTGTAACTCGACTTGATAAAGTGCGAAACGAGCACATTAGAGTAAGTTTTAAGGTTGCGCCTATTGCAGAAAACTTACTGAAAGCCGCCTGCGATGGTTCGGTCATATCATGAGACGCCCTGAAGACCATGTAGTAAAACAGACTCTAGCACTCGAATGAAGAAGAAGAAGAGATGTTTAAGAAATTAACTTTTCTATTTTCCTTCTTTGGGCCGTTTACTACAAAAGTTATGTGTGTATATTTGAAATACCTGGCGACAGTAATCACGTTATTTAACTGGATTATGCTAGATGCTGGGCATGAAATACCTATTTCGTATTAGAAAATATACGATAACGTTTAAATTAAAAATATTTATTTGTATTTTAGTTTTGTTGCAGTATTAACAATTATAATCCAATGACGTCGCTGGAAACGAAACGGCCGCTTGTGCATGAAGGTGCAGGTTCGATTCCCATACCGCACTCAAACTCAAACTCAAAATATACTTTATTCAAATAGGCCTCAGAAAAGCACTTATGAATCGTCAATATTATAAAAACAACACATTGAATCTACCACCGACTTCGGAATGCAGTCATCTACCGAGAAGAAGCGGCAAGAAACTCGATAGTTGCTCTTTTCAATCGCCAAGTTTTGTTACAATATTTAATTTTGTCAAGTTTACATACTTGTACTTTTACTAGTACTAGGCCATAAAGTTACCTCTTTCAGGTACAGAATTAAAATATTAAATACATATGAACATTAGGGTGGAGTGAAACAGGCAAAAAAAAATTTTTTTTGGAATTTCATTTTTCCTGTGTCATTAATGGATGACCATACATAATAGCTTTATTCATGCAAAAAATCAAAATCGTACGACTTCATCTTGAGGTGGCGCGCTAAGAGTGTAACTTGAAAAAAATATATTTTTTTATGTCTATCGCGTATCTGAACCAAAATGTTATTG
This sequence comes from Nomophila noctuella, assembly GCA_958496325.1. Taxonomy (NCBI): domain Eukaryota; kingdom Metazoa; phylum Arthropoda; class Insecta; order Lepidoptera; family Crambidae; genus Nomophila; species Nomophila noctuella. The sequence goes on along the minus strand of OY292500.1, from coordinate 12,798,908 downwards.
TGTATCTATGTGTAACAAAACTTATATTTTACGTTACTTAAATGAGTGTACTTATTCATCTTTGCATAATTTCATTAAACTTTCTAATTAAAGTCGTAACGACAAGTATAAATAAGTCTGATAATTCGTCAATAAAATGCCAAAATCTCGAAAAGATTTGCGATGCCCCTTGTTTGGTGATTCAATAAAACTAAGTGATTTTGTGTTACCAACGTATTATGATATTATAAAATATTATTACTTGTGGTTAAAAATGACTTACTGGAACTGAAAAATGCTAAAAATAGAGATAAGAGATAAGAGGGAAACATTTGTGTGATTTGATAGCAGCTGATGTTGAACTGATGTTGAAATTTGGAACAAGGCTTCAATTCCTAATGGGTCTTTCAACAAGGACGGGTTAAAAGTGAATAAAACACGATGTATGTGAGATATTAATGATATAATATATATATATTTCATTTGAAAGACCCATTTATGCCATTATGGATGGCATATTACATCGTTCAAATATTCGCAGCGGCTTCGTATGGTGGCGCCTCAGGGTGGCGCGAATCAGAGAGGTCTAATTTTTAATAACTCTGCTGCATAGATCCGACTGAATCAAAGCAATGGCCTGCGTTATGTTGGCTTTCAGGGCAACAGTCGATTGTTGCATTGGCAAAGAGATTGATTGACTCAACTTTGGTCACAAATCGTCGGAGATTAGACTTTGAAGGATCAGCGTGTAAAATGAGCGCAATGAGCGCTCCAATAAATACAAGATATGGGATATGATTGAGTTTCTTGAGCCAATGTTTGGGTATCGGCCACATTTAGTAGCTATTGGATGTGACGGTGCTGCTGCAAATATAGAACATAAAAAGGGAGTGATATCTTTATTACAAAAACATCTGCATAGACAGTTTCAATGGTTAGTGTAGTTGTTACTTGCAAATGAACTGCCACTTCGTCATTTATTTACCAGGCTTGATGGTACAACTACAGGACAAAACAGTTTTTATGGGACAATAGAGAAAATGCTAGAGAAATGCCAAGATTGTCGAGTACAGGTGTTCATGATAAACTTTCACATTAACGGTGGTTGACTTGCGCTAATAGCATTGGTTTGAAATTAAAACAAACCTTCTTGCAAATATGGTCCAATTCATATACAAATTTAACATGATTCAAAGATGTTTGTATCTACCGGATGACCAAAACAATGCGTTGAATTATTATGATTTGATTGAATGGTCAGATGAAAAAATAACAGAACCGCCGAAGACAATGAAAAATTGTGACGCAGAATTTCAAGAGTGGTTTCCTCAGGTAGCAAATTATTTGAAATCGTAAAGTATCCCTGCCACAAGTAGACAGTAGAACGTAGGTTCAAGGTCGTAACTTAGGCTTCTTCATCTTATTGTAGGCCAGAGATGAATTCATTCGCAAGGCAAGATATACCAGTATTTGATACAAAATCTCATTTTTTCAAGCAAAAAGAAGAGTCTGTTAGTTTATCTTCCGAATGTTACAATACTCTTATTTAATATTCTGTGTTTATTTCTAAGTATAATAATTAATTTCAAGTCACAATATTTTCATTTTGATAAATAGTTTGTCTCAAATAAAAACTTTACAAAAAACAAATTTTGTTGTTTTTCTTTAAATTTCAAGTACGATGCGCCACCTTAAGATGCAAAGCTAGGAACTTGAAATTTTATTTATAAACCCTTTAGAAGGTCGATCAATCATTGGTGATACAGGAGTAACGAAATTCAAAAAAAATTTTTTTCGCTCCACCCTAATGAACATTATAGTGAGCATGACTACTGAGACCCAGGCCATCCAACCAAAAACTGGAAAAACAAAATTTAAAGTACAACTACATTGTAGGACCCAGTGTACATACTCCATTTTAAAAGTACACACTTATATATACATGTTGATTAAATGAAAATAAATATAAGAGCAGATGAAAATCTGATCATTAAATTGATAAGCAGATTCGAGGGATCAATCTGAATCATTAAATTGATAAGCAGATTGGAGGAATCAATCTGAATCATTAAATTGATAAGCAGATTGGAGGAATCAATCTGAATCATTGAATTGATAAGCAGATTGGAGGGATCAATCTGAATCATTAAATTGACAAGCAGATTGGAGGAATCAATCTGAATCATTGAATTGTTAAGCAGATTGGAGGGATCAATCTGAATCATTGAATTGATAAGCAGATTGGAGGCATCAATCTGAATCATTAAATTGATAAGCAGATTGGAGGAATCAATCTGAATCATTGAATTGTTAAGCAGATTGGAGGTATCAATCTGAATCATTGAATTGATAAGCAGATTGGAGGCATCAATCTGAATCATTGAATTGATAAGTAGATTGGAGGGATCAATCTGAATCATTCAATCGATTATTCTGAATTGACCTAAAAAATTCAGGAATAATAGCAGATAATCCGACCATTAAATTGATGAGTAAATAGCGGATAACATATCTGAATCATTAAATTTATCACTCCAGGTTGCCCAAAGATGTCACTTCTGTCATTAAAAAAGTTTGATTGTTACGGGGAATCCACTTCAGTGGGTAAACGATGGGAACGCTGGAAAAGAGCATTGCTCATATTCTTGGAAGCGTCTAACATTGATAAAGACATCAAGAAAAGGGCTTCTCTTCTACATTTCGCTAGTTTAGATTCGCAAGAAGTGTTTTAGAACATTTCTGGTGCTAATATTGAGTCAAGTGTTGGCGTCGACGTGTTTGAAGTTGCAATATCTAAACTAGATTCATACTCTGCTCCAAAACAAAGCAAAATCTACAAGCGACATTCATGCAGGTTGCTCAAACAGGAATCAACTTGGTAAACAATGAAGAAGAACAAAGTTAGTTTGTTTAATGTTTAATCAACATCTAAATCCTACTGTAACATTCACGGCCTGTGGCAATACCACACCACTAAAGCCTTACAGGTATTGATTTCATTGTTATAAAGTATCTAATATATATTTATAAATGATAATGGTGAGGTATAAGTCCAAATAAATATTGTTGATACCTTAAATTATTTATTAAACATAATATTGCAACATCTTTAGATGTTGTTTGATTAGTATGTGTTATTAATCTTTACCTACTCCTGTTTGTACATTTTTAGAAGGACCCCGCTACCTTTAGAAGCTAAAATTGAGGGGAAAATTGAATAGCTTAAACAAAGGGATATTATAGAACCAGCCGTAAGCTCTTCCAAATGGGTATACCCTGTGGTGCCGGTGTTGAAGGCTTATTAAAGTGATAAGCAGATTGTTAAGCTCAATCTGAACCCTTCAATTGATTACCATGTCTCAAAGTTTGTGGGGATAAATAGAAATAAGTCTTTGTGAAGACATGCGTCGATCTTATGAAGCTGTACGAGAAAACCACCCATTGCCGACAATGGACAAATTAATACCGAAAGATGAAAAATGCAAGTTTTCACAAAATTGGATATAAAAGACGCATTTCATAAAATGGCTTCAAGACATATAACCACCCTCATAACCAATAATAAAGGCCTATTGAGGTAGGAAATCTTTTAATAAAACATTAGAGCACATGCTTGTAGGTTGTGAAGGAATGGTAAATTATGACATCTTGATTTACGGGAAACACAGGCAGGAGCATGATGCTCGAGTAAAGAAAGTGATGTCAGTTCTGAAAGAGAATAATGTATTAGTAAGAGAAGACAAATGTTCTGTCGGGATGAGTAAAGTGAGGTTTTTGGGACATGAGTTGTCAGCAGAAGGCGTGAGACCGTTGGAAAAGTACGTTTCTACGATAAAAGAATTTAGAGGGCCAAAAACTGCCGGATATTTACGAAGCTTCTTAGGCCTGATTAATTACCTTAGGTTACTACGATGTAAACGATCGTACGATGGTCATAGCAGACGCTAGCCCGGTGGGCCTGGGTGGAGTGCTAGTCCAAACTGATTCTGAAGACAACCCCAGGATTATTGAATATGGTCACAAGACTCGGACTGATTGTAAACGCCGCTACTGCCAGACTGAGATAGAGGCATTAGCCCGTGTATGGACAGTAGAGCATTTTCACATTTTCCTCTATGGCAGAAGATTCGAACTTATAACCACAAACCGTCGGAGGTTATATTTGAATCAAGTTCAAAACATGTGCTAGGATAGAGATATGGGTTATAGTACAGTCGTATAGCTACAAAGTAGTTTAACAATCGGGTAAGACCAATATCGCAGACTCATTATAAATCTCCGCATTGTATCGATGAAGGCAAAACTTCGAACAAAAGTTTGGTGGCTTAAATGTAACAAGGATGCCGAAAACATTGTAAAAGCGTGTAAAGGATGCACTCTTGTATCTGCACTACATGCCTCAAATCCTATGAAACGACGAGAAATGCCTGACGGTTCTTGGATTGACATTGCGATTGATTTGATGGGCCCCTCCCTAGCGGTGACCATCTGGTTGCTGTAGTAGACTTACAGCAGATATAAAGAAGTTAAGATTTGTAGGAAAATCACCCCTACCGAAATTGTGGCAAATCTCAAAGAAATATTTAGTCGTTTAGGAAATTCAACTTTAATAACAGCGGATAATGGAAGACATATGGCGGATATGATCAGCGAAGAATTCAACATTTTTAACAGAAAGAAACATCACCTTTTTTCAATACAATCCCATACTGGCCACAACAAAAGGGAGAGGTCGAAAGACAAAATCGCGATATATTAAAGCGGTTAAAAAATAAGCATAGCTGAAAATAAAGATTGGAAGGAAAGTTTTCTAGACTAGACTATCTAACTATGTACAATAGCACACCACATTCTGTCACCGGAAGAATAATTTAAGATTTAGAGATAAAATTCCTGTAGTGAGTGATACAATGGAAAGGATATCAAAAGACTCTGCGGTCAAGGACAGGGATCAAGAAAGGAAAGAAAGAGAAAAGGATTATGAAGATAGGAAAAGAAAGGCAGAAGAAAGTGATCTAGTAGGTACTAGGTGATAAAGTTTATATTAAGAACAGAAAAAGTAAAATGGATGGACAAAATAAATTATGCTAGGACTACAATCCTGAAACGCATACAGTGGAAATAATGAAGTGGAGTTATCCAAGTCCGAAACGATGAAACAGGTCAAGTCCGTAGAAGGAATATAGGGCACTTATTCAGGGCGAATGGAGCGTGTGGTAAGATTGAAATTAAATCGACGACGAAGAAAGGAATCTTGCAACTTAATCCCACTTCAGGCACCACAATGGTGTAAAATTTTGGTTGACCTCTTAATGCGTAAATTAAGATTTGATTTGATTAATAAGCAATTAAAATAATGTAACTAGTAGTAAACTTTCCACATAGATAAAACTGTCTCATGATTATATGAAGTAAGTACATTCGTTTTAATAAAACTAAATTAAATCAAGAAAGGGATGTAGTGTATTGGCTGTATAGTGTTGGTTGTCTCAGGCGCTTACGTCACGTGTCAGAATGACATTCCGTCCGGCGGGAGAACGGAGCGGGCGGGACTGTACTTCGTACGCGTGTTGTAGTGTTGGTGAGCCGTAAAATATCCAAACAACGAGGATTCTACAATTAGTACTAAATTTGTCGCCGATGACACAGCGTTGAGATTATGACATTTGCGCCTAGTGAATTGCACCTCTGTTCGTGTATGTTTGACATTTTATTATATCTAAGAGAACGAGAGGCTGTGTGACTGTATTACGCAGAATGTAACGAATGTTTTGGGACGAATGTTTTTTTTGCTGAAATTGCATTTTCATGTCACCTTTGTTAAAAAAAACCTGTATTTTATTTAGTTCAGTACTTGCATGAAAAATTGGCCAAGTGCGAGTCGGACTCCCGCACTGAGGGTTCCGTACAAATTCTATTTTTGACGTATTAAAAAAACTACTGGATAGATTTTGTTCGAACCAATTTTCGTTGGTAGTTTTTATGGTAATGTACATTATATAATTATTTCAGTTATATCATCCTCTTATTTTAGAATTTAGAGGGGGGGGACACACTTTTTTCCACTTTGGAAGGGTCTGTCAAGCAAAGTAGTCACTTTAGAAAAAAGTGATATTAGAAACCTTAATATTTTTTTTAAAAACCTATCCATAGATACCCCACACGTATATGTTCAATGAAAAAAAATATTTCGAGTTTCAGTTCTGACTATGGGGACCTCCCACTTTTTTTATTTTTTTTCTGTTTTCGTATGAAAACCTTGTTGCGGTTCACAGAATACCTCCACTCAATAAGTTTCAACAGTATAGTATTTATAGTCTCGGAAAAAAGTGGCTGTGACAGACTGGCGGACAGACAGACAGACAGACAGACAGACAGACAGACAGACAGACAGACATGACGAATCTATAAGGGTTCCGTTTTTTTGCCATTTTGGCTACGGAACCCTAATAATGAAACAAAAAACAGGACAATAGGTTTATATCAACGGTCGCGGGTATGCCACCGCATTTGTTACAAATTCGAATGAAACCTTTCGCACAATGCAAACATATTTCAGTGTTACACACAAACGTACTCGCGACATCCGTATTCATTAATGTCCATTGTTTGTGGACACAAACCGCTTTCCGAGCGTGAAAAACTTTCCGTCCAACAATGTCATATAGCGCTAAATGGCTTTAAGTAGATTAGAAGCAACTTTGCCGGCGGAATTTTGTGAGGGTTCCGTTCGAAATGGAATTTGGGGTTGTGGTTTTGGCTTAGAGTAATGTTAGGTGGAGAACGACTAGAGTTTGGTTCCCAGCAGGGGGTGCAACTTGTTACTGAACCAAATAGGGTCTACGTAACGTGTGAGCCCATAAAAAATTACATTATTTCATGAAACTTAAAAAGCTTCCTATTGCCATGTTTTAATTAGGTTTTATACGAATTTTGAAAACATTTTTTTGTTAATCTGTTTAGTTAAAACCCTGGCAATTTTATGAACCCGAATCTACTGGAAGGGGATGCACCCCTTCCAGTAAATTTCCTTGTAACATTATGTGGATGGCATAATTTCACAAAAATAAACTGTCCATTTAACTTAGAGATTAACTATCTAAATCTAGACCGCCCTAAACTGACGTGATGAAACAGGCGTTAAGCCTAAAATAGCTTTGCTAAAAGCTCTTCCATTTCCAGTTCCAATAAAGAATCCACTGTGGCTGACTTGTTTCAGTCAATATTCAGTCCGCCGCAGGACCTTGGAGTCTTAATAACTTCCCGAAAGTTTTAATTAATTCAACGCGTTAAAGATACTTTAAATATTTTGATAAGAAAAAATCTCCGCCAGTCATTTTTGTTGCGAGATGAATTTTAATTCGGCAAATCTGGAGATGAAAGGTTGGACGGAAAGGGATTTTTGTTTTATTAATAAACAATTAGGGGTTGTAATGGATGTCCTGTCGTAATAAAGGGAAGGGTTACCCTCCAACTTGTGGTTAAGTAATTAATCTCGCTGACGTCATTAATTTATCGATGTACTTGTTTCGGAATATGGGTTTTAATTCTTTTGAGCAAGATGTTTGGTGGTGCACAGTCATGATGAGAAAAAAGTTTCTTATTTTTGCAAGGATGTTTTATCTTTGGCTTGTGTCTTTAAATTTTGTTGTTTTTTGTTACAGGTAAGTTACAGAGAAAATTTAAAGCTGTTGCTACTGATTGGAATTCAAAGTCTGTAAGTAGTAAAGTAGGGTTCCATCCAGGAAGTAGGATCGCTCTTAAAAATAATAAGTCTAGTTTCATGATCCAAATGCCAGACCATTTTCTCTTGTAAGGGTGAAAGAGGTCAGGCGAAAGACGGTCCATAGCAAAAACCAGGCTGGTCAATTCAGGACCCTAGTTATAGCGCTGCCCTGGGCTTCCAGACAATGGCAGTGGAATGCCGAAGATGAAACCGGGGGAGGAGCTAGGGTGATGGTGATGATATCACATTACATGTAGCTTGATAGTTCTAGTTATTATGTACCTATGCCATTACAACGCCACGTACCTTTTCATTGGTAAATATGAAAAATAATAAGTATTTCATCATAAACAAACAAAAAACTGCTATAATATTTATTGTAACCCTTAGCGGTTTGAACAATCACAGACCACAGAGGTAACCGCAGCCCGTTGGGACACCTGCCGTGAGTGCTCTCACCGTTTATTATCTCCTGTTACATTGTCATCGGAATGCAAACTTCAATAATTATGACACCGAAATTTTATTGTACCAGAAATAATGATTATTTATTTTCAATTAAATTATCGTATTTGGTTGTGCCCAGTGAACCTATTATTTTATATTTTATTATGAAAAGCCGAATCTGGATTACTTGCCTACTGAAAATTCTGATTTCATATTATATCACTTTTTATTTCCATTGAAACGAAAATGAATGCACATAAAATTTATTATTTCTGTATATATATATGTACCATATAAAGCTCGTTTATGTACCTATATTATTCCTGAATCACACAATAACGGTAGTTTGGCCGCCGTTAATTAATTTAGTATTATTTTATCGTTGGTGGGGCTAGCTAGGCGCTGTGATCAAATATCCTAGGACATTAACTACAGTACATGTTCCAGAATCGGTATATCCCACTCTTCATTGCCGAAATCTCGACTTTCGCCGTATCCGATCGCATAATCCCATTCCATTGTGTAAGGCGAGCTATTTGCCCTGTCGCCTGACAGTCACGCCACGGATGTAAATGAGATGTAAACACGTCTTGTTTAATTAACGCACCTGCCTGGGTTTGTTTGCGTTCGGCCGGCTTATTACTACCCGGGTAGTGACGGTTTTGCTTGAGCTTAGATGCCAGGGGAGGGAAGTAGTCGATTTCAGACAGAGGATGTTTTATTTGGAAATTGATTTACATAGTTAAAGAGTAACATTTTATCGATATAATCTTCAAACTTCTTAGTTTAATTTGATGACTTAGTCGCGTGAACTTAAGAAAACATTGAGTAACATTAACAAAGAGAGGAATACCAGCTCATTGGAATATTAGCAAAGGCTAAAGGCTCTCTGGAGTACTTTCTCATTTAAGTATATAACTATTACCTTCCCATCTCCAAGTACATGGCAACGGCCCGTGCCAATAAGATTGTTGCGTGCTTACATACAATGTACATACAATATCAAATGTTCGAATATACCGTTTTTTTTTTTCATCCGTATTTTGAAATTCGAACGCAGGACGCAAAGCTGTACGTTTTGAATCAGTTTTTTTAAATAAATATAAAAATACAGCGGTACAGTCATTTAAGCACTACATAGGATTCAATTCATTGAAACCCCGTCGTGCAGATAGCCCTCAATCAATCGAGTTTGAGAGCCGTTCTAATTGAAATTTTCCATAACTATATTTATTTCTAAAAGAGCTCGGCCGATTGACAAACGCCGGGACGAAATTAATGAACCCATTCAAATGACGGAGCATTTATTTCTTTCAATTTGGTCATTTGAAATTCGCTCACTATTTCGGTGAAATTGTGATCGGAAATAATCCTCTTATTTTAAGCTTGAGATGTTTAATAATAGAAATTCTAGTTAATATTTTAACTGATAAATGTTCAATTTCGACATTTCTATGAGTATTTTGATTGAACGGACCAACAGTTACTTCAATCAGCTTTTGGGCTTGATTCAAATGACTTGTACCATTTTATATTTTGAGAAACAATAAAATCTTCCATTCTAAAAGTTAAATTACATCTATCTGCTTATCAATTTAACAATTAATAATTATACAAGTTAATATGATAATTGTTGTACACTTTTAAATTTTTATTAAGTGAGTAAAAGAGAGGACTGGAATTACGAATAAGTTATTTCTGACGATCCGCTTGGTGTAATAGTCAAGAAGTAGCAAGCTAGACGTAAAGGTCGCGGGTTCGATCCCCGCACAGGACAAACATTTGTGTGCATATCTGTTTGTCTTGGTGCGTGTTTATATGTCACATTTTAAACTCAACGATATGACAACATTCGTGGAATAGTACCAGGGGCACATAACTCGTGAGGAGTTAAACCGTAGCCAGGTGCGGGGTTTTACGGCGACCTGACTGATGAGCGCTTGAGGAACGGCAACGTGTAGCCTCGGCTATGACGTCACAGCTGTGATATAGTGAGAAATTGGTGGGATTGTTCGCACCTGCAATAGTATTATTTCGTCGCGATTTCTCTCAATAATTGTAAATGTAAAACAGATTTACGCAAAAACGAGTGAGTGCATTGACGTTGCTAAAATTATATGAAATAGATGTTGTCGCCAATGTAATACGATTCATTATGACCAGACCATCATAATTACTTTATTACAGTAGGTATTGCACTACGGAATTTTATAAATTCAAAATATTTTATTCTATTTCAGGAAACATAAACATGAATCAAAAAGAAAATTACCTTATACCTTACCTTACTATGTATGTTACCATAAATCTGAACATAAAATGAAGATGTAAATATGTACATAATAATACAATAATAACTCAGCTTCTCAAATTAAACCTTTAAACTTCTTAGTATTCCCAATAGACTATACAAACGTCTGCCTAACCCGCGTTAGGTGGTAGTTGGGAATAACCGATGCATTTGCAGTACTAATGCCATCTGAGGGGGGGGGGGAGTCTTGACACGGTTCATCTGCATTTAACCGCAGAGAGACTGATACGATCGTTGCAAGACAATTAACACGAGATATGTTTGCACGAGTTGTGTGTTTGCACGAGTGCAGAGTGGACGTGTCGCAGATTTTTTCTCTAAATAATATAAAAGTAGTCAATTTACACCAAACTATAGTCGTAATATATTAAAGTGCGTTCCTGAGAAGCAAGTAAAAGTGTCATACGACGTTTCATAACTGGTCCTCACCGTGCGCAAGATTCAACGACCCCCCGCCTCACCTTGGGTAAAAGGAAGAAGCTCTTAATATCGATAATTCATCTCGCTCTCGCACAGCGCTCGTCGACGAATTACTGGACACGGTATTGTTATTGTGCTAGTACTGACAATGGCCGTTCGTCGCTCACCGGTAAAAGGGTCAATTACGTGTGATAGCAATGATGCTATAGCAACTCTTTGCGAATCACAATCGCAGCCGGATCTTAGGCAATTGTACGAATCAGATGTTGAAGCGAAGAAAATTACATTTCGTAAAAGAAAGACTCCAGAGGACGACCTTGCTGATAAGTTCGATAAGTTTGAAAATAGAATACTGACAATTCTATCTAACATGGCACAAACTCAAACTGATAAACTGGACGAAATATCTCAACAGGTCTCAATTATAACAAATGAGATTTTTCAAATTAAAACAACAACCGAGCAACTTACTAAAGAACAAGATCGAGTCAAGGAAGAGTTAATTAAGATAGAAATGACGAAAATAGATCTTGAGAAAAAAATTAATGACTTGAAAGATGACTTTGGGAACTTCAAATCTGTTGGTTCTTCCAATCCTCCACTATCAATGCACATGTCGAGTGATAAAATAATTTCTGAGATTCATGATCGATTTCAACGAGAAAAGAATATTATAATATGCGGCATCGAAGAAATAAACTCCAAGGATTCAACAACAAGAATTCAACATGATAAACAAGAGGTAACAAAAGTCGTGAAGATAGCAAACTCAAACTGCACTGAACCAACAAAATGTTTCCGACTAGGAAAATACAGCTGTGGTAAATCTCGTCCAATAAAGGTCTGTTTTGCCACAACGGATATGGCTAAATCAGTACTTCGTAATAAAGATCGGATCGTTAAGGAATTTGAGAACATTAAATGTTATTCGGATCAAACGCCTACCCAAAAGGAAGAAATGTTGAATGTACGGGCTGAACTGAAGAGAAGAATAGAAGAAGGTGAAGAAAATCTTACAATCAAATACATACAAGGTATCCCTAAGATTATCAAGGCCGTTCCAAAAAACTAAAACAATTTCCAGCCGTTATTCATAAAGGACCTCTCAGTAATCTCACATATCAAGTATCAGATACACACTCAGACATAGTCAACAATAATAAATCACTAAAATGTTTATATGCTAATGTTCGTAGTTTAGTATGCAGTGGGAAGCTAGATGAATTGCGATGTATAATCCATAGTATTCCAACCACTGTTCACCTGATAATACTGACAGAAACATGGATTAAAAGCGATAGTCAAGCTGACAGCCTATCATTGGCAAATTACATTCACTACTATAATTATAGAAGCCAAGGAAGAGGAGGTGGAGTGTCCATTTATGTACACAAAACTCTTAAACACAATTTCATCGAAGATCTCAACGCAGATGATAATCATTTCTTATGGATTCATCTCAACAAATTTTCCCTAGATATAGGAGCTGTGTACAAACCAGAGAGAACCAACAACGAGAAATTTCTCGAAACCTATTCTACACAGCTGCAAAGACGAAAACGGGCAGTAGTCTTCGGTGATTTCAATTATAATCTACTAAAAAAGTGCCAATCAACCACGGACTATAAACTAATGTTGCAAGAAAACGGATACAGTATATTAAACAGAATTAGCCCAACCTTTTGCACAAGAGAAACATCTGATACTCAGACAATTCTTGACCATATCGCCACCAACCTCAAGCATAATGCCTTTCATCTAGCCATTGTTAACTCAGCCATGTCTGATCACAAACACCTATACCTCGAAATTCATAGATATACACCAGAAAAGAAGGAGAAAATAAAATACGACGCAATGGACTACAGCAAGCTATATCAATTAGTAGAAAAGAAATTGTCATCACTCGAGAATGATTCCTTTAGATATGAACAGCTGGAGAAAATATTATTAGAAAATGTAGAACAGAGTAAAATAACCAAAACTAAAATTCAAAATCTTCCACAGTCTGACTGGATCAACAAATATATAATCGAAGCTATAAAGCGGAGAAACCAGATATTAACAAAGCTTAACAAAAACGATACACAAGAAAATGAAAAGGAAAACATACAAAGGGACTTAACAATGGCAAAAAAGGAAGTTCGAGAGAAAATCCGAGATGCTAAATACAGTTACTACTACAAATCGTTTTTGAATTGTGACAAAAAACCACTCAAGATGTGGCAACTTATCAACTCTCTATGCAACAACAAATTGAAAAGCTTTGCTGCCCCTTCCCAACTCGAGACTGATTCTGGCCACTTTAGTGAACTGATAGACATATGCAATTGCTTTAATTCTTTCTTTGCCAATATAGGTGCCGTCTTAGCCAATCAAATTCCAAGTAAATACCATGATACTGAAAAATATTGCCAGCTTTACGAAAACGGAACAAAATCTAACTCTGCAGAACTAACCGAGTTTTCGCCGGTATCGATGGACGAGGTTAGTAGAATAATAGATAATTTAAATACTAATACAGCTACTGGTCTCGATGGCATCTCATGTAAGCATCTCAAATGTGTCAAAACACCTGTTTTAGAAAAGCTAACAATCTTGATTAATGACAGCCTTAAGTCAGGCTACTTCCCCGATCCTCTTAAAGTCGCCAAAGTAAGCCCAATATTTAAATCTGGTAAGAAATCAGATCCAGGAAATTACCGCCCCATCTCGGTCCTGCCTGTTTTATCCAAAGTTTATGTAAAAGTTATATTTAACCGCTTGTACGATTTTCTAAATTCAAAAAACTTTTTTTATCTAAAACAATATGGCTTTCGACAGAAATCAAATACACTATCAGCATGCATAGACCTAGTTACTAACTTAAAACATAAAATAGACAAAAAGCAAATTGGCCTTGGTGTATTTATAGACCTAAAAAAGGCTTTTGACACAATTAGCCACAAATTACTACTACATAAACTTAACGATATCGGAGTTAAAGGCTCAGCATACAAAGTCATAGAATCATATCTCACTGATAGGTGTCAGATAGTTAAAGTTGAAGACGTCAAAAGCTCACCAGAATCGATAACATACGGTGTGCCTCAAGGTTCTATTCTTGGCCCCCTACTGTTCTTAATTTACATAAACAATATTCAATACTGTTTAGAAATAGATGATGGTAGTGGCTATTGGTATTTTATCAAATGAAAATTCCTTTGCTTGAGAAAACGTGTAATATCTCAATCGATATTTACAATGAATTGACAAGTGTCAACAACGAAAAAATAATAATAACATAGACAAAGAGTATAAAATTATGCATGCAGGTTGCACCTAAACATGCCCCCCCGCGTTGAAAGCTCGTCTTTCAACCAGAAGGGTCGAGAAGTGGACAGATCTTGCTGAAACTTCGCTTCAATGTTCCGTTAGCTGTCCTCAAGTCTGCTACTCTATTTATACCATCTGCTCCTGGATACAAGGCAATTATGCGTCCCATTTTCCATTTTAGTGGAGGAAGATTGTCCTCTTTAATGATGACAAGAGCATCCTTCTTGAGATTGAAGTCATTTGATCGCCACTTGATCCTCTGTTGGAGCTCGCTGATATATTCTTTGCTCCAACGGCACCAAAAGTGTTGACGTAGTTGTTCCAGTTTTTGGAATCGTGTTAAGTGGCTCAGACTAAAATTTTTGTAATCCCTTGTAGGCAACGCCGTAAGAGGTCTTCCGATGATGAAATGTCCAGGAGTCAGTGGCTGTAGATCGTCTGGATCCGTAGACAGTGGAGTGAGCGGTCGTGAGTTGAGGATCGCTTCAATTTGTGTCAGGACAGTGATCAGCTCTTCGTATGTTAAATTACAATTTCCCAATACTCTGATTAAGTGGAACTTAATCGATTTAACTCCTGCTTCCCATAAGCCGCCAAAGTGGGGAGAGTGAGGAGGAATAAAGTGGAAATTGGTTTCATTAGCTACGCTTTCTGCTAATGAATTGCAATTAAGTTTTAAGAACTTCCCAAGTTCATTATATGCACCAACAAACGAAGTGCCGTTGTCGGAATATATATGTAGAGGCTTGCCTCTACGTGACATAAATCTGCGTAATGCGGACAAGAAGCTGTTACTGGTTAAGTCACCGACTAATTCAATATGTACGGCTTTAGTTGTGAAACAGACGAAAATGGCAATATAAACTTTGACAATCTTGCAACCTCTACCTTGACGACTGGCAGAACTAATAGGACCAGCATAGTCGACACCAACACACTCGAATGGGTGTCCTCCTGGTAGGATTCGCTGCTTAGGCAAGTTTCCCATTATAGGATTATATAATTTCCCTTTACAACGGTTACACCTAACACATTGACGATAAGTATGTTTAGCCAGGTTGCGACCTCCAATGGGCCAATAGACTTCTCTAATACAGGCCAGTAATAACTGTGGACCTGCGTGCATTAATCGTTTATGTTCATATTTAAATAAAAGTTTAGTAAATAAGTGAGTGGACTGTAAAACAATAGGGTATTTTTTATCATAACTAAATTCTGAATTCGCTAAGCGACCTCCAACACGCATTAAGTCATTCTCATCAATGAAGACATTTAATTTATTTAACTGACTTTTTGAGGGTAATGTTTGTTTTCGTAATAATATTTGATATTCTGAAAATGACTGCGATTGTGATATTTTAATTAATATAAATAATGCGTTCCGTAACTCGTCACTATTTATATGAACGGACAGCGGCCGATGCTTGCGACACTTTTGAATGAAACGTAAAACATAAGCAACCGTACGATTAAGTCTCATAAAATTAGAGAAACGGTTAAAATCAATAATTGATACTGGAGTTGAAAGGTTTACGTGTAACGACACATCTGGGCGAGTTTCAGGGAGTGCTGTGTCGTTTACTGGATTAGTAGGCCATAGAGAAGAATCCAATTTAAGGAATTGAGGGCCGTGCCACCACAAGTCGAGACTCTGAATATCGCTACCGTGAAGACCTCGAGAGACATAATCGGCAGGATTTTGATCAGTGGGCACGTGTTTCCAAGTACAACTAACAGATTTTTCCAATATTTCGGCCACGCGGTTTCGAACAAACGGCTGAAGTTTGCTTGGTATCATTTTGAGCCATCCCAAGACGATTGTGGAGTCGGTCCAAAACGTCGTCTGTTTGACACTGGCACGAAACGCGGACTTTACTTTTTCATACAACATGACAGTTTATGTAGCCTGTAGAGTTGTTAGGGAATTCATTACAAAGGTCAAAGTTATGTCTTTATTCATTAGAGCGTAGGTTTAGATCTCAGCCCATTTTTAAAGAAAGGTACATAGCGTTCTTGAGAGAATATCTTTCTCTAGGTCATATGTCTGAGTGTGAGTTACAGTCCGACTCATCCTCTTATGTGATACCTCATCATGGCGTTCTTAGGGAAAGTAGTACCACTACAAAACTCAGAGTAGTTTTCAACGCCAGTAGCCCTACGACTTCAGGTATCTCGTTGAATAATATTCAGATGGTAGGACCTACGGTGCAGGACGATCTTCTATCCATACTTCTAAGGTTTCGTCTTTATAAATATGTGCTTTCAGCTGACGTTGAGAAGATGTATAGACAGATAGTCGTGCACCCTGATGACAGGCACCTACAGAGAATAGTCTGGCGAGAGGATCCGGCGGAATCAATCAAAGCCTACGAGCTAAATACCATCACCTACGGTACAGCCAGTGCACCGTATTTGGCGACTCGGTGCTTGAAACAAATTGGTCTAAACTGCGCTGATCAAAAGATTGCTGACATTATTATTCACGACTTTTACGTTGATGACCTGCTTACAGGAACTAATTCCATCCAGGAGGCCTTCCAGATAAAGGAAGCGGTCACTTCAGAGTTAGCTTCTGCTGGCATGCCCCTCAGAAAGTGGAAGTCTAATGAACATCAGCTTATTTGTAGTGAGGATGATAAATCATTATTAGATTTGAACATTGGTTCACCAGCGGTGTGCAAAACTTTAGGCATCGAATGGCAAGCAAGTACTGATGAGCTTTGCCTTTCTATACAGTCATCAATTGACACAAGTTTGTCTAAACGAGCAATATTGTCAATCATCGGTCAAATATTTGACCCACTGGGACTTGTTTCTCCATGTGTAGCTCTATTAAAAATCTTTTTACAAAAGTTGTGGCTACATAAACTGTCATGGGACGAACAGTTACCAGATGACATTAAGGCGACTTGGTTGGACTTAATAAAAAGTCTGCCATCATTAAATAAACTGCGCCTTCCTCGCCAAGTTACTTGTGATGAGCCTGTTAGTATAGAGTTTCATATATTTTCAGATGCCTCTTTAAGCGCATATGGAGCTTGTTTGTATATTAAAAGCGTTAACTTACATGGAGATTGTGTGGTCAATTTACTCATAGCTAAAAATAAAGTCGCTCCCTTAAAACCAACCACGATCCCCAGATTAGAGCTTTGCGGAGCCTTAGTTGCTGTAAGGTTGTATGAAAAAGTAAAGTCCGCGTTTCGTGCCAGTGTCAAACAGACGACGTTTTGGACCGACTCCACAATCGTCTTGGGATGGCTCAAAATGATACCAAGCAAACTTCAGCCGTTTGTTCGAAACCGCGTGGCCGAAATATTGGAAAAATCTGTTAGTTGTACTTGGAAACACGTGCCCACTGATCAAAATCCTGCCGATTATGTCTCTCGAGGTCTTCACGGTAGCGATATTCAGAGTCTCGACTTGTGGTGGCACGGCCCTCAATTCCTTAAATTGGATTCTTCTCTATGGCCTACTAATCCAGTAAACGACACAGCACTCCCTGAAACTCGCCCAGATGTGTCGTTACACGTAAACCTTTCAACTCCAGTATCAATTATTGATTTTAACCGTTTCTCTAATTTTATGAGACTTAATCGTACGGTTGCTTATGTTTTACGTTTCATTCAAAAGTGTCGCAAGCATCGGCCGCTGTCCGTTCATATAAATAGTGACGAGTTACGGAACGCATTATTTATATTAATTAAAATATCACAATCGCAGTCATTTTCAGAATATCAAATATTATTACGAAAACAAACATTACCCTCAAAAAGTCAGTTAAATAAATTAAATGTCTTCATTGATGAGAATGACTTAATGCGTGTTGGAGGTCGCTTAGCGAATTCAGAATTTAGTTATGATAAAAAATACCCTATTGTTTTACAGTCCACTCACTTATTTACTAAACTTTTATTTAAATATGAACATAAACGATTAATGCACGCAGGTCCACAGTTATTACTGGCCTGTATTAGAGAAGTCTATTGGCCCATTGGAGGTCGCAACCTGGCTAAACATACTTATCGTCAATGTGTTAGGTGTAACCGTTGTAAAGGGAAATTATATAATCCTATAATGGGAAACTTGCCTAAGCAGCGAATCCTACCAGGAGGACACCCATTCGAGTGTGTTGGTGTCGACTATGCTGGTCCTATTAGTTCTGCCAGTCGTCAAGGTAGAGGTTGCAAGATTGTCAAAGTTTATATTGCCATTTTCGTCTGTTTCACAACTAAAGCCGTACATATTGAATTAGTCGGTGACTTAACCAGTAACAGCTTCTTGTCCGCATTACGCAGATTTATGTCACGTAGAGGCAAGCCTCTACATATATATTCCGACAACGGCACTTCGTTTGTTGGTGCATATAATGAACTTGGGAAGTTCTTAAAACTTAATTGCAATTCATTAGCAGAAAGCGTAGCTAATGAAACCAATTTCCACTTTATTCCTCCTCACTCTCCCCACTTTGGCGGCTTATGGGAAGCAGGAGTTAAATCGATTAAGTTCCACTTAATCAGAGTATTGGGAAATTGTAATTTAACATACGAAGAGCTGATCACTGTCCTGACACAAATTGAAGCGATCCTCAACTCACGACCGCTCACTCCACTGTCTACGGATCCAGACGATCTACAGCCACTGACTCCTGGACATTTCATCATCGGAAGACCTCTTACGGCGTTGCCTACAAGGGATTACAAAAATTTTAGTCTGAGCCACTTAACACGATTCCAAAAACTGGAACAACTACGTCAACACTTTTGGTGCCGTTGGAGCAAAGAATATATCAGCGAGCTCCAACAGAGGATCAAGTGGCGATCAAATGACTTCAATCTCAAGAAGGATGCTCTTGTCATCATTAAAGAGGACAATCTTCCTCCACTAAAATGGAAAATGGGACGCATAATTGCCTTGTATCCAGGAGCAGATGGTATAAATAGAGTAGCAGACTTGAGGACAGCTAACGGAACATTGAAGCGAAGTTTCAGCAAGATCTGTCCACTTCTCGACCCTTCTGGTTGAAAGACGAGCTTTCAACGCGGGGGGGCATGTTTAGGTGCAACCTGCATGCATAATTTTATACTCTTTGTCTATGTTATTATTATTTTTTCGTTGTTGACACTTGTCAATTCATTGTAAATATCGATTGAGATATTACACGTTTTCTCAAGCAAAGGAATTTTCATTTGATAAAATACCAATAGCCACTACCATCATCTATTTCTTGTGTCAATTGATGACTGTATAGAAAGGCAAAGCTCATCAGTACTTGCTTGCCATTCGATGCCTAAAGTTTTGCACACCGCTGGTGAACCAATGTTCAAATCTAATAATGATTTATCATCCTCACTACAAATAAGCTGATGTTCATTAGACTTCCACTTTCTGAGGGGCATGCCAGCAGAAGCTAACTCTGAAGTGACCGCTTCCTTTATCTGGAAGGCCTCCTGGATGGAATTAGTTCCTGTAAGCAGGTCATCAACGTAAAAGTCGTGAATAATAATGTCAGCAATCTTTTGATCAGCGCAGTTTAGACCAATTTGTTTCAAGCACCGAGTCGCCAAATACGGTGCACTGGCTGTACCGTAGGTGATGGTATTTAGCTCGTAGGCTTTGATTGATTCCGCCGGATCCTCTCGCCAGACTATTCTCTGTAGGTGCCTGTCATCAGGGTGCACGACTATCTGTCTATACATCTTCTCAACGTCAGCTGAAAGCACATATTTATAAAGACGAAACCTTAGAAGTATGGATAGAAGATCGTCCTGCACCGTAGGTCCTACCATCTGAATATTATTCAACGAGATACCTGAAGTCGTAGGGCTACTGGCGTTGAAAACTACTCTGAGTTTTGTAGTGGTACTACTTTCCCTAAGAACGCCATGATGAGGTATCACATAAGAGGATGAGTCGGACTGTAACTCACACTCAGACATATGACCTAGAGAAAGATATTCTCTCAAGAACGCTATGTACCTTTCTTTAAAAATGGGCTGAGATCTAAACCTACGCTCTAATGAATAAAGACATAACTTTGACCTTTGTAATGAATTCCCTAACAACTCTACAGGCTGCTTTAAAGGAATTCTAACACAGAAACGACCGTCACTGAGTCGTGTCGTGTTTTTAATAAAATGATCCTCACACAATTTTTCCTCTTCCGAGTGTGATGACTTATGGTCAATCTCTTCGAGTTGCCAAAACCGATTTATTATGGTTTGAATGTCATCATCATCAATTGTGTTCTGACTTAAAGAATCAACTTTCGTAAAATTACAAGTTATTGGAGTCGATACATGGCCACTGTTGATAGGACCGGAAACTAACCATCCTAATCTGGTTTCCCAAAGTATCGGTTTATTATCTCCTAACATAATCTTCTGTGATCCTAACAGATCCCAGAAAACATCACTACCTATGATCATATCAATCTCAGATGGCCTATTAAAATGTGGATCGGCAAGTACAATGTCAGCAGGAATTCGAAGATTCGAAATATTAATATACCTACTGGGAATATCATCTGTAATTGATGGCAACACGTAACATAAGACGTTTCTAGAATAACTTTCATTTAATGAATTAATTATCACGCGACACATTTTAGCTGTATGAGTTTGCGTTTTATTAATACCAAAAATGGGTTTATCTATATTAACACATGGTAAATTAAGTTGTTTATGCAATCTTTCAGTCATAATGCAAGATGAGCTGGCACAATCCAATAAAACTCTAACAATCTGTTCATGACCTAGACAATTAAAAACTTTGATCAAAGCGGTTGACAGTAGAACATCGTGATCTGACGATTCCACCGAGACATCCCTCGAGTACGTAGTCAAAGCAACATTTGTTGGTGCTGTCTCCTGTAATGTTCCCGAAGAACCATTACCACTATTAATGGAGGCAGGCACCTCATGATTACTAGGCTTTCTTATTTCCGCAACATGAATTAACGTATTGTGCTTACGTTTGCAAATCTTACAACCGACCTTTTTACAATTATTTGCATAATGACCAGTGCGGAAACAGTTATAACAAACTCTTAATTGAGGAATCAATTCTAACCTTTGTTCGTTTGTAAGGCTGAGAAATTGAGAACAGTTATATAAATGATGATCTCCGTTACACTTAGGACATGGCTTAACAACAGATGACTGGGTTTTAATGTCATACATTGGTTGTGACCGTGGACTACCAACTGAAACTAAAGTTTTAATATTAGTATTTTTATAAATGGGCGCGTGAGAAACGTTAGTCCGTGATGATTCCAATGTCTCAAGTAAGTCGGCACGATTGCGTATAAAATCAATAAAAGTAGAAAGGGCAATCTTTTCATTTTTATCAATGTGACTCCTAAATTCTTCCCATTCCCGAAACGTTTTATTGTCAAGCTTACGAGTGATCATATAAATAAGCAGAGTATCCCAATGCGTAGTGGGTTCTCCTAAGGAATCAAGTGCTCGCAAACTTTTGTTGACTTGGTCAATTAAATGTTTTAGGCTGACAGATGATTCTGTTTTAAGGGAATCTAGATTGAATAAAACTGAGACGTGGTTGTGAACAAGAGCACGCTTATTGTCATATCTGTCGCATAATAATTGCCAAGCGATAATGTAATTCGAAGCCGAAAACGCAATTGACTTAATTACTAATGCAGCGGATCCTTCCAGAGAGGCCCTAAGGTAGTGGAACTTATTAATCGGTGCAATGTCATCGTTTAAATGTATAAGACTGGAGAACGTATCATAAAACTCAAGCCAGTTCTCGTAAGCGCCGTTGAATTTAGGCAATTGAATAACAGGCAACTTAACCGGTGTGTGATTAGCCGAACAAGAACCAAACTCATTATTTATGCCCTCAACTTTATTTACGTTACAATTTGCAGACAAAAGTTCTTGGGCCTGAGAGAGTAGTTTATAATATGAAGATTCGAATTCACTTCTCTCAGCTTGCAGATTCACGTCATCTACAATACACTCCAACTTAAACTGCACCTCATCATATTGATCATATAATAATTCTATCTTACCCATCCTTAATCGCAATTCATTCACTTGTTGTGTACTCATAGTGGAAGAAGTCTTGAACTCATTTAAATAGTTCGAAAAACCTGTAAGACGGCCTTTGTAGTTAGCTCGTCGCCGTACTAATAATTCCTTTTCCTCTCTGTCCGCCATTTTGATGGCTTGATGGGAGGAGTTAGCCTGGAATTATTTACAAGTTAAAATCACAAATATTTTTATTCGACTAATTATGAGTAACAATCAAATACATTAAAAGGTATTATGAGTAGTAATTAAGGATATTTACAGGGTTTTTACAATTATAAAACACGTTTGACATTTGAATAAAAATTTGACAGGAATTTTTACCAATGGTTGACTAACAATTTACTTTTATTGTCATCAATAATGCCATAAGTCTAGTAAACCTATTAAATACTAAGCGGAACAATAATAGATAGTTATTAAAATAATAAATACCTTGTTCTAGCTATGAGAACTTAGTTTAGGCTTATACTAGATTACCTAGATTCATCATGCAGTGCAAAGAGTAATGGGTAATAAAATCAACACTGATCACTTCCCTCGTAGTGCGGTTCGATGGACCATGACCATCGAAACAAATTGGTCTAAACTGCGCTGATCAAAAGATTGCTGACATTATTATTCACGACTTTTACGTTGATGACCTGCTTACAGGAACTAATTCCATCCAGGAGGCCTTCCAGATAAAGGAAGCGGTCACTTCAGAGTTAGCTTCTGCTGGCATGCCCCTCAGAAAGTGGAAGTCTAATGAACATCAGCTTATTTGTAGTGAGGATGATAAATCATTATTAGATTTGAACATTGGTTCACCAGCGGTGTGCAAAACTTTAGGCATCGAATGGCAAGCAAGTACTGATGAGCTTTGCCTTTCTATACAGTCATCAATTGACACAAGTTTGTCTAAACGAGCAATATTGTCAATCATCGGTCAAATATTTGACCCACTGGGACTTGTTTCTCCATGTGTAGCTCTATTAAAAATCTTTTTACAAAAGTTGTGGCTACATAAACTGTCATGGGACGAACAGTTACCAGATGACATTAAGGCGACTTGGTTGGACTTAATAAAAAGTCTGCCATCATTAAATAAACTGCGCCTTCCTCGCCAAGTTACTTGTGATGAGCCTGTTAGTATAGAGTTTCATATATTTTCAGATGCCTCTTTAAGCGCATATGGAGCTTGTTTGTATATTAAAAGCGTTAACTTACATGGAGATTGTGTGGTCAATTTACTCATAGCTAAAAATAAAGTCGCTCCCTTAAAACCAACCACGATCCCCAGATTAGAGCTTTGCGGAGCCTTAGTTGCTGTAAGGTTGTATGAAAAAGTAAAGTCCGCGTTTCGTGCCAGTGTCAAACAGACGACGTTTTGGACCGACTCCACAATCGTCTTGGGATGGCTCAAAATGATACCAAGCAAACTTCAGCCGTTTGTTCGAAACCGCGTGGCCGAAATATTGGAAAAATCTGTTAGTTGTACTTGGAAACACGTGCCCACTGATCAAAATCCTGCCGATTATGTCTCTCGAGGTCTTCACGGTAGCGATATTCAGAGTCTCGACTTGTGGTGGCACGGCCCTCAATTCCTTAAATTGGATTCTTCTCTATGGCCTACTAATCCAGTAAACGACACAGCACTCCCTGAAACTCGCCCAGATGTGTCGTTACACGTAAACCTTTCAACTCCAGTATCAATTATTGATTTTAACCGTTTCTCTAATTTTATGAGACTTAATCGTACGGTTGCTTATGTTTTACGTTTCATTCAAAAGTGTCGCAAGCATCGGCCGCTGTCCGTTCATATAAATAGTGACGAGTTACGGAACGCATTATTTATATTAATTAAAATATCACAATCGCAGTCATTTTCAGAATATCAAATATTATTACGAAAACAAACATTACCCTCAAAAAGTCAGTTAAATAAATTAAATGTCTTCATTGATGAGAATGACTTAATGCGTGTTGGAGGTCGCTTAGCGAATTCAGAATTTAGTTATGATAAAAAATACCCTATTGTTTTACAGTCCACTCACTTATTTACTAAACTTTTATTTAAATATGAACATAAACGATTAATGCACGCAGGTCCACAGTTATTACTGGCCTGTATTAGAGAAGTCTATTGGCCCATTGGAGGTCGCAACCTGGCTAAACATACTTATCGTCAATGTGTTAGGTGTAACCGTTGTAAAGGGAAATTATATAATCCTATAATGGGAAACTTGCCTAAGCAGCGAATCCTACCAGGAGGACACCCATTCGAGTGTGTTGGTGTCGACTATGCTGGTCCTATTAGTTCTGCCAGTCGTCAAGGTAGAGGTTGCAAGATTGTCAAAGTTTATATTGCCATTTTCGTCTGTTTCACAACTAAAGCCGTACATATTGAATTAGTCGGTGACTTAACCAGTAACAGCTTCTTGTCCGCATTACGCAGATTTATGTCACGTAGAGGCAAGCCTCTACATATATATTCCGACAACGGCACTTCGTTTGTTGGTGCATATAATGAACTTGGGAAGTTCTTAAAACTTAATTGCAATTCATTAGCAGAAAGCGTAGCTAATGAAACCAATTTCCACTTTATTCCTCCTCACTCTCCCCACTTTGGCGGCTTATGGGAAGCAGGAGTTAAATCGATTAAGTTCCACTTAATCAGAGTATTGGGAAATTGTAATTTAACATACGAAGAGCTGATCACTGTCCTGACACAAATTGAAGCGATCCTCAACTCACGACCGCTCACTCCACTGTCTACGGATCCAGACGATCTACAGCCACTGACTCCTGGACATTTCATCATCGGAAGACCTCTTACGGCGTTGCCTACAAGGGATTACAAAAATTTTAGTCTGAGCCACTTAACACGATTCCAAAAACTGGAACAACTACGTCAACACTTTTGGTGCCGTTGGAGCAAAGAATATATCAGCGAGCTCCAACAGAGGATCAAGTGGCGATCAAATGACTTCAATCTCAAGAAGGATGCTCTTGTCATCATTAAAGAGGACAATCTTCCTCCACTAAAATGGAAAATGGGACGCATAATTGCCTTGTATCCAGGAGCAGATGGTATAAATAGAGTAGCAGACTTGAGGACAGCTAACGGAACATTGAAGCGAAGTTTCAGCAAGATCTGTCCACTTCTCGACCCTTCTGGTTGAAAGACGAGCTTTCAACGCGGGGGGGCATGTTTAGGTGCAACCTGCATGCATAATTTTATACTCTTTGTCTATGTTATTATTATTTTTTCGTTGTTGACACTTGTCAATTCATTGTAAATATCGATTGAGATATTACACGTTTTCTCAAGCAAAGGAATTTTCATTTGATAAAATACCAATAGCCACTACCATCATCTATTTCTAAACATGGTCCATCGAACCGCACTACGAGGGAAGTGATCAGTGTTGATTTTATTACCCATTACTCTTTGCACTGCATGATGAATCTAGGTAATCTAGTATAAGCCTAAACTAAGTTCTCATAGCTAGAACAAGGTATTTATTATTTTAATAACTATCTATTATTGTTCCGCTTAGTATTTAATAGGTTTACTAGACTTATGGCATTATTGATGACAATAAAAGTAAATTGTTAGTCAACCATTGGTAAAAATTCCTGTCAAATTTTTTTCAAATGTCAAACGTGTTTTATAATTGTAAAAACCCTGCTAACTCCTCCCATCAAGCCATCAAAATGGCGGACAGAGAGGAAAAGGAATTATTAGTACGGCGACGAGCTAACTACAAAGGCCGTCTTACAGGTTTTTCAAACTATTTAAATGAGTTCAAGACTTCTTCCACTATGAGTACACAACAAGTGAATGAATTGCGATTAAGGATGGGTAAGATAGAATTATTATATGATCAATATGATGAGGTGCAGTTTAAGTTGGAGTGTATTGTAGATGACGTGAATCTGCAAACTGAGAGAAGTGAATTCGAATCTTCATATTATAAACTACTCTCTCAAGCCCAAGAACTTATGTCTGCAAATTGTAACGTAAATAAAGTTGAGGGCATAAACAATGAGTTTGGTTCTTGTTCGGCTAATCACACACCGGTTAAGTTGCCTGTTATTCAATTGCCTAAATTCAACGGCGCTTACGAGAACTGGCTTGAGTTTTATGATACGTTCTCCAGTCTTATACATTTAAACGATGACATTGCACCGATTAATAAGTTCCACTACCTTAGGGCCTCTCTGGAAGGATCCGCTGCATTAGTAATTAAGTCAATTGCGTTTTCGGCTTCGAATTACATTATCGCTTGGCAATTATTATGCGACAGATATGACAATAAGCGTGCTCTTGTTCACAACCACGTCTCAGTTTTATTCAATCTAGATTCCCTTAAAACAGAATCATCTGTCAGCCTAAAACATTTAATTGACCAAGTCAACAAAAGTTTGCGAGCACTTGATTCCTTAGGAGAACCCACTACGCATTGGGATACTCTGCTTATTTATATGATCACTCGTAAGCTTGACAATAAAACGTTTCGGGAATGGGAAGAATTTAGGAGTCACATTGATAAAAATGAAAAGATTGCCCTTTCTACTTTTATTGATTTTATACGCAATCGTGCCGATTTACTTGAGACATTGGAATCATCACGGACTAACGTTTCTCACGCGCCCATTTATAAAAATACTAATATTAAAACTTTAGTTTCAGTTGGTAGTCCACGGTCACAACCAATGTATGACATTAAAACCCAGTCATCTGTTGTTAAGCCATGTCCTAAGTGTAACGGAGATCATCATTTATATAACTGTTCTCAATTTCTCAGCCTTACAAACGAACAAAGGTTAGAATTGATTCCTCAATTAAGAGTTTGTTATAACTGTTTCCGCACTGGTCATTATGCAAATAATTGTAAAAAGGTCGGTTGTAAGATTTGCAAACGTAAGCACAATACGTTAATTCATGTTGCGGAAATAAGAAAGCCTAGTAATCATGAGGTGCCTGCCTCCATTAATAGTGGTAATGGTTCTTCGGGAACATTACAGGAGACAGCACCAACAAATGTTGCTTTAACTACGTACTCGAGGGATGTCTCGGTGGAATCGTCAGATCACGATGTTCTACTGTCAACCGCTTTGATCAAAGCTTTTAATTATTTAGGTCATGAACAGATTGTTAGAGTTTTATTGGATTGTGCCAGCTCATCTTGCATTATGACTGAAAGATTGCATAAACAACTTAATTTACCATGTGTTAATATAGATAAACCCATTTTTGGTATTAATAAAACTCAAACTCATACAGCTAAAATGTGTCGCGTGATAATTAATTCATTAAATGAAAGTTATTCTAGAAACGTCTTATGTTACGTGTTGCCATCAATTACAGATGATATTCCCAGTAGGTATATTAATATTTCGAATCTTCGAATTCCTGCTGACATTGTACTTGCCGATCCACATTTTAATAGGCCATCTGAGATTGATATGATCATAGGTAGTGATGTTTTCTGGGATCTGTTAGGATCACAGAAGATTATGTTAGGAGATAATAAACCGATACTTTGGGAAACCAGATTAGGATGGTTAGTTTCCGGTCCTATCAACAGTGGCCATGTATCGACTCCAATAACTTGTAATTTTACGAAAGTTGATTCTTTAAGTCAGAACACAATTGATGATGATGACATTCAAACCATAATAAATCGGTTTTGGCAACTCGAAGAGATTGACCATAAGTCATCACACTCGGAAGAGGAAAAATTGTGTGAGGATCATTTTATTAAAAACACGACACGACTCAGTGACGGTCGTTTCTGTGTTAGAATTCCTTTAAAGCAGCCTGTAGAGTTGTTAGGGAATTCATTACAAAGGTCAAAGTTATGTCTTTATTCATTAGAGCGTAGGTTTAGATCTCAGCCCATTTTTAAAGAAAGGTACATAGCGTTCTTGAGAGAATATCTTTCTCTAGGTCATATGTCTGAGTGTGAGTTACAGTCCGACTCATCCTCTTATGTGATACCTCATCATGGCGTTCTTAGGGAAAGTAGTACCACTACAAAACTCAGAGTAGTTTTCAACGCCAGTAGCCCTACGACTTCAGGTATCTCGTTGAATAATATTCAGATGGTAGGACCTACGGTGCAGGACGATCTTCTATCCATACTTCTAAGGTTTCGTCTTTATAAATATGTGCTTTCAGCTGACGTTGAGAAGATGTATAGACAGATAGTCGTGCACCCTGATGACAGGCACCTACAGAGAATAGTCTGGCGAGAGGATCCGGCTCGAAGGACCATGTTTAGAAATAGATGATGGTAGTGGCTATTGGTATTTTATCAAATGAAAATTCCTTTGCTTGAGAAAACGTGTAATATCTCAATCGATATTTACAATGAATTGACAAGTGTCAACAACGAAAAAATAATAATAACATAGACAAAGAGTATAAAATTATGCATGCAGGTTGCACCTAAACAAATACCTAGGCCTAGCTGGTGACATAACACTTTATGCCGATGACACATGCCTTTTTTACTTTGGTGGCGAAATTCAGGCAATAATGAGACAAGCCCAAGATGACTTAAATACGCTTTACTCATGGTTTCAATATAACCTACTTACCATAAATATAGCTAAAACTAACTTCATGATATTTAGTGCAAAGAATAAAACTATCACAAATTACCAACCATTACTAATTAATAATGTACCATTGTCTAAAATTGATTCCGAAAAATATCTTGGCCTTATCCTAGATAATCGATTAACATGGAAGCCACAACTGAACAAAATATATTCAAAATTATCCTCGTTAATGGGCATGTTACGGGGCACTGTACGAAGTTTTCCAAAATCTGTTAAATACGTAATATATAACTCGCTTATTAAACCACATTTGACATACTTAATTGAATTGTGGGGCTCAGCCGCGAAAACAAACATTAAAAAGATACAAGTTGCGCAAAATAAAATCATAAAATTACTCTTCAACTTTGATTACCTTACACCATCGGCAACCATTTTCCGTAAAACTAAATTAATGACAATTTCACAAATGTATGAATTCTATACTTGTATCCTAATAAGAAAGATATTAGCAAAAGATGTGCATACACAAATAGTGTTCACTAAGAAATCGCAGTTTCAATCTAGACACATGCGTAATGCTAACAATCTTTGTCTTTATACACCACGAACTAATTATGGCACTAGGAACATTATGCACGAAGGGGTCAAAATGTATAATAGCCTCCCTAAAGATCTTAAAGAAATAAAATCCTTTTCTCTTTTCAAAAAGAAATTAAAATTCCATATCGCAAAAGCTGGCAATGTCATTTAATGTCTTCAAATTTTTATTTAATGTTTAAAGTTTAATTTTGTCTTCTAAATTTAATTTTACTTAAATATTTTAAATCTGCATGATTCCTCACACATGGCAACAAATGGCATCTATGATAGCAACTGTTTTTCGATACGTAATAGAACCGTGACTGACTCGTTGTCTTGCTCGCTCGAGTGTTGTTGTGCGTATATAGACAAATACCCTCATTAAAATAAAAAAAAAAAGACATAATACTTGAGAAAAAACTAACATATAGGTATTAAGATCTACTAATAAATGCTTTACTTAGTTACTACTAGTGCTTGTGTCAAACGTACAAAATTATTACTAATTGTTATCCAGTGTTTCTCAGTGTAAGTGAATAACATGTATTCTGTAATTGAGAAATAAATGTCTAAAACCGTATATGTGGGTTGTGCGTGCATTGGGTTAATACGCTGGATGAATGGATACGATTATCGATGAACTAGCAGCCGCCCGCGACTCCATCCGCGTAGATTTCAGTTTCAGCACACTAGTATAGCTTGGCCTCCCCCAAATAGTTAACTATCCAGAACAAAAAACTGTTTCTTTACTTTATTTAAACGTCAACAGCTAATCCTTAACAAGACCTAAAGTTGCATAGCGGCGAAGTCAACCGCAGCCAGTTAAGAACTCCATTGAAGCAACTTTGTCACTTGTTTGAACAAGTTCGGGCGGAGGCGAGACTAGCAGGGTACCAGGCAAGCATAACGGAGGTGGAACTTTGAACGCATCGATTGTGTTAGAAACCTACCGTAGATTTGGGTTTGTTCGATAATAAGCTAGGTGCTACGAGAGGCTTTACTCGTATAGGCAACGTTGCCTATTTTTTAAAGAGTTAGTTACCTGATTGGAGTATTTTATTTGCTTAATTCCTACTTACTATTCACGTTCTGTTTGGCCTCTAAATTGGACTGGTAGACCGCCATTACAAAAAACTTATGTACCTTTTTGCAAGCGTGGTGATTAAGCCAACACGCATGTCTGTAACGAAAACGTGATTCCAAAGTTGGTGCTTTTGCCGTGCAGTGGGACATTAATAGGCTTTATGATGAAATGCTACCAAAGCTGTGAATATAAAATTAAATTTGGTATACAGGCAGGGTATGGGCTGACTTAGGTGATGGAATACGTTTAATTCGGATTAAATGCTCACATAGGAGAAAGGGAATCTTTAAACAAGTAAATTAATAATATTATCTGCGTCAGAACCGCTGAAATTCAATTACTGACTTGTCTGCCAACTAAAGTTAAAGAAATGAAATCCACAACTTCCATGATTGCACTTGAGTAGTTGGACCATTAAGAAGGCGTTAGAAAACTTTAAGAAACTGCAATAAAACAAACAAAAACATATCTCGTAACATTTCTAAAAGCCAAGCGTGCTTTCGTCCAGTTTAAATTGACCCATGAAGCCTTGACTAAAGCCTTGAAACCTGAAACATAAGCTGGGTCCAACATGTTCTGGATAAGTGAAGCACTTAAATGGTCGTAAGAAGAGTGTACATAGATTTGTTGTACACATGCTTGTAAGATATATACTTGTATGTATTAACTATACTCATGTTACTTGCAAGATGCTGAGTTTAACTGTAAAACAATACTGGCTTGTAATGGGTTTGTATCCTTTGGATAAACTTGTGTATTAATGAATCATACCATTCTCATTTGTGTTGGATCTGTTTGTTACTAGTGACTTAGTGACACTACTAAATTAATTTGTCACCACTTTCAGTCATTTGTGAGGTATCCACTTTATATATGTATGTACCTAATTAATCAATGACTAAGCAATCTCCTACCACCACGATTAAAATTAAATAATTTCTCATTTACGCGATGCATCAACACAGAATGCACTCAGCATGCGCCATATTTAAACTTAAACAAACCATTTTGTTTAATGTTGACTCGGCTCGCCCGCGCCTGCGAATGTACAGTCGACCACGTAGCAAATATAAACGTGGAAACCACTTTTGTACAGTTGACGTTGTATTTACTTTTTCCCTGTATCATATTTGTTTGTTCAACAAAAGTGGCGTGGGATGATTTTGTGTAGGTTTTGCTTCATAAAATATT
Source organism: Nomophila noctuella (assembly GCA_958496325.1). NCBI lineage: Eukaryota > Metazoa > Arthropoda > Insecta > Lepidoptera > Crambidae > Nomophila > Nomophila noctuella. The sequence continues at coordinate 12,767,247 of OY292500.1, read as the reverse complement.
GGACAAGCTGGGTATTATTTATTTGTTTTAAAATAATGCAAACTGGCTGAAATAAACAATGAATTTTAGGAATATTTTATTTGTTTTGAAAGTTTGTTTGTATTAATTAACAACATTTCCAAGCGAAAACATGATATTCATAAACAAACATTTGTTATTATTTCAGATCGACTAACCAGTTAGATCATAACCACTCTATCCATTGTTAACTTACGCTGGGTTAATACAGTAACATTCTTTCTATCTTGTTGAAAATATACCTATGTTACCTATGAACTGAAATGCATCTTAAAAAACTTTTTTTTAAATTCCTTAAGTAAACTCAGTGTAAAATGAGAAATGTTAACATTCTCGTATGTTATTCGTCCGACTGTACTTTAAATTACTCAGTTAAATTTTCGTTTGCGCACCACATTATGTCGACTGCATTATTCATTCTGTGCATCATATTTTCATTTCGCGGATGCGTTGATGCACTCGAGGGTGAAACGGTTGTGGGTGCAGTATGCGTTCGTAATTGCAAGCTTTTGAGGCCACTTGGAGTGCTAATGAACAAACGTTTATTTGTTTTTATGAGGTAGCGGACTGTTGACTGACTGACAGGAGGTTTGCGTAATTGTAAGTGGTTACTGAATGTTGCGTTTTCGTTAAGGTAATAAACTCTTGCTTATTTTTATTGACCGTTGTCTATAAACAGCTACCGTTGGGTTCCTGGTTCGGAAGATGAATTTAAGAGAGTTTATAAACATTGTAACAAAAATACTGGACGTTATAAGGGCTCGTATTAATAAATCGCTTGCAACTCTGAAATCGATCATGAGAGCGAAACTTGAAATGCTGTTTTATATTAGAATAGCAATAGCAACTTAAGTTCGCACTCAAGATCGATCTCAAATTTGAGGGATATTTTTTAATACGAGCCTAAGTCACATATGGAGAATTCGCGCTTCAGATTAGAGATGGCATCACCAATAACCATCACAGATAGTTTTATAGAAACCAAGTAATCCTCAACTGCAACAATTACTAATAATTCGAATAAATTAATATCAGAATTAATTGTATATCCAAACGAGTCCCGGATCGATGCGTCCCGTTTTCAAACTATGATCAATCGGTCCTGTCAATTACATTCCACTTCAAATTATTGTGAAACGCACCCGAAATTCATAGGCCGGGTGGATCCCCGTCATCCGAGCTTTAGCTAATGTCAAACGTCACTCAAAGTCAAAATGGCGGGCCAACACGCCCCGGCATCGACTTTGAAATACCAGGCGCGCATAACTTTATGGGAGGTCGCAGGTATCAAAGTGCAGTTGTACACGTTGCACGGGTGTAGCTCGAGGGCGAAATGCAATACGAGAACAGAAGTGTATCGGGAAATACGAGATTTTTTCGTTGTTTTTTTGTGATACTTTTTTGGAATCCGTACAAAAGCGGAATTCTTTGTATCATTCTGGTTCACCTGAATTTTTCTCCTTGTCAAGTTTTATTTGGGATTTTAAATACTTATTGCTATTTGTATCATATCGTTAGGTCGGTTTTTTTTTGTTGTTTTTTTTGTGATTCTTTTTTGGAATCCGTACAGTAGCGGAATTCTTTGTATCATTCTGGTTCACCTGAATTTTTCTCCTTGTCAAGTTTTATTTGGGATTTTAAATACTTATTGCTATTTTTATCATATTGGTAGGTCGGTATGTAAGTGCGAAATTGGAACGCGTCTTTTATATGAATAAAGAAGTAACATAACATTTACATATAAGGCTTCATATAAAATATGTTAGGGCGTTAATGTAGATGAAAATATCAACTTTTGAAATGGGCCTATTGAATGAATATCTGCTGCAGAGAAATGTTTCATTATTTGTTTAGAAAGGATTCCGTCAAAAGCAGAAGCAGCCGCGTTCTTGTCGGTTTATTCAATGTTCAGCCGTGTTGCTAGGGACGGAAATCTATCGAAAGTTTAATAGCTGATTATAATAATATTATTATTATTTTGAAAGATCCTTTGGTGAAGGAATAGTACAGTACTCATCCCTTATGTTTTCTTAGGTTTACGAGACTGTTACTCATAAAATGATATTTTTTTAAACTAATGAACGGGACGACGTCCCACTTGGTGAGAAGTTGCCTATTAGGCGAAGTGGTTGCGAGATCGATCTCCGCACATGACAAACATTTTTCTGCATTAATATGTCTGTTTGTCCTGGTCTGGGTGCAATGTGTATCTACATATTTAATAATAATAATAAATAATAAATATTTCACAACATCACATACATTGATCTGACCCCGTGATAAGTAGCTTAAGCACTTGTGTTACAGAAATCAGAATCAACAGTGGTATTACAAATATACTTAAATATATACATATAACACCCAGACCATATTTAAATTTACATTCTACATTTGTAATACCACTGTTGATTCTGATGTCAGTAACACAAGTGCTTAAGCTACTCAACACGGAGTCAGATCTATGTATGTTGTGAAATATGTATTATTGTTTATTTATTATTATTATCAAGCTCTGACAAATTAGCCAAAAAAAATCAAAATTTCAGACCCGCAGTTAATAAATATTTCGAAAAAGCAATACACGTCAGTGACAGTCGATCCGTACTTAACACGGAATCACATTTTTATAGTCCAGGAGGTAGCGACTTTTTTTAACGTCCTCCAATCCAAGGTTTACTGCGCACGGGGGCAATCCGGGGCCCTTGAGCCCGGGGGCACGTAAACCCGGGGGCACGTAAAGCGGGGGCGGGGGCGATGTCGTGCGTTTTATCGTCTCGGGTTACACGTGTAATTGCCGGTGCCGCACTGCGTGGTCATAAAGCGAAGTTTTATACGAACAACAGGCTGTTTTGTGTCGCTGTAAGGGAAGCAGATTGAAAAATATATATTCGCATAAAATAAATCAATAAATTGTTTCAAATTGACTAGAGCACGTAATTAGGGATGTGCAGAGTGATCGCGACGACTGAATATAGCCGTTCGTTTCTCATAAAATTCGTCAAATAATAAAATTCTCTGTCTGTTTTAACCACAGCGATATAATGTAAAATATGTATGTTTCACTTTGGCGTGTAGAGCTTTTGAAATTACTAGCGGCCCGGTACGTGCTTCGCTACGTATAAAATGAATGACCGATTTTGTTCAAACTTCACATAAACCATCTACTAAGTAGTTTGTACGAACCCTGAAAATTTGGTTTGAATCGATGAGCCCGTTCTTGAGTTATTAAGTGACAAAAAAAATAGCCACTTAGTTTTTTATATTTGATATTCCTATTTTCCCGACTGTGCTAGTATTACAAGTCCTTTATATTTCTATATGTAGATCATTATACTAACAAAAAACACACAAACAAAAAAGGGAAAAAAACAAGCAATAGGGTTTATGCCTTGGTATGCGCCGTACGGTTTACAATACCATATGTGAGTGCGTTCTAGTCTCTATTTCAAAAACGGTTAATCCTACAGAAAAATGCTAGAGACCTTTTTTGTAGACAATTTTACGACAAACAACTTTTATGAAACCATTATTGACCTCTGAGCAATAGATCGCGAGATATTTGCGAAAAACTGATTTTCGTGACGTTTGGACCCCTATAACTTTTTTAGCCGGCACGATATCAATGTCGATTTTTCACATCATCATTACAATATCATAATAAAGGTGTATACAAAAATTCAGCTCACTAGGAATTATTCCGCAGATCGAGGATCAAAATTGCTAAAATTACTGGACTAGTATAAGAAAATACATAATTAAATATTAAATTACTGAAATCTCATAAGGTCAGAAAAAACCCATTAGTAAAGGACATTGTCTTGAAGAGATATTACTTCCCTATTAGTAGTTTATGTCATAGAAGCGTTTCTATTTGCGACTTTATGAACGGCTTAAAATATTTACAAACTGATCGCTGTTAAATTTTATTTTTATTTCAAGATCGCATATTATTTGTTCCATGTTCTAGCCAGACACAAGCTGGGTTATAAAATTCTCCAAAATTTAAAGATGTTTAAAAATAAAACTTAAAGTCGTTCGCACTCACTTCACTGCTTACATTTAACTGTGGTTATGGGGTATAAACGGCGAGTCATCGCTCGCGTCCCCTGTCGCGGCGGCCATCAATAAAGGGTTAACTTGAAAAATTGCTCCAATGTGGCGGCGGGGAAATATGGATCGCAATAATAACTCATGTGATAGCAAACTAATGAGGGTAACGGATCCGGTTGCGTGAAGGTTAAGGTTGCGTAAAGGAGTAATTTAGTTGAAGATTGCTGTATATGGGATGTACCCTTCGCGGCGTAAATATCTAAATTCTATGTGTTTTATTTTATTTCATGTTAAAGGGGAGCAAACGAACAAGAGGGTCACCTGATGGGAAGTAATAACCGCTGCCCATGGACATTAACAACCGCACAATGATCGCAGATGCGTTGCCTGCCTTTAAACCCCATAAGGGTATAAGAGAAATTGGAAAATTAAAAGAGCTTGCGTGCCATTTTTGCATGCAGTGTCGAGGTAGTGAAATCATAGCGAGGTAGAGCTTTGCGTCTGGGGAAGTACTTCAACCTTACAGAAGTTCACACAGAAATGTCACTTCGTAACTGTTGAGCTATGTTTCTGCTTGTGAGTAATGTCGGGGATTTAGCTGGGGAGGGCCTCATGATTTCACTACCTCGACACTGCATGCAAAGATGGCACGCAAGCTCTTTTTATGATAGAGGTGGCACTGATTGTAAGAGATTATCGCCGAGCCTAGGCACGTAAATTTATGTTATTAAATAGATTACCTGTTTTACATATAAAAGTAAATAGCATCAATTTCTGAAATTCGCTGAAACGTTACTTTGCTACTTTTTTTTCTGACCAATCAGTAAATGTTAGAACGTACTTTAGTAAAGTAAGTATTCGTAGGACTTTTGGGATTAGTGAGCTAATCTATCGATTAGATAGAGCAATAAGATACACACTGTGCACACAAAGAGAAGCCCCTATTTATTCTTATTGTTGAGCGCCGCTACAACCCATTCAACTTCTACAAACAAGGCAAATCAATTTGAACACTTCCTTGATCTCATCTCGTAAAATAGTTTACTACCAAATAAATTCCGAATCGAATAACACGAAATCCCAGGATTCCGCGGGATCCCGGTCATATATTGCACTCCCTCGCCGGAAGCGGCCGGGTAGCCATATTGATGGGGCGCCTGCGCGGCCGGAAGTGGCTCGCTTTAGCAGTAATGGTCCAGCTCTAATGTGTTATGCTCTCCTGGTACTTAGCGGGGCGTTTTGTTGCCATTTTCCTTGGGGTGTTAACTAAATATAAATCTGCGTTGCGATTTATGTTCCGTGTGGAATAGTGAATTGTAAGTACTTTTAGGGGAAGCGATAGAATCCATCATTTTTAAAGTAACTTATAAATAATTGTAGCCACGATTATGTACTTACAAATGTGTAAGTAATTGTGGCAACAATTATGCCTATAAAATAATTGGTTTAATAATCGCCATCTATAAGAGATACCTATTCATTTTTGCAACTGAAATTTTGGATAATACTGTTACTAACTATTCAACTGAAACAAACTTGAATAATCTATTTGAATGAACTAACTTGCTAATTTATTGTCTGACGAATCGATGACTGTATACCGATTACTTACGATACGGTAAGGTAAGATACAATGAAGATACGCATCGTTTTAGAATTAACTCAATTCTACCATTGAGTGGACCCTGTGCTTAAAAATAATCAATAATCCTTCAATCAATCCCATTTACCAGTGAAACAGCAATGGAACTTAACATGTCTTACTCAGAACAAGCGTTACTACACCGCCAAATTCCAGATCTGTACATTTCATTTATATATTAAAGCTGAAATGTTTGTTTCTTTGTTTGAACGCGCTAATCTCAGGAACTGCTGATCCGATTTGAAAAATCTTATTGTGTTGGATAGTCCATTTATCGAGGAAGGCTTTAGGCTATAGTATATACCTATGTGTTCGGAAACTGGAAACCACGCGGACGGAGTCGCGGGCGGCCGCTAGTAAGTTATAATATCAAGGGGACGTCCATAAATTACGTGAGATGTGTATGGGGGGAAGGGGGTCGAGTCAAAAAATTCGAAAAAACACCTCACGTAATTTATGGACGCCCCCCAATATCAATTACGTTTTAGAGATGACAACAAAACACTGATCTTGAACGGAGACTTTCAAGTCGCTAGCAATACCACGCGTGCACCGTTCAGGCGAGACACAACCTTATCCCCTTCGGAACCAATGCGTCAGTGTCAACCGAGCGTAGGTTTATCTTGTTTCGTAAATCACGCCGTTGTTTCACGCGGCTATCTGGCGGCGTGATAGCCCTCGATCACGCAGACAATGCGATCGGTGCATACGAGCTAATAGTTAACGAGGAATGGGTACGAGTGGGTGACTAATATCTATGATCGTCCTAGTAGTCCGGATCATAGTTCGTGGGACAACAGATGGGGACGACTGAAGAGAAATCATACACAGGAACAACGGATTTCAAGTGCATTTGGAGACACAAGATTGTAATAAAAAGAATCACTGTTTTTGAGTCTCTTGCACTTTTTCAGAACTGGCAAGAAATTGCGTACAAAATATTTTTTTATTAATCGACATATTTGCAAATCAGTATTCTGTACTCTGACAGAGACGCTGATTTATGGTCCCTTCGCTAGCATCCAACAAGCTTCGAGCTTAGTTTGGGGCTAGTCGATTGGTCTGTCAGTCCAATGAATACATTTTTAACTACATATTAATACAATAATAATGGTGACTTTTGTTGTTTGCCCTTGTCTTGTCCTATTGTGTACGCTTTTGTATGGTCACATTAAATATCAACACAGAAAGCCTTCTATTTATGTATGTGTATCTTGTTTGTCCGATAGCCCTTGTCTGGCACTTCTGTTTCGACGGAACACATTAGCAGTAACATGATATTATTATAAATATCCTGTTTCTCTGATACTTTGTTTATTATAGCAGGGTAGAAAAGATTGGGCCTCAGTCATACGTGAATTACCCTAGATTCATTCATACATATATATTTTAAACGGATTTTAATGAAATTTTGTGTTCTGGCAGGGTATGGGCTGACTAAGCCGAAAAGATTTTTTTATCCCGTTTAAATGCTCCCATGGAATAATACAGAAATCTTCATAACGCGGGCAAAGCCGCGGGCTAAAACTAATCCTACTACTATTATAAAGGCGAAAGTTTGTAAGTATGGATGTATGGATGTTTGTTACTCTTTCACGTAAAAACTACTGAATGGATTTGAATGAAACTTTACCACAATACAGTTAATACATCAGAATAACACATAGGATATTGGAAATCGAAATCCACGCGGACGGAGTCGCGGGCGGCCGCTAGTAGGTAACAAATATATTTCTTCTTAGAAACATGATTCGTTGAATGCGAACTTGGTTAGGTTTCCTGGACCTTACTTAGGTTTCGTGTACCCTCATTCACGTTACTAATTATAGCTCAAAGTCTGAATACCGAAGTTAGTCGGTTTCCTTTGAGATCGCTCTTAACATGATTACAGGCATGTATTACATGGAAAACACGATATGTTCTCTGTATATTAAGTAAATATTTCTATACTTAATGCAAATAGGAATATCTCTGAACGGAACTCAAAGAGATGCTTATTCATGCGAGAATGCAGATCTGAAGGATTCTCGTAATATCGGAGAGTGGTGAATGCAAAATGCATTTTGTTAACTCGGTTCTTATCGTTTGTAAAGAGATATGTTTGCGTTAAAACTTAAAGTGAAAAATTCATTAATTTATAAGGAATATTTTTTTGACTAGGAGATACGATATTAGTATAAGTAGATAACTCCAGAATATAAATAAAAACTATAAGCAATATGCAAGACAATATTTATTGACCACTGTTTTGGTGTAATACTCAAAAATGGAGTATTTGATAAAGTTAAGGAATTTAATAACATAATTGTCGTTTTATTCCAAGTTATTTTAGTATTCTTCAAAAGTAGAATACTGAGTTTTAGAAATATCCAGGTTTTACCACACTATGCATGAATACAAGATCAGTTTTTTTACAATATTTTATTTCTAGCGGTACGCAGGCAAATTTTACCAAATAATACTAAATTTAGCCAGTTACTCAGTGCTAACTTAAACAAATATCTACCACAATTTTTTTTAAATCTGTCCATTATTTTTTGAGTTTATTCGTTACATACAAAATACAAATCTTTCCTATTTAAAATAAATTCACTCTCATAAATCGGTGGGACAACAATCTGACAAGACCGTCGAGAGATGAGGCGCAGTACCAACCGCATAACGTGCCTTCTGAAGCACGGAGGAGCTCGAGATGAAATTTTTCGGTCACCCATCCGAAGACAGGCATCTGCAAACGTTGCTTAACTTTAGCAACCGCAGACCGAGTGCGCTAACCACTGCGCCATCGAGCTCCTCAAATTAATAATAGATTAATATAGTAATGGCAGCAATCACATTAGTTTAGAGACACATCGTGTTTGTATATTGCAGCTCGGTAGCAGCGGCGCGTTGGATGCACTTGCACAAATGCAGTTCCTCTGTAAATAAGCGCTGCTTATTGTTAAATGCACTTATGTTCATTGTCATTGCCTGTTGTTTTAATGTGTTTTAATTTAATGATGCCATGTTCATTTATAATTCTGGTGTAAAGTAACTAGACTTATTAACTCTCCTGTTAATTTGTATGTATAAAATAGCATTTGTGAGGGAAATTGCGGTGTAATTTTAAAGGTCTATTTCCAATGCGAACTGAACAAATAAAACTTACATGGTCACACAACACCGGTTGTTAATAGAAGTAGAAGTATGAGCCTATTAATGTCCCATTGCAGGGCAAAGGCCTCTATCATCGGAAATCAAGTTTTCATTACAAATGGCTTTTAGCTTAAACACCACGCTTGCCAAATTGGCAATCACAAACTCGGGCTCTGTTCGGAAAAACAGACACAAAGTTTCCCGACCCGCGAATCGAACCAAGGACTTCTAGATCATGGTCCGGTACTTCCACTAGATCATTTGTGTATTCTTTACCGTACATATAATTACAAAACGAAATTTCATTTCTTCCCAGAGACACAGCCTGGTGCACAGACAGATTGTTAAATGCGGCGATGCAAGATGCAACCTCTATGCATACAGAACAATATTGTAATACAAATTAATATCCTCATGACAAGCGCTAGAGCGAACACCCACGAACTAAGATTACGCCTTATTGTGAACGTCTTAAGGTTGATATTGGATTGCAGATGTGTAGGGGACGCATTTGCGATAGTGCAGCAGACTGTGGGTATGCAGTTCGCTCACTGGTCTCGGAGGAGTAATCAGTGTTGACAAGACGATGTGTTTATGTAGCTTTGAGTTTGCTTACGTTAGTGTATTATCCTACTACTATTATAGAGGCGAAAGTTTGTAAGTATGGATGTATGGATGTTTCGATACTCTTTCATGTAAAAACTACTGAATGGATTTGAGAAACTTTACCACAATATAGCTCATACGTCAGAATAACACATAGGATATTGGAAATCGAAATCCACGCGGACGGAGTCGCGGGCGGCCGCTAGTGTAAGATAAGTATTTCAAGTTATCAAGTTATACTGAGCGATGGTGGCCTAGTGGTACGGACGTCGCCTCACATACGTGAAGTCCGCGTTTTGAATCCCGGCCCACACCTCTGGATTTTTCTAAATTTGTGTGTGGATTTGTGCCATTAGCTCGGCGGTGAGGGAAAACACCGTGAAGAAACCTGCACATTCAGTGATTTTTGACTTTAGCTCAGTTAGATATGAATGTGTAACCATAATCCAATCTGTCTGGTTCCCCTCCATGGGTTACGAAGGTCTGATGGCAGTCGCTTCACTGTAATAACCAGACTTGCCAAATCCTGGATCATGGTCAAAGCGGACCCCGCATAGAAACGGGATAAACGCTAGGAAGAAGAAGTATTTCAAGTTATAAGTCTCCCTTATATAGGTAATTAATGAGTCTAAAACTGTAACTCTATTATGTTCTGGTGTGTATAATATGAATTTCTTGTTTTTTTTTCCTTTTTAGGTTTTTGTTGAACAAACACAGGTTTATTCTAATTTTATCGTTAACTTTTTGTTATAAAAGCCTTCAGTTTTTATGTGCATTGCTGGGGGCCTGTACTGCGTGCGTTTGACATGTGTTTCAGAATATAAAGCGAATCTCGCAATATGCAAAAGTAATTATGTTCCTACATATTGAAAAATAAGAAAAACTTTTTGGAATTATGAATAGTATGTTTCCCATTCAAATAAATTCAATATCTTAAAACATAACTTATCAAGGATAGATTTCCACTTATCATTTGTATAAGAAAGAATGGCGGGTTTGATTTTAGCCTACATAAATCAGTAGTCGGGAATAATCAGACGTCGGCGTCCCAGTGTCGGGAAGATAAAAGATAGGAGTAGGTTGATATCGGGACGGAGGTGGCCATTTGTATCTTTTAGAATAGATTGTTCCTTCGATCAATGGAAGTTCACACAATATTTATAAAGTTCACATCTATATATTCTATACTAATATATAAAGCTGAAGAGTTTGTTTGTTTGTTTGTTTGTTTGTTTTTTTGTTTGAACGCGCTAATCTCAGGAACTACTGGTCCGATTTGAAAAATTCTTTTTGTGTTGGATAGTGTATTTGGCGAGGAAGGTTATAGGCTATAGTATATATCTATTATTTTATCCCAAGGGGATGAATAGGGGGTTTAATGTTTGTATGAAACTTTGTCAATTTTAAACCGATTGGGCTGGGACTTTGCATGCATAAAGCTACTATGTCATAAATATCCCCTTAGAAAGGATTTTTATATATTCCACCCGAAGGGGATGAAAAAGGGGATTAATGTTTGTATGAAACTTTGTCAATTTTAAACCGATCGGGCTGGGACTTAGCATGTATGAAGCTACTAACATAAAGATACCCTTAGAAAGGATTTTTATGTGTTCCACCCCAAGGGGATGAAAAAGGGGATTAATATTTGTATGAAATTTTGTCAATTTTAAACCGATCGGGCTGGGACTTGGCATGCATGAAGCTACTATGACATAAAGATCCCTTTAGAAAGGATTTTTATATGTTCCACCCCAAGGGGATTAAAAAGGGGATTAATGTTTGTATGAAACTTTGTCAATTTTAAACCGATAGGGCTGGGACTTGGCATGCATGAAGCTACGATGACATACCTAGGCCATTCAATAAATACTTAGCCTCGCTGCCAGATGCCGCTATTATTTAAAAAATGTGTTACTATCGTATAGTAAATACGTTTTGAAGTATACTGAGGACTTTTCAGTCCTCTCCCTTCATTTGTTTTATTTTGACAGCCTATGGAAGTGAGCTTGTCGGTCAGTTGGTACAAAAATGGAAAGGAACAAAATCGTTAAGTGATTAGATTCTTGTTTTTGGAAGGAAAAATGCGCATGGAAATCAAAGAGCGCTAGAATGCTGTGATTGGTGACGCTTCTCCTTTCATGTTGACCGACAAAAATTGGTTTAATGAATTTTATCGTAGCCGCACGTCGGATTTTGATGAGCGAAGCCAACCCTAGCTAAAAACGGCTTCTACGGAGGAAAAGGTAAAAAAAAATCACGTTATCGTGTTGGCAGACCAGCGATTGTAGATTCACGAGATAGCTGAGACTGTGGGCATTGCAAAAAGAACACTGCATCATATTCTGCACTATGAATTGGGTGTAAAAAAGTTGTTGGCGAGGAGGCTGCCGCGTTTGCTCCCACCTGACAACAAGCGCAACCGTAAGACAACATCGTCATCATGTTTGGCCCTGTTGCAACGCTATCCAGCGCAGTTCTTTCAGCATTTTATGACCGTCAACAAAGCGTGAGTTAAATGGAACTCACCAAACCCAGGGAACAGAAGAAACAGTGGACTTATCCCGGCAAATGTGCTCCAAGGAAGGCGAAGACTGTTAAATCGGCCGTAATGGCAATGGCCGCTGTTTTTTTATATTCACCAGGTATGATCTACATCGATTACATCGAGAAGGGTAAAACAAGTATGGGGCTCCACTATTCCAACATACCATGCCGATTCGACGACAAATTGAAAAAAAAACGGCTGCATTTGGTAAAGCAAAAAGTGCTGCTCCACCACGGCAACGCGGCGGCTAACACCTTCGCCGTTGTCATGGCCAAATTGGTAGAATTGTGCTACAAATTGTTGCTCAATCCATCGTAATCCCTAATTTTGGCTTCTTGTGACTCTTTCTTGTTCCCAAATTCGAAAAAATCACTCGTCTGAAAAAGATTTGGGTCGAATGATGCGGTCATCGCCTCCCCAGAGACCTATTTTGAAGACCCTGGGAAATCGTATTTTTTGGATGGGTTAAAATGGTGGCAGCATCGCTGTGCCAAGTGTATCGATTTGAAAGGAGACAGTGTTGTAAAATAAATCGAAACTTTCTTAAAAAAATGTTTTTTTCATATTTAGGCTAAGTATTTATTGAACCGCCCTCGTAAATATCCCCTTAGAAAGGATTTTTATATGTTCCACCCCAAGGGGATGAAAAAGGGGATTAATGTTTGTATGAAACTTGGTCAATTTTAAACCGATTGGGCTGGGACTTGGCATGCATAAAGCTACTATGACATAAAGATCCCCTTAGAAAGGATTTTTATATGTTCCACCCCAAGGGGATGAAAAAGGGGATTAATATTTGTATGGAACTTTATAGGTATAGTATATACCTACGTTTGCGGAAACCGGAAACCACGCGGACGGACTCGCGGGCGGCCGCTAGTAATATTTATAAATATTTACTCTGTGTTGGATTGAGTTTGGAGTACCTACATACACTTCTCATCAAAAAAATCGAAACACTTTCGTTTTTATTGTTTTTGTCCTATTTTTTTACAAAAGAGAATTAATTCCATGAAAAAAAAACATTATTGTGTAGCTGGCAGTTTGGTCATTACAGTAAGAAGAAAAAAATCAAAATTCGAAATTAGAATTTCATTTGTTTATCCTATAAATGAAATTAATCACTGTTTTGAGACAAATGTTTATTTAGGGTTGGAGTACGTTTCTCGTTTAAAAACTTAAAATTAGCGCTTGCCTTTAAACTTTTTGTTTCTTATTTCATTTACTGTGACTTTGGGACGTCTGAAAAAACTTTTTTTTCTAAAACATATGGATACTTCGCCCGCAGAAGCCGCCCAAGTGGTGGCATTGCTGGATTCTGGACTTAGTCAGCGTGTTGTGGCTGCAAGATTGCATCTAAGCTTATCATCTGTTCATAGAGTCTACAAACGCTATTGGGAGACTGGTTCGTTCACGCGCCGTTCAGGATCTGGCAGGAATCGGGTCACTTCTGAGCGAGATGATCGATTTATTGTAACAACTTTTTTACGAAATCGACGCCTTAACGCTTTTCAACTGCAGCAGCAGCTTCGCGTTGTACGAAGAGTAGCTGTAAGTGACTCTACAATAAGAAGAAGGTTGAAGGAACGCGGATTGGCACCGCATAAGCCAGCGAATGGGCCGAAATTAACTGCAGACCATCGAAGAGCGCGCCTTAACTTTGCACGCGAGCACCTAACTTGGTCATACCTTCAGTGGAGCAAAGTACTGTTTTCTGATGAGTGTAAAATTATGCTGTATGGTAACGACGGAAGGAACAAGGTCTACAGAAGAGATGGAGAACGCTTTGCACAATGCTGCATTGAAGAAAAGGTCAGCTATGGTGGCGGTTCGTGGACGGTTTGGGGAGGAATCAGCGCCTACGGTAAGACAGAACTTGCCTTTGTGTCTGGGCCACGGCTGCCTGCACTAAACTCTCATCGGTACATCGAACAGTGTCTTGAACCTCATGTGATGCCCTATGCACATTTTATTGGCAACGACTTCATATTCATGCACGACAATGCTAGAGCTCACACCGCAGGCGTCGTACGAGAATATCTTACCGAAGTCGGTATCTCCATTATGGTATGGCCAGCAAGAAGCCCGGACATGAATCCCAGTGAACATCTATGGGATGAATTAAAGAGACGAATTCGAGAAAGACATCCAGCCCCAGAAACACTTAGCCAGCTGCAAAATGCAATCCAAGAGGAATGGGACAATATACCACAACATGTGATCGTGACTCTCATTCGATCGATGGAGAACTGTATGGAAGCAGTAATAAGAGCTCGCGGAGGGAATACAAGTTATTAAATAACGTTTCTTACATTTTTTTTCATTTACGCGTGTTGTTTTACCCATTTCCTTCATATTCCATACAGGGTAAAAAATACTCATTATAGTCCAGGAATTTTAGATTTTATCTGCGGAATAATTCCTAGTGAGCTGAATTTTTGTACACACCTTTATTATGATATTGTAATGATGATGTGAAAAATCGACATTGATATCGTGCCGGCTAAAAAAGTTATAGGGGTCCAAACGTCACGAAAATCAGTTTTTCGCAAATATCTCGCGATCAATTGCTCAGAGGTCAATGATGGTTTCATAAAAGTTGTTCGTCGTAAAATTGTCTACAAAAAAGGTCTCTTGCATTTTTCTGTAGAATTAACCGTTTTTGAAATAGAGACTAGAACGCACTCACTAATGGTATTGTATACAGTACGCTGCATACCAAGGCATAAACCCTATTATTATTTTTTTCCCTTTTTTGTTTGTGTGTTTTTTGTTAGTATGATGTTCTACATATATAAATATAAAGGACTTAAAATACTAGTATAGTCAGGAAAATAGGAATATCAACTATAAAAAGCTAAGTGGCAATTTTTTTTGTCACTTTATAACTCAAGAACGGGCTCACCGATCCAAACCAAATTTTCAGGGATTGTACAGACTATTTAGTAGATGTTTTATGTGAAATTTGAGCCAAATCGGTCGTTCACTTTATACGTAGCGAAGCACGTACCGGGCCGCTAGTAATGATATAGATATGCAATGTGAATTTTAGCAATTTTGATCCACGATCTGCGAAAAAAATCCTAGTGGGCTGAATTTTTGTATACGTATTTATTATGATATTGTGATGAAGATGTGAAAAATCGACATTGATATCGTGCCGGCTAAAAAAGTTATAGGGGTCCAAACGTCACTGGACATAGCATATCTATATCATTACTAGCGGCCCGGTACGTGATTCGGTACGTATAAAGTGAAGCGACCGATTGTGTTCAAACTTCACATAAAACATATACTAAATAGTCTGTACAAATCCTGAAAATTTGGTTTGGATCAATGAGCCCGTACTTGAGTTATAAAGTGACAAAAAAAATTGCCACTTAGTTTCTTATAGTTGATATTCCTGTTTTCCTGACTGTACCAGTATTACAAGTTCTTTATATTTCTATATGTAGATCATCATACTAACAAAAAACACACAAACAAAAAAGGGAAAAAAACAAACAATAGGGTTTATGCCTTGGTATGCGGCGTACGGTATACAATACCATATGTGAGTGCGTTCTAGTCTCTATTTCAAAAACGGTTAATACTACAGAAAAATGCAACAGACCTTTTTTGTAGGCAATTTTACGACAAACAACTTTTATGAAACCATCATTGACCTCTGAGCAATAGATCGCGAGATATTTGCGAAAAACTGATTTTCGTGACGTTCGGACCCCTATAACTTTTTTCGCCGGCACGATATCAATGTCGATTTTTCACATCATCATTACAATATCATAATAAAGGTGTATACAAAAATTCAGCTCACTAGGAATTATTCCGCAGATCGTGGATCAAAATTGCTAAAATTACTGGACTATTAAACAAAATACGAAACCTATGAAGACGTAATTTGAATTTAGAACATTAACATTAGGATTTAAAAACCTCATACTACTCACTATTAAATGACATTTTACATTTATTCCTAAATATACATATTTTTCTGATAATCCTTATCAAATCATAAACTGCGAGGTGTTTCGATTTTTTTGATGAGAAGTGTATATTAATACAATTTAGTTACATTCATTATATGTTCTTAACCCAGAAGTCCTGTGAATTCATCTAAATACATATAAATAAATAAAAATTTCACAACATCTACATGGATCTGACTCCGTTTTAAGTAGCTTAAGCACTTGTGGTACAGACATCAGAATCAACAGTGGTATTACAAATATACTTAAATAGATACAAATAACACCCAGACCAGGACAAACAGACTAGATTGTTCCTTGGATCAGTGGAAGATCACATGTATTTATAAAGTGCTTTTTGCAGTGTTGGATTTAGTTTGAAGTGTGTAATATAAATGATGCATTAGTAGTTCTTTCATGCATAATTTATGAAACCACACGTTGGTTTTAAAACGTGCATACGCATTTGTATGACTTTCGCTCATTCCGTACAAAACTATTAACCACGAAAACATATTCAGTGTCAACACAGCAGAATTAAATGTAGAGGGTAGTGCTTAGTGCGTAATGCCCAGCTTGTCTTGTAAGAGGATTTGTGCGAACGTTTTAAATACCCTCGAGTGCGGTGGATGCGAGCCTCGCAGACCTCTTTGCCAATGCTAATTGCCTGGTACTTGAGGTTTTATTTCTTGATGTTTTAAATATTAAACTTGAGTTTTATTTTATGAAAGTTCTTTTTCTGTTGAAGAACTACTTCGCATTCTTTTTATTTGAAGCAGGGAACGCATTTGCGTAACTAGGCTAGCTAGAATGCAGCCGTGTGTGTGGCTCGGAACTATAGTCCCACTACCCACTTTAACTATACACATATTCTAGGTTTAATTATGTGTACATTTTATGTACTATATGACAACTAGTTAATTGTAGTAAATGTATTTTATTACAATAGCAATACCTACCTTCTATTTACTTTCTTTTTGGCCCTAAGGTTCACTGGTGGAGATTGCGATGAGGCATTAAGCCCGAATTTTATACAATTTTTATGTTGCACGGCATATATAAAGTTAAAATAAATTGGAAGAAGAATATAAGGGAATGACCTTTTTCATGCCTCTCTGGCATGGTTTTACTTTAGGACTGATGGCCTTAACATCACGCTTCTTAACCTAAACACCATCTCAATTACATACTTTGATATTAAATTACTTCCACGAGAACAGTACATAGTAGGGTGACAATAAATCTCGCATCGAGTAGATATCGCGCCGCTCGTCGCGTGTTTGTCACTGTCGCGCCGTCGACGTCACTAGCGTGCAGTCAATCACGTGACACGACGCCACTCTACCAGGGCTGACAGTGGCCAAGAGTACTAACCTCGACCACAGTAGTGAACAAGCGTGCTGTATTACAAGTAGCGTCGTTTGAATATCATTTTATTTTGTACTCCTTGAATGTATGTTTTTGTAGGAAGGAAAGGCTTTCTTCCACACCCTTGTAGAGGGCAGTACCGTTTTCTTGCCTGTCTGCCATGTTTTACTTAAGGACCCATTATCTGAAATCTTATCATCACGCTTCTTAACCTTAACACCATCTCTATTAGATTGATATTTAATTACTTACACGAGACCGTTATGTAGGGTACCAATAAATCTCGCATCGAGTGGATATCGCGCTTCTCGTCGCGTGTTTGTCACTGTCGCGACTTCGCCGGGCACTGGCGTGCAGTCAATCACGTGACACGACGCCACTCGGCCAGGGCAGTGGCTAATCAAGTTTGATTGGTGTAAAGCACAAAGATTCGTGCATATCAAAATACCAAAACTAAGTTCGAAGTTATACTTTTAAAACAATTCATGACTCGATTACCATTGCCGATGTTCATCACAAAAACATTTGCCCCTAGCGGGGTTCGATCTCGCGACTCTTATTTTGTAGACCTCTGACTACTAGACCAACGGACCACGGACCAACACGGGCCCCTCAATACATGTAATAATTTATCTTTTGTAACGCTCTGAAAGCAGCTGTAATAGCAAATGAGGTCTTGGATATGCGATATTATCAGGTAGCATCAAAAACTGTCTTCTTTCTTCTATCTAAATATCTGGACAAAAGTTATTTTAACGCGAACGTTTACCCGCTAGCCGTAGACAGTTGAAAGCGGGGCCAAGCTTCGCTTTGGTATCTGAACTAGCATTTTCTAGTTGCACAAAAGGGCTATTGTCGTGTATGAAATAAGGAAGCGAACAGTTTCAGTTCGGCTTAGAATACAATGGGAGAGTTATCGGCGCATTGGCTTGGTTTTTAAGATTTTCTCTTTTTGTCCTACATTTTACGATCTCGTGGTTGCTCTGATTATCGTTGTCTTTTTTTCTGACTTTTAAATGTTATGATTAAAATGCTATGTTCGCTCATTGGTATCACTGTCATAATAAAAACCCAATAAGGCGATCATTTAAGACATTATAACTATTTGATAATAAGAATGTATGTGAATAGTTCAGGCAAATTAGAGTCACCCTATACTATAGGGTTCTAACAAGATTGAGATCTAAGGCTCTTATTAATAAATCGCACCCAACTCTGAGCTCGATCTTGACCGCGAGCTTGAGGTGCTGTTTAGTATGAGAATGACATTTCTAGTTCGAACTCAAGATCGAGCTCAGAGTTGAGTGCGATTTATTAATACGAGCTTTAATGTTTAAATGGATAACTACTCTACCCGTTTTACCAGTCACAGGTTTACTATACGCAACCATGAGCACTTACAGCCCTAGTTTGTTAGATCATGGCACATCGATTGATGAGTTTATTGCAGTACAGTAACTATCGGCTGGAACAAAGGTAATCCTTGTGCAGGACGTAATGCTAATTTGATTGCTGAGGTATAACGCCTAAACGAACATCTTGCGCATTCAGCAATCACTAGCGGCCGCCCGCGACTTCGTACGCCTGGATTTCGGTTTCCGCACACAGTGTATAATGTCTTTCAAGACAAATTGACTGACCAACACAAAATATTGTTTCATTTAGAACCAGTAGTCCCTGTGATTAGCGCATTCAAACAAACAAACAAGCAAAGGTAATCTTCAACAAACTCTCTTCATTTGTAAAGATATAATGAAAGCATACAAAATGTATCGACTACTTTTGAAATATTTTTCACTTACCTTAAATTTACTCCTGTCCAATTCGTTCCCCTATCATATCACGAATGAAACAAACCATAATAATATTTCTTTAATACACCCCGTTCGCATTATACCAGTATTTACGATATGCATTAATATTTCATTTCGTCCATTAGCGCAAATGAAGCGCAAAGCAAGAGTTACGACATCACCAGTTAATTTATTTCCATGCGTACTGTTTTGTATGTTTGCTTTCCATCGTCGTTTGTGAGGCTTCTTGTGTTTATTGTGACGACTCAAGGCGGCAGTGTAAATTGTGATTAATGAAATAGTCGCAGTGGAATCCTTGTTTCGATTTATCTTAGTTTTTGTAGGCTTTAGGAAAGAGAAATAGAAAAAGTTATTTTCTCTCTATTTAAGGTAAATTTGGAATGTTTACTGCCTACACGAAATGATGTCTTTTCTTTACTAAAAACGGGCTTTGACTAACCGTATTAAAATTGGTTGAAAGAATTGTTAAGTTGACAGATCAGCTAAGTTTTTAACATTATAAAATTAACTTAATACATATTATGTATTTTAACAGAGTCAATATTACTCTTCGTCCGTGACTCAATCACGACTGAATTATGATATCAATTTATACGAGAGGCGCTGTTTGTCGGTTCGCTTGTAAAATACATTTATGTCAATATTGACTCGGCGAGACAAAGCGATTTGACTCCCCTTCACCGACGGGAATATCAGACGAATCACTCACTCAATTTTAGTGCCACGATTTTGAAATACGCTGTTTATATTTCGTATTTTATGAGGTACTTGGTGCATGATGTTAAATTGCTTGCTTTTTGTTGTTAGGTAGCTATCGGATAAAAAACTCTATAGCTACGATTTTAATTAAATACTATGGGCAAAGTGCATTTGCCCCCAAAAGTAATTGGTTTATTTCTGGTAATAAAACATCCAATAATTCGAGTTAACTGAACAGTGTATCTCAATAAAGCTGAACCAATTTTAAGCGACCATTTTTTTTCCTTTGTTCCAAACCCAAACGGCGTTTTCATTTTTATGCCCGCCAATAAAATTTCGCTAATGTTAATTTGAATATCAAAGCTTTATTTACCGAACCCGTAAAACCCGTCGATGAAGTAAAACAATATCGGGCAAAACAAACGTCCAATTGGATTCTCGCCGGACGAAATGCGCAAACGAATTTGTTAATTGTCGACAAACAACGTTATTTATTTTTTTTACTCGGAGGAAATTCTCATCCGCGATTGTTCCCTTCCCGCGGAAAACAATAAACTCGCTCCGTCTTTTTATTTATTTATTTATATAAACTTTATTGACCACACAAAAGGTACAAAAGGCGGACTTAACGCTAAAAGCAAGTCCTGCCATTCCCATTATGAATAATGCAAGCGGTGTACCCCTTTTTTTAAACGGATGTTTACATCTCAACTTAGTTTGCCGTCCCTTTCGTGGCCACGCCCCACGCGGGCCCACGGCATTCCGGCCCTTGGAAATATGCAGCGATCTCCACGCACATCGTGTTGCCTTGGTACTGTTCAAGAAATGTCCCTGTCACTCTTTTGTTTTAAGGCCCTTTAAATTGCGTTTTAAAATTAAAGTTCTTATTACCATAACACACACGCTATATTTTAAAATTCAGTAAGGGCTGTGTTTTTTATAGTAGGCGTTTTGCTTGGGTGCCATTGCTCTAGTTTGTTTATAGGTCGGCCATATTTTGCTGTGTTTCTTATGATCTACTAGTTGTTTATGCTACCCTGGTACAGGCGAAGACGTGTCAACGACATCCTTTTGTTCCTTCAACGTCTTATGGCGTAATCGATTTCTCCTTGGTTGTTTTATTTATTTTTGTAGCAAGTTTGAGTCGTAGGGTGCCTTTTGTATTTCTTTTCTATCTCTTTCACTCCGCTCGTAGCTTCCCTTTCGATGCTAATCAAACTTTGGAACACCTACAGCTGAATTATGCTATCCTGGTATGCTAGGCGCATGTTTCTAAGTAAACTTTTCCCACGGGATCTTGTTTCTGAGGCACCTTTGCACTGCCCCTCAGGAACAGATGTTCGCTTATGAAAAAAGTTTATTTTTTATGTGTACATGCCGTGCATAAGATACAGCCTTGGGCGGTGTTTACCTTTTAGTAAATATTAAACCTCTATATCATCCTGGTTTGTTGAATGTACATACCTTCCTATTGAATATACAGTGATTTATGCCCGTAAATATTTATTATGTACTCTCAGTATAGGGTAGGGCGTGCGGTGAACTTACTTTTTATTTTTATTTTTTATGTCATAGGCGGCAAACGAGCTAGCGGGTCGCCCGATGGTAAGCAATCTCCGCCGCCCATAGACATCTGCGACATCAGAGGTATCGTTGATGTGTTGCCGGCCTTAACCCCATACCCTCCCCAACTGAGCTCTGGCAACCTTACTCACCAGCAGAAACATAGCACAACAGTTACGAAGTGATACTTCACTGCGGTCTTCTGTAAGGTGGAGGTACTTCCCCAGACGAGCAGCTCATTCGAGTGGAATTTCCACAAAGCTCTACCTCTCTTAAACTTCTCGTGTTATTTTAGCGCCCTGGTATTTTTATGATTTATGCAGTGAAAGTTTGCCGCTGCTTTTTTATACTGAGTTTGAAGTTTTATTAAAATATGGACTAAATTAGAATAATTAAAAATTCTGTGATAAGTGATAATAGTGACTTAAGTGTAGAAGTATGTTCTATGTACTTACATCATGTTGTGACAATCAGATATATTTTTTTTTGTGATCGTGTGCCCTAATCTTTAAATAGGTTATTCATCTATCCTCTACTTCATTAGTAAACTATTCCATAAATGTTCAAGTGAAGTTAACGTTCATAAAGTTAAGTTATGAGCTTGTTAGTTACCTAGGTGTTCGTCGTTTAACCCATAGTTTCCGTAGAAGTTGGTTGGTCGATAGATGCCCCAATTACCGGGGCAACTTGTAGTGCACCGCAAGGATATAATTAAACACCTTTGTTCCGACATCAAACCTCGCGGGCCTCTCGTTTGCCAAGTTAAATTATCGTAAATCTCAACTAGTGAGTGGATGGCGGTAGTGGGGTAAATTCCTTCCCAGTAGTGTCATTGATAACTTTAAGTGTGTAGTTGGTTTGCCAGTAGTACTGTTTGCGTTAAAAATGGTTTTCTAACTTAATCTTAAATCTTAGCAATTTTTAAGGGTTACTGGGCATCTGATCTCTGTTTGTTTATACATAATTTTGTTGTTTCTTGTGTAGTGGTAGAGTTCTATGAAAACAATTTTTATTTACTTGGTATTTTAAATTGTTTCTTTGAATAAATTGTTTTTATTAGTATGTCTTCTCGAAAGAGCCTTGAATTTTGATGGACAGAAAAGAAATAAGAAAAGCGTTCGACGTTCGAATTTATTATATCTTAAGAAAATGTATAGAATAATTTGTAAGCACGAAATAATTCATCTGGGCTTAGAAATTATTTGTAAATACTGGCTGTTGTGTTTCAAATTGAAAAATTTTCGGGCTGATAATTTTGGATCGATATTTATGTCCTTTTTATTTGCAAGTACCAGGGCTTCATAATAGCGTGGAAGTGTTCCACAAATTGCGGCGCAGTGGTCGGGAACAGCCCCTCGTCTAATTCGCGTGGGGCGATTTAACGCCATTGTTGACGCCCCATTGCAATTTTATTGACTCCGCTGCGGTTCT
Source organism: Nomophila noctuella (assembly GCA_958496325.1). NCBI lineage: Eukaryota > Metazoa > Arthropoda > Insecta > Lepidoptera > Crambidae > Nomophila > Nomophila noctuella. Next base: position 12,744,405 of record OY292500.1, on the reverse strand, counting down.
GCGGTCCTGGTAACGTTGCGTCGCTTGCAGTGAAAGTTTGCTGGTATTTTTTTGTGGGGCTGTGTCATTTGGGTAGGTGTATACTTACTTACTTACTGCGATGGCGCAGCGACCCACAGTGAGTCTTGGCCACTTGTATGAATTTCGTCTGTACAAATAATGATTGTACAGACGAAATTCATACAATAAAATAAGAATGCTTTGCTATTCCAATGCTGTCAAGTGATTTATCATCTTAACGAAATATACCTATACATATGTAGAACCTTCTATAAAACGATAACCAAACTACACTAAACGGAACAAAAAACTTTCTTTGACATCATAAATTAAAGATGTTTGTTTCTTTTCGTTCAAAGTACTCATTGGAATGCTCACAAATCATAGTAAATTAGCATATTCTCTTTCTTACCTACAGATTATGTTTGATGTAGGTACGTTTCTGCCAGAATAATTTTATCTGAATTTTTAGCTTGAAGGATTTTTATTGAATACCTTCTTATATTATGTATACTCTATATGTAACCGTTACTTTGCTGCTGTCCATTTTGGCCACTATATGCTGATATAATAATCACACCCTCCCCAACTGAGCACTGGCGACTTTACTCACCAGCAGAAACATAGTACAACGAATTGCTACTGCACTGTGGTCTTCTGTAAGGTGGAGGTACTTCCCCAGAAGAGTGGCTTATTCGAGTGGAAGTTCCACTGTCCAAGTCACTCTCTTTCTTTATTCAAATTCTTCTGTTTACTATTTGTTTGATATCACTTACGACAACAAAATGCAATCTGGCCACTATCACACCATTAACACAATTCCTAGTCCGCCGTCGCGACGGGGCCTGCGTAATTTGACTAATTCTCCGTCGAGACAGTAAATCTTGAAGGGTCCGGTAACGAAGGTTGTCGCGAATCCTTTCATCTATTGTCTGCGTCTGTCTTAGCCTATGCTTATACCCACGTATAAACTAGAAGATTGTGACTTATTTGAGGAAACCTCGAACTATTTCCTGTAAAAAAAACAGTTGATATCCAAGCGATAAAACAACCCAAACTTTTTTAACTACCCAAAACTCTAGCATGATAGAATATTTTTCTTTGACATCAAAAATAATATTCGCTTTTCTATGTTTTCTTTTGTTTTCGTTTCTCAGGAATGCTCGCAAATCGTAGTTATACTTGAGTTACATTATTATATTTGTATCGTTCAAATTATGTTTGCAGGATTTTTTTTTTGTTGGAAAAGTTTGTCTGGTTTTAGAGGATTTAAGCACTTTTAGAAATGTTTATTTATCATAGACGAAGCAATTTGGCCTCTACCACACCTATCTCTATCTCTCTTTTTAAATTAATTTTAATAAAAGTACGATCTATTCCGGACTTACACCAAAACATTGCTGTTGGAACAGTCAGCTAGCACCTAGAAAACTGTTTATTTGTCGGGTAATTTGACTATTTCTCCGTCGAGATAGTAAATCTTGAAGGGCCCTGTAACGAAGGTTGTCGCGAATCCTTTCATCTTTTGTTTGCGCCTGTCCGACTTGGAAGGAATGATGTGGGTCAAGGAAGGTTCGCACCTCTATCAATTATATCGTGGCTTTAAGATGACATTTTGACTGGATATTGCTTAATTGTTCTGGAGAAACTGTCCGGTTCATTTCCGGATATGTACTTGCAACATAATATGAACGGGATTATTGCTGAAGAGGTCATTTATTTCATTTTTATTTCAAGCCTTATTTTATTACACTAGCAGGTGCCCGCGATTACTGTAAACTGTAGACTATCCAACACAAAATAAAAATATCGCACCCTCAGTGCAAAAAAGACGTAAGTCGAAAATGACGACTTTTCAGTACGGCGAAAAAACTGAACTTTTAGGTATATTTACTTTATTTTCAAACGTAGAACAATAATTCTTATATCAAAAAAAGAAGAAAAAATTGTTGCAATGCGTGTTATATTCAAGTTAGTTCTAATGTTTATAGTTCATTTGGAATTGTAAAAATAAATTATTACGCTATTTTTCATTACGGAAATAAATAGCGGATTCTGAGTATCAAAACTTAGGCCAGTCTTTGCCAAAAAAGTCAAATGTACTTCAAAAAGTATGTGATATTAAAGCAGTTATGAACTCGTAAATACACACAATTGTGCTAGTATAAGTAAGATTACTGCCTTATTCCCTTTATTAAAATTATGTTTGAAGTGCATAAGTATCACTTACTCCATTTTTCAATTTGGGGACTAGTTAAGGTAACTGAAGTAAACAGTAATAAATACTTATTCCATTATATGTTTATGTAAAGCTAGCCGCATATTAACACATATTACTTTGAGTTATTATTTATGACTGTAAGGAAAAAAGTTGTTTTTTGTTTTTGTGTTCCCTATTTATTAATACTGGAAAAATATTATTATAGTTTTGGTTATTATTAAAGTTCGTACTATCAACAATAAAATTGCACAGTAATACTTCAAATATGTGGAGTTTCGGTGAAGATCACTACCACATGATTTTTTTTTCAATTCTTAAAAAAATAACAGATAAATTGATACGAATTATTGTAACAATTAATGAAATAAGTTTTACACGGCTTCGTACAGCAAAATATTATGTTCTATCAATAATAAAATTAAAATAACAAGCAAAAGTTATTTACAAATTGAGGTACTTTACACACATCAACTTTGTCTGAGTGTACGTACATACCTCTTGCCGAATCCTTCACAGAACTCCTAGTATAACATCAGGTGTATAATGTGATATGGCTGGGGTTTTTAGATGTAAGTATATTAATATATTAGACAATGATACCTAATAGACGCCTTTGAAAGTAGCATGTAAAATTAATATTTGTAGGTGAGTTAATAACTTTCTCCAAATACACATTTTTGGTTATTACTTAAGTAATTATTAATGCTAGGCGTCCCGAGTGATGGCAATACTCTTCTACTATTATTTAGCAAGAGGAGGGCGCCAGCTACCGCGCGTTTTTTCCCGTTCTGAATAACATCTATGGTATATCTTTAAAAAATAGAAATAAAACTACACGTTAGTAACAGGCATTCATCCCCCTAGCGTTTATCCCGTTTCTGTGCGGGGTCCCCTTTGACCATAATCCAGGATTTGGCGAGTCTGGTTATTACAGTGAAACGAATGCCGTCAGACCTTTCTAACCCTTAGAAGGAAACTAGACAGGTTGGATCATGGTTACACATTCAGATCTATCTGAACTAAAGTCAGAAACTATCGGAATGTTCAGGTGTCCTCGTGGTGTTTTCTCAAGCCTATGCCGAGCTAATGGCACAAATCCACTCATATATTTTTCAAAAAATCCAAAAGGAGAAGGAAGTTGGCCCGGAGTCGAACCAAGGACCTCATGTATGTGAGGCACGGTCCTTACAAATAACACCATCGTTAGTAACAGACATTAGTTTAATAACTCTAGTCTCTAGTACTTATATAAGAGGGGTTCCCCTAGTTTGAAACCAGACCATTGTTGTGACTGTCTAGCGCACTTACTTACTTACTACTTGTACCGCTACTAGCCCGACATTAAAGGAAAACATCGCGAGGAAACTGCACATTGATTCTTTCAGAATGTGTAACTATGATCTTATTGTTATAGTTCGCCTTTCCGATTGCAAAGATCGGAAGACAGTCGCTTCAATGTAATGATCAGACTAGATAAACCCAGATAAATCATTGTTTATGCGGACCCTGGGCTCCCCAAGAGCAGACGAGAAAATACTAGGTGGATTAGACAGTAAACACATTGTGTCTCAATCTCTTTTTAACTTTTAAACTAAACTTACTCTCCTCTTAACTTAAAAATCATTCTCGCCCTACTGTGCTGCGTCCGATTATACATTTTCAGATCATCATCCTAGCGATTATCCCGGTCACATCCTCGGCCATTGCCTCCAAGTCCAGGGACCACCTTCCTGCTCCTTCTACTCCACTTCACACGGTCTTCGGCATCCTGTGTGGTCAGGCCATTGACACGCATGTCGTCTTTCTCGATGTCAACCCATTTCCTGGCATGTCGAGACGTTTGTTTCCCATGCAACTTATTTCTTATCAGCAATATCACGGAAATGAAGGCTACCCTGAATGCGCGAGTTCTTAACGCGGTCCTTCCGCGTCACTCCACACATCCAGCGCAGCATCTTCATCTCCGTGACTCGCAGCATCCGCTTGTTTTGCTCAAGTACAGACCCGTTTCACTGCCGTAAAAAAAGACAGGCCTAATAATGGTCACTTCAGCTTAACCGGCATTTTGGGGCCTCAAATGACACCAGTCACTTCACGCCATTTTGCCGAGGCTGCTGCAATGCGGCCCTTGACGTCGTAATCGAAATCACCAGACGCGTGAAGTAAAGATCCCAAGTACTTAAACTAGTCCGTACGCTCAACCACGTCACCGTCTATGCATACGGATGGGGGATCTGTGTTGCAGGCCAGGTTCTGGAGTGCCACGTTCCACCTATTTGCACGTCTCACCAATCGTTCCCTGTCCGAATCCGCCAGCGCGATCTCATCAGCATACAGGAGCAGCCACGGGGGTTGCTCATGTGCGTCTATGATGCTAGTTGACAATTCATCCAATATCACGCTTAACCGGAAGGGACCAAGGACGGATCCTTGGAGGACTCTGACGGAGATGGGAAAGGGGTTGGTGTCACCAACAGCAGTCCTAACTAGAGAATCGGAATCGTGGTACATGTCTCGAATTACGTCAATATAATTTGCATGCACCCTCTTGGACCTCAGTGCCTACCTGATCATCATGCCAGGAACACAGTCGAAGGCCTTCTGCATGTCCAGGAACAGGAAATGCAGAAGCGTGTTCTTCGTTCTGTATTTCTCCATAATCATCTTTAAGGCAAAAACAGGGTCCATTGGACCAAGACCAGTTAGGACTGCTGGCAGCATACAGTGCTGATGATATCGCGCTGGCGGATTCGGACAAGGTACGATTGGTGAGACGAGCAAATAGGTGGAACGTGGCACTCGAGAACCTGGCCTGCAAAACAGATCCCCCATCCGTATGGATGGGGGATTATGCATACGCATAGACGGTGACGTGGTCGAGCGTACGGACTTGTTTAAGTACTTGGGATCTTTACTTCACGCGTCTGGTGATATCGATGACGACGTCATGGCCCGCATTGCAGCAGCCTCGGCAAAATGGCGTGAGGTGACTGGTGTCATTTGCGACCCCAAAATGCCGGTTAAGCTGAAGGGGTAAGTCTATAAGACCATTGTTAGGCCTGTCCTTTTGTACGGCAGTGAAACGTGCCCTGTACTTGAGCAAAACAAGTGGATGCTGCGAGTCACGGAGATGAAGATGCTGCGCTGGATGTGTGGAGTGACCCACTCCCCACATCCAGCGCGCCCCCTGCATCGACGTATTCACACTTATGTACCTGATGGCTACCCCCGCGCCGCTGTATCAAATCTTACGTCTCGGTGCAATGAAAATATTCTAGTGGAAGAAAGAAGTAATTGTTCTTATTGTGATTTATTTTAACTTCATAAGAAGTAAACAGTCATATTGCTGTTCTTATTTTTTAAGTTTATTTTTAAAAAAACGCAATAAAGTCATAATATTGGTTACTTTTTATTTTCTACATAAAATTTTAGGGAAAAAGGTAATATTAAGTAATACGTCATATTTTTCAATGTGTTCTTTGCGTTATATCGCATAAGCTATTTTTCCTTAAGAAAAAAAGTGATGGAATAAAAAGTCTCAAAACTCATTTTCTTGTATTAATTCGTCAATTTTAACAAGAAAAATATGAAAAAAATTGAGCATATGTGTCTTTGAACGTACTTTTTAAATATGATAAAATCGATGATTCGACGTAACCTCACTTACGTCTTTTTTGCACTGGGGGTGCGATATGTACATTTCGAAAAAGTAGTTCCTAAGATTAGCGCGTTCAAACGAACACTTCTATCGCTGTATTATATTAAAATTAAAAATATGGATTTAAAATAAGTATAATATAAATTGTGTAAAAAAAATTCACCAGTATTTTTAGCCAACATTAAACTTAAAAAATGCAATAGAAAAATCAAGTCAATTCGCTTAAATTTCTACACCATCGTGTTTTACGAAGCGATGTAGACATGAAACGTAAAATCCTTTTCCATTAAAAATTCACGAGTAGGTTTCGAAAGATCAACATAAGACGAACAATCAGTATTTTCTTTTGTGCAATGAATGAGTTGTAAGAGTCTTTGATCTTAGCTATTATGTGGAGAGCAGCTCTTTAGGGATGGTTTAATTGCGAAAAATGCCGGGAACGGAACCGGCGACCGTCTCGGAAGTCGCTTTCCATTCTATGCTGTAAACAAGTTGTTCCTGCGTTTCGTTAGGGTTGGCGAAGAATAGTATTAGGTCTTGTGACGTCAAGACTGTCTTGAAATTGTTGCTGAATAAAAGAAAACTCAATAAGAGTCAATGTGTTCTTTTTAACATTACATTAAAGTATCAGTGAATATGACGACCCGCTTGGTGTAATGGTCAAGATGTTGCCTATTTCGCAAGGGGTCGCGGGTTCTATCCCCGCACAGGACAATCATTTGTGTGCATGAACATGTCTGTTTGTCCTGGTCTGGGTGTTATATGTATCTATTTAAGTATATTTGTAATACCACTGTTGATTCTGATGTCTGTAACACAAGTGCTTAAGCTACTTAACACGGGGTCAGATATCAATGTATGTGATGTTGTTGTGAAAAATGTAAAATAAAAATTTAATGTAAGCTCTTGATCTCTTTTCTGCCTCTTTGAAATAGTTTTTAATTTGGTCCTGTTTGCAATTAATTAATAACAATCTTTTTTGTTTGTTTTCAGGTAAGTTCCAGAAATTGGGAAAGAGCTGTTAAGCGGTATGGTTTTAATCACACGATATACAACTACATGTTTGATAAAGAGACTTGACAGTTTATTTACGGATGCTAATCACCAAAGCTATTTTACAAATCAAAACTTGTCGACACTTTCCTCATGTATTGTTTATAATTATTGTTCCTCCTTTAAGATATTCGAACTGTAATCTGTCTCGTAACCCTTGCATCCGTCATGAACATAACCGGCAGAGGGGGGGGAGGAGGTTCGCAACCCGCGGAAATGTCCCGTCGGGAAGCGCGACTCGGCTTTGTCCCGTGTCGTTGTTCCAGGCAAATTATCCGTCAACGTCGATTGCAAGCCACGTGGTCTTTAAACAATGCCTGTTCGCTTTCATCCTAAAAAAATTGGCCAAGTGCGAGTCGGACTCCCGCACTGAGGGTTCCGTACAAATTCTATTTTTGACGTATTTAAAAAACTACTGAATCGATTTCGTTGGAACCAATTTTCGTTGGTAGTTTTTATGGTAATGTACATTATATATTTATTTCAGATTTATCATCCTCTTACTTTAGAAGTTAGAGGGGGGGGACACACTTTTTTCCACTTTGGAAGAGTCTGTCACGCAAAGTATAAACTTAAGAAAAAAATTAGCTTAGAAACCTCAATATAATTTTTAAAGACCTTTCCATAGATACCCCACACGTATATGTTCGATGAAAAAAAATATTTTCAGTGTCAGTTTTAACTATGAGGACCCCCCATTTTTTTAATTGTTTTTTCTATTTTCGTGTGAAAACCTTGTTGCGGTTCACAGAATACATCTACTCACCAAGTTTCAATAGTATAGTACTTATAGTTTCGGAAAAAAGTGGCTGTGACAGACTGGCGGACAGACAGACAGACAGACAGACAGACAGACAGACAGACAGACATGACGAATCTATAAGGGTTCCGTTTTTTTGGCATTTTGGCTACGGAACCTAAAAAGTAGACCTACGATGTTGGTGTAGTAAATTATTAAGGAGATAACTCCTGTTACACAAGGAGGTCGCATTTCTTCCTGTGGGTTTTGATATTTCGATTATAACAGTAGCTCGATGGCGCAGTGGTAGGCGGACTCGGCCTTTGGTTGCTAAAGTTAAGCAACGTTCGCAGATGCCAGTCATCGGATGGGTGACCGACAAATTTCATCTCAAGCTCCTCCGTGCTTCGGAAGGCACGTTAAGCCGTTGGTCCTGCGCCTGATCTCTCTTCGGTCGTGTCAGATTGCTGTCCCACTGAATTATGAGAGTGAGGGAATAGGGTGTGCACCTGCGCACTCACTTGTGCTTGGCCGCCATGGCCGAATCCTACTACTATTATAAAGGCGAAAGTTTGTATGTGTGGATGTATGGATGTATGGATGTGTGGATGTATGGATGTTTGTTACTCTTTCACGTAAAAACTACTGAATGGATTTGAATGAAACTTTACCACAATATAGCTTATACATCAGAATAACACATAGGATATAGGAAATCGAAATCCACGCGGACGGAGTCGCGGGCGGCCGCTAGTATTATATAACAGTAGAGCGACAAAGTAGATACCTTGTGAATATCCTTTACTTTCTTAGCCGTTTCCTTATATTATGCTAAGTAAAAACCAAAATGTAAATGATATTAAAAAACAATTTCGAAATAACTTCCACATTAATCAGTGTCCCAGTTCCTTAATCAGACACTCTAAATTCCCCCACAGCCGCGACGATATACCAGGAGAGTAGAAAGGAACAGATCACGTCCGTATAATTACACTCGGGTTTTAACGACCCTCGGCTAATGTGGCCATTATAGTGAAATCCTTGTTTATTCCGATCGACCTACGTACCATTCATGCAGTCCTGGTACTTAAACTTTGCGAATGCAAATTGAATTGTGATTTGTGGTTGTTTATTTACAAAAGTGGGGTTGTTGTTGAGTTGTTTGTTATGTTGGTATGTTTTAACAGCCAACAGTGGCTAAACCTCGAGTTTAAAATTCTGTAGAGTGTGGATTCCACTCTCGATTTAGATTTGAAAAAGTTCCACTTTTTAGAGTAGGTATAGAATTTTGCTGTCTCCAAACATGAAAAGTACGGGTAAAATTCTTTGAACTATGTTCCATTAGAATTTTTTTTCTGTTGTGTTTGGTGGTTGAATGGTAGTAAGTATAATAATGGCGAAAATAAAAAAAATAAGTGTCAGCATAAAATTCACTTAATTGCCTCATGTACTTCCTTGTATTTACAGTACTGTATGTCTTTAAACATCCCAGGTCGATTTGAATAAGTCTAGAGAATTAGTGTCTCAGCCATAGATTGTCTTTGAGCTAATTCTAGGAACAGAGCTCTTTGATCCTTTGTTACGGGGGTCGCAGCGTGAAATTACTTTGGATAGTTCGTTCCGCAATTCTGGACACGTATTTAGATATTTGCATACAAAATTATATGCTTTTTAGATGACGGCGAATTTGGTCGGTGTACGGGAATTGTTGGTTTTAGTACTAACTGGGTCCTGGCTTTTTAACTTTTCGGTTTAACGTGTAAATTGCGAGGGGAGTTGAGTAGTTTAAGTATGTAGATGCTTCTGTAATTTCGTTTAAGTTATATTCGTGGGGAAATAAGTAGGGACTTTTTTCTAGTGTCAGTGAGTTGCTCAGTGGATAATTTTCTTATTCAAATATGGTTGGGTTGTGTGCTACGGTAATCAGATGCTTTTGGTATTTTAGACGCTCATAATGTTAAAAAAGGTTTTACTGGTTTTTAAATGAAAATCCTAAAATATAGATGACCACATTTATATGAATTTTAATTTAAAAAGCTTTTATACTCAAACGTTATCAAACGAAAAAAAGACGTAGTCGGAACAATGTTTATTTGAAAAGTAATTGCTTTGGAGAAATATTAATAGAAAATTCATAAACAAAGTATCAGCATTCCATTCAAAATATATTTCCTGTTAAATGTAATAAAAATGCAATTTTGCTAAGGAATGGTACGAATTTTATTGTCTTTTATTTTCCTCATATCTGACCAAGAAAGTCCTCTTTGTCGTAAAGAGGTTTTATATGCTGATATTTTCTCGGGTCGACTTCTTTATTAATGCGAACGCAATATACGTAATATACTTGTAATTTTCTCCAAGTAAAGATCAAAATTTAATACAACACCCGAGAGACTGTAATTCCGGGCGACACATTGAAACGCTAAGGAATATTCTGTACGTGACTCGGCAGCCAAGTTTATTGGCAAAAAAATACAGTCGGCCCAATATTTAATCTGGTTCACAATATTGCGCCAGATGCGTGCAAACATCGTGAAATAGGCCTTCCTCTTAACGCTAAGCGCCCTCTATTCATCTCGCCGAAGTTTTCCTGGCAAAGGCAAAAACTACAAAACCTATTCAGGGAGCTATCTGGTGGGCGCAAGTTTTTGCCCTATTATAAGGGCGTAGATTAGGCGGGGTGGCACCTTGGGCGTTTTTTCTTTCATTCGCGAACGTGAGAACAATTTTTGCCGGCGTCCGGGTAAAGCTGGCCATCCATTGCGGATGTCAGAAATATTAGATCTTATAGCGGGCACAGATGTTCTGTTCTGATGTGATGTTGAAAGTCATTTGCTGCTAGTTATTTGCGATTTTCTTCAAAATTATAAGGCATAATTAATCATGACTAATTTTCTCAAAATGAAAATGGATAAAAATAAGACGTACGCTAAGTTATGCTCTTCTCCATTAACTTGATTTTCGAATGTACAAGTACGTTAAAGGCAAAACTATGTACCTCATCATTGTTCACAACTATGTATGTATTTATAAGAAACAATACGGCAAAACTTTACGCGCTAAATAATAGTAATTTGTATACGGCCTGATTTAAAACCGTTTTTGTTTTGCCCTGCATAATGCATATTCGTTTATTAGCTTCGCCCATTTCCATCGGGCGTCAAAGCCAGTGGAAGGACTACCTTACCCTCTTCCGAACCGTAGCCGCGGCTATGAATATTAATAGTGTTGCGAGGTTATTAGTAGCCGTGACTCAAAGAGGGATTATTGGCAGGGTGACAAAAGACCCATTACTGAATAAATGTACCTGCACATTATCACACAAGCGATTTAAAAACAAAGCTTTGTGAAAATTTAAATAAGTCCGCTAAGTGACTTTTGTTTTGGAAAAAAAATTAGGATATATGCGGAATTGCAAATAATGATTGAAAGGGTAATCAAACCGAATGTGTCTCATTTCCAATGGCTGCAAGCTTGTTTTGTAACTGAAGTGTACCAAAAATATACTAGATCCAAAAAATATCGACTTATTGTCTACAAAAAATATATAGGAGGGAATTATTAGCCTATCCCTTTGTGAGTATAAACCTTTTAACCATAGCTTGAAAACAGTTAACAAATTCACCCAACCCAGTCTTATTCCGATTGTCAATCAGCCTATCGGATGTTAGTTAAAGCTTCAACTTATAAATAAACATGGAATGCCGCTTAAGAAGTTGAGAATTAATTATAAATAAGAGGCTTGTTTGTTTGTTGATCGAAGTTCCTAAGTACGTTTTAATTTACTTGGATTGATGGCGTGTTAAGGTGTAATTAAGACCTTTTCGTCCGCCTACAGATTTTTAATTCTACTATCGTAAACTTTAATTCCTACTGAGGATTCAACTTCAAAATAGTTATATAGTAAATGCCATGAGTGAGACATTTAGTACGCCTTTGAAAAATGTCATGTCGTGTAATAAAGTTTAAATAAATAAATAAGTGCCCCGAGATTTCTTATTCTAATATCTTATACAAAAAAAATCTTTACAGTCAATAATCCCGATTAAAGTAATGAAATAAGTTATTTAAATAATTATAATTTTATGTTATATTAATATGTCTACACTAATATTATAAAGAGGAAAGATGAGTATTTTTGTATGTAACGATTAAACTCAAAAACTATTGGACCGATTTGAATAATTATTTCACTGTTGGATAGCTACATTACATACTTTTAATCCGGGAAATGTAGGGGAAAGCGGGTGATATTTAAAAAAGAATATACACGCGGGTGAAACCGCGACGGAAGGCTAGTAAACTATAGAAGGAGTCTTATATGTAGTATATGATTTTGTGCATATTTATCGTTATCTTAATTTATTGTGTATAATTTAAAGTATCCAACATTACTCAAGGTAATATTTTTGTAATTACAAATTACAGAAACGTCAAACTTATTTTAACTATGTTTCTCGTATTCAGGTCCGTAAGCTCGTCTGTTTGAAACATTAACATTAGAACGAGTACGTCAGTCATTACATGTTTAAATTCCTGGACAATTTCCGTGTTCCCTGTTAATTCCCGAACATAAAACAGGGAGCTGTCCCGACTTCCCGTCTCATCTAAAGTTTGATAGTTTGGGTTATTTTCGCAGAAGCATGAGCTTCGCTGATGAAAATGTGCTAGAGATAACTATGCTGGTTGAAATAATAGCTCAGTTGATATAGTGTTAATAAGTTGTTTAGATTAAATGCTTTGTACTTTGTACCTTACAGATAGCTAACAATAATATTGTAGCAATAATATTGTAGGACCAAGTTAATACTTAATGAAGGTCTGAAATATGTATGATAGACGTCATTGACACAATGTGTCAGTAGTGACTCAAAAGTGTTATATATTAATAACTAGCGGCCCGCCCCGGCTTCGCCCGTGGTACTTGTCCACTATTTAATGGATGATATTATACATAAAAACCTTCCTCATGAGTTACTCTATCTATTAAAAAAAACCGCATCAAAATCCGTTGCGTAGTTTTAAAGATTTAAGCGTTCATAGGGACATACAACACACATAGGGACAGAAAAAGCGACTTTGTTTTATACTATGTAGTGATTTAAAGTCTTCCTTGACAAATGGACTACTAAAGACAAAATATTTTCCTGGGTTCGGGAGATTAGCGCGTTCAAACAAACAGACTCTTTTCTACTCTTCAGCTTTATTTATTATGTATTAGTATAGATTACTGACCTGCCCCGTCTTCCCACGAATATAATCAATGTTTATTCTACTATGTTGTGCATGTATGTACTACAAAGGCCGCCTTTTAAGTTCTGTCGTTTAAATATTTCCCGTCAATTTTGAATTTCGAACTGTTGAATATTTAAAATTGCTTTATTTAAGAACGTGAAAACAATTAAAAGTGTAAGGATTAATGCTTTTATTTAGTCGCAACATCGTTTTAAACCTAGCAGGTCGCGTACAAGAATGCTTCTTACTAAGGAAAATATGTACCTGAGCAATAATCTACAACTTTCGAAGTGACCTGACACGACTTAAGTGTTTCGAAGTACTATGATCTGTATACCACAAAGAAGCTCCATGTCTGCAGACTATCAAAAAGTAGTATTTAGTATTCCAGCGTGGAAACTCTAGTCTCAGTGACTAATCTCGTGAAGAGCGTCCAAAATTTGCCTTCACTGAAGTTCACATCGTTGCTGTGAGACAACTAATTCTCAAAGATCGTCATGTAACATATCGGGAGAAAGAGGCTTTATTAGGCATCTAAGGGAAAACATTCATAAGATTTTTCATTAAGAGTTTGGTGTGGGATTGCTAGTTTCCCGTTTGATCTCCCATTTGCTTTCCCACGATCAAAAGGTGGGTCGCGGCAAATGGTGTAAGAAAATTCTTCCAAGGCTAGATTGGGGAGAGTCAAATCTCGTCTACGATATCATCAGTGATGTAGAATCATGGGTCTATGCTTACCATTCTGATTCCAAACAACATTCAAGAATATGTATCTTTCAAAACAAGTCGAAGCTGACCGAAGTTGTTCGCTCTCGAAGCATTTCAAAGGAGACGGTGGCCTCGATCGTCGCAAAAAACTCCCCATGTTGCAACAATTGAACTTGGTGTTCGTGGAACGGTTGATGAAGAATAGAATACAACAGTTTGTTCACCAGAAGTCATCTCCGAACTTAGGAAATCTCACCCTGAGCGACGCGTCATCTAACACTATGACGATGCGAGCTCACACAGCGTTCGACATACGATTCAGCAATTGAATAAAAACATTAAATAAATTGACCTAACCTGGTACAGACCTAACCTAAACCCTAGAAAATCCTTTACTATACCTAAAATTAAAAAAAAACTTTGTGTTCAAAGATTCTAGTCCGGTGAAGAAGCAGTTGATGCTTCAAATTAGCCTAATTGAACACCCTCACTTTGGAATGGAATTAATACTTAAAAAACTAATTCGAGCAAATGGAAAATTGCATTAATCTACGTAATAAATACTCTTTAAAATAATAACAACGACAAAAATGTTGTAGTTCTGTTTTTTTCTTCAAACGACAAAACTTAAAAGGCAGCCCTCGTACATGTCCTATATATTTTAAACCTCAATTTATTCTTCATATCTGTAACGAAAACTGTTTTTCAAAGTTCAGTTAGACTATGAATATTGGATATTTTGTTATTTTTGATAAATGATGCAATAAAACTGTCAAAACAATGAATCATGCAATGAAACAGTATCACTCCTCGGTAAGAAAATAAAAGCCATTTACCCCTTTTATATCCCCCCTATCTCACAGCTACGTCATATCCTCTTCACTCGTCATCTCGAAATACAATTTTGTTTAAACTGAGACCCCTCGGAAGGACCCATATCACTCGTGATCCACAACTTTTTTTGACAATCGTCCTCCGTATTGTGAAGACAATCGGAAAGACGTGAAGTATCAAGTTTCTCCGTATCTTTAAACAGTTGGCTGAATATCGATGCTGTAACAGTCGATAGGGTTAAGGTTTTTCAGTCGGTCCCGATATTATTCAAATGGTTTCCATGGCGTTTGTATATGTGAAGCTATTTGTTGATATTGGAACTACACATAACATCCTGCGGGAATATGATGTTATATAAGGATTTAAATCTACATGTAATCGTCACTGGTATTGCAGGATTTAAATGTTGATAAATTTGTCAATCATTTCAGTACTTTAAGTGGTTATGCCAAAACCTGAAGAAACTGCTACACCATTCCGTACGTACCACCTAAAATCTAAATCCATATTTTGACCTTAATACTAGAGGTAGCATTTTCCTCAGCACTCAGCAAAACAAAGAGGCCAATGCCTTCCAATAACCGTGCTTTAGTGCGACCATACATTTCCCGTGACGTTTTTTATTCCCCGGCGGTCGAGACGCGAGACCGGCTCCCGATAAATATCTCATGAATAAAAATACGGAATTACGACCACCGGCATTGTCTCACTGTCCTAAGGTAATCTATGTATGTTAAACATGTTTTGTATAAATAGGACGGGCTGGAGTTGGCTTTTATTATTTTAAAATAGTTTATGCAACGATTTCCATCTTAGGCTCGTATTAATAAATCGCACTCAACTCTGAGCTCGATCTTGAGCGCGAACTTGAGGTGCTTTTTTGTATGAGAATGACATATCAAGTTCGCACTCAAGATCGAGCTCAGAGTTGAGTGCGATTTTTAATACGAGCCTTAATTACAGAAGCATGTATGTTATATTGTCTGTAGCATAGTTTGTAAATCGTGAAAATAAATCATGTGCGTAATAATATGTATTTGATTCAAACAAATATAAAAGGAACACAGGAATGAAGAATTGAATTACATTTACCCCTACATATTACGTCATTCACAATTACCAAACACCAGGCAACCATAAATTCGAAGAACGTTAAAAATGTAATGTGAAGTTGCAGCCAAAATAGCTTTTATTACCCGTACCACTCATAAAGTATATTCCACCCTCAAAGTTGGCCAACATCCCTCGGGAACTATTAAATATCATTGTGTTACGTAAACGCACCCGCGCGAAGTACTAGGTTGTCATGAGCACGGGGGAGTTCGCCGAAATTAAAAGCTAGCCGACCATTACGAAGTTTTACCCTATGGGGGGACCCTGTTCTATTCATTCATAATAAAAAGATTTTTTCCTTGTGAGCTCGGCGCAACTCCTACGGGAGCTATCAAATGCCATTGTATTACGTCATACGCACCCGCGCGAAGTACCAGGCGATCATAGATACGAGGGAAGTATGTGTGTCAACACGTGCGGCGGGGTGGGGTCTAGTGTACACCCACCCACTCGCTCCCTTTTTAGTAGTGTTTTTTTGTTGATTTGTATTCGTGCCGCATTATTTTGTATTAAAGAGTAAAGATTCTATCTGTAACATCAAAGGGATGTACAGTTTTGTATTCCGAATAGATGCATCATACGAAACGAGTTTATCTTATCGGAGAGAAAAACACGCGAGTATCAAAGGATATTTATAAAGGCAGCGTGTTATATTGGTTCGTGGGTTGTAAAGATGGTTTTGGCTCGTAGAGAATAATTGCAATAGGGTACTTGTTTTTGTGCTCATAATTACTGGGGCCTATAAAAGAGAATTGCTTGACCGGAGCCAATTAAGGTCGGAATGGACCAAATCGACGAGTGCTTTCATTCTGTATCGAGAACTGGGCTTCGTTAAGTGCAGGCAGAGCGCACAATGGAGGTGGTTAGGGCAGGTAATTTCGCTACAGTGGAGGTGCGAGAATAGCTGTCAGGTGGACAAGTTCTCAAGTAGATGGTCTTTCTGAGTGGTTTTCTTTATGCTTTCGGTGATTTTGGGCCCGGAGGTGGTCGTTAATAAGGATAATAACCATTTATTTGTTCCAACAATTCTAAAATGGTTGAGTATAATATCGCACATTACATTGAGAAACTTCATAGTTAAAATTATTTGTAACGTAACAGGATTTGAAAAATTATATTTTTGTGCGTATTGATTAAAGGGTTTACCATCTTCTGAAATAATTTTTTTTCTCACTTTGACCTTTTAAAAATACCTTTGGATAGTAAAAAATATGCCATATAATGAAATTATATGCGAAATAAATATAAGTCCTGAAAATGAAATTGGGTTACGTCGAAAACATTTTTCATTCATTAAGTTTTTACATTTACTTTATATGGAGGAATGAACTGGATGTTAAAATAAGATAAAAAATCCCAATTTATTGGTAGCGGCTACATATTCCTCATGCGTTGGTTCGTACTGAATTCAGACTAGATATCAGGAATAAATTTCATATTTAAATCAATAAAATACTGGATCATAAATCAGAGTCTAACCATTTATCAAAATGATTCTTGGTCTTCCGCCGATCCCCCTTTAAACGTGGAAAGTTACTTAAATGAACCGTTGAACAGCTTGATAAATAGTCCGTTTTATAACTCCCTAGTAGATGAATGAGTCTCGACGGATGAGTTGCACCCTACACTTGCAGGCCCGCCCTACAGGGGGTGCCCTGCCCTGCAGCATCCCTTGCGGAACTAGCCTCTTTCACTCTATGTGATCCTGGTACTTTTATTGCATATTCATAGCGGTTTTAGTTTTCGCAAACGTTTTTCAAGTAAAATATAAGATTGTTTTGCATCTTACCCAACCCTATTTGAAAAAAAAAACACGACAAAGTTTTTACTCTTCGTTCCTCGACACTTTGTACAGCGATCGTTTTAAAAACTCCACACGCATTCTGCTCGCCTAATAGTTCTGTGAATTTATAATGTCCCACGGGAACTAGTTCCCTTCCCGTCCCGTGCGCTGTCTCAAAATAGAGGCTTCGACCTCTAGCCCGATTCTAATCTCCTGGTGGTTACGTTCACACTTTTAACCCTTTACTACGTTTATCGCTTACTAATTCAATTAAAATTTGTTAACGGCCTTAAGTAGGCATTGTTAATTCACTTTGCTAGACAAATATTTTCTCCCAAGCATTTTTTTGACATTTTTAGACACCATAGACATTGCAGGACCACCATAATGATAATCTTAAATGGCTACAAAATGAAAGGGACGCATAAAGAGTAACTGTTTTCTGTCTCTTTTCTATTCCATCAAGTCATGGGGTATTTGGAACAAAGCGATATCTAAGCCGTGGTACCAGGGCCGCAGCGCTACAATAGAGGTAACTATTAGTATGCTACGCCCATAGGGGGCCCTTTACAAAAAGCAATAAGGGTAACGCCTTTTATTGCTTTTCTAAACTATGGCGTGTTTGTACGGGAATGGAAGGCGGTTGTAAATGGTAGTTGTTTTTTTTAGTATAAACTAACATGTTTGGTTTGCTTTGACACATATTCAAGTTTAAAATGTTTATTGTATTGAAATAAGTAGGTTGTTGCTATTTAAATCAAAACCTTCTAACGGAAATTCCGCAGAACACACGTTTTTCGATATATGTATATGTCTTCTATTTATTTCCATACGTGAAATCACGACAAAACACAACTGTCTATCAAAACATCGGTTGATCGACAGCGGCGTGTCCGGTTTTATCCGGCTGCCGGAAGGGCCGGTTAAAACCGGTTTAATTTCGCCCGGCCCGGAGATGTTTTCATTATTTTATGACCCGTTTGATGGTTCCCGACGACCTTTGTTAATCGTTAATTGACTACTTTACAACCGGCCGGGTAGGGTTTAACCGTTAAATTAATTAACGCGTCTTTTCCTTCATATTTATGAGTTTGTTTTGCATTTTTTTTCTTGCTTATATTACGTGAATAGAATCCTTTTAAAATGTTTTACGTAGCCCAATAAGTAATGTGTTCTATGTCTGAGTACGCAAATGACCAGACTGATGTTTACGACGTTGTCCT
Source organism: Nomophila noctuella (assembly GCA_958496325.1). Classification (NCBI taxonomy): domain Eukaryota; kingdom Metazoa; phylum Arthropoda; class Insecta; order Lepidoptera; family Crambidae; genus Nomophila; species Nomophila noctuella. Next base: position 12,725,838 of record OY292500.1, on the reverse strand, counting down.
CAGTTTTTCACAAACGACTCGAAAGTAAAATTTTCTATCTATACTAATGGTATAAGGCTGAAGAGTTAGTTTGTTTGTTTGGTTCAACGCGCTAATCTCAGGAACTACTGGATCGAATTGAAATAATATTTTTGCGCTAGTACCTATATCACCATTTGTGCGGAAACTGAATTATACGTGGACGGAGTCGCGGGCTGCTAGTCAAAACAATGTTGTTGGGATTTCTTAAAAAACATCACAAAAAATAAAAATTTTAACATGTTTATTTTAATACAGCGTGGTGAACAATGCTATTGAACAGGTGCCACTTACACTTTACCCTATACAAATCGTTATGTTGTAAATAATATAAACATGTTGTTATCACCTCCTCCGTCTGGTAGTTTTCCCACGAGAAAAGTGTAAGTAACAGTAATGTTAAAGCGAGGGAGAGATTTTATTTGTTTACGAGCTATTTCTCGGACGAGCGATGCTATGGCCGCGAGACATTCGCGAACCATTAGTACTTGCCCAGTGTAAGTTATAGGCGACATGCTGGGAAATAGAAAACGCAGGAAAAAGAAAGGAAAAACGATTACTTAACACTAGCTGTAAAAAGCAAGATAAAAGAAAAAAAATACTTAACTCGAAGACTTGGAGCAAATTAATAAATATAAACAAACAAGTAGTTTTGAAATAGTGGGCGATATTCAGTTGAAAGAACTTTAGAATAGAAAATGAAACAATTATTTATCTATAGTAAGTAATAGTAACATAATCTATACTTAATATAATAAAGCTGAAGAGTTAGATAGTTTGTTTGGTTGTTTGTTTGAACGCTCTAACCTCAGGAACTACTGCGAATTGAAAAACTATTTTTTGTTAGACAGTGTATTTGACGAGCAAGGCTTTAGTCTATAGTATAACACGATACGTAAAACAGTAGATAAACAGTAGATAAACATAATTTATCTACTGTTTATGATATACTTAAAAGAGGCGCAAAGGCAAAATGCAACAAAACAGCAATACCGTCAACAAACAGCTAGTACACACGTAAGTGCGTAAGCACAGGTGCACTATCCGTATAACAAATGGAGTATAAATATGTAGCAGTACTGTAACTATTTTCTTGTCGCTCGCCCCACAGTCCCGAGCTATTTGTCACTGCGACGTTTGTGAGAGACCTCCGCGTCCGTTCTGCCGCCCTGGTAACTGCTGTCCGCTTACATACGCTTTTTCGCTTTTTCCCCAGAAAGGTTTGGTGAAAAACTATGCTTTCATCCCCTTTTACCCCTTTGTAAATTACACGTATAATATTTCACTGGGAAACTGGGGAAGTGCTTCTGAATGTGGTAACGAGATCCGGTAATATGATGGCTTTGAAGTTTGATTCTAATTTATACCTCAATATTTCTATGAATAAACCAACTCATCGATAATAATACTTATAAGTAAAATCGTGATTTTTGTACAATAAATTTGGACAAAATTAAAGTTTGAGTGCTTCTTACCGCTACGGTTATGCGTATAAATAAGCGACTGAATATGTAAAATTAAAGTACAAATACTGGATATTAGATATCCAATATTGAAATAGCATTTCCGTCAATAGGATAAGTCTCGCGTTGCCTGCTTTGATCTCGTTGAAAGCAAGACATATTATGCACGCCGGACGTGCCCGTATATAACGTAGGACCAAACGCAGCCAGTGGGGCCTAGCTCGGATCCTTTGAATCGTACCGCTTTAGGCATTTGGTCCACAAGGGAACAATGTGTCGGTCCGGTGAACAACTGCGCTAGCTGGTCATTAAGATTGTCTCGACAGGGGATAGGCGTGTGGCAGTCAAATAAATACTCTAGTTCCATTGGTGTGTTAATGACTGCAGTTTGGAATATAAAGGAAATTCAAGGAGAGCCCCAAAAATTTTAGTTGTTTGTTTGTAACTAGCGGCTTGTCCCAGCTTCGCACAGGCACTAGACATGACATTTACACACATATTCAGAAGGTTAGGTAGAAAAGTGAAACAAACTGTTAGCAACGTGTTATCAAAATATTAAGCAAATTACCATTGTTTAAAAATGGCTGTCAACATTAGTGCTAAAAATAATATGGGTACGTCATCAAACTTCAAAAAACGCAAAGCTTCAATAATATAATGAAATGAAATAATGAAATATTGCGTGCATTTGATATTGCGAATTAAAATAAACGAGAGTCGCCCGCGGCGGCATTGGCGTAACCGAATTACGCCCGGAAAAATATCGCCCGAGGCGTAATGAGACGCGGTTCGGCCGAACGCCTAAATTCGTTTAAAAAATAATTTGCACAGAAATTGTCGAAATGTGTTTATTGCCGTAATATTCGGGGGATGTTTACGAATAAATACGAAGAAAATGTAGTTCGAATGATCATACTTTTTGGATGCTGATGTTCTGATGAGTTTTGTTGATGTGGTTGCTAGGAACTAACTAAAAGTAAGATTGCGAAGATGACCTATTTGTATTTTAATTACTATTGGGCATTTATTGTGTGGAGCATACACACATAATTATGTTTATTAGTACGATTCCATGTAATAAATAATTTTCTTCGTCTACACTCTCGATTATTCAAAACATTACAATACAATGTGTTAAACTAGGCCAAACGTCATCTTTTAGTGTGAGCAAATATTTTTATGCAGGTTGGTAGTTTATCTAAAGGAGTTCAGATTTTTATTCCAGTAACAAAGATGCGAAGAGAAAATTGTTACGTGACGTCACCGCACTTTAATACTCCACGCGTCAGAGAGTATTTCCCAAGCGTGCACAGCCCGAGCTCCCTACGTAATTATAATACTTGCGACTATATCTGCTAGCCTGGTACATGAGCGACTCGATTTCGAGCGCCATGGGGTGAATAAGTGGGTGGAGCTTTCAAATTCGAAAATGGAAACGTTAGTGGGGTACTTCTCACCTGCTCCAGCTATCCTGGTACATGTTTTATCCTTCGGCATGGGGCGTTGGGGTGTATAGAAAACTCATACATGTAAAGTGGGAGGGATTGGTTCTATTGATGCCATTGACGCACGCAACAACACGCATCAGCATGTGGTAATTACCTCCTTTGGGCTTCTGAGTTCCTGGTACTACGTTAATATCACGCTGATGTGTATGACGGGGTGAATAGAAATAAAGTTTATAAAGTAAGTACTTGTACGTACATTTTGCAACTTGACTCTATTGCCTAATATTATTTTCCCTACCCTTGTCCGATAAAGAGGCTGTCCTACTGGCTCAATATTATAATATAAAAGGGTTGCCCTTTACTGGTTAAGAACCGATAAATGATTTCTATTTTACCTCCTACTTATGTCTTTTTCCCTAGTACTAGTTCATCGACTTGTGACGGTATTGTAGGTGTATGGAAAGAATGGGGTATAAAAAAACCCACGACTACTTTCAGTAGAACTCTGGGTCTGTGTGCTAAACGCAATCCGAGGGCTCTCGTTGTCTCTGCAAGCCTGGTACTCAATGTTCGACTCGACTTCGTGGTGTTGGGAAATGGGGCGGTGTCAAAGACGCCATATTGAAAGGGCGTGCTTATAATGTTATGAGTTACATTCAATGTTTATGCCAGCCTGGTTCTATCGTAATCATTGACTTGAAATATTGGGAAAGGACAGGAGGGATACCGGTTGTCTTGTTGCATTAATGTTCCAATCTGTCAATACCATCATGTGAAATGAGTAACTAATATCAAAGTTTTAAGTACTCGAGCGAATAAATATTGTAATATTTAATTCGCAGAACCTAGCTATACTACCTATTTAATACATTCACAAAGCGTTTTAAAACATCGCTGAATAAATAAAAATAATCCAACATCGCAAATTACTCCTAGCGTGTATCTAATCCTACACATACGCTCCACGTTTAACTACTCGGTTTACCATTTTAAATTAAAACCTCTTCATTGTCTATGCAGTCCTGGTAGAAGACGACATTCACTCGCGTGGGAGAAGGGGTGAATGGGGACGGGAACCATCTTTGGAATTTAAAATGGTTTCGTTACTGGCGGGAATGAACTATTGCATAGATAATGTATTGCACAGGGCTTTCAAATGCAAAGCGTTTGCAATATGTTACAGAAAATGTATTGTAAACCTTTTATTTATAGATTTAGCTGCCAGTTTACTCGTATTAGTTTAATGTTAGATGTCAACAATACACGAGGTGACATGGATTGGTTTAATATGTAGTGTACTGAACCTATTAAATCTTAATAATTTCCATTTTATCAAAAAATTAAACACTTTTTCAGATTATAATTGAAGTGGTTTCACAAACAGACGATTCACTTTATTAGAAAAAAAATATGAAAGAGTTTTAATTTTTTTTTTCATGATCCGAAAGATAAAAATATCTTTTACGCAAATGGAAATTACACAAACGAGCAGGTTTTTAAAATTCCTTTTAATAAAGTCCGCAAAGGGCCCCATAAAAGTGATAACTTAATCTGAGGTAGCCCAGGGCAGGGAAAAGTTAGGGGTAGAGGGGAGATGTTTTTAACAGTGCCACTTAACCCCAAACTGATTTCAAAATTATGGGCCGTGCAAAAAGATCGCTACGAAAGAAATCAGTGGCAGTTGTGTTTGTGATTATTTAATACCTACGTGGAAAATTGTCGCTGAGTGTAGGAAAATACGACAAAAAATGTTATTTTTAAAATGATCAAGTATTTATGTGGCTTCGCCCACAAAGGTATCTCGCGGGAATATGATGTTTTTTCGGGATAAAAATTAGCATTGTCCTTTCTCAATGTCGACTTGATTTGTGCCTTTTATTATTTATTTTTTTATTTATTTATTTATTTATTTTAAGGACTACTAACATAAGATACAGCGAAATAAATATGGAAATACAGTGGAATAGTTTTTTGGCTGACTGCTCTTACAATTATAGGTAGCCACAGCGTGCGACTATTACAGTAACATCAACAAAAAAAAAAACAGAATTCAATCAAGACAAAATACAATAATGAAACAATATTAACTTAATTAAATAATTAAATTACATTTGAATAGAGCTGAGGCACGTCACACTCTCTTAAATATTTTATGAAACAGCGTCTACTATTAAAATTTATATCTAAGGCGGGTATTTGCTTAGTCAAGTAGTTGTACAGTCGAGACAGGCGGTTAACAGGCGAGTTGCGGCCCAAGCGTGTTCTACAAAATCTATTTCTAAATAACCCACAGGGGTAGCGAGGCATTCTTGTGGGAATATTTATATCAAATTTTGCAAGTAAAGAAGGGTTATCAACGACATGGTTCAACAGCTTATGCAGGTAAGACATGTCTAAATGGATGCGTCTTTCAAAGAGTGGCAAGAGCCGGAAATATTTAGTTTTATCTGCATAAGTACTTAGCGTTTCGGGGATGTGAAAGCGATAGGACAAACTACGGATTAATTTCTTCTGCACTTTTTCAATTCTATCACTGTGTAAACGATAAGAAGGATTCCATACAGTGCTGCAGTACTCAAGTTTACTTCTAACGTAACTATTATAAAGGAGGATAACTGTGCTATATTTTTTAAAGATTCTAGTATTTCGAAAATAAATCCTAAAGATTTATTAGCTTCATTTACTATTTTGTCAATGTGATGTGTAAATCGTAATTCACTATCAATATGCACACCCAGATCTCTTAAAGAGATTAAGAATGGTTTGGGAGTTTAGTGAAAAGTATCAAAATATTCAGAACTATGATCGCTCTTTTCCGCACAGGAACTAACTTATTCGTTTTAATATGTATGTTGTTCCGCGCTTTATGAATTTGATAATTTACTTGTATATAAAAATCTTTTTGAGAATAATTTTAATATTCCGAATGATTTAAAGATCATTGAATGAAAACCTTCGAGTTGGAAAATGACTTAATTACATATTATTATTACTTAAGCAAACTTTTATCAACATAGTGCTATTGTAATAAAACTAAACCTTCTAAAATAAAACCCCTGAACGGCTTAAATCCTAACCAACTAACCGTTAACACAACATGCGGCCATCACTAGAAAATCGTTTATTTTTACGGGCCGCTAATTAACCTGTATTACCGTATCATCCGGTATGTCAGTTCCGAACGCGTTTACCGGTAACCGGGCGACCGGTAACTCGATTGTGATCCGGTTATTGCCGTCGTGTATCCGGGATCCGGTTATGCGTTAATGAGGCGCTTGGGTGATCACCTTCGTGGGGATTTACTAGTGTTTAAAGGTTTTTAAGCTTGAGGTGTGAATGTAAGACTTGTAATAGAGTTGTGCTGTGTATATATATGTACATTGTGTGCGGAAACCGAAATCCAGACTCGCGGGCGGTCTCTAGTGAATGATAAGCTGGAACTCTAGCCTTTACCGGACACAATCAGGTCAATCTTAAGTCTGCAATATCCTAACAAACTGAGAAAACCAACACAAAAGGAAAGTGATCTCCGCGGAATTCAATCCCACGACCTCTGTGATTTTTAAGCGCAGCGCTCAAACCACTACACCACGTAGGCAGTTAAAAAACTAAAAAACAGTATTTGTATATTTTCCACCAAAGGCTGCTGTTTTCAAAGGACGTTTAAAACAACAAAGGTATGAAAATAAACACCGTTTGCAAGCGTAGTTTTTGTTCACGTAAATATATTCACCTCATTTCAATGCCAGACGAGTCCCAGTATTGTAATTCTGCCGCCACAAATATAATTCCCGGGTAAGAAGTTTGTTTTTATTTCCTCATCCGCCCACCGACCAGAGGTAACTGTCCCGTGGGGGGTTTAGCAGTGAAAGAAAAGAAGAACAGTGAAAATTTTATCATTTAAATATTAATATCTCACATAGTACATTGATCTGACTCCGTGTTTAGTAGCTTAAGCACTTGTGTTACAAATTATTTAACACTAGCGGCCCGTCACGCGTTTTCACCCGCGTCCCGGGGGAACTACTTCCCGTACCGGGATATAATATAGCCTATGTTACTCTGGGTGAATGCAGCTTTCCAACAGTGAAAGAATTTTTCAAATCTGCCAAGTAGTTTCGGAGCCTATTCAATTCATACAAACAAACAAAAAATCAAACCTTTCCTCTTTATAATATTTGTATAGATTACAACGGGACTAAACGCGATATTATTTTTATAAGTACCTGAGTACTTAAAAAAATAATATCACTAACTGCTTGTTTAGTCCCGTTGTAATGTAAAATTATTATATGGACAGAGACAATCAAAACCTGCAATACTAAAAGGGTCGCAAATACCTGCCTTTAAAACCCCATGCCCTTCCCCGATAAATTTATGATTATGAAGTTATACATATATGTATAAGTCATGTAAGATTTAAAGCGATACCTAAATGCGGTTGAAATCTCAGGACACATAATTTTAGTATTACCTTGGTTGTAAAATACATAAATCAAGCCCCAGTTGGTTTGTTTTTATTGTAAGGAAATGAAAGAGTGGCCCTCTTTAAATCAGTTAATTTTATTATTTACTAAAATTATATTTAAGATATCAGCGGATAAAGCATACCAGTCTCTTACTGTCTCCAGATCTTTTTCGACTGGTTAACATTCCCCCATGTCTCGTGACGGTGCCAATGCAGGCTCTTACCTCAGACCAACCCCTCTCTGGTTAACCTAATAAAATTACCTCCATGCATTTCTGCCCGCCTGGTAACACTGCGAGGGTGACTTTTATTTTTGCATGTTAAAATTTAAAATAGTGCGGTGTTTTTTTTATTTTAAAATTGTGCGGTGTTTTTTATTATTGCCTCCCCCCCTCCCGTTTTGCATTATGAGGGGCCAGATTATTGGCTTAATGGTTGTTCGACATGATTACTTGTTATTAAATTATAAGGTGTTAATGTATTATTGGCTAATGTATTATTTCGTTGCATTTTATAATCATCACTTGTTGGATCGTGTGATAGACTTGTTAAAATGAGATTGATGTTTATCGTAAAAAGTAAAAATGTTGAAGTATGAAGACGGAATTTTCTTTAGTCTTACGTTTTACGAAAAAATATTCTCTTTTTGCCCCGATAAAAGTACCGATATGCATCCTTGTAAAGGATGTTTTGTTACTGCGAAGCGATAGCACATTTTAGCGGAGCGGGTCGACATCAATCACTAGCTGATACTAAAGACATAGCTTGCAGGCCCCGCCCTTTGTTGTACAGGATGTTTAGTGAATTAGAGTAAAGAGTATATGGGACTTGTTTATTTAGGTGTATAGAACTATTATCGACTTAAAAATCCGTGACCATTATCTAAACAGTCACAAAAAACTTAAACGATTTATTCGATTATGAAAAACAAATGCCGTCGGATTTGAATTCGAAACACCTACCCTTTTTTTGCCGTAAACAAAGTTTTTTTAACCAAATGGTCGGTTTGAGAAGATTTCTGAGTATTTCAGGAACAGCTACACATTTAAGTAAATAATACAAAAACCAAAACAAATCTTTACTTCCAATTGTAATACCCGTATCATAACATAACATTGAAATTCAATGAATGTGTTATGTAAATAAATTGATAAACAAGTCGTTTACGGGTTAATTTGGTCACAAAAAATCTACTCCATTTGCTAACAGCCTGTAACCGCACCGCACCGACCTATTCCCAACACAACCCCATGCTAGAGGGTTGATTCCGCAGCTAGCTCTCCGATATCCCTGCTACCCTGGTACTCGATGCGGCGATAACACGTGACTTTGCCCATGTGGGCACGTGTGTCCTTCGGTTTCACATGTGGTTTGTTTTGTCTGTAGTTTATCGTTTTGGTGCATTATTTTACAAAATAAAGCGTTGTTACTGTTAAGAAAATAGTGTTTTGTTTTCTATTATATTGCTTCCGAGTATAAAAAATATAAAATATTTATTTAGTTCGAATTGTATAAAGGAAAATCTGAAAATTGTTACGTCATGTACTTATTTACATTACCGATATTTTAATATGTTGTTTGCTATATTTTCATTAAAAAAAACACAGTTCCATGGAAAAATAATAATTGGCTTTACGCATAAAGTTACATATTTAGGTAAGTAGTCTTTAAAAAAACAGTCAACGACCATAACTTCTGACTTACCAACCTTTTTTCATCCCCTAGACATGGTGGAAATAACCTCCACTATTTTTATAATCGCCTAGTACACTAACACCATGAGGGTGGTTGCGCCATTGTTTGCACGCCATCGATGGGTTTTTACTAGACAAATTGGGGTGCGTTGTGAGACGGGTATACATTAGAAAGAGAGCGGTAATCCCATAGCGGTAAATGAAGTCACGCCCCACAGGCTAGAAAAAATGAAATAGTTATTGCTTCTATTCAATGCTCTATGATGAGGCTTATCAGATATTTTATTTTAAAAAGATGTACATTTTAATGCTTCACTTTTTAGTTAAACTGTGTTTTTTTTTGCATTTGTTAAATTACACTGCATTATTATTCTCTACGTTTTGCCTATTTCAACCATTTTTATTACTATCTCTAACATTTTGTCGAACTTCTGCGCTTAAAAAAATCTCGACATTCAAATATTTGTTAATATTCTATGATTTATTCAAATGATTAACAAATACAATATGTAAGTATCTCATTTTGCACTTTCTAACACATTATTTACTACTTCTACTAAATCAAATGAGATTGCAAAATGTGTTCGCAATTCGCTTGAAAGTGAAACGAAACGTATTTTGTTTATTTTGAAGGAGTGATGACGTTAATTGAAATTATTAATTATTGAAGCATTTTCAACAGGTTGAGGGAGATTTAATTCAATGTCACGTTAAGTGGTACACGTGTTGCAGAACAAATCATTTTCAATATTAACACATTAGCTGATTAATTGCGCGTTGTTCACTTCGGCAATATAATATTTCGGGATAACACCAGTAAGGTTAAATGAAAATGGGTTTTAAAATGTTGTACGTTTTAGTTTCTTCTTTTGTAATAATATGAACGAATGAAGTGGTCATATTATTTTGTTGATATTTGTGAATGCTCATAGTAGAGAGAGATATTTTTATATTCATTATTACTCTAATTATATCTCTGCGTATTAAGAAAGTTGTTTTTCTATTTCTAAGTCCATTATTTTCTCAGCCAAGTCAGTTATCCTATCCTTTCAAGTCAACTGAAATGAAACAGCAACGTAGCTTGTTAGTTGTTAGCTATTTTTCATGTTCTCCGAGGGCCATTGTTGAATGGCACAAAAGGTCTGAGTACCAGGCGCGCAGGGGCTATAGAGAGATTGACCGATCGCGCAAATTGAATGTCCAGCGAACACGGCGGGGACAACACCCCATTGTCCCGTCAGCTTTTCAAGATACAGCCAATATTTCACCCGCTCGAATGTTCGATAGGAAAGCCGAGTGAAACCAAAAGACGCGATCCATTCGTGGGTGGTCATGCGTGTTTTCTTGAAAGCCGGTAAGGTGATTTTGAGACCAAACTCGCATTAAGGCTGTGATTTAACATTAAATGCCGAGGAGATTAAAATAGACTTTCAAATAACATCTGAATGTAGTATTTTTGTATTTGTTAAGTATACTTCCAGTTACATGGTTCTAGAAATCAGAAATTTTATCCTAGGAACAAACAGTGGTGCCCCTTTAAGTCTGTAAAAACAAATCTAAAAATAAAACCTATTGAATAAGTGTTACGAAGGTTCATAATTAAATTTACCAGGCTATGTCCCATTTCGATACATCGGTGTCACACATTAATTACTGAGTTCGATTGACCTATTCAGCTATCTAAATTAAATGTGCTATGAATGGGACTAACCTATTAATTAATAGTACATTTTCTAGGTGTATAACTCAATATTTATATAGTGTGTATTCAACGTGTGTAATCTCTTTTATTGTTGCTACTAGGACTGTATACGTAGACTGAAGTGGTGACGCGTGCTTTTGAGATTATTGATTTGTCGCGAGAGATGAAGAAAGGAGATGTACAAATTCTTGTAGTAGAATTTTATTGAGTACGTGTATACAGTACGAACGATAATTAACTTGCCAATGATTCGTAAATCTGACATTTTCTGTATTTTCATGTGGAAAAGAAATGATCTTGTATTGTGAATATTGAAATAAATTATAAGGTACCAGAAGTACATAATGTTTTAATTGTCTTTAATAAAGAATGAGGTTTCATCAAGGCCTTCAAAAATGTACTGGAATTTATATTAAGCTAATGGCTCTTTCAATGATTCGACCCACAACACGTTCGCCCCAGAGGGACGAAACACTGAATTCACAAATTATTTCTTTTTCGTTCTGCGATTCGTCCCATTGAATTTATTCTTATAACAAACAGAGATTTGGTACAATGAGATGGGGAATAATAATAATATGGAATACTAAATTAGAGTTAAAACAATGTATGACCTTTCTCTAGAGTTCGCTGCTAACCGTGCCTACGTAGTAAAGTATCAGCCTATTAATGTCCCACTGCAGCACAAAGGCGTCCATCATTTGAAATCATGGTTACAAAGATGGGTTTTGGCTTAATCACCACGCTTACCAAATGCGGCTTCGTGAACACAAACCCGGGCTGTGTTCAGAAAAATCAACACAAATTTTGCCCGACCTGGGAATCGAACACAGGACCTCGAGATCAAGGCCCGGTACTTAAACCATTAGACCATCGAGGCGATAGGCTGCTCCAAAATAAATAAATAATTTATCAATAAGTATAATAAGTTAATTAAATGCAGTCTTTCTCTAACGAATTCGTTTCATTCCTCATTAACACCGAAAGAGTGTGAAGCTGGATCCTAATGAATGTATGTTTGTCCACAGCTGGTGGGCGGAGAGTTCGACATGGAGCTGAACTTCGTGATCCAGGACGCGCAGAACATACAGCACATGCTGGAACTGCTGGACCACTGCCCACCCAGTCTGCAGGTGAGCGAGTTTATTATTAATATATATTTATTACAATTTACAACAATTAACTAATATCATAAAAAATAACTTGGACCCGCATTCCTCATTTGGTCGTGTGCGAGTGCCAATATCACTATCTTTTTATTTAAATAAATTTACACACTTGATAATAAAAATTGAAAAATGTTACACTAATACATTTGATGTACCGCGTTTACGTAAAAAATGCAAAGTACATATTTGGTTTGCAAGGTATTGACACAAGTATTGCGACCTCCGATGCTCGAATAATCTATTTATAATGAACAATTTAGTATCAAATGCAACAAGTTCTATCAAATTGTATACCTTAGCATTGCTGCTGTGCTGTATTCGGGGAATGTTAATTTGTAAACCGTCAACTTTAATCACTTCGTATTATTATTTATCCAACATAAAGCTAAACAGAAAGAATATTTAATGTCAATCATCTGTTTAGTACAGATATTAGGGTGTTACCACACCAATCGATCGATCGTCGATCGACGCCAACGATCGATGGTAGAATGGAATAGTCGACGACGATCGAGCTGTTTCGTCAATGGATCAACGTCGACCGGTGCCATCGATCAGCAATTGATCGATTGGTTAGTCGACTGGTGTCCGTCGATGGCGTCGCTCAATTAAAAGCTACACCACACCAGTCGATCAACATCGACCGATGTCGATCGATCGATTGGTGTGGGAACACCCTTACAGTGCTTCAATTAGCTTTAGGTACATAGTTTAGGGTTAGACGTTGTGAGAAAAACGCTCAAGATTATAAATACTTGATTTGCTACAACTTGTATAATATAATGAGAATACTACTAAGCTATTATTATCATGACTACACAAACAGACACTTCAATCAAATTTTATCCGAACCTGTAAATTAGTTTTTGAATCAACTGGCTAACAACGTCAAATTTGATCTAGTTCAATACAAAAACAAGGCTCAGAGAGGAATATCGGAATAAATTATCCGTTTGTTTTGTCGAAGCTTTATTCAATAAGTTTTATGTGGAAAGTTTTGTTCAGTGCTGATTTCGAGGCTTCCGGCAACTGACCCCGCAACAAACTGGACCCGCGGGGCCAGTTGCCGGATTTATTAAATTCTTATATTTTCCTCCGGCGACTGGACCCACCCATATATTATTAATAAAATATCTATTGTTCAAGCCAAGACCAGTACTGTCAAGCGAAAAAGTGTTTGAAATAGTTTTACAAAGTATAAGTTTTCTTAGTTTTGTATTCAATATGTTGATTATTAGTTATTATAACTTGTGTTAGTTTTTATATCTGTGTAAGCAATGTTTGGACAGACTACGATGAACACTATCCTGAACGTACGTAAAATTTTTTTATTTGCTAAGTTGACTTTTAATAATTAGCTGATGTTGATTACTTATATTTCTATTATTTTTTAAATAATAAACCAACGGTCATTAATACTAATTCTAATAGCGATAATAGAAATTATAAGTATGTGATTGTTGCCTGTTAATTTTCTAAGTACATATTTTAAAAAAATAAGAGAGTTAGATAACAAAAATCATTAAGACTGATTATATATGTGAAGCTATATGACGGTAATTTTTTATATTTTTTATCTGTGATCATAGACTATATTTTCCGTTGATTTATGAGTATAACTTTATTACATTTTAACATCGTTAAGGCTGATTTTGTGATAGATAACTTACTAGTTAATATTTGTATGTAAATTGTTGATTATTTTTCGTTGTTCTTTTATCGTGTATCTTATTCTATAAATAAATGATATTTTAAAACCAAAGGTTTTTTCTTGATTTCAACTTTAAACAATTTTTCGATTGACTGTACTCGTTTAGCTCGAACAATAGATTTTCATATACATATATGAGTGGGGCCACTCGCCGGAGGAAAATATAAGAATTTAATAAATCCGGCAACTGGCCCCGCGGGTCCAGTTTGTTGCGGGGTCAGTTGCCGGAAGCCTCCTGATTTCAAACAATGGGAATAACAGATGTTTATTTTGTACTTTGGCGGAGGTAAACTAGATTTCTATATTGATAATAGGACGGTCTGACGGGAAATTGATTTGGTGATTTTCATTGTATAATTATTTAGTTATTTCCTTTTCAATATTTTCAATCGATTTCGCCGTTGAAATAACTGATAAGTAAAATAAATAAATACACTGGACAAACACCCACCTACCTAGCCCCAAACTATCCTCGAAGCATGTACTATTCATGGTAGAGAAGAGAACGGATAGACATTAGACAATTAGACATACTTAAATACTTTTATACACATTCATGACTCGAGTACAAATGCTAATGTTCATCACACATACATTTGCCTCTAGCGGGATTTGAACCCAAGTCCCTCGCTTCTGTAGCCAGGGACTCTGACCACTAGACCAACGTACCCGTCATTGGATGCGAAGCGGGTTTGTTAAATGCTCGAGAACTCGGTTCGCTGTTTAAACTACTAAAAATACAGTACACCAATAGAAACTCAACGCTATTGTACTCCATACATAAGTTTGTGCAATAAATAAAAAAAATCATAAACAATCAATGTTTATAAGATCTCGGTTCTGACAATGTATTTTTTATGAGCAATCAAAGTTCGTCACTTATGGTCGTGTATAAAACAAGCATTCATTTTTATTTTACACATAAAGATTGAGTGTATATGCTTAAATATGAAATAAAAAAATCGTTACACACAAGTATTTTTGATACCCATTGCCTGGCCTTATTTTATTACCACGAGACAGAATTTATAGATGTCGCTGTCTCATTCTTGTCGGTGCGTAAGAAAGAGACGGAGAAATGAATGGCTTCCTGATTGCCGAGGTTTTTTGTAGGAGGCGGGACTCGACTCGGTCTGTTTTTTTTCCTTTAGCGATCGAAAGGATCCTATTCTTTACCTCCTCTTGAGTCATGTTGTCCTGGTAACAAAGTGGATCATCGTAACCCTTTTCTTGGGTTTTGAACTAGATTTGCGTATTATTGGCAAATTTATATTTATCGAAAATGAATGTATGTATCTTCTTCAATTAACTATCATAATGATGATATCACTCACCACTTGTCACCACTTTTGTCTGTTCATTTTGGTATGGATGTTATTCCCAAGTAAACTTACGCCATCTGTCGGCATCCAAACCAAATAACGTTGATGATTCTAATTGGAATAATCATTTAGGCTACCAAGCAAGAATTTAGGTTGTTCTAATCCTTTATAGTAAAAACTAGCGGCCGCCCGCGACTCCGTCCGCGTGGATTTCAATTTCCAATAGCCTAAAGCCTTCCTCGTCAAATGGACTATACAACACAAAAAAATATTTTTTTTAATCGGTCCAGTGATTCCTGAGAACAGTGCGTTCAAACAAACAAACAAACAAACATACAAACAAACTCTTCAGCTTTATATATTAGTATAGATAAATAAGCATTTGCGCTTATGGTGGTGCTACCCAGTAAGTCCGAATAATTTAATTAATTACTCTGGAATGTTGACGCACAGCGCCATATTGTTTTTTACACTAGACAACTTGTACTGTAGAAAATAATCAATGTGTGTCTTAGGTGGGACTCAAATTCAAGATTCATAGTAAACATTAATAACTGATTTTTGTTTTACGAGTTAAGTATCTTTGTCTTCATTTTGTTATTATTCATTACATTTTTTCCACATTATTTCCTAGGTATATTTAAAATACTGTTCAAGAAATAAATCCGTTGCCGTCCATTCCTTTGACAGGGCAGAACTGACGAGGCCCGAATGGAACTATGCCTTTGTCAGAAAATGTATGTAATATCCCTTGATCTTCTCGAATATACGTTGATATTCAGTGATATTCAGCTCGAGGCGAGAGGAAATTGACTATTGAATTATTAATCTCCCGTTTCTGCACGCCGCGCACATGCAATGCACTTCATTATTGAGCGGGCTCTCATTTACAATTCACCTCTATTGTTCTTCTGCTAACCTGGTATTTCGTCTACAATGCGAAGTTAAATTACATGAATAATTTGAGTTAATTTAATATGAAAATTATTTTACTCCCGAGTTGTGGATACCCGACCCCAAACCTCTAAGCGCGGTTCATATAAATTTCGAGGTATATGAATTTAGAACTACAAAATGTATATTCCTGAGCTGAATAAGATAAAGTAACATGCTTAAAGAAAGTTTTCTTTTCTTTTATAAAAGTGCGTGAAATATTCGGGTCTTATATTAGGCTACATCCCTTAATAGATTCTACACCTAATCGCGTCCCTTTACTTGATAAGTCTCAATTCAGTTTGATTCATGATCTAGGACCTCCGGGACAGTTCAAGATAAAAGATAAAAGATAAAAAAGATAAAAGATGATTTATTTGTTCGAAACATGTGTACAGGGTTGATAAATGAACATTTGGTTTCAACATGTCGTACCATTGCGGCATACAAAAAATTAATTAAATTAAAATAGTCAACAATCATAAATTTCACATAACAACAGTCATGCAGTGTTTTAACTAAAATATTGTAAATTATATGTATAAGATAAATCATTCAATAAATAAATTCAATTTAAAAATTAACTATTACATGCATGTCATAAATGCAACAAAGGTCAAGAAAAAAATTAAAATTAAAATAAATTGAAGTCAATCCGTCCATAAATAATCAGAATTTGTCACTTAAGAAATCCGTCGTTGAATAATAACATTTCTCAATTAATAATTTATTAAATTTTATTTTAAAATCGTTCAAATCTAATTTTTTCATTGTCACTGGAACTTTATTGAAAATTTTAGGTGCCATACAAAAAATGCTTTTACACTTTAGAGCTGTCCTTGATTTGGGCATACGCAACCTTGTGTCGTCACGTCGGTTTCTACTAACAGCATCTTCCAAACGAGGGAAATGTGACGGATTGGCTTTTACAAACAACGCCATTTCTAAAATGTACATTGACGGAAGTGTAAGAACTTTATGTTTTTGGAAGAACGGTTTACAACTCTCAGTAGGTTTTAGTCCAAACATTGCTCTTATGCATCGTTTCTGCATTTTAAATATTTTTTCCTTTTCTGTGGAATTTCCCCAGAAAATAATCCCATATCTCAAATATGACGCCACCAGGCCATGGTAGGCCAAGAGCAAAGAATCTACATTTATTATTGGAGCTAATTTATACAATGCAAACGCAGAACTGCTTACTTTCCTACTCAGATACTCTATATGGGCCTTCCAATTTAGTTGTTTATCAATGAATATTCCTAAAAATTTCGCGTTGTCGACTTCAGCTATTTTCATTCCATTGTAAATTACATTAATGTCAGGTGTTTGTATTGTTCTTTGTCGGAATTTGATTAATTGTGTCTTAGATAAATTTATTTTTAAGTTATTATTATTTAACCATGAAATTATCGATGTCAATGAATTATTAATGTCAAGTTCATAAATGTCAGGTCGTTTACATGCTACTGTAAGAGTACTGTCGTCCGCAAATAGAGTCATAGGGTTGTCAGTTGATCTCGGTAGGTCATTGATGTAAATTATAAATAGAAGTGGTCCCATGACACTACCTTGTGGTACTCCATATTGAACACCCCGTTCCTTCGAAAGGTATTCTTTTTCTATTTTAGATTTCATATTTATACGTGTAATTGATGTGTATTGCTTCCTGTCCTTAAGATATGATTTTATCAATTCTAAAACATTACCTCGAATACCGTAAGCCAGAAGTTTGTCAAGTAGAATGTCATGTTTTACGTGATCAAAAGCTTGCGTCATGTCACAAAATATAGTACAAATGGGATTTCTTCGGTCAATATTTTGAATTACTTTACTTAAAAATTCGAATATAGCCATATTTGTGTTTTTATTTTGTCTGAACCCATTTTGTTCCATACAAAATAAGTTATGCCTTTCAAAATATAAATAAATCTCTTTAGATATATATTTCTCAAAAATTTTAGACATAATAGGCAACAATGAGATTGGCCTGTAGTTTTCCAATTGTTGCTTACTTTCTTTTTTATGTAGGGGTTTTACTACGGATACTTTAAGAGCATCAGGATATCTTCCTTCACTTATGCAAAGGTTGATAATGTGACTTAAATGTTTGCTTATTATGTCACTTACATTTTTTATAATTTTTGTCGCTATACCGTCAGTACCCACGCTATTTGTGTTTTTTAAATTTCTTATGATGTTATTAATATCATACGGTAAGCTTGGTGCCATGAACATGGAATTTTGTTGTCCCTGTATTTTTGAGCTAAAATTTTTTCCTGATCCGGGCAATGAGGTAATTTTGTCAACAAAATGATTGTTAAATTTTTCTGCTATGATCCTTGGGTCTGTTACCAAGTCATTCCCTATTTTTATTTCTTCAATATAATTCTTGGGCCTGTTAATTTTAGAATAATTGACTATTGCCCATGTGGTTTTGACTTTGTTCAATGAATTTTTTATACAGAAATTATTTTGGGCCCGTTTTGTCATCTTAATTATTTTTTTAAATCGTTTTGCATAACAGCTGTAGATATTTTTGTTGTCTATAGTAGGTTTCAGTCTTGAGTTCCATAAAAGAAGCCTCTTTTTCTTGCTACATAATTTTATACCGTGAGATACCCATTTATTCTTTTTATATGCTGAAATGGTTATCAGCTTAAATGGAAAACATAAATTATAGAAGAGTTTAAAATCTTCCATAAAATAATTAAAAGCCTTATTTGAATCCTCTGTATTGTACATTTCTATAAACGACAGTTTCTTGAGATAGTACCTGAATTTCAAAACGTTTTCGTGACAAAAATCTCTCTGCTTCTTCCGCCAAAATTTGAGACATGGCACATTATTTACGGGAACATGAATTAATTGTGCAGTATGGTCTGAGAGAGCAAAGTCTATCACTTCCGTCTTGCATGATACTTTGAAGTTGTGTGCAAAATTATCAATACAAGATTGACTTTGCAGTCTAGTTGGTTCTTTAATTGCTAAATTCAGATTAAAATTTAAAAGCACACATTCTAATTCTAAAGTTACATTGTTATTTTTCATAATGTCAATATTAAAATCACCAGATACTATTAAATTACATTTTTTCTTTTTCGTTATAAGTCTTATAATTGTTCCAGTTTGCAGAAAAATGTATTTATAAATGTGGCGTTAGGAACTCTATAAATACATACTATTATTGTGTTCAATTTTACCATTTCAATTGCGCAGCACTCAAATATGCCAGGTATGGAAAGATTTGTGACCTCTGTTATAGGTTTCCATTCGTAACCCACTTTCACTAAAATGCAAGCACCCCCTCTCTTGCAGTTGTCTCTACTATAGATGGACGCTAATTGATAATTAGGTATAGATAGGAACTTTTCATACCCAGACATAATAAAGTGCTCAGTTATACAAATGATGTCCACAGTTTTGTAGTTTTCCGAGAGATCATTCAGAAAAACCACCAGTTCATCAGATTTGTTTATTAAGCCCGCAATGTTTTGATGCAAGATACACATATGTTTTTTGTTCTTAACTTGAGTGGTAGGAACGAAAAAAATCTGAGCTATTTTCTGTTGAATCTGAATTTTCATTTAAATTAAATTCATTTATTGTGGCATTGAAATTCTCATTTGTTTCAAGATTTTCATTATATTCAATTAGTTGTATAATTAAATGATTAATGTTTTTGAATATATTGTCCAGGCCTCGATTATTTAGTGTACCCTTGAATTTTATGAACATGTCATATTCGTAAGACAACTTGAGATTAGAATCTATTAAGTAAGCATATTGATAGTTTAATATGTCGAGATACAACAGATTATTAAAGGCTTCAACCCGCCAGTTAAATATTGATGAAAAATGTTTACATTTGTAAGTTGGTAAGCATAATATAATGTTAGTATGATCAAGAGGCTGTAACGTTTTTCTCAGATTTACTACTATTTGGATATAATCATGTGTCGTGGAAAAGTCACTTTCTCCAATTAGTATTATGCAGTAGTCTCGAAGTGTGAAATCTGTTAGCTTTTTTTCAATGTTTTCTGTCAGCTTGTCGATCCCTGCGTTTGGTGTCAGGTAATGGATGACTTGTGACTCCGGACAGTTCTTTGATGCTATTTTTCGTACTTTATTTGTTTTGTTGCTGCTTATTATACATAGTTTCCGAGGGAGTTGCGTGCAATTACCTTGCCCAATCACAGATAAGTTAATATTGTTGGCGTCATTTTTTTGCATCATCTTATTAGGAGTTGACGAAGATTGATTGCCTTTATTATTTATAATGCTTGTATTTGTGATTGTCTTCCTTTTTGCTCCTATCCTTTTTAATCTCATCTTTTGTGTTTGTGAGCCATTCTCTTCTTTGGTTTCTATATTTGTGGAACGGAAAGATGGTTTTCCTTGTTTTGTTATTATTGCCTTGGCATTTGACGCGCATTCTGGAGTGATCTGACGATGTTGATGATCACTCAAACACTTTCCTCTGCTCGATACATTACTCCCGATTGGTGACGACAAACATAAAGACTTTAACTGCCTTACGTTTTGTTCTTTTTGTGCCAATTTATCCTTCAATTCAAAGTTTTCAGATAATAAGTTTTGTATTTCTATGTCCGCTGATTTGAGGTCAACTTGTAATTTTGCAACTACATTTTCCAACTCTTCTATTCTCATTTGATGATTGCGACCTATGTCTGGACAACTTCTATTAATTACATTCGAAGGTGAATCCAATGATAAGTATTCGTCATCTTTCGTATCCAGTAAATTGAAAGAGTTGTGAGTAGGTACTTTTATTGATTTTTTTCTTCTAATTGTAACATTGTCACTATTTGAAGTAGAAGACAAAGGTGATATCATAGGAGATAATGGAGTTCTCGGAGATTCCGCCATTATGTAATATCACAATCACAATAAAGTAATTTGGAACAATTCGTAAAAAACAAAAACAAGAAAAAAAAAAATTTTCTTCTCGAGATTTGAACCCCGAATTGTTACAACATATGTTGGAGACTCGACGCTCGTTCTAATACACCAGCGGGCGAGTTACTGTTCAGGTGAAAATTAAGTGTATGGTTCAGCACGACAACAAGGACGACCGCTCGTTCGGTCGGACAACTTCGTATTGTTTCGGGTGACCCAATTTCACTGAGTCATACTGTCCGGGGACTAATGCACTTGTTTTCAACTGATTTGAACACAGTCACTGTTCTAACGATTATTTTCGTGAATTGTTCACGATGATATCACTTCACTTGAACGGTTTTTTTTAGAATTTGTTTTACCAACACTTGTATTTTGTAGATATCTATCGATAGATATAACTTTTATTGTCAAAATGTCAATTTTACTAGTGAACTTGATTTTTTATGTACGGAGCTACTTCAAAACACAGCCGCTCGGTGCGCGGGGTGCGCGGGGTTGTTCAATATTCTACATATGTTTGAGTCAGTCCAGAATGGATCCATAAAACTCATTTAACGTAATTCCATGTTCTTTGTTAACAAGATATCAATTGCAGGAATTCCTGAAAATCGCAACGCAATTGTGATGCTTCTGTTGGTGCAAATGTTATGCTGGAATTATTTATTTGATCAGATTCCGAGTTGATATAATTTTTATTTATGAACATTTCTATCAATCCTTTTGTTACATTAAATTGGAAATTTTATACGCTTTTGAATATTTTCGAACCCATTTTAAAGCCTCAAATCCTCTCTGTACAAATCCTATTATGAATAGTTCAATACCGTATCGATTCACAGTAACATCCCGACAACAAAGGGTTAAATATTCCTTTCATTCGATAGTTTCGTTCTTTTCAATCCTATTTTATTTGTATGTCATCTGAGTTAGTCTCGTACTTGAACGAAGGATTCGAATGACGTTTTGTAATTGTGAATATTTCTGTTATTTTGTGCCCCTATTATTATTGCATGTAGCCTTCAGTTTTCACATATACTCATGCCTTATGGTAAACAATCATAATCACATTGTTATATATATATGTACTGTATTTTGAGAATCCACGGGACAATGAACTTTCACGCCCCTGAATAATCCCCAAATAATGTCTACAATCTCCAAAAACTCATACAGATAAAATCTAACGGTTATTACAACGAGTATTTGAATATTCGAAACGTGACTTCGACGAGTTAAAATAGATTCGGGTATGAATATAAAGATATCTTTAAGTTTTATCACTAAGGGTGAGACGCAAGTCATTGTCCCCAGTATACCTCCTTGGCGAACGCCCGCTTGCGGTTCAATCTCCTAGCTTTTATGCTCTCCTGGTAACGAGAGATTTGGATCGGTTTGCAGGTGCAGTCTAAGATGAGATTTATAGGGATCAAGATATCGTAGAATTGGCAGTAAGCATATCATTTTCTTGATGTGATTATCTAAACTTGGAAATAAGAAGACTTCATTTAATACGACAAGCGGTATATTCATAAAGGTCAGTCTCAATGTCAAATTACATTCTACTCGATACTCTTTCTCATTCGAATATCTGAGATCTCGAAGTGAAGCAATTTTTTTAATGTAATATATAGTGTGCCTTTTCTGTAAGGTCAGAATTTATACAGATATTCTAAAAGGCAATTTGTTAGTTTGAATGAAAAAAAAAAATTACCCATCATAAAATGATTCCCTTGTGATAACTTTCCTTGCGATTTGAATTGGGTATATCTTATCTATATTATGGTCTAATATAAAGATTACCTAATAGACAGTTAAACATATAAAGCAAACTATTACATGTTTTATTCGTCTGCAAGCATTTATTGCATGGTATATAAAACTGGAGCAATGATTATCATAACTGGAGCAATAACGTAATGATAAGTGAAAGGCAACGAATTTGGACTGTTTGTAATTAGCTATTTCGTTGCTTTATATCAAGTTTCCGTAGTGTAGCGGTTATCACGTGTGCTTCACACGCACAAGGTCCCCGGTTCGATCCCGGGCGGAAACAGTTTTTTGTTAATGTTATTAGACTTTTTATCGTATTTATGAATAATTTGGGTGTATTCTATACGTAGAAGACGTTTATCATACCAGAAAGACCAGGTGTTCATAACTTGAGCAAATTGGTTTATATTGCCCTATTGGGCAATTTTACTAAAATTAACTATGAAATACTGCACAAAGTTGCCCCCGCAGCTTCTAACGCTATGAATCAAGGCGTTATTGCCCTGTTTTCCAATTTGAGGTGAAACTTGAGACCGATAAAAGTTTTTCAATTTATTTGTAACTAAAATTATGTTTTGGACCGAAAATATTGAAAAAACTGGACCGTAGTCATAAAATTAGAAAATAAATAATTTTTATTTGTTATTCAGAGCTTAGTCCGAACTCTGAATTTAAGTTGTTTATGTTTACAAGGTGACAACATATTTAAGTTTTTATTTGTTCGTAAAGTTTTTCTTAGTAAATAATACATACTGAAAGTTTTTTAAAACTTAACTTGTACGGTTTGTTAGAAAGCATTTAAGTTAAATAAGGATAAATTTATGTTTCTACATAGATTATGATTTGTTTCTAAAATACAGTTACATACAAAAATTAATTATCAGTGATTGTTGCATCATCATCACCTGCCTCCGTTGTGTAGTGGAGAACGCTGCGCTCAAACCTCGGAGGTCGTGGGTTCGAATCCCGCGGGGAACACTTTTACTTTGTGTTGGTCTCCCCGGTTTAGTTAAGACATTCTGCGACAAAACTGAATTTATTTACGCTCTAACTCTTTCACTTGGTGGGAAACTTTACTTTTTGCATTTATGTAGGCATCTCGTTTCCACATTTACAAGGCAAAATAAAAAGCTTGTTCCCACTCACGGAAATTTCCCGTGAGGTTGCAGTATCTCTAGCCGAGACGTTAACGCTAAAACTAAATCAGTTCAGCCAGCAATATCATTTTCCTCGCAGAAAAAAATAGTTAAAAAAATATTTGAAACTCTCATAATTTTCACGATATTTCTATGACTAAGTACTAAATGAACTCAATTCCTTCTAATATAATATTGACTTCTTAAGTTAACAAGCAATATTCAAGACCTATTAAACATCCAATAAGGTTTAGCTGATTTTCTACTCAATGAACAGCTGTATAAATTCCAGGCTGAGAAATCCATTTTCCCACTTGAGCTCCTCTTAATATCGTCTAATAAAAACATAATTAAAGTTCCGTAATAAGCTCGAGTGGATCCGCCATACTTATAATACGAGAAGCGATCTTTGCTTCTTTACGGAATAGTAGCAGCCTTCCTCTTTAATTAAATTACAACTCGAGACAGTATGACTGTTTTAATATGCGGATCATCGGTCATTTATGGCTGGACATACATATGTAGATAGACCTCCCTCACAGGGGTGATTGCTTATACAAGCGGCCGCCCGAGACTCCTTCCGCGTGGATTTCGAATACCGCTTATACATATTATACTTAAAGCCTTCCCCGACAGATGGACTATCCAAAACGACAATATTTTTTTAATTCAAAAACTAGTTCCTGAGAATAGCGCGTTCAAACAAGTAAACAAACTATTAAGCTTTGATGAATTAGTATGGATTAACTTTATTAAGATTGGTAAGTGTGGTGAACGATCTAAACACGGAGCGTCTATTAGTCGCTTTTAACGAGATCCAAGAGGAAAGATGATAATATTTACATAGATGGATATTACAATTCTAGGCCTTTTGGTTTAGTGTTCGATCAGAGTTGTCTTATTCTTTCCTGAGGAAACTTATCTGGCTCACAGTCAGTCATTAGTTTGTGGAGTTCTCTCACTGGTGTCACATACGATGTGACTTAGACCTCTTCCTCTAATCTTTTAAGATCCCTCGCTTGAATGTTGTAATTGAGCTCGATTTAGCCGATAGCGAGATGGTTAATTAAATTTAGTCTTGAAGATGCCTTGTTTCGAAACGAAAGATTTACGAAATTTTAAGTCTTGTTTAACTGTAATTTAAATTTATTTAGGTACTTTATCTTCAATATTGCCTATACTTGTTGCTATTTCAGTTTTAATAAAACTGACACAATATTGTAAAAATAGTATTGACAAAAACATACTTCTTTGCTACTTTCTTAAGTAAGGTTCTTAGCGAAACATCTGCGATCATTGTTGAGTTGAGGTAGCCCATTCGGTATTGAAAACATCCTTAATAAGAATTGATACGTCTCCTGCCGATATCGAATGTTGAAAACAAAATAACAAAATAATTCAAAAGAATGGCTAACCGACGAATGAATAATAAATAAACCACAATCAGTCTGTTTAGATTTCTCATTTAAATAATTGGAGCTCAATTTGCTTTGCTCGGGGGAGGTAGTCCACTTTGCGCTCCCAATTATTGAGCACCCACTTCTGGAGCACATGGGCTAGTCCTCTTTTAACGCCCCTCTAGGTTTGTCCCCTTGGGGGCAATCTGGATTTTTAGGGTTCCGTAGCCAAATGGCAAAAAACGGAACCCTTATAGTTTCGTCATGTCTGTCTGTTTGTCTGTCTGTCTGTCCTGGCTCGTTCTCCGCCGTTTCTGAACCGATTGCCATGAAAATTGGTGGAGAGATGTATTGTGATAATTCAAGAATTGGTTTTTAAAATAATCGAAAAATAATTATTTTTACCCCCCCTCCCATACAGCGAAAAGTAAATTCGAAAAAGAAAATTCGACCTACCCCATCGTGTGGGATATCGTTAAAAAGGTATTTTTAAATGCAATAAAACTTGCCTTGAAACCATGTGGATCAAACAACCCAGTCTCGAGATATATTAATACAAAGTTAAAATTAGAGCGCCCCCCCCCCCCCTTAACTTTTGAAATACTATTACAATAATTCTGAAAAAAATGTCCTGTATACGTCCAAGTAAGTACTTTCAACGAAAACTATAGCAAAGTCTGTATCATACATAGTTATTTTTATACAACTCGACCAACTTATGACGTGCAGTTGCCCTTACTAAATGGTGTCTTAAGCGGTCGGGCCATCTTTTAGCTACGGAACCCTTTCATGGGCGTGTCCGACACGCTCTTGGCCGGTTTTTTAATATCCTCCAGTTATTATCTCCTTTTGACTTTAATTTTTAGATGATATTGGATGATGAATGTGTGTGATTTTAGACTTTAGAGAAACCCCCATTGGAGATGTTGCCGTATACTTGCTTGTCAAAAATATAAATCGGCTCTCAAAGTCGATTAGGCAAGGTGCTAAAGTTGCGGGTGCTCTAAGTGAGGTGCCCGTGCCAGTGCCTGGGCCGGAACGGATTCGTTCCTTATTTATCCAATAGACGGTTACGGTAATCATCAGATCGGGACACCATAGGAATTTAAAAATATGTTTTGACATCTTTTGTTGTTATGGTTTTTTGATGGGCTAGTTTTATTAAACAGTTCTTTGGTTTATCCATCTAATTAGAGCGAACAAAATGGTTTATACAATTGTGCAATACTTTTTAGCATCGGCAATGCTTGAGGAAGTAGAGTCAGGGGGGCCATAAAATGTTTTCGACACCTAGTTTTCGTTGACCTAGGATCTCTAAATACAAACAGTAGTTAAAACTTACTTGACAAATATTGTAATGACGTCGAACATTTATAAATTATTATACCTAGTCGTAACGTAACACAGTAAAACACCTATCTATACAAACTTTATGTGTTGTTCAGTTCGCACGTAATGAATGCATTTGGCTGCAAAATTAAGTGTGTCAACTTTTCGGTCAACGAGAGCAAATTGAACTACCAACGTACATCGAAGCGTCGGCTTGCCACAATTCATTCAGCGGTCATTCATACGGGGCAATGGGAATATTACATCACAACTTTATCGGTTTCCGGTCGTAATTGGCGGACGTTTGTTTCGACCTGAAACTGGTGCAGTGGCGACCTCTGGCGGAATGCCAAATGCATTAGAAACGATAGGTGGTGGCAGTAACATAACTCTGTGAAGATTGAAATAATTTTGACTTCAGAGGTTATTGTTATTTTGTGATAATATTTTGGAAAGTTAGTCAATAATATTTTAAACTCCAAACAGCTTTTCTCAAACGATTAGATAGCTAGTTCTTACTTACTCACGTATATTTCCTTATAATTAGATAGGGGTCTTTGATTTATGTTCTCATGCAAAAAGTTGCATTTTTCATAATCGAATACTGTTAATAAATATCTTAAAAATATGGAGTATTGAATCTCAACCCGTTACTTACACGCAAAGTTCCAATAAAATTGTGGTATTGGAACATGTATTTAAATGGATTCATTATTTTTGGTAACCAATAGTGTCCCACTTCTGGGAAAATTGATACTTAAATATAAAATCCCAGACCAAATACTATTGTTTTACTGCTTTACCTACACTGTGCACGTCCAGTAATAGTTCCGATAGTGTCCATAGATCGCCGCCCATAAATAAACAACTTAGCGTTAACATACTGCCGTAACAAATTGCGATTAGATTCGGCGTGTAACTTGTAATTAACAAAGTGTAGTTAAGGTACGAATGAATCAATCGATTTACATTTGAATGTCCGCTTTTGGGAATAAGCATTATTGTTTTAATTTTGTTGTACTAGTTCCAACTGATGATATCGAAATTGATACCTTAAATATTTTTTGTACTTTAAGTATTTCTAAATTACAAATAACCAAGGCGTCTCCAATATGAACGAGTATAATACACAATTGTAAATGTCTTCACTTTTTGACGAATATGACCTTACAAGATACAAAAGAAAGTAGAAACATTATAATGTGCAATAAAAGCTATCTATGCGATAAAAGACTTATAAAATATTGAGCCTCTTTAAAGTTTTATTTAATTCACAAAATGTATTTTATATAAATGTGTTTTATTAAATAGGCATTAAAATAATATAAATTATCTTACTTATAACGTGACCAGCGTGTACCAGGGCAGCATAATGACAGACAGGTTTAAAGACATACGTCACGCTCGACCGCACGATACCAGGGTCGAAGAGGCTGCGTGGAGCTTCTTCTAAATGATGGACGACGCAAACTGGATTCCCCGAGTCATCTTATGAAACGTTTTTCTCAAACGACTCGATAGGCCCTGTCAGGGGACAATTTAGGGCCCTCAAGTTACAAGAGCTATTAGCGTGTTTAGAAGATTTTGCGACAGTCATCCCGCAAAATTGGTAAAATCCTCGGGCGGGATTTAATAGTGAGGTATTAAAACGTGAGTATAGAAATCTTGTGATGTGGTTATTCTTTTAGTGTTCGTGTGATATTGTAAAAAAAATTGAGAAAACATTCCACCGTTTGAGAAGTGTGTTTGGTTTATTGTGAGCGCTGAAATTAATGTCTTATTTATTTTAGCAACTATACTAGTAAATAAGATAGATTTGCGGAAGTAAACAATATCCGACATGATCTTTAATGACTCCCAGATTGGAGCACTAGGAAATTCAACCCGGATCCGGATCAGAAACTCTATCTCA
The DNA here is from genome assembly GCA_958496325.1 of Nomophila noctuella. Lineage (NCBI taxonomy): Eukaryota > Metazoa > Arthropoda > Insecta > Lepidoptera > Crambidae > Nomophila > Nomophila noctuella. The sequence goes on along the minus strand of OY292500.1, from coordinate 12,697,443 downwards.
AGTTAACGAGTAACCAACAACTCAAATTCAAACAAAACTTCACAAATGAGCTTAATTTGTTTGTCACGTAACTGTGCTCGTTACCAGGGCAACAGGGGTTCGAGGAGATCACACGCGCTGCGTGTAACTGGTGTAACTTCTACCAGGAAGCGGCAACTTCCCCCTCGTTATGCGTGCCTGGTACGTGAGCCCAACTGTGAGGCGCGTGTAATAGAGTTGTGGGGTTGTTCGGAATTCAAAACAAGGTGTTTATTCGCTGACCGGATTGCATTAGGTGTTTTAATAGAAGGATGCTCATGAATAAACTTTGTTCTTGTTTGTGTGTAGACTCACATGTAATTTATTTATACTGATTTATTGTTTGCTATATCACTTGTATTTGAGTGAACTTTCTGCCATAGTTACACAATTACTCTTTTATATGCCAAACCTAATCTATGTTCACAATGGGCCTCATTTATTCATATTAATTACTGTCTTCACCTACTCGTAGTTAGAAGGCACAATGGGCAGCTTTTTGATGTTTTTAAATGTGACTTTACTAGTAAGGATTGGTCTGACTGCAAAGATACAAAAAATGCCCATTTCAGATTACTTTTTGTAAATTCGAAAAGTTCACCAGGTGTATAGTACTGTAAACTCTTCACTAGCCTTAAAATGTCTTTCAACGTTAAATTGAGTATAAAGCGTACTTCAAGAAGAGGAAGCAATTTACAAACAAAAATGTAGCCTATTTTTGCGAGATTCCTTTAAGTTGGCAAACAAAATGCCCCTTATTTCTTGTACTCTTTTATTTTTAGGGTCGACAAAATTGCCGTTTTCCTTGTATTTTAGGCCTGAATCAAACACGCGAGCGGTACTATGTACCAGGGAAGCAGGACCGAGGGGCGGTGAACAAAAGCGTAACGATGCCGTTGTAATTAAATTACATTCTTCCGCCGTCCGCGGCACAATCTCGGACAAATTACAAGTTGGCGAGAATTCCGCAGTTCTCCACGGCAGGGTTACCAGGAAAAAATAAAGGAAAATATTTTATTAATGTTGGTTCAGAATCCCATTAACTGTAAAGGAATCTCAATATTATATACGAAAGGATGGGCTACTTCGCTGAAAGTTGAGCAAAAAAAATTTTATTACAAATAACTGGTGGCTACAAACAAGGCCCGACATTTATTATGAAAAGGCTTTATTATCGTTTACCAATACAATAGCATGACGTAATGAAAAGAAACAGAAATGTTCATGCACACATATATTTGTCCTGTGCGGGGATCGAGCCCGCGTCCTCTTGGTCAACTTTTTGACTAATACACCAAGCGGGTCGTCATTTATCTTTTCCCACCAGATAATTGCGAATAAACATGTTCAAGCATAAAAATTGGCTAGTCTGACGATCGAATCTCTTGGTGTACACTGTTAATTATTTTTTTAACCATAGCACCAAACTGTTAAAATAGACATCACGTTGGCATCTTTAACTTTAAGTATCGTTAATTTCACAACAACTCTATTCAAGATTCAGTTTTGGAGTGAGGGGTCTTAAAGGTAGGCAATTCATCTGCGATCATTGAGCGGTTGTGGATGCCCATGGGCAGCGGTGATCACTTACCATCAGTTGACCCCCTTGTTCCTTTGGCTCCCAATAACATAAAAATACCGGCCAATTGCGAATCGGACACGCACACATGAAAAAAAAATTTGTTTCGGTGCTAATTATGGGGAACCCCAAAATTTATAACGAGTATAATATGTAGGTATGTTTTCTTTTTTCATGTAAAATCTTAATGCGGTTCACACAATAACAAAGTTTCAATAGTATAGTGCTTAAATTATCGGAAAAAGTGGCTATGACATACTGGCGGACAGACAGACAGCCATGACGAATCTATAAGGGTTCCGTTTTTTACCATTTGGCTACGGAACCCTAAAAAGACGCCCCAACACAGCCCTATAGCTGAGGCCGAGGTATTTGCAATGAAGAATTTTATTTCAATCGCTTCAAGACGGCTACGGCTTTGATTGCCTACCACTGGTGCTCGCTTTAATTTTAGAATTGGAGGAAAAAATAAAAACAGTAATTTCATTTTTTTATTATTTATTATTTACTGAAGATGTTCAAAGGGAAGTTTTGGCATCGATTTTGAGGTTTACTTTTTCTCTTAAATTATCTGGTAGGGGTACAGTACAGTAACAGTATCACAATAAATAAAATCATTGAGATTGATTTCTTTAAAGGTAAAGGGAATGAAAAATATCAAAAGTACCGTTTTCAATATTCGACAAAAATTTTACGTGTACAATTTACTGGTACGAGTATTTACAGGTTAAAAGCTTCCATTTCACTATTCTGGAAGTCTTATTGATTTTTAGAGTCTTCTTCTTATAATCATGCTAATATTCAAACTGTGAAGGATTGTTTTTGAGTGTTTGTCTGTAAATCACGGATTTTGATGAAATTGTATATTCTGGCAGGTAAGGTTGTCTTTGGTGATAGGATACTTTTACTTCGATTTAATGCCCTCATGTGGAAAAAACAGGCATCTTGATAACGCATACAAAGCCGCGGGTAAATACTGGTAAAGTGTAATTGTAACAGTTTACCTAAAAATACTCACTTCAAAAAACTAACCAAGTTCAGTATCAACCTTCAGACAAACTTCGTATATCTTGCTTCTCCTATATCTCCCTAAAACAGAGACTAGCAAGTTAGCTCGGGGCCACTCGCGATAATTAGTTCTGCCAAGTTTAGCCGTCGTCTTTACAGCCCAATTCCCAGTTGTTTCTGATCTGTTTTAAGTCTCCATGTGTATTCAGACATCTAGATAGGTTTTAAACAGTTTCAGTATACGGGTAAAGTGTGTACAGTACTGAAACTGTTTTGATATATCATTTTTGGTTAGTGTTTTTGCAATTAATCTGTGAGGTCTTAATAATTTTCTATCTATTTTTATCTGTATTTTTTAAAACTATTAACAAAGAATAAATCATAGATCAGCTGATTTTTTCTTTGTTAATAGTTAAAGCCCCCCTTCGCTATCGAGACCGTTCATTGAGGAATTGATTAATTTCTCCTTGTTATCTACGTAGTTACGAGTAAGCATGGAGTTATAAATCGTTATTGCTTAGGCGTTTCTACACTTGTAGGTAGAAAATAATATAATTAATATAATAATATAATAATTAATATAATAATTGATAGTAGGTTGATAGTCAATCAAACTGTTGCTATGAGCATTTTTAGGGTTCCGTAGCCAAATGGCAAAAAAACGGAACCCTTATAGATTCGTCATGTCTGTCTGTCTGTCTGTCTGTCTGTCTGTCTGTCTGTCTGTCTGTCTGTCCGCCAGTCTGTCACAGCCACTTTTTTCAGAAACTATAAGTACTATATTGTTGAAACTTGGTGAGTAGATGTTAGAACTGAAACTGAAAATATTTTTTTTCATTGAACATATACTTGTGGGGTATCTATGGATAGGTCTTTTAAAATGATATTGAAGTTTCTAAGATCATTTTTTTCTAAAGTGAATACTTTGCGTGACAGACCCTTCCAAAGCGGAAAAATGTGTGTCCCCCCCCCTCTAACTTCTAAAATAAGAGGATGATAAAACTGAAATAAATATATAATGTACATTACCATAAAAACTACCAACGAAAATTGGTTTGAACGAAATCCAGTCAGAAGTTTTTTTAATACGTCGAAAATAAAATTTGTACGGAACCCTCAGTGCGTGAGTCCGACTCGCACTTGGCCAATTTTTTGGGAGAGACTCCACCAAAGTGGGGATGTATAAAGCTGCACGGAGATGGGCCGTAAGTACCCAATAGAATTTCAATGCTGAGATGGTCACGTGTTAAGGCCAAAATCACATTGGCTTACGACCCATCAACGCTCCGCTCCGCACATCTCCGCTTTGATGGGGTCTCACCCATAAAACACACACAAAGATTCAAACTCGTTCAACAAATCACTTAGTGACAAATATGCTTGTAAAACTCACACTGTTAATAGAATGATCCGATTTTATCGAAGCACAAATTAACTAAAATTACGATAAAAATCCCCCGGGCATACGCTGGGATAATCCCGGACTAAAAAGTTAGGCGCCGGTCCTCGGAAACAATGCGGCAGTAGGAATTATGATGTAATCCGCTTGGTGCTGGTGGGAAGTCCGAATCTAGATGTTTATCGCGGTTAAATTATGCTTGGTATAATATTTAATGTATGACTAATGTTTTAAATAAAAACAGATCGTCATCTAGAATGTAAATAAATAAAACTTGTAGTAGACTAGAGTAAAATTGGAGTCGAGGGTACGAGTAGAATACTCATACAAAACATAGGTTACCTAGTTAGTTATATAATATATTTTCTAATAAAACTTTATATTACGCAGGCATAATAAACGGTCACCATACATGTGAGGGTAATATTTACTTAAATTAATAATTTATTGCTACATTTATTTAACTTAAAATGAAACGCCTGACAAAAAACCGACTTCAAAAAAACCGTAAACACAAAAATAAACTAAAAATTAAAAAATAATTCCTAATATCTATTACCTCATACTGTAATTTTCCTAAACTATGTTAAAGTAATCTTAAACATACTAACTGAAGTCGGTGCTTCTTCTCTTCTGTTTTTGGGCAGGCACCGACTTCAGTTAGTATGTTTAAGATTACTTTAACATAGTTTAGGTAAATTACAGTATGAGGTAATAGATATTAGGAATTATTTTTTAATTTTTAGTTTATTTTTGTGTTTACGGTTTTTTTGAAGTCGGTTTAATTTTTTTTTAAAAAGTCAGTTTATTTCATTATTTTTAGTTGTGTAAAAGCGTTGTGAACTTAATTATTAATAGGAACTTAGTTGTTGTTAAGAGTGAATGAGAGTGTGGATAAATTTTTTGTTCTCGCGTGAAGGCCCAGCGAGACTTCTCGGCGAAATTTCTCGCCGTGGGTCTGGATGTAATATACACAAGTATCACGTTAGCCCTACATACATTCGATCGACCAATTGCAGTTCTGCCTTCCAACTCCTAACCGTTAAGGAGTACTGTACCTTCATCATCAGCACAGTAGCATCAGATGTTGATTCAAGCATACCTCACAAGCAATATGTAAGCCCTACATACTACTAAATAGTTTCCATCGACCAAATTGCAGTTCTGCCTTCCAACTCCTAACCGTTAAGGAGTACTGTAGCATCATCATCAGGACAGCAGCATCAAATGTTGACACCCTGAAGCATATACCTAAGTAAGACATGATTACGAAACAAAAACACCATACGAGCATACAATTTTCGGTGGTTGCCCTCGATTTCTCCTGGATTCCATCATCAGATCCTGGACTGGTGAAAATGGGACCACCTCAGAACTGAACTCTACACAACAAAACAAAAATTTTTGAAATCCGTCAATAATTGACGAAAATATCGGTGAACATACATAAAAAAAAAAAAACATACAGACGAATTGAGAACCTCCTCCTTTTTTGAAGTCGGTTAAAAAACAGCAACATGCAACAACAAGCTACGTATAATATTTGCTCTAACTACTTGTTTAGGACACCAAAATTTAACCTTATTGGATTAGATAGAAGAATACTCACTTCTTTCTGTCATCACTCATCAGTGAGGATATTTAAAAAAAATATGAATTTGTTATTAAATAATTACCTCTGCAAGCTTAAGAAGTGCCAACACGAAAAACAAATCAGTATTTTACCTTAACACTCTTGCAAACAAGAACCGTATTTTTAATGAAGTCACCGACGCGACATGTACCAGGGTAGCATGGGCGGTAAAGAGCTCCTGTAAACATCTCAGTTACATTAGCATGAATTAGTGCGGATTAACTGCCGCGCCAAATTAAACCGGCTCGTGCCGCGGGGAGTCCGTTTCATTAAAAATGTCGGCGCCCGCTGCGCCTCGGCCGGTGCAACTGGCATTATTAGCGCGTGACCTTTGCGCAGGGTTGTTACTTGCACAATATTTGCCAACGGACAAAAAATGTAAACCAGATAGTTAAGACAATTCATTTAGAGTGGCAACTGAACCATTATTGAATTTCAAATTCAAATTCAAAAGAAGCACTTTTTAATCGTCAGAAAACTACAAAATAATGACTCTACCACCGATTCGGAAGAATAATCTTGAACAACGGCCGAGTTAATTAGAGAACACAAAGAAAAATTTCGATAACATTATTATTAAATTATATAAAAATGCAAGTAAAGAATTGCATTATATATTACTAACAATAATAATAAAGAATTTTGACCATCTGACCAAACTTTCGAGCGGCCCCTTAGTCTGCCTCTTTCTTATTCAAATGTCAAAATCAAAGCCTTTTATTTTTCAATTTACAGTATTCTTAAGCACTTTAAAGTATATTTAACCTACCAGCACTTCGACTTAAGTAGGATGACATCCCTACTCTAGCGTTAGCCTTAAGCTACCATAGTGACCGAGGGTTCCTTTAATTTTCTCTGAGGCAAATCCTTCATAAAACGACTAGATGAAATACTTTCTTTGTGTATGACGTCCGATCGATCGATCAGTCGTATGATGATTGAGCGCGATGCAACGTGAGGTCAGGGCAAACATATTGTGAATGAGATCATGACGTTTGCTTGGCTAGATTAATTGCCCCTTATAGATTACATTGTGATGACAGACCATTTATTATTGCCCACTAAAATATAAAATATGTATATTAGCGGCGGCACGCGACTCCGTCCCCGTGAATTTCGGTTTCACACTTAAATCCTGCTTGACTAATGAACTTTTCAACACAAAAAGGTTTTTTCATTTCTAACTAGTCGTTCCTGAGATAAGCGCGTACAAACAAACAAACAAACATACAAACAATTTCATATATTAGTAAAGATAAGTAAAGATGATGTTGTAATGTAATAAAAGTAATGTTAAAGTAGACAATTTATATAAACCGACTAAATGCAAATTAATATGTAGTTATTAACACCTTTTAAATTAAGGCTTTTGTTCATTGCTATGCCATTTCAGTGCTCATTTGAGAATCTTTAAATATTTTGTTTAGGTGTAAGTCTTTTAAATATTTAATACCTTACTTTACTAAATAAATGTGGCTGTAGACATGTTATGATTATTTTAATACAAGTTCGCTGTTGAAATATCGCTATATTTGTGAATACGAGTTGACCCATTGCGTCTGTCCAAGCCGTTTCATCGTGTGGACGGTTGATGACGTCACTAATTAGAGAAAATGAGCCAAGTGTTACTCTCGTGATATTCGACAAAAGTTGTAATTTAAGTACGTAGGTGCTTTAACTTTGTTGGCGCCTAGTTACTGGGTTTATGAGTCACAGAAGGCTCGGGTTACGGTTTGAAGTATATTTATTTCATGAAAGTACTTTTTAGGGTTCCGTAGCCAAAATGGCAAAAAAACGGAACCCTTATAGATTCGTCATGTCTGTCTGTCTGTCTGTCTGTCTGTCTGTCCGCCAGTCTGTCACAGCCACTTTTTTCCGAAACTATAAGTACTATACTGTCGAAACTTGGTGAGTGGATGTATTCTGTGAACCGCAACAAGGTTTTCACACGAAAATAGAAAAAAAATAAAAATAGTGGGGGTTCCCCATAGTCAGAACTGAAACTGAAAATATTTTTTTTCATTGAACATATACGTGCGGGGTATCTATGGATAGGTCTTTAAAAATTATATTAAGGTTTCTAATATCACTTTTTTCTAAAGTGAATACTTTGCGTGACAGACCCTTCCAAAGTGGAAAAAAGTGTGTCCCCCCCCCTCTAACTTCTAAAATAAGAGGATGATAAAACTGAAATTAACATATAATGTACATTACCATAAAAGCTACCAACGAAAATTGGTTCGAACGAAATCCATTCAGTAGTTTTTTTAATACGTCAAAAATAGAATTTGTACGGAACCCTCAGTGCGGGAGTCCGACTCGCACTTGGCCAATTTTTTGAATTTTAATTTCAAAGCGGCCGCCCGCGAGTTTATGGGTTTCAGTTTCCGCACGCATAGTTTAATATTATAAGCTTTAAGTCTTCCCCGACAAATGGACTATCCAATACCAAACATTATTTTGTTTCGAACCAGTAGTTCCCGAGATTAGCGCGTTCAAACAAATAAACTTTTATTGTTGTTGATCTTTTCTCATGCTATCTACGTAGGAGTGTATCCAATAAATTGATTAAGGTTCTTTTTTCAAAGATCAAAAGAGATTTTTTTAAAAATGTCTAGGGTAGTTTACAAACTTTTCCCGATAAACCTTATTTTTGGCACATTTGTAGATTCTCATATTACACAAAAGCACTAAAGGATACCAATAATTTGAAGTGTTTTGATATTATGTAGTTGTATTTTATAAAGGATTTTGTTTTTATACATAAGAGTATTTGCGTGGATTGTTTCTTCGATAGGTTGATGAATAGGAATATGAACTGAAATAACTTATTCATTATCTTGATTCCCTTAGTAAATTTTTTTGCACGTAAAAAACAATTTTCGCCTAACAGCGCCTCGACTTTTATCCTTAACTATGCCATATCAACTATTAACCCTCTCCTCATTTGTCCCCAGGCCGAGATATGGTCGGTGTTCATCGCGATCCTGCGCAAGAGCGTGCGCAACCTGCAGGCCTGCACCGACGTGGGGCTGATCCACCATGTGCTGCAGAGGCTGCCGAGGGCGGAGACTGTCGTCGCCGGTAAGTCCAGCCCTTAAGATTTTAGACTTTCGCGTTGCATTATATCACTAACATAAGCGGACTCCGCTTGCGACCACGGCTGTTGTAACGCAGCCGAAACGTCAAGCAGTAAGTAGTATACATATACTACATAATTAATATCGCGTTTAGTCCTGTTAAATAATATTAGTGAAGTCTACTGTCCTATGGGACACTGCACCTGGGAAGGTGAACCCAGGGGTGTACGCACTAAACCCCGCGGTACCCCGTCCTCGCCTTGACGGGCGGCCACGGGCATCAGTGATCCTTGCTCCACGAATCACCCAGCGAAGCCTTTGAAGGCTCTTCTTGTCCCCGTTGACAGGGGGTTGCGGAAGCGTACTTACTATAACCAGGCTGGTAAATCAAAATCATAATCGTAGCGTTTATTTAATCCCAACTAAAGCAATCATTACATCCAGATCAAAACACAGCAAATAACAGTGAGGTCATCTCATTTCACTGGAATTGCACATGAATGTTAATATTATCGTTGAAATATTGTGTAAATTGGCTGTTTATCAGTACATGTGCGTGATACTCTTTATATTGCATTTTATAACCTGAAAGGGCGTTAGATTAGCTCTTTAAGCTTATGTCCGTGGTAAAAGACGTGATGATTTATGTATGAATGATGAAGTTGATATTTCTCATGGTTAATTAATATTAGCAGTGCTGATTAAGATCTTGGATACTAGGGTAACAGAAATCTGTAGATGTCGTTAAGACATTCTTACCCTCTTCGTCTGGCCCTACCTCAAAATCACGCATAAGGGTGCAGGTAACACATTGGGGCGGTGCGTTCCATATATTTAATTTAGTTAGCTCCGCCTTTAAAATGGCCGGTTCGACTTCTTGCCTCTCACTAATTTATGTTTTCCTGGTACATTTGAGATTCATAAGGAAATGTTAAGATGTGCACAAGATTCCTTTGAGGCATTCTGTTGAATTAGGTCCTTCAAAAGAAACGTCCTTTGTTATATTTTATGAAAAGCAATTTAATGTTGGAAAGAAATATTTATTTACTGCGTCGCTTCTTAAAGTATCTTCTATCTTATAATGTCCTGGTGGTGTTGGGAATATTAATAACGTAAGTGTTTGAGATATGTTACTACTCATCATCACGTTTTACATCCCACGGTTACCAAGGCGACATAAACTGTAAGATATTAGAATGTTCCCGTGGGGTTGTAGTATTTCCCACGAATATACTTCCTCAAGATACTAAGACCAATCTTATTGCTGGAATATGATTGTATGTACGTATAGAGTGTAATTTTTTTATAAATAGTCATCATCCGTTGACATTATTTGCTTTCCGTTATTTTCCCAGTTCCCACACTTTTCCATGGGAATTTCAGTTAAATACGGTGATGATTTGCTGCGATTATATTGATTTCTTTGGGGCCATAGTGTATAATTTTTTTTAAATGTGAATTGAATATTTGGTATCTTTATTTAATAGTGGTTGGGATTATGGTAATATGAGTCCCACGGGTACTAGGACTCCAAAATAGTTATGGAACTAAAAATCTCACGTAGCCTTTTTGATTCCCATGGGTTCACAATTTTTTTCGCTGTAAGGGTGCAGGTAAACTTGGGGAGGGTTTACAACGTAATTTGAAATTAAACCCCGCCTCTTTGGGTTATTAATACTTCTTTCAGAACTATACAACCCTGGTAGTTCTAAGAAACTTTTGAATATCTTAAGATGCTTCTTTCTTTATACTCATTTTTATTGGTTTTTTTTTCAGCTGGATTTAATCATGCCCTTACAACTGCTCTGTTATAATTTCTTCCTTACTGTTACATTGGAATAGTTCTCGACTTCTTCTTTGATCCTAGTGATCTTGAGAATATAACCAAAACACTTTTACTTATTGACGTTCCCGGTTCCCACACTTTTGGGAATGGGAATTTCAGTTGAAGTCCGTTATATTTATTGTTGGCTTAAGTAGGTACCATGGAATAAGATCACACGTTTACTAGGATAGCATAACAATAAAGGAGATCATTTTTGACTTTTAGTATAGTTCAGGTGTAGATTAAGAAGTAATGCTATTGTTAACCATATGACAGGCTATTGTAAAAACATTTTGATAACAAAACCCTCCTCATCTGCAAAGGATTCCATAAAAACACATATATGAAATACTCGCTGGTTCCTTTGCCCGGTCGCCTACCTGAAGTAGCCCGGGATCACAGGCAGCCTGTGATGTTTAACTTCTGATATTTGATGTTCTCCTAGTCATCGTATAAAGTAAAATTGCATAACTCCTTCGTTTTCTGCGTACAATTTGTGACAAAATAATGATGTGAATTTATTAAAACGCAATTTGTCGGTAGTAAATCCAACAGTAACCAGGGTAGTACATGGTAGAGAAAAGTAAAATTCTCATCGAACTTAAAATCCCACGCAGTCGCCTTGATTCCCATGGGGTCGCTTACATTTTTTTTCAGTGTAAGGGTGCTGGAAGACTTGGGGAGGGTTTTAAACTTACCCCGCCTCCTTGGGTTATTACAACCTCTGCATAAACTATCCCACCCTGGTAGTTCTAAGAAACTTTTGAATTTCTTAAGATGCCTTTTATTTCTTTTGCAATTGTAGTTAGTATTGTCGTTGGAATTTATTTGTTCTATATTTCTTTCTTACGGTTTAAATGCTTCTTGACATATTCTGTTATCCTAGTGGTCTTGAGACCACACAATTCAACCACAACTCTTTTGCTTGTCGACATTTCTGGTTTCCACACTTTTCAGTTAAGGGCCGTTATGTTATAGTAGGCGTAAGTACCATGGAGTTAGATCACACGTTTACTAGGATAACATAACAAAAAGAAGATCAATTCTTAAATTTGGCATTGTTCAATTGTGATTTAAGAGTATTGCTATTGTTAATCATATGACAGGATATAGCAAAAACATTTTAATAACAAAACCCTTCTCATCGTTTTGTATTCCATAAAAACACATGAATTAAATACTCCGCTGGTTCTTGTGCCCGGTCGCCTACCTGCAAAGTCTTATGGGAAGCAAACAAAAACTGTGGGAATTTATTAATAAACAATAAGTAGGTAGTAAGTCCCACAGTTACCAGGGTAGTATATGGTGGAGAGAAGTGAAATTCTCATGGAACTAAAAATCCCACGAAGCCATCTTGATTCCCATGGGTTCGCATAACTTTTACGGTGCGCGGCTGCAGGTAAATATGGGGAGGGTTTTAAACGTGATTTTAAACTTACCCCGCCTCCTTGGGTTAATATACCTGTTCGTGAATTATCCTACCCTGGTAGTACTAAGAAACTTTTGAATATCATGATGCTTATTTCTATTATTTTTTTGTAGTTGTGGCTTGTATTGTCCTCCGAATTTGTTTGTTATGTTATGTATATTTATTTCCTACTGCTTAAATGCTTCTGGACATCCTATGTTATTCTAGTGGTCGTGAGAATACAACCAAAACACTTTTGCTTGTCGACGTTGTCGGTTCCCTCACTTTCCCATGGGAATTTCAGTTACGGACCGTTATATGTATTACTGTAGCCGTAAGTACCATGGAATAAGATCACACGTTTACTAGAGCATCATAAATAGTGAAGAAAAACATTTTATCTTTCGCACAGTTCAGGTGTGATTTAAGTTTTGCTATTTTCAATCTTATGAGAGGATATTGCTTAAACTTTTTATAACAGAACTCTCGTTATCTTTAAATGATGCCACTAACAAATACGCATGAATAAAACCCCTTGGTTCCTTTGCTCGGTCGCCTAACTGCAGTATTCCGAAGATCAAAGGCAACCTGTGATGTTTAACTCCTCATATTTCTTATTACCCTGGTCGTCGTGAGTAAAATTGCTTAACCCTTTCGTTTTCTACATTGTTATAAAATGCGTAAATATCCTACTACTATTATAAAGGCGAAAGTTTGTATGTATGGATGTATGGATGTATGGATGTTTGTTACTCTTTCACGTAAAAACTACTGAATGGATTTGAATGAAACTTTACCACAATATAGCTTATACATCAGAATAACACATAGTATATTGGAAATCGAAATCAACGCGGACGGAGTCGCGGGCGGCCGCTAGTTTGTAATATTGCGTAAAATTTCTCAGAAAGTTATGTAATTTCTTATTATGGGAAGCAAACAAAAATTGTGGAATTTTATTAACACGTAATAAGTAGGTAGTAAGTCCCGCAGTTACAAGGGTAGCATAGGATAGAGATAAGTAAAATTCTCATCGAACTAATAAAATCCCTCGAAGCCGTTCCATGGGCACATTTTTTACGATGTAAGGGTGCAGGTAAATTTGGGAGGGTTTTAAAACGTGGTTTTAAACCAACCCCGCCTCCTTGGGTTATTTAACTATACTACTTCTTCTTGAACTATACCATCCTGGTAGCTCAAAGAAACTTTTGAATGTTTTAAGATGATTTTGTTTATGCCTGATTATTAAAATTTTATTTGTTTAAAATAGTTTGTCTTTGTTAAATTGTTCCTTCTTTTTACTTTCTTAATGTTTAAGTCGTTCTCAATATCTTCTGTTATCCTAGTGGTCTTGAGAATATAACCAAAACACTAGCGACGTTTTTGGTTCCCACACTTTTCCATCGGAATTTCAGTTAAACTCTGTTTGTAAGCGTAAGTACCATGGAATAAGATCACACGTTTACTAGGATAACATAACAACGAAGAAGATCTTTGAGCATAGTTCTTGTGTAATGCTATTGTTAACCTTATGATAGGATGTAGCAAAAACATTTTAATCATAAAAGTCTCGTCATTCACAAAAGATGCCACGAACAAAAACGCATGAATGAAATCCCTCGATTCCTTTACCTGGTCGCCTAGCTGTTGAACCCTGGGATCAAAGCAAGCTGTGATGTTTAACTCCTCATATTTTATGTTCCCCTAGTCATCGTGAGTAAAATTGCTCAACTCCTTCGCTTTCATAGTTACGTTAAATTGCGTAAATATTTGCAACAAAATAATATAACGTCTAAGGAAGTCTTATGGGAAGCAAACGGAAACTGTGGGAATATAAGAAGACGCAATAAGTAGGTAGTAAGTACCACAGTAACCAGGGTAGTAAAGGGAGGAGAGAAGTAAAATTCTCATGGAGCTAAAAATCCCACGAAGCCATCTTGATTCACATGGGTTCGCTCACATTTTTTTCTGTTTAAGGGTGCAGGTAAACTTGGGGAGGGTTTTAAACGTAATTTTAAAGTTACCCCGCCTCCTTGGGTTTTAATTACCTCTTCCTGATCTATCCCACCCTAGTAGTTCTAAGAAACTTTTGAATATCTTAAGATACTTATTTCTTTAATTTATTTTTTGCAGTTGATATTGGTATTTTCCTTAGAATGCCTTTGTAATGTTATATTTCTTTATTACTGTTAAAATACTTCACGTCATCTTCTGTTATCCTAGTGGTCTAAAGAATAACACCACAACACTTTAGCATGTCGACGTTTCTGGTTCCCACACTTTTCCACGAGAATTTTAGTTAAGGGCCGTTATATTATTGATTGCGTAAGTACCATAGAATCGGATCACACGTTTACTAGGATAACATAACAATGAAGAAGATAATTTTTGACTTCCAGGATTGATCAGGTGTAGATTTAGAAGTATTGCTATTGTTAATCTAATGACAGGATTATTGCAAAACCTTTTAATAACAAAACTCTCGTCATCTACAAAGGAAACGATGAACAAAAACGTATGAATGAAATACTCCGCTGGTTCCCTTGCCCGGTCGCCTACCTGAAGTATCCCGAAGATCAAAGGCAACCTGTGTTGGTTAACTCCTCATTTTTCATATTCCCCTAGTCATCGTGAGTAAAATTGCTTAACCCTTTCGCTTTCTGCATCGTTACAAAATTCGATTTTATTTTGTAGCATTGCGTAAAATTTTAGAATAATTTGGCGTCCAAGGAAGTCGCATGAAAAACAAACAACTATAGGAATACGTGAAGACGCAATAAGAAGGTAGTAAGTCCCACAGTTACCAGGGTAGTAAAGGGAAGAGAGAAGTAAAATTCTCATGGAACTTAAAATCCCACGAAGCCGTCTTTATTCCCATGGGCTCGTTTACAATCTCAAACGGTGCAACGGGTGCAGGTAAATATGGGGAGGGTTTTAAACGTGATTGTTAACTTACCCCGCCTCCTTAGGTCATTCATACTTCTTTCTGAACTATACATCCCTGGTAGTTCTAAGAAACTTTGAATATCTTAAGATACTTCTTTTTATCTGGCAGATTTTAATTGTTTTCATTTTTAGCTGAGTTAAGTAATTTCCTTAGAACTTGCTCTGTTATATTTTCTTTCTTATTGTTTAAATAGCACTCGACATCTTCTGTTATCCTAGTGGCCTTGAGAATTCAACCAAAACACTTTTGCTTAGCGACGTTTTTGGTTCCCACACTTTACTATTAGTGGAGTGCCGTAAGGTTTATACCTCGGAATCCAGGGCCAGTCAATGAATCTGAATAAAAATTTCGAAAATATGTTTTTAATAGTATATAGAAAAATGTTAAAAAAAAATTTATACGCGCTCTCAATTTTTTTTTTTTATAAACAATTATTAATTTTTTGGAGTTTTTGTTAGCTCTAAGGCAAATTATTTGCATATATCCACGTTCAAGACGTACAGGGGCCTTGGTTAAACGAAGATATTTTTTAAAATATAACTAGCGGCCGCCCGCGACTTCGTCCGCGTGGATATCGGTTTTCATAATACGAATGTTTTTTCCCGCTTACTCCCGTTCCCGTGGGAATTTTGCAAAATCCTTTTGCAACTAAGCATCAAGTTTACTAAGGGATATGCATGCAAAATTTCAAGCGTCTAACTTAAGTAGTTTAGATTTTTCATACAAACTTCCACCCCCCCATTTCAGGGAAGTGGGGGGTTGGTATGGGTCAAAAAGTAGCCTATGTTACTCTCCATCCCTTCAACTATCTCCACTTAAAAAATCACGTCAATTCGTCGCTCTGTTTTGCCGTATTTTTTTAAAGATAATCTAATAATTAACATTGATGTTACTCTGCACATATAATTTATTACAGATAAAATTAATTCTTTCACGGCAAAACGGAGCGACGAATTGACGTGATTTTTAAGTGGAGATAGTTGAAGGGATGGAGAGTAACATAGGCTACTTTTTGACCCATTCCAACCCCCCACTTCCCTGAAATGGGGGGGGTGGAAGTTTGTATGAAAAATCTAAACTACTTAAGTTAGACGCTTGAAATTTTGCATGCATGTCCCTTAGTAAACTTAATGCTTAGTTGCAAAAGGATTTTGCAAAATTCCCACGGGAACGGGAGTTAGCGGGAAAAAACATTCGTATAATGAAAACCGATATCCACGCGGACGAAGTCGCGGGCGGCCGCTAGTTATATTTTAATAAATATCTTCGTTTAACCAAGGCCCCTGTACGTCTTGAACGTGGATATATGCAAATAATTTGCCTTAGAGCTAACAAAAACTCCAAAAAATTAATAATTGTTTATAAAAAAAATAAAAATTGAGAGCGCGTAAAAATTTTTTTTTAACATTTTTCTATATACTATTAAAAACATATTTTCGAAATTTTTATTCAGATTCATTGACTGGCCCCGGATTCCGAGGTTTGACCATTTTTATGCCTTACGGCACTCCACTATATGGGAATTTCAGTTAAAGTCCCATATGTAGGCGTAAGTATACCATGGAATAAGATCACACGTTTACTAGGATAGCAGAACAATGAAGAAGGTAGTTTTTGACTTCCAGGATTGATCAGGTAGATTAGATTGTATTCAGTGTAGATTTATAATTATTGCCATTATTAGCCTATGACAGGAAATTGCGAAAACATTAAATAGCTAAACTCGCGTCATTTGCAAAGGAAGCCACGAACAAAAACGCATGAATGAAATTCCCTGGTTCCTTTGCCCGGTCGCCTACCTGAAGTATTCCGAAGATCAAAGGCAAGCTGTGATGTTTAACTCTTCATATTTTATGTTACCCTAGTCATCGTGAGTAAAATTGCTTAACCCTTTCGCTTTCTGCATTGTTACAAAATGCGTAATTTTTTTCAACATTACGCAAAATCCCTCAGAAATTAATGCAACGTCTAAGGAAGTCTTATGGGAAGCAATCAGAAATCATGGGAATTTATTAACACGTAATAAATAGGTAGTAAGTACCACAGTTACCAGGGCAGTAAAGGGAAGAGAGAAGTAAAATTCTCATGGAGCTAAAAATCCCACGAAGCCGTCTTTATTCCCATGGGCTCGTTTACAATCTTAAACTGTGCAAGGGTGCAGGTAAATATGGGGAGGGTTTTAAACGTGATTGTTAACTTACCCCGCCTCCTTGGGTTTATAATACCTCTTCCTGATCTATCTCACCCTGGTAGTTCTAAGAAACTTTTGAATATCTTAAGATGCTTCTTTCTGTTATTTTTTTGCAGTTAAAGTTAGTAATGTCCTTAGAATTTCTTTGTTATAATTATATTTCTTTCCCACCGTTTAAATGCTTTCAGATATCTTATATTATCCTAGTAGTCTTCAGAATGAAGTTCCCGGTTCCCACACTTTTCCATAGGAATTTCAGTTAAGGTTAACGTTTTATTATCTTAGGCGTACCATGGAATTAGATCACACGTTTACTAAGATAGCATAACGACAAGGAAGGTCATTTTTAAACAGGAGCATGGTGCAGGTATATTTATGATTTAGAAGTATTGGTATTGTTAATATTTGAGGAAAAAACATAAAAATACCTGAACTCGTGTCATCCACAAAGGATTCCGTAAACAAAAACACATGAATGAAATACTCTCCTGTTTCCTTTGCCCGGTCACCTTCCTGCAGTATCCCGAAGATCAAAGGCAGCCTGTGATGTTTTACTCCTCATATTTTATGTTTCCCTAGTCATCGTGAGTAAATTCCTTAACTCTTTTGTTGTCTGCATTGTTACGTAATATGCAAAATTCACTTGTTAGATATTTCCCTCTTTTTTGCTTGATGTTGAGAAATTTCTCAACATCTTCTGTTATCTAGTGGTCTTGTGAATACAATCAAAATACTTTGGCTTGGCGACGTTCCCGGTTCCCACTCATTTCCATGGGAATTTCAGTTCAAGTCCGTTGTATTATAGTAGGCGTAAGTACCATGGAATAAGATCACACGTTTACTAGGATAGCATAACAATAAAGAAAATCATTTTTAGGGTTCCGTAGCCAAAATGGCAAAAAAACGGAACCCTTATAGATTCGTCATGTCTGTCTGTCTGTCTGTCCGCCAGTCTGTCACAGCTACTTTTTTCCGAAACTATAAGAACTAGGGCCTAGGGACTAGACTGTTGAAACTTAGTGAGTGGATGTATTCTGTGAACCGCAACAAGGATTTCACGCAAAAATAGAAAAAAAAAAAAAGTAGGGGGTCCCCATAGTGAGAACTGAAACTCGAAATATTTTTTTTCATTGAACATATACGTGTGGGGTATCTATGGATAGGTCTTTAAAAATTATATTAAGGTTTCTAATATCACTTTTTTCTAAAGTGAATACTTTGCGTGACAGACCCTTCCAAAGTGGAAAAAAGTGTGTCCTCCCCCCCTCTAACTTCTAAAATAATAGGATGGTAAAACTGAAATAATTATATAATGTACATTACCATAAAAACTACCAACGAAAATTGGTTCGAACGAAATCTATTCAGTAGTTTTTTTTTAATTCGTCAAATATAGAATTTGTACGGAACCCTCAGTGCGGGAGTCCGACTCGCACTTGGCCAATTTTTGATAATCATGTTTATTTAATTTCGTGAAATTCATCAATACTTTGTTATAATATTTTTTGTTCCTAATTTCCTCATAGAAGCTTCAAACACGTTAGTTAGAATTATTGTGCCATAGTAGTTCCACTGATTCCACTCACAGTCAAGTGAGGCAAGAAAAGGGTCCAAATGAATTGATAAACAATATTATAAGATGTTCATTCCAATAAAGGAATTTCCTAGAACCCAGTACCAACTGTTTATGATCAAAATGTACCCATCATTTTAAGGTTGTTTTTATGTTCTCATGGGTAATAGGACATCAGGGATACTCAGGAGTAATTCTCACCATGGTTGAGCGAGTAATATGCACGCAAGGCCAGGTAATTTTTTTTACGGTATCCTGTGAATATGTTACTCATGGGTCGTGGGAAATAGTAACGAACGCAAGGATCTTGGAAGAAATCTGACCTGACTCTCTTGGCTTATTCTATCCTAGTACCCGTGGGATCCATAAGATATTTTACTTAAAAGGAAGGTATGAAAGATGGCCGTCGTTAATGTCAATTCGTTTTTGTACCAGTTTTTTTTTGCCTGAGAAAAGGACTTAAATTCACATTGTCCACGTAGCATCTTACTCAAAATTCTATGAGCTTACTTTTATAATTTTTTATCCTAGGTATCCTTTTATCAGATTTTATGTCATTTGCAAACTTTATTTTTTAATTTTTATAAACACTTATAATCAATTTAATAAATGTTTTTAGAAAACAAATTCCTGTTTTTATTCATTTAATTTAAATTTAACTTCATTTAAATACTTACATAATATTCACTACATTACATAGTCTCCAGAGATGAACTTATGAATCATTAAAATAATCGCAATAATAAAATAATCAATACAATCTTAACACATGCCCAAACTAAGAACCCCATCTCTAAAAATCATGGTATCATGTGTCTCACGATAGCCAGGCGATCATAAATTGGGTAGAGGTCTCAACTCTCATGCATCCGTTGCGATTCCCATGGGGCATTCATTATTCACAGGAAAGACGTTAAAACCGTTTACCTGCCGTTCGTAACTTGACGAAGGTCCACAACAAATGGAGCAATATGTCTCACGGGTACCAGGGTAGCATAAAACGAAAGAGTTTAAAACTCCCATGACGCCGCATTGGTTCCCACAGCGTCTTATTATTCACAAGTGAACCGTTGAAAAAAGTTTACCTGCTTTGGCCGTTGTGTGTGACGCAAACTGCAGTGGTGGGAATTACAGCTCCTGTTGTTTATGATGCCCTACTACTCCTGAGAATAAAGTTTGATAGGATTTTTAATCAATTTTTTTTAATTCTTAGAATAAAAATATTTCAAGGGATTATTTTCACTAATTCAGATATTGCACTCGTAATTGTCCAATGAAAGAATTGAAGAGCCTTTAAAAATGACAAATAGTTGAAACTTTATTCTTTACTTGTGTTTTTCCCATTGTTGTTTAACTTTTGGGGTAATTTCAATCATTAATGATTAAACTTCCTATGTAGCTTCTTCGAGCTAGTAATATACAAACATCAAAGTAGGTATTTCAATAATGTTCAATACTATCACACACGAAGAAAAAAATTGTGTAGAAGAACTAAACAGAACTTTGCATAATTTACCAAATTAACTTTAATATAAATCATAAAAAGTTTGTAACAATTTTCAACACTGTTACTAGGGCGTGTCTCACGGTGACTAGGGTTGCATACGACGAAAGGAGTTTAGTATTCCACAGTTCCCACGAGAATCCAGAATGTCACAGGAAACGGTTGAAAAAATGTTTACCTGCTACAACCATAGCGTGAGCTCTGCTGCCGTTGTAGGAACGACAGCTCTTCTTGTTCTCTGCTGCCCTGGTACTCCTGAGAAAATAAAAATAATATTTCCCAGGATAATTTAAATAAGGGAATATTTAAAGGACCATGGGAATTGCAAGTTTTTAAGATTTTAAACTCTCTATGCTCATTGCTGTCCTGGTAACTGTGGGATTTGTCATTTTATTATCGCATAACTTGTTATGATTACTAGGTACATCTTTTCAATTTACCAGATTATTACGCAAGAAAAATTATGAAAAAAACTTTTTATTGGTATCTCATGAATCCTTTTCATATTTTCAATGACGTTCCCAAAGCTTCACAAAAACGGATGAAAAATTATTACCTGCTTTTGGCCTCTTAAACTGTGGGAGTAAATAAAACTCCTGTACTTCTTATAATATTGCCCTGTCACACCTGAGGAAATAAAATTGTATTTACCAGAATACTTCATATGTACATAATATGGGATTTTAAGCGATCATGACAATTTTGCTAGATTATTTTGTGTTTTGTGAAATCTCTATTTGTTTCATGAAGTCCTAGTAACGGTGGGATTTGTCATTTTATAATTTCTTGCCTACTTATGATAACTTTAGACATCTTTTCAATTAATGCATGAGAAATTCAAAAACCCTTTTTTCATGGTTATTTCGTAAGGTCCGTAAGAATCATGGGAACCTTAACTATATAAATATAACTTGCGGCGACAGTAGTGTAGAATTAGTGAAATCATGTTCTCTCTTAGGAATAGATATTGATACAAATATAAATTGGAAATCGCATGTAGGAAAACTTATGAGTAGAATGTCGAAATTTGTGTATGCGCTTTACGAACTGAAAAAGTGTACTGATTTAAAAACAGCCACTACGGCTTACTATGCCTATGCTCATGCATGGCTGTCTTACGGGGTAATTCTTTGGGGTAACAGCACAAATGCTAATCAACTATTCCTGATGCAAAAGAGGTGCCTTAGAATTTTGGTAAATATAAAGGAAACTGAGAGCTGTAGACCTTATTTTATTACTCTCAAAGTTTTAACTCTAACATCAATATATGTTTTTGAGCTATGTAAGTTTGTAAGAGAGCATAAAGACATATTATATTTACCAGCGAGAGACCCGTACTCAGTTCGACGTAATATGCAAGGCAAATATATGTTAGCATTACCAGTAACTAAATTGGAAATAGTAAGAACAAGCGCCTATTACATGTCTATCGTAGTTTATAACAAGCTTCCGCCATGTCTAAAGCAAATAGAAAAAAAATCGTTGTTTTATTTAAAACTGAAAGAATATTTGATCTCAAAAAGTCCTTACTGCCTGCAAGAGTACTTACAATACAGTAATGGTTAATTTTGTGTCTTTGCATGTTTTGTGAGTGATGTTGTTAATGAAATAATTGGATTTTTGTATAAATTGTAATTATTATTAATGGAAATTTTATATTTATTATTACAATTATTACATGTATTTTTAAATTTTAGTTTTTACACAAATGAATTTATTTTACGAACAGAAATTGTAATGTAGCAGGTAATTTTAATTTATTTTATAGAAATTATTTTATACTGTTTTTGCCATGCCCCCTCGGGGCTCATGTCTTGGTTTCTTGTATTTTGTTATTTTTACATCTGTTTTACCACATGAAGCAATAAATAAATCTATCTATCTATCTATCTAACTTGGCTTCTTAGACATTCCCAAACCGCCATAGAAAACGGTTAAATAACGTTTCCCTACCCTAGCCATAGCGTGTGATTCACCCTGCTGTCGTGGCAATATAAGCTCTTGTGGTCTTCTGTTGCCCTGGTGCTTCTGAGAAAATAAAATTATACGTCCCAGGGCAATTTTTAAATGGGACTATTTTAAGCACCATGGGAATTACTTAATTACTTTATGATTCGTTATCTCTTTCTGCTCAATGTTTTTCTGGAAACTGTGGGATATGTCATCTTGCCCCCAAGAACAAATCAAAAATCTTTTTCTTATGGGAATATGTATGTATGAGGATTGAGGACTCTGTGAACCTTTTCCATGGCTTTTGACGGTCCCAAACTGTCACACAAAACGGTAGAAAAACGTTTGCCTGCTTTTTGCACAGGGTGTGATACACTCTTCCACTGTGGGTATTAAAGCTCTAGTGGTTCTCTGTTGCCCTAGTACTCCTGAGAAAATAAAATTATTTTTCCCAGGCCAATGTTTATAAGGGAATATTTAAAGGTTCATGGGAATTTCTTGTTAATATATTTTTTTAAGTTTGTAACTCTCTTTGCTCAATATTATCCTAGTAACTGTGAGAGTTGTAATTCTATGATATCACTAGCGGCTGCCCGCGACTCCGTCCTCGTGGATTTCGATTTCCAATAGCCTTAAGCCTTCCTCGTTAAATGGACTATCCAACACAAAAATATTTTTTCAAATCGGACCATTAGTTCCTGAGATTAGCGCGTTCAAACAAACAAACATACAAACAAACATACTAACAAACTCTTCAGCTTTATATATTATTTAGTAATTTAGTAATAGGTAAGTAAGTATAAGTTAGTAAGTATAGATAGATGACTTTGAAATGATTACTTCGTGGGACAAAAATTAAAAAAAAATGTGGTACCTCGAGGACCATGAGAACCTTCACGTTCCCACACTATTACAGAAACGGTTGAAAATCTGGAATACTGTAACTAGGGCGTGTCTCACGGTAACCAGGGTTGCATACGTTGCAAAGAAGTCTGCTATCCCACATTTCCCATGAGGATCCAAAATGTCACAGGAAACCGTTAAAAAAACGTTTACCTGCTATAGCCAGAGCGTGTGATACACTCTCCTATTGTGGGAATAAAAGCTCTTGTGAGTCTATGTTATCCTGGTACCTCAGGGAAAATAAAATTATATTTCCCAGGTCGAAGGGAATATTTAAGGTACCATGAGAAATTCCTTTTTGCATTGAGATTTTAAACTCTCTATCCTACATGTTGTCTTGGTAACTGTGGGATTTGTCACTTTATTCCTGCTTGTAGTGCTATAAATCTTGAAGGCATAATTCAAGATCTCATGAGGACCATTTGGAACCATGGGAACTTTTGTCTTGGTTCCTAAGACGATCCCATACTAT
This sequence comes from Nomophila noctuella, assembly GCA_958496325.1. Classification (NCBI taxonomy): domain Eukaryota; kingdom Metazoa; phylum Arthropoda; class Insecta; order Lepidoptera; family Crambidae; genus Nomophila; species Nomophila noctuella. The sequence continues at coordinate 12,673,953 of OY292500.1, read as the reverse complement.
AACAGAAACGGTTAAAAAACATTTACCTGCTTTTGGTGAATTTGTGATTGCACTCTTCTTCTATGGGAATTAAAACTCCTGTGTATCTCTGTTGCCCTGTCAATCCTGAGAATATAATATTTAAGTTCCCAGGATAAAATAGTTTCAAGGGAATAAACATGGGACCATGGGAAATATGAATGATTTATGTGATATTTTAACTGCCTGTGGGAAATTTCCTTTCCTTCACGCATAATACTCGTGAAGTTAGGTAATATTCGTTTTTTTTTGCGAGTAAGTGTTTTTAGATGTAAATTATATCAAATAATAAGGTGACAATCAAAGTTATGTATCTCACGATGACTAGGATACCATAACCATCGAGGAGATTTAATTCCCATGCTCCCAAACTGATTCCCACATGCCACAGGAAACCGTTGAAGACCGTTTACCTGCTGTGGCCGTCGTGTGAACTTTTGCGTGGTGCGGGTCAGAACTATGGGAATTATACCTCCTGTGCTTGTCTGATTCTCTGGTACTCCTGAGAAAATTCAGTTTTAGTTCTCAGGCCTATGAAACTTTCCATGGGATATTTTATTACTATCCGGAGATGTACACGTATATCATATGTGTAGGTAAACAATATCCAAATATCTGTTCACTTTCTAGTTAAATTATGTAGAAATAACATTTATTGCTACAATAAGTATTGGAGCAGCCGAAGGAATGTTTTTTTAATATTTTATTAAACCAACCAGTAAAACTCACGCCTAAAATAATTTATAGACTCTGGACCTTTTTTAGGGTTCCGTAGCCAAAATGGCAAAAAAACGGAACCCTTATAGATTCGTCATGTCTGTCTGTCTGTCTGTCTGTCTGTCTGTCTGTCTGTCTGTCTGTCTGTCTGTCCGCCAGTCTGTCACAGCCACTTTTTTCCGAAACTATAAGTACTATACTATTGAAACTTGGTGAGTAGATGTATTCTATGAACCGCAACAAGGTTTTCACACGAAAATGGAAAAAAAAAATAAAAAAATGGGGGGTCCCCATAGTTAGAACTGAAACTGTGTTTTTTTTTCATTGAACATATACGTGTGGGGTATCTATGGATAGGTCTTTAAAAATAATATTGAGGTTTATAAGCTCATTTTTTTCTTAAGTGAATACTTTGCGTGTCAGACTCTTCCAAAGTGGAAAAAAGTGTGTCCCCCCCCCCTCTAACTTCTAAAGTAAGAAGATGATAAATCTGAAATAAATATATAATGTACATTACCATAAAAACTACCAAGGAAAATTGGTTCGAACGAAATCCATTCAGTAGTTTTTTTAATATGTCAAAAATAGAATTTGTACGGAACCCTCAGTGCGGGAGTCCGACTCGCACTTGGCCAATTTTTTAATAAAATCATCCATATCGATATGATGTCGAATAAACATATGATGTACTTGCAGCCGCCCGCGACTTCGTCTGCGTGGTTTTCACATCCCTTTTTTCGCATTAAAAGCTTTGTTCTTTCTCAGGGTCAGGGTCTAAAGATTGTCTGTGCCAAATGTCATCAAAGTCGGTTGAGAGGCTTAAGCGTAACAGACAGACAAAGTTACTTTCGCATTAATAATACATATTAGTAGGGACTGTAGTTATTTACCAAATGAAACTTTTTAAAATAAATTGATTTTTAATAGTTTCTTTATAAACGTTGATTCGTTAACGTAGCAACCGTAGTAAGCTTTCACACGTTTATCAGGATAGCATAGGTTTAAAGAGATCGCAAGTCCCATGTTTCCGTTGTGGTTCCCATGACGCTAATATTATTCACAGGATGACGGTTGGAAGTGTTTACCTGGCTCGCCGGTAGCGTGGAACGCTAGTCTTTACTGTGGGAATTTTAGTTCCTGTGTTTTTATAGTGCCCTGGTACTCCTGAGAAAATAACACGCTTCGTTCTCTGGAAAATAATACTTACTCGAGTATTTACGTTATGCAAAGAGTTTGTTGTAAGATAGATTTTACTTGGTATATGCCGAAACACTTATTATTATTTTTCTCGTCAGATATTAATTATATTTTTAACGCAATTCGGCATATCGGCTTACATAAAAACCTAAACATAATTTAAAAATACCGTTTTCGTGACTGTGTCTCAAAATGTTTTTGCTCCTGAGAATTTATATCAGCAGCAGTCTACAGAATTGAATTCCTTCCAGACTTAGCACTTTGCATATAAACAAGGTTGATACTCTTTTATTCAATGCACTTAAGAATATTCTCTAGGAACGTGGGAACCGAGGCGTCCGCTTGGGATTTTCGATCTCTCTCGGTTCGATGGTACCCTGGTAGCTGTGGGATATGCCGCATGCTCATTGCATAGTCTCTTTGGTGGAATTTTCCCATAACCTTCAGTTGGTTCCCATAGAACATTCCAGCTTTAAATTGTTTACTATGTTCGTTTCTGAGAAATAAAATTAACCTAGGTAGGTTAGTTAATAAACAATTAATTAAGTATTGAAATTACTTCGCTTGGGTTTTTGACTTTTTTTAATAATGTATTTTTTTGCTGATGTAAATTACAATTATGGTCAAAATAAATATTAAAATCAGACATTATTTATTTCTACGACTGCAGATCGTTACAGTCAATTATTTTACGTTTAAAAATGCTACGTTATCTAACTAGTAATTAAAAGCGCTGCTCTGCTTTCAATTGGAATCTTTTCAATTTGAGTAAAAAAAGGCTCTCTCTAAATCTCTCTAAATATAGGGAAAAAAGGAAACCGCAATGTCAACATTTAGTCACACGGCAACTAGGGTAACATAAATAAAAAGAGACTGGTAAAATAACCCTTAGATCACTCAACCGTTTTCTATTCTCTGCTTATGGTTTCTTGGCTTGGCACACCCTTGGGTGTAAAGAGGGCGGGGCTTAAATAAGATGATCCTTGGCCCGTGCATATAAATAACTACCTGATCGGTCCTGGTAGACAAGGATAAAAGATATCCTTTGCATTTACATGCCTCTTGCTTTAGTATGCGTTCCTGGTATTCTGTGACTAAAATTTGAATATGGTTTTGATTATTCTTTCACTTTCGTCGATAGTTATAAGAATATTGATGAGCTTGCGTTTTTAATCATTTAAAAGGAGACGATCCAATTTGGGCTTGATTGTGCATGGATAAATTATATACCAAAAAAACTGTAAATTTTTGTTAATTAACCTCTATAAATAACAACGGAATAGGCTTTGGCCAACTTAAGTTAATTGCATAATTATATATTTAACATTATCAAACACACTTTATAAACGACATAGCACTATATTTTTTAATTTTTAACTGTCTTCAAAAACGCACCTAATAACATAACAGATTAAATAATCGATTAGAGAAAATCGATAAGCGGCGATTAAATTAAATGCATCATGTTCCAGTGTCTTTTTGCTACATTTTGAAAAACTACAATCATTTATTATTTGTAATATTCGTTATATCTTAATAATGATCTACTTATTAAGTCTTCACAATAAAGATAATAATAAAATCAAACAATTGATCGATTAAACGATCAGTATCAATTGAAATGGAGCCATTTTGGCACTGACCTATATCTTGTCTATATATAGATCAGTGCATTATGGTTTTACGTCATACGTCAATGTCAGTCCTATCACTTGATGTCACACCATATAGATATGGCAATAATAATGAATATTCATGCATGATTTTAACATATTTGGCCGTTGTATTCAGCTATTAAAATTGGGCAAATGTAATCTTTTGAAGTGTTCTAATCGGTGGCCAATTTGTAGCCGTGCACATCCAGGCCCCCGTTTGTATGAGAAACGGATTTCTCCTTTGAGTTGGCAACGAGATATTGTAGGTTTTAAAGAGAGAGTAAAGTTGAAAAAAGTGCATTACAATATTTTTTTTATAATGCTTTAGAATAATCCACTCAATACGGCAATTAATTAATTAGTCTTGCATTGTTTAGTACAAATTATATTGTTAAATACTAAATACATACATAGGAGTTATCAATCGGTTGAAAAGAACACGTTTAATAGTAGGCTACCTTTAGTTTAAAAAAAAAGTATTTCCTAACAATAATTGATGACGCCATAAATAACCAGGATCGGAAGATTTAAAATCGAGATGGTGTTTTACCGAAAGGATTGTGTAATGTATCTCACGGCTACCAGGATAACATAATCTGTCAAGGAGTTTAAAATCCCACGCACCCCGGCTCCTTCCCAGGTAGTTGGCGATGACGTTAAGGGCAGTAGATGATTTAAAAAGATGAAAAAACACATCTTTTATCTTGCTCTCTTTTTCTTAAGGGTCGTTATAACCTCCCGTCTGTATCTGTCATCCTAGTGACCTTGAGAAAATTAAGATTATTAAAGAAATGTGTCTTAACGAAATATCATCTTGTGACCTCTCCTTTGCTTTTGCTCTCCTAGTAGTTTTAAGACTATAATTAAATCAAAGCATATTTTTAGAACGAAATATTTAAAAATAGAATTTGATGCTTCTGAAAAAATGGTCCAATCATTTTGATAACTTTAAATCGATTAAGGAATCGGATTAATATGTATCACACATACCAGAGCAGCAGAATTGGGTAGGAGGTAAAAGCAACCGTAGGATATTCCTTGTCAAGATGTGCGATGCCTGTATCTCAAGAAGATGTTTCGGGTGGAACTAAAAAAAAATCACCAAAACTTAATATTACATAAGTAGGTACAAATATGAAAAATATGACAAATTAGGAACGAAAGAGTTATGAAATACACACTACTAGTACCAGGACAACAGCAAACTATGAAGGTTCAAAGATCCCACGAATCTTGCTTGGTTCTCACGGACCCAGTCTTTATTGTAAGGACCTTCGGAGCAGGTAGCCTATCTTTTCTTTGTGGGAACTGAATTTTACCTTTTGTTTTATTCTTCTGGTGTTGATGTACGAGTACATTTGCATGAGTTTACTGTTCTTAAGAAACAAAAAGTCCTTCTAAAGAAGAACATTCAAGTCAATTCTTACTTTCTTAATTAATTATTACCGTTTATTCGGTCCAAAAAAATTCATCAATCTTCTTATAATATAAAAATATTGATTTGAAAGTGCCCCATACTTTCCAGTTTTCTATTCTGAAGAATATAATTACACGTGAGATATTATTTTATCTTTCTTTGCTCTGGAATTACGAAATGGCCTTTCCTCAATAAAGCATTTAATATTTGATACATTAATTCCAAGTTAAAGAAGAAGTAACGGAAGGGTTAAGTAATCGGGTAAAGTGTAACACTTTTACCAAGGCAGCATAAATCTAAGGAAGTGCCGAAGGAGTCTTAAGTATCGAGGGGTAAACATTTTGAGGATGAAAAAAATCGACCCTTATGATTTAGTAGTTCTTCTGTCTCAGGCGGACCTCTCGCTCTTTTCTACTCAAAGAAAGAGGCGTTTCCAAACTTTTTTAATATGAAAACCCTGCTGAGCGGAATAGCAGGTACATGTTGGGTCGTTCCAAAGAAATGCATAAATGATGAATGCGTCTTTTGAACTCCTAGTTGATTCTACTGTCCTAGTATTCCTGAGAATCTCAAGAATATTTTGAGACATTTTCTGTAGATTAGATTGAAGAGTTTTAGGAATCGCAGCATCAGAAATTCCCCATAAATTCTTTCTTTGTTAGAAGATGTCAATTGAATGGTACGGCGAGAAATAATGGGCAAAGTTGTTAACAACTGTTGCTAAGTGCATAATATTTTATACCAGAGCTACAGGAACCCTAAAAGATGTAAAGTAGTTAACATCCCTACGTACTCTTATTGGTTCTTAAACTACCCAATAAACGCAAGGGTGTGGTTTTAATATTTTGGGGATATAAAAAAGTCACCCTTCTCGTTCATTCATTGATTTGAGTTTCTTAAAACCTCTATTGCAATCATTGCTCCTTGGTAGTCCTGAGAATATTAAAAATATCTGGCTAACAACAAGGACAATAAATTTTTCCATAAACATTTTTATGCAATATCATATTATCATATCAGCTTTCAGCAATACAATTTGGTTGTAGTAGTTTGAGAAATTTGTACATACGAAGTACCAAGCACAAGCATTTGAAAGGGTTAATGTTGCTCTCCTTTACAACCAGGAGATCAAAAATCAAAAGAAGTCGTTCTTGAAAGAGAGAGCTTAAGAAAAGGACATAATTTTATATCTACACCCTTTCAAAAAGAACAATTCTTGAACTCAAAGAAACGCATAAGGGCCGAACCCAATGCAAGCATTGTAAAAAAACTTTCAAATGTACCGGGTGACAACATTCGAAAGAGTTAAACCATACGTGATATGGAAACCAGGGTAATAGCATATCGTTGGAGGTTAGTAATTCCAAATCTTAGCAATGCATTTTGGACTTTACCATCTTAGACAGAATGTTTAAATTACAACAAGTAGCAAGAATGATCTAGTCGATTTCAACGTAAGCCAATGAAATATATACCACGTTTACCAAGGAAACAGCGAGTTTAAAAGGTAAACGTCCCCACATATCTTGTTTCATCCCCGTAACCGCCCTTCGAGCCGAGCAGGTAAATGGGCTAAACGTCGCTTTTTGTTATTTGCAAAGATACTTCTTGTGACTTCCCCGGGGATTATAATACCCTGGTGTTTGTGAGAATCATAAGATACGGCTGACTTATCTTCTGAATAGCTTTTTTTCTTGCAGCAACGTGGTATTGAAAAATACCAACAGTGTATGAAATACTAATTTGTGAGGTCACGTTTTTGTTTTGTCAAATCAACACTTTTTTTTAGTTTCAATAAGCTGTAAATTTTTTAAAAATTAACTTTGCCATAACGATTTTTTGTGCTTCATTTTTGATTTATGACATCTTTAAGGCTAGGATACCATAATTTATTTCGTATGCAATCAAATACCCAATTGATGAATGTTGCAAATTGAATTGTTTTTACAATTTGTCTGTCACATATTAATTGTTAAAAAAAATGTGTCTACGAATATATATATTTATTTATTTATTTTTATTTTTTTTATTTATTACGACAACCAACAAGACAAACACAATTACAGGCAAGAAATTAGGTGGTACAAAGAAGACTTAAGGCTAAGTGCTGTCTTAATTACAGGTTGCCACGGCATGCAAGGTGGACTTTTGATTACAATTTTATCTTTTAAATTAGAATAATTGAAACAAGCAAGGGACAATTACGATAAGTGGCTTGACAAAATCTTTTTTTTGTATTTGAGCGGCTTGTCAGCGAAGATATCGATGTCGCATGTTTTGGATACCTTGTTATATAGCCTTTGCAACCTATTCATGGTGGCGTTGTGACCTAGCGCGGTCCTGCTGCTTTTTGCAGAAAAGAGAACATATCTACTCGCTCGAGCCAACTTATAGGGTACTTTAAAACAGTCCACACTTCCATTGACGACTTTGTGCAAGAACATTAGATCGAGCAATGTCCTTCTCTCCTGGAGGCTATTTAACTTAAAATGGATCAGTCTTTCCTCGTAAGAACGTAGTTCCTTTGCTTTGAAAGTTTGGTATGATAAATGCCACAAAAAGCGTTTTTGAATACGTTCTATACGCTTCCTGTGAACGCTGCTATATAACATTTATACAGCTAATGAAACCAGTTATTTTTTGAATGAACTTAAAAGCTCCACACTTTATTTTCCATTAAAGCGAAAGTTAGGCTGTACTCCATTTTGCCCCATCCATTACTGGGATAACATGATTCGCCGGCGGTGGGAACATCATTTGAAAGCACAAAACAACGAACTCATTATTCGCAGACGAACAAAACCTAAACAGAGTGAGCGGTTTATCAACAGCGAATGTACTCAAAGCAACGCACTCATAATTTCCACGTCAAATTCCCTCATATTATGAATTTCCCTCTTTTTAGGGTTCCGCAGCCAAAATGGCAAAAAAACGGAACCCTTATAGATTCGTCATGTCTGTCTGTCTGTCTGTCTGTCTGTCTGTCTGTCCGCCAGTCTGTCACAGCCACTTTTTTCCGAAACTATAAGTACTATCCTGTTGAAACTTAGTGAGTGGATGTATTCTGTGAACCGCAACAAGGTTTTCATACGAAAATAGAAAAAAAAATTAAAAAAATGGGGGTTCCCCATAGTGAGAACTGAAACTCGAAATTCTTTTTTTTGTTGAACATATACTTGTGGGGTATCTATGAATAGGTCTTTAAAAATTATATTAAGGTTTCTAATATCACTTTTTTCTAAACTCAATACTTTGCGTGACAGACCCTTCCAAAGTGGAAAAAAGTGTGTCCCCCCCCTCTAACTTCTAAAATAAGAGGATGATAAAACTGCAATCATTACGTAATGTACATTACCATAAAAACTACCAACGAAAATTGGTTCGAACGAAATCTAGTCAGTAGTTTTTTTAATACGTCAAAAATAGAATTTGTACGGAACCCTCAGTGCGGGAGTCCGACTCGCACTTGGCCAATTTTTTTAAAGGCTCGTTTTAGGCAACGACACTCGTTATGCTAAACTCATGCGGAATAATGCCGTTTATCGTGTGTCGAGGTATTAAGTTTGATGTTTTTATCATGTCACGGTTATGAAAGTTGATGTTTTATGGATATTCGGCTGTATAAAATATTTTTTAAATCACATTGTCATGAAAGGAAAGAACAAAGCAATTTACAAACGCAATACGATGTTCCTTCGAAGTAACGAGTTTCTCATATTAGATTTAACAGTAAATCAACTTTTATAAAGGAATAAATTAAAACTCAAAGGTCTAATCACATAATTTACTTGTTTTAACTTTTCCTCAACTTACATTTAAAAGTCTTAGTGAAAATTGAATCTTCCCTAATAAGTTAAAAAGAAAGAGAGCTAACTCTTATTTATAAAATTACCGGCTTTCGAACGGTTATTTGTAAAAACCAGGCTTGTCAATTCAGGATCACAGTCGCAGCGTACCCTGGGCTCCAAGGCAATGGCCAAGGATGCAACCGCATATGTACATATATGATAGTTGCAATACCAAGATTTAAAAGTGCACATACATGCAAAGATTATTTGTGGCTACTGCTACGCATTTGTATACAATAGCATACATACCTGGAAGATGCTTTCATCCCGATTCTACCAACATGACGACACAAAATGCACAAAATGTTCAATGCCGCAAAAATAAATAAATGTGGGAGTAAAATGCCTAAAATTTTCTCACGGCTACCAGGTTAGCATGGATCGTGGAGAGGTCTCCAGACAAACGGTTTTCGTAACCAGGTGGCAACTTGAAGGAGGTATTGCTTCCATTTCTCAAAGGTACTAGGACATTAGGAACTAATAGGTGGTTGTACTTTTTCCATCTGTCCAGCGCTTTGTTAATGTCAAGAGCGCATTTACCTGGTGTTAACGTTTAATTTTAATTTATTTATTCTTCAGCTCTACTTTGAACTACTACGTATGTACACATTATTTGTGTGACTAAAAGATTAGGAGTGTTGGCAGGCGAAGCTCATTTTGTTAACTAGATTAAAGCGTGCGGAATCGATTTAAACTTGCTTAATATTGATATTTTTATTATTATAAAGTACAAAGTATTAAGTACTTGTTTGTTGATTCAACTAGCAGTTTATTTATGTTAAGACTACTGATAGTGTTGATCTATATTTCTGCTGGTGGAAAAACTGTCGTTGATCTTATTAATATCAAAATATATTCGAGCAAAGGCTTTTCATATTTGACCAAATTATGCTTATTTAATTAGAATGTACTAACAAGAGCGTTTTTATCATTCAGAAACCTCTATAAAGTTACACACTGTAAAATAAGCCAAGTTTTTTTAAATAAGGGAAGTAATTTCACATTTTAAAACTAACGATAACATTAGAATTGTCCACGTATGCAGAGAAAAATGGCACGAAAATTGTGGCGCATTTCTCTCGCGTTCATTTCAGTGCAGGCACATTGACCTCGTTCCCGCCATCCCGAGTCCCGTGAGCAAAGGTGACGTGAAAGAGCAGCGAATCAAGGGAAAGACGTACCAGGCGCGCATAGCATAACAATAGGTGTGCGCTGAATGACGCGGGAGGGAAAGACGTGTTGTCCTTTTATGCGTTCCTAGTGCATCGCTCTACGGTATGCTGATATGGAAGACTTAGGCAAAAATATTCCGAGTTTGAAATAAAAAAAAATCTAATCTTCCAATTTATACAAGCTAATAATGTTAGAATAATAATATTTATGTAATATAAAATGACGAATAATTTAGTCGGAAATCTCAACGTATCTCAAGGAATGATTAACATACACATTTCAATCCTTTTAACAACTACATAATGTCCTTTCATTGTCCTTACCGATATTATGTGTAAAAGCCAGGATTCTAAATTTCTAAATATCAGGTAGGTACAATTTTTAGTAAATCTCTACGATATAATAATTTTCGAACACGAATACAAACACTTTTCATACTGTTACGATTCATTTGCTTCTAGATTGATCTCTATAGGATACTCCTTAACTTGAAGATGTACTTACTCTGCGATGGAGGGTGGGTATAAAACAGGGATGTTATGGATATGACATTCCGGATACGGATAAGGATACTGATATGATATTTTTTCGGATTATCTGTTACTTTCGGATAATTTCGGTTGCAAATATTGATTTTAAGAAATTTCTAACCCAAAGTATCTATCTACGAATAGGAAATAAAATGGATTTATTTCTAAGTTCCTTGGCGGCTTGTATTTCAGCAGCGGCCGGCTGATCAAAGTTAACTTATAATAATGTGTCTCAATTAGGCTTCGTCCCTATCCGCTATTATCCGAAACTTTAATTTCGGTTACGGATAATTTTTATTTCGGATATCCGATAGTTTCGGTAACGGTTACAGAGCTAACATCTCTGGTATAAACGGTCTCATTGGGTGGAAGTGTTTCGTGAACGAACTTCATGGCCCTTGCTGAGATAAGATGGCCATTATATTCGCGGCACGGCTGTGAAATCCTTTGATATCCGGTGAAAAGTGAGACTTAAGATATCTACGGAAATTATGGGTTGTAGTTCACTATAGTCGGTTAATAATTTCTGTAAGGTGGGTGAAATGTTTTGTCTGCCCCTTTATCTTATAAGAAAAAGGAATTATGTTTTCTTTTAGATACAGTCGTTTGTTTCTTAACTTTACTTTAATATTTGTCATAACTAATACTGTCGTGATTTTACTGCCTCCGTGGTGTAGTAGTTAGAGCGCTGTGCTCAAAAACTACGAACTCGGAGGTCGTGGGTTCGAATCCCGCGGGGAACACTTTCACTTTGTGTTGGTTTTCCCAGTTTGGTTAGGACATTGCAGGCTTGAATCACCTGATTGTCCGATAAGAATGATGATTCCGTGCTTCGGAAGGCACGTTAAGCCGTTGGTCCCGACTATGATCCAAATTGTCTGGTTTCCCTTGTGGTTACGGAGGTCAGACGACAGTCGCTCCATTGTAATAACCAGGCATGTCAATTCAGGATCATAGTCGCAGCGTACCCTGGGCTCCAAGGCAATGGCCGAGGATGCAACCGGGAGAGGCGCTAGGATGATGATGATGATGAATACTGTCGTGATTTTGCTGTGTTTTGGCTTTAGGATTAAGATGAAGGAAAAGGAGTTTCCTTTTGGGTGGCAATGAAATAGGTCTATTGCCCCTTAGGATTCAACATGTATCGCTTTGGTTTCCCACCACAAAAACCATAAGAAAGAATGAAAATTCTTATAAGAACTAAAAAGTTAGAATAACTTTGGAGGCGCCGGGTATCGATCCCGGTACCTCTCGCATGCTAAGCGAGCGCTCTACCATCTGAGCTACGCCCCCTGTTGATATAGCTGACGAATAGTTGAACCACATTGTCCACATTGCAACTGGAGCATTTGTTCCCAAGGACATCGGTCACCTTTCACTGACGTCATAAGTTGGACAGCTAGGCTCGTATTAATAAATCGCACTCACCTCTGAGCGCGATCTTGAGCGCGACTTTGAGGTGCTGTTTTGGATGAGAATGACGTATCAAATTCGTACTCAAGATCAAGCTCAGCGTTGAGTGCGATTTATTAATACGAGCCCTAGTTAGTGAGACCCGATAGTTTAGTGGAGGAAATGCGCGCGTGCTTCGAAAGTATCACGTTCGATTCTGACGTAGTCAACATCTTTTCATCGAAGACAATGATGATGATTCATTACAGATGATAAGAATTAATTGAAAAGAAGATGTCCTTAACGTAACTTATTAATGTCTTGTTAATGTAACTTATTAATGTCTTATGTCCTTATTCTTATACTGAGCCTGCCCAAATGGCATTTTATAAGTCTGTGTTTTGGATAAAGTTTATAGTTTTATTTCTTCACGTTTTGCATCATTCGTCCATTCTTAAAAACATGATGACGCGATGTTAGAGTACCTTTCTTTGGAATCAGATAGCATTCTGATCCTAAAATGTCCAAACCTCGAAAAACCTATACACACACATACATACATACATATGTATGTCTTAATGATAATGCGGTATCTATTTTAGAATGATAAACAGGCAAACTCTACTATTTGCTATTCGTACACATTAATTGCATACGAGCAAACCTGAGTCAAACCGCCAGAATGTTTACTCTCATACGGTTCCACAACAAAGCGTATTTTATTGATTTGCTTTGATAACAATACTTTGTTTAATCTCATTAAAGATATTGTTATTCTGCTTGTTATATACACTTAGGCTTTTGATAAAAATTGTCGCGACTGCGCTATCACGCGAAAGGGGATTTTATTTATATTGAAATAGAATGCGTTTTCGTTTGAACATATTTTCGAATGATTTTTTTTTGAAGGTCGATTGGTGTCCGATTAAGAACGTTATTGAATATTTCGTTCAATTTGCTATCAGGGGGCGTAGCTCAGATGGTAGAGCGCTCGCTTAGCATGCGAGAGGTACCGGGATCGATACCCGGCGCCTCCAACCCGAAGTCTTTTATAATTTTTACACAACCGATAAATAATAAAGGAGGCTGGTACGCAATTCAATAAGACGGTGAATCGTTTGCCAATAAAGAATACAAAAGGATATTTTTATTGATGGTAATCTCCAGTCTTGCTAACAACAATAGGAATGGAAAACCAGGAAACGGGACCATCTATTCATGGCGCCCAACTTGTGGTTTTATTTACCCCGTTGTCTGGGACGACGAATTTTTCGACTGTTTGCAGTTGTAGAAATGCATTCACGACGGACAGCCTCGGGCGAGGACAGAATGCAATATTAAATCTCCGTATTGCGTAACTTTTATTTCAAAGGAAAATTTAATTTTGCCGGACAAGTTTTGCCGTGGGCCCGAATAACATTGTTGAATAGTTTTAAAATGTTTGGAATAATTTCTTTCCTACTTATTGAAAGTACCTACATACGATAATATTCATGATTGTTTTGTCTCCCTGTCGACAATATTGAAAATTGATAGATTGTAAATACTAGATAAGGGTTTTTAGTTCGATTCCTAGATCACGCAATGATCCTCTTGATTTTATTATCATTATAACTGACAGCATTTAGGCAAACGTCCAGCCTGCAAGGGACAGTCGATGATGAAAGTGAACAGAGAAGATGGTGAAGAGGTCGCGGGTTTGATTCCCGCACAGGACAAACAATATTGTGCATGAACATGTCTGTTTGTCCTGGTCTGGGAGTTATATGTATCTATTTCAGTGTATTTGTAATACCACTGTTGATTCTGATGTCTGTATCACAAGTGCTTAAGCTACTTAAAAAGGAATCAGATCAATGTATGTGATGTTGTGAAATATTTATTTATTTATTAAAACAGTTTTACCTAATCCTCATTACTGGAGCTTCATAGCATCAGATGAAGCGTAATAAGTATGTATTAGTGTATTAGCAGACGAAGTCGCGTGCTGAAGCTTACTTACCCATTATCGGCAGTTCGGGTTTATATTTTATGACCTAGATAATTGAATAGAGCGCTTAGATCATATTACTATGCGCGAATTGTATCAGATCTTATCACTTAAGCCATCATAACGCGGTCGTGACGTAGTGAAAGTGGTTCGTTAATATCAATGTATGAGCCGGCATCAAACCGGCTTTACAATGTCACTTGCAAAACTAGTCTATTAAGTAATAGTGGACTAGTTTTTGAATGTTATCTTCGAATTCGTTCGGTTTTTCAACAGGGGGCGTAGCTCAGATGGTAGAGCGCTCGCTTAGCATGCGAGAGGTACCGGGATCGATACCCGGCGCCTCCAATGTTCTTTCTTTTTAGAACTGAAAATTATTTATGCAATAATAATGATTTTAACGGCAACAATAGATAATAATTAATCATTTTGCTTAAAATATTTTGTCGATATTTATTGTGGATTATACATTATTTGCAAATGAAGAGCTTATTATCACGGAGTAATAAGTACCACGTTGGGCGCCATTATTATTGAAAATGATCTGGACTCTGAAATACCATTAAAATGACAGTTTAAGTTTATCAAGAAAACAAACAAACATGTAATACTTTTAGCAACTACTATACGCTTTGTTGTTGAAGTGAAAGTAAATGTATTGTGCGTGCGTGCGTATGGCCTTATTGCAATGCCATTTGCATCAACGTATGTTGTTAAGTAATATCAGTGGTCTTGTTACTCATAGTGGTCGAGATAATCGTTTGTGTTACCACCGGGGGCGTAGCTCAGATGGTAGAGCGCTCGCTTAGCATGCGAGAGGTACCGGGATCGATACCCGGCGCCTCCAATAGTGACAGTATTTTTGATTTTTTATTATTTTTCTTATTAATGACCTATTCGTGTACGTTTTTGAAAAGATGCCAGCACCTTCATAAAAGGACTTGACATGATAATTGCAGATCGCCTATACTTTGTAAATTGAAACAGGTGAAAAATGTTTATGCTCTACCACGTTGGGCGCCAAAATCGTCTTCCCAAAGACATGCACTTTCGTTTTGTTCCACTCTTCTATTCGACATTTTTGATGGTTTCCTTCAACTAAGTGGTTTGATTGCTTAGAATTTGGAAGCAGTATCAAGTGAAAGTAAGTTGCAGTAGCGTCATACGTCAGACCTTTATTTCAATGTTACACGCTTAACTCGTTTGTTAAGCAATCACATTGAACTAGTTTTAGTATGAACTGACTTAATTCGCCCAAAAGTGTATCAGGGGGCGTAGCTCAGATGGTAGAGCGCTCGCTTAGCATGCGAGAGGTACCGGGATCGATACCCGGCGCCTCCAAGGATCTCTTTTGAAGTGTTTTTTAAAATCTTCAAGGGTTTAATTTTGTTTTTGTAAATATTGTATTGTGATGACACGGCCTGGAAAGGATGACCTGGATTGTTTGAATAAAAACTGACCTGAATAAACTTCGGAGCGTTGACAAGTAGAAAACATAGAGGTCATTGCCCTTCAGTCTCATACTGAGTTGGATGGAAATAATAATAATAATGTTTGTACCTTAATAACTATTGATGAAAAGTTGTTCGTTCTTGATATCATCAAGGTAATAAGACGATAGGTTTTTAATAGAATATAGAACTTTTTAATAAACACGAATGCATTGTGGGCTCTTCCTAACAGTCCGGTTTTATCTGTCACGGTTACCTTTTTGCAGTTTTACGCGTAGCTTTTTAGCATAAATACAAGGATTCCTAGAAAAAGGATATTACTTATTGAACTTTACTTGTTAACATGTACCCCTCCTAGCCGAATTTGGCCACTGCGGCCAATCTTAGAATTAGCTAAGTACGCAGGATACATGTATTAAAGAGCACAAGTGCGTGCGCAAGCACAGGTGCACTCTCTATTGCCTCACTATCTGTTATTCGGTGGGACAGCAGTCTGAAACGACCGTGAAGAGATCAGCCGCAGGACAAATGGCTTAACGTGCTTTCTGAGGCTGTAATTACACCGCCAACTTTCTAACTCCGGAGATCCGAACTGTATCTGTGTTATCGCAACAAGAAAACATAGACACAATTTCATCGGTCCGACCCGGGATACGAACCAAGGTTCTCGGCGCGGCCGCCGCATCAAAGTGCGACCTATCTAACCACTGCGCCACGAAGGTAGTTACCATGTAATAGGTACCACATTCACATCGATCGCAGATAACGCACGTGTTCTTTTCGTTCTGATATTGCATTGACGTCATGACTGGTTTCTTAAGCAATGCATTCAATGTGCAACTTGTAATCAAGACAGTGATAACTTCGTCAATTGCATCAACAGGGGGCGTAGCTCAGATGGTAGAGCGCTCGCTTAGCATGCGAGAGGTACCGGGATCGATACCCGGCGCCTCCAACAAGATGTTTTTTTATATTATTATGCTGAAGAGTTTGTTTGTTTGTTTGAAAGGGCTATGAAAATAAGGGAAAATGTTATTTTGTGTTGGATAGTCCATTTGCCTAGCAAGTTTTTTTAGCATATCCTGAGTATGCGGTAAAAGAAAACCACACGGACGGATTCGCGGGCGCGTTCAGACCTAACGAGATTTGTACAAACAGGAACCACAATTCCAGCTAGATTTACAACATGATAGTACTTGGAGAAACGTTGTTGGTGGAGATAACCTTATTAGAATACGACTTGATGCGAATTAGAACTATGTGAGGAATGAAAATGTTAACTATCTAGATCTTTCTCTAGACCTGAAGCCCGAAGCGTATTCGTATAATGCGTATATTTTATGTATGCGTTGTGATATTAATTTGCTCTTATTAGTAGAAGATACCTCGGTATGCCCTTGTTGCAAGACCGATACATAACCTCATATTTTTTAAATCATTGGATATGCCCTGACACAGGCACTATAATATGAAGCGACAGTCGCTCCACATCGCATAGCCTTCTTGGCAACAAGCATAAGTCGCGTCATTCGAAAACATGCCACAGTTTTCTGGAGCCAGGGCATATCTAACATGCCACAGTTTTCTGGAGCCAGGGCATATCTAACATCGTGTCGCAAGGACGTGTTCTCAGTAATATGATTATTGTTCGCAAACACCTCTCTGCCGCTTATGCCAGCCTGGTGCTTACATTATTAAATATTAAATTTAGAAATCATCGAAACCGTACCAACGCTCTGGAGTCTATCGAATTTCATTTATGAGATGGGTTTGTATTTGAGGTTCAGATTCCAATGTGTCTTAGGTAATTTATTTGAAGGCATGTTATGTAAATAGTATACTGTTACATAAATACATAGACCCGTTATGGTATCTAGGGGCCGACAGTGAAGTTGGCTCATTTTCTTTTTGAGTCTGGATATCCTTAGATTTTGTCAGATTTCTGTTATGTCCAGCTAAATAAGTAAATTACTTGAAAGGAAGAAAGGAACCTCTTGAGCGGTGATTAATTTTAACGGCTTGTTATGACAAATAAACACGCGTTAACTCGAGGTGGGACACTCGATAACCTTAACAGCCCGTTAACTGACTTAACAATACGTTAAATATTTAACAGGGTGTGGTGAAACTGGACCTTAGTGGTGCACTTAACCATTTGTTTGTACTTTCATTATTTAACTTCATTTTCTTCATTTAGACAGCTCATGATTAATCTCCTTACTTGTTCATGTTGAACTGACACCACACAACTAAAAGACAATATTTAATATCGTTTCTACTTCACTTCATAACTGCAATATCTGCAATTATCCTCTACACAAAGTTAATCATCCAATTGACAAACAAAAATGTTGCGGTTAAATTCCTTCATCGTTACCAGGGTACCAACATTCAACAGGAGGTTCAAAGATTCGTCTCGCTCGTCGTTCAAAGCGCATTTTTTGTTTCTCTAAAACCCTCGTTTACATGCTGCCCGTACCATACGTCATAGCATCCGGGACAGAGGAAAAAAGGGCGCGTGGGACCGTTTCAACCTTTTTGAATTTATGTAGTCCTGGTAACCGTGAGACATTTTAACCCTTTCGAGATGAGAAGTGATATTTAATGGGTTAATGAGGTTCTTAAATGAATCTCAATGGATTAATATGAACTGTGTTATGCGGTCTACGTGAGATAAGGCATGTTCCGTTTAGGTGACATTTAATGTATTAGTAAATTAATTTTAATACTATCAGCTGTCTTCATCTGCGAATCGTTATTTAATTAAATCAAGTATTTATATATTGCTTTAGTTACCATAACTTGTTGCTAGGTAAATTGTCAGGCATTAATTAAGAAAACTTGTGTTTTGTAAAATGTGTTTTATTGCAAAAATGTGTTTTAATGTAAATCATCCCAAATCAAGTAATTATTAACACATTCTCTTGCTAATAAGTTTAATATGTCGCCTACATGTCATGTATACGTTATGTCTCGTTTTTTTTTATTAAAACCATTTCAATCCCGCAAAGCGGGTCACAGTTTGCGGGTGAATCATGTAAATTATTCGCATCTAAAGTACCAGGGAGCAATGAAATACGGAGAGGTCGTTTCGCACTGCATTAGTGGGATGCGAAAAATAACGTCAAGCGCGAACCGTGTGGGGTGGTAAATTACCCCACTTAACTTGTATACTGTGTTTGTCGGTAATCTACCAACAAATAGGGGAATATAATATATGGATGGGCCATTTAGTAAAATGCTACGATGTTTTTAAAATAAAGGCTTGCAGTTTATTAATTTACAGTAATCATTAGGACTTAAATGGGGCGATTTGCCGATAAATAGGGATCACTAAGTAATTCATACATATGTTGCCTACTGAGCAATTTAAAAGATTTAAAATGAAAGGCTAGCAATAAAGAAAATAAACTGCAATGGGTGATTTACAAATAAACCAAGGTAACGAATGTGACCACTTAGCAAAATGTCATTGAGCACTACCGGCCGCCCGTGGTTTGCACTTTCCGTATGTACCGGTTTATACTATAGCCTGAAGCCTTGGGAAATGACTATCCAACACAATTATTTTTTTATAGGACCAGCAGTTTCTGAGATTAGCGCGTACAAACTCTTCAGCTTTATTATATTAGTATAGATTTCACATGATTTTAGTAAAAGGATTAGTGAATTTAATGACCTCAATTCCAACCGGAGTAATTAAACTTTTTTCGCTTCGTTAGTGTCTGCCGGAGTTGGATTAATTGAATACGTCAATCTCGTGATCAGGGATTTAATTTATTAGGTCGGGCAAGATTTAATTTGAATTTTAAACTCGGAAGTTAAAACTGACGTTATAACTAGGAGTGCCAGGGGAAGTTGGCTCAAAAAGCAACAACATTTTATTTTTTATAATTGTTTGATGTCCTATTACGAGTAATGCCCATTCGTTACAAAGATGGGGTTTGGCTTAATCACCACGCTTGCCAAATGCGGGTTGGCGTCATAAACCCGGGCTGTGTTCAGAAAAATCAACACAAATTTTGCCCGACCCGGGAATCGAACCCAGGACTTAAACCACTTAAACCACTAGACCATCGAGGCCCATATATATATAATGCCCATTGCTCTGCAGAAATTCATAGGTCGATACTTCACTGTTTTTTCATAATTTTCAATTTTGGCTGTAGGATATTATTGAAAAACAGGTCTTATTATTTTTGATTATAACTGGAGAGATGAAAACATCCAGACCTATAAAATCAGACAACGTATGAAATCCTGGTGTTAAAGTAAATTTCTTAACAATAACACCAAGTCAGGTGAAAATATGACGATTATATCAAACTACAGATAAGTTAATAAAGCTACATTTTTTATTTACAATAAAACTCTTTTGCAAGTCATATTTCTTAATATCATACGACCACATACATGACTGCCCATCGCAAAGTCCGTCTGTCAGCTAATAGCGTCCCGGGTTAATCCCGCGCGCGCCGCCCTAATACCGGAATCCCACCGGGATCCCGCCGGGATTGCAGCAAGCGTTTAACCGTTACAATGGATCTGTGTACACTGCGCGGGATCAGAGTTTATGGAATATTTAACGAGGATTTTATAAATTGTTTTTAACGATTTTAATTTAGTAAGCTTTTGATTTGCAGTGGGCTATTATGTTCTTAATATTTCGGTCTGATTGCCGAAATAAGTAACAGCTTGAGTAGAATAATTTATGCGCATGCATGCAAATTGTGTCTATATTGAAACTAATGAATATTAAATTATTAGAAATATAATTATTAATTAATGCATCGATTTGTATTAATATCAATCATAGTCATATTTTTATTATACGTAATGTCTATTGGACATTTTGAACATTTATTGTGTCCATTAATGTCAGAAAATATAGAACAAGAATTTAAGAAACTAGCAACCACCCGCTATCTCATGGAATTAGGTTTCCGCACACAAAGTGTTATTATAGCTTAAAGCCTTCCTCGACAAGTGCAACGCTAAAATATTTTTTCAATACTAACCTGCAGGTCCAGAGATGAGCGCGTAACAAAAAAACAAACTACAGCTTTATTACATATGTATAGAGGAGATAAAATATTAGACACGCAGGCTCGGAACGGTATCGGGCGTTAATTGTTCTCGGTACTCAAAGATATTGTTAAAGAGCAAACAAATGTTATCATTCATTACAAAGAACATTGTTGAAAATATTGTGACTATTGTGAAAACTGTTTGCCCACGTGCCGAACAAAGCGCTCTTAATGAAATCAGTAGTCAGTTTGTTTACATACTCGAAATAAAATCTGTCTTGCTGCTCTTTTTTTTTATATGGACCTTTGTTTAGTATCCAAAAGTTCGAGAGTTAATGCTCGTACAGGACAAACTAGTTTTGAGAATGTCTATGTTCAATTCCCAAAATGTTATCATGATGCAAAACGTTAATGTCCTAGAATGATCACATCCCAAAATGTTCTAATCCAAAAAAATCCATATCCAAAATAGATTCGATTTACTCATCTGTCTTCGACTTAACTCTATTTTCTTGATTGATTTATTATAAATAATAAATATAAATAAAATAAGAAAATCGGTTCATACAAACCATTGTCGATAAGCCTCGTCCGCGCGCCGTAATGATTGCATACAACTGAGCTGCCGCCGGGTCAGTGGTTACTCAATGAAAGCATGTACCTAACCTTCACTTGAGTAACACTGCTCTTGCCAAAACGTATACATATAGTATGTTTCGTCGCACTGTACTATCGGGGGCGTAGCTCAGATGGTAGAGCGCTCGCTTAGCATGCGAGAGGTACCGGGATCGATACCCGGCGCCTCCAATATTTTCTTATATTTTGTAAATAAACAGTACTAGTTTTTGCACGCGGCTGTGCCCGCGTTATCAAAACTCCTGTTTTCCTTTCACCTTAGTCAGCCCATACCCTGCCAAATAGTATCATAATCTGTTCAATAATTTCAGCGTGATTCACAGACTGTATTCAATCAAACAAACAAACTTTCACATTTATAAATAAGTATGATAGACGACAATAAAACGAATTACCATCTGCTCAAAATGGTCGTTTGCGCATTTAATCAAAGCGGTCGCCATCTTTTGCAAAATATTGGATTCGTAATAAAAAGAAATGATTAAACGCACCTCCTCAAGACAACTGGCTCATTACCAGGCCACGCTCAAATGGCCGCAATGAGAAGCCTCCGCAAAGAGACGCGAAAAAATCCCCTCAGACAATTCCTTTAATCATAATTCCCATTGAAGGGAGGGAGCCATTTTTGCAAATTCCCTGCCGTGTAGGAAAAATAAAGACTTTGTTTGAGCCAGATACGGAAATAAAGCTTTGTTGTAAAAATATACATAATTTTGGTTTTTAAAAATTATTTTTGTACGTCAAGTGACGTTTTTGATATCTGTTGCCTGTTTTTCGGCATCATTTTATCAATGTGGGAGTAAGAAATTTTAGCAAAGGAATATTGTATATGTGGCATGTTGTATAGTCATTTATCACTCTAGATATATTATGTATTCGCATGAAAAAAAAATTAAAGTCGTCGATCGGTTGAAAGGACATGTCCATAAATGTATGGACCAAAAACCCAGAATCGACAGGAATGAAATGTATATAATGTGGATTGGCATTGAAATGTAATATAATGTTACCAAGGGGGCAACCCTGAAATCGTTATAGTATAGGAGCTAGAAGCAAAATAAAATATCGAAAAAATCTAAAAAAAACAGTAATAAAATCGGTTTACGTCATGTTGTGGCTTAATATGACGTTGTTTTAATGTTGTATCACTTGTGATAATTATCATCATCATCTTTCTCAAGCAACAGCAACATAATAACAACATCATATTAAATCGCGACATAACAAACACTCTGTTTTTTGAATATTTTTTTCTTCTTTCCCATAGATACTTCAATCGTTACAGTATTGTGTGCATTATTGGTAATTCTGTGGCTAAAGATTGAAAATATAAAAATAATTGTTATGGTATAGGAGCAGAGAGCCATGTTGGGGGTGAGAATATCGTTGTTTTTATGATGCTGTTGCTTGTGAAATGTGTTGCTGATAATTATCACAAGTGAAAAAACATTAAAACAACGTCATACTAAGCCACAACATGACGTAAACTCATTTTGTTATTGTTTTGAACGAATTTTTTCCTTATTTTATTTTGCTTCTAGCTCCTATACTATAACGATTTCAGCGTTGCCCCCTTGGAAACATTATATTATATTTCGATATCAATCCACTGGTATACATTTCATTCCTGTCGAATCTGGGTCAGTTTTTGGACATCACCTTTATTACGTTGGAAGAACTAATGATGTTACTACATAATAACTTTCAGCTAAGATTTACTAAGACATACTACACAATTTGGTAAGAATATCTTTATAAGCTACTAAGTTCCGGCTCATGCTCATAAGTACCCATGTTTCAACACGTCAAACTAATCCTAAAATCTTCAATCTTTTACGAACTCTAAACAACCCTTTCGGAGAAGGGTGTTGTTCGGTCGAAAAAGTACCCATCCTCGACTCCTGAGTTCGAGGGAACTATTTAAACTCAGCTTACTCATCGTTTTGTACCGTTCAGCGTGGCGGGAAGTTTTATACGAGGCAGGCCACACTGGAGCGAGAAACAATGAGGACGGTCCGGTTGGTTATGGATTGACGCTTAGGAAGTTTTGGATTGACTTTTTCTTGCTGAGATTGATATTAAGATATGTTTATCTCTTTGTTTTCTCATGTATACGAGTATGTTATCGAAGAGGTTGGTAATTCGTTGTTATTCGTTAAAGACAAGATCAACTTAACTTCATTTCGTAGGCGGCCATCTTTGCTTTCTGTTAAAATCACAACTATATACACTGTTATAAATTTTAATTTTAGAGGCTTACAAGTAAAATATTTTATCTTTTATATCCATATTTTACACTCTATCAACCAAAACATTCGTTTTTTATTGTAGCGCGGTATTTCGGCTCCACTCTGCCTGATGGTAAGCAAAAGAGGAGCCCAAATTGCCATGACAGTGGATGCGGTTAGTATACCACTTTGGTACCGCATCTAAGTTAGCATTGCCATAATTACCGGTCAGCAAGATACTTCTTCACGCTTCTAGTACTCAAATAAAAATAATATTCTTCTCTATGATTGTTTTGCAAATTGATTTTTAGCATAAAGATCTGAAGAATTCCCAAAGCCAGCGTTTCACTGACAGTCCCTAAGCTAGTGCAAAACTTTTGAAGCATAATTTTTCGCCGTCATGTCTTGCCCTTACCTCGGAGATTGTACCAGGAACTCATAACAAGTGGGAGGCTAACTTTGCCGTCATCATTAGCAGTTTGTACTTGTTGGTGCGCCCGGAATTCGGCGGATTGTGGAGGCATCTGTAATATTTATTTATTTATTTAAACTTTATTGCACGAAATAGATTTTGTACAAAAGGCGGACTTAATGCCTCATTGCATTCTCTACCAGTCAACCTTAGGGCAAAACAGAGAGTGAATAGTAGGCAGTGCCATTAAAATAAAAATACTATAAAAATAAAAATTACACTTATTAACTAGTTAACATACAACATACTACATAAAAAAATACACACATAACTTTATAAACAAAGATATATACTTTATAATAAAATACATATACTACATATGTATAGTATATGTATGTATAATATGTACCCCTGGTACTTTTGGTTTGTTATGTTATGAACTTAAGATGGAATTAACAATTAAATCTGGATTGGAATTATATGTTTGGCTTTGCTTAGTAAATGTCAATATGGGCAGAACAATTATATAAATGTTAGCTAAGGATACAACATTGATGAATAAGTCAGTAAATATTTAATCACGATCGTGTTTTGTATATCCCGAACAACAGCTATTTACTGAAATATGCGTTAAACGAGAGATAATATGCTTTACCACATTCACATTTAGCATCATACTAATCACTACATAGTATAAAACAAAGTCGCTTTTTCTGTCCCTATGTGTGTTGTATGTCCCTATGAACGCTTAAATCTTTAAAACTACGCAACGGATTTTGATGCGGTTTTTTTTAATAGATAGAGTAACTCATGAGGAAGGTTTTTATGTATAATATCATCCATTAAATAGTGGACAAGTACCACGGGCGAAGCCGGGGCGGGCCGCTAGTATTATTATAAATGTGAAAGTTTGTTTGTTAGGATGTTTTTTCGTCAATCACGCTGAAACTACAGAACTACCTTTGGTTTTGATCCTAATCATCATCATCCTAGCGCCTCTCCCGGTTGCATCCTCGGCCATTGCCTTGGTTTTTATCCTAATACTAGCGGCCGCCCGCGACTCCGTCCGCGTGGAGTTCGATTTCCAAAAGCGTAAAGCCTTCCTCATCCAATGGACTACCCAACACAAAAATATTTTTTCAAAACGGTCCAGTCGTTCCTGAGATAAGCGAGTTCAAACAAACAAACAAAAAACAAACATACAAACAAACTCTTCAGCTTTATATATTAGTACAGAGTACAGATGAGGGTAAAAACCTGTTGTAAAAACAATGTGTTTTATATTGTAACAGAATCTAACCTATGTCCTTCTCCTTGTTCCAGACCTCCTCATAGAAATGCTAGGTGTGCTGGCCAGCTACAGTGTCACAGTCAAAGAACTCAAGCAACTCTTCAGTGCCATGAAAGCAGTCAACGGGAAATGGGTGAGTCTTGTTATTTTTTTCTTACATCTTACATCTTTTCATCTTACATATATAATATACAAACTTTAAATTTAATCTTGAGACAATAGAGGATCACTCTAGCAAGTTTAGGGCAGGTACTGAGCGTAATAAAAATAACAATTGTTTTTATCTTATTCATCAGAATTATTCATCAGAAGGTTTGACTGGCAAGGAACTTGAACTAGAATTGTATTTAAATGATCAGAATATTGACATTCTTTGCATTACTGAACATTGGTTAAAACAGCATGAATTAATTTTGAACGTCAACAATTATAAGATCGGTAGTTCGTTCACGAGAGCAACGGCTATAAGGGGTGGGTCACTAATATTATTGAAAAATTTGATAGACAGTAAAGAACGTAAAGATGTCGTCTCGCTCTCCGTGGAACGAACTATTGAAATTGCGTGTGTAGAGGTAGGGCGGCACATTGTTGTATGTGTTTACAGACCTCCATCGTCTAATTATAATGAATTTGAGATTGTTATGGAGGATGTGTTACGACGATTATGCACCTCTAGTAAGAAGATAATCGTGTGTGGTGACTTTAATATTAACATTTTGATCACACAGAACTCAGGTAGGTTTCTCAATCTTTTCCAATCTTTTGATTTGCACCCGCTCTTTGTTGAACCAACGCGAGTAACACCTACATCAGCCACATGTTTAGATAATATTTTTTGTAATGAAAATATTTTAGAAAAACGTATCATTAATTTTATTAATTCAGACCACAGCGGCCAGTTGGCCTTATTTGAGTACCGTTTTGCCCTTCCTCCATCGACGATTGTTTGTAGGCCTGTTACTGCCAACCGTAGACAACAATTTAAAGAATGTGTTGACAGTAAATTGTCCAGGATACAGTTAGACGTTAATAAAAATGGACACGAATTATACGAAAACCTATTTAACATTATAGAAAAAGAGTTCACCAGCATCTTTACTAAAAAAACTATTACAGTCAATAGAAATAAAGCTAAATTTAGTGACTGGGCTACTCCTGGCATTTATAGAAGTAGAACGAGGTTATTTGAACTATACGATTTAAAAGCAAATTCAAATGACCCTGCTATTGCAGAATACGTAAAAGAATATTCCAAATTGTATAAAAAAGTTTGCGCAATAGCTAAATCTAATCAAATCAAAGATAAAATAAAGAATGCCAATAATAAAAGTAAAGCTACTTGGAAAATAATTAACAAAGAGACTTGTAAAAATAAAACACGAGACAGCAAGTTCTCTTTAAATATAGGAGGTATTAGCCACGATTCTGATGTTGATGTGGCCAATGCATTTGAATCTTTCTTCTCTGAGATACCAGTCATGACTACTAGTAAATTAAAATCTAGCCCACATCTTGCTCAATCCCTTCTCAAATCTAGTGTGGATGAGTGCACAACCACCTTTAGTTTTACACATATTAACCCTGAAACCATTTATAAAACTTTCAAAGATCTAAACATGAAAAAAACTGAAGACTTATGGGGAATTTCCATGGATATCATAAAAAATATTATTCACTCCATGGCGCCCTATTTAGCCGTTATATTTAATCAATGTGTTGATCATGGGCAATTTCCAAATTTAATGAAACATAGTAAAATAATACCATTATTTAAATCAGGAGAAAAAAGTGACCGATCCAATTTCAGACCAATTTCAATTTTACCCACACTAAGTAAAATATTTGAAAAAATTATATTCAATCAGCTGTTACTTCATTTCAAGTTCAACAAGCTATTACATGTTAATCAGTATGGGTTCACTAAGGGTAAATCCACCACCGATGCGGGAGTAGCACTCATTAAACACATTTTTAACGCTTGGGAAAATAAGCAAGATGCTATAGGTATTTTTTGCGATTTATCGAAAGCATTCGATTGCGTTGATCATCAGACATTGTTGATGAAGTTGCGGCATTATGGAATCACTATCAACTCGCTGAATCTTATACAGTCATATCTATCTAACAGAATTCAAAGAGCCAATATAAATGAGGTAGACTCAACAGGAGCTCCTCAAATAATGGGGGTCCCCCAAGGCTCGATATAAGGGCCTTTGCTTTTTCTAATTTATATTAATGACCTTCCATATTTCACAGAAAGCCTTTGCGAAACTGTTTTATTCGCTGATGACACTTCTCTTATATTCAAAGTTGACAGACATAAAAATGTATTTGACGATGTGAGTAATTCGGTCTCGCATATTTTACAATGGTTTACTGTTAATAATTTGTCATTGAATACCAAGAAAACGAAATTTGTTCAATTTACAATGCCTAATGTTCGAAACGTTATTCCCAATATTGCCATTAATGGGGAAGCTGTTGAAATTGTCAACTCGACAGTGTTTCTGGGAATAACACTTGATTCTAAATTGCAGTGGGGCCCTCATCTCACTGCTTTAACGGGTAGACTTAGTTCAGCTGCGTATGCAGTGAGAAAAATTAGAAATCTGACTGATGTGGAAACAGCTAGGTTAGTTTACTTTAGTTACTTCCACAGTATCATGTCCTATGGGATGCTTTTGTGGGGCTCGGCTTCTGACATCAACAATATATTTATACTGCAGAAAAGAGCTATCCGTGCTATATTCATGGTCTCAAAACTCGCGACTCTTTAAGGGAAGTATTAAAAGACATAAATATTTTAACTGTACCATCACAATTCATTCTTGATTGTGTTATGTATGTTCGGAAAAATCTCGAACAGTTCTCAAAAAAGTCGGATTGTCATAGAATTAATACAAGAAATAGGCATAAGCTTGCTATCCCAAACATTAGACTTCAAAAGATTGGAAATTCCTTCATTGGATTAAGCATTAAATTATTTAATAAATTACCTCTAGATATTGTTAACCTACCCTTACATCAGTTTAAGTCTTATATTAAATCTAGTTTAATGAAAAAAGGGTATTATAGAGTTGAAGACTACCTGAACGATGGAGGGCTGTAGCTACTGATGTGCTAGTTTTCTTGCCATATCTTCTCACGCTTATATTATTTTATTTATTATTATTTATGCAATGTGGACATGTAACTAATGTAGAATAGTATTGTTCCAAATTATTTTATTATTTATTAGACAAGTTTTTATGTTAAAGTAAAATGTTGTTCTGTTTGTTTATATGTATAAATTTTATAAAGAGTATGTACCTAGACTGGGTCATATAGTGTAGTTTTACTTTAAATTTTGTTATTCCATTTGATGGTTGGATGGCCTGGGTCCTAGTAGTCATGCTCACTGTAATGTCTCTGGGGTGGTGGCGCTATGTGGCGGGTCATTTCATTCCCTCTAAAATGGTTGAGTGAGATGATGGCTGACACATACGTCATACTTGTGAACAGGTGCCGCCTTTGGAGACTGGTCGACTGGGACTCAATCTATTCATGATAAATATATTTTTAATTATATACTTGAAAGACGTAACTGTATGACCTAGTACAAGTATGTTAACTTATGGTATGGACAAATTATTGTAATTATTTGGCGATTGAAAAGAGCAACTATCGAGTTTCTTGCCGCTTCTTCTCGGTAGATGACTGCTTTACGAAGTCGGTGGTCGAGTCATTCCTTTGTGCTAAAAATGTATGACGATTTATAAGTGCCTTGCAGAGGCCTACATGAATAAAGTATATTTTGAGTTTGAGTTTGATACGTGCTTTGCGTAAGCTAACCCCATATACAAGTTGTCAGATTAATATGTAGAGATAAAATGTTGAGAGAAACCCTTGTTAAAACAACTTTTTCATAGAAAAAATAGGTTTGTCAATTAATAATAAATTCCTTTTTTACACACAGCATAATGTTCAGGTATTACAAAAAATAAGTTAAACAGGTATATTAAGCGTATGGAACTGGTGAAAAAGCCATTTAGATAAATAAAATATAACTTTTTATTTTATTTATCTAATACCTAAGGATTTATTGGATATTAAATTATTTATTTAATAATTAAAGAAAATGAAATCATCATAGCCGTCATTTTAATAAGCTAAAATGACGGCTATGATTTGATAGAGATTATATGAACCTTCAAACATTGTACACATTTGTTTAGTAGGTATATTCAATCCATTTTGGAAAGCATAGTTTCAAAACCAGATTCGAATAAAGAATATTTTTTGCTGCAAAATGTAGAGCCATGTGTACGTACATACCTGTCTGTGTATATATGTATGTACATGTTTGACCACATTACATAGCAGATATCGGGATACAAAGGCAGGACCTATGTAATCAATGTGAATAACGCTATTGTTTGTAATCGACACAACCTTTGTTTGAGCGGACATCAAACGTGTCATCAGTTTCAGTCTAACAATAGGTACTATAGTAACTAAATAAATGTCGTATTTATCTTTGAACACAAACATATTATATAGATTTAAAATGATAAAATCGAATGAGATCTGATCTGCAATCGTGAGAATGATGTTACTTTTTCCCTTTATTGCATTACGTAACGTTATTTTCGCAGTAAATAAGCAATCTGAGCCGAAAAAACGTCGCGTAATATTTTATAGAAAATGAACTTGGGCCGAGCTTCGGTCACGTTTTTTTCGGTATGTGTATTTCTGTACACTTAAACTCATTTCGATATTTAAAGTTCCTACATACTTTTTAAACATATTTCGAGATAAAATCACTGAGAACGTAAAAATTTAAATATTTAAGAAAACGTATTTAGAAGTAAAATAAATAAAGAAAACAAGTTACAATCAACTTTCAATAACAACGTAATTAACATTTAATATGCGACACAAAATATCACTGAACTCGCTACCGAACCTTATCCCTCGGGAAAGTAAAAGGGATATTATGCAAAAAGATCTCCACTGCTCCCAATTCCCAGGAAAACATAAACGCACGGGAGGTTGAACCTACAGAATGTAACCGACAAGGACGTTTAACCGAGAAACACGCATCTAGTTTCACATACAAAATGTATGAAATTGCAGCTCCAATTATTCTGGTCAACAAGGATATTTCGACCGAAGTAATGGGAGCCGTGCAGCGTATACGATTTCGTAGGCCGTCAGATGTATTGTTTGGACAAGTGTAGCGAGTGTCCATTGTTTGCACAGTTGTGTGTTATGTTTTGTAAAATACATGTCTAGATTTGTACATGTGTGATATTATGTAATACATATTTGTTGCGATTCCATGTAAAAGTCCCACTTAGAAAAGTGTGACTTAATAAACGCCATTCAAAAATATTTTTATGTGTAGGTACGACGAAATCAGGTCGATAACAATATTTATTAATCAACAATTAAATACATACACATTTTTTGCTGTTACATAACCTGTGTAATGCTATCAGAAGTATTATTTATCGATGATTAAAATAAACTTGAACAAAGTGCTCAAATAAGCGCTTACTAGGTCGCATTATTTTGGTTGTCAAGGACACTGTTTTGCCAGTATGATTAGGACTCCGTAGCCATTTAAAGTACTTACTGGGGTAGATCAGACTAAATTGGTCAGTTCGGGTAAAGCGTTCGAATTCTAAAAGTGTTTACGGCGGAGGTGATAGCATGAAGGGCGGGACTTTCGTATTCGGTCGTGTTGCATTGCCAGTAACACCTCTGAGCGTTTATGCGCTCCTGGTACCTCGGACTGGCCGGAGCGGGGGCGATCTGCGGAATGTTGGAATTCATTTGAGGAATGCTTTTAGTAACCGGATAAGGGACAGCAGGGGAATAGTTTTGGTCGCGTGTTTGTTTGTGTTTATCGAATTTGGAATTGATGCTAGTTTACGCTGTAATAACAATGATAGGGATAGAATAAAACTTTGTTTATACTGAGTTCTATTTGAATATATTTAACTCACTCAGCGTCTTTGCTTAGTATACGTATATCTTTACTCATATTAGACAAAGAGTGTAGCTCTATTTAAACT
The DNA here is from genome assembly GCA_958496325.1 of Nomophila noctuella. Classification (NCBI taxonomy): domain Eukaryota; kingdom Metazoa; phylum Arthropoda; class Insecta; order Lepidoptera; family Crambidae; genus Nomophila; species Nomophila noctuella. Next base: position 12,642,912 of record OY292500.1, on the reverse strand, counting down.
ACGCAATTGATTTTGATGCGGTTTTTTTAATTGCATTACATTATGTGAAAAGTGTGTATATTGTGGAAAACTGCGAGAAAAATGCTAAAAATGTCAATTTTATTTTCCCATACTTACTTGACTTACTTGTCAAATCTTATTATGATGCTGACAGTGATAAGAGGCTTACCAAGTAGCTAATAAAGCTAGTAGTTATTTTATTTAATTAATAATTATTGCACTACATCAAATGTTGTACAAAAGGCGGGCTTAATGCCTCATGGCATTCTCAACCAGTCCTCGCCTTAGGGAAAAACAGAAAGTGAAGAAGGTAGGGCTAATAAAGTAACATAAACTTAACAACAATCATTATATGTAACTTGTTCTTGTTCCAGCCTCGGCATTCGGCCAAGCTGCTGAACGTGCTGCGGCAGATGCCGCACAGGAACGGGCCTGATGTCTTCTTCAGCTTCCCGGGACGGAAAGGATCGGTGAGTACCGCGTCTTTACATATTTTCAAACTAGCGGCCGCCTGCGGACCGTACGTACGTGTGGGTTTCCGCACACAGTGTTATACTATAGCTTAAAAACTTGCTCGACACATGTACTATAAAACAAAAAAGTTTCTGATCCTGAGATAAGCGCGTTCAGCCAAACAAAAAAATTCTTTTGCTCCATTATATTAGTATGTATACAATTAAGGGCAACCACAATCTTAATTGAACTTATTTACTCTGTTCATTAAGTTCATTTCAATTTGCACAGGCTTAAAATAATGGAGGTACAATCATAGCTTCAAAAAGAGATTTAGTAAGATATGGTGCTTCAAGTTGACTGCTAGTTCAAAACATTTGCATCTACATAGCCCCAGTTAGGTTGCGAAAAAAAGGGTTATTAGTTACTTAAAGCAAAAACATATTATGTACTCGTATGTTTGAAACTGCTAATTCAGAATCTAATGTTTGTTCGGTCTGATAGCCGTCCAATAAAGTTGAAGAGTTTGTTTGTTTATTTGTTTATTGATTTGTTTAAACGCCCTCATCTCATGAACTTCTGGTTCGAATTGAAACAATAGTTTTATGTCGATTAGTCCATTTATTGAGGAAAGCTTTAAGCTATAATATGTATGTTAAATCAAGTTGATGTTAGCTTGTAACATGATTTAGCTGTTAAGTGTATATTGCGTTATTATGTATTTGGGATCTTCCCGTATAATTATTTGTCAAATAAATAAATAAATAACACTAGAAATACGGAAACCAAATCCACGGGGACGAAGTCGCGGGCGGCCGCTAGTTAGTACACTGTACCCACATAAATCACCTGAGTTGTTGGTAAATCGTCGAGATTAGCCGTTATAGCTGAAATTCGGAGGAACCATTATTGTAAACGGCTTTGCAGACTTTATGCATATAATTTGCTACTTTGGAAGTACGTGTGTGGATTTACAAGCCAAAGGTATTTTAGAAGATGATGAGGGGATGTAAATGTGAAATGGCGGTATAATAAGTGTGTGTACTCTGTAAACATTGTGCGTTCTATTGGATTTGAGCTAAAGTTGGGCTGGAACTTTGAAACTATAAAAGATTTTCTTTTTCAAAAATCATTCAATCATGTGTTGGATGTATTGTAACTCTGGTGTTGCAAATTTTAATGTCAATTCACACCCTGCAATAATAATAGTGGAAATGAGTTTTCTGTTCAAAAGATTCTAAGATTCACGATTGCTTCCGTTGCAAATTGTCTCTTAGAAAAAAAATGGAGGCGCCGGGTATCGATCCCGGTACCTCTCGCATGCTAAGCGAGCGCTCTACCATCTGAGCTACGCCCCCTGTTGATGCAATTGACGAAGTTGTCACTATCGTTATTACAAGTAGCACATTGAATGCATTGCTCAAGAAACCAGTTATGACGTCATTCAATGTCAAGTTCATAAAAGTCACGTTAGTTCTTTGCAATGAAAGAATATGTGAAAGTTACAATTCCAAAACTAATAAAATCCCCTTTAAAAGTGGTATCAGTTAAATAAAACATCATATAAACAGTGAAAGCTTGCAGACTCAAAGGTTTTATGACCTTTTACAATATGATCGGAGCAGTGTCACTTGGAATCAAACAATAGAAGGTACAATAAGAGCCAACACAGCGGTAGCACATGTATCCCAATAAAATTTTCTGGGAAAATAATTTAGTTTAACAAATGGTTACCACCATATTGATGATGATGATGTCTCGGCCGATTTCAGCCACGGCGACTGTCTTCAGCTCAGGTCTTATCGTAGGTGTACTCGCATGTGGCTTGTGTAGCCAACTTTGTTTGTAAGAACTACTAGGCTTCAATGATAAGTAAGGGCTAACAATATTATTGTTGTCAACCTTTATTCTACTTCTACAGACTACGGAGTAGTGACCGCTATATCGTCTTGTCAACGCTCCGAAGCCTGTTTGGCTTAAGCCTAATTTGTTTAAATAAAATGTGTTTTTATTTAAACAAATTAGGACGTACATTGTTTGAAAATAAAAGAAATGAACTATATATTCTAGGCGCTACGATAAGCAATCGTTGTCTGAATACAGTTATTCCAAGAACAAAACTAAATCCTTGGAGGCGCCGGGTATCGATCCCGGTACCTCTCGCATGCTAAGCGAGCGCTCTACCATCTGAGCTACGCCCCCTTGGCAGTGTTCGCGAAATACAGTATAGCCTTTGTTCAAAGATAATTTTCTTAGAACCGGACCGAAACGCCTCGGGCGAGGACGACGGAAGGTATTTGCAACGGAAGGCTTTCACTTACAAATACCGAATTTAATAAATATCTAACTTTACTAAAGTAAATTGTTGTACAAAGTATAGTTAAATATACGAATCTCAATTGGGGAGGGAGGGTATGGGGCTTAAAAGGAGGCAGCGCATCTGCGACCCTTGTGTGGTTGTTGATGTCCATGGGCACCATCAGATGACCCTCTTGTTTGTTTCCCTCCCATTAACATAAAAAAAAGTTTAATAGATTTTTATTTTGTATCTCATCATCATCATCTATATCTATACTAATATATAAAGCTGAAGAGTTTGTTTGTATGTTTGTTTGTTTGTTTGTATGTTTGTTTGTTTGAACGCGCTAATCTCAGAAACTACTGGTCCGATTTGAAAAAATATTTTTGTGTTGGATAGTCCATTTGACGAGGAAGGTTTTAGGCTATTGGAAATCTAAATCCACGCGGACGGAGTCGCGGGCGGCCGCTAGTCACTAATATTGTATCTCTTGGAAAGTATAATAATAAAAGTCTGCTTGTACTCCTAATCTGTTACTTAGATCTCTTAAACTGGGTCTAAACCGGGGAGGGGCAGTGGTCCAACTGTTCAGTCCAACTAGTTGGACCACGGGCCTCTACTAGGGGCAGTTGTCCAACTTTAAAAATAGTTGGACTACAGCACCTTTTGCAAGTTCCGTAGTCCAACTCGTAAAATATCTTGCCAACCCTAATAATCTCAAAAATGTTTATGGTTTTATATATTTTTAATTAATGATTTCCTGAACCTCGTTGCAGTAAATAGGTATAATTTGATTTTTACCTGTGTCAATTTTTACCAGGAAAAAAAACAAAATGAATAATTTATATAATTTTTATTTTTAACAATATCGAAATGAAATGAAATGTATTAATTTATTCAATGAAATAATTTATTCAGCAATTTGATTCGCTTAGTAAATTCTTTTGCACGTCAAAACTTTTTTCGCCCTACCAGCGCCTCGACGTGAATGGCCTGTTGAGAAGAGACACCGCAAGAAACTCACCAGTTATGTCTTTTTTGAAATCAATTTCAATATTACAATAATGTCAATTACAATAAATACAAATGAAGTGTGGCTGAGCAGATTAACATGTCCATGCATATTTGTCATTTAAATAATCAGTAGCCAGTACCTACCAATTTACTGCAACGAGGTTCAGGAGATCATTAATTAAAAATATATAAAACCATAAACATTTTTGAGATTATTAGGGTTGGCAAGATATTTTACGAGTTGGACTACGGAACTTGCAAAAGGTGCTGTAGTCCAACTATTTTTAAAGTTGGACAACTGCCCCTAGTAGAGGCCCGTGGTCCAACTAGTTGGACTGAACAGTTGGACCACTGCCCCTCCCCGGTCTAAACACGACGTTTAAGTGCATTATGGCGCATTGTATTGTCATTAACTGTCTAAACCGCCGTAGATTAATATACAAATTAAAAAAAAATGCAATGGAAATTTTTTCATTCCCATGGGAGCATTTAATCGGGATAAAAAGTATCCTATCTCCTAAGTCAGCCCTGCCTGCGTACAAAAATGCGTTCAGTGGTTTCAGCGTGATTGACGGAAAACATCCAAACGAACAAACATTCACAATTATTCACATTTATAATATTAATAAGATTAGTATTTTTTTGTTATTGAATAATTATTGCGAATAATTTCAGTCGATTTTGCTTACCAGATAATATTCAACATAATACATTTCTATTTAATTCTGTTCTCTCGTGGGATTAAATTTAAATACTTGCAGTTTATCAGTTTTCGAACTAAATAGAACTTTGTAGTCGCCATTTCGGAAATTCCGATCTCTCCCTGCACATTATGTTTTCCTAGTACCCTGCGTGCAGGCGGTTACCCCTTTTATACTCTTCATATGCTTGCGCGGACACAAAATTCTAGTAATTTCATCGTCTCCTGGTACTCACGGGAACAATTTTAACCCTTTGTTCCCATAACTATTTGTCAAACTTTGTTCTTATTTACCTTATAAAATCACATTGTATTACTCGTAATATTTTATTGTGATATAAAGATTTTTCTGCATTGCGACTATATCCACTCTTTGAAGATATACTCGTAAAAATTCAATATAAATTCATCCACTTCAAGTATTGATCATCCCAATCATTGTTGCAAATTGAAAATTATTTACAATGTAGTGATTCGAGGGTACCCTACTTTGTCTATTTTTATAATTCCTACAACGTACAAATATAATGATGAGTACCTACATAAGTTATTTTTAGTGACACTGTAGTTTGTACAATATGTTGTTGCATAGTTGACATTTTTTACTTTGGCTTTACGGGGTAGCCCGAACGGCTGCACATGTCATAAGAAATGAATCTCCTTTACATCCCTTACACAGTTATGCTACCCTGGTACTCGTGAGAATGCGTTCAACCCTTTGAAAATCTTGCTTCCTTTTTTTACAATAATACTCTGTTAAAAGTGTTTTGGTTCCTTAATCTTTTTAATTGCATTCCGTTTATATTTTAGATTTGAAATGTTCATAATATAAGAATTATTTTTCATATGAGATATCAGTACAAGAACATCTTCTGTTAATGAAACATGCGAAACCAAAAGGAAAATCATATTAGATAAAAAAATCTTATTGGAGGCGCCGGGTATCGATCCCGGTACCTCTCGCATGCTAAGCGAGCGCTCTACCATCTGAGCTACGCCCCCGATAGTACAGTTATCGAAATTGTACAACGGTAGTGAGTGAACATTGAGTTTGTTACGTAATCGTTGTTGCGAAACTCGAATTATAAGGCCACCTTTCACTTAAGTAAGCACAAGCTATCGTAAACAATAGATTAATTCGTTTAAAACTGGTTTCTTTATTGTCAGATAAGTGTCTGATTAGCTATGTATCTGTCTGATAGTTAAGTAGAACATATAAATCTATGATAAAATGTATTTCTGATATATATTTTCAAATTATAATTCTGATTAGACATCCATCTTCGTAAAAAATGCATACTAATTCAGTAAAGTAAAGCTGAAGAGTTTGTTTATTTGTTTTAACACGCTTATCTCAAGCACTACATCTCGAATTGAAAAAATATTTGGATAGTCTATTAGTCGAAAAAGGCTTTTTGCTATAGAATATATACCACTATGTGTGCGGGAACCGAATTTCAAGCGGACGGAGTCTCGGGCGGTTGCTAGGGTCTTTATGATTTTCTAATTCCTTAAACCAATAGGAAGCTGAAATCATTTTCTACTTCTGCGAAAAAAAACTATAATAAATGCCCTGGATTAAGAACGACCTATGTAGCTACAAACATAGTAACTTGAACTATCTATTTTAGTTAACTACTAGACAAACTTAAATACTTTTGCTGACAACATTACAATACAAATGCCGATGTGTAAAAGGTTAGTTGTTTCATGAAAACTTACCTCGCCTTCCTGGGAGAAGATTAAACCAAACTAGTTTAATTAACCAAACTGTAAGAGGTTTACTTCTGATAAATTGTGTAACTAAAGAAGATTAATTATTTGCGGAGTAAATTCAATACCGAGAATTAATAATAAGATAGAAATGTCGTTACTTTAATAACCTTTTGTGACTTATATTGCCACTTTATCTTCAAGATTTTAGGTAACCAATAAAGTTTACTTATAAAGTTACCGTTTGTTGTTTGTACATAAACACTTTATAGTCATAAGAAATGTAAAGAATAAAAATTACAGCCATGTTCCAATGTTGGCACTGCGCGGGATTCGAATTTATGATCGTTTGGCCCCATAGTTGTTATAGTATGTAATAACGGTGGATCGAGACTACGGCCTTAACCACTAGACCATTGGGTTGGGGCGTTGTGTCTCTCAGTAACTTATATTGCTCAACAGTAAAACATTCTCAAATATATATTTTTTTCAATTTAAGACCAAACTAAATTAATAAACATAATATAATTAAACTTAAAAAGTTTTTTTTTTACGTTGATGTGTTTGTTCAAACACACCAACATATAATTGAACAATCCAATCACTGCTCTAACAACCCCTTGTGAAATTGAACACTATTTATTAACCGTTGTGCGATTTGTACCCGTTGCCTGGAGGGTTGTTAAGCGCTGTTATTAACCCGCCAACGCCGGACAGACAGCTTTTGGGTCCGGAAGACCGCACTATTTGTAACATCTTGAATAATTTGACTTTTAATTACGTTTCCAATTGTCTAGGAATGGAGTAGGTCTTGTTTTCGGAAATTGAGTATACGTTTGCCATGATAAGTGATGTTCGGAACCCACATTGGTTAAAGCCAAGTGATGAAGTGATTGTATCTTCGAATGAAGATAATGTTACGACATCTCAACTTTTTATACACATCAGTATAAGATTATAATAATGCTAAAGAGTTTGTTTGTTTGTTTGAAAGCGCTCAACTCAGGAACTACTGGTGCGAATTAAAAACATATGTATTTTTCCGTGGTATAGTCCATTAGTCCAGGAAGGCTTTAAGCTATAGTATAACACTATAAATGTGTGCGGAAACCGAATTCGGATGGAGTCGCGGGCGGCCGCTAGTTATTGGATAAATTGTCTCGAAAGAACCCTAAATCTATACTACTACTAACTAAGCTGAAGAGTTTGTTTGTATGTTTGTTTGTTAAAACGCGCAAATCTCATGGAATACTGGACCGAATTGAAAAAATATTTTTGTGTTAGATAGTCCATTTGACGAGGAATGCTAAAGCATTTAAGGCTATTGGGAATCGAAATCCACGCAGACGGAGTCGCGGGCGGCCGCTAGTTCTCCTTTAAACTGCTCTGTTCTCAAACATCCAGCCAACTGTGCTGGCTTGTACATTAATATTGGGAGACCAAATTGGTTTCTGAGATGTGCCTTATTGTCTTATCATGACCCTGCAGGGTCTGTATAATTACTAGAACAACAGCCTACGTACAAGCTTGGGCTAATTGAATCATCTTGCTAATGGTCTTTCTGGCTGTAAGTCTTAATGCCCTGTCGATCTTAATAAATTGTATGACCTGTTTCTTAAAGTTTTAAACCTTACCTTTAAGTAAGTCTTAATTTAAATTACAGTAATGGAGCTTAATTAGCCCTTTTATTAGTTGGAAATCGTCATTTCTTTTTATTAGTCAGGAAATCTTAGTTGAGTATTTAGCGGCTGAAGGAAGCGAAACAAAAAGGTGATTGTGTGATTGTTTTTTTTTAATTTCTTAAAATTACAAGAATTATGCCAATGAAAAGTGTATACTTTTTCAATCAAAATTTGGAGTTCTACCACTCCCCCTCGAAATTATTTATGACAATTGGCTTTTAATGTCATCCGAAGTATTCTAAGTGGCTATTTGTCGGAATTAACAATTTCAATTGGCATCAGTATTCCGCGACCGCAAAGTTACTTTCCGATATTGTGCCGGGAACTCATCGGGGAAGGCTTAGGGGTGCCAGGGGGATGTTTAAGTTCACAAATGGTTGCAGATGCAATAACTTTGAAAATTTATTTTAGTAACTTATTTCCCAGTTGTTATACAGGTAAGATACAATCTATGTAGCTTGATTCCTGTATATCTTTTAACTTTAACTACACTCGACAATACGTTACACGCCAAAAGCCTTTTGATGTAATGTCTAAATGGGAAGGACTATTTCGTTTACAGCCAAGAGAAGCTCTTACACTTTTTCATCTTTACCCCAGGATGAAAAATTGGGTATTTTCATCTTTCATCATTGGCCTGCTGCAGTTGATTACTGAATGTTGGTGGAAATTCCGTGCAAATCTGAAAATCAATAATGAAAACTGCTGAGATTCGTCCGGCACTTCTTGTCGGCAGGCCATTCACGTCGAAATGCTAGTAGTAGGCTTAAAAAAATATTCGTGTAAAAGAATTTCCTTGTTAGTCCAATTGCTTTCTTTGCTGTATCCGCTTTCTCCCACCTTTGTGCTTGGCATTTCACCATTTAGCCAATTATACATAGTAATCTTAGCTTACCTCAACCTCGCGTTTTAACTTGTCTAACATTATCTTCCGTGCCTGCCAAGCGCCAACCCTCAGCAACCCTTCGACACGCGCCTGTTTATAACACGACAAAGTTTCCAAGATTGAATCCACAATAAAGGCGGGATGGAATTTAAATTCCGCAGACGCTCCGGCGCTAGAGATCACTTCCACGCAAACAACACGTGGAAAGCTGGCACAGTGCAGCTATTGACAGTGAAAGAAAGAAAGAAAGAAAGAAAGAAAATACATTTATTGACAAAACACAAATAGTTACATAAACAGTTCAATAATAAGAAGAATATAATATAACAAAAAAAATATGAAAAATAAAATTAAATACAAAAGTGAACGACTAACAAGATATTATATTTGAACAAGGAGCTTGTGTGTGTTATGCCAATCAGGTCCGTGCCTCAGCATGAGTTACTACGGCGGCGTAGGCAGCCCCAGCAACGCTGAGTGAGGCGACTTTGAGATAAAACTGTTGTCTGTCCGTTTGCGTACAGGGGTAAAGGTATTTTTTTCTAGTGACTAGCGGCCGTTCGCGACTTGGTCCCGGTAGATTTCAGTTTTCGTACACTGGTATACTGGCTTAATTAAAACCTTCCTCGACAAATGGACTATCTAACACAAAAATATTATTTCATTTCGAATTAGTAGTTCCTGAGATAAACGCGATCAAACAAACAAACTCTACAGCATTATTAAACTAGTATAGGTAAGGTTTTTACAAGATTCACAGGCCCATTACGATTTGTCAGAAATTTTAGCGATATCTCGGTTAAGTGACCGAAACATCTCGTCTACTATGATGATTCTGATCTCGACAAATTCACAGGGCTTATTGTGTCAGGAAAATAAAACAATGAACCGTGATTACGACAGATAAGTTCGCGAATGTTTGCTTTCAATGATGATACCCCTCTGTTATAATAATAATCATTTTTAATAACTTCAGTAATAGTATAGCATTATATTTCAATATTAAAAGTAGTTTCAAAAATCCTAATGCTTATTTTAAATTCACCACCATTGTGCGATTTTCTCTCTGTTAGTTGTCCTGTTAAACTGTGGCAGAACGAAGAAAATAAGTAAACAACAATGAACCTTCTTGCAATGACGTAAAGTAAATAGGAATTCATGTTTTGTTCGTGTCTGTACTCGCGACTATTTTCAAGACATTTTACTACCAGCGACTGAACTTACGTCGAATAAGTATTTGAAGGAGATTATCGTGAATTGCAGCAGTTGTGTTATAATTTAAGAAAAAGTTATTGTAATTATTCTTGACTAGCGGCTGCCCGCGACTCCGTCCGCGTGGATTTCTTTTTTTCGAAATAAAAAGTAGCCTATGTTCTGTCTCAGGGTCTAAAGATGGTCTGTACCAAATTTCATCAAAATCGGTTGCGAGGTTTAAGCGGGAAAGCGTAACAGACAGACAGACAGACAGACAGACAGAGTTACTTTCGCATCTATAATATTAGTTGGGATTTATTGGAATTCTACTTTATTTGTTTATGTGAATAACAAGTGTAGCATTTGTTTGCCGCTAGGGTCATTTTATTTGGATATCCCGTCCATTTTCGGTCCTATTTATGAGGTCATTTTGAAAGGCATATCTTTCAATATATCCATATTGGTCACATGTGGAATAGTGGTATCGACGACGCTTTTCCTAAAACCTCGAAGGGCTTGTATTCGATCTCAGTAATGATAGGTTTAGCATGCACACATTTCAGATTTTACGAATTTCATGTATTTCCTAGGAATTGCAAACAATTCGATAGCCTACATATGATGTACGTACATTTCCGACAATATTATATTTGGTTGTTCGTCGAAAAGCTACCTGGTACGAGTATGTTTATTGAACAAAGGTTTCTATTGTTGGTTCTATTGGATTGTCAGCTTTACGAATAGTTGAGTAAAACAGAAATATCCGTAGCAAATTCGATTCCGGGAGATATCGTAATATTTCACGTGTTGTTTGTCAAAACTGAAACGTCAGTCCCTCTTTGATCAAATGTGTTATTCTATTTTCCTGTATTTCCTTTCTCCGAACAGTTTTACTAAATCTAGTAAAGGTACGATTGTGCTGTGATCTCGGATTTAGAAAATCCAATTTTGACGTTGTATACAGTGGATACTTAAAATTATTATTTCGTTTTAGCAAAAGAGATGTCCCAGAAATGTATGAAGCCTCGGCCTGGACCATGTACGCTATACTTAAATATAGGCGAATAAGTGTACTACAGTTTTAATTACTCCAACTCTTATGGAAAACCTTAGTTTTTTGGCTGAAACAATAAATTAAACCACAATATTGCAACTCAGTACAATATGGCGGAGGACGCATCCATAGAGTAAAGTAAATATACCAAGACGCATCTTTGAAACTTGAATGACGTTCATGTCGTTTATCCGTCAGTTTATTTTTGTTTTGACAGTATGCAGTTTATTTCACAAAGTATTTATATTTTTAGGTTACAAACGACCTAAAAAGGCTGGGGTCAAAGCTGTAAATCCCAGTAAAGAAAAAAATTACAGTTGCCATCTTTACGAAGTAAAGTGAACAATTATGAATTTGATTTTATTTTTATGCCACTAAACTACGGACCAAAAATGTTTTATTGTATTTTTAATGGAAATAGCAATATTTTACCGATTTTTTGGTACCACGTACATGGTGCGGGCCTGGGATGGGACATCTCTTTTAAACAGTTTAACACTAAATCACACTTTGGATTAAGATACATTTTATTAAATTGGTATTGAACACGAAGAGTTAATAAAGAACTATTTGAACTCTTTTGCAATTGCATTAAAACTAAATTTGTTACTAAAAGAGTAGACAATACTCGAAGATTGATTGAAAACAAAGTTGTTCCCACTCAACTGATTGAAGTACGAACTTCGAAAGACGCGACGAATTTGTACAGCACTTAGCTTTTGTACTCGTAATAGATTTTAATTGTACTCGAACTCGAAAGATCTCTCTCGAAAATTTAATTTTAATTGACAATTTTGATGAAATTGATGAACGGTTTTTATGATTGGGAACTAACTTGAGGTGGCGTATTTTGTGAATTTATTTTTCAACTTAAGTATTTTAAGAAGAAGTTTGCCAAGTAAGAAATGTATTTTGTTTATGAATTTCACATCAATTTGATAACATGATGTTATTCCACAAATCTTTTTTGAAAATCCTACATAAATAAAATAATTACGCAAGGTCACCAAATCCGAGGACCAGGCTCGCATAACACTCTAAGAGATATCCCTCGGACCCTTATGGCAATTCTTATTCAAATACGATTCTGGCATAATCCCGACATGCAGCTATCCGTGTGTCCGACTTTTTTTCCTTATTTATCGCCGTCTCGACGGGCCGGTCCATTTCTCTCTGTCGCGCTTATCCGCAGATCTGACGCGGCGGACTGACGCTTCTTAGCGGCTTCTGCGCGCCTGGTACATGTGAACTGATTTATGTATATTAATCGCTCTGTAGGCCTGGTAATCCCTCGGCTCCTCTTGCGGTAATGGCTGTATGTAATTAGATGCTTACGTTATCTTTGTATGTCATAATTAATTATGAAGAAAATATGATTCGGAGTACCTTTGGTAGGATCTTAGAGGATTTCATTTGTGATGAGTAGTGTTACGTTTGATGTTAAAGAATTAATTCTCGTCGAGACACTCGATACAATAAATATGGTTGTATATTTTTTTTTATTTATTTGTTTTTACATTTTATGTATAATGTGGTTCGTACAAATACAAAATAACTTTAATTTCTTTCTTATTTTTCATCTACAGACAAAGCTTTTATCCCCGACTTATTTTTACCAATGTAATCGTGATTAATTAAAATGTATTTTCGAATGCATTCATTTATTTTCCATTATTTTAATTGAGAGCAAAGTCGGGGTAGCTTTACGTGAACTAATTAAATAACACGATGCCTCCTATCTTTTTTTTTATAACAAATAATACAATGGATTTTTATAATTTATTTGATTGTTCTGTTAATGACAAATACAATGGAAGTATGGGGTATATTTTAGTAATAGATATCAACAGAACAGATACAATCAATGATATATTTTTTTTACAATACCAATTAATTGATTGACGTTCTCTATTAGACCAAGAGGTCGCGTAACCGAACGCCGAACCCGCGATCTCTTTGCCTAACAAGCAACTTCTTGACCATTACACCAAGCGGGTTGTCCATCCATCGTGAACTGGACTTATAGTGTATCTGTCATATTTCATAATTAATTAATCACTTAAAAAAAATGTCAAGCAGGCATCTGGCCTGTTAAATGCATACAAACTACAGTTCATACGTAGTCAATCATATGGATTCTTTATCATATTCAAACTTAATATCAAAACTCCTTCAGCCCATAAGCATAAAGCAACACAAAACTAAGAAAATATTATTTCTCGCCACGGTTTCTCTGTAAAACGAACGTTTTCACAGCCCGACTTCGCGGAATTGAATCATTTCTTAGTTGCGAGATGGTTTTTAATTAATATCGCTATGTATTGTGCTCCCGGCTCCGGCTGCCTTTGACTGGAGATGAAAGATTGGAATTCTTAAGCTTTGTTTTGGTGCGACTTGATTTGATGCAGTTCATTTTTTTTATTATGTTTCGAATGGGTAATGAAATTTTGCAGCTTATGTTGAACATTATTACTTAAAACCAGGATATTTCTAGTAGAGGTAGAGCTCAGTGGAACTTCCCCTCGACTGAGCCGCTCGTCTGGGGAAGTACCTCCACCTTTCAGAAGACCACAGTGAAGTAGCACTTCGGAACTTTTGTGCTATGTTTCTGCTGGTGAGTGAGGTTGCCAGAGCTCAAGCAACGCAGCGATGCTTGAGCTCTGGCTCAGCGATGATCCCATCTTGTTCGTTTGCATACCTATAACATAAAAAAAGTTACATTGTAAATGTATTTTTGTCTGCAAGAAATGAAAAAAGAAATGTTTTCGTTTTTTAAAACATATTCGTTGTGGATACGACGCAGGCAGCTTTGATTGACCTGTCGAAATCAAATTCCAGACTTTTTTTTGCCTGTCTGTCTGAAAATACAGGTTTGCCTTACAGTAGTCAGGCGATATTCAATACAAAACCGTATGTTGGTTTGAGATTCAGTGTGTAACGTGAGACGTTTAACTACAAAGATACTAGTTTTCACACGCGGGTTTGCCCACGTTATCAAGATTCCTGTTTTATCCCATGGGATCCTGTCACGTAACACCTTGACATGTATAAAATAAGTATAATTTTATTGCTCTTTTAGCCTGAGGAAAAAAATCCTCTTAGCCGTATAACACGATAGTGTTAACACCAGGCGTGAGATTGAGCTTGTACAAACAAACAAACAAACCGACAAACAAACGCACCATCAACGCAGACCCAACTTTTCGACGCAACCTGGGATTAGAACTCAGATCCACTAAGGCTTTAAAGGCTCAAGCTTAAGTTCTACTTACTAATGCACTACGAAGGCAATTAAATCATAATTAACTTCAAAAGTGATGCTTAAAAGTTATTTTAATTAATTATGGTGAAAAAAAACTAAAGTGCTTCAATCAATTAAATTAAATTTCTCGCAGAGAAAATGAGATGGCTTGGTAAAGGAAGCTCACTTAAAAAGATGAGTTTTCAAGTTGCCAGCGGTCCGCGAAGTGAATTTGCGAAAAAGTTAAGAGTACTCGGAAGTGCAGTGCTTACGCCAAGATGCGTTCAGTACAATGGAAGTGAATATATCAGGTTTAGCCTTCTTTTGTAGTGTCTGATTTAATATTATATTTTCGTAGTAGACGCAGGTACGTAAAAAAATAAAAGGTACGTAGCTACGAATATTTGGTTGCCTTTTCAGGTTAAAAATTACCTAACTCATAAATTACTTTGGGAATATAGTTAACACACTCAAAAAAAAAATTAAAATAATAACAGCGACTGATTCCCATCATATGTAAATCTTACTGTAATGAGTCATTAAAAAGTTACAGACACATCCAATATCTCCAAAGTTTATTTCTTTCTAATTTTTTCAAAACATTTTCTCTGTAAGTAATTCTGGAAAAAACTCACCAGAAACAATGAAGAAAACCTCATGAATTCATGATTTTGACGTAAACTGACATCATCCAGCCCACTCTTGACGTGTTTTGTGTGGATTAATGAAATAGTTCTAGTAATTTTCTTAAATACATAGTTCGTTTTTTGTCGCTAAATAAAGCCTTCAGAAGTCTTGAGTGTTACAAGTGTATTTTTGCGATGGTGGTTGCTTACTTGCACCACAGATCTAGCACCATCTTTGTTGTGGAATAAACATTTTGTGTCGTATTTTCATCAGCATGTTTTATGCTTTCCGTACAAAACTTTAACCGCAGACCATTATCTAATGTACGTTAGCCTAAGTGTATTGCCGCCTTCACTGGCAGTAGGTAGGTTAGCTTTTAACCGAATTCCGCCGAACATATTCCCCTTCGGTCGCATATTTCTGCTCAAATGACCGCGTTGCGATAAACAAGAGCAAAATATCCTTTTAACATAAATTTTCCGTGGAAATAAAAGGGCGGGTTTGCCCGAGGCAGTTACGGAATGTAAAATATCGTGTAATCGGAGAACTACTGGGTTTATGTAAGTTTTTTACGAGTGATCGGGCATCGGAATTTTTCCGTTGTTGGGAATTAGATGGCTTTGTTTAATATTGTTATGATTTCTATTCTGATTCGTGCTAAGGTTGAAAAGAAGAGTGTTTGTGATTTGTGTTCGATGTTTTCTATCTTATCTTGACTACTAATTTCCAGCTACTCGCCGCGACTTCGTACAGAAATGATCGGTGGTTCTCTACTATACTGTGCGCGTGTTATCCATACTCGTATGTACATATAACATATTTCTCTCCAATCATTATACGTGTATTTTCCATAAAAGTAATTTTATTGTAACACTAGTTTTTACATCTCATTTAGAAGCATTTAAGCGCGATAAAAAGTCCTATCACCTAAGTCAGCCCATACCATATATTAGTATGATTATCCGATGCGTGGTTTTCAAGATCTAAGTGAACATTTTGTTTCTCTGTGTATGTAGGGAGTCGTGGAAAGCCTTAGTTTTATACTATGTAAAGAAGTCAAAGCGATTACAATTCTTGGCACGGCTTAGCAAAGGTCGGTCTTATTGTTCGCGACTCAATCCGTTCGTCTGAGCCTACATAGTTTCAGCGCCCCCTATGAATACTGATGGGAAACTTTCTACATACATACAATTAAGACTTTTATCCGAAAACCGGAGTGGCAAAAGAAGAAAGAAAGTTTGTTATTTTCTAACTGTGATTTATTCTTCTTGATTATTTGAGGGCACACAGCTGTGGGTTCGAATCCCATCTGAATCCTGAGACAAGACCTATATTTTCTTGTTTATTTGCTGATCACCGAGGATCGGGCTGTGTGGATGCCCTTGGAGAGGCCTATGTCCAGCAGCGGACTGCGATGATGACAATAATGATGATTCATTTATTTTATGATAAATACATACAAAGGGATGGACAGTGAAAATCGTCCTTGTTTGATACCATGTAGTGATTTTAGGTTGTTGATACTAATTTGTGGTTGTCTGTTTGTTTCAGGCGATAGTGCTGCCCCCACTGGCGAGGTGGCCGTATGAGAACGGGTTCACATTCACAACCTGGTTCAGGCTGGACCCCATCAACTCGGTCAATATTGAGAGAGAAAAGCCTTATTTATATTGGTAAGTTATTCATTTAAAATATCAATGGCCTTTATATACTTACGTCAAAAGATTGAATGTTATCTAGGACATCTTTTCGTTTTTTTTAATGAAAACCTTCCAGTGTTCAGAACGCCTATATTAATAAATAGCAAAATTTCGCATATCATCAATTCATCACATACAAGTAATTGAACTAACTAAAAATGCTTGTATTGTAGATATTTCAATCAGTACCGATTTTTACTCTGACAGTTTAATTTGTTAAATACAGAGAAATAATAAGTATATTTACAGACCATCACAAAACTGAATAAACATATGTAGTAACGATTGTACTGAATTACTGAATGCATCTTAAGACCAGGAAGCACTCATAAGGATGAAATTGGATCCACAATAAAAATAAATATTTTAACGCACCTCCTCAAGACAACTGGCTCATTACCAGGCTACGCTCAAATGCCCGCAATGAGAAGCCTCCGCAAAGAGACGCGAAAAAATCCCCTCAGACAATTCCTTTAATCATAATGCCCATTGAAGATTCAGTGTTTCGTTCCTTTGGGACGCACGTGTTGTGGGACGAATCGCTGAAGGAGCCATTTTTCGAATTCCCTTCCGTGTAGGACAAGTAAAATTTTGTTTAGGATTAAACAATGTGCATCGTTGGTTTGTATTACAATTGTTGCATGTTATAACAATGTTTTTGTGCTAAATTGCAAAATTTCACATTAAAGTTGAAATCGCTCTTAGCTGTAATGCGCTAGTTGCTTCGGAAGGCACGTTAAGCCGTTGATCCTGCGCGTGATCTCTCTACGGTTGTGTCAGATTGTTGTCCCACCGAATTATGAGAGTGAGGGAATAGGGAGTGCACTTGTGCTTGCGCACTCACTTGTGCACTATAATATATCCTGCGTACCTGGCTGATCGTAAGATCGGCCGCCATGGCCGAATACGGCCGGAGGGTATTATTATTATTATCACGAACTGTGATTAAAAAATGAGGCAAACCAAATAGACTAAATGCTTAAATGCTTCATTTTAACATGCTGTGTTTTATTAATTAAAATATTGACGTAGTTTATGCCACGTGTTCCATTTTGTATAAAAAAATACACTGCTTCTGACAGATAAAAATCTATATGAAAAGTGACCGCGCAATAATAGCTTCACATGTTTCAATCTACTAATGTATCGATAACAATCCATTTGTGTACGCAAAGCCGAAAATCGAATCGTAGTGATTGGTGAGTTTACCGTTGCGAATGTGTAGGGTGACAATGTGTACTGATTTCATTGGGACAAAGGAAAAACGCAACCTGAAGAAGAAAACACGTTGCGCCGAGCTGTACTTACTAGTGCGGGATAAGGGAAAGAGAATGATTATGAAGGGAACAATCTAATAATTTAATACAAATACTTAAAAATTTTACAAAGCGAATGAACACTTATACGGCATTAAATTGTACTTAAAATTGGGCTTGATGTTGTATTTGTTTATTTGTCTTTTATACGAAAACTCACAAATCATTTTCTAGTAAGGGTCTCGGCAGCATAATTGGTTAGTGGGCTAGCCCGGATAGCAAGAGGTGCCTGGTTTAAATCCAGTCTGATGTCCGATGTCAAATGAGTTTTCCTTTGTTAATAAATTGTATATATTTAATTATGTTATTATTGGAGTATAATATAAATCTCATATCAGGTCTTCATAACATTGCATTTGGTAGTTATTTAAGATGCCAAGAACATGTTAAAGAGACAAATCCTTAATTAATCAGTTTTTTTGGCTACCCCACCCTTAGTATAGTGATACGCCGTACATTGGAGCGTAGGAGCCATGGTGCACCAATATCAATTCGATTGGAGTGGAATACTCTCCATACTAGCTACCATCAACTTGTGATATGGTTGCCAAATGTTTTTTATTTACCCCCAAAAAGGTATACTATGTACTTCTACATATAGGGTAGACACCTTGAAAAAATAAGTATGTATTTCTTGCCGTCTATTGTACTATGTATTTTTATAATCGACTAGCCTTACGTCGCGGTTTCAACAGCGCGTAATTTTTTTTTTTTTAAATACACCCCTGCTGCCTCCTGCATCTCCGTCCCGCGTGGATTTCGGTTTCCTTCATTGTCCTGTGCGGGGATCGAACCCGCGACATCTTGGTCTTATAGCCAACTTTTTGACTATGACACCTGTAGTAATAATTGGTGTTCTCTAATATAAGTGCAAGCTCCGAGGAGAGAGGGGATCCTCGATGTTATTCTAATGATAAAACAATGTTATTAATGAAATAAACATATTTTGATTTTGATCTTCCGTAGCTTCAAGACGAGCAAAGGCGTCGGCTACACGGCGCACTTCGTCGGGAACTGCCTCGTCCTGACTTCCATGAAGGTTCGAGGGAAGGGATTCCAGCACTGCGTCAAATATGAGTTCCAGCCTAGAAGGTGAGTGTGTAGGGAACTGGGGGGCTCGTAAATAGCCTAAATGTGAGATGACAAAGTGATGATTCATAAATAAATAAATAAATATCTCCGGACATTATCTCTGGATTTTTCAAATGGATCTTTGGGTTAAGAATATAATATTTCTTGCTAAATGTTACCAATTGGTTAAAGGTTATAATAGAAAATAAAAGTGGTGGAGATTTTTAAGAGAATAGCAGGGACTATTGATGTCTAATGGGAATAGCGTTCATTTTCAGAAATTAATTTGGTTATTCACCAGTGGATCTATTTTTGCTTTGAAATGAATGATTAAAGTAAATGTTTATTTACAGATTTTATGTTATGTTTTAAAGTCATTCCTCAAGTAGAAAAAACAAAGATTTTTATGTCATAATAATATAGTTAACTTACTTAAGTTTTTTAGGCGACATATCACGTACTCGTAAAACTACATTTGAGTTTCTTAAAAATAACAAAGTGTAAACGAAATAAACATAATTAATTTGTTATTAGATGGTACGCGATAGCAGTGGTGTACATCTACAACAGATGGACGAAGAGCGAGATCAAGTGCCTGGTGAACGGGCAGCTCGCCTCCAGCACGGAGATGGCCTGGTTCGTCTCCACCAACGACGTGAGTACTTACTTACTTACTTAACTTACTTACTTACTTACTTAACTTAATTACTTTCATCATCCGCTTCAGCCGATTGCAGTCCACTGCTGGACGTAGGCCTCCCCCAGATGAAGGTTTCTACCTATAGCTGCTGGCTAGACGGGTAGGCAGCTAGAAAGATAAAACACAACACCCACAAAAAGAAATAGAGTTGTACTAGGTCAGGATTATTTATTTCCATATAAAATAATATACATACATACATACATAAGAACCGGACTTCTAGCGATGGGCACTTATCTTTAAAATGAATCACTATAACGTTGACACATTTAACACTGACCTAAGTTATGTATCGCTTACAATAAGTTTTGAATTTAGATAGAGCGAAATTGAAGATTACATGTAAAACGTCTAGTAATTCAGTAGGTCAGTCTGATACCACGAGGGCTGGTGACTAGCTAGTCACTTTTAACACTAAAGTTGAGAAAATTGCATATGACGGCGGCGAGATGAGCTCGACTCATTTCAAGCAAACTTACATACCATTGCACATAGTAGATTAACAAAAGATAAAATATGTCCTGACTAGATATGGTATGACAACTTCCCTGACTCCCCCTTTCACGTGCAGACATGCGTGGGTAGGCCTGTACTTGTAGGTTCTTTTTCTCCTTTCCCGACTCCAGAGGTATACATCATCATGAAAAACTGTACGCTTTCAATCCTGGCCCACATTGCCACGACAGCCGCGTGCGTCGCCAAAATTTGCATCACGTTACTTGTAATAAATTGCTATAACGCGTTGTGCGTGACTCTGACACCGCGACGGATCGTGCCCTCTCTGATAACGAAATATATTATGCTAAGCTCTCATCGAGTTATGAGCGCCTGGTACCAACGGAGTAACATGAATAGCTTACAAAGTATCTCATAAGAAATGTATAAAGGTGTATGGCTAAGATATAGGCACTTTGAGATACACAATCCTATTTGGAGGGAAAAGAGATTTTCGAAAGATTCTGGAGTGAAGAGGTATGATCCGTTTATGTTAAGGAGGGATGATGGACCGATGTCTGTGATGTGTAGTGTTAGAATTCCTAAAGATCTTAAGCTTATGAATGATGCCTTTTACTCTAAAAGAAGAAGCGTGAATTTCTCGCGATAAAATATTATGGATATGTTTCTATATAAAGTAAATTCAAATTAGGAGATTTGCTTTTTCCAAATCTCAATGCTAATGACTTCTTATCTCATTTTGCTATCTAACTTTAACAGAGAATCGCCCTGATATCCTTTCAGTGCCAACGCGTTAACGCTCAAGCGCTTCAGTGAACTTTAGTTTAACACGATACGGGCTATTACGGCTGTCCCTGGATTTTAGTATAGCGTTGAAATTATTTCTTCTTATGATTTTCTGTTAGAGAGTTTAGCAGCAAAAGCAGATGAACTTAAACAGTGTAAAATCATGATTTTGGTCTATATTGGATTTAAAAGGCTCAAGGATTCATATTCAAAATTATATCATGAGAGATTAGTCATTTACATTGAGTGAAACAATAGCTTACGTTTTAAATTGTAAGGTAGATGATTTAGTCTGTATCTGGAGAAAAAATCATGGGAAAAATAAAAAATAATGTGGTTTAGTTTTCTCCTTGGAAAATTTCGTTTTGCTTTTGATTCCTTTGTTCAAACACCACTCTTTCATATTTCTATTATAGGTACACAATTTGATAAAATAGTCCAAACAACTTGTAACAAACAATGTCAGAAAATCTTTTAATAGTAAAAAAACTTACTAGCCAGGTTGTATTTAAACTTTTGGGAATAAGTCGCATAGGTAAAGATGAATTTAGAAAGAGCATATGGTAAAAAGTTGGTTTTGGTCTAGTTAATAAACCTAACGATCTTTTACAAGGAATGTACGTCTATAACGTAGTCCAAAGTTTTATCGCAAGTTCCTATTCACGCAAAACGGTTGCTCAAATAACTCCAACCGCGATAATTTCCAACTCAAACGGAACGTGCTCACATACTCTGGAAGTTGCCCTTTCTCAGAAGTTGCCCTCTCTCTGAAGTTGCCCTCATTCTGAGGTTGGAGGGCAATCTCGAAACTCTAAGAGTTTGCTTATCGACACCAGGGTGTTCCACTTTACACGGTTTTCTTTGCTTCCTAACATTTATTGAGTATCGTTCATGTTTAAGTGTCTTAATCTAGATATTTTATTAAATTGGCTAATAAGTATGGAAAGCAAAAAGGTTATTTAAAAATCATGAGAAATTTTGTCTAAAACTTGAAGGATAACCTGATAACTAGGTATATTCAAGCATTGTTTCTGAAGTGTTCATTTTTCATTGACCATTTGAAAACCCGTAAGAATCGTAACTACAGATCTGAACGTAGCAATGCAAGACTAGTGTAACCTTTTAAAATTACTAAATAACTGTTTACCAAAGCTTAATTCTACAGTGTGTTATTTACTATAAAGATACTATGTACGCTTCAAACTGCTTCAAACTATGCGTGACCACGTACACTCTGAATATTCATAGCCCGAGCTAACTCCAGGCGCGCGGCCGGAGAATGCCTTTGTGCAATTTTCCGCATCTCGCTATGAAATTTTTCGATTCGATTAAAAATTTATATTGAACAAGTTTAAGGGGGAAACTGTTCTCGTGTTTTTTAAAAGTTGGGGTACAGTTTGTTGGATTAATACGTCCCAGATAATTATTATTAGTGTGTTTTTGGTTTTTTGTTTTTATATGCAAAGTAAAAATGGAAGAAGTCAACGTATTGCGTCGAGCCCAGATAAACTGGGAACAGGGCAAGGGAATAATGAGGATCCAAGTAGATGTGTTTTCCAGTACTTTGTGTTTTCGTCAACTATTATTTATTAGGCACGAAAAAGGCTTGTACAATCAATTGTAAAAAGACAAACATGAATTATGGTAAATGCTAGTAGTTATTCTAAGCTGACGCTGCAACATTGCTTTTTCATGCATGTTCAATATACATGTGAGATTTTCCAGTTTATTTCAACTCGTTACATAGGGAATTAAAACTATTCACTAAACCCAGCATTTGAATAAACCCTGTTGATTGAGCATGTCATAGATACCGAAGGGACTCACAGACCGACAGGCAATTAAATTACGCTGTTACTGAGCGCGGAAACATTTGCTTTGGATGACGTCACAGCTTGCGTTCCGAATCACTGTTTGTTTTTCGGCTAAAACTAACTAAAAACTAATCCGAATTGCTACCGAACAGTCTATTTTTCATACAGTTTTTCGAACCATGTTGAATGGCAGGTGAAAAATAACGAGTGACGCGGGAATTTGTTGTTTAGTTAATTTGTTTGATAAGGCTTAGGCTAATACAATTTGGCAAACAACTGCCTAGTAGGATAGTAAGTTGAAACGAACGTATAGAAATAAGGTGCGGGACAAAATATACATGTATCATTTCGCATAAAATAGTGAGGTAGCGGATGGCTGCAGCTTCATAAAAGAAGAAATTCTGTAGAAGATACTTTATATAAAATTCTGTAGAAGATAAATAATTTACGATCGTAATTTAAGCCTCGTTAATCTTCTACTTTAAGTCCCTTATTGTGATCTTTAAGTTTTACCCCACAAAATACAAAGTGGATTCAAATCTTTGGAGCATTGCCAAGGTTATTGATCCTTATGAAAAAGTGCCTAATGAAAGCCAGATAAAATGCGTGTTGAAGAGCCTTGGTAGAGAACAAAACTTGGCTGTAGGTATGAAGATAAGGCGTATTCTTCTTCTTTTCGTGTCGATGGCAAGAACAAGTAATTATTTCCATAAAATAATGATCTCAAATCCTACTACTATTATAAAGGCGAAAGTTTGTATGTATGGATGTATAGATGTATGGATGTATGGATGTTTGTTACTCTTTCACGTAAAAACTACTGAATGGATTTGAATGAAACTTTACCACAATATAGCTTATACATCAGAATAACACATAGGATATTGGAAATCGAGTCGCGGGCGGCCGCTAGTTTTGAATAAAGTTTCAGTATGATCTACTTCATACAAGAATTAAGTTTACCCATAAATGATTATGCCCTCAAAAACTTAACCTATAGTCATTAATATGCATCATGCCAACAAACTTTCCTTCTAAAACGCGTTTAAATATTCCTCCTCTGGTTACCGTATAAAGTGGAGATATTTACGTAAGTGGACTACGAATACGAGACATGGTACAGTCAGCGACAGATACTTAGGGACACGAAGGGCACACAAATTATTAGACTCAACCAATAAAATCAACAATATTTATTATTATTAAATCATTTATTTCAGGTAAGTTACACCCATAGATTACATTCACACAATCACAAAATATAGTCGTTCAAAAGGTGGTGACATTCTAAATGTCAAATAGATCGGTTTAGTCAAACCGCCATAAATATGGTTGCAACAATATGAAAACTTTACTTGTACTGACATTATTGACTCCAATGTCTAGCAGCGGACTGCGATAGGCTGATGTTAATATTGACTTATTAAATAGAAATAAATGTACTGATATTATTTACTTATTGGTTGCGTCTATTCATTTGAGTACCCGCTGAGTAACTCACTATCTGACACTGACTGTACATTACAGTAATGTGGTCGAGGCATACATAAACATGTTTTCGATGCTGCAGGGTAATTCAGCCCGTAATGGCTTAACTGCAACGGTTAATTTTGAATTAGGGCCCATTATCACGTCGTTTGCGACCCTGAGCGGAGATTTAGAGGAGCATATATTTTTTTAATGTGTAGGAGGAGTAATGACGCTAATGTACTCTTTCTGTTCGCGTAGAGTGGTGTGGAGTTGTATGTCAGGTGTATGGGGAATTAAATCACTCCTACATTGTTTCAAAATGTAAAATTGTATGTACTATAGCTCCATTTTATCTTTCGTTGGTATTGCTGCGGCAAAGTTTCTCTTTAAACGGTTAAATGGAGACTATGAGCTCAATAGAAGATATCAAATATCCAATCCTAGCGATTGCTTGAATTAATGTGGTTGTCTTTACGCATAAAGTTTTACGACATTTTGATAACAATAATTTTGCCAAGAAAAGGTTACAATTTTTTTGAAAGCAGATCAATATATCTGCTTTCAAGAGGCAATCCTCTCATTGTGGTTTTGTTTATCGGAACGTAGGGCCAACTTTGTTTAGGAAACGAAACTCTACTGATTGTCTTTACATTTATTCAACAACATTGAGGTTGGAAATAAATTGTGTATTTTAAGGTTTTTTAGACTTAGGTATAGTGATTCGGGAACAACCTTGAATAGCCAGATTACACTTAGACATGGTCAAATTAGTCTAGATCTTATCCGGGTTGACAACGGTCTGACACCGTTTTATTCAGCATAATAAATGGCTTTGTGCTAGTCTAATAGTCCGAGCTAGATTAACTTAGATTGAGGAACGACGATTGCCAAATGTACCAACATTGTTGTTATGCTAGACAACTACAATTATTACGATATGCATTATTTAAAAAAAATTAAATTGACCAAGATCTTAAGCCTTTTAAAAATAACGATTCTATGGACATGCTTAGCCATTTGTGGGAGACACTAGGCTAAGCCTGTCTCGTGGGAGTTATATCATAGATCAAGTCCCGTTTAGTAATAATGATTCGATGAGATATGCTTAGTCTAGTATCTATGGATCAAGTTCTGTTTAGTGATAATAAACAATTCTTCCAGCCATTCGACAAGTGCTACATCGGCGCGACGGCGGAGCTGGACGAGGAGAGGGTGTTCTGCGGGCAGATGGCGGCGATATACCTGTTCGGAGAGGCGCTGACTACCCACCAGATATGCGCCATGCACAGGCTCGGACCAGGATATAAGGTAGGAGAGGAGTTTCTAAGCT
Organism: Nomophila noctuella; assembly: GCA_958496325.1. NCBI lineage: Eukaryota > Metazoa > Arthropoda > Insecta > Lepidoptera > Crambidae > Nomophila > Nomophila noctuella. Next base: position 12,617,406 of record OY292500.1, on the reverse strand, counting down.
TAAAGCTGTAATGGAGGGAGGAACCTTAAAGAATGGAGAGACCTTAAAGACTTTATGTGTATCCATTACGGCTGAGAGCAGTTGACTTTAAAAGTGATGGAACCCAATCGACGTAGAAGTTATTAAGGTCGTGAACGAAGTTTGAGTCCCACAAAGGATAGTTCTTGTTTAATGATTAAAGGTTCTGGAGGTCTCTTCCATTTAGGATAGCTTGGTAATGATTGAAGAACATTGATTGATTTTCATGATTTTTTACTGTCTCTGTAGTTTTAGAGGCAAAAAGAACATAAGTGATCAGGAATGAAAGAATGAATACTTTGGCAATTGCCTTCAGGGTTAATTTTATTCTGTTGCTTGTGTTTGATACATAAGTTGATGTATGAATGATGAAATCAAGTATTTAAATGTAATTTTCATTTGAAGGAAAAACTTCTCGATTATTTAGATCTTAACCAAACATTGTGCATTTTGTTTCTTGCTAACCACGGACACAGAGTCAGTTTCGATTCGACAACGAATGCAACATCAGTTTGCCGGAGAACCACAAACGGGTGAGCGAGCTCGCTCCCAAGCTTGATTCCGCTGTGCCCGACCCCGAGACCCTTCCTGATCCCGATCCCGAACCCGCTTCGCATGAGGAAGAACCAGCTACGCCAGCAGAAGTACCAGGAGAGAATGAAGCGAGCGTGGTGGTTAAGGACGATGCGACGCCGCGCGGCCGCCGCATGGTGGACGAGGCGCGCGAAGTGGCCGCCGCGCATGCGACCCTGCTCGTAGATCTTGAAGCATGCAAGCGTGTAAGCATGCCGCGCCGTCGCTCATACTTAGATTTTGTGTTTCGTCCCGCTTATATTAGTATTTTTTGGAATTCATATGGTCTACCTTTCAGACACCTTTTAATGACTTGTTATTTTCGGACTGCTAAGACTTTCATGAAATTATCAACGTCTATCTTTTTTTAACTTCTCAAGAGTCTTTTCGGAAGTGTCAAAGTAACCATAAGAATTCCAACAATGTTTGTCACGTTTTTGTGTACACAATTTTAACACGTTCTGTCCGCTATTGTCCATGTGTGGTGCCAGGGTCAGTTCCGTTTCGACGCTGAGTGTCAGACCTTGCTGCCGTCCTCCGACCTGCAGGTAGACCGCTACGGCGACCTCGTCTACGACCCCAACCAGAACGTCCATGACGTAAGCTATATGGTTCAACTTGTATGGGAGAAACTTGAAACTACTTCCACTAATTTCATGGTGACCTGGTACATGTGGGTACTTAACTATATCGGTAACGTGTTTCAATACTGCATGAACGGTTCTAATTCCAGTAGTAATTATGGGAACTTAATTAATTTCTCCAAGTTAACTGAAAAGTAGATTAAAAGTTGTTTTGCGAGAGATAATAACAAGATACGTTTAATCTCCAAGGGAATGGAAGTAACAAAGGGAAGCTTAATATCTTTACAGTTAATCCAGCAAGAAACCACGAATAAATTCAGCTGCTGTTATTTTCCGCCGAAGCAGCCTCGGATTTTTTATTGTTCGAATTAAAAATAACTTTAAGTCCGCAGTGAGAGTCGGATAATGAGCATGCTTCACTTACAAAGCAAGGGCACTAACACTGATGTTATTTTTCTTTGTTCCTTTTTGTTATGGCTATATCAACATAATTCACATGGTCAACTAAGACTATTTATCTTGAGAAGTTAAAGCACTCCTAAAGCGCTTACTGTCCACTCGAATGTTATTTATTACTCCTGGATTTTGCAACTTCTAGGTGCGAATTAACAAGTTGTTTTCTCTTGATAAATTGCGATAGGATTTGCGAAAAGCGAGTTTATATTCGTAGTATGGTTGAATTAACGGGTAACTACTGGGGTACTAGATTTGTTCGAAGACAAATTATTTTTTTTTTTTTTTTTTTTTTTTTTTTTTTTTTTTTTTTTTTTTTTTTTGAATCCATCTACCATCAGCCCATTTTGGCTTTAATCAGATTTGTTGATGTTAATGTTATTTGGCTTTGGGAGAGAGCACATCCTACGATGTGTCGACTCATATTTAAAATAGTTTTTTTTTTTTCTGTTATATTGATGCTAATCGCACTCTTTTCAGTCGGAACAAGCAGTTGTCTGTATTCATTAGCCGTGTTGCCAGATGGTTGCTGTGTTGTGTTAGGCGCTTCTTGTAAGTGACGAGCGACCTATCTATTTCCTCCTTTACGGTTGGCATTTCCAGGTACTCATGTATTTCTGTGTTTTTTGTGAACCATGGTGCGTTGGTAAGGATTTTAAGCACTTTATTCTGATAGCGTTGGAGTATTTCTATATTCGAGTGGCTTGCTGAACCCCAGAGCTGGATACCATATGTCCAAATTGGTTTCAAGATACATTTGTATATGAGGATCTTATTTTCTAAGCTGAGTGACGATTGTCTACCTAGTAACCAATACATTTCTGCTAACTTTTTATTTGCTTGTTGTCTTTTCGCCTTTATATGGTCCCGCCAGGTCAATCTCCTATCCAGGTGCATTCCTAGGTATTTAGCAGTCTTATCAGTGGGTAGGGTTGTACCGAAAAGCTTCACTGGTGCACAGTCCCCTCTTTTTAGTGTGAATGTTATTTGCACTGATTTTGCTGGACTTGCTCGAATTCTCCACTTTCTTAGCCACAGGTCAATTTGGTCTAGGCATTGTTGCAACTTTGCGGATGCTATGCTTGGATCTTTACTACAAGAAAGGACTGCGGTGTCATCAGCGTAAGTTGCAGTAACTACCTCGGTGGAGGTGGGTAGGTCAGCAGTGTAGATAGTATACAGGACAGGACCTAGAACAGACCCTTGGGGAACTCCTGCGTCTATTTGGCAAATAGTCGAGTAGCATTCCTCGCATTTTACCTGAAAAAGGCGATTTTGCAAGTATGACTTCAAAAGCATGTAATAATTCCCTTGAAGATGGAGCTTTAGCTTGTATAACAGGCCCTTGTGCCACACTCGATCGAAAGCCTGCTGGATGTCGAGGAACACAGCTGAGCAATATTCTTTTCTTTCCAGCGCTTGGCGTATTGTTTGAGCCACTCGATGTACTTGTTCTGTGGTCCCATGCTGTGCGCGAAAACCAAATTGATGGTCGGGTATAATGTTTTGTTCTTTTAGAACTGGTAGAAGTCGTTTCAGGAGCAATTTTTCAAAGACTTTCGACATCAAAGGAAGAAGACTTATGGGTCTGTATGATGAAACCTCTGTTGGAGGTTTACCCGGCTTGGCAACCATGTTTATTATTGAAACCTTCCATAGGTCTGGGAAGTACTGCAATCTTAACATTGCATTGTAGAGTATTGTCAGCAAGACGATGCCCTTTTTCGGAAGTTGTTTGAGGACTTCTGCTGTTATCAGGTCGAAGCCTGGTGCCTTTTTTTGTTTCAGATGCTTGATAACTGTTTTGACTTCAGAAGGTGTTACTAGTGTCACTGAGGTGGTTATATGTTGGTCGCTGTTTATGCTTTCATCAATGTCCTCTTCGGTGAGCGTATTATCCGGTTCATTAGGTTTGAACACATCGCTCAAATAGTTAACAAATAGTTCTGCTTTTTCTCGGGGTTTTCGTGACCAGTTACCGTTGCCTTGTCGAAGTGGCGGAATATGTTCTTTCCGCTTTTTTATTGAGTTGGTCATCTTCCAGAGTGAATAATCCTCTGCTTTGTACGGAGAGAGAGTCTTTAGTTTGTCTTGAAGGGTGTTATTTTCATTTACCCTTAGCAAGATTTTTAACTCTTTTTGCATTTTGTTGAGTGCCCTTTTATCATGACGATTTCTGCTGGTATGCCAACGATGTCTCAATCTTCTTTTTGCGGCTATCATCTCTCGTATTTCCAGAGTAGTATCTTGGCTTTGAGATTTAGATGCTAGATATGGCGTTGATAGCCACGCTGCATTCTGTATCAAGTTTGTAGCATGCCATACTGCGTCCTCCAGTTCATTAACTGTCTTAAGGGGTATACGCAGATTGATATTGTCGTCCAGATAATCTCTAAAGGAGTCCCAGTCAGTTTTATAATTGTATAGGGATTCTCGTGGTTCCTTCCAGATGACCGTGGTACTCAACGAGCATATTACAGGTGTGTGGTCCGAAGAGCCATCCAGGCATGATTCGACCTTTATATAAAGGCCTGATATACTTTTAGCAATAAAGAAATCAATGAGATCTGGTATTTTATTAGGGTCTGATGGCCAATGGGTTGGTTCTCCAGTTGATATTACGCTAAGAGCATTACTATCAATAGCCCTTTTAAGTTCTCGACCTCTTGTCGTTGTAAGACGCGAGCCCCAGCATGTATTTTTGGAATTCCAGTCTCCTCCTGCAATGTATCTGCTGCCAAGAGTCTGAAAGAATTCAGTGAACAGTTGTTCATCTATTCGATGTCGTGGGGGACAATATACGCCAGCCACGTTTAATGATCCCTGCCAGTCATCAATGGACACTACTGCAGCCTGTATGTGTGCATGTGTAAAGTTTGGGTTTACGTGATGTCGGATATGTTCTTTGATTATGACAGCTGCACCAGCGTGTGATGTGCCATCCGGATGATTAGCATAATATATATTGCATCCTTTGATTCGAGTCACTTTATCGTTCGTCATGTGCGTTTCAGATATTAGTAGTACATCTATCTTGTTTTGGTTAATAAATAGCTCTATTTCTTGCCTATTTGGGGATAGGCCATTTACGTTCCAAGCAGCAATGCGTAAGAACTTCATTTATTACATTTGGCTACTAGTGTCGTCAGGAGACCCATTAGAGTTCCTATTTGTTGAATGAGGATGTCTATCTTTTCTGATTGTTTTATTATAATTTGCTCTAATGAGCTTGTTGACTGAGATTGCTTATTCTCTGTTTTTCTGCTCCAGTTGTTGGTGTTTGCCATGCTGCCTATGTTTTCAGGTGCAGTTGGAATACTATTTTCCTGTTTATTTATAGACTCATGTGTATTGAATCTAGGGTGTCTTATAGGAGGGAAGTCTCCTATATGATGAGTGAATGCGTTTGTAGCTTTCGTTTTTTCTATTAGGACGAAGACAAATTATAGACTAGATTAGTGGGATACTGTTCACGTTTATGTATTTCGGAGTTCATTTACATAAAGGTAAGTTAGGTTTTATTTTTCAGTTCCATGTTTGATTATGGAAGGTCTATTTGTATCTTTTTTCATGTACTTCACTACATAGTATAAAACAAAGTCGCTTTTTCTGTCATGTTGTCTGTTGTATGTCCCTATGAACGCTTAAATCTTTAAAACTACGCCACGGATTTTGATGCGGTTTTTTTTAATAGATAGAGTAACTCATGAGGATGGTTTTTATGTATAATATCATCCATTAAATAGTGAACAAGTACCACGGGCGAAGCCGGGGCGGGCCGCTAGTACTTAAATAAACTGTTCTATTATTAAATGAATTATATATGAACTATTATACTAAATGTTCCTTACGTCCGTAGTCATCTAACATTCTACTTAGAAAGTACAGCATTGGATTCATGGGAGGAAAGCATTAGTTTGAATCCGACTAGTTTACGAGAAGGACATTAGTCGAAGTACCAGGGGGCCAGAACAAACAAGGCGGTGGCGGCGAGTTTACACTTACACAAGTTGCAAGTTCTCGGGCTCTGTGCATTGTCGGGTCAGCTGCTTTGCATGTTATGCTACCCTAGTACATGGATGTGGGTCGGTTGTGTTGTGGGCGTAAAGTTTGACGACATGTTGAAATAGTCAACGTTTCTTGGGTTTCAGTTAGTTGTGTCGTGTTTGTAAGTAATGTTCCTAACTTTGTTACGAGCAATAATTGCTTTTGTGGTTATTATTCTCGGCATGGCCTTGTTTCGTATAAGTTTTTTTTATGGTATTTATTCAGTATTAAATTTTACAGTAACTCCATTTAGAAACCCAAAATAACAACTTCAAGATGTTAAAAAGGTTTAACTACGGCTTCAACCGTTGTCATATTTTTGAGTAGGTATACGTTACGTTTTCTATCGTAATTTTATTGGTATAGAACCTTCTAATACGATTAGTTACAAACAAGGGTTTGTTTTTTTTTTTCGAATTTTGTTGAGTTTATTTGTATATTCTTTGTAGATGGTGGGAATGTATAGCACCAGCGCAATTTCTCAATGTCTTTCATTACATTTACCACTGTCATCAGATTTTCTGACCGTAAATTGTTAAGGGACCGGAAAGTGATAAACGAGTGTCTTGAGCAAGATTTGGCGTTAACATTAGCCCTTTAAGGGCTGTCCAATATAGTTTATTTCAATTTAACATGAATAAATTGTTTTAATATGTCCTCGAAAGTGAAAATGCTTCATTTTCGTGTGGCTTCGTGTGGTGGAGTTCAAATATTTTTCAACATTGTTGTGACGAACCACTTTCTAAGCCTTACTCCTCACTTACCTACACACTTACGCAAGCGCTTTACCCGCCTTACCCAAGATTCAATGCGTTTTGGGGAAAGACAAAAATATAAATAAACCCTTTTGTTGCCGTTAAAAATGAATAAAATACTGCTTGCTATAATTGGTCACCTAACGAAAATATGACTTCAAAGGCTTTAATTTCACTTTAAGGCTTAAATTTAATTATTTCCTTAAATGATTGTAACTTAATTCTTTATAAAATTGTGAACTAGGGAGCTATAGTACAAACCTCAGTGGCTTTTTTAATAAGCTGCTGCTTGTAACTGTTTTAAACTAACAATTTTTTTAAAAAAGCTCAGATTTTTACAGTAAAACTGTCCACAAAAGGCTAAATATAATAAATCTATTTGCGAGTAAACTGCCTACCAAATGGTTGGCCAGCCCTGAACGATCCCTTCGTCTACGTCAGGCCGGAAACAGGTGGGATATTTACGGCTATACCTTCGCTGCTGAAGACGGTTCCCTTTTAAATATTTATTTCTCTCTGCTAATTCCGTTATCCATCTTCGTTGACCTAATCAATTCGCAAGTACTTACGCATGTTAGTAAGTACTCCATTGTTCTTTGAGATGAATGTAATGAATGGCACGATAATAAAAGGAAGCATTTTGGACATATTTTGGATTTACGTTTTTAAGCGTGAGTGCGCAAGAACAGATGCATTTCCCGCATTCTCATATTTCGGTGGATATGCAAGTTTAGCGAAAATGTTCCAACTTACATCATGTTAGCTTTCAGTAATGAACTTTAATTTGGTTAATCGTGCAGTCTTCAGTGATAACTTATAATTGTATCTTAAGTCAATGATGATCTGGATCATAATATTAACAACCTTTTATGTATACGAATGCATATTTTTTATATGTAACAATTAAGATACTGGGTTGTGGGCTGGAACGTTTCCGCTAAGCTGCTCACATTTGATATACTGCCAACACTGCTAAAGTTCTGATTCCGAACGGTTTCTTAAAATTCCGACCAGGGATTTAAATCATAGACCAGCTAACGCTTTAAAGTGCAATCCCTAGTACACTGCACCACAGGGATAAAGAGGAGCAAAATGAACAGCGAAAACTCTTAACCCCATGTTAATATGGCTATTATGAAGCCCCTTATTGTTAAGGACAACGCTTTTATTTTAGACACCAATACATTTTTCTCTTAAAAACGTTATCCCTTCCGACTCATTTGCGAGTAACACCAAACAACGTAAATACAACACGACTGTAAGACCGCGTCCCATTTTGTTAGTTTATAAGAAGTGACATTTTTCTCGTATTTTCCCTTAGTATATTTTTTTCCGTGAAATAAAATAAGTTTCGTCAACAGGAAAACGTCGTTAAATGTAAGTCTGTCCCGAGAGTTCCGTGAGTATTTCACTAATCCCCAACTGAAAAGGAATTGACGTAAAAAGACTATTTCTTGTATTGACAGTTTTGTGTGCTAGTGAAAAATTGTGAATGTTTTTGTAGGTCTAAGTTTTTCTATTCTGTTGTCTGTTAGTTCTGAGTAATTTACGGCGTAGTTGGACCGATTCTGAAGGGACTCTTTTGTTTACGAGACATGCTTCATTGTGATTATAATCCAATGGTTAAATATCAAGATATTTAATGTTTCACATAAACCTTTTAGTTCCTGTATATAATCTACTATGGTTGGGCAATACTTTTTTACTTTTTGGAACAGTGAAATGTCTCGTAGAACGAATGCTTCCAAAACTGAAATAAGGTCAACATTTAAACCATATATCAGAGACTTATCAACTAGCCCAATTTAAAAAAAAAACTTCACAGAAATTAAGATCAGCCCAGGAATCAAACATAATAACCCCAATATCCTACCCATGTTCTAAACCCACTTCCACAAACGGGTCGCACGCGAAATGAACTCGTCAAATTTTTACCCCCAACTTTTTGATTGGTCTAATTCGCGAGCGGTCCCGTGAACCCAACTCAAAGCCCAGATTTCGCTTTGAAAATGAAATTTCAACAAAAATCTAGTTAAGTTGATTTCTTCATTGTTCGACCGTTATTAAAAAGAGCCCTCAAACCTCATTATAACTTTGCCAATTGAATATTAAAGATTAATTAAGCCCGTGCAGATGGCGTCCCTCTTACGGTCGGGATAAGTCTCTTTTCACGCTCATGTGATTTTCTACACACACCCAAATTTATTTAAAATAAGGGAGAAAGATGATATTTTGAAAAGATGCAAATAATTTTTGCCTATTCGTAGCAGAACTTTGTTTTCCTTTACCCCCATGATATAAGTACTCGTAATTTCGCAATTTTTTCTCAGCCCGAAGTCGGAAATTAAATTTCCATAAAAATTGTGTTTTGCTAAGGAGAGCCTTCAGACCTCATTATAACTTTGCCAATTGAATACTAAAGGTTAGTTAGGGCTCCACAGATGGTAATTATTCACCCACTTTTGCGTTGCGATGGACTTTTATCGCTCTGGACATGTGATCCTCGTTTGCTCGTTTAAATTCACTTGGTCTTTGATTAATTTTTTTTATTATCTTTATTGGTTTATTTGTATATTTGAGTTTAAATGAGATCCAAAAAAAAAACATTTGATTTTAAATACGTACCAGAAAAATTGTAATATTTTTGGGTTAGATTTAATTAAATGATATAAAAAGAAAAATCAAGAAAAAAGCTCTCATATGCTTTGCATCCCAGAAATCAAAACAAATCAAAATATCAAATCAATAATGATTGTATGGAGGCGTTTGTTTTTGGTAAGTTCTGTAGTTTGCAAAAGTTTCAATGTAAGCTGCAAACAGGCAGACCGACCATTTCACCAAACGGACTGCTTAATATCACACAATAAATAAAAAACCCGAATTTAATTAGGTCCCCAATTCAGTTCTACTAAAACTTTCAGTTGGCTATATCAAAGAAATTTGTAAGAACCCCTCCAGTGGTCTGGGCCTCAACTGCTTTTTAATTAGCATGCAAATGATGGCTAAAGCTGGGACCGCTAACGATACCCGAATAATGAATGGCCAACTGAGACTATTGTCTCTGGCCCATTATAGGGACGTATTTGCAACTCATTTCGCTGTGTGGTTTTTTGCCGGCTTTTAATTTTTTGTCGGGATATTGAACCCCATTTGGACTCGTTTCAATGTTTTTGGGCGCTCTGATTAGTATTTGTTTGAAGATAATGAATTTTATATTAAACGTAGAGCGTATTTTGAGAAAATTAAAAATGTTTTCGTTTTAAATCTATTGTATTCGTGCCAACAAGACAAGCGGGAATTAATCTGTAACTTCAAGATTTTGTTAGTCCAAGACACTTATAGCGAAAAATAATATGCTTATTTTAAGTAAATGGATGTACTGTGTTTTGCAAGCTCCCAACATAATGACTAAACCAACAATATACGAGTACATCTTATAATAATATGTGAAAACGAGTATTGTAGAATGTTAAAGCAATAATAATTAATAACCTTTTAGAAAGTAACAGATAGAGGTTCAAGTGAACTATAAAGTGTTGAAGTAACTGCTGTAGCGTAGTTTTAATGAGGATGCAGGTATTTGTCGCGACTCGGAGTTGCATTTTACAATGCAATATGCACCAGTAAAACTATTCCTTTACCCGACTTGCAGAATATTATATTGTGTCCGACGATATCGCGAATAAAATGCTTTTTGATTTCAAATACGTTTATTGCGAGTCGAAATGCAAAGATGCGTAAAATGTGCTAGTAATAATTATTTTCTAGACCATTGAGGAACTATAATTTCTTTCTTGTTCCTCAATGGTTTATTTGTTTAAATACCGGGCTGTGGTCTCGAGGTCCTATATTCGATTCCCGGCTGAGGCAATTTTTTTACTGTTTTTCTGAACACAACAGGTGTTTTGGTTTTCGTGATTAAGCCAATACCCATCTTTGTAACGAAAATATGATTTTGAATGATGAAGGCTTTTGCTCTACAAAGTGACATTGAAAGGCTGATACTACAATACTTTATAGTTATTAGAAGTACCTACCTACATTGGGTTCATTTGTACATGTATGTACGTTATATTAGAAGTGCAGTATACATATATACTCAGTCGGGTCATAAGTTCTGTCATAAACTTTTTAGGAAATTATTGATACACCTTTGGAGATATACATAAAAATTATATATGAAATGAAAGGTTATTTAATTTGCAATATAATTATATCAACACCATTTGAAATGTCCTCCTCCATTTTGGACAGATGCCTTTAATCTACGAAGACAGTCAGCCATCACTGCACGCACCATATTCATTCACCTTTCTTTCGCTGATTTGACCAGAAACGCTCGGAGAGACACAAAATTCTGGTGAGGTTAAGTACCGACTTTCCCCTTCAAATATTGGTATAACTTGTAATACCATCGGTTTAAACGTGGACTAGAAGAGAGCCGGTGTTCATGCCGGGTGAAGTCAATTCCGCGCGCCGTGAACCAGTATTTCGTGCTTCGGGCCAAATGAGTCGGTGTACAGTCCTGTTGGAATGTCGTATGTCTGTTCTTGATTATTATTTAAGATAAAGGTTGTACTACGCTTGTTAGGACATTATTTTGATATAGTACGGCCTTGATTTTCCCCCTTTTTTACCGAAAAACACCTCAGTTATGCCTGAATACGAGAGTCCAAGGCAAATCATGAATGAGTAAGAGTGAAGACGGCACTGGTCCCTCAAAATACACGTGCTTGCTTCTTCACTAATGTGGGCATACACTTTATCATTTTGTTTGTGATAATTTAAACCTATCATTAAAAAAAAGACATCCAAAAAAATAATTTCGCAGATTTTTTTCCAGCGTGCCGTCGTAACAGAGCCCGGGATCTTTCTAGCTTAATTTTGTTTATACGATCATTTGAAAATATCCGGTCTTCTAACGATAAGCACGTGGTTTCAGGTTTTTATTTAGCACTCTTTTTAGTTTGGTTCTGTTTAGCCACAGCTGGAGGGCTAGCGTTTTTTGTTTACGCACGGGATTTTTTTCGTTTGACGCCTTCACTGCTCTGATGACCGCTAGTGTTTCTAAAAGAGCAAGGTCTGCCGCTTCTTTTACGATTTTGAAATCTCGAGACTTCAGTGTATCGATTCATAGTACAATAAAAGAAATAGGACGCTTTTTTCAACTTTTGTACGAAATTGAAAATCACTTTCTATGCGTTACAACAGCGGTGCAACGGAAAACCCGTGACTCTATTGTCTTTGATCGTCCATTCCATATTCAAATATGTATAAAAATAATTAGTTCTTCTATTTCCGATATGTATAAATGTTCTATTTTTAAAATTAGTCGCAGAAAATCTGGTCGGTCTTCAAAACTCAAAATTATAAGGTTGTGACAGAACTTATGACCCGACTGTGTATATTAGTAGCAATTGAATGATAGTATTGATTCGTTATTTTAATTTGAATTCACAAATTTTACAGAAAAAGTAATTGATTATTCCCGGTATCCACCCTGAGTTCTGCCCCCGTCGGTTGAAAGGGACATCTTTTCCAACTATGTCCCACAGTCCCTTTGGGGTGGGACATCGCAATGTTATAAATAAATCGTTCCTATGAATAATGGCGAACAGCTTCACCGGGATAGCTTTCAGAAGCTATCTTGCAACTTGCAACTGAAGGCAGAATTTTGAGAAAATGTAATGTCTAGAACGAAACGAGTTCGGCCTAGGGTTGCCAGATATTGATCGGTAATACGGATATCAGTGCCAACACATTGATTGACTAACTAGCTACCCAATCTGTGTATGTTGTTACATATCTGCGCTAAATTAACATATGAAGACTACTGTGTAGGTAGTATATATATTTTTTATAGGGCGCCAAAATTATTGTAAAAAGATGCGTACACAAACAAGTAGCATGCCACTTATGCATAAAACATTATTTGTAGGTAGGTTTTCAATTTATAGATTTATATCCAATAAATTAAGTGCCACTTAAAATTATCATCACCAAAACAATTTCATAGGGACCAAATACTCAAAAACTGATAAAGTCACTTATTTTTTAACAAAGCCACAATAATTGGTTGGGATAACGTTTTATCCCTGTAGGTTTGGATCTGACTTGCCTTCAACCTGTTAGTTTTCATTCTTGTCGTGTATTTATCGGGTTACAAAAACTTCTTAATTGTTAACTGACATTTATTTTATCGAATAACAGTTTACTTCAATATAAATCTGCTAATTAAGCTTCTTGTGATGCCCACGACTACTGAAAAAATGGGGTTAACTCATCCTAATCCGGCATAATGCGCGTAACGCCGTGGTTTTGTGGCGGCATATGTATGATTAAATACTACATTTCCCATAATCTCCTCATCTCGATCTCTCAAGATGAGGAGTAAAATTGCTTGAAATCTCAGTTTTCAATGGGCAGCCCTACTCGCAGCCACCCTGTTCCCCTCACCCATTGTTTTGCGTCGTCTCGTGTTTTAATATTAAATTCGTCCAAGGATTTGTACAGTGTTGCCAGTAACTTTAAAGACTTAAGGCACGAGATTGAGTTTACTCGCGATATTACAGGATGTTGCGGGAAACAACTTCGCCTTAACTGAATCTTTTGTAATGTGAAGTTCCGGATTATGAAATTGTTTTTATTTTAATTATTCTGTTGAGTTTGAATTCCTTTGAATTTTGTTGAGGTTTTAGTTGATGTATTTTTCTTAGGCTGGAAATAGTATTTCTATTTTGTTATTGAGCGTGAAAGCGAATTGCTTCCTGAGTCCCTATTCTCTCCGCTTCATTAAATAACAATCCTTCATGACCAATGAATGAGAGGTCAGGCGTAGAACTACTTACAAACTTTAGGTGTTTTGCTTCGCAGGCATCTGAATCAAATATACCAACTTTCGGCTTTGTGTGGAAGTTTCCTAGGATCTGCTTTCTACGATATATCTTAGTTATCTAACTTCGTCTGTATCGAAAATTGTTGATGTAATACGACCAAGAATGAATTGATGCTCAAAATATCTAAAAACAACCATTTTGACGTCACATTGAGGTATTTTCGTCCCGAGACGGGCGGTGTAGACTAAAAGCTTTCTTATTAAGGCGCCTCTGGAGCCAAGGCGCAATTTATACACTAAGCGCCTTAATATTGTTTGCGTGCACACCCTGAGTGCGCCCCAGTGCGGATTTTGGAAATGTTCCAATAACATCCACTTTAAATATTAAGTTGTTTTTGGTGAAGCCTCTGTTTTCGATGCAGTGGGTTTGAGAAAGACGTTCTTAGTAAATGCATCTTGTCAATCAGGTCAGGTCACTCATTACAGTAGGTGAAACTTTGATATCTATTGTTTTGTAGTAGAGGCTAGCTACATACGGTGCCATTTTTTGCATCTTTACAATGGCGGCCCGAGAACGAAATGGCCGCTTTGAGCAGCTTTACATAGACAAATTGAGCTATAGTTATAATGTTAACAAACACCATCACAGTCGTTCATTTGCTTAAATGAACGACTTCTAGCTGCTTAGCTAGGGTGTTCAATATGGAACACCTTTAAGAATGACCTAAGTTATAATAGGCCATAATAACCTAATTCAGAAAAGTCCCTAATACGAGTTTGACTGATAATTAATTAAATCCGTACAAGTAGGTAAATGTGAGCTATATCGAAAATCTTGACTTACCTTGATTTGATCCTAGGTCCCCTCGATTGGGCATGGGGTCTTGAGCTTCGCGCTTTATTTCGCTCCAGATCTTCCCTATCTCTTTCACTTTCAGTTTCAGTCTAGGGCTAGCCTGGGTATGTGTTCTTGGTCCCTTTGGAGAGGTGGCCATGATACAATTCTATCTACTCGTCGACCGAAGATCAAAATCCTACCAGGATAAATAAATACCAGTCCTAGAAAAGTAATTTATATTTCTCTTTATTTCGATATTACTCGTATGTTTTTATCATTGTTAATCTTTTTCTATGTACTTACTTCATAATAAAGGTGATTGTTCTATTAATATTGAGTATAATAACAATATGTTACTACTACAATACCGTACAACAATATGGGTAATGTGTTTCTAACATTAATTGATGTTGTTATGTCATCTTTATGGAATTGGTTCGTTATTTTCATTATGTTTTCTTTTCTTTTTTTCTGGTTCATCTCTTTTCCTTTTATCTGAATGAATACATTCTTGTAATATCTTCATTGTTCTCCATAATGTAACATTCTATTCTTTTATTTAAAAAGATACTTACATTCAACTACTCTACATTGATTTTTCGGTGAAATTAGATGAGGTATTCCAATAAGTTTGCGATTCAAATACCAGGAAAACAGATGTTACGGAGAAGTTAAATGTTACAATTTAGCTAGAACTGTTTGTGTTTCGTTATGCATGCTTAGTGTTTGCATCTGTGGTCTATGTGTCTTTGTGCTAATATTACTTAGGTAAATGTGTATTGTGTTTCTGATATAATCGTGCCTTATCTTACATGTGAAATTTGAAGCATGTAATTAGTACTGCCCCAATCTCCATTAGTACAAATTAGTTCATATCTACGATCAATGTCTTGTACTATCAATAAAGCATTGTTTTGTCCATTCGAATTTCACATGTAAGTGAATCTTTCTACTAGAATATTTTTTGTCACTTGAAAGTTGATGGTTTAAACAAATTAACAATAAGTATGATAATATTTCTTAATAATTATATAATTTTAATTATTTCTTAGATTTACATTTGCTTAGCTTTATTTATTATATCTATTTAATAAAAGAAAATATTAAAAAATATTTTTTTTAAATTAAGATGAAATACTTTTATTAATAATGAATATTATATTAAATAAAGCGTGGACAACCTTTGGCCAGATGAGCTATTGAGTTCAAAAGAGGCTGATGAAACTTTCGAGATAAAGATTAGTCTCTTCTTCGTAAATACGTCATTTGTCAGTCAGTTATCAGAATCAGTAAAGAAACATGTCTATCTTATTTTCTTGTAGCTAATTATTATTCTTTTACCCAGGTGCTATACGACGGCAAGCTGTCATCAGCGATAGTGTTCATGTACAACCCGGTTGCAACGGACGGCCAGTTATGTCTGCAGTCAGCGCCTAAAGGGAACGTCTCCTACTTCGTGCACACGCCTCATGCGCTCATGTTGCAAGTAAGAGCTCTCGGTGATTTATGATGCCCTGGTACTTTTGTAGAACTATTGTTACTTCGTTTTCATTCCCGGCTGATGTCATAATTTTCTAAAATTATCAGTCAATTCTGTTAAGTCCAAAGAGATACTTTAGTGAAATTGCCATTAGTGGCTGCACTGTCAAGACAGTGCGCTTCATGATTTATAATTTCCTGGTACTTTTTTGTTTGACATCTTTTGTTTCATAGCACATTTACAAAACTCCTGGTACCTTTTTATGGTAATGTAGACGCAGTAGTTATTATGACCGGATAATTCTACTAGAAAGAAGTACCTACTTACCACATAACCTGTTTGTAATGACCGAAGTTTTATAACAGCGTTACGTATCGTGGTACATATAGTGGTAGAATCGCATTAAGTATGTTTATTTATATTAGTATATTTTATATATCACCATATATATGTATTCAAATGTATTGAATATATTTTTTTTTCATAGTTTTGACGATTCGAAAGTGCTTGTTTGTATGCCTATTTGAATAAAGATATTTTTGATTTTGATTTTGATTTTGATTTATATTGTCATCTATTCAGATACATTTAATAAAATGTATTAGGTACTATTACTTTAGTTAATACATCGTGCCAATTGTGCACGTATGGTACACCACCATCGTCAATATATCCAGCCAACATCTTTAATGTTATGATAGCCTAGTCATTTTACAACCCGCTTTACGCCCCCGTAAACATTGACAAAAGCCATTGTGTCCCTTTATGAGAAAGACTAGCGGCCGCCCGCGACTTCGTCCGCGTGGATTTCGATTTTCATGATAGGAATGTTTTTTCCCTCTAACTCCCGTTCCCGTGGGAATTTTGCAATATCCTTTTGCAACTAAGTATCAAGTTTACTAAGGGACCTGCATGCCAAATTTCAAGCGTCTAACTTAAGTAGTTTAGATTTTCCATATATTATATATTTACAATTAATAACACATCACAATGTTTACGTATCATAAATATATTTTCTACAATAATGAAAACTGTTGCCATGGTAATCATATTTATATTTTCTACAATAACGAAAATGGTTGCTATGGTGATATTTGAATTGACATTTGAATATATTTTCTACAATAACGAAAATGGTTGCTATGGTGATATTTGAATTGACATTTGAATATATGACACCATACAAACTTCCACCCCCCATTTTAGGGAAGTGGGGGGTTGGAATGGGTCAAAAAGTAGCCTATGTTCTGTCTCAGGGTCTAAAGATTGTCTGTACCAAATTTCATCAAAATCGGTTGCGAGGTTTAAGCGGGAAAGCGTAACAGACAGACAGACAGACAGACAGACAGACAGACAGACAGACAGACAGACAGAGTTACTTTCGCATTTATAATATTAGTTGGGATTGAATCTTTTCCCGGTTTAAAAGGAACTCTTGCAAGTTTGTGGACTCCTAGTAACTTTACAACCCATTTAACACTTACTTAAGCATTAACAATGACACTTTTTTTAGAAAGTTATAAGACGCCTCTTTGTTCTAGTTGTTTTATCTCCAGGTTTCCGTCAAGAGATCCTGGGTTCGATTCCCAGGTCGGGCAAATATGTGTCGGTTCTTCCGTACACATCTAGGGTTTGTGCATTTGGCAGGCTTCGTGATTAAGTCAAAACCCATATTTGTTTTGAAAACATGTTTTCATTGAAGGAAGCCTTTGCCTTGCCTTTATATTAATAGGCTGATACTAATTTTATTTTTCTTTTAGGAAGTGAAAGCGGTGGTGACGCATTCAATACACAGCGCGCTCAACTCAATAGGAGGGGTGCAGGTTCTGTTCCCGTTGTTCGCGCAGCTCGACTTGCAGCATGACGCGCCCTCTGCTGACCCGAAGAGGGATCCTATGCTGTGGTATGTTGTCTTGGTATATTTTTTGAAACCACAATTATCTGTAATGTTGTCAAATTGTTCAGTCAATTTTTAATTATAAATTTTAGGAATAATTCTGAGAGTATATTAAGGACATTAGTCTGTTGTTCTACGCCGATGGTAGTAGTAATTAGGGGTTATTATGAAATGGCGCCGCCAGACAAATAAGCAGTAATAATACCCTTCCGGCCGTTTAACGACCATGACGGCCAATCTGACAATCAGTCAGGTACGCAGGGTATATGATAGTGCACGGCTGAGTACGCGAGCCCAGATACACTTCCTATTCCCTCGCCCTCATAGTACGGTGGGACAGCAATCTGTCACGGCCGAGATCAGGCGCAGGAGCGTCGGGCTTAACTTCGCAATCGCAGGCCAAGCGCGCTAACCACTACGCCGCCATCGATCTCCTCAGATAAACAACACAACCTCATAGAGCTTTCTGTTCCTCATCTAATCTTAGTTTGGCGCTTATGTTAAATATATAGGTCTTGTAACTTTCACCTCATCATGACCCGTTAATCTGAAATATACGCAAACGAAATGGCAATCAGACCTAGAACTTCATCATACCTATACATTCCATTCGCTGTCGCCCTGTCAAATGTTCAAAAGCGACCGATCAAATACGCAAATTACTTGTAAATGCACGTACCTGCCTGTACCGTGTCAGCTGGCTCATTAGACGACAAGAGTACACACGGCGAGCAAATCTAATCTGTCATCTTTGATGTCGCACGGCGAGCCTACAAGGAGAGCATACAAACTGATTTTTTGATGTACAAATCGGGTATCTTGTGAATACTTGTGATGTAACGTCGACTGATGTCTTCAATCTAGGGATCAAGCTGCCGTAAATATACACTTAGTCTGGTCAATATTAGTGCTTAGTACATTGGTATACAAAATATATTATACTGAGTGTACGAAGGGGAATATTGTTTTGACTAAAAAAAAACATAATAAGCGATTATCGGGTTAGAAGAGCAATTGTCGAGTTTCTTGCCGCTTCTGCTGAATAGATGACTGCGTTTCCTATGTCGGTGGTAGATTCGTTCTATTTTGTTATTTTTGACGATTCATGGCTCAATGAGGCTTAGATTATTTAATTAATATTTGATTTTTATTATAATGGTAGGCGTTCTATATTACAGGCGAATGCTTTAGATATGGATGCAACCTATCGAAATAAAAATATGCTGAGTTTTTAATTCACAACTTAAAAGCTCGAAATAACTATTAAGATTCTCATCTGGTAACCCTTTAAAATTAAAAGTCTTCGAAAGCCAACTCCTTAACCAAAGAATGTCAAACACAATAACTCTTAGGGGGGGGCTTAATAATTAATGTTATGAAAGATAACTAATTTAATAAGCGTGGAGCGTGGAGCGTTAAATTATAAATTGTCCTCACAAAATGTCCGCCGATAAATCATGAAGGTCGGATCCAACACCAGGCAATTAGGAGTTACTGGAGTTAGTTCATAGCTCCTATTAACCGGCCACTTCGCTGGCGGAGTTTGAGGAGTACTAGGGCTGCATAAATTAGTGAGAGATGAGCCGGGAGATTAAATAAATGTTTGCTTCTATGGATGTTGCAGTTGGGTACTTTCTGTCTAAATTTTACCGAATTGGAATAGTTTATCTTACTTCATAAACTACGCAGCTTTAGGCAGTTGTAGTAGAAATTAAACTCTGACTGAATGTATAAAGCTAATCGGTTTGCGATAGATACTATGTATAAATAATTAACCAAATTATTACCACACAGTATCTTTTCAGTGACAGTCATACACGTGCTTATACACACTGACATTTAACTGAAAAATGTACTCATATTAGAAATCAAGGATCCATTTACTCGTATATGTAGAATCTGTAAACTTCATCAACTGTTAAAATAACATTGAAAAGCCAAGTTTCCGAAGGAGGTGGCGTTGGAATACTTATTTGTTTTATACTTCCAATTTAATGATAGTTAAATAATTCAGTGCAGTGCATCTCTGAAGATTTTGTTTTGGATTAAATATTATAATGAGTATCGCTCAGTCCGATATTGGCTTTAGCCAGCCCTGCTTCGGACAGCGAAAGTGCATTTAGCCAAGTGCGGCACTTGGAATATTAATCAGAGGCTTCGCGGCCGGATCTGGCAAGTTCGAGCCGACTGTACCCGAGCCGACTGTACCGGCCGACTGTACGGATGGTCCGGATCCGCTCCGGACAAAGTTTAAGCCGTATTGTCCGGCTAAGAAGTCTTTGAGTTACGGGTGTGAGTTTGCGCGATCGATATGGATGTTTACTGGCTCGTTTGGCTTATGGTATTTGATAAATATTGGAGGGAAAAATGGATAATGTAAATAATATACTTGTACTAATCAAAGTTTGTATGTTTGAACATACACAAAGCGGTTGAATTTATATAAAGGAAGAGTTAAACTGCTTATAATATGCTGGAAGAATAAATAAAGACATTTCTATATTTTCCTTAAAAGCGACAGAACACACCTCTAGAGTCGTTACTCTATAACCGCGCGCTAATCCATTATCAAATAGTTTCTAAAAAAGTAAATTGTTAACTCACAATTTGCATTTCGCTTGTTACAATAGTTTAGTTCATGATAATGTGTAGGTACTTAACTCAATTGAATATTAAAATTAAATTATAGGAACTTTTGCAATCATCGTTAGCTATAATACCCGTAACACAAGCGTTAAGGCAACTTCGGGATCATATCAATGTACAGACAACATCCCTTCAAACGAAATACTTTCGAATTCGTACCACTCTTATTTCAAAGGCACAAGCGATAAATTTGCTTGCAAGTTTTACCATCCAACCGTACAGTCATGAGCACCAACATGTATACAAACACATTTCAAATATGAACTTAACTGCTTTGACTTAAAAGTCTTTGTGTATGACGATGGGTATACATGTTGGTGCTCATGACTGTAAGTGTGTGATGTTGTTTACGTGCGTCGAGGCGATCGTCGAAAACTGTAAACCACCCAGAACTTTGTTTAGGTAAATTTAGGTAGAATCCCCCGTCCTTTATAGTCTGGGGATTAAAGTCTAATTCTAATGCGGGCACTTAACGAGCAACTTCGTAGTTTTAGTTGAGCTACGGTCGTTCGTGTGGCCTTATGTGGGGGGAATAAATCCACCAATTTGAGTATAGAGCGATTGCGCAAGTTTATACTGCCAGGCTACTTGGGAGCTAGCTTCTAATTTATATTGTCATAACTTTATCTGAATTTTATAAGGGTGTTTGGATAATGTTATAGTTGATGAACGGGTTCTTAATAATAATGGATGATGAAGGAATGACACCGCGAGGAGGTTTACATGAGTTTATAAAATTTTCAAAAATAGACACGAAAGTGATCAACGAGAAGAGTTCTTCAAAAAAGTTCAAATATGTACAATACATGCATTTTCGTCCACATCAATTTAAAAGATATATCGATCGCTCCTGATTGAGGAGTACGAATTAGTCGGGTTGTCAGGATTACATTTCGTGAAATAGTGGCGAATTTCTACGATATGCTACGGTAACGGACCTGCCGCAAATCCTAAACCTTAAAGCTCGCCAGTGATTTGTACATCCCTAGTATTTCAGATCCCTATAATTGACGATAACCAATTACCAGGTGCTCCCTACCTCATATCAAATAACTAGATCTGTTTGCTCGCAATAAACCCGACCCTATATAGGGTGTCTGAACGTCATCTATAGGGTGTAACCGCGCCGTCTGTAGTCATATATAGGGTGTTACCGCGTAGTTATCTGATCCGTCGACAGAGGTCGCGTTATTAATGTTTACGAACTTCACGGTTGAGAGCCTTTCGGCTTAAGGATTGTTTTCATCAAACAAAGGGGAAAGTAATAAGGAGTTTTGGACCGTTTTAGTATGGCTGAATTATATTTTTGATATGTAACAAATGGAATTGTGACTGGATAGTTTAAAATTGGAATGTTTTGTATGTAAAGTTTATTCTCCTGTTGGTTGTGCTTATTGAAGAGTGGCCTTCAAATTAGAGTTTTCGGTCTGGTTGGTGTTACATTATTGGTGCAGCACATAAAAATCCATCTGGTAGCTTCAAATGCCATTGCTTTCAAATGTATTCAGCATACGGTTATGAAGGCAACGCATCAACGACCAAAGTAATGATGAACATGCCTCCGCTATAACATAACTAGCGGCCGCCCGCGACTCCGTCCGCGTGGATTTCGATTTCCAATAGCCTAAAATGGACTATCCAACACAAAAATATTTTTACAAATCGGTCCAGTAGTTCCTGAGATTGTCGCGTTCAAACAAACAAACATACAAACAAACAAACATAAAAGCAGTAGCAGACCGCCTTTAGGTACATTAAGAACATTTATGTGTACTCACCGTTATCTATTCTATCCTACACTAGAAGCCCTAACCCTTACCCATCTTCCACAGCTCAAAACTCCTCGGCTTCGTCTGCTCCCTCGTCGAGTCCTGCAGCACGGTGCAACAGCATATGCTACAGTGCCGAGGGTTCCTGGTCATATCCCATATGCTGCAGAGGTGCAGTCGGGACCACCTGACTCCTGACACGCTGGCGTCTTTCCTGCATCTGACAAAGCATCTGGTGACCTGTTGCTCGCCCAACTCGGATCTGCTGTTGAAACAGGTATGGAGGTGTAGGGAGTGGTGGATGTCAGATACGTTGATATTTTTTTGGGGGCGTTGTTTCAGGTTCATCCAAAGTTGTATTTAAAAAAGCGGGACTAGAAAAATTCATTATTTTTCGGAAACAATAGAATGATAAAATTCTCGAAAAACATGTTTCATAAGATTAAACCACTCAGGGCTTATTCTTTTTAAAATTATTTTCCAATTTGGGGCATAATATAATTGTAATAAAAGGTTTCGGTTAAAGCCTTACAATCGCATTATCTGCGTAGCGCCAAGCCTCATTGCATTTTACCTGGAAAAGCCTTTGCATTTAATATTTTAAATAAAAAGCATTAAGGTCTAAAAGTATATAAAAACGTCAGGAAGAAAATCAGTTACGAAAATAAAAAGAAATTATTTAATGCCTTAAATAAAACCGTTACTAGAATTAATTGTGTGGCAACCTAATATTATTCTGTTTTCGTCTATGTTTTAAACAAGTCCCATGTTACACAAAGTTTAAAACTCGTAATGTTTCATTTTAGCCGTGTTAACTTTTTGCAAAGTAATGTGTTTTCATACATGGCAATGCTTCATAGCTAAGTGACATAAATGGCGCGTAGATCCCCTGTAAGCCTGGACCGAAATTAACAGGGATTTTTGCATTGTATCATAGCAAGATAAATAACCGTTGAATACTTGAATGAAATTACACTGCCCTTTCGCGGGGATGATAAATATTTTAACATTTTAACGCCATTGCGTGGGCACAAAGCATTTTCATAATTTCTCCTCGTTTAAAAAACGGTAACAGAAAGAAAATTGCTTTTGGGTAAAATTTATGACGAGGCTTCTTCTTGCATACACACATCCACCTAAACAATTTAAATCGTTCAATTTTGAACTTAGTCCGGTTGGATTCAAAGTGTAATTTGCAATGGGGGCTGTCGTTCGGCAGATAAATAAATTTGCTACACAAATAGACGGGGGATGTAATTTGCACTGGTGCATTTAATTGCGCATCGAATGCGTGTGAAAACGTTTTACACTAAATCATGCGCTCACACTGCAAGTGCACACTATGCATAGTTATACAGGGTGACAAGTGGGATGATAAATTATAAGGTCGTATTTGCAGTTCAGATATTGAGCTCTTTATTGAATTACAAAAATGATTTTGATATGAACAGAAATAAAGATTTTAATCGTAAAAATATTTTTTATTTCAAGTAAGTTTTTGGTTTTTTTTTACAGTTAGTTAAAATATTATACTTACTCCTTACCTTATTATACTTACTCCTTTGAAACTTTTTATCGTTAATGTAGATAATTGTTCCCCAACTTAAAATGATATCTTTTGTCATTTTCCTCAATGAAGAGCTGTACATTTATACGGATGGATACTTCTTATCTAATTATCTTTATTATAATTGTATCGTGCTACTTGTTACCCCATAAACACATCTGTTTGGGCAATATTGTTCCTAAGAGGGATATAATTGGCTGTTAAAATTTTACACACAAATTTTATGGTACACTTTATAGCACCTTCGGACCTGTTTGAAGACGGCGAAAATGACTCCTCTCCTATTATTATGTGTAAAATTATTTACGATCCCCTTAATGCAACTTTACGGTACTCTTGTTTACAAATTACGTTATAAGACTTATAAGGTAATTGTTTTTTACGGCCCATTTTTAGCCCTGTATGACGAAGTACAGGTGATGTGGGTTTGTTTAAGGTTTTCTGGAATAGAAAAATGTTGTTTATGTTCCAAAAAGTTAGCATAAAATTCTATTGGTGTAACGGGTTCTTTTAAATTGACTTATTTAAGAAATTACTTCGACAGTATTTTTTCTCTCTAACTAGAGAGTGAAAGGAATATTCAATTACGAATTTGCCGTAATAATATGTAATAACGTAGGTAATATCAATTAGAAGTCATCCTATGGGTTAACTGATTGAATGTCAAAGATATTTTGAAAGGGTGAATTTTATTAACTGTGTTCTCATGATCTAGTGTCGATTAGTTATAAATGTGTTAATAAAATGGCGGTCAAAACCAAAGCTTGCATTTTTTCCGTTGTTGAACTATTCTGTATTGAATATCCATATAATCATTGGTAAGTACTTTGTATCGCCGATAGTGAGAAACACTTAATAAAATGCACCCTGCACAAATAAGTCAATATTTGTTTTCCTCACCAAATGTTCTATTATGTCGATATTATCTTCTGACCTGCCCTTGTGTGAATTGTTTTGACGTTTCTTTCTCGACCGACTTTTCGTCTGTTTCACTCGCACAATTAATTTATAACTATTGAACTCAGCTGTTGGACCTTTGATAGGGCTGCCAATAAAGCTTACTTTGATGACGAAAATTGATTTAAATCGAAACAAACAATTATCCCTGCATACCATTGGGACTTGTTTAAAAGTTTAAAACGTGTTTGTACTTTGAATAGTACTGTCACATATCATAATAAGTTGAATGTTTAAATGCTTCGATCAAATACAAAGTAAATCGAAGTAATTCAAAGTCGCTGTTCGTAAAGCTGTTGAGTTTGAATATATTGTGATACCATAAAAAAAAACATTTGAAAGAAACTTTCGTGAAATATTTTGAAGTAATCCCATAAACTAATCCCATAAATACCTGCATCAAAAAAAAAACATGTTGTTTGTCGTTGGGAATTAGGTACGTGCCTACTCCAAGTTTTTGTCAACTGACGAGTATTTGGCAGCCCTACACCTACTTCTGTAGTATTTCGGAATGGGATAACTTTTCCTTGGTAGATATAACTTTAAACTTTCGCGTTGCATTACAATTATTTAACATTACAACGGGACTAAACGCGATATTATTTTTATAAGTACCAGAGTACTTACTGCTTGACGTTTCGGCTGTGATGCTACAGCCGTGGTCACAAGCGAACTGGCGGTGCGCGGCGTCGTCTAAACTGAATCTGAAATGTAAACCCCGATACTGTAAGTGTGGTGTGCCGGAGTTACTTCACTGACAATTCTTCGAGTGACAATATTAGTGCGAATTCGGGGGTAGATGCAGATACATCAGCCCGAGCCCGTTCAAGTAGACGACGCCGCGCACCGCCAGTTCGCTTGTGACCACGGTTGTAGCATCACAGCCGAAACGTCAAGCAGGAAGTACTCTGGTACTTATAAAAATAATATCGCGTTTAGTCCCGTTGTAATGTTAAATAATTTTCCTTGGTAGTTTTCAATTAACCGAAGTCGATCGGGAAAGAAGCGAAGTTCTGATTGCACGTCAAGTCAGGATGACTGATTGTGATGCGTTTACGTTACGTTAAGTATCGAAACACACTAAGCCGAAAATACGCCAACCGAAATTCGGCGTGACTACGCCTGAAATGTATTTTAAGAGACTCCACCAAAGCTTAGATGTGTGCTGTGTCGTAAGTAACCAATAGGATTTCAAGCTGAAATTGATCACGTGTTCAGGCCAAAATCCTATTGGCTGCTTATGACACATCTCCGATCCACAGCACACATCTTAGCTTTAGTGGAGTCTTAACCTAAATGACTGATTGAAATAAATTGCAGTTGTAAGCACGCTAAACTTCGGTTGCGTATTTTCGGCGTAGTGTGTTCCTAAACTTCCGTTTACGTTATGTTTACGTTTAGGTTACGCTTCAGTTTGGTTTCGATGGTTGCTGACGCATGCTCCTTGCTTCCAACACCCATGACGTTTTACCTGTTTATTACTCGTATATTTGCACTAGGTTTGGGAGTAGAGAAAGCGATGTTATGGTGCGTTTACAGCCAATGTGTCTTTTAAAATTCAGGTCCGTCATTTTCTGGCATTTAATAATAGCAGAATATTTTCACGGATACATAATCATTTTGAAGTTAGTTTTATCTTTTTTTTTTGCTTGTTCGCTGAAAATTCTGAGCAATAAGTTCAGCATTTAGTCAAATTAATAAACAAATGAAATTCAAATACTAAAACTAATAGTTTTAATTTATAATCTGTGTCCGCAGTACTGCAGTAATGTAGTAAGTATCACATATTTCCCCTTTCTGCACACTTTTCCCCCTGAAGTTATCTTGATACACTCAATAAGTATAGTTCACTTTTACCCCTAAAATTCTCATGAAACACTCAATATTGTTTAAATAACTACCTATAGCATGCACATTTAATACAGTCTCGCTTTCTGTATGCCCCAAACCTCACGAAGAAAAATTTCCTTCAAAAAATAAAAATAAAAATTGCACGAATCCGAAAATTCACTCTCTCCTATGTTCGTTACAACACCCTTTCCTCAGTTAGAAAGCAATATTTCACAAACTATATTTTGTAGTTTTATTGGTCTTTTCTTGATTATTTATTTTTAAGAACTATTGATAGGACACATTATTTATCAGGCAAAATCTTGCATTTGCAATAATTTACAGCCAGCACGAAATTTATTAAAAACCAAATGAAAATTAAATTATTGTACAAACATTAGCAACCCCTTCATTTCTTCCGTCATCTTGTTAATATCAAATGAAAAATATATCGGACATCACTAAAAATCAACGCTTTAGTTTTGCTTTCACATCACTATACTTAGTTCTTTTCTTCGTAGAAAGACACCTCCACAAAACACAATGCAAATTGTAATTGGTACAAAATTAATGATAGAGCACAAGCTCGGCACTTCAAGCTTTTAGATGCTTAGGGGCTTAATGCCCTTGGGTCTGAAGGGTAACTTAAGACTTAAACTTTCCTAGTTAAAATGTGCTGGAACAAACTAAGTGTTCGTGAAACGTCTAGCCTCATTATTTGGAGTTATAATGAGTACATGAGCACGTTTTTTAGCTTATTTGATACTTTTTTTTTATTGACATAATGAATAATAAACTACGAGTACCTATTGTATATCTTTTAATATTTGATAATGCGAAAGAAGATAAGAAAATATTGGACAAGATTAAAAGTTTCAAATAAATAACAATTTACGACTAGTCTTAACGATTTGTACTAAGTTTAAAAAAAATGATTTTGAATAGTTTAGTCAGCTTTGAGATTTTTCAACCAAAACTAGTCAGTGAAAATACCACGCAAGTACCAGGGTCGCATAAAACACTAGAAGTATCCGAAGCAAGCGAGCACCGCGTTACCAACCATCGGGCAGTTAAAGCCACGCTAACCGCAGTCTTTCTGCCAATCTTTCCTGACTTGGCAGCTCCTGGACCACATCCTGTTCAACCCGGCTCTCTGGATACACACCCCTGCCGCAGTCCAGGCCAGGCTGTACTGCTACCTGGCCACTGACTTCCTAGCTGACGCTCACATCTACGGCAGCATGAGGAGAGTCAGCACGGTGCTTCAGACAGTGCACACGCTCAAGTTCTACTATTGGGTTGTGAATCCGAGGTCGAAGAGTGGGATTACTCCTAAAGGGATGGGTGAGTTAATTATTTTGACTGTTTCCATAGTTATTTATATATTTTTATTGATAAAACGGTTCGATTCACCGGTCGAGCAAATTTTTTGATGGTTTTTCAGAACACAGCCAGAGTTTGTGATTACTAAGTTTGACGACTGCATTCGACAGCATTTGCCATGCATTGGTGATTAAGCCAAAACTGATATTTGTAACGATAACATCATTTCTAATTATGTAGGCATTTGCCTTGTAAAGAGACAAAATTAGGAAGATATTATCTTGTTAATACGAAAATATTTAGTAAAATAATTATTATTTTGGTTGCCTCCAAAAATATCTTTACAAAATTATCCATCATAATGATTCATTACTCCGCGGATTTGCCGTTCCGTTTGTTTTCCAAAGCGACTTTTAATCGAATATCTCGGCGTAATCCTATACCGAGATATCACCGACATCTTAAATGGTCGCGAAGCGAGTCGTTAACGAGAATAACAAGATAATGGCCGAGGTAATCCAATTTGAGCACCCATTTTTAGAGCAAATTTAATTTGAGCACCTGGCCTAGTCCACTTTGAGCACCTTTGTTAATATAATAGTCGTGCCAAAAATATGAAATAGGCCTACCAAAAATATCTATCGATGCCTGAAGTTTTTAAAAGGTTGCGGGTGCGATCCCCGCACAGTGGAAACAGTTGTATAAATGCCTGTTAATTAGGTTCGGGTGTTTAATTATAATGTATCTTCTTAAGAATTACTTGTCTGTAATACAATTGCTGCTTCTGAGATCCGTAACCCATGTGCTTTTAGGGAACTTACCACGGATTCAAATCAATGTAAGTAATATTGTCAGATATATATTTATTTAAAGTGGATTAGGCCAGGTGCTCAAGTTCCGAGTGCTCAAAAAATAGATGGTCAAAGTGGGCCACCTCTAATGGCCGTATCATGAAGTTTGCGCGCGACAGAGACAAATCAGGAAGCGCCGGTGTTGTTAGGGACGATTAAAATATTTTGTAAAATAAAGTGAGGCCATTAAGCGGGAATGGGGCCGCCATGTTTATTATCGCTCCGAAATTCGAATTTAGAACAGAGGTTCGGTTTTTAAAACGGATTTGGGTTAAGGGTGAGAATTGTTTTGTTTTAGTGGTTTTACGATTGACTTAGATTTAAGTTCGACAACGAGTGATAAACTGTTATCAAATATTCTTTGTTATCAGGACTCTAATAAAATATTAGCACATTCACAAAACATAACTACGGACATAGAACTTGTAATCTTTAATCGGTATAATTAAAATTCTATATGAATTTCTAAATTCAAACAAAAAGACAAATTAAATTGTTAGCCTAAAGGATCTGCCCAGCTCCAAACATGTTCGGACTTCGACGTCTCATTCTGCCTTTTGCTTGCGCTATAAATAACACAATGGGCGCGCTCCAAAGACACCCAATAAGAAAAAAAACAAACAAATTACGATCTATTTCACGGTTCACTGCACACGACTCTACCAGGAGACCATCGCTTAAAAGAGTTGTTTACCTCCACAGACGGCCCGCGCCCCGCCCACAAGGACATCTTGACCATCCGCGCGTACATCCTTCTCTTTCTAAAGCAGCTGATTATGATCGGCAACGGCGTGAAGGAGGACGAACTACAGTCGATACTCAACTACCTGACTACTATGCACGAGGTATGCTCTCCTGGTACTTCTGATTGGGTGATATTGATAAATCGATTGATTTGAACGGTTCATTGGGTTCGATTGTGAAGAGATTCGAAGTTCAATTATTGTGGACTCGAATTCGTCGAATTATGTAGTTTGTTTTCATAACTATTTGTTGAAATTGATATTGTTTAATCAGCTTTGACTCATGATTTATCTTGTTTGTGCAAATATTCAATAGCTTTACTACGAATTCGCGATTAATAGTTCGTTTTATTAAGGTTTATAACATTAAGCTCAGCTTTAAATTATTAAAAATACAAATTAATGGAAAATACTGAACCTGCTGTCCAATTTAGATGGAATTTTTCTGCCAATTCTGCCTCTATATTTTTACAATATTAAGAATCTAAATGAATTACTATCTAGCGGTAAATAGTGCACTAATTTAATATCGCTTTATTTTCAGGATGAAAACTTACATGACGTTCTGCAAATGTTGATATCTCTCATGTCAGAACACCCTAGTTCAATGGTACCGGCGTTTGATGCTAAGGTGAGAAGACATTATTTATTATGTATGTAAAAACCTCGGAGGTCGTGGGTTCGAATCCTACGCTTTTACTTTGTGTTGGTTCTCACAGTTTGATTAGGACATACAGGCTGATTGTCTGATACGAACGACGATTTCGTGCTTCGGAAGGCACGTTAAACCGTTGGTGCAGACTATGATCCAAATTGTCTGGATCCTCTTGTAATGGTTGCGGAGGTCAGACGACAGTCGCTCCATTGTAATAACTAGGCTGGTCAATTCAGGATCATAGTCGCAGCGTACCCTGGGCTCCGCGGCAATGGCCGAGGATGCGACCGGGAGAGGCACTATGATGATGATGATGGAATTATAGACTTAACTACTAAAACATGTGCCATAAACCGTATTTTTTTAAGAGTGTCATATTAATTTCATCTTTATTAACCTTTCAGGGAGGTGTTAGGACGATATTTAAACTGTTGTCTTCGGAGAGCCAACTCATAAGACTGCAGGCACTCAAACTGCTAGGATTCTTCCTGAGCAGGAGTACACATAAGTAAGTCAAGAAACACATAATCCAGCTATATTTTATCTTTCTAGGTGTTCAAAAGCACTATTTTCACAGAGGGCTAAATCGCTGGTGATAATTTTATAAGGACTGATGTATTTAAATATGAAATAAAATATGTTTTTTTTCCTACCCTTGTTTAGGCCTTAAATAAAACGGATATTGATATTGAAACAGACAGGCAGAGTTGTGTCAATATACCGCGCTATAAAAAGAACACAAAGTGAATACCAGGAAAAAAATATGTAAAATTGGCAGGCCATTCGGTAAACAAGATTTCTACCTAAAAACTATTTATTTTGACATTCAATTATCACGAATAATAAAATTGGAAATGACGAAACACATTGTGCACATTTTTCGATGATACGTGTTTCATTAATTAAAATGACTTGAAGCGCCTGTTCATTTGCTAACATAATAGGTATATTCTTTATAGCTTGGCCTAAAAAGAAAACTATATTCGAACTGTGTAACCTGATTAGCTTAGTAACAAATCTTTTGTGTACGATTGACGACTTTCCACTCGGAAAGACTTTACGATCATGTTAGACCTTCCGCTTCCGTCTTGTCTGCGGATTATACCGGACGAACTAACTCTTAAAATACAGGATTCTGTGATTTTTGTGGTCCGAAAGATGTTTGCGTTTTATAGCCATACGTTTTGTGAGATGATAGTAGGGATGATGACACATACTTATAACTGTTTATTTCACAACACTTTCCTACAAAAAGTAGACGCTTTTTAATATCGAATATATTGGTTTATTTACGTTTATATGTAAGGTTATGATTTTTGATTTATAAAAATTTTAGTTACTTGGTTGACTTAAAAAAATAATAAAGTCATAGTGTGTTATTCCCATACAAACTTCATAGTTTTGGAATCATTCATAGTTACTAAAAGAAAGTCAAATGACTGGTGGTGTCAACATCCCTATTTAAACAAGTATTAATTATAATAATTGTAAAGAGCTCGATGGCGCAGTAGTTAGCGCACTCGGGCTTGCGGTTGCTAAATTTAAGCAACGTTCGCAGATGCCAGTCATGGCTGACCGAAAAAGTTCATCTCAAGCTCCTCCGTGCTTCGGAAGTCACGTTTAGCTGTTGGTCCTGCGCCTGATCTCTCTACGGTCGTGTCAGACTGCTGTCCCACCGAATTATGAGAGTGAGGGAATAGGGAGTGCACCTGTGCTTGCGCACGCGCTTGTGCACTATAATATATCCTGCTTACCTGGCTGATCGTAAGATCGTAGGTAATATGGCCGGAGGGTATTATTATTATTATTAATTGTAATTTTTAATTGTGATTGTAAATAAATGATTTGGAAAACGATTTTGAGATTCTAGTACCAGGTATTTTTTTATTTACAATTGAAATAATACAGTCAAATCGTTACTTATCTATAACTGACCGGCACATTTACATATCTGGGGGCACGGCAGTGCCCCAGCCAAGTCTCGAGCAAAAGCGGGCACGGCCGTAACCATCTTTTCTCGAAGCGTTTCGCGGCTATTTCACCCCCCTTGTAGTGTCGATGTGGTCAAAGCTATCTGGGGGCACGGCAGTGCCCCAGCCAAGTCTCGAGCAAAAGCGGGCACGGCCGTAACCATCTTTTCTCGAAGCGTTTCGCGGCTATCTCACCCCCCTTGTAGTATCGATGTGGTCAAAGCTAGGGGTTTAAGTTTTCGATGACCGCGAGTTAGTATCAGAAGAAGCTCAGTCTCAAAATATCATGACATTAGAACTAATAGTTTACGAGTTATGAGCGATCAAAGTTACACCATTTTGTCACTCACTGACTCACTGACCGATCATCAAAACTCTAAGGTACTTCTAGCAAACATAGAACATTGAAATTTGGCACCAAGATAGGTAATTAGCTACAAACGAAGGAAAAATTATGAAAACTTCAATAAATTACATATGATAGGAAACAAATTTATATTTGCGGTTTTACAAGAACATTGTGTATGAATTTCGACTGCATTGTTAACTTTGTATTTTTCGTCATCAAAACTCTAAGGTACTTCTAGCAATTATAGAACATTGAAATTTGGCACCAATATAGGTAATTAGCTACAAACGAAGGGAAAATTATGAAAACTTCAATAAATTACATATGATAGGAAACAAATTTATATTTGCGGTTTGACAAGAACATTGTGTATGAATTTCGACTGCATTGTTAACTTTGTATTTTTCGTCATCAAAACTCTAAGGTACTTCTAGCAAACATAAAACATTGAAATTTGGCACCAATGTAGGTAATTAGCTAAAAACGAAGGAAAAATTATGAAAACTTCAATAAATTACATATGATAGGAAACAAATTTATATTTGCGGTTTTACACGAACATTGTGTATGAATTTCGACTGCATTGTTAACTTTGTATTTTTCGTCATCAAAACTCTAAGGTACTTCTAGCAAACATAGAACATTGAAATTTGGCACCAAGATAGGTAATTAGCTACAAGCGAAGGAAAAATTATGAAAATCTCAATAAATTATATATGATAGAAAACAAATTTATATTTGCGGTTTTACAAGAACATTGTGTATGAATTTCGACTGCATTGTTAACTTTGTCTTTCTTTATGTACAAAAAATTATATAGTCGCCTGACCGTTACACTGATGGTTTATGAATGGTTTGGTAGATAAAAATAAGGAGTTTCCATATATATGAAAATTATGCATCAGTTTCATGGGATAGCCAAGATATGGGTAATTATGTACTTAAAAGCTAGGTTAGAATTATGATTAGCAAATACCCCTTCAGAAAGCATTGTCAAAATTACAGCAAGACAAAAAGAGACAGCTATTTTCTCATAGTAATGCGTTGAAAACCTATCAGTCATAACGGAGTGTGATATCCTAAGCCGCGGTGACGAGATTTTTTCACCTTTGAATAAAGAGACCTACAAAAAATAAATGAGATCCCACCAAAAACATTAAATGTAAAAAGAAGCCAAGTCTCTCTACGCAATTCTTCAATCGTCAAAAGTTTTGAGATCGCATAGAAGCCAAGTCGTGTTCAACTTAGTTTGTAATAATAAACCATTATTGTGTGACTTTATCAATAGTTTTGTTTACATTACAATAACAGTGACTTGGCCATGAGCACAATTAAATAGAAATATAATATGGCATATTGAGAGGAATTGAATGTATATCTATTCTTTACGTATAAAAAATATTGTCGTCACCTGGGCTTTGATGCTTGTAAAACAAAATTTATCAAAAATTATTGCGTATTGCGCCGACCCCATATTATATACTGTAAACAGGGCAGGCAGATGGTGATGATGATGATTCGAAAACATTAAATTAAAAAAAAAACAAGATTATATAAAAAGAAATGAGATCGATACAATAATAACATTAATTCAACGGTATTCGAATATGATGACAAGGAGCAAACGACTCTGAACTTGTGCTCATGGCCAAGTCACTGTTATTGTAATGTAAACAAAACTATTGATAAAGTCACACAATAATGGTTTATTATTACAAACTAAGTTGAACACGACTTGGCTTCTATGCGATCTCAAAACTTTTGACGATTGAAGAATTGCGTAGAGAGACTTGGCTTCTTTTTACATTTAATGTTTTTGGTGGGTAACTACTTACAGGTTGAAATTAACCGACCATGTGAGGGGAAGATAATGAAGACTTTTCTTAACAGTATTTTTTCTGCTAACTACCTTGCTCCAACTGATGTTAATAAGAAATGAGACAATTAGCCAAGCCAGATACTTTAGACCTATTTAGGCATTCTTAATGTAAAGTTTCGACCTATTTAACGTCACGAAACTTACCTCGGCATAATGAATGAACCTGGGAACTTTCAGATTAAATCACTTGACAATTTGGCAATTAAATTTTAATTGTTAGAGGGAAAATTCGCAGAAAACTCTAAGTCCTTTTAGTATTGGGACGATTACAATCCAACTTAATTAATAGCCGGATTGTACTCAAATATCTGTGAACTATTTTCGTTTTATTTGTTATTTAGTTTCTCAGACAGCCGCGCCCGCTGAAGTCGTATCAGAGAAGGAACCAGACATACTACGCTCAGAAGTGGAAGATGCAATTCGGAAGCTAAAAAACAACAAAGCACCAGGACCTGACCTGATCACGGCAGAGGCTTTGAAAGGACTAGGGCCAAATGGAGTATCGTGCTTGCACGAAATCTGTAATAAGATATGGCATACTGGACAGTGGCCTGAGGACTGGGTCCATTCTTCAATCCTTCCTCTTCACAAAAAAGGCTCGATGCGCGACTGCAACAACTATAGGACTATAGCTTTAATATCGCACGCGAGCAAGATTCTCCTCCACATCATCAATGCCAGACTGCGATCTTTCCTCGATTGGCAAATTCCTCAAGAGCAAGCAGGTTTTGTTAAAGGACGAGGAACTCGAGAGCAAATTTTAAACATCCGGCTCATCATAGAAAAATGCTACGAGTTTAACATCCCGATCTTCATGTGCTTTGTGGACTACAAGAAGGCATTCGACTGTGTCGACTGGGAAGAGCTTTGGAAGGTGCTAGCGGAAACCGGCGTACCCACCCACCTCGTAACGCTGATCCGCAACCTGTATGAGACCGGTTATGGCACGGTCACGATAGGGAATACAACGTCGAGCTGTTTCAAATTCCACAAGGGCGTTCGCCAAGGCTGCGTAATCTCTCCAATCCTCTTCAACATATACGGGGAATACATCATGCGCAAAACCTTAGAGGATTGGGAAGGTGGCGTTAAAATAAACGGTGTTAAAATATCCAACCTACGGTACGCAGATGACACCACCTTGTTCGCGTCGTCTGAAGCAGAAATGGCGGATCTGCTAAATCGCCTGGAAACCACCAGTTTGGAAATGGGTCTTGACATAAACAAATCCAAGACCAAACTCATGGTGATAGACCGTTTTGCATCCATCCAGCGCACGAACATCCTGCAAGAATACGAGTCCGTGAACCAATTCCAGTACCTGGGCTCCATGGTAACGAACAAGGGAAACAGCGAGCCGGAGATAAGAAGACGCATTGGCATGGCCAAATCAGCAATGACAGAACTGAACAAAGTATGGAGAGACAGAAACATCACAAATCGAACCAAAGTACACCTCGTTCACACTCTTGTCTTTCCCATTGCCCTCTACGGTGTCGAGACGTGGACAATCAAGGCGGCTGACAGAAAAAGAATCGACGCCTTTGAAATGTGGTGTTGGCGCCGCATGCTGAGAATACCATGGACAGCCCACCGAACAAACGTCTCGATACTGAAACAGCTGAAGCTGGAGAAGACACAGCGTCTGTCTGCGACCTGCCTGCGACGCATAATGCAATACTTTGGCCACGTTGCACGCAGGGATGGTAACAATCTAGAGCGTCTGATAGTCACAGGGAAGGTGGAGGGAAAAAGGCCTAGAGGAAGAAGCCCCAATCGGTGGTCAGACCAAATCTCCAAACAGCTTGAGATGCCTATCAGCGCCGCTCTTCACCAAGCAACGGAACGCACCCGATGGAGGCAGCTGGTTGAAAAAATCAAACGGAGTCACGATCCTCAGCAGTGAGGGAATCGACTAGAGAGAGAGAGTTTCGTAGAAGTTTGTCTGTTGTAATGTGAAATTAAATTTTAAGATCTAAATTTTCTAAAAGTTTTACTCGCCCTTGGTAATTGGTTTGATTTAAAAGATATTGAGATTGAAAATCAGCATTAGAGTTCTAAGAATGTTCAATTTAATGCGATTCTGATATAACAGAAGTTAGTAATAGTTCAGCTTAATAGATGAACGTTTAACGAGTTTAAGTTACTAAGTATACCCGTTTAACTTATTCTTAAAATAGAGTAGAAAGTATTTAAGGTTCGCTAATTAGATTTACGAATGTCGCTAACTTCGTCTTGCACCATCTTGCGTAATCTGTATGTCTACATCATAAAAAAAATTGTTTTGGACATCACACCAATTGCGTAGCTCTAAACGAAGCTCGAAGGTTTAACAATGTATGTATGTTACGGGCAACGTAGTAAATCGTGCTTATTAAGAGTGCCCAGACTTATCACATTGCCCGTAACATGGATATCGTTTCCTTAAGAGGGGATAAATAGAAACACTCATACGCAGAAATCCCGAATGTTCATCACACTAATATTTCAAACAGCCATTTTTCTCTCGGTTTGGTGCTTTAACCAAGCTTCCTTATACTGGGGGGCGATTCACTAAGCGCAAATGTCATAATCTCACGGTTGTATCATCGCGGCATCGTTGACAGCATTAATTTAGTACTAATTTAGTATTGTCAACGATGACACAGCCGAGAGATTAGGACATTCGCGCTTAGTAAATTCCACCTCTGGCCACTAAACACGAGGGTCAGTCTTAAAAATAATATATAAGGTAATAACTGTTTTCCTTCTTTTGTTTTCCGTTCCAGACGCAAATACGACGTGATGTCGCCTCACAATCTGTACACGCTGCTGGCGACGCGGCTGGGCGCGTGCGGCGAGGGCCTGGCGCTGCCGGTGTACAACGCGCTGTACGAGCTGCTCACCGAGCACGTGGGCCAGCAGATCCTCTACACCAGCCATCCGGAGCCGCAGCCGCACTTCCGACTAGAGAACCCGAGTAAGAGACCGCAGGAGACTGTTCGTTCTTGTAGCTCCACTTGATCTGGCTAGACAGAGCCCGTTCGACTACAGAAGCCTGGATATAGTTTCTTCTTGTAGCTCTAGAGGATCTAGCTAGCCAGAGCACTTTCGAGTTCTCGAGACCAGCATCTGGTTACAGCAGGCGCAAATACGACGTTGGTTCGAGCATTCGGGTAAGAGCATCGATAATTTTTCCACATAGGTGCGACTGAAACGTCAGGAGTTATATAGGTCCCTAGGCGCCCCCTTACTTGATCTAGTAAAGCCAGGAAGATCTCTAGGATTCATCGATCAGTTGCCCTAATGGTGGGTTCAGATAGCTCCTAACTCCGTTGCGAAAGAGACTTCAGGAGTGTAGTGCGAAAGGTGACGATATCATGCTAAGCTAGGAAGCTTCGATATGGAGCGTTAATGCGTTTCCATAAAGGCTTCAATATGTCGTGATGTCGCCAAGCCACATATACACGCTGCTGGCGACGCGGCTGGGCGCGTGCGGCGAGGGCCTGGCGCTGCCGGTGTACAACGCGCTGTACGAGCTGCTCACCGAGCACGTGGGCCAGAAGATCCTCTACACCAGCCATCCGGAGCCGCAGCCGCACTTCCGGCTAGAGAACCCGAGTAAGAGACCGTTTGTACTTGGAGCTCTTCTGGATCCAGCTAGCCAGAGCACTTTCGTCTTCAAGAGCCCAGTGTCTGGCTACATCAGGCGCAAATACGACGTCGCGTCGAGCATTCGCAAGGTAAGAGCATCAGTCAATATTTCCATAAGTGCGACAGAAACCTCAGGAGTTGTATAGGTCCCTAGGTGCCCACAATCTTAATCCAGGTTAGCCAGGAAAAACTCTAGGATGCAACGATCAGTTGCCCAAAAGGTGGGTTCAGATAGCTCCTAGCTCCGTTGCGAAAGAGACTTCAGGAGTTTAGTGCGAAGTGTGACAATATCATGCTAAGCTAGGAAGCTTCGATATGGAGCGTTAATGCGTTTCCATAAAGGCTTCAATATGTCGTGATGTCGCCAAGCAACATGTACACGCTGCTGGCGACGCGGCTGGGCGCGTGCGGCGAGGGCCTGGCGCTGCCGGTGTACAACGCGCTGTACGAGCTGCTCACCGAGCACGTGGGCCAGCAGATCCTCTACACCAGCCATCCGGAGCCGCAGCCGCACTTCCGACTCGAGAACCCGAGTAAGAGACCGTACTTGTAGCTCTACTTGGTTTAGCTAGCCAGAGCACTTCGACTTCAGAAGCCCCGGATCTGGTTACATCAGGCGGAAATACGACGACGACGGGTTCAGCATTCGCAAGGTAAGAGCATCCATATATTTTTCCACAATGGTGCGACTGGAACCTCAGGAGTTGTATTGGCGCCCCCTTGCTTGATCTAGTAAAGCCAGGAAGATCTCCAGGATGCACCGATCAATAGCCCAAAAGGCGGGTACTGATCGCTACCTGCTCCGTTGCGAAAGAGACTCCAGGAGTTTAGTGCGAAGAGTGACGACGTCAAGCTATATTTGGAGCGTTAATGCGTGTCCATAAAGGCTTCAATGTGTCGTCATGTCTCCTCATAACCTGTACACGCTGCTGGCGACGCGTCTGGGCGCGTGCGGCGAGGGCCTGGCGCTGCCGGTGTACAACGCGCTGTACGAGCTGCTCACCGAGCACGTGGGCCAGCAGATACTCTACACCAGCCATCCGGAGCCGCAGCCGCACTTCCGACTCGAGAACCCGAGTAAGTGAACGCAGAAGATCGATAGTCCTTGCAGCTCAACTTGTTATAGCTAAACAGAACAAGCTCTTGCTAGCCTGACAACTTTTGACTTTAGAAACCCAGTATCTGACATCAGGCGCAAATACGACGTCGCGTCGAGCATTTGGGTAAGAGCATCGTTATTTTTTTCACATAGGAGCGACTCAAACCTGGGAAGCTATATAGGTCCCTACGCGTCCCCTCGGTCGGTCTAGGTAAGCCAGGAAGAACTTAAGGATGCATCGATCGATAGCCCAAAAGGCGGGCACTGATCGCTCTCTGCTCCGTTGCGAAAGAGACTTTAGGAGTTTAGTGCGTAATGTGAAGACTTCATGCTAAGCTGAGAGCGTTAATTAGTATCAAAAAAAAGCTTCAATACGACGTGATGTCTCCTCACAACCTGTACACGCTGCTGGCGACGCGGCTGGGCGCGTGCGGCGAGGGCCTGGCGCTGCCGGTGTACAACGCGCTGTACGAGCTGCTCACCGAGCACGTGGGCCAGCAGATCCTCTACACCAGCCATCCGGAGCCGCAGCCGCACTTCCGACTCGAGAACCCGAGTAAGAGACTGCAAGAGAATTTCCCTCTTGTAGCTCCACTTGATCTGGCTAGACAGAGCGCGTT
Source organism: Nomophila noctuella (assembly GCA_958496325.1). NCBI lineage: Eukaryota > Metazoa > Arthropoda > Insecta > Lepidoptera > Crambidae > Nomophila > Nomophila noctuella. Next base: position 12,578,035 of record OY292500.1, on the reverse strand, counting down.
CGACTTCAGAAGCCTGGTGACAGTTTTTTCTTGTAGCTCTAGTGGATCTAGCTAGCTAGAGCATTTTCAACTTCAGAAGCCCCGTATCTGGTTACATCAGGCGGAAATACGACGACGACGGGTTAAGCATTCGCAAGGTAAGAGCATCCATATATTTTTCCACAATGGTGCGACTGGAACCTCAGGAGTTGTATTGGCGCCCCCTTGCTTGATCTAGTAAAGCCAGGAAGATCTCCAGGATGCACCGATCAATAGCCCAAAAGGCGGGTACTGATCGCTACCTGCTCCGTTGCGAAAGAGACTCCAGGAGTTTAGTGCGAAGAGTGACGACGTCAAGCTATATTTGGAGCGTTAATGCGTGTCCATAAAGGCTTAAATGCGTCGTAATGTCGCCTCACAACCTGTACACGCTGCTGGCGACGCGGCTGGGCGCGTGCGGCGAGGGCCTGGCGCTGCCGGTGTACAACGCGCTGTACGAGCTGCTCACCGAGCACGTTGGCCAGCAGATCCTCTACACCAGCCATCCGGAGCCGCAGCCGCACTTCCGGCTCGAGAACCCGAGTAAGAGACCGCCAGGAGATCGTTCTTTCTTGCAGCTCTACTTGATCTAGCTAGCCAGAGCCCTTTCGACTTCAGAAGCCTGGATACAGCTTCTTCTTGTAGCCAATGTGGATCTAGCTAGCCAGAGCACTTTCGACTTCAAAAGCCCAGTATCTGGTTACATCAGGCGCAAATACTCCGTCGGGTGGAGCATTTGGGTAAGAGCATCGATAATTTTTTCCACATAGGTGCTACTGAAACCTCAGAAGTTATATAGGTCCGTAGGCAACCCCTCACTTGATCTAGATAAGCCATGAACTCTAAAATGCATTAATTAAGCCCAAAAGGCGGGTACTGATTACTCCCTGCTGCAAAAGACGAGAAGTGATTAAAATAACATTAGGCGCAAATATGACGTCAGATATCAAGAGAACCGGTCTCTCTCTCCACATTGGTGTTTAGGACTTATGCAAAGTTACCAACTCTTCAGCTCATTCATGCGTGTAACATAGTAGTCCCAAATAAGTGATCTTTAGAGCTATTTTTTTTTGTGATCGCGGTCTACGAACTTTATACTTGAACTGCAAAATGTCGTTTTCAGTGATCCTGAAGGTGGTGGCGACGCTGATCCGGCAGTCGAAGCAGACGGAACAACTCCTGGAGGTGAAGAAGCTGTTCCTGTCAGACATGACTCTGCTGTGCAGCAATAACAGGGAAAACAGGAGGACAGTGCTGCAAATGTCTGTGTGGCAGGTGAGGATTATGATGATTTGAAGAAATTCTTTAAAACAACTTTGCAAAACCAAGGGATCTTAAATGGTGTCTTTAAATCTTAAATTATATTAATGAGAAAACTCACATCAGATTAATATTTCACATTCCACATTTCATGTTATTTAAGTCCAAGTCTGTGCCACCTTCCTCCTCCTTGAGTCGTGATCATTGTGTTAATTTAAACGCATAGCAACTCTTTGGCAATTTGAATGGAGTTGTTTCCCATTGTCTTTTCCATTTCACACTTACTCGTAGTGTGTAGGTTTCCTCGTGATGTTTTTCTTCACTATTAAAGAAAACATTGTACCTAAGGAAGAAAGAAAAAAAGTTGAAATACTATTCGTAGCTAAATATGACCTCAATCGTAAGAAGTAACTTGCCGAATTGTCTGTTTTGTTTCAATTATGATTGCGACTGTAAAATTATTATAACGCATCCTCCATAATTAACTTACTCATTTCAGGAGTGGCTAATCGCGATGGCTTACATCCATCCAAAGAACGCCGAGGAGCAGAAGATATCCGACATGGTCTACTCCCTCTTCAGGATGCTGCTGCATCATGCTATCAAGCATGAGTACGGCGGATGGAGGGTCTGGGTGGACACCCTCGCTATAGTGCATTCCAAGGTATTTAGATATGGTGAATTTCTATTTCTATAGTCATTATTCGAATAAGGCTGCACTGGACTTAATATTTCCTGGCAAAGATTTACATGTCTTAGACGAAGGTAAATGATGAAGAAAATTGCGAATGCGTTCTCCATTTTGAAGGTTTGTTGTTGTATGTATGAAAGTGTTGGTAAAGTAATTGGAAATCAGCTTTGTACGAATCGGCCAAACATCTATCATAAAGTGGTAGTAAGTCCATGAAATTTACTTTATGTCCAGTTAAGAGGATGAGTATGTAAATAATTGTAACGTAATTATTGCAGGTATCGTACGAGGAGTTCAAGCTGCAGTTCGCGCAGATGTACGAGCACTACGAGCAGCGGCGCGCGGACAACATCACCGACCCCGCCGAGCGCCAGCAGCGGCCCATCTCCACCATCAGCGGCTGGGACACGCGCGAGGCGCACCCGCCCCACCCACCTGCCCATCCGCCCCCGCCCGCCCGGAGTCTCAACCACGCCGCGCAGACCGAGATCGGCGAGGGGCTCTCCCTCCGCGAGGTCGAGGCCTGCGGCTGCGACGCCGACGAACGGACTACACAGGTCGTCTACAGTGAAGTGTGTAAAGTGCATACCGATGATCGCGCGACCACGCCCCCCGACGGCAGCGATGACGCCGCGGACGGCGCCAAGCGGGAGGACGTCGAGCACGCGATAGACGAGGAGCCGGAGCGCGAGGTGCTGGCTGACTCCGAACTCGTCGACTCGATCGTAGCTGACTCCAAGTTCCTCGAGAGCTCCGAGTCCGGCATCGGGACCGAGAACTCCGAGCGAACTGAGAAGCCCCCGACTCGCCGTGGAAGCCTCGACTACATCCCAGTGCGAGATGTTGGCGACGGCGTTCCCAAGGATGACAATACGGATAGGAGCGAGGGCATTCCCTCCAGCTTGTCGGCGAGCGAGACGGCCAGCCCCGAGCGAGTCGCCGAGCTGAACATCGCAACTGAGCGCGAGTCGGAACTCTCCGACCGGTCCGATCTGTACCTGACCCCGAGCGAAGCTACCAGCCCGAAGAAAACCCAGGACAGAAGCGACGTCGTCCCAGACGAGGACGATGACGATCCCAAACATGTAGCGATAAACATCGTCAACGACGTTCTGACTATCGCACTAGAAACTGTGAGGTTAAAAACAGACGATGATACAGACTCCGGAGCAATATCCGGAGGTTTACACTCGGAAGGTAACACACCGAACGGTCGCGAAGACTTCGAACAAGAGATTGAAGAAATTATTGACGAGAAGAGGCAGGCGGAGACTATCGCGACGGAACTGGTCAACGAAATTATATCGACGATAGTCTCAAGAGAGGACGACAAAGTTGAAGATGAAAGTGAAAATGTAAGTCATCCAACAGATGATACTAGCCCGCAAAGGGTAATACCGTCTGACCATCCCCATGAAGGCAACGTCTTGCCTCTTGACGGGGAATTCTTAGTCAATTCAAGAAAAGATGGAGAGAAGACTGAATCAGAAGTTCCTGATGAGGTATCGGAGGAGAACGCGAAGAATGAAAGCCAAAGATTAGATGACATGCCAGAGCAGGAACCAAAGACGCCGGAAATTCCGCCGATTTCGACGATCAGTGAGAATATTTCCTTAGCTAATAAGAAGGAACAGGAGTCAGAAGAGGAGAGAAATAGAGAAGAGAATAAGAGACGTGTGAGTCTGCCAGGAGATGGTGAGATGAAGCAGGAAGGTGCCAGGAGTGAAGGTGTCGCCTCGCAAGGAACCAATACGTCGACGTCACCGAAGAGGCCGCGCAGTGCCTCAACAAGCACACAAGTAGACTCTAATCATTTTGGTAAGTGTTTGAACTCTTTAGGACTTAAAGCTCCATAATAATGTGTATTTTAGATAAAATAGCTAGTCTGCTACTCTATGATAATGGATCAGTGATAAAGTTAAGATAGTACATTATTATGTCTAATAAGTAATTCAAGCCAATATGTAACGTTAACCATCTTAAGGGATTACTTGATTAGTACGATTCGAATAGTAATAGTTATCTCAAAACTTACAACTGTTGTTTGGTGACCTTGTCTCCAAACTTCCAATTCGTTAACACTTCACTCTCATGTTGACAGAAACAAAGCGGCCATCCAAATGTTCTCGGGCAATGTTCTCCCCGGGACCCACGCGGCCGCCGTTCCGTATCCCGGAGTTCCGCTGGTCGTACATTCACCAGCGACTGCTGTCCGACGTGCTGTTTTCACTTGAGACTGATATACAGGTTAGTAGTATTTGAATTATATTCAAATCTGTTTACTTTGTGATGACGACGATCTAACCTATAAATGCCAAAAGGTGCTTCAGGCCTCGAATAGGTGCTTTTTTCATGCTCATAAAGCATAGAGATTTGACTTCTCATTTGCTTTTGAAGCCGAAGTTTTAAGACATTTTATGGAGAAACTCGGACTCATAGTAATATACATCTAAAGTTTTTTCTATTCTCATAATGTACTGATTGCATATACAGATCCAAGACAAGACAGATAAACGGAGATCATAATTAATTATATGCGAAAGAAGTTTCACAAGGCAGTGTTCTATGATCAATTCTCTTTAATTATGTGCAAAAGTGGTTCCTCAAGGCATAGTTCAATGACCAATTCTCTTTGAAATTTTCTTTAACCTTTTCATATTATGCTATATCAGGTTTGGCGGAGTCACTCAACGAAGTCGGTGATAGACTTCGTGAACAGCAGCGAGAACGCCATCTTCGTGGTGAACACGGTGCACCTGATCAGCCAGCTGGCCGACAACCTGATCATCGCGTGTGGTGGACTCCTGCCGCTGCTGGCTTCGGCTACGTCGCCTAATGTAAGCTGTTTGTTGAATAGTAACAAATATTACAATTAATTTATTAGCTGCAGCCCTTGGATTTAGAATGGTCTTGTTGTATTACTAATGTACACGAAGATGGTGGCATTATGTCATGATTGTTGCCTCTAATTAACAGCACCGCAATGAGTAAAGTGTGAAGATAAAGTCTTTTTAAATACCATACATAATTTGCACAAGCGAAACGCTATCGGAGAAATCAATATACCAGGCCACGGCATTTTTCATTGTTAATTATTATGTAAGCTGTGGAAAAGTCATTTCGACAATAAATTATATTGATTGATTGATTTCTATCAAGAGGCACCGGCAATCCCTTCAAACTAATACAAAGTTGAACAAATAATTGGTCTTCTTGAGCCTCCAATAATCGTGTCTTCCCCAAATGACTTCACAGAACGAGCTAGACGTGATCGAGCCGACCCAAGGCATGCCAGTCGAAGTAGCCGTGACCTTCCTCCAGCGGCTCGTGAGCATGGCCGACGTGCTCATATTCGCGAGCGCGCTCAACTTCGCCGAGTTGGAGGCCGAGAAGAACATGTCCAGCGGTGGGATACTGCGGCAGTGCTTGAGGCTGGTGAGTGGGGTTGAAACTAGTAGAGATTCGACGGTGGGAGAGAGGGGGGTGTTGGTTTGAAGACTATGATACCTGATTTTGTTTTTCATTTTTGGTAAGCTTATCAAAATACTGGGATATAAAATGATTCCAAAGTCGTCAATCAGGGTTTTATTTGAAGCTGTTATTACATTATTATGTGACATGTTTAATTATGAATTCCATTCAAACTTCCAACGGGCGGTATTTTTCCGTGACAAAAAAGTTTTCTTTTGTTTTCTACTTACTATTAGACGATATCTAATCATATACCTACGATCATTTTTAACAAAAAGTCTTCAAACCAACACAAATTTTATTATTTTTATTTTCCTTTACTTAGACTTTCTACCTAATTGTTGACCATTGATTTCATTTGAATTTAGATAGCTCTCTAAATAAATACATACATGAAGGTATAGAGAAGACTTCATTTTAAATGTTGGTAATCTTTTACTGGATGCATAGAAAGATCAATTTTGTTTCCTTCCTATCTTTAGCCCAGAAATAGTTAAAGAGATAGTGAACTAATCTTAGACTTATAATGTAGAAATACTATTTTTCTGATTACTTTCTACCTAGTTTTAGTATATTCTTCTACTTAGAATTCCGAACTCCTATAGAACGAGTATCGAAATGGCATGAAAATGTTAATATTAGTATGAATTGTGTATCGGCTAACTTCATCAGTTAAAGTTTTGTAATAATGTTAATAGAAATGTAATTCTAAAAAGCAACGTTCATCATTTACTGCTGTCATACCATGATTGTACATAATTTTCATCATATTGAGACTTCAAAAATGGGGATAGTGCGTGACGTGTGATTACAGACGAAACAAAATGACATGAAGTTGTGATATCAACTTGTTAAACAATACGATGATTAATATTAAAAAAAGTAATCAAATCCAATAAGATTTATTATGCTAATGTGTGTGCATAACCCGTTCACTTATCGACTCGAGTACCAGGAGACTATGAGTAGACAAACAGTGGTTACTAATAGCAATGGTTCAAAAAGAAGGCTGGCACAAAAAAGGTTAGCTCTGGCCGAAAAAAAAGAAAAGAAAAAGTTTAGAAACAAGGAGTTCGGCGTTCGTAGCGTAGTGTGGGTAGAGCTAGGTATAGCGGCTAGGTGTTAGCTGGTGTGTGTGCGTAGGTGTGCACGTGCGCCGTGCGCAACTGCCTCGAGTGCAAGGAGCGCGCGCGCCTCGCCGCCCAGCGCCGCGCCGCGCCTGACAACGACCCTAAGGTAACACACGAGAAACACACTTACATTCCTACACTTAAGAGTCAAAATCGCCCGTGGCAATTCTGTAAATCTACGAAATTAACCCCGATGACGACGCACGCTTACAATCTTACACTTAAGAGTCAAAATCGCCTGAGGCATTTCTATGAACCTACAAAATTAACCCCGATGACGACGCTTACATTTGCCTATACAATAGTTAAGACGGCCATCTTTTGAATTAGAGACTCGAAAGCATATCTCCCTCCCTTTCTCGCAAGAACCTTTTTTCATCACAGGGATTTTCGAGCACTGATTATTGCATCTTTGAGTCCTTCCGATACTTCTACACATTTATGAAATCCTGGTATTTTGATCCTCGCTAATTGATTCATTTTCCGTTTCAACGAATCTGTTTTGATTTTTTTGGAGTTGGTATTTTACCGGTCCATTATAATCCCGTTTTCAATTTAAAATGGTGTCTAAGGCTAAGGACTCACGAAGCGTTTTTCACCCGCGCCCGCCGCGGTTGCGGGCCCGCAGCCTTTGTAGAATACAGATATTTATGTAAAAAATTAAAGCACATCTCACGACGCGTTTTACGCCCGCGGCGTGTGCGGTTGCTTGCGGGTCCCGCTGCACCGGCGGTCATCTTCTACCGGCGGGCGCGGTTCGCGGTCCCGCAACCGCGGCGGGTTGCTCCCGCGCTTTCTGCGATCGGTTGGCGGGCGACCGCAATTCCGCAATCAGTGGATGTATCCAGAACCTTGTAGGCCTTCTTTTTTTAAGTCTTCTGTGAAGTAAGTATAACGCAACAGCTCGTTTCTGGTGTGTGTCCATGGCGGTCTGGAGCTCAACTGATCGTTTAACCGCCCGTCTTGCAACCGCTCGTCTTGCGATAATCAACCGCCAAGTTTGCGAGCGATAATCGCAACCGCGACGGCTGCGTAACCGCAAAATTACGCGGTCTCGTGAGTTTTGAAATAAAAACTCTATTCCGCCACCGCGGCGGGCGCGGGTGAAAAACGCTTCGTGAGTCCTTAGCCTAACACATCTTTTTTCTACCATTTGATCCCTGAGAATTCCTACCTCGTCATGCACCCCTAGTAAAAATAGTGAAATTGATCATTTGAACACTCAAACACGTTCACACAAACTTTTTGTACTTAGATATACACATTACTACTCATCCTGGTTTCTTCATTGCATGTGTCAAAAATTACAATGACGAAAATGCTTTGTTAAATTAACTATGTGATCATGTACTACCTAAACATTGTCATATGACACAATTTTTTTGGTTAGGTGCACGTTTTTATCAGTAAGTTACCATTTCGGAAATTAGCTTACCTTTGATTATTCTAAAACACTATTAGAAAATCTTTTCACTAGAAGATTCTTCTAGCTTTTAGAATTTGCGTAAATGTAAACAATTTTATGTATTCTTACTTTTAAGCACAGGCAACTACGATTTCAAAAGGGATTTTGGTTTTGGCTCCACAGAGATTATGAGATCCTGGTACATTGTTACGGTTTCGTGACTTTCGTTACTCTAACCACCGTTAAAAATGCACTTTACAATCGTTATTGCACCGTATGATTACGTCACATGTGTCAAAATTGCATTTTACCTCAATTTACCGTAATGTTTTTCTGAGTAAAATAAACAAACTTCTTTGAATTCACTGAAATGTTCTTTTTTAGTCCCTACGCACAGAACTGACAGTAATAATATTCTTATCCTTTTTTAACGTTTTTTGTACCGAGCATTTTTAGACAATTCCTTAATAACAACCGTAATAAACTTCTGTCTCTTTCAAACCTACTATACCGGGTGTGATGTCATTCCGTCCCTTTCTAACAGATTTGAAGATTTGTAAAGCACCCTTGTCCCTTTTCATACTATTCATAAAAACGTCAGGGAAAGATCTTGTAGGAGCACGGAAGAATACTTCCATCACTTTATGATCGCCTGGTACTTTGTGGCACACTTTCAAACTAAACTGTTTGTTTTTAATTGTGTTATGATTGATTATAATGGTGTTTTTGTTGATTTATTGCTGCTGTAGAGTGTGGTGGCTAGCCTTGCTGACGCATCGAGTCCTGTGAAGGATCCGGAGAGGTTACTGCAAGATATGGATGTGAATAGACTACGGGCGGTTATCTACAGGGATGTTGTGAGTGTAACTTTTATGCACATTAACAAATTAATGCAAATTATGGAGGTAAATAATAATTGTGTCGTAATAAGATATAACATGTTGTGTAAACCTGAGCTGCAACGGGACTTAAAAAGTTACTAAATATTTAACTAAACACTTCTCCATCCCTTATGATATCTTGGTAAAGGGACTCTCACTAATTAGTTTTACTTTTTTCCTGTTTCGGAGTAAACTTTTTTCTAAAATGATGACGAAACATTCATCTTATTTATGGGGTCCTGGTACCAAAACCGCAACTGGAACTGATTTTGTGGAATCTTCTTGTATTTTACTTAGCAACAGTCGTTCTGTTTGTGACAATTACAACCGCATTACTACCTGTGAGTGGCGGGATGGGCACCAGCGTCTACCTATGTTTAATCGTCCAACATACTTCCCTCACCAACCCGCATACCCAGATTTTTAACTATGGGCATAAAACAGTGCTGCTGCTGGTTTGTAAGTTATCCAGTGCTCAGGGGAGTAGTGCATGGGGTTTTAAAGGCGGGCAATGCATTGGCAACCCTTGCAGGGTTGTTGATGACCATGGACAGCGGTGATCACTTACCATCTGATGCTCTTTATCGTTTGCGTGTCGCTTACATTATAAAATCCATCTGGAAGGGCGTATGTTCATAAGTGAACACTTTTTGCAACAAATTAGAGTAAGGTCGCCAGAGCTCAGTCGGGGAGGGAATATGGTCTTGAAGGCCGTCAACACATCGGTGATACCTATAGTGTCGCTGATGTCACGTGACCTGCAAGCTCGTTTGCCGCCACTGCAAAAAAAAAATTGGCCAAGTGCGAGTCGGACTCCCGCACTGAGGGTTCCGTACAAATTCTATTTTTGACGTATTAAAAAAACTACTGAATAGATTTCGTTCGAACCAATTTTCGTTGGTAGTTTTTATGCTAATGTACATTATATAATTATTTCAGAGGGGGGGGGGGACACACTTTTTTCCACATTGGAAGGGTCTGTCACGCAAAGTATTCACTTTAGAAAAAAGTAATATTAGAAACCTTAATATAATTTTTAAAGACCTATCCATAGATAACCCACACGTATATGTTCACTATGACTATGGGGACCCCCCACTTTTTTTTATTTTTTTTCTATTTTCGTATGAAAACCTTGTTGCGGTTCACAGAATACATCCACTCACTAAGTTTCAACAGTATAGTACTTATAGTTTCGAAATAAAGTGGCTGTGACAGACTGGCGGACAGACAGACAGACAGACAGACATGGCGAATCTATAAGGGTTCCGTTTTTTCGCCATTTTGGCTACGGAACCCTAACAAAGTTGACAATGACCGTAAAATCGCAGGAGGAGACGAAACAAGCTCAGTTCCTGTCGTTGGCGATAGTGTACTTCATCTCTGTGCTGATGGTGTCCAAGTACCGCGACATCCTGGAGCCGCCTGCGCACGCGCCGCCGGACTGCGTGCGGCGCGCGCACCATGCGCACGACCATCACGGTATGAGGAAGTATTGATTTATTAAAAATGGGAGATATATTATGTACTTAATTGTATTAGGTGAATGATGGATGAACTGAGGTTAGAAGTTTTGAATAACGAATTGGGTTTTTGGCGGATTTCGTAAGAGAATTAATATAATTATGTAGATGTGTGGTTGATACAGTCTCCAAAACCTTTTGTTATTGTAAGAAATTATATTATTTTAATATTTTTTACAGTCTGCTTTACTAAGAGATTTAAATTTTTCATATTTTGAGCCACGTATTTAATCCATATACGTATGTACTGTATCAATATCAATGTAGATATTTTGTACTTATTGAAATCTATCTTTAGCCGTTATTTATTTTAATGGTGGCAGTGAGCCTTCACATCTCATGCAGTAGCATAAAAGTATTAGGCTTTACAAAACAGTCAAAATATAAATCACAAAAAATATTGTTTATACCTTCTCCGTTTGTTTTCTAAATTCCTTAATATTTTTTATATCATTTCTAATAAATACTGTAGTAGTTTTATGTTATTTTTCTCTTCATACTATTTGTGTAGTGCCAAAGCACTGTTTTATGTACCGCATCCACATTTCGTAGTCTACAACTTTTAATCAAACTTATATGTGATTGTTTTATTTTTCTATCACTAGCTATATGGTACTAGAATTTCATTTATATGTAAATAAATTATTTATTTCGCTTCTTTTATATGCCAACTGCACTAATTTAGACATATTGTTTCATCTGATATTGGTATAATAATCTGTACAATTACAAAAATAAATTTAAATCATGTTTCGTTCATCATCATTTAGTACAGTCGCAGTCAAGTGTTTTAAGTGAAAATTGCATAATTTTTGAAGTTCTTTTTTATAAATAAATTAAAAAGTATTTTTTTACAAAAATTACAATTCCGTTAGAATATTTGACAGCGGCGGTACACTGCAGGTTACTAATAGACTTGTATATCTGAAGTGTGTCGTTTCTCCTTTTTTCACGCCGCTTGATAAACGCGTCACGGTTTTGGACACTGGTAAAATCGTCAACATTCTACTACACTGCGGCACTGCGTTTGTACATAATCAATGTATTCCGATCGTTCGATACAAATGGGGTCCATGTATAACGTTTTGCTGCCTTATATCTGGCGATCGAATGTTAACACACTTTGCTTGTGCATATTTCCTGTCTTTCATCCTTAATCCTTTTATCTTTTATGTGTTTTGAACTTATCTTTCCTTTTTGTGTATTCTATTTTGATGTTTAAATATTCTTTAAATGTTTGTAACTTTATGAATTTACCGTCCATCTTCATTTTATGTGTCCTTTTAAACGTCTTTGTATTATTGAAAATGATAATTATTTTATTTCTATAACATTTCTGCTCTTTCATCGCTACATCTTTTTGCTATATTGCTATGGCTTTGTTCAAAATCTGCCCGTTATAAACATTTCTGTCTTAAACGATTTGATTATTGTTTCAACTTTTCCACTCTCTAACGTTTCTCTTTTTATACACCCTCATCCTTTCATGCTCTTTACGAATTATCTGTTTGTCGTCACCTTTGTTGTTATTTTTTTTTCATCATGACTTCCCTTTCTCTTCTATCTTTTCTCTACATATACTCACGGCGTACTCCAATCGTGACTGCTCTATTCCTTCCTATCCTGCCTCTTTCTCGTAAACTGGGCGTACTCCAGCCGGCAGCCGCCCCCTCTTCCCCCAGTGGTCTCACCACGTCTACCCGCAGTTCCTGCCCGGTGGGCACCCGGCGCACCGCCACCCGCACACACACTGCAAACTCGACTGCAGCCAACACGTTAACAATAACTCGCTCGCGCACACACGCATCGCTAGTTACCACCGCGCTCACGCAGGTAACGATCGACCTCTGCACGCGTGCTGATCTCCTGGTACTTGGGATGCGGACGGATTAGCACTAATTAGGCTTAAATGAGACGTAATTTTTAAGAGTGATTGATGATTTTTAAAGAAAATATTAGTCTTGCTTAAATGAGACGTAATTTTTAAGAGTGATTGATGATTTTGAAAGAAAATATTAGTCTTGATTGTAATATTATAAACGAAAAGACTGTAGTACGTTTTCAAGCTCACTTCCTACTGAAGAATATAAGCCAAACCACGGTGTATAAAGTTACTTGATTACGTAAAACGCGTATTTAGAAACAAAATAAAAAAACATAGTATTAATTGGCAAATACAAGTATTGTATCCTTTCTTTAAATATTTAATGAGGGTTGAATAAAAATCACCAGTAATAAAATGTTTAAATGTATTTTAAAATAAAAATGAAAGTGCTAAAACGTATCTCAACATTAGGAAATCAGCGCACGCTCTACCGATCCTGCATACAGCGACAAGATAGAAAACAAATAAAAATTAAAACTAAAACGTCTGCTGTATGTAGGGCTTAGTATTCGCATCACGAAATTTTAAAAGAACAATTTTTATGATTCTTTTTTGGGCCATTTAAGCTCTTAGTGAAACTTTTTAAATACTAGGGCTAAGTTGGAGTTTACTTATTATAATATCCGTGAAGAATTAACAAAGCCACATACTTAGGCTTTGACCTTGCTTTGTTCACGCTTTAGACATTTTTGTTGATCCTTCGCGTGATCGAACCGTGATGCGAGTACTTTGTTGTCGTATGGTCGATGTTTTCTTGCATTGTTTTGTCTGTTATTAAACCGATAAAAACACTATCTTATCTTCTATCTACAATTGTAAAGCAATACAACAAATGAAAATGAGATAGATTAATAATTATAATCATTGCTTGCCAAACGAAGGTAGCTTATTATGTAAAGCAAGTAATTGTTTTCCTTTCTTCTTATATATTTTTTCTACTCTAATATAAATTACACTTGATGCTATTTATGTGTACAATAAAAAATAGCAAAGGATCTGTTACGTACGATTAGAAATAAAACTTATTGATTAGATCGTAAAAATAAAACCAAAGTCTAATTTACCGAAGCTTATTCTGATAGCAAATATTGTGAAGACAAAACATTGCAATATAACGCACAGCTGAGGCACCGCTTTGATTTAATTTGATTTTTCTTATAATTTGCGTCATCATTAGAATATTTTGTTGTATCAAACTCGCATGAACCAAATCCTAGTTAATTGAGTTAAAATAAGATTAAACTACTGTTAAGTTATGTATGAGTAGAATTCAACTGAAAAAGATTTTTGGATATTTCATTAATTGCTTTATTCATGTTATTATATTAGAGCTCGCATTACAGCATGTAGAAATCTTTATATTCGGCTATCAAATAAAAAAATAGTCAATCATATTTGCCGTAATCAAATGGCACGAATAATTTGATTTAAATGCTTCGAATTAGCTATCTACTGATTTATGTCAATGACTGTACATGCTGGTGCTTATAAGAAGTTTACTTTTAAATACTATGAAATATACAAAAATCACTAAACTAACACAAAATTAAGAATAGATTAATTTTCTACCCAATAGTACCCTTTCAGAATACCTATAGTAACCTCTACCTATCCGCTTTATTAAAGCAAGCTTCGTCAATGTTGTACAAGCCCCTAACCCAAAATTTTGTATAAAATAATAACGTATTTTATTTTTATATTCCCACTTAGAACACAATGGAGATGACGTGGAATACGCCATGATAGTTGTGGATGAAAACAATTCTACCATTAATGAATTGGACTCGCCCTCAATGAAGGTATGTATTACATAATGTATTTGCTATTGTTGTTTTGTGGAAGATTAGTAAGTTTAGAGAGAGAAAAAGGCATGTATTCATTTGAACGACTTTTTCCAAATTTTTCTACTCTCATTTAGTTTTTTTCTAAATTTTAAATGATTTCCTATTGTAGAGTAAATTTTGATTGCATAGTTTCTGTGACATTCTTGAATGAAGCTGTACATAAAGATACTGAAGTCCGAATTTGAATACGCAAACAGATCATTTGTGCATGATTCTTAGTAGAAGTTTTGAACAGAAAACACATATTTACATAAATATAGAATCATCGCGGTAAATTAATTTTATGTACAGCTCTTTATTTTTAAAACTATTGCTGAGTCCTTAATTTTATGCCTTAATTTTTAAATTTGGTCTACCAACATCCACGGCATGATTTTCCTGTTTTCCAAAATTAGGTGAAGTATATTTTAAAATCTTATTAAAGTACATAGTTCTCTGTAGCTTAGAGTCATTAAGAAATAGTTTTTTTATTATCTATAGGCCCTTTTCTTTAGAATTAAAAGCATGTCATTAAAACCCTCAGATCCAAATACAAAATTGAGTAAATCATCCCATCAATTTGTGTTCGGCGAGTTGTTTTGCTTTAAACATTTGTCGTGATTGGTTTACGTTGGTTGTCGATGTGCGCCATTTTGAATTACCGTGACGTGCGATGTCATGTGAACGCTTCTTACGATTGGTTTTTGTTTGCTGTTGCAATAAAATTATAAAGGAGTCGAGTGCGAAGGAGGAAGGGGTCGCCAAAATAGAGACTACTACAGACGAATTGAAGCCAGGGGAGAAAAAGGTCGAGAAAGCCGAGACACCGACGTCTGAAAAGGAGGAGCCTCTGTACAAGTCGAGCCTGAGGATCAAAAGTCAGCCAAAACCAAAGGTTAGTTGAGGCGTGCGGTGACGTGGTTCAGTCTGTCTCTATCTCTTTTTAGTGTCTCTTTTCGACTTGTCCGTACTCTGTTATTGAGAGTGTTATTTTGATAGTTGTAAGTGGGATCTCTAATTCATTTTACTTGATTACTAGTTACTAAATTAATATTATTTCTTCTTTTGAATATACATTGGGAAACTGCTTTGGGATAAGTATTTTTGGAGTTTGTAGTAGAAACAACACAGACCATTCCATTATGTGTATAAAATATATAATTTGGACTCTTGACAATTATTTAATTTTGTAAGGTTTTAGCATCAAACGCTATTTCCTTCGCAAATAAGGCCAGATAAGTTTTCTGTGGAAATGAACACAGAAAAGGACACAGTCGATAAAATTATTTTGAAACACTAAATAGATGTCATTTAAAATTGTGAGATCCTACTTGCATATAGTAAATATGTCCTGGATTAGATAATATCTTCCCGCAATATTGTAAATGTTTGGTATTCCTTATACTAAATGATAAATGTTTATCCTCTTGTAAGCCTCCAACCGCAAGGTCGAAAACATTGTCTGGGATTACGGTGTCTGTGGTCAATTTGGTTTGTAAACAAGTACCTATCAACACTCAGTTTTGTGTTATTAACATTATAATTATAAGTGTCCTGGGACTACATTTATTTATGGGAACTTTACAAATAGCAGATCAAAAAATAAAAGATCCAAAAATATATGTAGGTATATTTCGAATTTATAAATTTACGACTTATGCACTTTTTCGTGTGTGTCGTGATAGTGGTTTGTTTTTATTGTTCCCAGAAATATCTGTATTGTCTCTATACACTGACAAACACACCAATTGCCCACATATATTTACCACATGCTTGTCACAACAAAAATATATAATATTGTAATAATGAATGCAAGATTTAGGCTACGGCTACGCTCACAGATTAACCATGAGTAAGTATGGAGGGTTTAAGCACCAAGCACGACACATTATCACACTTTAGACAGAGAAAACATTTTATTGTTAATTTACTAAGAACAATTAAACAGTTTGACCAATCTAGGTAATTTTTTTTTATTTTTTAAGAAAGATAACAATAGTACACAATATTTTTATAACTTAAAACTTTCGCGTTGCATTATAATTATTTAACATTACAACGGGACTAAACGTCATTTAAATTGTCGTCAGCATGGAATCCAGTGATTAATAAATGTAAACCGCGATTTTTGCCAAAGTTCGAAATGTAAACCAAGATACTGTAAGTGTGGTGTGCCGGAGTTACTTCACTGACAATTCTTCGAGTATCAATATTAGTGCGAATTCGGGGGTAGATACATCTGCCCGAGCCCGTTCAAGTAGACAACGGCGCGCACCGCCAGTTCGCTTGTGACCACGGCTGTAGCATCACAGCCGAAACGTCAAGCAGTAAGTACTCAGGTACTTTTAAAAATAATATCGCGTTTAGTCCCGTTGTAATGTTAAATAACAATCTCTTTTTACATGAATAAAGAAATAACTTTTAATGTTTACTTTTTTGTATTGCGGAGTTTGTAAAAAGTGTGTTTTCGTTCCGTTACTTTTTTTACGATTGATGAAGCATAGTTCTTTATTGAAATGTTTACTCTTTCACAAACCACTTAAACTAATTAACACTAACATCCATTCTACGATTAGTAATTAAAATGTATAAAATACAAAAGATGAGAGATATCGTAAGTCAGTTTTACCGAGTTATCAAAATAGAAGGAATCCTAAATTATGTTCCTCACACCTACAATACATTATTTTAATAATTCGATAACTTTAGCGATTAAATGTGACACAAGGCTCACCGTGGGACAAAGGTAATGGTTTAACTATGCATGTATCGTGGCTTTGCTTGCTTCTTCCACCCCACCTGTGTTTGCATGCTCTGGTCTATTATCACTATCCACAGTTTTCATTTATATTTTTATAAGTATGTGTTCTTTGAGGTAAAGTAAAATTAATAAGTACTTATTTTATTATTTAGATAAATATATATTAATTTGTCAGTTATTAAATTAACGTCATGCTAAAGTAAGTAATATGTTGGTAATAAAAAAATAATATATGTTTGTTATTGGATTGGGCAGTTATTAAAGGTCGTTCAGGAAGACCTCTTATTGTTAATATTTGCTCACAAAATTATTTTTACAAAAATGATACGACAAATCAAATAAAAAGTTGAACATTTTTTGAAAATACATATTTAGAATTTGAAATATAAATCAAAAGTGATTTTCAAATTATTTCCATCAAAACAAATGAAAATTATAATAATTTTACCAATACTAAATTTATGAATAATAATAATTGAAACAATGCTGTACTCTGTAAGAGACATTAACAAGTATCGACAATCTTTGCTTTTAGTAGATTACCGAAAACCTGGGTTCGATTCCCGGGTCGCAAAAATCTTTTTACGGAAACATGATTTCAAATTGTGGAGGCCTTTGCCCTGCAGTGGGACACAATAGGCTGATATGTACTTTACTTTGTTTGACTTTTACTTTACTTTTACCTAAGCCCACGTTCAAAGCCTAACCCACTAGTTGTATCGACAGAGTGTGGACTCGATCGAGGACGCTGGCTCCTTCCATCTCAACTCGACGGAGACGACCAATAACGACCCTGAGACCTCCAGCGAGATTGCCCTGGATGATAATAAACACCCGGTGAGTTAATATAATCGTCATTATTATTAGCTAATGGTGCTGGTAACAGTTCTGGATGTAGGTTAGTAAGTATTATATCATTGACACTTGCGATTAATTAAAACGAGCCTTGGTGATCGTCAGCAAAATACAGAAATATATTATTCAACATAAAGGACATGGCCAACACTTGTTTGCCTAGATACCAACTTCATTTGCCACAAACATTTCTTATTGGATTAGAGTGATTAGACTCGTGACTATCAGAACATTCCATAACATTAACCCTTACCACGCCAACGTCTGATATATCAGACATTTAACTTTCGTGCCCTCGCCGCCAACGTCTTATATATCAGACATAAATATCTAACCAATTTAACTCTATTTTTTCTTATCGTTATAGTACGTGACGACATATGCATACAATTTTCAGACTGTTTATACTTTAGTTAATCAAAAATATCAATTTCATAAAGTATTATAATGTTATTTTAATGATAAATTATTAAAAACAAAACCGTGTTGAATCGACTCATACTATTTTTTTTTTTACTTGAACCCTCTGCGCCAACGTCTGATATATCAGACATTGGCGTTCCATTAGTGATGTTCCATTTCAATGTTCCTACCAAAACCAGAAATCTGGTACCTCAAAATAGAAACATTCAAAAATGTAAAAATTATACAGGTTTTTGTTTTGGGCATATTTTTTGTGTGTTACGAAATCTTGCCAAGTTTTACATTGGTTAAACTTGGTAAGATTTCGTAACACACAAAAAATATGCCCAAAACAAAAACCTGTATAATCCACTCGATAATAATGCAATCGAAAATAAAGCGTTTACATTGATAAACGCTTTATTTTCGATTCATGTTTTGCATCAAAATTTGATTTGGTGGATTTGATTGATACTGGGTTTCATGATCAATCCAGTAAATTGCATAGTATGTCACAACACTATAGCGACACGATCATGCATGAGTCTCGTACGCCAACGTCTGATATATCAGACACGGAAGTGACGTCAGAGGCGATAGATGTTTCTAGAACTACTTATTTAGTGTTGTACAATGAGGGTTGGAGATATCGATAAATTATCGAAGTACCCTGCAAAATTATGTTATTTACTGTGTTATGCTTTGCGTTGCTGTGTAGATTTATTACATACTAGCGGCCGCCAGCGACTCCGTCCGCGTGGGTTACGGTTTCCGCACAAATTGTTACTATAGATAGCTTAAAGCCTACCTCGACAAATGGTAAGTGGACTATCCAACACAAAATATTTTGTCAATTCGAACCAGTAGTTGCTGAGCTTAGCGCGTTCAAACCAATTTGGATCCTGAGTTACACGTGTTATTGTGAGTCAACCATAAAAGATAGACATATGCTGTTGGGGGATATTTTTTAGGCAATTTTATGTAGAATATTTCCGTCATACATGATTTCTATGTGACTTTAACCATTAAGGCTGCATAGGCAACTGAAGCTTATGAAATGGAGTATGTTCCCCCGTTTTCCACACATTTCCCTTCACTACGCTGCTCCTGTTGATTATAGCGTGATGAAAAGTATCCTATAATATGCCCAGGAGTATGAAGAATAATTGTTCCAAGTTTCATCCAAATCCGCCCAGTAGTTTTTGTTTCTATAAGGAACATACAGACAGACAGACAGACAGACAGACAGACAAAAAATTTACTAATTGCATTTTTGGCATCAGTATCGATCACTAATCACCCCCTGATAGTTATTTTGAAAATATATTTAATGTACAGAATTGACCTCTCTACAGATTTATTATAAGTATAGATGACCACTGCAGAGGAGTTGATTAGGATTTTAGAAGGAACTGATGATGTTGAATTTGAAGTGTTCTTACATAATCAACAGGTAAGTTATAAAAAAATATAATATGTACTATAAAGCGTCCCAATCTAATGGTGCAACCATGGTTTGACACAATAAAGTGTTTGTAATTTTCTTTTTTTTTAGAGGATTATTGGAATACGTAGATGTATTTACATTAGAAAAACTTACCGGTCATTATTGATATTTTTATTTCATGTAACTAAAATCATAACTACTATTATAAAGGCCAAAGTTTGTATGTATGGATGTTTGTTACTCTTTCACGTAAAAACTACGGACGGAGTCGCGGGCGGCCGCTAGTAATAAAATAAAACCCAAGAAACTTAAAAAATAACTATAAATATTTTTTTCAAATGATTTATTTCTTACAAATTAATAATATCGATACTCAACATTGTCAGCACTAGTTAATCAACCAGTTATATTGCGGTGGCGTGTGGTGAACGTTTTTGACGAAAACTCGTGGCGTGGAAAGGGTTAACAACTAAAGTCCAAGAACTTGAGGTTATAATTATTATAAAGACACACAAAGATTGCAAAAAAACATTTCAATCCCTTACTGAAGCATTGTTTTGATAGATGACATGACGTATATTTAATTGGTTACTAAGGTTACTCAACGGTGTACCGTGAGAAAACTGTTGTCTCTTTTCGTCTTAGCGTAATCATGCTTACTCTTACTCTGTCACGCAGTGTACATTATTTCCATGGCAACGGCATGTAATATTTGACAGTAACTGTTGATATAATGACAATGATATTCATTCCGTTCTACTTCACGTAATTCATTACGGGAAAAAATAAAATACTTAGTTAAAAATAAGTTGTTTGTCATAAATAATACGTTTAAAATACAACTTCAAATATTTTCTATAATTAAAGCTATACTTTATTGTATGTAACCGTTTTTCATACAATATTATATTGTGTCTATTGAGGACAAGAGCAGAGTATCCGTATTTACGTTGAAAGGAACGTATTTTTTCAAATCAGTGTCTAGCGGAAGTTAAATTACTAATTATTTTCTTTTAAATACTGACAACTTCTACTTACAAGATTCTAAAATATATGAAAATTATTATTTTAATTTAATATTTTTTGTGCTTTTGTGCCATTCGTGGCCATCACTAGGGTCGCGTAACCTAAAGCTTGAAAGAGGGAAAAAATTGCGTATTGATTGATACATTTCAAACATATGACATTTCAAGTTACATCTGCGGCGATAAGAACGTGAAAATGTCACAGAAGTCGAGGGTAGTCGACTCCTCAGAATACAGGTTTATTCTGTATTCTGAGGTCGACTCATAATATTTCAAACTTTTGTCGATATAATAGTATTTTTGACGCATTACAGTAAAACCCGTACAAAGCAAACCTAGATTTTATCCTTTAAAAGTATTTTATTAGGTTTAGTCCAACCAAAACACATTAATACAAAAATGTAAGTGTATTTTACCCGTACCAGCAGGATTTATTTTACTCGTATTACGTGCATGTCAACAATAATCGGTAACTTGTCAAAATATTACGTTTTTAAACCTCATTAACTGGTTAAAATGCATGGATTTATTATTAAAAATACTTAATTTGTGGTCCATCCGTTATGAAGTGTAAGTACCTATCAGACTATCAGTTAGTGATAAGGGTGGTGTATTCGTCATTGCAGGTGAGCAATGATGAATCGTGGACTGATGTGAACCTGAACGAGGATGGCGAGAGGGGACCCGCCACCATCACTGGCAGGACGAGGGACCACGAGGGAAACATACATGAAGGTATGCCTGATTCATTGCTTATCTTCCTACAAAAGAAATTCCTGTATGATTGTGTTTAAGAGAGGTGTTCTAATGCACCACTAGGTTTGCTATGGGGTTATTTCATTAGTTTCAAGCTTAGTAGAACTTACACTCGAGTGAGTCGCTCGGCAGTGGAAGTAACTCCACCTTACAGAAGACCACAAGGAAGTAGCACTTCGTAACTATTGTGCTATGTTTACGCTGGTCCGAAAGGGCACCAGAGCTCAGCTGGGGAGGGTATGGGGTTTTTAAAGGCAGGCAACGCATCTCTGACTCTTGTACGGTTGTTGATGTCCATGAGCAGCGGTGATCTCTTACCATCAGGTGATGCATTTGTTTGCTTGCCTACCAATAAAAAAATCATTTCAAATGCGTTATGTTTGCAGATATAGACAAGCAGATCCACATGAGGAACTCTGAGCACCACCACCAGCAGCAGAGGCATCAGAACAGAAACCTGCAGGCGGCGCAGAGGCATTTACATCCCGTGAGTATTTTGATGTTTTGCCGCCGTTTCGTGTGTGCGATTAGTTTCTGACACATGGACCTTCATATCTTAATATAACATAATTTACTTATTTATTTAGGAACAGTTTAAACATAAAAAATATAATAAACTTAAGATACAGGAACAGGTCTTATGTATAAACCTTTTAAAAGTGTCCAGTTGTCCACAACATTGAGTAAAATTAACAAAAACACAAAATATACCAATATTTGTAGATTATAAACTAAAAACAAGATAAAAATAAAATGTAGATGGTTTTCACATTTTTTACCAGTTGTTCTCTTACTTATTACAAAGAAATAACTTTTTTTCAATAAAGTGGTCTGGCTGCAGTTAGTTTAATCCCCTTTTTGATATTAGGTGGAAGTTACATTTACTTAGCTGAAACCTGACTTGCATTATACATTTTAACCTGCGCTATTTCATTCCAGGACAACGAAACCCTAGCCGGCCTGAGCGCAATGAACGCCTCGATGACGGCAGACGGCGTATCCCGAGAAGCGTCCCTAACTCACAAGCTAGAGACAGCCCTGGGTCCAGTTTGCCCTCTCCTACGGGAGATCATGCTGGACTTCGCGCCGTTCCTATCCAAGACCCTGGTGGGCAGCCATGGGCAGGAACTGCTGATGGAGGGTAAAGGTATACGGTTGTAAGCATGGTAGTGCGCTTCATGCTTTTGGGCGAGCAATTTGATGGGCTGGGTGTTATAGAATAGATATAGGAAAAGGTTTATTTGGTGCAAAATTACAGTATACAATAAAAATTTACACAAATAAAAACACCGACAACAACTTCCACATTTAAAATAAATAGCGGCCCGTCACGCGGTTTCACCCGCGTCCCGGGGGAACTACTTCCCGTACCGGGATAAAATATAGCCTATGTTACTCTGGGTGAATGTAGCTTTCCAACAGTGAAAGAATTTTTCAAATCTGCCAAGTAGTTTCGGAGCCTATTCAATTCATACAAACAAACAAAAAATCAAACCTTTCCTCTTTATAATATTAGTATAGATAAAAAAAACACATTTTGTTTAAATTGTATCAAAATGGTCTGCGCTCAGTTTTATTTTATTGGTTTTATTGGTAACGGTGAATAAAATTTGCTTGTTGGTTTAAAGTGAGTGTATACGGGAATATGTGGTAATCTAAATACTATGTATTAAGAACTTAAAATAACGGTTTTCTTTTAAATAATAATTCCCTTGCATTCATTTGTCAGAAAATGAAAATGCTTTGTATTTTGTTTGTCAAAATGTAACTTAATATTTTAGCAACCTTTTTAGATTGATGTATTTAATAATAGTAAAGGTTTAAATGCGGCTGCATGTTATATAACTTGTCGTTTTATTTACTAACGTATGGGCTATGGCTTTAGTTGGTTAAAGGTGTCTTAGCTCTAGAATGTTGGCTTACATAGATGTATTTACCAGGAATCGAAATCAAGTAAAAAATAGAACTACAGGTACCAACTCCTCATCATTCCAGGTCTCCAAACCTTCAAATCGTCCACATCAGTGGTGGAGCTGGTCATGCTGCTCTGCTCCCAGGAGTGGCAGAACTCTCTGCAGAAGCACGCTGGCCTTGCCTTCATCGAGCTGATCAATGAGGGTCGTCTCCTGTCTCATGCGATGAGGGATCATATCGTGAGGGTCGCGAATGAGGCAGAGTTTATACTGAACAGAATGAGGGCAGATGATGTGCTGAAGCATGCTGATTTTGAGGTGAGGGGATCTAGTTTTATTATTTATTTAACCTTTATTTAACCTCATCAAATATTGTACAAAACGCGGACTTAATGCCTCATGGCATACTCTACCAGTCAACCTTAGGGCAAAACAGGAAGAGAAGTAGGTAGTGCTAATAAGCAGGTTCGGTACGGTAGGTAAGTTATTGTAAAAATATAAAATTCTTTCAAATTGGTTGTTGTAAAATTATCTCCAAAGCTTTCAGTAAAATCCTTGATTAGGGAGGTGATTTTATCTAAAATCTTCTTATCAAAATATTTATTTTGGGAGTCGTGTGTATTTACTCTTAACATAGTCGGTTTTCCCACATTAAAAAGTAGGCGTATTATTTTACAAAAAAACCCCATGTTAGTTTCTAGTTCTACTGACTCAGTCAGAGTCACTCTTGCTTAGGTCGAAATACCTCAGTGAAGCCATTGACTACTAATATCTGCATCCCTCATTTCGCATTCGCAGTGCCTATGCGCCACGACGAGCGCAGAGCGAGCGGAGGAGGAGCGCACGTGCGAGCGTCTCATCGCCGCCGCGCGCCGCCGCGACACCGCCGCCGCCGCGCGCCTGCTCGACAAGCTGCGCCACGCGGCCGACCACGCGCATCCGCACCCCGGGTGAGTGGCGACAACATAGATGTCATCATCATCACCATCATCATCGCCGCCGCGACACCGCCGCCGCCGCGCGCCTGCTCGACAAGCTGCGCCACGCGGCCGACCACGCGCATCCGCACCCCGGGTGAGTGGCGACAACATAGATGTCATCATCATCACCATCATCATCGCCGCCGCGACACCGCCGCCGCCGCGCGCCTGCTCGACAAGCTGCGCCACGCGGCCGACCACGCGCATCCGCACCCCGGGTGAGTGGCGACAACGTAGATGTCATCATCATCATCATCATCATCAGCGCCGCCGCGACACCGCCGCCGCCGCGCGCCTGCTCGACAAGCTGCGCCACGCGGCCGACCACGCGCATCCGCACCCCGGGTGAGTGGCGACAACATAGATGTCATCATCATCACCATCATCATCGCCGCCGCGACACCGCCGCCGCCGCGCGCCTGCTCGACAAGCTGCGCCACGCGGCCGACCACGCGCATCCGCACCCCGGGTGAGTGGCGACAACATAGATGTCATCATCATCACCATCATCATCGCCGCCGCGACACCGCCGCCGCCGCGCGCCTGCTCGACAAGCTGCGCCACGCGGCCGACCACGCGCATCCGCACCCCGGGTGAGTGGCGACAACGTAGATGTCATCATCATCATCATCATCATCAGCGCCGCCGCGACACCGCCGCCGCCGCGCGCCTGCTCGACAAGCTGCGCCACGCGGCCGACCACGCGCATCCGCACCCCGGGTGAGTGGCGACAACATAGATGTCATCATCATCATCATCAGCGCCGCCGCGACACCGCCGCCGCCGCGCGCCTGCTCGACAAGCTGCGCCACGCGGCCGACCACGCGCATCCGCACCCCGGGTGAGTGGCGACAACATAGATGTCATCATCATCATCATCAGCGCCGCCGCGACACCGCCGCCGCCGCGCGCCTGCTCGACAAGCTGCGCCACGCGGCCGACCACGCGCATCCGCACCCCGGGTGAGTGGCGACAACATAGATGTCATCATCATCATCATCAGCGCCGCCGCGACACCGCCGCCGCCGCGCGCCTGCTCGACAAGCTGCGCCACGCGGCCGACCACGCGCATCCGCACCCCGGGTGAGTGGCGACAACATAGATGTCATCATCATCATCATCATCGCCGCCGCGACACCGCCGCCGCCGCGCGCCTGCTCGACAAGCTGCGCCACGCGGCCGACCACGCGCATCCGCACCCCGGGTGAGTGGCGACAACATAGATGTCATCATCATCATCATCATCGCCGCCGCGACACCGCCGCCGCCGCGCGCCTGCTCGACAAGCTGCGCCACGCGGCCGACCACGCGCATCCGCACCCCGGGTGAGTGGCGACAACATAGATGTCATCATCATCACCTTCATCACCATCATCATCAACATCATCATCACCATCACCATCACCATCATCATCACCATCATCATCAACATTATCATCATCATCATCATCATCATCATCATCATCATCATCATCATCATCATCATGCCATCTTATTTAACGACCATTGACAGCTTACGCCCATGAACTTTCGTATTGCTTTCGTTCAATTTTTGAAAAAAGGAATATTTTTCTTCATAGTCGGCTACCTCCCACTCAGTGATGTGCTACGAGTAACGATTAAAACGATTGTGCCACCGATTACAAATAATCGATAGAAATTAATCCTATGAATACCTAAACCTACACTTCTTCATAGAATGTTAATAAGGTGTAAAGTAAAAAATTTACATACTCGTAGTACCTAATGAATCTTCGAAAATGATGCCTTATATATGTTTTCTTGTGCAGTTGTTGATGTTCATGGCCAGGGACCATCTCGCCAGGGTCGCATGACAGTTTGTGAATGTGACGTTTTGTGGGCGCGTTCAAGAAGTCGTCGTCTGATTTCGATAAATATTGATATAAAGGCTCTTTTACTTGTCAAGGGACCGAGAAGATGTTTGAAAAATGAAAAAATGCTTTATTACTCACAGAACAATCTTACTTAGACTAAACAAGTTATATATTGGAGTTATACATAGTTTATTTTTATACTTATTAGTCTTAGAAGTGGTGAATATCACAGGGGATCCCAAACTGGGCTTAGCCTGTATCTTGGGTAACCAAAAACAAATTGTCTAAAGTAACATAGCAACACGGTTAATACAATATTAAAACAAGCGTACGCCAAAAAATACAAAAAGATAAAAATGTATTAACATAAAAAAAATATTATACTCTGGTCATTTTATTGAGCGTCCTTTGACATGAAGTTTCGTATTGTTTACGTTCAGTTTTCGAACAAATAGTTAGGTAAAGTACTTCATGGACGTTTACCGCCCACTTAGAGATGTGCTACGATGGTGTAATAAGGGATATTCTTGTCTTCCAGGAGCAGCACACAATACTGGAAGCTGGACTCATGGGAGGACGACGCGCGACGACGGCGGCGGCTTGTGCCGGACGCGCGCGCGCGCCGCCGCGACGCGCCGCCCGCCGCGCCCGCCGCGCCGCCGCCGCACCACCCGCACGACGCCATCCTGCAGGTAAACTTACTTACTTACTCCGTGGGCTCAGCGACCCGAACAAAGTCTTGGACTCCGAAAGAAGAGAACGCCAATGTTGGTCGATCCTGTCTCTGCCAGTCACCGGTCTGAAGCTCGCAGATCATTCTCGACGACGTCTATCCAGCGATACCTAGGTCGGCCAACCGGGGGTAGGTTCGTCTGTCGGTCCTGGTACCTATGCTTGTTTCACGCGACGATCCTCGTCCAATCTCTCGTGGAGGCCAAGCCATCGAAGACGTTGCGTCTTATTATAACAAAATTATTGTAACACTTGAAGTAGGAGCAAATTTTGAAAATTATAAACAAAGAAAAAATCACCTATTCTAGGTGTCTCGAGCGGGGTTCGGATCCAACACCGGCCACGCGCTTTGACCATTAATCTACCGAGACTGTAGTAAATCTGACGTATTTCTCCTTGTTATTTGCTTAACGCTCAAAGCTGCGTTATCTCTTCAACGTTGTTGTATTTCAGATGATTGTTTCTTTGTATGATACTTTTAATTATACGAAGCATATAAAAATGGTTAAAATAAAATATACTAAGAATAGGTTATATAGGTATAGATTATTATGTAGTGTAAAACTCACGAGTATACCATACCCCGCAGGCGACAGAGGAGCTGCACGCACGCATATGCGCGGGCGGCGGCGCGCGGGGGGCGGCGCTGGCCACGCCCGCCGCCGCCGACCTCATCGACGACGCCGAGTTACTGCTCGACGACAGGGATCTCGACGCGGACCTCACAGGTACAGTGACGGATCAAGACTACTTGATGCCCTAGGCAATCCACGCCTGTGGGCCCCCTATCCGTATGTCAACTAGAATTTTGTGTGCTTCTTTTGGTGTACGCCCTAGGCAATTGCTTGATTTGATTAACGGTTAATCCATCACTGCACAGGAATGAGTGCACCCTCCACAGAGGTGCTATTCGCTAAGCGCAAATGTCATTGGCCTTGGTCGCAGCGGCTGTGTAATCGGTGACAGTACTTTTTGGTATTCCGTAAGAACTATTTCAACGCCGCACGATACTAAAACATCGAACGATGTTAAAGCTGGCACCCCCGTGATTTGTCGCTTAGTGGGTTGCATAGCAGGTCCGTTCAGTGGAAAACACGCGGGATTAGATCATTGAACACATCCTTAGTTGACTAGAAAGGCTCTAGGCATCGGAAGTACACCTAAACACGGGAAAACCGCAGGAGAATACTTAACCTTAGAATATCATCTCGGAAATTAAATATGTATGCCAAATTATAAACATCTCACACAAACATGGACTTAGTGCCTAGAGGTAAAGTCTCTGCATTACGCCGGCTTGCAACATTGCTCACAATATTCTGGTAGGCGCAAACGAAATTTCTACATTTACATCAGTGATCAAATACCCTTCAAAAATCTGTGGCGATAAGTAGATTTTTTACCGGATTTAATGGAACGCGAAAACTGAGAGTTATGCAGTTTTTTTTATATTGTAGCCTTTGTTATTAAGGTCCAAAGTATTGCTTAAATCCGGCAATTGACTGACAGGCCAAAACATTACTTTCTAATTTTAAATATCTATACTTATAATAAATCTGTAGAGAGGTCAATTCTGTACATTAAATATTTTTCCAAAATAACTATCAGGGGGTGTTTAGTGATCGATACTGATACCAAAAATGCAATCAGTAAAATTTTTGTCTGTCTGTCTGTCTGTCTGTCTGTCTGTCTGTCTGTCTGTCTGTCTGTCTGTCTGTATGTTCCTTATAGAAACAAAAACTACTGGACGGATTTTGACGAAACTTGGTACCGTTATTCTTCATACTCCTGGGCATATTATAGGATACTTTTCATCACGCTACAATCAACAGGAGTAGCGTAGTGAAGGGAAATGTGGGGAAAACGGGAGAATTTACTCCATTTCTTAAGCTTCAGTCGCGTGTGCAGCCTTAATGGTTAAAGTCACATAGAAATCATGTATGACGGAAAGATTCTACATAAAATTGCCTAAAAAATATCCCCCAACAGCATATGTCTATCTTTTATGGTTGACTCACAATAACACGTGCAACTCAAGATCCCAATTGGTTTGAACGCGCTAAGCTTAGGAACTACTGGTTCGAATTGACAAAACATTTTGTGTTGGATAGTCCACTTACCACTTACCATTTGTCGAGGTAGGCTTTAAGCTATTGTACGATCTTTGACCGTACATGAACTTTCTAGGTCGCGCGTCAGCAGTTTTGACCCGACGAAAACGCTCCAATTAGCATCATAATTTACTTAATAATATTAATTATTTTAACATTTAGTGTCTATCCGATCATCGAACCAATCGCGCGTATTCACTCATACCATTTTACCATAACTTACCATTTAGTCTCTAGCCTACCGTTCATTGTAATCGCGTTTCCTATTAGAATAAACTTTCAGTTTAACTTACCAGTGACTTTCTATCCACCAATCCTTTCTCTAAGTGTACAAACCGTACATTTATATGGTCCTTCGAGCGCAAAAGGAGCCCATACGCGAGTGCAAACCAGTGCAGTGACAGTTCAGAATTTACGGGATTGACTGCGGGCCTGTTCTTCGACGAGGGTTCCTGAATATTTACACCAGCGCTGTGGGCAGACCAGTCCAGAGCTAGCGCTAGCCATCACCAGGCGATTCTACCACTTCAACTGCGTTGATCCAGACCAAGGTTCAAGGCATCACCACACCAAACATAAAACCAAGTAAGATCTTTCCATTTTCATCTGCTTTATTACACCATTACCATGGAGAACTTATTGGAAACGCAAAACCAGCTTATGTCGGGAATGGACCAACTTCTAAAGAACTTCAAGAAGGACGGCCAGGAACGCAAAACACCAGATAATGTGAGGAGGAGGCTTGAGACCTTAGATACGTATTGGAATGAGTTTAACTCTAACCACATAAAATTATGCAGCTTTAGAAATCAGAATAATTCTTATTTTACCGGTAAAGAATATGAACGTACAAAGGAATTTTATAACCAGGCTAGGTCATACCTTTCAAGTTTTATTCAGCAGGAAGGGGTCCAACCATCGACACCATTGTTAAAACCAGCTACTCCACTAAGCCATCAGACTTTAGACCTCAACCCAATGGTTTTGCCTGCAAAAATTGAAGGCAGTACCAATAACAGCAAACTAGATGAATTGTTACGTAAACAGACTAGTAACTTGAAAGCTTTCTCGCGTACAGTGGCCAATATTAACATCGGAACACTGGCCAGTAAGTGGGAATATGAAGATGCTCTCAAGATGTTGGAGTCCAGGTGGGGAGTCATCGATACATTGCACTGGCAGATCGATAGTGAAGAGAAGGACGAAGATAATGTTAATTACAGGATTTATGAAGAGGAATTTTCCAAATACGAAACGTCTTTCACACACATAAAAAGGGAGATAAATACCAAAATGTGGTCGGTTTCGTACAGAGAGAAGGTCACTCCAGTTATGGAAATACCTTCATTTTCTGGAATTTACCAAGAATGGATTTCGTTTAAGGATTTGTTCCAGGAATCTATTCACAACAATCCGTCCTTGACCGACGTACAGAAACATCAATTCTTAAAAAGTAAATTGAAGGGTGAAGCTGAAAAACTAATTCAGCATTTAAATGTGAGTTCTGAGAATTACCAAATCTCATGGGACATCTTGAACCACCGTTTTAATAATAGAAAATTAATATTTTCTTCTCACATTTCTACTCTTCTTAACTTACCAATCATGCAAGTTCAATCTGCCGCTCATATTAAGAAACTTCACGATACCATAAATGAATGCCTTCACGCTATACAAAAGTTAGGAGTTAACACTGCTACATGGGATCCGATAATCGTGCATCTATTGGCCCAAAAATTAGATGTAGAGTCACACAATGATTACGTGGAATCATTGACGAACCCTAAAGAGTTACCTACTCTGAAAGAATTTTTATCCTTTTTGGAAACCAAGTTTACGTCTCTAGAAGCATTTCGACGCAAACAAGAACCAAACAAACAGGTACTCTTTGAAGATTTTCGTCGTAAAAAACCATACCATCAACATTCAAACAATCACCAAGCAATTAAATGGTCTCCCAAACCATCACCAGCATACAAAACCCTACACGTGGAGACCAAAAGTTGTCCTCATTGCAACGAAAACCACGCGATTTACTTGTGCAAATCATTCCGTGAATCTAGGCCGGATGTTAAGCGAAAGACTATTGCGAAAAACAATTTATGCAAAAATTGCCTTTTCGATCACCACGGAAAGGAATGCTTATCGAACAAAACTTGTCGTCATTGCAACGAAAAACATAATTCACTGGTTCACGAATTATATGCGTCACCAATCGCGAACCCGACCACCAGTAAAACTAAAAATGACCGAAACTCATATCACGTTTCTAACAAAAATATAGCTGAAACCCTCTTGACCACCGCTAAAGTTAAGGTCCAAGCGGCCGACGGTAGCCACCACACCATGAGGGTGCTCATCGACCAGGGCTCTCAAACGTCACTCGTGACGGAAAATGCTGCCCAACGACTAGGGTTAACCAGACAGCGTTGTAAAGGAGTTATCTTTGGCGTGGGCGCTAAAGAGAATAACTGTAAGGGGGTTATTCGAATTCAAATATTTTCATTATACAACGATTTTTCAACCAGTACGGATGCATTTATAATGAAAAGTCTTATCAATAAATTACCAAATAAATCGTATAAAAAACCATCATGGAAATATTTAGAAAACATTGTACTGGCCGACCCGGAATTTTATATAAGCAAGCAAATTGATATTTTATTGGGCGCCGATGTTTATTCAACTATAATATTGAGTGGTATTATAAAAATGGGCCCTAACTACCCCGTTGCGCAAGAAACACAATTGGGGTGGATCTTATGCGGTAATGTCCAAACTTTTCATTGCAATGTAGTCATTAACCAAACAGACGAATTGCAAAGGTTCTGGGAAATTGAGGACATCACCCATAAAACGTCCGAACTCTCGGAAGCAGAAGAAAACTGCGTCAAATATTACCAATCTACCACTACGAGAGACGAAAGCGGACGATACCATGTGCGATTGCCATTCAAACCAGATCATGAAAAACAATTAGGTTCATCGAAATCAATGGCTATCGCTCAGTTTTACCAATTAGAAAGAAGGTTTTCTAAAAATAAATTACTATTAAAAGATTACCAGCTGTTTATGGACGAGTATCGCTTACGAGGTCATATGGTTCCGGCCGGCGACGGTAATACGAAACCCGATTGTTATTTACCGCATCATGGTGTAAGAAGATCTGAGTCTACTACTACTGCACTTAGGGTCGTTTTTAACGCGTCGATGAAAACTTCGACTGGACTTAGCCTAAATGATGTTATTGAGGCAGGTCCTAATTTACAACAGGACCTTCAATCTTTAATCCTGAAGTGGCGAAAGTACCGATATGCCTTTGTTGCTGACATAGAAAAAATGTTTAACCAAATCGGCCTACATTTAAATGACCAAAATTACCAAAAATTTATTTGGCGGGACACACCAGAAGAACCGCTCAAAGAATATAAGTTGACATCTGTTTCCTTCGGCAATAAAGCTTCCCCGTTCCTGGCGATGATGACGCTGAAACAGCTCGCTAAGGATGAAGAACACAATTATCAACAAACCAAGGCTACCAAGGTCCTGGAGGAGTCGTTCTACATGGACGATCTGCTGCATGGAAGCCATACCATAGAAAATGGGAAGCTGCTGAAGTTAGATCTTATAAAACTCTTGAAATCTGGGAATTTTAATCTTCGCAAATGGAAGTCCAATGCATCGGAATTATTATCAGACCAAGAACAAACCACTCAAGAGCACTTTGATTTTAAGCAAACTGAAACCACCAAAACATTAGGCCTTCGCTGGCTGCCTCAGACTGATTCGTTTAGAATGGAATTCATATCAAAATTCGAAAACTCTTATCCCACGAAAAGGAGCCTTCTATCTGATATTTCAAAAATATTTGACCCTCTAGGGTGGCTTTCACCTCTAACCACAAAATTAAAAATTATGTTTCAAAAGGTTTGGCAATTACAACTTAATTGGGATGAACGATTACCAGAAGAAATAAGTATAGAGTGGACAAAAATAAAAGACGATTTACATAAAGTCGGCTACCTACAGTTACCACGATGGCTCGGCACAAAAGAACGGGACACCATCGAGCTCCACGGATTCTGTGATTCTTCCTTAAAAGCTTATTCTGCCGTGATATATTGCAAGATCAACAGAGCCGAGGCAGCATCCGTAGTCTTAGTGACAGGAAAAGCAAGATTAGTACCAGCTAGTAAGAACATCAGCCTACCCAAATTAGAGCTGTGTGGGGCTCATCTTCTATCCAAGCTGATGCAGAAAGTCCAGAACTCTTTTAACGATTTTGAAATCAAGACTTATGGTTGGATTGATTCCATGGTCGTACTCGGCTGGCTTACCGGAGATCCCAGCCGATGGAAACCATTTGTAGCTAATCGAGTACGTCAAACCATTGAAAGCATCCCACCACAAAACTGGCAATATGTCAAATCAGAGGAGAACCCGGCTGATTGTGCCAGTCGAGGTTTGAATGCCTCTCAAATAAAACAGCATCCATTGTGGTGGCATGGACCGCAATGGCTACCTACATACAATGATAGTTTGCGCAAAGAAAACCAAAAATACACAACAGACCAAGAAATTAAAAAGTGCAGTCAGAACAATTTAATCAATTTAGTAACTAAAGCGGCCGAGGATAACATTGTAATGGATCTTATTACAAACCAAAGTTCAATAACACGCGCCGTACGCGTTCTCGCGTGGATAATGCGATTACGTAATCACCACAAGTTACCATATTTAACCAGCCCTGAACTGATAAACTCAAAATTACTTATCATCAAAACCATTCAACACCAAGAGTTTTCACAAGAAATCACCAAATTAAAAAAGAATAACCAAATTGATAAAAATAGCAAACTTTATAATTTGAACCCATTTTTAGATGAGAATGATTTACTTCGCGTCCGAGGCAGATTAAGGAATGCATGCATAGATGATAACATGAAATACCCCATCATCATCCCAGCGAACCACAGATTAACTGAACTGTTAATCAATCACGCACACCAGCAAACTCTCCATGGCGGAGCGAGATTGACCCTGGCGTACCTTAGACAAAACTATTGGATTGTCAGCGGAAACCGTGTAACCAAGAAGCATATCCGCCTATGCATTCGCTGCAGAAGACACGAACCAAGTAAGCACCAACAATTAATGGGTGACCTACCAGAAGCGAGAAGTAACCCTTCCCGCCCCTTCCACCACACCGGCGTTGACTTTACCGGCAGTGTACTTGTCAAAGCTAATAAAGGACGGGGAGTCAAAACAACGAAAGGTTACGTTGCAGTCTTTGTATGTATGGCCACCAAAGCCGTACATTTGGAACTGGTCTCCGACCTCGGCACTTCCTCATTCCTCGCTGCATTACGTAGAATGTCTGCCAGAAGAGGTACCCCACACCATATGTACTCTGATAATGGCACCAATTTCGTGGGGGCAAGCAGAGTTCTGGACCGAGAGTTCAAAGAGCTTAAGGAGAACGTTTTAAACGAGGAATTTCTGTCAGAAGTC
The DNA here is from genome assembly GCA_958496325.1 of Nomophila noctuella. Classification (NCBI taxonomy): domain Eukaryota; kingdom Metazoa; phylum Arthropoda; class Insecta; order Lepidoptera; family Crambidae; genus Nomophila; species Nomophila noctuella. Next base: position 12,543,620 of record OY292500.1, on the reverse strand, counting down.
GCAGAGATGGGAATCACTTGGCACTTCAACGCACCAGCTTGGCCTTCAGCTGGCGGCTTGTGGGAAAGCGCCGTGAAGAGTCTTAAACACCATATGAAGAGAGTAATAGGTGAGCAAAAACTCACGTTCGAAGAATTTACCACCATACTGACTCAAATTGAAGGGTGCCTAAACTCGCGTCCCCTCTGCCCTCTGACCGAAGACCCGGAAGACTTAAATTTCCTCACACCATCTCATTTCTTAGCCAGCGGTCCAAATCTTACCATATTTGAAACGGAGAGAGACGAGAGAACGAGATGGCAACTGACGCAGAAAATCTTCCAAGATATTTGGAAACGTTGGCAGGCCGAATACTTGACTCAATTGTCATCGAGATCAAAGTGGCGTCAATCTCTCGAAAATGTAAAAATCGACGACGTGGTTATTATACACGACAGCAATTTACCAGCGGGAAAATGGGCTTTAGGCAGAGTAATCGAACTTCACCCAGGCAAGGACGGACTCGTCCGTGTTGTAACACTAAAAACTAAGAATGGTACAATGAAACGCCCCATCACTAAGCTTTCTGTGCTACCAGTCTCACAGAAGCAAGACGAAACAAAACCCGTCTCACAATATGAAGATAAGACCGAACCAGTCCAGGAAAACAAACCAAAAACGGTAAAGAAAAATAAATGCAGCATGCTAAGTTACCTGGCGACAACTCTAATGTTATTTTCGTTTATGTTTACGCCAGCTCAAACTACCTACAACCTTTCACCATTAAATAATAACAACAGTATGTACTATTTCGATAAAACATCTACCATGTACTTAATACGCGATGAATGGAAGCTCATAGCATATTTAGACCTAAAACCATATTGGCAAGGCACAGATTTGTTTAATAAATACTTCACCCACTTAACCAACATATGTCACACCTCTAAAATTAAAACACAATGTGAAGTAGTCCTATTACAATTAGGTCATGGATATGACGAGTACAATAACTACAACACGATGTTACTCGGTCAGCAATTCCCGGCGCACGCGACTAATCGTAAGCGCCGTGGACTTATCAACGGTGTAGGCTATGTTGCACATTCTTTGTTTGGGATATTGGACGAAGACTTCGCCGAACAATATTCTAAAGATATTAATCTTATTCGCACCAATGAAAAACATCTGGAGAGCCTATGGAGGAATCAGACATCAATTGTAGAAGCTGAGTACAATTGGCTAAAAAAGGCTAAATCTTCTATTGAAAAACAATACAAAATGTTTAACCAGCACTTGAATGGTCTAGAAAAAGCCGCTAACCAAATAAAATCTGAACTACAAGACGTCGTCTCCTCCACTGACTTCGCTATGAACGCCATAATAGCAAATAATATATTGTATGAATTACGAAAAGTTCAAGACACGTTACTGGATTCCATCACCAATATCTATTACGGAAATTTCAACGTACATCTTTTAAAACCAGAACAACTACTGCAGGAGTTACAACCTATAGCTGGCCGCATTCCTAAGGATTTGTCTTTACCATTAGACAATATTTTCAACCAGTTACCAAAACTTTACCATTTATTGAAAGTGAAGGCAAGAATAACCAGGGAATTCTTATTATTCGAAATTAAGATTCCTCTTGTGAGCAGAGATTTGTTCGACATTTACAAGATTATACCAATTCCCAGAGAAACCGACAACTACATGGTCACCCTACTCCCTATCGCCAGCCATGTCGCGATCAACTTACAAAAGGATATGTACATACCTATAAGCGATCGTACACTTCAAACTTGCATCTCATATGACATGGATGTTTACTTATGCCCATTACAATCACCACTTTACCAATTCAAGTCAGACCAAAGCCTGTGCGTCAAAGACGTGCTAAGACAAAGCTGCAAAACCGAAACCATTCCATGCGAACATTCGTGGTCTCAGCTTCATAAGATGAATACATACCTATATACTTGTTGCGGCGAATGTTCCATAAGGATTATATGTGATCAGCAAATTGTCGTGGAGCGACTCCGCAAGTCCGGCGTTATCACGCTAGGAAACAGCTGCGTCATCAAGGGCGACTCTTTCACTATAACGTCGCATAAACAATTCTTCAATAACGTAAACATACAACCAGACATTATGACGCCAGAGATACCACCTATTAATAATATCATAAACATTGCCGTTCCTAACACCACCAACTCCATCGAGTTTGGATCCAATGGATTAGAGAAAGATCTGAAACTTATTGGAGAGGAGATCAAGGAAATGAAATCCAAACCAGGTGTAGCAGATGTCATCTCATACCATGATATCCACCACTACACCGTCATCTACGTGCTCATCGCGATTGCCGTCTCCTGTGCGCTGGGCTGGCTGTGCTGGCGACGGCGCACGCACCAGCGCGCGCGACGCGAGCGCACGTGTAGCGGCCTCGACGCCTCTGACAGTGCCAATGTGCAGTGCGTTAGTGTTAAAGAGTGCGTTCCTAGTGATCAGTGCAAAAGTGATGTTAAGGCTGAAGTGCCCAGTGTTAGCGCGCGTACCAACGTGGCAGCGTTGCCAAATTTTCGCAAACACTTTAATGCGTCTGACTAACCCCTAGAAATAAGGAATCATTGTTCCATCACCTTGTAAACCACTTTCACCACATCTCGCACCTTTACTAACATTCGCTTCTAGAATTAACTAGGCTCTCTATTACTTTATCTCAATTTTCTCTCGCTCGGGAGCATGTACGATCTTTGACCGTACATGAACTTTCTAGGTCGCGCGTCAGCAGTTTTGACCCGACGAAAACGCTCCAATTAGCATCATAATTTACTTAATAATATTAATTATTTTAACATTTAGTGTCTATCCGATCATCGAACCAATCGCGCGTATTCACTCATACCATTTTACCATAACTTACCATTTAGTCTCTAGCCTACCGTTCATTGTAATCGCGTTTCCTATTAGAATAAACTTTCAGTTTAACTTACCAGTGACTTTCTATCCACCAATCCTTTCTCTAAGTGTACAAACCGTACAGCTATTGTATATTCCTTTATTTTATCATTGTAAATTGTGCTAGCGAACTATTTAGTTCTAAAATGTGCCGATAGATGGCACACCTCGCTAGAGGCGCGGCCGCGGATCTGAATCGCGGTGAACAGATGATTTCTCAAACGTATAAGGTCTCCCGATTATTGTTAATTATGATAAGCGTTTTCCGTCACTTAATTTGACCATTATTTCTATCTTGAGTTATTCTGTGTGCGGAAATCGTAACCCACGCGGACGGAGTCGCTGGCGGCCGCTAGTCTGTAATAATTTGATAAAACATAACAGTAACTGTGGCATCATCATATTTTGTGCTTAATTTGAATTTATTATTTAATGTTAGACTTTTGAATGCATTCATACACGCAATTATATTAAACTCTTCTTCCCCAGGTCCAGTGAACATCAGCACGAAAGCTCGACTGGTGGCTCCAGGGCTGGTGGCGCCGGGGACGGTGTCGCTCACCTCCACGGAGCTGTACTTCGAGGTGGATGACGAGGACCCGGAGTACAAGAAGATTGACCCTGAGGTAAGTGGCGCTTTTCATCAATTAGGTACCTACTGTCAGTCGCTCCAATGTAATATCTAGGCATAATCATAGTCGTAGCGTACACTGGTCTCCGAGGCAAACCAAGGATGAAGCCAGGAAAGACGTTGTTAGGATGATGATGATGTTTATAGTGCATTAATTACATTATAATTAAGTTCTTTATTAAAAGGGTGTTATAAGTACATAGTACTTAGGTTGGTGTACATACTTCGTACACTTTTACGTGAAAAGTGAAGATGACTATGAGTAAAAATTATGATTTCCTTAGTCACGACTGCTGAAAAGCTGGAAATTGGAAATCGTTTTTAATGAAGGTTTTCGCAAATGAAAAATCCTTTAGATGGCCGTAGGGTAGGCGTAGGGAACTGGTATGTGATGAATTTTTACATGACATTGACAGATGACAAAATTCACCATTATAGTAGTTAGAACTAGAACTCACGCCTACGTATTGCCATCTAGTGGATTCTTCAATCGCAAACACCCTCATTCTTTATATTACAATATTATCTCGAAACCTTTTTGTTTGGAAAAGTTGCTAACCTTAGACCAAGACCAGAGGCATTTCTCTTCACCTTATTTTTACAAACGAAACCATATAAATCGCTTCCGTAATGAAATCGAACAATGAACATTCACCAAACACTCAATAACAGTCGTGGCCCAAAGAAGACTCTACACACAAAAAGACCTTATTAATTTTACGACGATTTAACAAAAACTTTACAAAGCATAAATCGTCCACTTTATTGCTTAACAAATAACGTTTTTTCTTTGCTATTAAACAAATATTATAAATCGTGTGCACAAGGAGACAATCGTATGACAAAACGCACCTCAAATAAGGTGAGACGTGAGATCTTTGTTCGATAATTTATTATACCTGTTGGATATTCAAGGAGTTGTAAAATGAAAATTATATTATTTTACTGACAAAGATTTTGAACATAACTCTCCAATAGCTTCACAATCAAAATTCGACCTTATTTCATTATTCCTAGAGCATAGAATGTAATCAAAGGGAGTGTGTGTTAGGGATGTTACGGCTCTGGGTGGGCTGTGATATCGATATTGTGTATAGGCGTGTAATATAGGCGGGTAACCGAATATGAGGCACTTAGGTGCACGGACAATGCAGCCCCGCGGCGCTCGGGCCTAACAGGCGCCACGTAGGGATGGGATAGCCGGGCTATCGATAAAAACATTTATGTTAAATTGAATAATATGTTTTAATTTGTAAATAATAATTGATTTAAAGGAATTGTAATTCTTGAATCAAAAAAATATTATGGACAATGTTCGGGTAAACCCATTTATTTCAATGGAAATATATTTTTCCCAAACCTTTTAAATGTTCATGTTTTTTTCTCTTTATGCATATTTTAGCTACTTAGTACTGTACTGTTATATATTGAGTGTAGCTGCATTTTGACAACTTTAGTTGTTAGTCAGAAAAAAACTTTTCTTAATTAATCTGATTTGCGGCCATAGTGCATGCTTAACTTTACTTACTGACTTATTCTCCATTCATATTTTGACAACGTTCAATCAATTCCATCATGTGTAAAGTGGCCGGCATTCTCACGTACGTTGCGACTTACGACACTATTTTCTATGGAATCTCTGGCAGTTCGCATGGCACCTTTTCGGGGTTTACAAAATCTATCGACATCGATACTTCTACGTCGTATGGTGCGCTTGCGCGTGGGGCGGGCGTCACGTCCGCGGCGGACAGCGGCACAATGGCGCCCCGCGGCGCGGCGCGTACGCAGCGACAACCGCGACACGCCGTGCGAGCCTGTACCGATAGCCTTGACTTAGGACGTTCTTAGGAAGATATCAGACATTTGTTGTAGACGTTTGTTGTGAGCCTTGATTTAGTTTTTCTTGTAAATCACGTGTGTAAATTCCAATGTTCTAATAATTAATGTTTAGTTGAGGAGGATAGGGTCTTAAATGGAGGCGACGCATCTGCGACCCCTGTGCGGTTGTTGATGTCCATTATGTTATGAGTCTACTACATTGTTAAACTTTAGTTGTTAGTGAGATTTTTTGAAATTTTTATTCATATGTCTGATTAGCCGCCATAATCATTATAATGATATTTTATGCTCCATTCATATTTTGACAACGTCTAATTAATTTCATTATGTGTAAAGTGGCCGGCATTTTCACGTTCGTTGCCACGCTATTTTCTTTGGCACATTTTCGGCATTGTTTTCTGCGATGCTATTTCCTATGGAATCACATGCAATGCATATGGCATCAAAAATTGTGGCTTCAAATCTATCGACATCGATACTTCTACGTCGTATGGTGCGTGTGCGCGTGGGGCGGGCGTCACGTCCACGGCGGACAGCGGCACAATGGCGCCCCGCGGCGCGGCGCGTACGCAGCGACAACCGCGACACGCCGTGCGAGCTTATACCGATAGCCTTGACTTAGGACGATTTTAGGAGGATTGCAGATATTGTCGTAGTCTTGATTTAGTGAATCAGTTTTCTAAACTCCAATGTACTTTTTATATTAACCGTGCTAATGTCTAAGTGTAGGAACACACTTGGCTAAAATTACGCCGCGACCAATGTTCGACGGCAGTGCATTTTCTGGACAAAACCATCGACGTCGAACTCCAGTCGCCTTAATTTCGCCTAGTTTGTATCCTTACTGAGACTTTCTCATCTAAAGTAAAAAATTGCGCATTCCAATTTAAAGGCGACGAAAGCAAATATGTCTTACTTAGAAAAGTACTAACCCCATCTCCCCGTGAGGTCGTAAGAAGGGACATTTCGTACAGGAGCATGTTCGTTCCATCTGGTGGGGGCTTACTTCCACCCATAGGCCAACAAATAGCCAGTCTTGTTTTTATTAACTTGGCACAGCATCTGGATTTTTATGTACGACTTTTATTTATCACTGAAATGATTATTGACAGCTTAAATGTATACGACTTGCATTCATCAAAACACTCTAATATGGACCTTACTCTGTTAATTAAAGACATTCGTACTTACTAGCATTTTACATTTCGCACCCCCAGTGCAAAAAAGACGTAAGTGAGGTTACGTCGAATCATCGATTTTATCATATTTAAAAAGTACGTTCAAAGACACATATGCTCAATTTTTTTCATATTTTTCTTGTTAAAATTGACGAATTAATACAAGAAAATGAGTTTTGAGACTTTTTATTCCATCACTTTTTTTCTTAAGGAAAAATAGCTTATGTGATATAACGCAAAGAACACATTGAAAAATATGACGTATTACTTAATATTACCTTTTTCCCTAAAATTTTATGTAGAAAATAAAAAGTAACCAATATTATGACTTTATTGCGTTTTTTTTAAATAAACTTAAAAAATAAGAACAGCAATATGACTGTTTACTTCTTATGAAGTTAAAATAAATCACAAAAAGAACAATTACTTCTTTCTTCCACTAGAATATTTTCATTGCACCGAGACGTAAGATTTGATACAGCGGCGCGGGGGTAGCCATCAGGTACATAAGTGTGAATACGTCGATGCAGGGGGCGCGCAGGATGTGGGGAGTGGGTCACTCCACACATCCAGCGCAGCATCTTCGTCTCCGTGACTCGCAGCATCCACTTGTTTTGCTCAAGTACAGGGCACGTTTCACTGCCGTACAAAAGGACAGGCCTAACAATGGTCTTTTAGACTTACCCCTTCAGCTTAACCTTCATTTTGGGGTCGCAAATGACACCAGTCACCTCACGCCATTTTGCCGAGGCTGCTGCAATGCGGGCCATGACGTCGTCATCGATATCACCAGACGCGTGAAGTAAAGATCCCAAGTACTTAAACAAGTCCGTACGCTCGACCACGTCACCGTCTATGCGTATGCATAATCCCCCATCCATACGGATGGGGGATCTGTTTTGCAGGCCAGGTTCTCGAGTGCCACGTTCCACCTATTTGCACGTCTCACCAATCGTCCCTTGTCCGAATCCGCCAGCGCGATATCATCAGCACTGTATGCTGCCAGCAGTCCTAACTAGAGAATCGGAATCGTGGTACATGTCTCGAATTACGTCAATATAACTTTCAGGCACCCTCTTGGACTTCAGTGCTCACCTGATCATCATGCCAGGAACACAGTCGAAGGCCTTCTGCATGTCCATGAACACGAAATGCAGAGGCGTGTTCTACGTTCTGTATTTCTCCACAATCATCTTTAAGGCAAAAACAGGGTCCATTGGACCAAGACCAGGTCTGCTGTTGGTGACACCAACCCCTTTCCCATCTCCGTCAGAGTCCTCCAAGGATCCGTCCTTAGTCCCTTCCGGTTAAGCGTGATATTGGATGAATTGTCAACTAGCATCAAGACGCACATGAGCAACCCCCGTGGCTGCTCCTGTATGCTGATGAGATCGCGCTGGCGGATTCGGACAGGGAACGATTGGTGAGACGTGCAAATAGGTGGAACGTGGCACTCGAGAACCTGGCCTGCAACACAGATCCCCCATCCGTATGCATAGACGGTGACGTGGTTGAGCGTACGGACTAGTTTAAGTACTTGGGATCTTTACTTCACGCGTCTGGTGATTTCGATTACGACGTCAAGGGCCGCATTGCAACAGCCTCGGCAAAATGGCGTGAAGTGACTGGTGTCATTTGCGGCCCCAAAATGCCGGTTAAGCTGAAGGGACCATTATTAGGCCTGTCTTTTTTTACGGCAGTGAAACGGGTCTGTACTTGAGCAAAACAAGCGGATGCTGCGAGTCACGGAGATGAAGATGCTGCGCTGGATGTGTGGAGTGACGCGGAAGGACCGCGTTAAGAACTCGCGCATTCAGGGTAGCCTTCATTTCCGTGATATTGCTGATAAACTGCGCCATGTTTTACGGAAACCGGCCAGTTGCATGGGAAACAAACGTCTCGACATGCCAGGAAATGCTGGGTTGACGTCGAGAAAGACGACATGCGTGTCAATGGCCTGACCACACAGGATGCCGAAGACCGTGTGAAGTGGAGTAGAAGGAGCAGGAAGGTGGTCCCTGGACTTGGAGGCAATGGCCGAGGATGTGACCGGGATAATCGCTAGGATGATGATCTGAAAATGTATAATCGGATGCAGCACAGTAGGGCGAGAATGATTTTTAAGTTAAGAGGAGAGTAAATTTAGTTTAAAAGTTAAAAAGAGATTGAGACACAATGTGTTTACTGTCTAATCCACCTAGTATTTTCTCGTCTGCTCTTGGTGAGCCCAGGGTCCGCATAAACAATGATTTATCTGGGTTTATCTAGTCTGATCATTACATTGAAGCGACTGTCTTCCGATCTTTGCAATCGGAAAGGCGAACTAAAACAATAAGATCATAGTTACACATTCTGAAAGAATCAATGTGCAGTTTCCTCGCGATGTTTTCCTTTAATGTCGGGCTAGTAGTGGTACAAGTAGTAAGTAAGTAAGTGCGCTAGACAGTCACAACAATGGTCTGGTTTCAAACTAGGGGAACCCCTGTTATATAAGTACTAGAGACTAGAGTTATTAAACTAATGTCTGTTACTAACGATGGTGTTATTTGTAAGGACCGTGCCTCACATACATGAGGTCCTTGGTTCGACTCCGGGCCAACTTCCTCCTCCTTTTGGATTTTTTGAAAAATATATGAGTGGATTTGTGCCATTAGCTCGGCATAGGCTTGAGAAAACACCACGAGGACACCTGAACATTCCGATAGTTTCTGACTTTAGTTCAGATAGATCTGAATGTGTAACCATGATCCAACCTGTCTAGTTTCCTTCTAAGGGTTAGAAAGGTCTGACGGCATTCGTTTCACTGTAATAACCAGACTCGCCAAATCCTGGATTATGGTCAAAGGGGACCCCGCACAGAAACGGGATAAACGCTAGGGGGATGAATGCCTGTTACTAACGTGTAATTTTATTTCTATTTTTTAAAGATATACTATAGATGTTATTCAGAACGGGCAAAACGCGCGGTAGCTGGCGCCCTCCTCTTGCTAAATAATAGTAGAAGAGTATTGCCATCACTCGGGACGCCTAGCATTAATAATTACTTAAGTAATAACCAAAAATTTGTATTTGGAGAAAGTTATTAACTCACCTACAAATATTAATTTTACATGCTACTTTTAAAGGCGTCTATTAGGTATCATTGTCTAATATATTAATATACTTACATCTAAAAACCCCAGCCATATCACATTATACACCTGATGTTATACTAGGAGTTCTGTGAAGGATTCGGCAAGAGGTATGTACGTACACTCAGACAAAGTTGATGTGTGTAAAGTACCTCAATTTGTAAATAACTTTTGCTTGTTATTTTAATTTTATTATTGATAGAACATAATATTTTGCTGTACGAAGCCGTGTAAAACTTATTTCATTAATTGTTACAATAATTCGTATCAATTTATCTGTTATTTTATTAAGAATTGAAAAAAAAATCATGTGGTAGTGATCTTCACCGAAACTCCACATATTTGAAGTATTACTGTGCAATTTTATTGTTGATAGTACGAACTTTAATAATAACCAAAACTATAATAATATTTTTCCAGTATTAATAAATAGGGAACACAAAAACAAAAAACAACTTTTTTCCTTACAGTCATAAATAATAACTCAAAGTAATATGTGTTAATATGCGGCTAGCTTTACATAAACATATAATGGAATAAGTAATTATTACTGTTTACTTCAGTTACCTTAACTAGTCCCCAAATTGAAAAATGGAGTAAGTGTTGCTTATGCACTTCAAACATAATTTTAATAAAGGGAATAAGGCAGTAATCTTACATATACTAGCACAATTGTGTGTATTTACGAGTTCATAACTGCTTTTTGAAATACATTTGACTTTTTTGGCAAGACTGGCCTAAGTTTTGATACTCAGAATCCGCTATTTATTTCCGTAATGAAAAATAGCGTAATAATTTATTTTTACAATTCCAAATGAACTATAAACATTAGAACTAACTTGAATATAACACGCATTGCAACAATTTTTTCTTCTTTTTTTGATATAAGAATTATTGTTCTACGTTTGAAAATAAAGTAAATATACCTAAAAGTTCAGTTTTTTCGCCGTACTGAAAAGTCGTCATTTTCGACTTACGTCTTTTTTGCACTGAGGGTGCGATTTTATCTCTACTGACATTACACCACGTTTAAACAACCTAAAAAATCGTTTTAATCGCAATTTCACGATTGCATTTCACACAATTTAAAAATTTTATCGACCCCTTTAGCAGATCGTGGAAAGTAGCGACATAAAAACTTATCAATATTTACTCGTCTGCCCGAATTCGAATGAAGGCATCGATCGGCTGACTGTTGTAACATAGCCATTTCTCGAGGCATGTCGTAAGGCAAAGCCGGTAGCGATAACTACCATAAATAACACTTAGGAACTTAGTAAAGTGTGAAGACCTATACTTTAATCAGAAGTCACAATATAGGTACACGATTGTATTACATTAAAAAAAAACTATACATTTTACGTCATCACGCGTTTAACTTGTTAAGTTTTTTAATGAATCGCAATATGGCCTCATTTTTTACATGTTATGTTTCTGATAGTTTTGCCAAGGCGGCCACCCATAATTATAATCGCTTTTCATGGCGGTTGGCGAATCGCTTTTGCCTTTGGCAAAGTGACTACTGGTACTGTTAATATAGAATAGAGACAAAGTTCTGATATACCACGATAACTTCTTTCGGTATCGATCAATTATCAATCAAGTTATGTCTCCTTCTTTGATTGATCGATTTATTATCGAAAAATCGATATACTCTCGTGTCATGGCCCGCGACGTTATTATCGAAACTGTATCCGTGGCGTTATTTACTGCGACTAATTTAACCGATTTCAAAGATTGTAAATTGAATCCGTAATGGGGCATTTTATTTGTTTATGCTAATGTACCGTTTTAATTAACCATGTCGTGTTTATGGCCAGAGGGACAGAGACAAAAAATATCCACCTCTCGCGTCGCTCTATGTGGCCGTTGGCCGATTTATTGGGACATCTTTAATAATTAAACATTTTGATTAATTGGCCGTTGGATAATGTTAGGTCTTTTTTGTTATGGAAAGTTATGCGTTATGAATCTGGGTGGTATGCTATTGATTAATATTCGAGTTATTCGAGACGATTTTTTATTTGTCTCTAAAAATTGGTCCGGAAGATAGATCTAGCAATTTGTTTTAGATGTCATTGTATATTTCGTTCGCATTATGTATGTGTATGCATATAACTGTCATGTGAATCGTCTGTATATAAAAAAGGTATGCAGAAGCTCTGAACATTTCGCTGAATGTGTGATATGAATTGCGATTCACATCGTATTAGTCTTTTTATACTTCTAAAAATAGCTTTAGACCTCTCAAATAGGTACATTATTTTTACAAAATATTTGTTTTATAGAGCAAATCCTAACTTTATTGGCGAAATCTGCAATGTAACCAGTTAAATGGTAAACACTAAGCTTGGCAGGGTAATAACTAAATAATATCGTCTTAAAATAATAATCTGTAAGGTAAATCGTTGTTGACTGTTTATATGAATATTTTAACAATTCAGCACATGATTCCAGTCATTTAAAGTGCAAGTTTATTCGTTAAGTTTCTAAAGGTCTACCTATACTTTGTAATGAGGGACCAGATAGTATAAGTGCACAGAAGTGCACCGACCAAGATTATTATAAATCCTATTTTTATTCATGCCAGTTTATCTGTATTCAGTAAATGCTATGTATTTGAAGTAACTGACTTTTCCGAAACTAGTTTAAACAAACCGGACAAAATTGTTTAATTGTGATCATAACAAGAAAAACTCAAATATAGCTTATCTTTTTGTATTTTACAATCTTTTCTCAGGTTATGTATATGGATAATGACTTCATTTTCAAGTTATTAACTTGAGAAGTTGTTACTTGAGAATTGGGTCAATTATTAAGTAGTCTTTGACTTCCTGAAGAGATGTGACATTTTGTTACCAAAAAGCCAAAGGGACTTGGCGCACTTTTAGATATTTTCTTAGAACAAATTTTCAATTCATAATTTTAATGTAAACTAAGTGTGTTAATACCTCATTGTTTATGGAAATTCGAAGGATAATTATAGCGATCTGACTGTAGCAGATGAGTTTAATATTATATTATTATTGCGGGCTAGACGACAGACGTTTCATTTGCAGTAATGTGTGAAGCGTATGGACTTTTTGCGATAAGCTGAGATTCGATATGGTTCTTGAAATCTTTATATTCATTACGAGGTTGTATTGGTAATTAAAAGTTATACTACATTTACTTGTAGACTGAAAATCTTCCAACTAACGAATTCATTTGACTTTGTTAACTCAGAATTTTCATTTAGCCAATAATATTACGAGTATTGCCGGACCTAGCCTTAATGTGACAGCTATTTTCTCAATGGTAATTATAAGAATAATAAACTTATAAGACTTAAAAATCTTACCACCTACTGAGTCCAAACGAGAAGCAAACCCACATCCAAAATTGAAATCAAAAAGCCTGTTCCTGTAACAAGTAGCTTAAACAAATACAACAAAAAAAGATACGATCGAGTACTATTCTCACGTCATCAATGACAGACGGTATCTGTCATAAATAAACACATTACGTCACTCTGACAGCTCCTGTACCCAAACGTCATGACTGTCTGACGTATTGCTTTTCTCATCTTATCTAAAATTCGACTCTACAGTGTTTGTAATAAGGTTGGAAATGAGTTGTGCTTATTAATGGAGTCTACCTGTCGTTTCTGCATTCTGTTAATTTTGATTACGAAATTTGATAAGGGTATAGTCGAGTTAGTAAGTTATAGGTGTTTTTGTTATTGTATAAAAAGAAAACGGATCCGGATCTCTCTCGTAAGTTATGTTTTTTTTTCAGTCTAGCGATTGTGGTCAGTTATCGAAATACACAAAGTGAATATGATGTATTTGCAAGATGAATCAGTTTCAAATTGCAAGATTGCGAAATTCGATTCCTGATCGAAAATTATGTTCATTCATCTATCAAAAGAAAGTTTAGAATATATTTGGGTGGTCCTGGAATGTCATTTAAACACTCAAGTACAATCGATTATATTTTCTCTTATAAAAATATATATAAAGCTTCCTCTTATAAAATTAATATTCATCAAAGCCGTTCTTGCATCATGCTATTAACTGTATTATATCAAATATAGGTGTTGTTAAAAATAGGGTAGAGAAAACGGCATGAAAAATAAATATTGACCATCTCTTTGCTAGGGTACTTAATCCTTTTTGATATTACTTAAGTCCGTGTTGTTCCAAGTATCTTTAAGCTATTTATTCTTATATTTCAACCACTGCCGGCAAAGCATTGATAACATTGTGAATGCAACAATGTATCCGTAATCCCGGATGATCCATCTTCCAATACCCGTCTGTGCCCAGTGGCCACTACAATAGACAGACGGACAAACAGTAAAACAGGCTTAAGAAGACCAGTGCGGTAATGGAAAATAATTTACTTTACTGAATTTTGTTTTTTTTTATTTGCACAATTCATTGTACATGGGTAGTTGTCGCGTAAACCTTTATTTATATCTGCTATTGCTACAATAACCTATCCACATATACATACTTCTATCATAGACGTCCAGGAGATAGAATATCTAATATTCGGTTTGATTTCAATTTAATGTTCTGAAAATATAATGTTTCGTTGCCTCACTGATCAAAGTTACACGAAAGCATATTTTGTCTCTTTAAATAAATAAGATTAGCATTTCATTTCTCTTTAACGTCGCACCTAACTTGCCTTACTGCAATACACAGTACTATAACAATGCACAGTCGTACAGAGTCAGACGAGACGGTACGCAAACCGCACTTTTGAAATTTAGGCGCCAGATGGACCCATGATAGCGGCCGCCCGCTGTGCCGCCGATCTATCGATAGATATGACGCACATCACTATTTGTTGGAAATAAGATATTGATTTGTGGTTCTGTGTGAAAGTATAGGATTTTATTTATGTGAGAAATTCGTATTTTTTTAGTTCCTTTTTGTGCAAAGTGAAGTTAAACTATTTTCTGTTTTTTTCTACATAATGTGTCGTCAAATCAATGTTGTGGTTTTTTCTTGTAAAGATAGACAAACCGAGACCCAAATGAAACACAATCTTTGTCTTTAATAAATTTTAAAGCCACAAGACTAATCATAACCATATTTAAAATTAGACAGGCATCCAAAGAATTTAAAATGCAGAACACACACAGTGACATACCCGTCGGGGACATTGCCTAAAATAAAAACCGTTATAAATCACTGTATTAGTTTTAATTAGTCAGCGAAAGCAGCGGAGCGTGTGTAGTCGAGCACGGGTAATTACCAGGCGCGCATACCGGGGTGAGAGATGTTCGCTGTTGAGACATGCTAGGAATGCGGCCTCCCGCGGGCGCCATAGGGAAATCAGGACTTGGGTTATTGAAAAGAAGTGGCTTTACTGGCAGCGACAAGGCACCAGTTTTGTATTTGGCCAGACAATTGAAATTAAATTAGGATCCTTCTAAAAAGTAGGTACTGAGTAACTATCAGGCGTTCATACCGGAATGGGAGATGTCCGCTGTTCAGACATGCGGGGATTGCGGTCTCCCGCGGGCGCCATAGTGAATCAGGAGTTATTTTATGTGATGACGTGCCTTTACTGGCACTCGGCACCAGTTTAGCGACAAGGTACCAGTTTAGCATTTGGCCAGATAATTAAATTTAAATTAGAACTGTAGTTTACACAACAGAACTGGTAGGTAGGTACTGGGTAATTACCAGACGCGCATACCAGGGTGGGAGATGGCTGTTCAGACATGCTAGGAATGCGGCCTCCCGCGGGCGCCATAGGGAAATCAGGACTTGGGTTATTGAAAAGAAGTGGCTTTACTGGCAGCGACAAGGCACCGGTTTTGCATTTGGCTAGACAATTTAAATTAAATTAGATCCTTTCTAAATAGATTTGTACTTTACACAACAGAACTGATGACTTATTAGAATATTCGTTAATAATAAATAAATAATAAATAAATATTTCACAACATCACATACATTGATCTGACCCTGTGTTAAGTAGCTTAAGCATTGGTGTTACAGACGTCAGAATCAACAGTGGTATTACAAATTTACTTAAATAGATACATATAACACCCAGACCAAGACAAACAGACATGTTCATGCACACAAATGTTTGTCCTGTGCGGGGATCGAACCCGCGACCTCTTGCGTAATAGGCAACATCTTGACCATTACACCAAACAGGTCGTTAATAGAATTGCACATCACATTATGTTAATATTGGTAAACTAGGTACCAGTAGGCGCATACTTAGCCGAAAGATGTTCACTGTTGAGCCATGGGTGGAATGCGGCCTCACGCGGGCGCTATTCCATACAATAGGGGGTTAGTTTGTTGAAAAGATGTTGTTTACTGGTAGCACCTAGCATGGCAAAGAGAGTCATACAATGATATGTCTGTGATGTATTTATTAAGTCTTCTTTTTCATTGCAAAGTGGCAAGCAACCTCCCCACATCCTTTGACGTGCAAAAATATTGTACTAATAAATAATCAATATGATCGGTGGAAGCTGAATAAGTATCGTATAAGTAAGAACTCGCTCATCGAAAAAGTCTTTCTTCCCGCTTTCACCAAACCCCGTCTTACCGACATCACGCGCCAACCTCGGCCGGAACGAAACTAACTATCCTAATTGATATTCCAGTGAAAAAATCCCTCTAAAACGTCCCACGGGCTCCCATATGTTCCTGGTTATCGGTAGGAAGGAAGGCGCCGGGACTGCGATTCCCTTAAATGGTTCTTGTTAAATCGGGAAGTGAGTTTTTTTGGCATTGCGATGGGTGATCTATTAGGATCTGCGAATATTTATTGTTATTTTGTAAATAAAATACATAATATTATGAGAACATCTATTTGTTATCTAGCATAAAAGCACAAACTTGATTTCGAGCTGGCGATTGCTGTACAAAAGTCATGATTCTGGACTTCTATAGTTTGTAGTTTTTGTTAATTGTTTCTGTTTTAATAATCACGATACAAGTGCTTTTGCGACTTTTTGGGCTCTTCTCAACATAATCTATTCGCGCCGCCATTTTTATCGATTGTACCAATATCACCATCCCATCCCTATTCCAAAATGCTAACTTGAATATTTAACTAACACTATCTAATCAGGCGTTTCGTTTCACCATAATCGATTCGCCCTGCCCTTGACATTCGCACTCCTCAAGGTGGCAATGGCAAGTGTGGTGAATAGGCGAGGGTGCGAACACACGCGAGAAACTTGGCGTGTGGTAATGCCCCAAGTTTTGGCGGTTTTATTTTATTCTTTTGGAACACGCTATTGGCAACACTACGGGGGATAAATCGATGGTTGGGGTTTTGGCAACGGCAGATAGGCACGAAACTGGTCTAGTTATACTTTGAATTTCTTTCTAAAACGTAAACGTAAACTGAGCTCTACAATAAGTCTTTCAGCTGTGTCGACTTATTTTCGTCCTCTAAAGCCTTGTTTAAGCGAAAAATTCTAGACATAATCAAGAACTGACTGACTTTTTTGAATTTATATCATCTATCTTATATGTATGTATTTGCTGCCTTAATAACGTATTCTATGTATTTTTATGTATGTATCTGTACAATATATAAAAATGTATACATCGATTATTTTAAGTAGTGGGTGTGCTTCTTAATTCCCTAAAATTATTACTGATCTCGTTCTTTCAGTTATCACTTCCTCTTGTTACTGATTCCACTTCCTTTTTTTTATGGTGCCTACACACAGTTCATTATTTACAGATTTATCTGATTATTGTTAATACTTGATGTCTGTTATAATTTAATCATGTTGTGATATCCTGTTATTGGCTTTGTTTGTCTATCATGTGTATCTAATGTACCTCTTATTGTACTGCTGTTTAATAACCAGGCTTGTCAATTCAGGATTATAGTCGCAGCGTACCCTGGGCTCCAAGGCAATGGCCGAGGATGCAACCGGGAGAGGCGCTAGGATGATGATGATGATTGTACTGCTGTTGGATATCCAATAAAATAAATAAATAAATAAATAAGTATTAAGGTATCATGCTATGCCCTAACACCACACTGCAGGCTTAAGCATTAACATCGTGTCTGCTTGATTAAATGAAACTGCTTTTAAACCGTTACAATTGGGGTTTAATTAAAACTACGTATTTCGTGGTCACGCCTCCTGAAAAGCTCCCGTAACGTTGGGTTTCCCTGAAAGTATGTCGTTTTAATAAAACTGCTATTTTAGCCAGCATTTGATGAGGAACAGTCGTAAATATACGAAAATGTATAAAGGCGAAAAATGTAACGAAACGAAAAGTATAAAGGCGAAAAAAGTCCCTTAATACCCAATCTTCTCTGGAATTTTTTATACTATTCTTCTTTATTATATTTATTATATAATTTTTATACCAGTTACGTTTAATATAGGGAAACAAAAAACACAAATATTATTAAAGTGTCCCTATTCCTTATTGTTAAATTATAATAAGCAAACATCCGTGCAATGTTTTTATTTCACTGATTGTCAGTAGCTGTTATGACTTGGAAATTAGTCGGCCGAAAAGGCGACCCATCAACATTTATGTGATTCAAATACTGCTTTCACAATGGTGTTATACTCTCGCCGAATATTGATATCCCACCGAATTATGTATCGGAAAAGTAAGGGCCAAGTTATGGATTTATAGTCTATTTTTGAAAGTGGCTGTGTGTTCTTGATTCTCTGGATTCTCCCATCTTCTTGAAAGTCAGCTTAATTTTGATATGAAGTTAAAATTCACACGTCAATTTTTAATTCCGTCTTTAAAAGACAACTCCCCTGAAAAATTTAAATTATTTCATTAGATCTTGTCGTTGGTATGATGTGAAAGACCTGGTTAGATACATAGGAGATCCGACCCAATACGAAAAATAGTTTCGCTCCTAAAACAACACCTTATTCTAATGAGTAACGAAAGTGATTAAGAAACTTGAGTGCATCACTACCGTGCGTCGGGACTAGTGAATTAATATTTGTAGCAGATCAGTCATAATTTCATTAAATCTGGTCGTTGGTATGATGTGAAAGAATGTCTGGTTAGATAGATTGGAGATCCGACCCAATAGAAAGACTACTTTCATTACCGAAAATGAATGGTTTATCAAAATTATACTTCATATTAATTTCTACCTTCACTTTATGTGTTACGAAAGTGATTAAGAAACTTGAGTGCACCACTACCGTGCGTCGCGGCTAGTGAATTAGTGAAATATTTATAACAGATCGGCGCCGACATTGATACACGTAGCGCTAACAATGGGCGATAAACAACCGCCGTGCAATATCAAAATAAAGTCATCTGCGTACGTGATATGAAAGATATCGCATCGGCCATGTGAACGAATATGCGGGGAGGTTGCACTGGGAGGCGGTGGCAAGGTCACAGGACGCGATCCTAAATGATTTTTCAAATGGTTTTGAATTAGTATATATTGTTACCGCGCCAGTAATATCAATAGCGGCCTCCCGTGACTCCGTTCGCGTTGATTTGTTATATATGTTAGCTTAAAACCTTCCTCGACAAATGATCTGTCCAAAACGAAAAGAATTTTTCAATTCGAACCAGCAGTTGCAGATGTTAGCGCGTTCAAATAAATGAACAAACAAACAACACACTCTTCAGCTTTATTAAATTACTATCAGCAGGATCTAATTAAACTTATATCTCTTAGAACTTATGCTATTTGCACTTGAAAAAAGTTTGTAGTTAATTTTTCACTCACGCGAGCAAATATTGCTGTGATTCTTCGAGTTGTGAGTGTCCCAGTAAAACCGGGCCCGAACAATTCTTGGAAACTAAGCTAGGTATATGGGAATTGTGCCTGTGACAAACCTTGCATTTTAGGCGCGGTTTCAATCGATGGGAAATGTAAAAGAATTTGACTAACGTCCATTACGTGTTTAGCATGATATATTTCAGCGTACTGTTTAAAGATATACACGTCCCCTATCACTTTTCGCTTCAAGCTGGTTTAAATTCTTATTATAATAAAATTATTCTGTCTTTCCAAACGATTTCGAACAAAAATTGCAATGCTTAGTTATTCTTGGTTATTCTTGGGGTATGATTTGACGTAACTTGGTGTCTTGCTTTACAAATTACAATTAGTAACAATGCTACCCTAAAGAATAATATGTGCTTTCAATAAATAAATGAAAAATATATATATATGGCTGACAGAAATTAATAACTTCTGACTGGTGTAATGAATTTCATTTTCCCGTTAGATATTTAAATCAAACAAAAATAACAGACAGTGATGAAAGTACCAGGCTCGTATACCTCCACTGGAGGTACCGTTGAACCTGTAGGGGCATTTTGATGGATAGTGTTGCGAATTCATCTCATTTATCGAGTCGTTTTGCCGAGTAAATATCTCACAGTATCACATACATTGCTCTGATTCCGTGTTAAGTAGCTTAAGCAGATGTATTAAAGATATCAGAATCAACAGTGGTATTACAAATATACTTAAATAAACTCATATAACACCCAGACCAGTACAAACAGACATGTTCTTGCACACAAAGTGTGGGGATTGAACCCGCGACTCCTTGGTCTAATAGTCACCTTTTTGACTATTCCAAGCGGCTCGTCGTTCGTAAAGACACTCGTAGGCGACTTACTCTTATATTGCCGATGTCGATGGTTGTCAGATGGTTCCATTTTCCTATGTTGATGGCTAACCATGACCCGATCGAAATGAAGTTCCTGAACACAAATCAAAATGAAGCTTCTAGGGGTCAGCTCAGCAGCAGCAGCCCAGGCAGCAGGGTCAGCTAGCCAGAATACTCGTCATCCGTTACCCGACACTGCATGATTGCGAGTATTGCGAGATTTGCGAGTATTAGTCTAGGAAATCAGCTAGATCCAATCAATGTGGTCTCCCTGATTCTCCTTAAGAGCAGTTCTACGAGTAGAACCGGTTAGTGTGAACGTAAATGGAACTTATTCTGACTTGATTCAAACTATGTAAGCTCTCTTTAAAAGTCATATAACTGTCTCAAAAAGCAATCCTGGTAGGCTAGCCAAGATGCCACTTTAACGAATTCGCCAGACGCTTTCGTAGCGACTTATATCTCCATCCCGCTCATATCAATAGTACGTGTGCGGGAGAGCAATGTAAGTCGCGACGAAAGCGTATGGCGAATTCGACAAAGTGGCATCTTGGCTAGGGCCTCTGACTCGTTAGTCTTCCAGCTTGGTGGCCGCTTCTCCGTCCGCTAAACACACCTCCTGACATCATATGCTTGCTTGGTACCAAGCGTCTGGCTCAGTTTGACAACTAACCATAATTCAATTGATATGGTCCCCTTTTTGAAGCCCTTGTCTACATAAATGAAAATGGATTTTATCCTGGCTACATAGGACTAAATCGCTTCAAAAAAGGAGTTAAAACTGACTCAGAAAGCAATCCTCACTCGTAAGTCCTCCAGCACTATACGACGCGTGCTCGCCCGCGGCCTCGCGGCGGGTGGCCGCTGCTCCGTCCGCTAAACACACCTCCCTTCATCGCATGATTGCCTGGTACCCGGCCGAGGAAGCGGGCGACAGCTGCCAGACGGGTTGCAATTTTCTATGACGATGGAGTACGTGCTATTAATGTAATGTCGGAATTCTATTTGAGTAATGATGACGTGATTCAATCAGCTGTGGTGGGTGTACAGTCTGATGTTGGTCATCGGAAACGTGTACTCGAAGGGAGTTCTTTTTGTTCGCTCAATTGAATAAGGCTTTGGGGATATCAGACCGGGTTTGGTGTCAGTGAACTTAGTCACATATGCACCTACCATACTCGTTTATGCAAACAGATATGCCCTGAAGAAATGAGAGACATTATACCTCCTAATAGTGAAAAGAGCTTGTTAAATACGCCGGCTACATAAATATTTGATCACTTAGTGTCTATGCTCACACAAAAAGCATAGGAATTATGTACTATTTCACGCCGATTCCCTTCAAGATTGTGTCTCTATAGCTAGAAAGTGCTGTTCCTTCACATTATAACCTTATATTGCAACGTAACTTTACACTTCCTAGCACACACCTCTAGTTTTAATAGATTCGCAGATAGTACAATCAGATGGCGATAGGTTCCCAAGCACACTTCGCGTCATGTATAATTATTAACATAAGATATCGCGAGCGTTCCCGACCGCTCCATTATCACTTGATCATGACATGGAATCCTATTAACTATAATCGCTCGCATACCAGTAGCGACTACCGAATTGGTTTCGCCACGAAATCAATCATATGTTTTAATGAGCAGTCCGTTTAGCTTTTGAGCGGTACCCGCAGGATTGCCGGTACCTGACTATCTATTATACGCTGGTTACTCGGAGTTCTTTCTATCTCATTACTCATTATTAAAAGTGGCTACCGTTACTAGTAAGCCGAGTTAGGAATGGGTAGAGTTGTCAAGTAATGTTTTCCTTAATTTGTTTATGTTGTGGTTGGACTCTACCATTTATATACCTACCTACAAGTTGCAATAGAGATATTTGTGTTTAAACAAACATTTCAAGTTAATATTTGGTTCGGATTGCACCTTCATGATAGTGTAGGGATCCAGATTTTTTTTTATATCACGTTTATTGTAAAGTAACAACCAAATGAGTTTTTCACTTAAGTTTTTGAATCAATACCCAAGCTTTTTATAGCGTTTCAGCTGAAGTCGTACAAATATTCACATTTTGACATTTACATTATATGTATTTTATAAACGTTTAAGTTTGTAACTGTTGCTTAAATAAGATATTTGACCTCTTGGTCTTCCTTTGCATATTTGAAACTTGTAATATTTGAAACGAGGCTCCTATTCCCAAAATATTATTCTTGTGCCAATTCTATCACCTTACAACTACTACACCGCTCCCTGTAATTGGTAATTTATATGTAAAACGCTCCTCGCGCAGGCCCGTCACTCCTGCGCGCGCGCATGATCAATGCTCTACAAACACACCGTGCCCTTTGAGCAGCCACACACTGCCGCTGGTTTAACGCTTTATAAAACAATCTTATAACGCTACGAGAGTTGTAACTGCTTTTTATTTTTAGGAATATTGAGCAGCTTTAAGATATGCCACTGACTTGAAATTCCGTGCCAGTGATTTGAAATCATCCTACAATTTGGTTGTTTAAATAAGGAGATCGATAAGTTTTTACCAAGAGTTCCTTATCATCCTTATCATCTTGTAATTTCGTAAACTTGCAAAATCTGAAGTTTTCAAGTAATTTAGGTACTTCTTAGCTTTGTAGGTCCTCTTTTAGCCTCCTCTAACATTTATATTTATGTTACTTCCTTAAGTATAATTGCGGCTAAACAATAATTATTTTCTCTACCATTTCTAACAGGAAGGCTATGGAACATTCCAGGGTTCATTCCCATCACACGATCTCTCGAACGAGGCTCCTCAGTCTTCTCGCAAATTGAAAACACATTTACGACGCGTCCAATATATCAACATCACTAATTGATATTCGGTAATTGGTCGTAACTTTCGTTCCTGGGCCATTCTTGTGGGCCAATAAAAGCACGCCAGGCGCCGTTTTTACAACCTCCTTATACAAGTGTCGTAAAACTCTTGCGCATCTCGTTAACGTTAGTTGTTTAGGTTTTATACAAGCGGGCCCAGTGCGCGCCCTTGGGCGACCCCCTTTTAGAACTAGGAATAGCGTTAGTAAATTTACACGAACGGAATTACAAGATGCAAATTAATTTATTGACGTCAATATTCTGGTAAAAGTTTTATTTCGTTTCGTGCCAGTAAAGTAATTGCACTAGTTGTATTTTATACATAAATCGAACAATTTAATTAAACTATATAATGAATTCTTGAATTTGAATATGTGAAAAAGGCTTAATCTTATTTTATTTTGAACTTTTAACAGTTTGATAAGTTCCAAAGAAAGGAAGAGTCATATTATAAAATCCTTGTGGTTTCTATTTCAATGATCATTTCAAAATTTAAATAAATGAATTGATAAGCATGTCCGATGCGGGACATATCGGTACTCTCAAGCGGACTTGATAAGGCTTTCGCAAAGTTTAAGTTGAAAATGTCACCTCTGATGAATGCCTGCCATTCCACATACGAGCGGAGTGCATTAGCTTATCAAAGAGTGGTGATGGTGAGCAGGTGACTCGTGTAATAAAGGTTGAAGGTAGCAGGGATGTGGTTGGAGTCGATGGATTGTCGATGAGAATTTATATACTGAACTGATTTACATATTTACTATTAATGATTAATGATGAATGTACATATATGTGTCTTTAGTAGGTCTAGGATGGCTCATTTATTTGTTTTGATCACAAAATCATTTTGGCCTAGATTATTGATAAGTGTCGATGAATATTGTGCCATTAATTTCTCTTATTTAGAACATTTAACAAAATCAGAGTAAGCATGTTTTCATTGCATTGAACATTTAAATTATTATATGTAGCTTCAAATGTAATTCTTTTCGTTTCCCTGTATTGAAGATGGTTTGAATGTTATTCTTTTTCTGTTTCCTTAACATCGTTATGTAATCAATTTAGAGTATTATTTCCTCTTTACCGGTCACGTTGGTCTTCGCCCCATCACTAGAGCCATACGCCTATTACACCTATCGATTGCCAACACATGTCGCTACGGACAAACAAACGGACTACTTTATTAGGAGATTGATTGCCTTTCTGATTAGATTTAGAGCCTTTGTAAAAGGGTTGTGTTCCGGGAATTCCTCTATTCCGCTTTGTTTCTATATCAATTTGATTGATTGTTTGGAGATAATTTAAAGTTCTGGGTTTGGTTTCCGGTCCATAATTTAATTTGTTATGGGATTTTTGATGCTAATATTTAGTACATACAAAATTTTATAGTCATACTTATCATTTATATTTTCTTGAGCTAAAGCACAGGCTGGATTGTTTTACCTGATGGTTATTGACTTACTTATTATGCCTACATTATTACTCTCTCGGTCTTGATGGTGCCACAACCTATCTTTATTCAAATCATCATTTTAAAAGCAAATCACTAATAGTTTGTTTTTGGACAGAAAAACCAAAGTAGGAAGTAGATCATTAAAATGCCTGAAATAAAACATTTGAATAAGTCTTTTATAAGTTTATCATTTAAATGTACATGCCGCCACCTTTTCCCGTTCTTGTTAGCACCTTTAAGAGATAACACAACAGCAATTTTGTTAGTTCTGACTGATAGCAGACAGACTGATAGACATTTATCAAGCGCCACCTTGCAGGACACGTGCTAAGACGAAAAAATGCCATAGTACAGGAGGTGACCTCAAAATGAGTTAGTGATTTTACTCTTATTTTTTTTTTATGTATGTGCAAAACTGTTAACAACTTTATATGTCATACATAAAATAGGTTTTGTGTCTACCTTTGGGTTTAATTGACAGTTTGGCAAAAGAATTTACTAAGTGATTCCATTTTTGTTCATTTCATTTCTGTCACCGTGCTTTTGTTAGCGGTTAAGAGTGTGGATGTAAGATTGTTGGTTACGTTATGAGTGAGTGTAAGATCCAACATCAAACCCTCTTTTGTTTCCACTTAAATATTTGCCGTCATCACCTGCACTACAATGCCTCTCCTAAATGTCTCATGGCTCATTAGAGCTCATTTACATATCACCATACTGTGAGGAAGTGTCGCTGTTGCGCTTGGTCGACTTGGATATAACTGCTTGTATATATAACTGACAATAAGAGACGTAGAATCAATTAAGCTTTGTTCTACGTCTCGAAGGAAGGGCATATGTCAATGTTTTTCGATCGAGGAACTTGTTAACTCCCGCCATGTGGGAAGAGAGGTGTCAACAATAAATTAAATTCATCTTCTCGTCACAAACAAAATACAGGGAAATCTGCTCGCTACGGCCAATCTATGAATAATAAATGCCTGGGATAAACACACCAATTGCCTTGCTCCAAACTAAGCTCGAAGCCTGTACTATAGATGCTAGGGAACGGATAGACATACTTAAGTACTTTTATAAGCATCCATGACGCAAACATTTTCCCCAAGGGGGATTCGAACTCGCGACACTTGAAGCAAGTTTTTCTGACCACTTGACCAACGGGCTCGTCAAGTAAGGATTACTTTCTATGCTACCCTTCTGCAGGCTCCCTTGCAACCACATTGTTCTGGTGCCCCCAGATAGTTATATTGCTGAAACATAAGTAGGGTTATCATTTGTTATTGTAAAATATGAAGAGCAGAGTCTTCTGGCACAAGTATATTTATACTTAAAAGAAGGCTCTGGCCACGAGCTTATGTAAAACGATGTTTGATTTTTTTTTTATCATGGCGGTTGATGGTTCTGATATTCAAGTGATGATCATATTTGTCCGAGAGTTAAGCAACACCTCTTCTTCCTATAATGGATAAGGCCGCAGTAGCCACTTTACGGCGTAGGTCTTACAAATAATAAAAACATGTCGTGTGTGGAATACGCACCCCATCTGACTAAGGCTTCCAAGTTCTTTCGAAGCAGTCTAAATATATTAACCTGTCAATTGGGGCTGCATAAAATTAACGCAACAGCATAACTAGCTAATTTAATAAGACAGTTGGTATGTCGGTCGTTAGCAAAACTTATAAAAAAATGGCCCCCGCTGTCAACATTTGACGACTGAGTCATAAATAATCTAAAAAAACAGTCATGTCATTTATATCAGACTTGACGACAGGTGGCGTGACGCGGTCGGGAAGCGAACCCAGTCCCCCAGCGATGGAAGATAAGGGCGGGTGGACGATAAACTGTCCTCTGCTAGCATAATAACATAAATAATGGGGGTGTTTATTTAATTATGTATCTTTTGATCTGTGCATCTTTTTATGCATATAACTGAACTATTGGGGCTGTCATAAAGTGTCCTTTAATAGGATTTTTTTCATCCAATTATTCCGTCTCGTTAGTTATATTTTCGGGGTAGCGCGTTGCATTGTCGATCTAAAAGGCGAAAAAACACGACTGAAGATCTGCGTGACTTCCCCTGAAATGTATTTTAAATGTAAGGGCACACTATGCCGAAATAAGGTCGCGTAATTACGTATAGAAAATGCATTACCGCCAAACTTCTGGCGCGTAATTTCAGCCTAGTGTGTTCCTACAGTTCAATCTTATAAACGGAAACCAAACCAAAGGATAGAATGCACAAAAATGTATGCTGATCTGATTTTTAACATTAAAACAAATATGCGCTCTCTCTTAATCGACTTGGGACCATGTTAATACAATCATAATGTTGTTTTTATACAATTCAATTAGAGAATAGCAATAACACTTTTCTTATGTACAGCTAAACAATTATTTTATTTTAAATTAAAATGTTTAAGGTTTCTTCAACCAGGAACATTCTAGCCACCATCACACAGCAAAATCATTATGCCAATGGACCCGCTTACTAACACTCATCAAAAAACAAACACACCCGTGCCTCGCCGGGCATCGAAGCTGTTATTACATGTGATCCGCGCAGAGCGTTCACCCGCGATAG
Source organism: Nomophila noctuella (assembly GCA_958496325.1). Taxonomy (NCBI): domain Eukaryota; kingdom Metazoa; phylum Arthropoda; class Insecta; order Lepidoptera; family Crambidae; genus Nomophila; species Nomophila noctuella. Next base: position 12,516,394 of record OY292500.1, on the reverse strand, counting down.
GCCTTTATTAATTTATATTTAGTTTCAAAAAGCACGGAATGCCGAGCGACGCCGCGGGGCATTCCTCTGCCTTTTATTTGTGAGGCCAGATGAAAAAAATTACCGGTGATGGTCGATTAGTCATTTGTTTAAATGGTTCTGTAGGTACATTTATACTTAGCTGATGAAATTCGTAAAAACTAAAACGAGCCATGCAAACTTTTCCTTCAAATGAAAATGTGATGTGTCAATTATAAGGCATACCAACATAACCCGGAAACATGTTATTTCGTTTGGATGCCTAAAATATTCCGTTGTATCAATTTTGAAGTATATCTCAATATGAGAATTACTCGAAGCCGATATATGTAGGTCCAAATAATAACTGCAACTAAAAGATTTAAAAAAATATCAAAAGCGAAGCACAAAGTTCAGACAAATATTTATACCTGGTATTCAGTTTTTCTCTCATCCAACGGTATTCCGAAGCTTTTTATCCGTATGTATGATGAATGTGGTAGGCGCTGTGGGGCGGAGAGGGCCATTAAAAAACAATAACGCATAGGAACTTGTGTCCCTTGCAATTTGTACTCTTGCGTACAAGTCTTTATACCCCGTCGCATCTGGCGTTGAAATTTCAACTCTAATCGTTCACAAATAGAATACAATTTCGACTGAATCGAACTGAGATCTTAAGAGTCTTTCGAGGTGGTCAAATTTAGATGTAAAATCAATGTGATAAGGTGGATTTTTGAATACGGTTTTAATGTTGGTGCATGTCTAGGTGAAACAATAGGAATGACTCTTGACAAGAAAATTGTTAATTAGATTTTAATTGATGGCCAGCACGTGTTGTTGTTTTTGTGGTCAGAGGTTATTTAGAGTTGTTTTAGTTAATCGGATGATTAATACGAGTAAAATTATTAAGGCTTTTTTATATTTATGGGGAATGCGTTATTAATATACCCTCGGCAGTATTTAGCCGTGGGATGTAGTCCCTCTCATCCCATCCCTTTAAAACTTAGTTTTCCTTGCTCCTTGGTGATATTACTGTGGTGAGAGTGTCAACATAAAGAAATCAACTCATTTGCTTTATGTAGAAAGAAAATATTTAATACGTGTTTTCTTCATTGCAGGTAAGTGAATTAAGTTCATCCAGACAATGTAAGAGAAACTACAATAACCGTATCAAAGGTAAGTGAATAGCATTTTGTTTAATTAAAGAATTATTACTAAGTACCGGGCCGTGGTCTCGAGGTCCTGGGTTCGATTCCTGAGTCGGGCAACATTTGTGTCGATTTTACTGAATACAGCCCGGGTTTGCAAACCCGCATTTGGCAAGCGTGGTGATTAAGCCAGTGATTATGCCTTCTTTGTACGAAAACATTATTTTGAATGGTTGGGACCTTGGCCCTGCAGTGGGACATTAATGGGCTGATACTACTACAACTAATTAATCTTTAACGGTTTTCCTGGAATCAAATCCAGGTTCCGTCATTCTTGTATTTATTTAGTTGTTCTCGACCAAAAATTGCCACACGTCCACAATAAGTAAATTGACCACAAAAAAGCTTAAAAGCGGCTATTAGTGTTAAGAAGTACCCATATAAGAGTAAACAAATACCAACAAAGACCTATAAATATTGCGGCGGGACGCAAACGGTCTCAAATGGGTTTTAATTGTGACTTTAAGAAAACAAACGATTAATCTGACAATCGGACGTGCGCGTGCGATTTTGGAATCGATACGATATTTTCTTTTATCGATACTGGACGAATAAACGATTGTAAAATTGACACTATTCTTGTTGTACTCGTATGTATCGTTTTGTGACACTTTTGGAGTCTTATATTTTTTATGTTTTTTTTTTCCCTTTTTTTTGGGTCAAAAATTAACAAGATATTTTCAAAAATATCAACCAATTTGCTGCTAAATGTTATTGTCAAACTTTTCTAAGTTTCCTAGGAAAACATGTCAGAGAATCGGAATCATTCCTATACATGTTACAGGTTCATACTCATTAGGTATTTTTTCCATTTAAAGTTATAATAGGGCCATGTCCCAGCACTATCTAATAAATATAAGAATAAAGTATTGTTTATTTGGAGGAAGGCTTGGTTCACTGACGAATCACCCTCTTCTCGTTCGTGTAAGTACCTTGCGTGTACACATAGTCACGAAAAGGCGCACAAACTTCATCCAGTTATGAACTGTATCGCATCGGAATAAGAGCTATTTTTACTAAACATCACTGCAGAGTGCATGCACTGTTAGTATGCACTAATTATCTGCCCGCCATTACCGGCCGAGTGGATTTTTGGCAACAGTTCAATGTGCAGATAAATCTTTAGTGCTTTTAAGATGCCTTTGCCGATTTTAAAGTTGAGAGGGGAAATGCTAAAACATTTCTGGTTTTTGTACACGGTTGTCCCAAAAAGGTCATATTTGTTATGCAAATGAAAAATAAAGTTCTGTTTCCAACATGCGATCTTCTTAGGCACAAAAAAGTAACTCCAACCAAGGTCTTATAAGGATGAATCCCAGAAGACTTTTACTAATTTGATACATTGTGCTTAGAGTTCGAGTTGTAGTCCCTGATTCAATTTTCGAAAGCAGCATTGAATGCACTATTATTTTAACAATGGAGCATTTGTCTTACAATATCTTTTGACCCCGTGGGAATATTTCGAAAACCCGCTTTAGACACGCTAAGTAAATCATGCAATGCACATCGCCATATTTAAATGACCTGCATCACTCAAATATGTGCAACAAAACATTGTAAAACAAACATCGTTACCAGGGTATAAGGAGCCGCGGGGAGATGGGCAGCCACGTAGCGCACATTACTCGCGAACACCGCCCCCCACTTGTGTGGTCCTGGTACTTCGCTCGACGGATTGCCCGTGAAATTAACCGTTGTTAACCGCAACAACCTTTTAATTCCCTTAAAAACAATATTCCCTTTATTTCTGTTAAAGAAATGACAAAATTATACAACTGGGAATGGTTAAGTCAATTATGGTTGAAGAATACATGAGTTATACTCAAGATGATTTGTGTGCAGATCACGAACAATTTACAATTTAATTAGCAAAGGAACATTGTTGTTGATTAATACGTTTTGGCAATGTTAATCAAGAACGATTTGGCGTGATTGAGAAGTTGTTTTATTAAGTACACGACATGTTTGTCAGTGAGAAGAATATTGGAAAAGCATTTAAGTTTTAACCCAAACAAAACTTAACATCCCTCATCTTTTTACAAATTATTTAAACCCAGATAGACATAATAATACATATGTTAAGGAATTGCAATGATTTCACAGTCTTATTACAACTGGTACTTACATTAATTACTTCTACAGGGAATTAATGATAAAAATGAATAAATATTGTTCTAATGACTCTTGCAAGTACTTGTGGAATTTTCATATCACTCAAATTAAAACTTGAGTAATAATTTGTTTCTTGGCTCAAGCTAGTTTTGCTTTACGAGTACAATGCCCCACGCCATAAATCCTTGGGAAGTGATGAAATTCCCGCAGAATCAATTTTTGGTGAAATCGCGGTGCCATAACTCAGTCAGGCGATAGCCAGTACCAATAAACAATAAACAACAATTTCACATACATTTCCAAAACAATTTTATCCGTGCACCCGGAATACCCAGTGTTTCGAAGAAAACGTTTGAAAATTTTAATTTTTCAACGGCATTGCGTAATTTGTGCGCGTTTCATAGTGTTTTTGCCCACTGTGTTCAGTTAGGTCCTTCGTGGACGGTCATAAAGTATGTTTTCGCGTACATTGCGCAGTAATTAAGTTTGTAAAGGGTATAACTAGTTGGCGGAGTGCGTATTAGCGGGGAATGGATCTCGTCTTTTTGGCTCGCGCCTAATTGTAGGTTCTCGACGCCTTGTATGGACGGCCTCTGCTCGTTTGTAGGGTTGCCAATACCCGAAGAATGTTTAAAACACTTTCTTATTCAGTGTTTTCTCATATTTATGTGATTGCTTTTCAGTAAAGTAAAATTAATGTTCTTATTTTTTGTATATCTTTTCAATTAGTTGCACTGTATAGGCATAATATCCTGTTGAACATTAAGTTAATAATAATATCCCAGTTAGCAGATTGATAAACTGCCAATACCTTTCATCACGTAATTATGTGTAATACTAATAAAGTATTCTACGCTTTAATAACATAAATCAAGATATCAATCGAATTTTGAAGTAATTTTCTTGAGCAATTACAATTTTTTTATGTTTTATTAGAAGTATGACTATTATCGTCGTAATATTTACACACTTTATGCAGCTTTGTACAAATAAATAATAGTTACGACCAGAGGCAGACAATATAATCACAGGTACATTGATCGATAAACAGGACAGCTAAAACTTTTCTACAAAAAATCTTTTTGATCTTTTCATGATTTTCTACGATTATTGTACTTCAAATGCAAAAGCAACATATATTTATATTTTTTTGATTTTATCACTATCGCTACCAAGCGTAACCAATCCAGCGACTGATCCATATTAAGTAAAGTCGATTCTTCGGCAATCTCGTGAGAGCTAATCAAATTAATTACGGGCCCACAATGCAGCGAGGCATTAGGGCGGGCATACACGTGCGGTAACCTGCCGGCGCGGTGTGTGGCGGCCCTAACTCACGCGCGCGCCCCTGGCGGGGCAAATTGAAAAATAAACATGGCCGCGCACAGTTTAGGGGAGGACGGTGTGGCAGGCTAGTTCTGACTTTAGGATAATGTCTATCTTTTAACTTTATTTATTTAGTGACTTACGGCTAAATATCTGGAATGTACCCAATTATTAATGTCGGTGTTGTGTCCTCCTAGCCAAATTTTTTAAATCATCTATTCTCAATAGTCTCATCTTTTCTCATCCACAGCTGTGGATAAATTATTGGGAAAACATAAGTGCACTCTTAATTACTTTGATCGTAGACTTCTCTACGGATTAAATATTTGGTTTACTCAGTCAGTCCAGTGGAACAAAAAAGCACTCGGTGATTTAGATTTTTCTTGTCTTCCTATTTACCAAAATTTAATTCAGTCATAACATTATTCGTAATGTAGTTATTTGTACCCTGGTTTGTATTTTACCTATGTAATGTACGTTGATCAAATCTGCGATCCCAACCACAGTCCTATAAAATATATCGACGTAAGTTATAGCATATGTGTCACCACGAAAGTTTAAATTACATACCAAAGAAAGCGTTTGGAGGCAAAACAACGATTCGCTATGAAACGTCGTCTAGGGAGGCTCGTAACTCTCAGAGCGGTGTTTAAGCCCGCGTTGGCATATCAAGATGAGTAAGCTATAATCTATTATTAATAAGCGGCTGTATCAATAACGAGAGTTACAACGTGTAATTAAATGGTCCAGGGCTGTGGCTGGCTGGCACAGTGTAGATGGTGATGCAGTGAAGTAATGCGCATGTTGTTTGATGATTACTCAGCTAATGGTAAAATCAGATGCTATTTTTTCCCTAAGTTGTTCTTTGAGCGGTGGAAAATAAAAACATTTATGTATTTGTAAAAGTTAAATATTTTTAGTTTAGCTATTAATTTTTTCTCAATTTTGACTAAAGATATTATACAATAAATTTTCAAATTAGTGTGTGTTTAAAGTTAAGTTTTGATAGTAATATTTATAAAAGGTCACAAACGTATTTTTATTTCTCAAAGTTAATTGACATTAGTACCCATTAAAGATTCAAACAAAACATTTCATAAAGTTCCTTATTAATAAAATTCAATGAAAATTTTATTTAAAAAATATACTCATCAAACATTAACATAAAATTAAAATGTAAAAAAACATGTATTCTACCGCAACTTAGGAATGTCATTCCCACTGTGCACCGCACCCCTGGCGTGGCGCCCCTAGCGTCAGCGCTGACGGCCCGGCTTGAAAAATAAACACGCTGACTGATCATGAGTCGGGTTGTTGACTCGCCAGACTCGTGACCATTGCGATTAATTCACGAGTTTTGGCTAAAAGTGCACGTTTCAACAAATTACTTTAAAACATCTACGATAGTACCAAGTAACAGCTTTCATCTGCCGATACCAACCTACTAATAATGCTGTGGCCATTGCAATAAATTCACGAATTACGTAAAAAAGTCTTCGATAGCATCAAGTAAGAGCTGTCATCTGCCGGTACCATACAAGTAATGATGCTCTCTTAGTATGTATTACGCGCTAAAACCATGGTTCGATGGATGATCGAGTTTACCATTCCGTCAATGCCAATGCAATGCCTGTAATTTAAAAAGGTATCGAATCAACACAACCTGTCTTCTATCAGGTGGTCCGTCAAATGTACCGTATTGTCAAATTAAGGGTAACTGTTCCAAAAATTGGGTTTCACAAGCCACGTTTTGAGTAAAATTTTCCATTATACTGTTAAAGTTACTCACCACCCATTCCCATGGCATCGACAGTTCGACAGCCACCCAGCCAGAAAAACATGACATTACACAACTTAAATAAATAATAATTAATTATATTAACGTCAATCTTTTCACGTTTGACGGGATGAAAGGACGACAGAACACGAATTAGGGGACAGTTTAACCCATGTCGTGTTGAAGGCGGCAGTTACGGGTTAACGGGCTGTTTCAGTTGTTTGCGGACGTAATTGACGCTTGTAACGCGAGACTCTGCGCGAACAGGGTTAACTGTCGTGTCAGAAATGCTTTTTTAATGGGCGAAGTATTGTTAAGGTTACAACAGTATTTCTTAGTTGAAGAGACTTTTGTTTTGGGCTTCGAGAGGTCGTGGCTCCGATTTGCAATTCGTAGAGTGATTGGTAATTCAACCACGAAGATACATACATATAATTAAACGCTCTATGACTATTTCCACTTGTTAAAAAGGAATAGTTTATAGTAGAACTTTCTTTTGAATGAAATGAAAGAATGCAAACATACAACTCGAAAGTGATTTCATGACCTATAGGTATTGCTCTCTTGACACATTGTTTCACAAGCTGTTTTTAATATTTAATAGAGTTTCATTCTTTTACAATTATGTGACTATTCCCTTGAAGGCAAGTCGTCAGCGAATTCAATCTTAAAATGACTTAAATATTATTTACGATTAAAACAAATGAATGACCCTCACTCACTCCAAACATAAGCATACAACACTCGCTGGTTAAACAAAAGGCCGTAACATCCAGGTAATAAATATCCTTTCCTTTGCTAAATGAAGGCTCGCCGGTTAAGTTGCGGAATTAATTACCCGCTTTATTCGCGGGTTGAGTAAACAAAAGCAAAAGGTTGATGCGTTGCGCTCGGGGCGATGCGTTTGATGCGTTTAAATGCGCCGGGATGCAGACAGTATTGAGATAAATAAATAGATAGATACTTATAGCAGTAAGAAAGGTAGAATTCAAGAATTTATGATGATAGAATGTAACTGATGTGACACAGTCACTTACACTTAAAAATCATCGTCCTCGTTTATCCCGTTTCTGTGCAGGGTCCGCTTTGACCATGATCCAGGATTTGGCAAGTCTGGTTATTACACTTACACTTAAAAATATAGTAAAGTTAAGCTTTCAGTAACCCTTCCGATGACTGACCTCTGGGAAAGTGACTTAACTTTGCAATCGTAGGGCCGAGCGCGCCAACAACTGCGCTATTGAGATCCCCCGTGCTTCGGAAGGCACGTTAAGGCGTTGGTCCAGCGGCTGATCTGTCTACAGTCGTGTCAGATTGCTATCCTATCCAACTATGAGATTGAGGCAATCACTTGTGCACTATAATATTATATCCTGCGTACCTGCCTGATCGTAAGATCAGCCGCCATGATCAAAACACGGCCGGAAGGGTTATTATTACAGTAAAGAAATTAGTCAATACAATAAAATTGTAACGTTACGATAATATCGCGTAAAAATCAGTCGTTTAACCATGTGAATTTGGGCATACAATGTGCGATATATTACGTATTTTTGGGAAAGAACATCTTCTGTAAAATGTATTAAATTAAAGGTATCATACATGTATTTAAGTTATCTCTTACTGCCCAGTCAATAACAGTCTTTATGCCAACTAAATAAAACTCAAATTATCTGTGAAAATATCACTTATATCGTCACATTGGCGGAAAACATACATTACAGGGACATTAATGGATTCGTGAATGTTCCGTGAGTGACGTAGTAAATATTAGGACGGTCGAAATGTGCCGATAAGTGGAAGTACGAGGGGCAGTAAAAATGCGAGATTAGTCCCGTGCTATCAAAGATATGCGTTGTTTATGCGATGTGTGGAGTAGTGCAATGAGGGGCAGTGAGACAAGGGATGTTGAAATGATGACAAGAAATAATATGGACAAGCATAAGTATCTTTATACGGATACTAGCGGCCGCCTGCGACTTCATTCTCGTGGATTTAGGTTTCCAAATGCTATGCTATGGCTTAAAGCCTTCCTCGACAAATGGGCTATCCAACTCGAAAAGTTTTTTTTTAATTTCTATATGTATGTTTCAATATGTATGAAATGAGCGCGTTCGAACAAACAAACAAGCTTTTAGCTTTTTTATACATTTTAGTATACATACTTTTATTTGTACCTTTCCTTAAATCATGACACAATTTACCCCTTTTTTAACCACATCGAATAATCAACGTGTTGTAGACCTTTGCTAAACGAAGGGGTTAGCCAGATGCTGGGTCTGATAACCGCTATTTGATGGATGTTCCTTACACAGAGGAACTCTGCTGCCCTTAGATCTTCTTTATTCCTTTCTCATTATATAGGCGGGAAGACTTCACGCAGTACTTACGGTTCTAGGCCGGCAATACATGGCTAACCTTGAATCTGCAATGTCACTGTATTCCGTGTTGACTGTGCCGTGTCGCCGTGTTGTTTGATGTCGCCGAGCGCGCGGTATCTGCAGCGCTAAAAGCGCCACGCGAAATGGGATTGCATCGACTACCGCGTGAGCTTACATGCTGCGAAAGCGTGGCATGTGAAAATGTGGTTATTTTTGACTACACTTGGTTTTTAAGATAAAAAAAGATAAATAGGCTTAGGATTCAAGAAAGTATGCAAACCTTCTTAGAATTGCTAAATAGGTTTTGTTTTCAAATTGTAAATTTATTTTTTACTATTTTATATCGATGTCAGTTTCTTTACCCGGTGAAACATAATTATGACTTTTAACATTATTGGTTTTAAGACCATCATACAAGCACTCAGCTCAACTCTGGTTACTTAGGTTAATGTTGGCCAATTACATGGGAAACCTCCGAGCACATGTGGTACATCTGATTTCATCTCACGGCAGACGCTCCAACATAACTGAACTTTAAGTTCGCAAATCGGCGTCATGTAAACCTCCCCGGAGGCTAATGCACGCCATAAGTTTATGCACGCCCGCGGCCGCGCGTTGATAAGCAGCTAATGAGCGGACTGTACCTGTGCCCACGTACAGCCGACTGTACCTGCTGCCAGAAGATTTGACAGTCTTTTTGTGACAGGGTCCAGAAAGTTATAGTCTACTTATGTCTCAATGTATTGGATTCATGACAACTGTCCACTGGTTAAGCTGCACTACGAATCTATACTATCGTCATCATCATCAGCCCTTTGAGTGATCCCACTGCAGGGTATAGGCCTCCTCCAATAAACGCCATGCACGTCGGTCCTGTGCTCTTCTTAACCAGGTCTTACCCCCCGATTTTACTATCTTAACAATGATATCAAAAAATAATTAAATAGTAAAGCTACCTTTGTTTGTTTGTTTGTTATAATTTAAATACTATCTTTTAAACATAAACTCGTTACCTCAAAGGAAACTAGAGTGATCCACAATTTGTTCTGTATTTTGCCCTTTGCTAGTCTTTTAGAATAGCTTACCTTTATATACCCGTTAATATAATAATATTTAAAGTCCATCGGCAATAAGTCACTCACCATCAAGTGAATCATGCTGCCCCCTATCTCCTGACTGATAAGAGGCATATTCTTCAAATGCCACCCGCCCACATCTATTGTCCGCAGCGCACATTTATCAACAATGATGACAGGCCTTAATTGATGATATAGCGTTGACGGCTGTCGTGGAAACTTGGTGGTGCTATGTACAATGGTACAAGTTTGTGACAATTGCTGAAGGTATGCAACTCTTTGAGTGAGGTACATATATGATACTAGCGGCCGCCCGCAACTCCGTACGCGTGGATTATGGTTTCCACGCACATGTTATACAGTAGTTTAATAAATCCTTCCTCGTGAAATGGATTATGGGCAAATAAACATATTTTTTAATTCGAACCAGTTGTTCCTTAGATTAGAGGAGTCCAGATTAATATTTTTTTTATTAATATTGCAAATTAATGTAAGTACCTACTGAGCGAGGTTTGAACTCTAGTGTGCTTGGCAAAATGACACTAGAACCATCACAAAAAAAATACTTAATTTTAACTTGGTAAACTCGTCAAATATGATCATGAAAACTTATACAACGTTTTCATGATCGTATTTGACGAGTATTGTTATGGTGAAAATTTGATTTATAGTCTGATGAATAATAAATGTTCCCATAAAGACAGCTTTTTCCCTTTTATGACACGCAACCCTAAATATGCAAACTGCAACAGCGTAGAACTGCATACAATTGAATAGCATTGATAGTTTTTAATACATCTTCATGTTTTTAAACATGACTCTTACTTTGTGTACAAAACACTTGGCATACTAAGTTGATATTTCTCACATAGCCGTCTGTAACGGTGGGTCAAATTGCCCACAATTGCCCACAAATTGCCCACAAATGGCTCAGCAATGGGCCACTCGGCCGTCCAAGGTGGTTTTTATACTCAGACTTTGCATTTGAAATTAAACTCGGTGTATTTTATTTGCATACGATTTCAAGGTTGGCACTTGATGATGCATATTTAAAAGGTTTTTATGCATGTGAAGAAACACTCCTGTTTATTAATCGAAACATTTGAATAATACGAAAATGTCGTGTCTGGTAGTTTATATTTCAATTTGGTGTATAACATGCACCTTCTTGTTCAAATTCATAGACTATAATTATAATTTCGACTTTTCACGTGTGTCTCTATATGTGCCTATGATAAAATACCAAATTTCCCTTCTTTCGAACGTTAATAGAAACGGACTATAGTTAGAACTAAAGCAATGTATTTGGCTCGGAATTTTAAATCCAACTATTTACTTAACTTCTGCAATTTCCATCTAGAGTAGACGAACCGAAGTTATTACTTTTGTAGCGAGTGCCCAGGCCATCCAGAGGTTAACGTTCCTAGACCCTAAGTTCCTTGGTTAGGTGATAGTAAGTATGCTGCAGTTAAGTCGATAAGGCTGCGCTCACGCAACATAGTCGCGAATACTTGTATTAGCATAACGTTTTACTTGTCTTGTGACCCTGTGTCCAGTGTACAATGTTACAGCAGTAAGAAGTCTTTTATATTTTTAGTGTAGGTTAATTAATAAGGGGATCCTATTACGTGATAGTGTGTTCCCTTACTTTGTTAATGAATACTGTAGAGAGAAGGCAATGGCAAACCACTTCATTGAAATTGTCAAGAGAGTTGTTGTGTGTTTTATTTAAAACAATGACAATGATTACGACCCTCAGTAATTAGGAATACAACTCAAGGAGGAGGAGATCCAATCCTCCTCGATTGACCAAATCATGGGACTTTTTAATACAAAGTACCATAAATGTAATGAAACACGTCTGTAAAATTTATGCGAATGCCATTACTGACGAAACATTATTAAATGCCTATAAGTCCGTACGATCGAATCTATTTTTTATTTATTATGCAGTAAAAATCGACACATCGTTACTTGTTTTCCTACTGCATTATCATGCGGTGTATCATATACCGTTTGCGCTAAAAACATATCATATGAATATTTTTACTGAAGCAATTTATATTGTAAACTCAGAATTGACTTAACAAATGTTAAGAATATCTGTTGAATCGAAAGCTGAGATTGTATAAAATTTCCCAAGACTTTAAACCTTCTACAATGTCACATACTTAGTTTATGGAAAGCAAGTACATATGTATGTGTAGTGTTTGTCTAACGGAAATTCAATTTATCTGTCTCTCCCTTTGGGTTATGGAGAAGTAATTTAATTGCAACAATCATAATATATGGTCATTATGCATAAACTGCGTATTGTTCAGTTGTAAAGATAGTCGTAAAGGTAGCTAGCTGATATTGTGTCCGCAGGTACTAAGCTGACGTTAATGGAAAGTTTACATTGATTGTGACAAAACTTGGAAAATTACAAGATTTATTATTTATTTATTTATTTATTTATTTATATTTATTCGGAAGACTAACAGCTAAAATAACAAATGTAAGTGTTACAATGAATCCTTATATGCTAATTATAAGTCTCCACCTATAAAAATCCAGTAAAGCTTGAGAAATTATTGCAAAAATCTGTTGCGAAGGGTTTTCGGTCAAATCAGGCAACGCATCTGTGACCTTTGGGTTCATGCCCATGGGCGGTATACATACCATCAGGTGATCTTGCTCGTTTGCGTCACTCTACATTAAAAAAACTCCCTTAAGTGTAGATACAAGGTATTACTATGCAAGTTGCTTCGTCTCGTTGACAGAACTGTCTCTTTATATACTGTATACGGATGAAGCCCCGCTGAGCGTCTCGTGGTGACATGGCAAATATTGACAGCACCACTTCAATAATACAACATGTTATAAATTTTAAGGGCTGTGAGAAAGTTAATATCCATTGAATACGTGTTATTGTTACAATGTTGGATTTGGGTGTAATTATCAATCTTCCCAATATCGGTTGATTTCGCTAGCTTGTTCGAATCATCCGTAACCTATTTTCTAAGAACTTCCATTTTTACCCTGAAGCCGTGTTTGAATGTACATCTACAACTACAACTATTCTTTACGTTACCCAAGTGGAATGAGAGCAACCGCTAGTCTATCATACTATACTAATACATATTATGAATGTGAACATTTGTTTGTTTGGATGTTTGTCCGTCAATCACGCTGAAACTGCTGATAGGATTTGGATGAAATTTTGTATACGGGCAGGGTATGTGCTGACTTAGTTGATAGGATAAATTTTCATCACGATTAAATGCTCCCATAGGATAATGACAGGAAACGTGATGTACCACGCGGGCAAAGACTTGGATATAATCTAGTTCACAATATGTATAAGAAAATAGAACTTATATTTCATCAATCAAAAACCTTAATATTCCATTTTATTATGAATATTTAATTGACCTTACGGAAACCTTACTTCCTGTTAGATAGGATTACATGAAGGGGTTCCCTCATTAATGTCATTACAATACAATAAACGTTTGAACCTCTCTTTACGTTTTTGTTCGGTAAAGGTGTGTATTGTTTTTGTGACGGGCATTCCGCCGTGTCAAAATGCGTGGAGGCCATGAAATTGACGATTCGTATTCGTTGAATTGGATTCATCCAAATAAGTTCGGGTAAAAAAAGTCTGATGGTTAAATCAATGTGTGAGAAATCGTATGTGACGTCATATTATTATGTTTAGTATGATGAGGAAGGGCTTAGTGGAGCTTCCACTCGAATGAGCAGCTCGTTTGGGGAAGCCCACAATGAAATAGCACATTGGAACTGTTTTGTTTTGTTTTTGCTGGGTAGGTTGGTATGGAGTCTTGGAGGCAGGCAACGCATTTGCGACCCTTGCGCGGTTGTTCAAGTTCATGGGCAGCGGTGATCACTTACCATCAGATTTCCTCAGGACCCTCTTGTTTGTTAGCCTCCTTTTAATCTTTAAAAAAACTTACAGAAAGACATGGGTTAGAACGTTTCTAGTGTGTCAAGTACCATCACTTCTCAGGAAATGACAATGGGAAACCGGTAACTTCACGAAGTGACCCTTTGTCGTTTCTACCTCCTTACATCATCATCATCATCACATTACCCAAAGGAAGAGATGGGGTAGTGCTGTTTCCAGGCCCTCACTTCAAAGGAAGTGGCAATGGGAAACTGATAGCCAACCGCTAACTTCATGGCCTAACCTCAGCAGTTGTTCACTGGATGATCGACCGCTTCCTCGGCCGCCATGATTTATCCCCACGCACCCCTTTGTTTCATGGCCGCCTGGTACCATCGGTTCCGCTCGCAGCTTTTCCGAACTGAATAATGCTTATTTAATGAGGTTATATGCTCATTATTTATATGAGGTGGGGGAATTTTGATTATGTTTGCTTTGGATGTTAATTTTAATATGTTTATGACCGTTTTACGAGATTCGTATGAGCCTTTAACGGACGTTTAAGTGGTTCCTTTGTGGGAATTTTGGGATGCTAACCGACACATCGTAATTTAGTGTCAGAATAGAATTAATGATATAATTTTTTTTCGAATAAAGTGCTGCTCTCAGCTGTTTAATATAGGCACTGGGAGAAGATACTAAAAAAAATATTTTCACATTTTATTTACATGAAGATACGATTGCAAGTAAAAAGGTAGACTAACGAAGGATGGATGGATTGTGTGAAGAATGACATAAGGGAATAAGGTGTGAATGACTCGATGACGAATGATAGGAAGAAGCCAACGTATTGTGCCGACCCCAGATAGACCGGGCACAGGGCAGGCAAATGATGATAATACGATTAAACTAGGATTTGAATTTGAATTTTTAAATTTTTAATGACAGTAGACTGTATGACTCAGTGACAGCTATTTGATGCATTATTGTAAAAAATATGGCGTTTAAAAAGAGCAACTGTCCGAGTTTCTTGTCGATTCTTCTCGGCAGAATTCTGTCTTCCAAATCGGTGGTCAAGTCCTTACTACTGTAATTTTTTATGACGATTCATAAGTGCTTATATTAAGCCCAATTGAATAAAGAATATTTTGATTTGATTTGATTTGACATATCAACTCATTTATTGAATGCACTGCAATATAAGTTCTACATAATTGCTCTAAAGTAGATTAGAGGCTTACAAGAATTCTCTAACAGGTGCTATATAAATAAAGTTCGGCGTGACAAACCCATTACATAATTAATGGTAGATTTATACAAAATGTGTTTCTGCATTACCTTTGCTTAATCCTGTGCGGCTTAAGTGGCGACGTCCAATATTTATCTTTCATTTAAATATGGAAGCGGACCTCTACCGCTTCTAACGTATATTGGTATTGCATACTGGAAAGCAACTTAGTGCCATGCAAATGCGTTTGCGCATCAACCAATAGGGTTGTGGCTATTGTTTTTAATTTTTAACTTTTTGTTATTATTTTTGACGTGAATGTCATTTAATTAATTGATCTAGTAAGCGTTTTGGATGTTATTTATCTGTCAGCTTGTAAGAAAAATAAATGAATAATAATATTTTGTAGGGTATATGTGCTGGTAAATTAGTTTACTTAAAATTAGTTAATCGGTGTGGTTTGTTGGATTAATAACAACCTTATTAGAACGTAGTCGCTTGTGTCTTATGGTAGATATTTCCCCATTTTTTCCCTTTTTTTGGGTTCACCTCAGTTTTTAGGCGGAACGTATTCCAGAAATAATGGTCAGATTGAGTTCATAAAACAAAATAATGAATTTCAGTTATAAAAGCAAACTGAGTAAAAATGTCTGTCAAACTCGTTTAGTATAAGAATAGAATAAATGATTATTAACCTGTTTTATAGTTGACTTTGATGCAAATGACGTAACGAACATATTGATGCAAATATCATTTGTGACATCCCTACTTACAGGTGGCGGTGGTGTATCCATAAAAGGATGTAGCTAGGGAACCGAATACCCTTTACAATTTGCGCAAACCGACGATAGGCCATCGTATTTTTTGGTATTTTAATGAAACTCTATGTAAATAAGCAACTTGTCTTATCCTTGAGAAAGAGTAAAATATTAGTTGTTTGCACGGAAGGGAAGTAATGTATTTCGAACGAACGATTAAAAAGCTTAGCAGAAAAAGGTCCTAGTTGAATCATAGCTGCAACACTAGAAATCTTCCGTTGCCGAGGAAAGCCCTTATAAATATCTAGTAGTAGACTACGATACGCTGCTGATAATGATGGCGCTAAAAATATTTGTCACAAGAGAATTGGCATTCCTGGTCCCTATGATACTGTTATTAAGGTATTCATATATTATACAGGAGATAAAACTGAAATAGCAC
The DNA here is from genome assembly GCA_958496325.1 of Nomophila noctuella. Classification (NCBI taxonomy): domain Eukaryota; kingdom Metazoa; phylum Arthropoda; class Insecta; order Lepidoptera; family Crambidae; genus Nomophila; species Nomophila noctuella. Next base: position 12,500,203 of record OY292500.1, on the reverse strand, counting down.
TACAAATCCATTAGGTACCCGCAATAATAATTATGTTGTTCCTGTCAGTGCCTTGAGCCTCCTCAGCTCAATAAGAGGCAGGGCGTTTAAACCTCAGGTTTGGTAATCTTAGCCCTTGGCACATGCCCATTGTGCCCAGTGGGTAAGACGGGTCTGATAAGAGGAAGGCATCTGCAACCGCTTTAACCCATATGGGAGAATATTCCCGTGGTCAACATGCTGAGCAGTAGGGTGGATGACCGCAGTTTGTTGAACTATTATTTTTATTCACCAATTAATAAGTTCAGAGTTATCCTGAACCTTATTTGTTAATGATCAGGCCAGGGGGTGCCCGGTAGGTGGCGCTGGACGTCCGACGGTGGGGAATGCCTAATTACTTGATCGCACACGACGAAAGAGACAAAAAACACGCATCTTTATTTATATTCGCCTGATTGTGGGATATTTATCAGAGGGGTGCTTTTTAGTCGAATGACTAAGCAGTTTCTTGCTGACTAGACTATGTAAAGCGCATGGCACTTTGAAATGGTTCTGTGTTTTAATTTATTTAATTGTGTATATATTTTTGATAGGAAGTGAAGTTAAATGTATACTTTCGATATATGAAGTGTTCAACATTTATTTAACTCATGTTCATTTCATCTCATGGAAACTACCGCCGCGCCGTCGATAGACATCTGTTACAACTGGAAAATTGTAGATGAGCTGCCGAAGTAAGCATAGGAAGTACTGCCGAATTAAGTAACTACATAAGCCTTAAGCGTATATGGCCTACATCTAGCAGTAGACCAGTCTGATAATAATGATTATGAAACACACGAATAAAGTACTTCACATTATTTCGAACGATCTGGCCCATTCATACCTACTATGTACATTAATGCAGTATCTATAGTAAAACAGTGAAGTGTTTATCCCACGATCACATAAATATAAGTTCTTCCACGGAAATAGATACAATTTATCATGAGCGAAGTTTTTCCCGCAAATAAAAGTGAATATGTTTCCTTATATTGAAACAGACTCAAAGTACTTTCTCTTAATAAATTGTTTCTCACGTTATCACATCGCGTATCGAATGTTCCTCCCTTGCAAATGTCAAACTTGTATAGTTTATAAGAAACGGAAAGCTTATTCTTGTTTTAAGTTTTTACTTCATGTCACAAACACAATGTGTAATGGAGTTGAAAGGTTAAAGATTTACACCGTTTTAATTTGTTGATTAAATTAGTTATAATGATTATTCTAACACGCGCACAAATAATTGAAATGTGCGGGCATCAAACCCGCGAACTTTTAACCACCACATTAAATCGGTCACCCGTTTATTTTCCTATAATGTAAGCCGAACGCCTCGATTTAGTGGTTTAAGTCTCGGCGTAGTCTCGAGGTCCTGGGCTCGATTTCTGGGTTGGGAAAATTTGTGTCGGTTAATTCGAACACAACCCGGCTTGTGATCACTATCCCGCATTTGGCAAGCGAGGTGTATAAGCCAAAACCCATATTTGTAACGAAAACATTATTTCAAATAATGGAGGCCTTTGCCCTGCAGTAGGACATCAATAAGCTGATACTTTTACTTAACTTTATGTAAGCCTTAGTCCTAAATTAGACATAAATCGGTTTAGCATATAAATAAACCCCATCGGAGAAGTGCAGCTGTAAACTGTTTGATGATGATGATGATATAGAAATAGTCTGACGCTGATCTTCAATACAACCTTTTCTAAGGTATTCGTAATTAAAAGGTCTCGCAATTATCTCGCAGTGCAATGACCCTAGCACGCTACCTGCTCCCGCGCCGCTTCAAGAATTACATCATTTAGGTACTTTAATTATGGTAAATACATGAAGCTTAGTACTCAATTGCTACTATTTTTGTTGATGAAAATATCCATGTAAAAAAAAAGATTAAAAAATTTAATATCCCAAAACCTCCCCAAACTTCTCACAAAAATTATGCCTTTTATTATAAACAAAACTTAATGTAAATATACTAAATTATTTATTTTGGGGTATTATTAACACAGAAATCACCAGGACGTCAGTACCAAGGCAGATTAGTCGCCGAAGTCGAAAGCACTCGAAAGTACAATAAGAAACTGGTGTCTAATGTTGCCACCTTATAAGCTTTTCACGCACATTTACTTTTATCAAAATTTGGTTATTTTTTGAAGAATTAGGTTTCGTTGTTATGTAATCACGTGGGTTCAAGTGGCAAGTAGATGGAAATCGATTGTAAAATAACATGCACAATTATGAAAAATAATCGCTATTGAACAAAATTAACAAAACGGCTATTTTATTAAGTAAATATTTTTCAAATAACAATGTTATATTTGAAGGTTTCCAGTACTTTATTTTTGTTTCATAATTATCATTGTTAGATGAAATTCAGCTTTTTTTCGTACTGAGCACTAGTTAGTATTAATAACATTCCAATAACTCTTTAACCAATTCCATTTTTTTTAATGTCCGGTTTGTGCCATGGTGTCACCGCTGCCCATGGACGTCAAGTCGTCAACACTCCAATAAATCCATTTTTTTCTGTTACTAATTCTTTTTTAAAATCTGGCAACACCATCCACCCTTTTAAACGCCGAACGTACACAAATAGGAGTCAACTTCTATTTTTTTTTATGGTACAAATTCTCTTATAAATGCTGGCAACACCACCCACAGTTTTAAACGCCGAACTTATACAAACTTATACAAAAAAAATCTCATCAAATCTCATCCCGGGGTCGGAGGTGACCGTCAATACCGGCGCGGGCGCAGGATCGGAAGCTGCGTGAGCGATCGCCGCGCTCCCGGGCTTCGACAACAGGCAGATGGAATGCCAACGAAATGAGATATCGTTATGCCGCATAACTTAGTACGGTATTTTTTATGTTATTTTGTATGCTATAATATCAAATAAATCAATATTTAACGACCGATATCACATTGAAAAAGCTGAGTCGCTTCAACACTTGTCTTAAGAACATCAACAATCAGTTTTTAGTGCAAAAATAACAATCACTATGTAATACGAATTAAAATTATTTATGCCTCGTAAATTAGTATTATAATTAATAAGTAACGACACGAGACCATCTTAGAAACGGTGAAACTCGTTTATAAGTTTCAATGAGGTATCAAATCACAAAACTATTTTCTTACAGAACATTCACAGTTTGCTAAAACGTCTGTCAATAAAATGTTTCACTACGCGCATTACAGTTAGTTAGTGTCCAAAATTTATTTTTAAATTGTTAACTTTAAAGTTCCTTTAATTTTATTGCATGAACTTGACTGCTCTCTGATTTTCTTTGGATAAGGAAGTTGCGATAACAGTCACTTTTATGGAAAAGTTCCAAAAACAATATTCGTCTTAGCTGGTCCGCACGCGACGGCGTCGCGCGCACCGCGGGCGCTTGTTATTGCCGCCCAATGTTTGTTTTGTTCACCCCCTCACTCTTCACTATACACCCGTCTCTGTCTAGCTAAGGGTCTGTCGGATATGTCTGTCTCACTCACACACACCGCGCTTTGCTACTTAAACTTTATTTATCACATTTCGCTCGCCCATACAATTCATTGCTTCGAATGTCTTATACACACCAAATCTACCATTATGGTTTGAACTTTATTTGTAATAACTTAAAGTTCATTTCCGCTAAAGTTTTTGGGGAATTAAATCACTTCGTGTTTGTATAGCAGTTGATAATCGTCAGATTAATAGTTGCTATTCAGTTTATGTATCGCATAAGCGATTATTGATTGTAATTATCATGGCGGCCTAAGTTAAATACCGGCCGGTCACGCGATCCTCTCGGTTACGGATTTATCGTGCACGCTCTTGAACCTGCTATCGGTACGATATTGGAATGTGAAGATGAAATATGAGTAGGTACGATGGCCCATCGCTGAAGATAAAGTGTTTATTTTTTATGAACAAAGTCGCAAGCAACTTTTTTGGTAACGAACATTTAAGGAACATTACCTTCATTAAACAAAGAGAACTGATGGGTACGTTTTGTTGTATCTTGAAAAAAAATTGGGAATAAAAATTTGGGTTCCAACATTTAACACTAAGGTTCTTAGTGAGGAACATATTGCTCAATGCCATAGGCTACTTACTAACATGTGAGTTAAGAATCAGACTTAATTACATACCTTTAACGTACAACTTACAAGTATGTACCAGTACTTTTGGTCAGAAACGCAACTCAGAAGTTTTTGTTACACCTGAGTATGTGAGTCACCATCTAACCATATTATTACAGAATTTACCTTAGAATTTATCAGATGATAAATGTTCTGTTTTATTTTACACACTTTGGATAGTGAATCAATTAATCAGGTTTGCATCGATCCATAATTGTAATAACGAAATCCAAATTGAGTTTTTGTTAAAGCGCTGAATGCCGACAACATACACTCGTCAAAACGCCTTAGCTCCGACCGCGTGATTAAAATGATCAAAGAACCCCAATCATAACTTATAAGGTAATGAGATGTGCAAAAAACGCAAAAAATACGCATTTAAATGGCCCCATAGCTCTTTAATGAGTCCGCTACGATTATGAATTGCCCGAAGAAATATTGTACTGCGTTTTAATTGTCCCGTTCGGGATGGCTGGAGTTGCAATTGCAAATTTATGCGTTTCGATTCAATTCGCCCGGCGCTCGGGGAAACGCCGCGTCGACAGTGAAATGCCGTGGTCTGTGCGGTTTCGTACGATGCCATATTCGGCGTAGCGAGGCCGTATGCGGGTTGTTTTTGAATTAAATTAGTGAGGCTAGATGAGGCCTGTTATTTTTTAACTGTTCTGTTATAAGGACATTTAGCCATAGCGGGAAGCGTTAAGATGCTGTATGTTGGATCTGATGATGACATTTATCTCGATAGTTTCTTTCTTATTAGTTCTTTACTATGTTATTTTGAAACATCCATGAGAAGATTTAATTACCTCATAGGCACATATTTATTACTTTGCATAACGTTTTCAGTCTCACAATAAAAAGTGAAGAAAGTAATTTTGTGTTGCGTGTTTGCATTGCAAAATCATGGTATATTTTTTTACTTTCATAAATGTAAAAGCATAACGTTTTCAGTCTCACAATAAAAAGTGAAGAAAGTAATTTTGTGTTGCGTGTTTGCATTGCAAAATCATGGTATATTTTTTTACTTTCATAAATGTAAAAAAGGGAAGCCTCAGTTCTATCGCAGAAAGTTTCGGCTGAAAAAGGACAAGTCGTATTTTAATTGGTCCTTCGAGCCGGATGCGGGGGTGACGGCCATCTTTTTTTTGAAAGGGCCTGGCTCTGGACGGGCATTATCGCGGCTCCTCATTAGGCTCGCCACTTCCAGTTAAGGCTCAGAGGAGAGACAATGCGCAGTAAATCTGCCGAGTTTGCCGTTTGCTAGGACTGATATAGGGCTGCCAGGGGCAGTATGGTTCACACGAATATTTTGTACGCGTTTCATTGAGTGAATGTAAAGGCATTCCTTTTGCAAATCATTTCGAGCATTTTCTTACTAGATTTCAAACTGATTAAGTACTCAATCAGGCACGTAAAACTTATTGTTGTAATAATGCATCACTATTGGTAAATTGTATGAAATAGGATTTTTTATAGTAGCTGTTAAAAGAACAGACTCATATTTGAATATTTATATATAGCAGAATGTCTATGTTACGTTACACCACCATCACTATGGTTATAAATAAATTGTTACATTACCCATACTATGTTTTTTTTTTTCTAAAAATCACATTGAAAATATAACATGAATATTTGCTAAGTTCTCCGTAAGGGTCAGCCCTGATTGTCGCAAAAAGATGTCCTCGAAGGAAGGTGACGTTTGGGACCGTAGCGTCTTTTTGGACCCGTCAGCGAGCAGCCGGGACCGGGGCACTGCTCCAAATACGAACGCGGAGGTTTTGTGCTCTTTCTTATTATGTGAGTTGGTGGAAGTTCACCAAATAAAAAAGACGCAACAAATATTCAAGTATGGGAAAAATAAGATTTTCTAGATGAATGATAGATCTCGAATAAATGAATTAAGCAATCACATTTATAATCTAACTAGCGGGCGCTTTCGACTCCTTCCGCGTGTGGATTTCGTTTTCCGCACACATAGAGATTTACTATTATTATTAGCTTAAAGTCTTCCTCGCCTACTGGATTATACAACGAAAAAATAATTTCTCAAATCGAACCTTTAGTTTCTGAGATTATCACGGTCAAACAAACTAACAGACAACTTAATTAGATTAATATATGTAGATTTCATAATGTAAAATGCAATAAATTATTTAAGTCGTAGATTGGTACTTACAAAGTGTTGTGCTTAAGCCAGCGTTTATCATTGCGATGGACCCTTGCCTTGCAACGGGACTTTCACAAGCTGGTACTTAAGATAACTTTACCATCATCATCACCCTGTTGTATTAAAGACGTAGCCAGTAGTTGGGTTATGTATCTATACAATCTACTAGAATCATTCTCATGTTTAAGTAATATATAAATTAATTGGACTATCACACCAATTGCCTAGCTCCAAACTAAGCTTGAAGTTTGTACAATGGATCATAGGGAACGGTTAAACTTAAATAGGTACTTTAACAAACATTCATGACTCCAGAACAAATGCCGATGTTCACAAACATAGCCAGATTCTCTGACAACGGGCCCGGTTTTAATTACATTAAACCGGTTCAATTTATGAAATTAAAACATTTTCTTTTTCATTAAAAAAAAGCACATCAGACCATTTCCCATGCAAGCAATTTCGCAATTGCCAACATTCAGAATAATAATTAGCGTGACAAATGGTCATGGCCGCGCTACATGAAATGGCCGCGTGAAATAACATATTACATATGTGCCATTGTCCGTGTTTGTTACATATGGATGAATTGGTTCTTGCCCACTGTTGGATGTGTACAGTCTGTCTGGAATATCACTGCTTATCCGTTATAGATACTTTTTTAAAAGATGATGACTGTAGACTTGACTGATTTGAACTGATAGAAATTTGTAGTCAGGTGAACTGATAAATACATTCTGTGTCCATTGCGTTCATTGAGAGGTTTAATTTAATTTTGAAGTAGTGATACCGTATACTATTATAACTCGTTTACCCTGAAACCAATACTTTTAGGAACTTTAACTCGCAGGTGAGCATCACTAGTTTTTACCCGTGGCTTTACCCGCGCTATCAAGATTCCTGTTTTTAAAAACGTCCCAAATCCTATCACCTAAGCTAGCCTATACCTGTATACCAAGTTTCATCAAAATCCGTTAAGACGGACAAACATCCTTTCACATTTATAATATTAGTAAGTACGTATGATAAGTATCATTTCTACCTGAACTCGTAACTCTCACTGACTTCCTCATATATCTACCCCAATGACCATATAAAGTAAAATAAATAAATCTTCAATTCCATACCCGAGTGTACACGCCGCGTCCGCGCCTGAGTTTGCGCATCTCTCGGCGTTTTTCGGCAAAAAGCACGCATTATAACGCTCGGTGTTGTCAGATGTCGGCGCGTATTGTCTCGCTTTTTACGCGGCCGATTGTCCCTGGATTGTTAGGCTCTTGAAATGGTGACGGTTTATGAGCGTAATTGCGCATGATACTGGTTCAGGTGTGTAGGTGATCAAGGATCAGCGATAGAGATTATGGATAGGGATTGTATAATGGGGAGTTGTAAGGAGTTGATCCGTGCCTGAATTGAAGGATAATTGCGATATGGCTCGTTTAAACGCAACGAATAAATTTTGAAATGTATTTTTCTTATTAATATCAGTTTGATATACAAGATGTCATCACAGCTTTTTATTATTGAGAATTTAAGCTATCCCTACTAATATTATGAATGCGAAAGTAACTCTGTCTGTCTGTTACGCTTTCCCGCTTAAACATCTCAACCGATTTTGATGTATTTTGGCACGGCCATCCTTTAAACCCTTATAAAGGACATAGATTCTGTAATCCACGCGGTCGAAGCCCAACATTTCAAAATCTTCAATTTGAAAGTAAATAATAACCTTAATTATTTTTTACAAACAAAGCACTTGTGCACTTACTTCCCTGCATACATAAGACGATTAATTCAATCCGCCAAACACTATTTCCATAGCTTCATAAAACAAACATGTCCCGTTCTTCAGACGCTTCGTCGAATCACTCTACGTGTAACTTTTCAATGTATTGTAAATATTTCAGCTTGTACAAAAACAGGCGGTGTATCGTACGGTGTCCCAATCACTGGGACACATGTATGACATGTTTAAAACATCCAGTGGCGAGCGCGAACAAAAACATAAGAAAACTGAAGGGATGTGCTATGACGAGATGTTGTCATCGATTGTTTCAATTGTACGGATATTTCGATGGTTACGATTGGGGCTCGTGTCAGACTCGGTATGTTATTGCGATTATGAGCGATTGCTAAGCTAAGCAACTTTCGCAGAGGCCAGTCATCGGATGGGCGACTGAAAAATGTCATCTCGAGCTCCTCCGTGCTTCAGAAGGCACGTTATGTCGTTGGTCCTGCGCCTGACCTCTCTACGGTCTTGTCAGGTTGCTGCCCCACAGAAATATTTGCACCTGTGTTTGCGCACTCACTAGTTGTGCACTAGGTATATATCCTGCGTTCCTGGCTGATTGTAAGATCGGCCACCGGTTTGGTCAAAAAACCGCCGTAAGGGTATTTTTTATGTTATTGCGACTGACCCATGTCTTCATAACGGCTAATATGCTCTTCAGCTCAATGTTTGCAACCAACTGACTTGCCCCTCGAGTACCGAGACTAGATACGATTGGAACGATTGCAAACTAGGGTTCGATTTCGCTGACTCGAAACAATCGATTGTTTGCGAAAACGATGAGTCGATAGTTTAGTAAAACGACTCCGATTCTTTCGATTCATAAAACATTTCAGTATAGCCCATCACTAAACAGAGTGTCTCTACCGACGCTTTTGTTTTGTGCTTTTCTAATTTATATCCGCTGTGATCGAAATATTTTGTCCGATGCCAAATTCGTTCGATGATCGGTTTTGCTCGCATAAGTAAACAATACGTTGTCATAAATGAATATCAATAAAGGATGGATTCTTATACGTGGTCTGGTTGAAATCGCCTCGGAATTCACGTAACATTTATTAAACTGTCTATCTCTTATTAGTCGTGTCTGATTACTGTCTTATCAAAAAGTGTGATGAAAATTAAGTGCCGTGTCTTTGAATTTTAATCTTTTACACTATTTCTGCCCGTTGGTATCGTAGAAAGGGAATGTTAGGAACTGATGCCCATCATGGAATGATCGTTTTGATTGCCCATCATAGCCAAACCCTTTTTTTATCCAGGAGAACGCTTTTACGAGCCATAGCGTGCAGGCTTAGCTAGGTCTGCAGCCGTGTGTAGTTGGGTCTCCTTTCCAGACCTGGAGTCCTGCATAACCCGTCGACCACCCCCGTGGCCAACGGGTATGCGTCAAAGCTTTTTCCTGACGAAAAAAAAAGTACTGTCGCCGTGTGCGGGGCTCCGAAATACAGACGTTCGCCTCACTACCCACTAAACTCCTGCGGTTTCATTCGCACCCTAGCAGGGAAGGATCGGTGTCTGCCTTGTTAGTCATAGCCAAACCCTAGTAGAACATTATTATAATCGCATTCAGTGACTCCAACAGAGTTGTCTGTGCATAGATTTTTTCATGATTATATTTTCTTACTATCGCTTTACTTATGTAGCGAAATCGAAAATGTTGAAAAGTTCTGTGAATGTATGAGGAGTCTCAGTTTTCATGAGGTATATCATGAGAAGGATATTAACAAAGCATTTAATATTTTCCACGATGACTTTATATTGTATTATAATTTATGTTTTCCTGTTACAAAAATAAAGCTAAGTAATAAAAGGCGTAATTTAAAATGGATTACAAAAGGGATAAGGCTCAGTTGCAATACCAAAAGGGTATTGCGATACAATTACTATAAAGTTAAGTCAAGGGGAAACCAGATAAAGTATCGAAAGTATTGTAGGGTCTTACGACACTGTCTATCTTTGTCTCAAAAACTTCACTATCACAAAATTATGTCCAAAGCTCAAAACAAGTGTAAGGCAGCATGGCAAGTTATTAAAGACGATTCTGAAAACCATTTAAACTGCAGTTCTATTACCGAAATAAAAATAGAAAATGAAACAATAAAAAATCCAGAGTTAATAGCCAGGAAATTTAACAAATTCTATGTTGAACTAACTTCAAGCCATAGCAAAAATTTACAAAACACAAACAAGATCTCAATCAAAAACAGCATGTATTTAGAACCCATGAGTACAACAGAGATACAGAAAATCATTTTAAATTTAAAAAATACAAGATCTGTAGGCTTTGACGGTATATCCACCAATATTATAAAACAATGTTGTCCCATTATCAGTTCAATTATGACAAACCTTATAAACAAATCTTTTGAACAAGGGCTTTTCCCAGAACGTCTGAAAAAATCTGTCATAAAACCTTTATACAAAAAAGGGGACAAAACAAATATTTCCAACTATAGGCCTATCACGCTGATTCCTATATTTTCCAAGGTATTTGAAAAAGCAATGCATAAAAGGTTGACAGCGTTTATGAACAAATTTAATATAATAAAAACTGAGCAGTATGGCTTTCAAAAAGGAAAATCAACAACACTAGCGGCATTCACTTTGGTCCATAATGTCATAATAAATATTGATAAGAGGATACCATCAGCAGTGGTATTCTTCGACATGTCCAAGGCTTTCGATTTTGTATCACATAAGTTGCTGATAGAAAAACTTCAAAACTACGGTATCAGGCGTGGAAATATCTAGTGTAAGAGAAGACTTGACTGTCGTTAAAAACAGATCTTCGTATGAAATAAACAATTACGGTGTCCCACAAGGAAGCATTTTGGGCCCTTTGTTATTTTTATTGTATATAAATGATTTGCCTGACATTATTATTCATAATTGTATTCTTTTTGCTGATGACATATCTGTAATCGTAACTTGTAACGACTTAATTAATTTTGATGACGAAATAAATACGACTATCCAAACTGTGACACAATGGTTAATGAAAAATAATTTAAATGTTAATTTGAATAAGACTAGTTATATGAATTTTAAATGTAAACAATCTAATTCTATAAATTTTAATGTGAAATGCAATGACATCAAGATTGACGAAGTCGAAAATACGAAATTTCTTGGTATAATTTTAGATACTCACAATGATTGGAAATCACAAATTGATGACGTTTGTAAAAAAGTTAATAAATTTGTTTATGTGTTAAGTAGACTAAGGAAGACGGCCTCATTACAGACTACCCTTCTGGCCTATCACGGTCATGTCAGCTCTGTCTTAAGATATGGACTATTATTATGGGGCAATGCCTCGGAGGTAAATAGATGTTTTCTATCTCAGAAGCGATGCATAAGAGCAATAGTAGGTATCCCACCAGATAAATCGTGTAAGCCTTATTTCTTAGATCTAGGTATTTTAACTCTAACCTGTATGTACATTCTAGAGGCAAGCGTCTTTGTTAAAATGCACCCGCGGTTATTTACCACGGCTAAAGATATATATCCTAGGAATTCACGTGATCCGGATAGATTGGTTTTGGACTTCATACCGAGGACTACCATGTTTCAAAAAAATTGTTATGCAATGTGTATAAAGATTTATAACCATTTGCCAACGTTTATGAAGGGTCTAAATTTGTACCAATTTAAAAAGCACCTCAAAGTGTGGCTTCTTAAAAAGTCCTACTACTCATTGAATGACTTCTTGAGGGATAAATTTTAACATAAGGTATAATTTAATGTAATTCAAATAATGTTATATATAATTAATGGATATGTTAAATATGTATAAATTAAACTTACTTGTAAACAATGTTTTTAAATGCATGCCTTTTTATGCCATTTATTGACATGATATTTCACACACCACTAAGTGGTTAAATGGACGGAAATATTGTTACCATGCCACCTAATGTACTCTGTTTTTTGTGAAATAAATTATCATTATCATTATCATTATCATTATCATTATCATTATCACTTATATAATTAATCATTAAATAATTATCATTATTGATATACCTTCTAGACATTAAACCAAGCATAAAAAGAGGCTTAATCCGATTCTTATCACCGCTCTTACCAAAACTGATCGATAGATACCATTCATACGAAAGCGAATAATTGATGTTGTGTGCCTGGCGAATTCATTGTGAGTATAACCTTTGATGAATAGCACTTCTCTCTTAACTTATTAAACGTGTAATGTACACTTGACTTCGTATTAAAATGGGTTTATTCTAATTTCACGTTGTTTCAGGAAAGGGCCGACAATATTCCAGTTTTCGTCATAAACTAAACAATCGGTTCAACACTTACACATATGTCAACTATACAAATTGTCGTTTTCAATACCGTTTAACGATACGAACATTGTATTTAAATATTGTTTACGTGTTGATCTGCATGCAGAATGCGAGAAGTTTTAATATCTCTTAAAGCCTTCCTCGACAAATGGACTATCCAACACAGAACTATACTGTCAATTCAAACCAGTAGTTTCTGAAATTAGCTTTTTCAAGCAAACACAATCTTCGGCTTTATTATATCTGTAAGTATAGATAAAGAGTATTTGAACTTGATGGTGTTATATAAATCGATATAAAATGATCAATAGCAGAAAGCAGGGGTCATAAACAGTGCTTCGCTTGCTATGAACTGTACCTCCAAACGCCGACCTTTCAAGTAAATCAACATCTAATACAAGTGATAATCTATAGTTAAACTGTCGGTGCGTTTGTGCCGCGGTCGATCTATCAATCGCGCTGTCTACGTGCTGGGTGACTGATAATGTACGTCGGAACACCGTTACGCGTACAGAGTTCGAGTCCAGTGCAAAAAGTTGGAGCTGAAATGTAAGTGGGATATAAGTGATGGCTTTTTAACGCAACGTTTCGGATGCGAATGGCGAAAGTGTGGGCTGTTGAGTTTGTATGGTTTAGTCGACGTCTTGATATTCTTATCATATCATCTTAACTTTCATCATAACCATCATCAGCCTTTAAAATTATCCCACTGCAGGGTATAGGCCTCCTCCAAGGAACTAAACTTTATTGCTGTAAAATGTATATTTATCAAACTTGTATCTATTAAATAGACAATTGAAACACCTGTCATCATCGTCATTATCATAATTTGCCTGCCCGGTTCCCGGTCTATCTGGTGTCGACGCAATACTTTGACTTCTTCCATACAGACCTACCTGCCTTAATATGTAATATTCCTTACCATAAAATAGGCTAACTTCCTATAATTAAAATCACGACTACAATTTTTCTTTTTCGATGAGCTGCGGAAGACGTCGCATATATGGTTCACTTGGTGTTTATGAATACAGCCGATCATATTCGGAATTAATTTACATTTCCAATAGATTCACGAAATATAAACCTACCTCTAATTGCTCTGTTTATTACACTTTATAATTACTTTCAATTTTATTATGAAATAAATTTTAACGATGTGTGAATTTCCCCACACTAAAACACAAAATTAACTTTATAGTTATTAATTAACCTCTGAAGTTTGTATTTCATACGGGCATTAAATGGTCCCTACCCAGGAGAAGATTTCTGGTATTTTTTCCATGAATTTTATTCACACGGCTGCAAGAAACGTTTAACACAACCCGTACTAGAACTAAGTTTGTTGGAAACATATCAACGCCTATTTCGAAAGGATTTTATGTTTAATATTATGACCGTGAGATATTTGAATATCTAATGAGACAGTCGGCTAGGTAATTAATTTGTTAATAACACTAGAGCTATCTGGTGAGGCGTCGTAAAAACGGATAGACATGTGACCATAGCAGTTTAACTTTACATTTTACGCTTCTATGTAAATCTGGGATCGTTGTCGTAAATGTTTATATTTTGCCTCTCCATTACACCGAGCGTGTCGTATTTCTAATGACTTTGATGAGAACTAAGGTTAGACATACGCAATAGGCTGAATTGGTGGTGTTAGGTGTTAAGTTTCCCTTAGTAGTTTTCTTTTTAGTTTAGTTTATGTGAGTGGGAGTGTTCGGCTCTTCAATAGCCCTACTAACAAGGCAAAATACTAGGTACTTCAAGTTACATAGTTACCTGAAATGGTATCTCTCCATTCGTAACAATTCATTATTACTGCAACTAACCATTATTTTATTTTAAATTATCCTTCGTCACTAGATTAGTAGAATATATTTGGTAACTCTCCCTGAGCTGAGTGTTTTCAATAATTGGCAGTGAAATGTCCCCATCTCCCATTTTCCTCCCACATGTTAAACATTCTCAAATCTTCATAGAATTTCCTGTGATATTTGACTCTGAAAAACGTGGCGATTTAATTCGACGATTAAATAAATAAAAAGTCCCCGCTAGGAGACGCGACGGCCGCGAAATGTTGCTGCTCGCTCGTCTGCATTGCTGAGCCGAAAAACTCGCGCTGTTTAGAAAAATAAATAAATGTCTTTTGGTCAAGAGTGCATTTAGGACCAGGCGGATCCGTACACAAAATCTTTTTTTATTTAAATATGAAAAACGTTATTTTTTATCCATATATTATCTTGGCTTATTTCAAACTTTATCGTGCTTAAACTTTCAATCAACATTCTTGTCGACGTTCTAGTCAGACTTTAACATGTCCATTAAGCAAACAAGTAAAGTACAAGCTTCGAGCTAGGTTTTGGGCTAGGCAATTGGTGTGTTAATCCGATGCATTTAAATGTGATTTCGTACGATAAACATTTCTTTGGAAAATATTTTCAATTTCATCTGTCTTTCTTGGACAGGCTACAATGTGCAATAAATACACAGCTATATCATTAATCGTAAAATTTTCATTGAAAGGTACATACTTACATGTCTTTTTTTTTTGTTAAAGTAAGACTCAAACTTTTAATTAAACCTCTAGTAAATTGTTAAAATAATTAATAAAACATATGCTCTAGTTTAGGTTAATCTGCTACAGATCTCTAAATATTCTCGGCGAATCGCGCAGCGCGGGCGCATCGTGATTGAAACATTGCATTGTTACGAGCGGACGCCGCTGCCGCGTTATTTTATCACCGCCAAGAGCTGGGCTTTTGCGGTCCACGGATATTTGGAGGCTAGTGTTTTATTGCGCTCAAAATTACCAAGAATAAAAGTATAAGAAAAAATGTCGTAAATAGTCTGCGACTTGCTTTTTTTTTACAATACAGACTGTTTTGCATGCAAAAATAAAAAATACACTATTTGCCCTTACTCCATCATCATCATCATCATCCTAGCGCCTCTCCCGGTTGCAACCTCGGGCAATGCCTTGGAGCCCAGGGTACGCTGCGACTATGATCCTGAATTGACATGCCTGGTTATTACAATGGAGCGACTGTCGTCTGACCTCCGTCACCACAAGGGAAACCAGACCAGTTGGATCATAGTCGGGACCAACGGCTTAACGTGCCTTCCGAAGCACGGAATCATCATTCTTATCGGATAATCAGGTGATTCAAGCCTGCAATGTCCTAACCAAACTGGAAAAACCAACACAAAGTGAAAGTGTTCCCCGCGGGATTAGAACCTCCGAGTTCGTAGTTTTTGAGCACAGCGCTCTAACCACTACACCACGGAGGCAGTTTCCCTTACTCCATTGGTACTAATAATATATTGCCTGGGGGTTTTTTAAAAGAAAATTTAATGTCGCTTATGTTACGAATATTATTTGTAATTTTAAGCGGTAGTTCTGTTCGATTGTCCCTTTTTTTAATCCAAAACTCTTCGCACAATAACATAATCGATCGGTCCCCATCAAGTGTCGTAAGTCCAGTTCATATCGGCCCCATAACAATTACGAGTCGTTAAATAATTCATCGGGCATTATCCCGGAATGCCGGGCGGGAATGGCCGACAAGAAACGTCGGGAGGCGACGGCGTATGCGCAGGTTTGGGCAGCCGTGAAGGCGCGACAATGAAGCGATTGCGGCTACCGGCTCGGTATGCGAAGTATTGCGAAGACGTTCGGGCGTGTTCGGAGGTTTTCGCGGGTTGTTGGGTTTTTTGAAGGTTTGCGAATTTGAAGCGAGATTCTGAACTGATGAAGTCAATAATCAAACCAAGAATGATGCTAAAGACCAAGTGGAGTGGATTTCAAAGCGGAGTCGAAAAAGCAGGAAAACGGATAGGAATTGGCCTCCGAGACAAAAACTGTCCCACTAACTAAGGTGAGGCTCATGATGATCTGAATAAACGGTTTCGTCATCATCAGCCTGTCATACGTAGTTCTGGGCTTAACCCTCTTCAATTTCTCGCCACTACGTCAAATCCTTAGCAACTCGCATTCAGCTCCAGCCAGCTATCTTGCGAGTATGAGGGTTTTCGCAAATGAAAAATCTTCAAGATGGCAGTAGGTAGGCGTCAAACTGGTATGTGATTAGTGAATTTTGACATGACATTGACAGAATTGTCAAAATTCACCAATGACATAGTTGTTAGACCTCACAGACCTAGCGGATTTTTCAATCGCAAACCATCATTGTCTCTGCAACGAATCTGCGACCCTTGAGCAGTTGTAACTGTCCATGGGTAGAGATGAACACTAACCATCAGGTGACACTCCTGTTCGTTTGCATCCCTATGACATAAAATAAAAAAAGCTAATACCTACTTTACTTTATTCATTATCAATTGTTTCGTCGTAATTTCAATATCAGGCTCGTATATTCATACTTTGTTCACCGCGAGATCCATCAGTGCGTGCAATGCAAATAAATAAATATCGTCGGGCCGGCAGAGGCGGCGCCCGCGCAGCCGCCGGCGCACTAACGATGCAGCAATTGATTGATAAATCAACACGGAACGGAGAAGAATACGGGGAATAATAACCCTTAAGGTTCTGTGGTTAAGGTTGTAGGGCTTAGCAGAGAAGCCTTTGATCAGCCGCTCCGTAGTTGCTAGGTCAAGTTGCTATTGTTTTATTTTTGTTTGTATTCGGTTTTTTAATGGGGAAAATGGCCTGTACGAATAAAAATTATCATTTGCGATTGGAAAATTATTTAGCTACCCAAATTATTCAAAGATTTCATAAGAATCTCAAGAATCAACTGAATTTAGGCGGTAAGGTCGATCAAATATCAAGGTTTAGAATTCTATGAAACTACTATGCACAAGTATATCAAAAATGCAAAAGTTCAAAAGAAAAATTGATTTTGAAAAATCAAAATCATGTGTTGGGACACATTCAGAAATTAAAAGTAGTTTATTGCGACAGATTCGAAAATGCACAATTCTAAAACTATTTTTTATTCATCCGAAACAGATATGAGAACTGTTAATGTACCAGTATTGGGAACATAGAGCATACATTACTCTCTACTTACATGCATATCCATTACACATTCGTAACTGATTTACATCTGTTTTAATATCAGACCTTACCTGCAAGAGGTCACGAGGTTATTCCGATAAACAAAAAAGCTCCGGCGGCCGTGCCACAGTCCAATGATGAACAGTAGAGTAACGTTAACTGCGTGTTACTGTCATACATCAAAAATTAAAAGTAAGTCATGGAATTTGCAATTAAACCATGTTTAGGAGTTTTTTGTTATGTATTTTAATAGAGACTTTCGAGCATCAGTTGAGTCGACAAACAAAATGTGAAGCGTAAATAGTAATGTGTTAAAGCAAATTGGCTTTAAGTCTATTTGAATTAATTTTTTTCTGTTCACTTTGTCGGTACTTTTTTTATTCATCAACATCATCATCAGCGTATCGCAGTCCACTGTTAGACATAGGCCTCTCCAAAGGCTCTCTTATCAGTCTGATCCTCGGCGACTCTGTTTATTCATTTCAGTTTAAACAGTAAAGGCGCACTATTTTCAATTCGTGCTATACTGTTAACAGATAGATAGATAAATAAATGTCTTATCTATCTGTTCCGGACGACGCCCCTGTTCCAGACGACGCCCTCTAAAAACTATTGAATTATATAACTTATAGCGATAATATAGAATAAGACTTATAGTAAATAAAGATAAGCATAAGCATTAAATATAAGAAATAGCTAAGATAATTATGTAATAGATAGACATGTAAATAGTAAATAGACAAAGTTGTAATGTATAATACATAGAGAGTTAATAGATACATATGTAATTCCAATTAGAGTCTAATTAGAATATAGTTTTAAATAGAAAATAAGATAAATTATTGTAAAATGATAAATAAACTATTTGAAATAAAGGTCTTTCAAAGAGAGAGAAAGCGAGGAGGAAAAAGGAGAGCGATAGGAAAAATAGGCAAAATAGGCGAATAAATGCTCAACAAACAGGCCGCTAGTTGCGGACCCATAGCGATAGGATAAATATGAGCACAAAATTAATTAGACAACCACTACTGATCCAGCCACATTAGAAGCAAGAAGCTCTCACTCTCTCTCTCTGAAGATCGACATCAACAACAACAAAAAGTCTTTTATTCAAGATCATCTCAAGCGTTAAAGCCGGCAAATAGTTACAAGCGGGTCTGGCAATCCAGCGAATAGGTGCATCTCGCACATTGTGGTCCTTCGAAACGAATCACCAGGCCCGCATCATGCCGGTCACCCGCTCGAGAGGAACACCAGCCTCCATTCCCAGAGAAGAAAGAAGAGACGACACAACGGGCGGCGCACCGGGCTCGCCGAACGACACAACGGGCGGCGCACCGGGCTCGCCGAACAACACAGCGGGCGGCGCAGCGGAAGGCGCTCCAGGCGGCGATCCGGGCGGCGCTCCGGGCGGCGCTCCGGGCGGCACAGCGGGCGACGCACCGGGCAGCGCTCCAGGCAGAGCATCAGGCGGCTCATCGGGCGACACATCGGGCAACACGTCGGAATACACGGCGAGCACAGCGGCTACGGACACGTCGGCCACATCGACAACGCTGACGGCATCAACGGCGCGGACGAGGGAGCCCACGGAGACGCCGGCGTCACCGGCGGGAGAGGAACCCCTGCGGCAAGTGCGGGGGGGCCTCGCACATCCGGATAAAACCATAAAGGTAAGACGGGCAAACGAAGACCGCCCGCCACGTGCAACCACCTCGAAGGCTTCCACGACAACGTCACGACGCACCGCCAAACTACTAAAGGCGAAAGAAGAGCTGCTGCGATTGAAAATCGAACTCGCAGCCACACGCGTGGCGAACATCGAACAAGAATCCGACACGGAAGAGGAGCTCGACCCGGCGGAGGAAAGGGAACAAAATTTAAAGGTAGGAAAGTGGCTTGACAATAACCCTCCACCACTAGCGATAGCAAACGAGCCCCATAATGCGCCCGAGCCGCCACCACCGCCGCCCAAGGAATTGGAATCAGGAAAGTGTCACGCGGCATCGATAGATTTAAGTGAATTAGCAGCCGCGATAGCCCAAGCGGCTCGCGCCGGCCAAACGAGACACACAGTGGACCTACCCATCTTCACGGGAGCGCACCAGGAGTGGCTTTCCTTTAAGGCCACCTACATAGAATCGAAGAGCGGCTACACCGCTCAAGAAAACCTGGCGCGCCTCAGGAGAAGCCTCAAAGGTAAGGCGAGAGAAGCAGTGGAAAGTTTACTTATATACGGTTCAAGTGCAGACGAGGTCATGAAGACACTAGAATCAAGGTTTGGCCGGCCGGACGCGATAGCCATAGCTGAAACAGAGAAAATAAGAAGCCTGCCACGCCTCACAGACGCGCCACGAGAATTGTGCGTATTTGCGAGCCGCATAACAAACGCGGTCTCGATATTAGGCGCAATAGGTAAGCAACAGTACTTATACAACCCGGAGATAACTAAGTTATCAATAGAGAAGTTGACACCTACGCTTCGGTATCGATGGTACGACTTCGCTGCAGCACAAACAATAGAAGAACCGGAGATCGCAAGGCTGGCCAGATTTTTAAATAGAGAAGCGGAACTGTGCAGCCCCTATGCTCAACCGGAACAAGTGACGGAAGCCGTCCCATATAGAAAAACACAGAAGGCTTTCATCACACAGGAAACAGTGCGGCGCGAAGAGAGATCAGCGAAGCAGAACCAACATAGAGTGAACAACTGTCCGGTATGTAATAAGGAACATAGTATAGTGAAGTGCGAAGAATTTGAAAAGGCGGAGGTGGCGGCAAGGTGGGACATGGCGAAGGAAAAGAGACTATGTTTTCGCTGCCTACGATATAGAAATAGAACGCACAGCTGTAAAGGTAACAAGTGCAATATAGACGAGTGCATTAAAATGCATCACCCTCTGTTACATCACAAGATAGAACAGAAAAGTGAAATAGTGAGCTCCACTTGGACCGAGAGAGGAACACAGGCGTTCCTAAAGATAGTACCGGTCAAAATCATCGGTCCCAAGAGGAAAATAGACACCTACGCGTTATTAGACGACGGATCGACGGTCACACTCATAGATGAAGACCTGGCGCAGCGAGCAGGCCTACGGGGGCCGAGGGAGCCCATACGTATAGAAGCCATCGGGGAGACCAACGTGGACACCTCCAATTCGAGAAGGCTCTCTTTCCTCGTCGGCAACACCGGTAAGCAACATAGAATAGTGGCTCGCTCGATCAAGGGACTAAAACTGTCACCACAAACAGTCAGGAACGAGGACATAGTGGGGTGCCGACATCTGGAAGATATCGCCGGGACAATCAAGTACAGTGGAGCGCGACCACAACTGCTCATAGGCCAGGACAACTGGCACCTGCTGCTGGCTGAAGATAGAAGAATAGGTAACAAACAACAGCCGATAGCATCACTTACCGCCCTGGGATGGGTACTACATGGAGCCTGCGCACGCACCACGGGACATCGAGTGCATTTTATCTGCGATAATAAGGAAGAACGGGAACACCTGGATGTCGAACTCAAGAACTTCTTCTCATTAGAGGCCCTCACTATAGTACCTAAACAACCCCGCAACGACCCGGAGGTAAAAGCATTAAAGTTACTAGAAGAAAAAACGACCAAACTAGAAGATGGGCGTTTTCAATGCAGCCTGCTGTGGAAAAGTGAAGATATTAAGATGCCTAATAACCGTGAGTACGCGCTCAGAAGATTGGAGTCCACCGAACGAAAAATAGACAAGGACCCGAAGTTGAAGAGCCGAGTGATAGAAGAAATGAATAAATTAATTGAAAAGGGATACGCCGAACCTGCACCATCACAAAGTAAGGTAAATAAAACTTGGTACTTACCGTGCTTTCCAGTATTCAACCCGGAAAAACCGAACAAACTACGGATGGTGCACGACGCGGCGGCCACCCATCAAGGAATGTCACTCAACAGCGCTCTCCTCACGGGACCCGACCTGCTCCAGTCCCTTCCCGGCGTACTGATGAGAATGCGGCAACATAAGATAGCGGTCTCGGCAGACATAGCTGAAATGTTCCTCCAGGTAAAGATAGCCCCAGAAGATAGAGATGCCATACGCTACCTCTGGCGAGACGGAGAGAGATCAGCACCGCCAAAGGAATACAGGATGACGTCACTCATCTTTGGCGCGACGTCCTCACCCGCCACAGCGATATATGTGAAGAATAGAAATGCTAAAGACCACCAGGAACAATACCCAGCCGCCGCCACCGCAATAGAAAGGAACCACTACGTCGACGATTACATTCAAAGTTTCGAAAGTGAGGAAACGGCTATCGAAACAGCGAAACAGGTACGTGAGGTTCACAACAAGGCGCACTTCCAACTACGCAAGTGGGCATCCAACTCAATGAAAGTCCTGACGGAGTTACAAGAAAACATAGAAGAAAAGGAACTCTCCATCGGACCAGATACAGCTGAAAAGGTACTCGGCATGATATGGCAGACATCTACGGACTCCTTGAAATATAACCTAGGTCTAACTAGGCTACCTAATGACATACTACAGCGCACGCCGACTAAACGACAGGCCCTGCGTATAATAATGTCGCTTTATGATCCATTAGGACTCGTTTCACCTGTAACATCTAAAGCGAAACAAATCCTACAAGAAATATGGAAAAGGAGCACCGACTGGGACGCCGAGCTGGAGGAGGACCTGGCCGAGCAGTGGACGACTTGGACTGCGCACCTGCAAGCGTTGAAAAACATATCGATTCCACGTAGCTACTCATACTACAGTCAAGGCAAGAATTTACAATTACATATATTTGTCGACGCTAGCGAGACGGCTTACACTGCGGCGCTGTATTGGCGAGTCGAAGATGACGAGGGACATCCCCACGTCTCCCTGGTGCTGGCTAAAACCAGAGTGGCACCGTTGAAGACCACTTCAATACCGCGACTAGAATTACAGGCGGCGGTGATGGGCAGCAGGATGGCGAGCAGCGTGATAGAAGAACACGACAGGAAGCCCGAGTCTAGAATATTCTGGACTGACAGCAGGACGGTCTTGACATGGCTAAGGACCGGGGCGCGCTCGTACAAACCATTCGTCGCACATAGAATCGCCGAGTTGGAAGAGAACACGAAGATAGAAGAATGGCGCTGGGTACCAACCAAGCTGAACGTAGCCGACGACGGGACCAGGGAGGTTCCTAAGGATTTTAATAGTACACATAGATGGTTCACAGGTCCGCCGTTCCTGAGCGAGGTCCCAGCATTGTGGCCGAGAGAGACCACGAAGTCTGCTCAACCCACCGGCGAAGAGAGAACGTTGAAAATAGAAAACAAGAAACCGTCAGTGATGGCGGCCATTCCCGACTTCAACCGTTTCTCCAGCTGGGAAAGGTACATCCGGTCGACCGCTCGAGTTCTACAATTTATAGATGAATGTAAGTACAAAATAGTAAAAACTACATACGCCAGGACCCGAGCGAACAAAAAAACCGACCCGACCTGGGGTAAGCGCGAACATACTAAAAAGGAACCCGTACGCGTCAAGAAGGAAGAGAAGATAGATAAGTACAAGAAAGTATCAACCGAGCTGCTCCTCCGGGCCGAAGACATCGTCATCAGAGCAATACAAGAAGACAGCTTCGCAGGAGAGGTACATGATCTCTCTAACAATAGACGCGTCGGCAGTAGCAGCAAACTAAGAAAAATTGCTGTAGAATTAATTAATGGAATCATTGTAGTCAAATCCAGAATAGCGGCGGCAACGGGCGTCCCGGAGGAAACGAAGCGCCCACCCATCATCGACGGGAGACATCACGTCGCGCGGCTGTACATCGAGCACATCCATCGCGCATATCATCACCAAGGCGTGGAGGCGACGATAAATCATTGTCGTCAACGCTACCACGTCCTGGGGCTTCGCACCACGGCGCGCAGCATCATCCACCGGTGTACATCGTGCCGAAGAAGAAGATGGGCGCCTCCGGAGCCACCGACGGGTGACCACCCGGCCAGTCGGTTAGCTCATCACCACAGACCTTTCTCTTGTACAGGCCTAGACTACTTCGGGCCATTTCAAGTCGTCGTGGGGAGAGCAACAAAGAAGGTCTACGGGGCCCTGTTCACCTGCCTGACAACGCGGGCAATACATCTGGAGATAGCGGGGTCACTCACTACCGACTCCGCTATCATGGCGCTACGAAGATTCATCGCTCGTCGCGGTTGTCCTGACACCATCTGGTCAGACAACGGCACCAATCTGCACGGCGCGGCGAAGGAACTCAGACAAACAATAGACAACGCTACAGAACTCGAGGCGTCGAAGAAGAGGATCCGGTGGCGCTTCATCCCTCCCGGCGCTCCGTTCATGGGCGGAGCCTGGGAACGAATGGTGAAGGCGGTGAAGACAGCACTAGCAGCCGTGATGGACAACCGAGCAACGACGGAGGAGGTCCTCTCTACCCTCTTCGCGGAGGTGGAGATGACCGTCAACAGCCGACCACTCACCCACGTGTCGGTCGACCCCGAGGACCCCGTCGCGCTGACGCCCAATCACTTCCTACTGTTGGGCCCAGCGCACGCGCCATCAATGGGCGAGTCATCACCGAGCGATCTCCACGGCAGAAGTCACTGGCGGAAGGCACAACAACTGGCTGACATGTACTGGGCGCGATGGCTGAAGGAGTACCTACCCGAACTTCAGAACCGGCGGGAGCCCCGTGGACGAGGGCTCTCACTGCAGCTGGGCGACATCGTGCTGGTGGCAGACAACACCCTGCCACGCAACACCTGGCCCCTGGGGAAGATAGTCGCAGTGTACCCGGGGCCCGACAACATCGTGCGCACGGCCGACGTCAAAACCAAGGGAGGAACACTACGGCGGCCAGTCAAAAAGCTGGTGATCCTGCAGCAGGCGGAGACAACGGTCGTCCTTCACCCAGAAGATACGTCGAGACACCGGCATCACGACGTACGGCGGGAGAATGTTCCGGACGACGCCCCTGTTCCAGACGACGCCCTCTAAAAACTATTGAATTATATAACTTATAGCGATAATATAGAATAAGACTTATAGTAAATAAAGATAAGCATAAGCATTAAATATAAGAAATAGCTAAGATAATTATGTAATAGATAGACATGTAAATAGTAAATAGACAAAGTTGTAATGTATAATACATAGAGAGTTAATAGATACATATGTAATTCCAATTAGAGTCTAATTAGAATATAGTTTTAAATAGAAAATAAGATAAATTATTGTAAAATGATAAATAAACTATTTGAAATAAAGGTCTTTCAAAGAGAGAGAAAGCGAGGAGGAAAAAGGAGAGCGATAGGAAAAATAGGCAAAATAGGCGAATAAATGCTCAACAAACAGGCCGCTAGTTGCGGACCCATAGCGATAGGATAAATATGAGCACAAAATTAATTAGACAACCACTACTGATCCAGCCACATTAGAAGCAAGAAGCTCTCACTCTCTCTCTCTGAAGATCGACATCAACAACAACAAAAAGTCTTTTATTCAAGATCATCTCAAGCGTTAAAGCCGGCAAATAGTTACAAGCGGGTCTGGCAATCCAGCGAATAGGTGCATCTCGCACACTATCTATCTATCTGTTAACTTCCCTACACTTTGCCCCCACCAGAACCACATTAAAAGAATTTAGAACACGCCACTTAAATTATAATATTTAAAACAAACAGGCAGAGTTAGGAATCTATGATAAGTGGATGCGCGGGCGCCGGTTTTCAATTTGATTTATTGTCTCAAAGCGCCGACCGTGCTGCCTACTATAAATTATTGCCGGTAATGATCGCGGTATGATTTATTGTTACGATAAATAAATCGATACCCGGAGACTGAAATATTGAAATGATCGGGACCGGGATCGGATGGCTTAATGACGGTTCGTTTTAGTCGGTTGGTAGTGGATTTTGCGAGGGAGTGGAATGATAATATTGATGTCACTAGCTGTCTCAGTAGAAGTTAAACATTTAATTAATTAGTTAGTAAGCTTACATAATAAGTTGGTTATTTTATTGTATTCAGTGACCAATATAAATGAAGAGGCGCTATTTTCTTCAAAGTGTGGGAGCAAATAGGGAATCATGTTGAAATGGTTCATTACTAGAAATTCGGAAGTATACTCATCAAATATGTACAATCCGACTGTGTATCTAGATTTGAATATAATGACAATTTTTAAATTCCTTTTCGTATTTTTGACGCAGATTGTGCCAAATTACGTCAAAATTGATTGGGAGGTTTAAACGGTAAAGCGTAACAGACAGGCAGACTGTTACTTTCGCATTTATAATATTAGTAGGGATGTTAAGTAATTCTGTGGTTTACCTTCTTTGATCTTTAAAACACTTTCATCTCACCTTATAAGTACATGCCTTATTATCATAGAGCACTGCCTCTTCCACTATCTATATAATTTTATTGATTGATGTTAATTCTTTGGTTCAATACGATTTCGTGAAATGACCTTTCCCAAAATGGATTAATCGTGATATCACTTACTTAAGTTTTTACAATACTTTCTACTTTCCCCCTCTTTGAGTCGTTTTCCTCACTACCTACTGAGGGTACGAAATGAAACACACAACAACTAACTTACTCGAAGTGTGTAGGTTTCCTCACGATGTTTTCCTACACCGTACAGCTGGCATGAAATTACTAGTAGTAGTAAGACAAGAATCATTTGAGTGTTTTGATAATCTCGAGATACGATAAAGGATTTTGTCAAGTGACATTTAACTTCAGTCCTTGTCTAAAACGTATGTTTCAAGTTTTTCTTTTTTATGTCAAGAGTGTTAGCGGTATTGCATTTTATTTTTTCATTACAATCTTGCACTGACGAACACATCCAGTTCAACAAAATATATCAAAACCTGTAAATGCTGACAATATACACTTCCATCCAAAAACATTGTCAACAAGCCCTCAACAGACAACAGATAGAGCGCATGGCGGAGGGTGGTAATGAAATTGAAATTAGATTACCCGGCTAATGAGCCGGGGGTAACGCGATTGCTCCTAAAGTGATTACAACCCTTCGGAATGATGATTTGTTGTTCCAGACTACGATTGTAATGGAATTAGATGATTTTACGACGTGGAAGGGAAAGTGCATTGATGTTTAGGGAAAGTGCATTAGTTTAGAAAGACTGTAGTTGTAAAGTTTTTGGAAAGAAATATCAAAAGACAAAAACTATTCTATTATTTATTTGAATTTCCGGAAGCAATCTGTAGAGTTTCCTTCAGCACGTATTAGCAGGCCATTTGTATCTAGTCTAGTAGTTTAACGAAGCCAGACTTACAAAAGATTTGGTTGTAAATAAAATGAAGTATAAATTATTTGAAAAAGAACTGTGATTGCTGAGTTTATCGTAAACCACGCGCGAGCTTTATGTGATAAGGAAAATTCAAAGGTGTTCTTAAGAACAGTGAAGAAATTTTTAAATTAATTAACTATGAGTTTAAACTTTATTTCACAACACAAAAATATACTTAATGCCTAATGGCATTCTCTACCAATAATAGAATTAATTTATCTATATTTCTGAAGCATTATGATTTAACACTAGAATATACATAGTAGAATGCAGTGTGACCAGTTTAAGTATCTTAACGGATTATTGTTTTTTTTAAGAAGTAATTTCACTGACGGTCTGAAAAAAATACCGACATGGTAACTTTCTCACTTAACATTTTCTTTCTCATCACCAACTAGACTTAACTTTCAGATAACACTTTGGAAACAATACACACAGGGACAATAACTTGTTCCCCAAAAGTTTTAGGGAATATTTCACATCCGAGGGTTGTAATTAGATTGTCCAGGAGCATCGGTGCAGAGCTAGGGTCGCGAGGACATTAGTTTTCATTTGCCGCTGATTGCATTATGCACTTATTAACTTTTGCAGAGTAAAGTGCGTCGGATGATGCGATTGGAGTGCAGTGGAATTTTGGATGTTGTTTAATTGGGACGTTGGGTGTTAAGTGTCCGATGAATAAACTGTAAATAAATTAAATCAACTCGATTGTGTTAAGACCAAGATCTCAAATGCATTTTTTTTTCCCAAATGACACTTAATGACCGTTAGATTGGGTCAAATTGAAGACTTAAATTGATTCTGGTAAACTTAGTGGTTGTTATCATGAATTTTCTGAACGTCAACTAAATTATAAATAAATGAGCAACGTAGCAAATACTTCAGTACGAGTACGAGTACCTCAACTTTAGAGTCATTCTTTTCCGTTGTGGCCCGTCACTTTGTTCAAATTGATTCGTGAATCGGTGTGCACCTACCTATACTAATATGATAAAGCTGAAGATTTTGTTTGCTTGTCTGTTTAAAGGCGCATCTAAGAAACTACATTTCGAATAGAAAAAAATGTACAAAAACATTTTTTTAGTCATTAGTCGATGAAGGCTTTAAGATATGGTAGAACATTATAATATGCAGAAACTCAAAGCCACGAGCGGCTTCTAGTTCTCTTATAAATCTGAAACCTTCTTGATAGTATGGAATACTTATTAACAGCACCAATTCGTCACCAAATTAAAAACAATAATACATTCGTAGCTGATTCGTCGAAATGTTCAGCTAGTCACGTGTCGGCACGTGGCCGGCGCCCGCTCAAGTGACGCTGTGTTAGCGCGGGCAGCGTGAAACAAGATTTGTGCTGATGCCATTTCTGTGCCAATGGCCTCTCCTACTGGAGGAGCAATGGTGGCGTAGTGTTAAGGACCGCGCCTCACAAACGTGGGGTCCGAGGTTCGAATCCGGGTCATTATATCGGCGGTGAGGGAAATCACCGTGGGCGAACCTGCACATTCAGATAGTATCTGAGTTTTGTTCAGTTAAATCTGAATGTGTAGCCTTGTTCCAATCCGTCTGGTACCATGCGCGAGTAGCATGAAACAAGATTTGTACTGATGCCATTTCTGTGCCAATAGCCTCCCCTATTGGAGGCAATGTTGATTATGATGCACAATATTTTGCAACGTGTCGCCGAGGATCGGGCTAAATGGAGAGCCTTAGGAGAAGCTTATGACCTGCGAAAGGCTGATGATGAAAGGCCTCCATCATTGCAAAGAAAGGCCTTGGCTTTATCACCACGCATGCCAAATCATAAACCTAGCCCGGGTCCTACATCGGTTCTTGGATAATGAAGGTGCATGTAAGTACACTTTGAAAAGACATTCAATTACAGATTTCTTCCTTAAATTTCAAATCAGCAAAAAATAACGCATTCCTCCTACCAACTACTAATAAAATAACACCATGCATAATCACAATTAAACCATTGACATTTTCTCCAAAAGGGGACGACATTGGCATAGAAGGCATTAGCACAAATCTCATTTTACGCTGCTCGCGCTAACATAGCGTGCCGACACGTGACCAGTTGCACATTTTGACGCCTCCATTCAATATTGGTCAAGTGGTGTAAGTACCGGCCCGCCCGGGTCCTGGGTTCGATTCGATATCGGGCAATATTTTTGCCAGTTTTTCTGATTACAGCCCACGGTTGTGATCACCAATTCGCATTTGGCAAGCGTGGTGATGAAGCCAAAACACATCTTTGTAACAAAAACATGATGGAGGCCTTTGCACTGTAATGGGACATTAATAGTCTGATACTTTATTTAACATTTAAACTCGGCCATTACTTACACACCAAGATTACTCTCTCATCAACGTTAAGCCGTATCGTAAAAACCTAAACACAAAGACGACAAATGTCCAATTTCCTCCGGCCATACATCATTTGGGATGTGTTTAAACCCGGCTTGAACCCGGTACCACAAATTGTGTCGTCGCTAATCGTCCACTAATCCCATGGATTAGTTCGCGCATGATTTAGTGGCGCCAGCTGTCAGCTCCTTGGCGGGCATATGCGAAATGAAAGGTTAGCAGGTGAGAGTGGCTGATTTTCTAAGAATTTGATGAGAAATGCAGTTTTGGAGGATTATACTGTTAAAATAGTAAAAAAATCTAGTATTTAAATTTCCTACGGAAGGGACATGAAGCCGTGGATTCTCTCTTAAGGTTTGCGAAGGCCAGACGACAGTCGCTTCAATGTAATAACTAGGCTTGTCAATTCTGGATAATAGTCGTTGAGTACTCTCTGCTCGGCAAAAACTGCCGAGTATGCAATTGGGAGAGGCGCTAGGATGATAATGAACTCTTATAAACTATTTGTTGTAATTTCTCCCTGTCCTATAACTGCTCTTTTACGAGTAATAATAAATCCTCCACATCTTCAAATATCCTGGAACTCTTATTTCTGCCATATAGTGTCGTCGCACTAATCGTCAGCAATACCGGGATTAAGCCTGATGATTTAACGACAGCAGCTGTCATCGCGTTAAAGCAAAAACTATAATGAACATAAATTCGACAGACAGATGTTGGGGAAAGTCCTTTTTATTTCCAGGATGATGACGGCTAATAAAGTGTTAAGCTATTTGAAGTATGAGTATGATTGTTGTGTGACTATTTTTATAATTACTGTAAGTAGATTTAAAACGTTACACTTACACATTGTTAGTAGGTATCCCAACAATTATTTATTTCTTGCTACATATAAGCTTAAAGTTGTATGTTTATGTATTCTGAAAATTACGAAGGTATTATTCTTATAACAGCAGAAGAATTGATCTATAGATAGGTTTAATTTAAACCACTTGAATTTGACCCACTCATCACTTGAGGAATTGCTTCAACAAAGCAATTACATCAAAACCTGTGAACATGTTCAGTCATAAAACCTCTTATATCCACATACGTAATAATATGATAACTTGGAAAAAGTCCAACATAATTGCAAGTCAATACAGTGCATTAAGTCATTAATTGACCCATCATTTAACAAGACAAACTTTTTTTCATCCATAGACAACGATTGATTAAGAAGTGATTTAATTTAATCGTCACTTTTTACGGTGTATAGTATCGTCCCCTTTATCTTTACAGCAGTTTTATTCATCAGTTTGTATAATAGTAGCCTGCCTATGAATAGTTTTATTACCACTAACTTAGAATTAGACTGTAAAACCGCCATTAGGGTCGTCGTTAAAAAAGTTTTAATTTTGATGTCCCAACAGTTGAGTTTGCGCTTCCCACTAATAAATTATAATATAATTTACGATTAAACATGGCATTATGATTAGTGTGTGAAAGGGACGCATTTATATTTAGGAGCACCGCCGTACTTCGGGAGGCGGGGCGTAGTTAGTGTTGTCACCATAAAAATTGTCGATGTTTTTACGCAAGTTGTTTGTCGTGCGATTTTATCGATTTGCATTCGGTTGCGGCGAGGAATGTTTATCGATTTTTGAATTTGCTGTTGTGTCATTTGCGGTAATGATATGTTACTTGTAGCTATGTAGACGGCTAGTATTATTGTTTAAGAAGTAATTGATGAAGTAACGCGTTAATAAAGACATTAAAATTCATAATGAACTTGATGTGTACACTAGTTTACAATTTTACCTTATACATAATGTTACATAAAATCTTTAATAGTAGTATTTTCAACAATTATTCAATGGGTCAATAATGGCGCTATAATATTAAGTCATTTATATGTTTTAACTCAACCATCGCAAAGTGAGGTATGAACAACATACCTACTGTGATAATTTAAAGAAACTTACTAAGTAAATGTTTTAATTAGTGAATGTTTTTAAAATCTTACAGTAGAAGCAAATATTGATCCCGCTGTGTAAAATACACTTGCCGTTCGTGTGTGAGCGTATCTCCACTGCATGAACGGGAACAAAACTGAATCTTATACACATTTTTATACATTGTCTTATAAAAGTCTAAAAAGGAGACTATACTTCGTCTTCCATAAAATTATGACCGAAACCTGTGTAAATAGGTAATTTTTCGAAAATGTTTTTGTTTTCTTTTTGTTTTTCTGTAAGTTCGGCTTTTGGCGTGGTTATTCTTATACCCAGTGATCTCTGCATTCTTTTATCCAGTCATGAATGTGATTCTCATAATTTTTAAGTGTATCATTTAGAAATCTCAACCATAAAGAATTTTCGTTTCGTGAGATATAAGCCTCGTAAACTGAACATAATTTTTACTGTTGTCATAATTTTATTAAGCGTAACATTTTCGTACCGTACGGTATGGTTTTTTCAATACCGTACCGTGCGTTCAATGGAAACATCCCCGAAGGCACGTTACTTCACGAACGTTAAATTCACTGCGGGGCGCTCCTCGGTATTACAGAGAGCTATCTTTAATAGAACAAGCTTTTAATTACAACTAAGAATTGATATTATTTATACACAACAATTTATGGACAGATGAGGTTTTGAGCACAGTCACGACGCAAGGAATAACAGTAGTTCTAGGTACCTAGAACACTTTTTCCTTCATATTATATCAGTTAAGTTAGCTAAAGGGAATTGTATCCCAGATTGTTAAAGGGCTACTGTCATTTGATTGAGGACAACTTCAATCATCAAATCAAAGTACTGATCAATTGTATTGCAAACTACTCCTACTGTAAAGGCTTATAATAGTTTTGAGTCTTTAATTTCAATAGCACTTTGAGCTATTTTACTCTACGAGACATTGTTTATACACACTTCTATTCTTATTTTCTCAAACTATGATATTAATGAGTTACACGACTAAAGCTATTTTGGTAGACTTTACATAACAGAAAAGTTACTAATTATTAACACCCATTCATCATTTCTAAATTTATGATTATAATGAACCTTTATTTAATACTAGCCTTCCGCCCGCGACTTCGTCCGCATCCGGTCCCGTCCCGTCGTCCCTTCCCTATTCATTTCGCCGTACCTCAAGAACCATCCTTGGACTTCAACGAACATTTAAAAAAATGAATTGGCCAAATTGGTCCAGGCGTTGTTGAGTTATGCGCTTACCAACACATTTTGCGATTCATTTTGATATTATAGATTATTTTTCAGTTCAATATTAGTTTGTCAATATAATAAACAATTATCTGGCTAGTCTGTTACTCTATGGTGAAGTATGCGATGCAGGCACGCAACCCAGCCCTCAGATGTAAACACGAATGCTAAGATCCCCTAATTAGCTCGCGTTAATAAATTATATACTTAATTACCGACGACCTTTTACGGGCCAGTTTTATAGACTTGGCTACGTAAATAGACCATAGCTTGTTGAATTCTATATCGTTTGCATCAATGAGAAAATAGTTATGAATGCTAAGTTGCTTGAAAGGTCAAAATGTGCTGGGAATTGCTTAGGTGCAGCCTTCAGGATGTACGAGTAGGTACTCGTGTGATGTGCAGCAACTTGTTTAAACATTTGCATAAAACAATATTGGATGTTCTCGAACGTTATAGTTTTCATTATTTGCAGTTATGAAGTATTCACAGACTTTGAACTGACTTTTTTGACCCGACGATCATTATAAGATCTTATTGAAGATATGCCTAATAATTGCGAAAAATAAGATGCTCAAGAGAAAGTTAAGATAAAGTCTGACAAGGTGTACCTTTAATTACCTATGTTGCAATCATTGTAGTACAAAATTAAGTTTATTGATCGTGGCATCCCTTGGAACAGGTCCTAGTATAACTTTAAACTTAAACAACGGACCACGACTAAAGCATCGCAGCCGAAACGTCAACGCAGTAAGTACTCAGGTACTACTACAGGTACTCAGTACGCAGGTACTTATAAAAAAAATATGGCGTTTAGTCCCGTTGTGATGTTAAAATTAGGTCCTGGTATGTTGTGCTATGCTATCCCAACAGAGCACCGGTGGGAATGTAGTGAAATGGCGACGTGTCGGTACACGGCGCCGCGCGCATTACGTGGGGTCTGGTGCGCGCGTGCGCTCCAGCGAGCGCCACTAATCCTGCGCCGACGCATACCTGCGGTGCTGCTTCCCAAACTGTACTGGTGGTCGCCCACGCGGAATAAAAACTGTGTTAAAGCAAACCTGCGCGCTGCTTTCCAAACTTTACCGGCCAACCTGATATAAAATATTGGGAAAGAAAATTTTATAGCTGTATTAAAAATTTCGAATTTTAATGAAAACAGTTTTCCCCCATATCTTCCCTTGGTTGTACTAAGAAGCAAGTTAAGGAGTATTGTTCTCCCGTGTTTTATCTTTCATCTTTCATCACATACCTGCCCAGATGGATGACCACGAGCAACGTTTGTTGATATCTTGAGCTGGACTACAAATATCTACATATGAAACTAATAATACATATTGAGAAGCAGCAGACGATCGCGATTGGCCGATGATAACGGTGAATATTATCTTCCGTTTCACATCGACAGAAAGACATTATTAACGAGACCTCACTTATTAAATTACGTGCTTTTGAGAAACACTGGCCAAGATGTACTTGATCGTACATCTTAGTTAATAAACTGAAGGCGATTTAGAAAAAATTAAACTTAACATCTATACTAATATATCTTCGCTTAAGTGGTAATCTGTTTTACATCTTGGATGTTTTTACATGATTCTGCCTGTCTATTTCTAATTCAATTAATCAATAAGTCATATTTATTTCTGCAATTTAGCTTAATTATTTTTTACGTCATCCTTTTCATCAGCTACTAGCTCAAATAATTAAAATATATTTGACGTTCGCTCTCATAGCTTGCTTATTAATGATTATCCGCTTATCGCTTCTTCCTTAGCCAGTGCCTGGTGATATCTTGATCAGGGCTTTGTCTACGCC
Organism: Nomophila noctuella; assembly: GCA_958496325.1. Taxonomy (NCBI): domain Eukaryota; kingdom Metazoa; phylum Arthropoda; class Insecta; order Lepidoptera; family Crambidae; genus Nomophila; species Nomophila noctuella. Next base: position 12,466,034 of record OY292500.1, on the reverse strand, counting down.
GACCTTTGTCTCGACTATCGATAATATCGACTCGACGCGTTTTCCGCGTGGACGCACAACACTATCACCGAAGCCTCGCTTCGTAGGATTGGATTTCAGCGTTTGAGGAATATCGGGTTACACTTTGATAGTGCGGTTTAGATCTAAACGGTTAACCTTGAAAAGATTTGTGGTGATCTGTAGTGTTGTCTTATAATATTACAACCACATTTTTTCACAAGTGTTTCGTAAGAAGCGATTCGGAAATTCTGATTATCAGACGCGTGCTTCGGTGTTTTATTCTGACCATACATACCTACTGGGGCAATCCACCCGTCAACCCAGTGTGGGTTGACCCCTTTCTGATGGAGGCAAGTTTTCTATCAGCGGACTGCAGAAGGGATATAATGATGGTAGACCTTCTATTGAGGACCTTGCTCAATATAGACAGTTCCTTATTTTGTGCGAATTTAACTTCTTCTGTCTGTCTGTCTGTCTGATACGCTTTCCCGCTTAAACCTCTCAACCGATTTTGATGAAATTTTGCTCAGACAATCTTTAGACCCTGAGAAAAATCATAGGCTACCTTATTATTGCGAAAAAGGGGAACTAAAATTCATGCGGACGAAGTCGCCGGCGGCTGCTATTTAAACTATGAATATTGCCGTCTTGTTTTTTGCGCGTGCACCTGTGCACCTTAATATATCCTGCGTACCTGACCGCATCATCATCATCCTCATTGCCGTCTTGCAATGAATGTTGCTCTGCCCTACACACCTACAAGTATGACACACGTGATTACAGCTCGTAGTAGGTATAAACCTGCGCACGCGCAGCCGCCTCTGTCGCGCAGCTCATTACTGCGCATCACACGCCCAGTGGCTTGCACAAAGGCCGTGGTGCGGTCTCACTTTATGCGATTATATAGGTAATCCCTTTAGTCCTTCGTTCTATAAGATAGCAAATTTTGTACTCGTAAGAAATTACAACATACCAAAGTATACTATAAACAATTTTTGGACTAAATGTCTGAACCTTTATGAAGCAAAAACGTAGAGACAAGGTATCGAATATTTGACAACTTTAATTGAAATAAATAAGCGCAAATTTAGAACCAGGATATTCATTTAAGATTTTAGACTTTCGCGTTGCATTATTATAACACTAATTTTATTTAACGGGACTAAACTCCTCTTCTTCTTGCAACCAGTTGTTGTAACACATCCGAAGCGCGTCAAGCATTAGGTAAGTAAGTATTATACATATATGTCTTCTTCCTAGCGTTTATCCCGTTTCCATACGGGGTTCGCTTTGACCAAACTAGTATTATACAGTAGTAAGTATTATACATATATGCACTACATAATAAATATCAGGACATCCATGTTTAAATTAACTTGTGTTACAATCCCAACAAAAAACCATATTCCGATCGTACTCCCTAACAGCGTTTTGTTACTTCCAATCCTCGCTGTAACCGCGCCCCACCTTTTTCGGTCCAGTTACCTCCTTGTGAAGACTTAAAAAGGTCCAGAAACAATGCGGAGTCGAGGGCCCTTTGATGGCAAATCCCGTCTTAAGCCCTATTGAGCATTGTATGCGTGTGGAGTGCGCCCGCGCCGCTCCGTATAAATGGTTTAGGGTACCGTGGTGTTGCGAATGTTTGTTTCATTTTGTTTTGATCACTAATTTGATAAGCAAGCTTACATTGAGATTGTTGTCTTATAAAATAACTAGAAGCCACTGACGACTCCGTCCGGTTTTTGGTTTCCGCACATAGGTTTGGACTAACCAAAACACAAACTATCCAATAATTTTTCAAATCGGACCAGTATTTCCTGAGATTAGCGCGTTCAAACAAACAAACTCTATAGCTTTATTATTATTAGTAACAGATAGTCAATTTGGTCCTGACTTTCATAGCCATCCATCCGATTCGCAAACCGCGCCGATCACTCAAGTCTATAAACGTAGATTTGTAGAAGCTATAGTGCTTTTATCGAACTTTTTTTTAAATAGAAGTATGCAGCAAACCAGCAGACGGATTGCCTGATGGTTAGCAATCAGCGCCTCCCATAGTCACATGAACTGCAAGTGGTTCCCGTTATGTGATGTTGTCATATGCGGAACCATCACCGTACAAAGATGTCGAGCTTGTCCGTCTACATAAGAGAAACGCCGGTAATGCAATATCGCATTGTTGTGTGATCCGGAGAGATCGTGAAATCTTAGATTTGTTCTGTTTGCGATGTTCAAGATATTCACTATGGCAGGATTTTTTATAACTAATGTTATTCATGGCTACATTGTTAACATAAATCCATAAATTGCTCTTTCTTAAATTCGTACAATGGTTTTGTAAAGAAATATTGTTATTAATTGTACAAATGTTTGGTACAAGATGATGTAAAGTTTTTTCAAAGTTTAAGGATGCAAAAAATATGTGTGGAATATTTTTTGCAAAAGCTGTATGTCGGTACCAAGCAGATATTTATAACGTAAACTGTATCTTATTTTTTGCAAAACTCTCTTTTAACATTCGGTTATCAAAATCTGGAAAAATCTTTGCTATAAAACGTACTCAAAGTGAGTCTTGGCCTCCACATTCGTACACCACCTTTTAATATTACCAAATCCCTGTTTTATCATCGATGACAACTTATAAATACTTCTGATCGCATGACAAAAAAAAGAAGTAAGTGATTGTAAAAAAATAAAATACTCGGATTTCAAAGAGCATCACTCGTAGATAAAAGGCATAAAGAACTTTATCAACAAAAAGAGCAACAATAATGGACGAACAACTAGTGAGGCAGGGCTGTCGTTTTGTCCGTCCGTCACAGCGGTCATAATCCCGCCCCGGCGCTGTCGCGGTGACAAGCCGTGTCTGCGCGCGCGCCGATCATATCGCCACAATTGTAATGATCTACAATCCTTTTTATGCCTCCCCTTACAAACGCGACAAGGCGAATCCCCCTTTTTGCTTATTAAAACTTTGAAGACTTTTATACGTTACCGACATGTTTCGAGAAAAAAAAACACAAAAAATATCCCTTTTCGTGAATACGATCGCGCGATCGCTTATCGGCGAATCTTTTAAATTACGATTCCCAGCGTTGAGGTATTATTTTAACGTATCCACGAAAGGAATGTTGGTATTTTATCCAGCCGCATTTGCAAGGATCGCGGCCGTTTTTGCAATAACGTTGTCCGAATCATTTAAGTTTACGTTTCATTCGGCCGGCAGCGCCTGCGTCCCTCGCCGCGCTAATGGCAGGTTTTTGTCTGATCGATACCACTAATTTAATAAACTATACCTCGGAGTCGACGACATCCTTCGAGCGGGCATAAAAATGTCGGGTCGTGTCCAATCAATCTTGCTCCTTTACCTGGCCGAGGCGATCGGTCCGGAGATAACCCTTCCTCAATGCGTAATACCATTAAAACAACGGTGACAATCCGACCAAAAAATAATTTTCAACAGCTCTTTATCGCTGTGCCCCGACCAGATGCATCTCTAAATCTCAAAATTTAAGGTCACTTTTGGATTGACAATAATAATTTTATGTCCGATGATTAAAAATGTGAGATGATGATCATTGCGCGGGCTCCCACTGAGAAGGTTTGTTTAACTTCTTTGTTTTTCTGGATTCCTGGTCGTGGGTCCGTTTTAATTAATGCCCATCACGTATTTTTTTCGATGTTGGTTTTTCGTTGAGTTTCGTTTTTGTTTGTTTTTAGTTTTATCTCCGTTTTTGAAATATGTCCGTGGGTCATGGTGTGTGATGCGATATCTGGATGTCTCGCTATTGTTTTCGTTTTGATATATTTATGTGCCGTGTTCCTGGGAGTGGTGTTCGGGTGTTTTTTTGTGTCGAGTGGCTGGTGACGCGGCCGATGGATGGTCGATTGTTCCGTCGTCGACTGCTGATGTTATTTATGTCTGTTCAGCTGAATGGCTCGGAAGTGACAGTCTGTCTACTCTCGATCGTTTGTTCCAATACGCATTAGCATGTTTCGTCATGCCAAGGTTTACGTTTACCGCAGCAGATCTATCTTAAAATTCCTTGCTAAATCTGTGGAATTATCGTAACTGAGGTTGTAGATAGTCGTGATTCATATTAAACGTGATCAAAGTATATCGGGAATAATGGTGCACATATCTTACTAGACATCAACTGGGGTTTTATCTATTGTTATATCTGGTTGATATTACCTTGTTTAGATTGAATGTACTTTGAAATAATTTTGTTTTCTACGACTTTAAAGCGAATGTTGCCTTAGCATTTTTAGGGCTCCATTATTGCTAGCGCTGCTGATTTTAACTAAGTTTTTACGCACATAATACGGTAGTAAACACTGCTAATGTAATTTGGATAGACCAGAGTTTAACAGGTACAAACGGGTAACCGAATTGATAACCAGTTTGTAACTCAAAAGCTACTTAACACCACGACCTATCAATGTTCGGGTTCGACCCACACGAACCCGTGAACATAGTAATTTGAGCTCACCGTCCTATCTCTTATCTAAATACGGTTCGATCCAAACTAAATTCTAACGACGCACTGATTCTTACACTTTTATTGTCACCTGCATCAGCGTCTATAGAATTCTCAACCTTATCTTTTATTGCATAAGAATCACTTTATTTGAGGTGTTTTAATGGCGAATAGTAACGTGTAATAAATAACTTAATTACGTTAATTGGCCCTCGTTTATCTATACATGTGCTGTAATATAAGACACGTGGTTTTATGATCCGACCTCTTGATGTGTCCACGTATAAATATGTCTTGTTGTCTTGGGACTTTCAGCTCTCTAATTACTCACAATTTTATGCGTTTTGTTAGAGAGATTCATTTTCTTTAAAATGTAAGGTTGGGTGTTATAGGTGAGTAATGAAACAACCGAATGCTGGATAAAGACTGACTATATTGTCAAAGCATCCTAAATATATACTTACTACATCTCATCACTATCCCACATAAAAAAAATAAAATAAAAGTTTACCTTTATTTTATTTTGTTTTATACCTAGGTACTTTATACGCTAGTTTAAGATAATAGTTATGATAAGGTTATACAATTGGTAAGTTAGGACAAGCTTTATATGATGTCCAATATCCGTTTAGTTTTAATAAAATATATTGAATGTTACATTGTTTTTTTTTATATTCATAAACATACAATAAACATAGTTTACTACCTTTTACACGTGGTAAGAAAACAATATTATCATATTATTAAAAACAATACAATGTTTTTATGTTTTAATAACTAATTAGACATAAATGAAATATACAGTTTCGTTCTGTTCTTATGTACTAAAAGCGGTTTATTATCTTTCAATATTTCAACATTGGGTGATTTATCTTTAATAACTTTGTAAGGTCCTGAAAAGATGCTCTGAAACTTATTACCCGATTCGTTTTTTAATAATATTAAATCATTAGGTTTGTAGGACACCGGGTTCATATTTCGATCATATTTTGTTTTTCTGTTAATTTTACTTGCAATTAAATTATTTCTTGCTTCGTTTTGAGATAATTGAATTCGATATTTTAACTCTAAGGGATAACTATCATAGTTATATAATGGATCTACTTGTCCTGAGTCTAAGTTCGACGGTAAAACACATTTTTTACCAAAAACTAACTCGTAAGGGGTAAACCTGGTTTCTGTATGCACAGAAGTATTGTATGAGAAGCACCAGTAAGGAAGCCAGGTACTCCAAGCTTCGGGGTGGTTGTCGGTTTGTATTCGTAAGTAATTACCTAGGTGTTTATGTGAATTCTCCAATGCGCCAATGCTCTGATGATGGTACGCCGTTGAGTTTAACTGGTTAATGTGTAAAAGTTTACATACCTCTTTTACTGTGGATGACAGAAACTCGGTTCCCCTATCCGTCGCAATTTCCTTGGGTATCCCGTACCTTAAAATAAAATTATTAACAAAATTTCTAGCTACCTCTTCTGACGTTTTAGTATACATTGGGTAAGCCTCTACATATTTACTTAATTCACATTGTATGGTTAAAATATACATACAATTATTAACGTCTCTATCTAACGGGCCTACTACATCTAAAAAGATTTTTTCGAAGGCCGTGTTCGCCGTAGTGGTAATACTCATTGGCTCTTTTGTGTAATGAGAAGAATATTTTTGTCTTTGACATTTATCACATTTTTTAACGAACTCCGTAACATCTACTTCAAGGCCTGACCAAAAATAATATTTTTTGATATTATTTATCATCCGCCTTATGCCCGCGTGGCCACTTGTGGGCAGAAGGTGGAAATCGTTAAGAATTACTTTTTGGTCATCCTTATTTTCTATTCTTTTTACATCTCTTAATATGCACAACCTTGGTCCGGACCACATTTTGTCATTTTGAATTTCATTTACTAATTTTTTAACAAAAATATTATTATTATTATTTTTTATAAAATATATCTCTTTTATATCAATTTGAGCACAAAAACTATTCAGTTCTCTCGCAAATTCGTCTGGCGATAGTTGCGATCGAGAAGCTGTATTTATGAAAATAGTATTACACGACGGTACATATCACAAACATTTACTTTCGTGTCTAATTTCATTCAAGTTTCGGTATTTAATTAATTCATTAGCGCTAATGAAACGAAGTTCCGTGAAGTACTTCGGTTTACTATTTATTTCCACAACTTTTGGGTGATCAAGCCAATCGTTTTGGGAAATAATAGCATCCCGAGTTTGCCTAGCTTTTTGTCCTCGCGTCATTACATTGATAACGCATTGGTTCATTTCTTTTAATTCATTAGATGTTATTATCATGCGTGATAAAGCATCTGCCGCCGAGTTTTCTTTTCCCTTAATGTATTCTATTACAAAGTCATATTCCTCAATAATTAACCTAAACTTTAACAACCTGCTTGAAGGATCCTTCATTCCGAATAAAAATACAAGTGGTTTGTGGTCTGTTTGAATTTTAAATTTTCGACCTAATAAATATGGACGAAAATGTTTCACGGCCCAGACAATCGCAAGCAACTCTTTCTCAATAGTTGGATACCTCTTTTCAGCTTTGTTTAGACTTCGACTAGCATATGCCACGGGTCGTCCATCACCATTACACAACACAGCACCTATGCCATAACCTGAGGCATCGGTTTGTAAAATAAATTCGTTTTGATTTGAAAAATCGGGATATTGCAATACGGGATGTGAAATAACATTTTCTTTCAATATTTTAAATGATTTTTGACACTCCTCGTCCCATTTAAATGATACGTTTTTCCTACATAAATTATTAAGTGGATAAGCTTTTGTTGCAAAATTTGGAATAAATTTTCGGTAGTAATTTACGAACGCGACAAATCGTTTTACTTCGTCGGTTTTTGTCGGGACGGGATAGTTTTTTACGACTTCGATTTTATTTGGGTCGGGTATCACACCATCCGAGGACACCACATGCCCTAAATAAAGAAGTTCTTTCTGTAAAAAGTTACATTTTTGCGGATTTAATTTTAATTTAACTTTACGTAATCTCTCAAAAATGTCTTGCAGGTTTTTTATGTGATTCTCCAGATCCCTACTGAAGCAGACCAGATCATCTTGGTAGACTAGGCATTTCTCATATGTTAAGCCTGTCATAGCCATAGTCATCATGCGGGAGAACGAGCTCGGGCTAGTCTTGAGCCCCATTGGCATTCTAGTCATTTGGTATTGACCGGAGCAGAAAGCTGTGTACTTGCGATAGTCTGGATCTAAATTGACATTGTAATAACCTTGATGCAGATCTAAATGTGAAAAATACACACAGCCAGATAACGAATCTAAAATTTCCGTTATATTAGGTAATGGAAACTTGTCATCATGTATTACATTGTTAAGCTTTCGATAATCGATGACCAAACGCCATTTTTTGTTTCCATTACTGTCTGGTTTTTTAGGTACTAATAATATAGGGCTTGACCACTCACTTTGGCATGGTTCTATTACCCCTTCAGACAATAAATTATCAATCTGATTTTTTATTTCGGTTTTTAAAGCGTGCGGTAATCTATATGGTTTTGAATAAATTGGTTGCGTGTTTGGTTTTAATTCGATTTTGTGATTGTAAATATTAGTAGTTGATAATTTGTCTCCCTCTAAATAAAAAATGTCTGAGTATTTAGCACATAAACGCTCTATATTAATTTTTTCTTCTTTATTCAAGTGATTTAAATTTAATTTTGAAAATAATTGTTTGACTCTTGATGCATTTTTCACATTTTTATCGAAAACACAAATGTTATAAGCCTTGGAACTCTGTATATCGAGATTAATGTCCGATAAAGTTACGTCTTTTGTAGTTGTGTTCAAAATTCGTAAAGGTATTTTACCGTTCTGCGGAGTCACTAATGTACTCGCAACAAAAATTCCTTCACGAATTTCTTTCGTAAAAACGACACAATCTTCCATTAAATTAGTATTGATATAATGAATCGATTCAGACCGTGCTGGTAAAGTCATTAGAAAATCTTTCGTACTAGATTTTTTGATAATTATCTGTGTGGAATTATTTCGCAACGATAAAGTCTCATTTTCAAAGTCGATAATTGATCTGTGTTGACTTAAAAAGTCTTGTCCGATAATTCCATGCGCTTTACATGGTAAGGAATGAAAAACATAGAACTTATGACTAATATACTGATCATCAATTGATAACTGTAAATATACGTATCCAATTGCTTGGACTTTGCCTCCTATTCCATTTATAATAATGTTGTCTCTATGCACTGGAATGTGGTATTTGAGAACATGTTTATACTTTAAGGCCGAAATCGACGCGCCTGTGTCTATAAGGAAACTAAATGCATTGTTCTGCTTAAAATAGAGTTCTACGAAGAAACTACTATCGCATGCTAATATTTTATAGTTATTAGACTCGAAAAAACTCATTTTCAGACTCTTGATGTTGAGTTGAAGTGCTAGTGGAAGGCTGTGAAGCCTGTACTTCACTGGTCAAGGTCCGAATTTGCCCGCGACTTTGTCTGTTATTCCTATACTTATTATTATAAAAAGTATTATTATTAGAATTATTACCTCTAAGCTGACTTCTACCCCTATATGACATTCTCGGTGGGGCCCAGGGCTGCTGGAAGGGCTGCTGGAAGGGCTGCTGGAAGGGCTGCTGGGCCCGCTGCCCGGCGCCCCGGACCGCCTGGTACCCGCGACCGGGCCCCCGGCCGCGGCCACGACCTTGTTGGCGTGCATAGCCTCCTCTGTTAACGTGTGCCTGTTGATTTCTGAAATTATTACTGTACCTCATTGACATAATTTCGTGGGATGTACTTGTCGATGCTACATCTTCATCGATGGCGGCTTGTACGGCGTCTTTCAGCGACTCAAATTTCTGGGCTGAAACAATGGTGCTTATCCTACGATTCCGTAATCCGTCACTAAATTGTCTTATGGCTTGTTTTTCGTTAATCTCTTTTAAGATAGTGTATTTCTCGGTATTACCCTCGGATTGCGAAATCGTAAGGTCAACAAACATTTCAGAAAGCCTTTTCCCGAATTCATCGATCGTCATATCATTTTGTCTTAAATTAAGCAACTGTTTTTGTAAGGAATTTGCAGATTTTTGTGGTAATAACATGCGTTTCATGTCACCCAAAAGGTCAGACACGGAATTGTACTGACTACGTAGTTTTAGCTTCGCACCCTGTGTAAGTCTACTTTTCAGCACAAAATTAACTAACTTCTTTTCAGACTCCTCATCAATAATAGAACTATAATAGTCTATCCCATCTATTAATTGTTTTAAAACGGACATGTCTTCGGTCATAACCGGCAATAAGCTCAGAGCAACTTTTAAATCAAACTTTTCCATTTTTTCAGTATTATCTAATGTCGTAGTATGCTGACACAACTTAGTAATCTCTGTATAAAGCTCATTAAATTTATCACTATAGGATTTTATTAAAGAACTCTTCTCTTCGCTCAATCTAGGAACTTTACTTATATTCTCTAAATAATCGTTATATAGTTTTACAATTACATTTGCCTCACTAAGTTTTTTATTCAAAATGTTACCTTGTCTTCGCGATGGACCGATTTTTATTAAATATGTTCTTATAGCTAATAAATCATTGCAAAATTCTTCCAATAAATCGGCCATAAAAAGTATATAAACGTAAAATAAAATGCACGGTTAAAACATTTCAGTACATATAAAAAAATAAATAGGAAGTCTCATACTAACTATTACTATTTTTTTTTTTTTTTTTTTTTTATTAATTACGTATTACGCTTACTGTCCATTAATCCATTTATTTCTGGTAGATATCGAACGTGCACGTACACTTTTCGACCACTGGCAAACATAAAAACACTGATTGTTCGTTATGCACTTATCACTCACACTTTATTTTCTCCAACGGGAGGGATTTCCGGACGCACATATCGACGTCGCAAAAACGAGCCCCTGCTACTGCTCTGGTGGAATTCCTGGCGAATCCAACGCAAGTGACACTTTCGATAAATGCGGAAAACGAGGTAGAGGACGATGAGTGCCACACACAGCACTATGAACATCATCAGGATATTGTTTGTAGAAAGGTGCTCTTGTAGCTGACGGGTGTGGGCATCATTGGAACCGTCGGCCGCGTTCTGGGCGATAATTACTTCCTCCTTTGACTGACTTTTCCCCATTTTTTCGCAAACTGGTACTTGCACTGTACACGTGTGGTGGCACAAAAATATCGAACGTCTTTGTTTAACATGATGAAAGATTTATTGGAACGCGCGCTATGTTTACTTATACGAGTCCATATTGGGCACGGTGGTATCAATTGCACTCGCGATAGGCGATGCCTTTAGGCAGGGTCGCCATGTAAGGTTGGGTGTTATAGGTGAGTAATGAAACAACCGAATGCTGGATAAAGACTGACTATATTGTCAAAGCATCCTAAATATATACTTACTACATCTCAAAAATTTTACTTTGAGAGGCTAAATTGGATTAGTCCTGACACGGTCAATATAATATTATTGTTTTCCTGCTCACTGACATATTGTAGGTTTTTCGAAAAGAGAGAAACGCTTCATGTATTTGTAACAACATGGTGTAAAATGATAAATTATATAAATAAGTAAAAAGTATGTACTAATTTTTTAAATACAAAAGTCTACAAAGAAGTGGTTTATCGAGCTTCTCTTGGGCATTTGAATAAATTTACTTAACCTGTTCACAATATGAAATGCGAATCCTTTTAAGTTAGTTTTGCATGAGAAGGAAACGAACTCATGACCTCTGGCCTGACATACTGATAGAGTCACTACCAAAAGATCGTACAAACAAATTGTGTTATTTTACGCCGATAAATGTTACGTGTGTAAAATTTCATCCATCTGTTACTGTAACTTTGCAATGTATCCTCTCGCCTCGTGTGATGTCATCTTTTCTATCTTTTTTTTCCGTTGTAACGTATCTGTTTTATCTTTCCAGGTAAGTGTTGATGAAACTCGAGCTGGTCCGCCGCTAGTACTTTATCCTCGGCCTCGCTGATCTCAGATAAGGGGTACATGTATGTGACATAGACTAAGAAGGTGGGTACAGAAGGTTCGTACTTGATGAAGTTTAACATCGATTATGTCATAACTAACTAAATGGTAAGAAATTAATTGGAAAGCAAACATGGGTTTGAATGTTTATAATCGCCATTATTTATTGCCGTCTTTGGCATTGTGCATGGTAATGATTGATAATTAAAAAAAGTAACGTAAAAACTGGTCTTAATCTTTTTTGATTAAAAATATTTATAATCATTACCATTGTTCTACATTTGGGTCAATTACTCTCTTTGTCAAAGTTAAATGTGTCAAAATTGCTTTTTCTATTTAATTGGTAATCAATAAACAAGAAAAAAAAATTTTGTACTTCTTAAAACTCAGAAAATTAATAACGGGGTACTAAAGTATGCAATTTCTGCACCTTGTTAGTCTATGGACCACGTATGTGTGATGTTCCGTCTTCGTAAAAGAAAACATACGGTAAAAGGTAAGTGGTAATAATAAGAGGAGTGTATCGGGGAACTTATTTTAGGGAGGTGAGTGGTCAATGTTTTTGAAACTTTAGCGGAATTTATTGGACTTACAAAGAGCTTTCGATTGAGTGTTCAATGTACGTATATATGTACAATTCTAGAGGTAGGGACGGAATAATTTATTCGGTTTTTAATTTATTCCACACTTAGTTCATTTCCAATAATACTTTACAAAAACGGATACCTATATTAAAAAACGGAATATTATTGGTTTCATTCTCCCAATTTCACGTGCTTCGTTTGGCACGAATTGTAACATGATTTTGATGATTATCAAATGTTTGATTTTTTGTTAAAATCAGCTCGGGAGCATTTTCTATGTTGACGTACATATGCATCTAGTAAGCAAAATTGCTGTTAAAAAAATAGCTGAAAAAAACTTACGTACTCGTCCATAGCGTGTCCAGATTAAAATCAAACAACAACTGAAAGTGTCACGCAAGGAGGCATTTGTGAACCAAAACTACTCCTATTTCAACAAAAAAAGACCCAAACATAAACGTCGAGTCGACTTTGTAGGATAACATAGTTTTATTTTTATTTATTTTATTTATTTATTTATTTAGCGAAAAACATGTTTACATTATATACTTACATCTAGTGACTCTGCACTAAGCAAAATTTGCTTGTATTGCAGTAGCCAAAACACTCAGTATACAATATTACGTAAACATGTTAATATATACCTTACAGACTATCATACATACTAATAAGATAATACATATAATTAAATTTTAACTAATGCACACGTAGCGACGGGTGTGCGGTCTCAGCAGGCAGCCGACCCCGGAATTTCCGAAACACGACGCCCTGCGGCCAGAAGTCCTCCTTCATGAATTTTGCAAGAAGATGAGTCGGCACTCTCACCACAAACGAATTAAAACTCGTCTTATGGCGGGGCACCAACCGCTCAACCCTCAGTCTGAAGGTAGACTTCTTCTGAACGTAGTCCACGACCTCCTCGACCTTCGTAGACCAGTGTAGGCGGGACACATACAGCGGCGTCGATGGTATTTCAGGACGCAGCGGGTGGGTCGGCTCGGCCGGAGCAGTGCCACAGATGTTGCGAGATGAGGGCCTTCTCCTCCTCCTTTCGACTTTGGTAAAGCCCTCCTCATCAGTCTGGTTCTTGCTCAAACCACTAGGTGGCACCTGCTTCTCAGCTAGTTTGCTCCGGCTCTTCTTTGTCCCTCGATCCGAGGGCCGCGTCACTGGCGGGGCGGGCGGTGCGGCGGGGGCAGTGTTATTTGTGTACAAATTTATCTATTTGTCCGCCGGTCTCGGGTTACGAGTCCCCTGTGTATCGCCCGGGATTAGAACCCCACGCTTGCGCTGAATAATACACTAGTGGTAGTCGGTAAACATATTTTCGTATCTAATCTTACTTGGTGTAGTATTGGTGTTTTGTGATGGATTTTATGTTATATTTTTGTACGATTGTACTTTGAAGACGAATGTCTATTTCAATATGACTTTTCTCTCTTTGTCATACGACTAACGTTTACTACATTTCTTTTTTCTTAATAAATAACCATTCTAAAAGCCTACTAAGTAATCCAGATATATCAAGAATCAGTCGGAAATTAATGGGTAAGATGCTTAAAACCCTCTTCAAGTCTTGTAATTGATTACCAAGTTACGTTTGACGACCGTGGCCATTATAAGAGATGCCGTGATGACTTGATTACACAGGGTTACAAAATCAAACTTTTTTCTTGTTGCATGAAATTTTTCTACTGTTGTTTACTAATTTGGGTGCGCTGATTTCAAATCTACCTTCAGATTTTTTGTAGCAGCTCTAGTTAGTGAGATACAGGTACCGCCTTGATTTGCATAAGTATTCGGTAGTTCCTGTCAATAGCGCTGTAACTTAACTAGTTTCTTTATTAATTTCATTATGATTTCTTCTAGACGGACGTGTCTGAATAATTTAGATTGTTTTTGTGTTGTTTTTGGAGTATGTATGGTCCAATAATTTAGTTTTTTATATGTGGACTGTGTGAAAATGGCATATTTTGACTACTTTGGGTTTTCGTCGCCATCAAACGCAAAATCTTGGATACCAAGTTTAGTGTGTAATAGTTGGGTTGAATCTTTGCAATTGTAGGCAAACAAAAAAATATCCACACTTGATTACAAAGCTACCTATGATTTGGCGTGCACTAATCCAACCGTCATAACGACTGTTATTTCTGTGTAACGAAAATCATAAGAACAGACCACTAAAATTTACTATGTGGATATATTCAACCTTAAAATCTATCATAAGACCAGTCTTGAGTATTAGTGACACATCAACACCACAGCAACCATTTACATCTTCGTAAAATCCAGACCAGTGCTCAGCGGACAATCCGAAAGCGACGGCAGTGGTAGTGACAGTGGTTTTGACTGATATCAATTGATTGGTATCAAATGTTATGGTATTTTTGATGGCCTGCAAATTAGGAAGTTGATAGATGACAAAAAAAAATATCAACCATATGCCAGCTGCCGAGAAAAGTGCATGGAAAGAGTGGGTTTGTATAGTGAGAAATTTCTTGGGCAATAGGGAGTCGGACGGGTACATTCAGCACGTTGAACAGTTGATGGTGCACTTCCAGCAGCTTGGATGCAACATGGGTATACAATTTCACTGCGTTCACAGTCATTTACACTCTTTCCCTGAAAATCCCGGTGACCTAAGCATGGAAAAGTGAGAGCGCTTACACCAGGTCTTTCGCAGTATGTAGAAGAGGTATTAGGGGTACTGGAATAAGCATATGAGGCATGATTGTTGTTGGAGCATTTAAAATAGTACTCATGATACATCTCAATCCAGAAAATCAAAAAAAAAACAGAATATACATTTTTATATTTTTTTGAAGATCAACCTATGTGTATTTTCCATGAAAAAGTATGTCACTTCGTAACTCAAAAACTAGAGCTGTTACATAAAAACGGCATTCATTTTTGTAATCAGCGAGGAAAAATTATTTAGATTCATGTATAAAATCTCATGCAACAGATATGCTGTTACCCGGTGTTATCTATGCTCCTAATTATTGTTTAATTTATTTAATTCCGTCCCCGAAAGCGTAGTAGAAACCAGTTGTAATAAATAACAGGGGATTCTTGGAAATGATACGATCTGACGTTAAAATGTTAGTTAAGTAAAGATGAATCTCATTACAATTTACATAGTTCGCCGGGAGTCGGGTTTTAATTATTCAACATTTTTTCTCTCTGGATTTTTATGACTTTTATTTAATACAAGAAAAAAAGGCTTACTTTTTTATCCAAATAATAATCTTACTACATGTACCTATACAATTTAAAATAGTTGAAGGTATCATTTTGATTGTTGAAGAAAAAGGTTTGCGGAGACTTTATCTACATTCTAGACGGATGACTTAAGAAGTCCTTAAAACTAACAACCTAAAAATCAAATAAATATTTAAATATTATTTTTAGTTTCGCTAATGCACTTAAACACATGTTGGGTAACGCTTTTGACGACAGAAAAATTTTTATTTCGGAAACACATACTGTCAAAACATCGCAAAAAGAATTAATTCAATCCTAACAACATTTAATTAACACATTAATGGCGCAAGGGCCGTTCTTCACCCATGACAGCTATTAACCGTTGATGCATTGCTTTTATTGTCATTTTGTCATTTTTGCTAACATCTGCGATTCCTTACGTATAGGCGCAGCCTCTACTGACGGTTCGCTGAGCCGGAAAATTGAAACAAGGGAGCTTGCGAGTTTAACAAAAAACTTAATACACTAACACTTACCCTTATTATATTGGAATAAGGTACAATATTAAGCGGGAATGTGGTTTTAGATCGTGGTAGGGGCGTCCCATGCGATTTTAAGGATTTGCTACATTTATTTTAATATAGTACTGTTTTGGATTACGTGTCTATTGTGGTGGTGTGTTTATTGGTTTTGATGGAAATATTCATTGTAAATAGTAACCCTCGAGATAAAAAGTTAATAATGTTCGCAAATATATGCTTTTAGTGTAAACAATGCAATAATTTATTACTCTTTATAAATGATTCTGCATTGAAGTCCTTTTGGTTTACCTTATTTTAAAATATATCTTCATCTACATATATGTACCTACCTTTGTAAACGACTTAAGGTTAATGTTTGATTTTATCAAATCTTAAATGAGACTGATGGGCGATTTAATGTTAAAAGTTAATAGACATATTACGATCATATAATTTAACGGCTTGGGTAACGAAAATTTCCCAATATAATATCTATAAAAACAACCATTACTTCAAAATTTACCGACACTTACAAAGCACTTGACAAATTGGCCAACACTATAAATCACAATGTTTATTATTTAAAAAAAAGTATCTTACGTCCATTTTTTATGTCCCCTGTCCCTTAGGAGCGGAGAAAATCGCAACACGATCGTCATTTGAAAAATAATGATGTCATCAAACACTAATCCGAAAGCTTTCATGTGGATTACAAGCGTGCCATCTTCCAAATACCACATCGAATCTACTTTGCCAAACGAAATTGAAATTTAAATCTCAGTCACGAAGATCCATTCGAAATTATTGAGGCTGTAAAAATATAGTGTCACGCTCCTGTTCTATCAAATTGCGATTGTCCCGCAACGTAGCAAACAGAATCGCACTTTACCGCACTCTGTTACAGTTTGTATTCATTTGGCTTATTGTGAGAGTAACAACGTACCGTGTTCTACAACGTTAGCTGAATTCGACTTTGTCTTCCTAGACGTAAGGATGGTTTTACCGTGTATTGTGAGTTAGGGTTGTACACACTTGTACTGGTGCGTCATTTCGATACATTAGGCGTGTGATTTATGCGCGGGAAGCGGCGGAGTCAAAACATGCAGGGTGCGCTTTGTACCGCGTCAAACATCACTAGGGCTGGTGACATAACACGCAAACAAATGTAGGTAACTAGGATTTATCCTCAATATATATTTACGACATATTTTTTATGTTATTTGAAACTCACAACAAAGTTTTGTTGAAACAAGAGATCAAAAAATAAAAAATAAATTATGCGTTATAATGACTAGTTGCAACTGCAGAACTGTAAAAGTCTTTGACATTTTTACGGTCATAGGAAGTAAGTGCCCATAAAATGGGGGTTTAAGATAAACCAGTGAATTAATAAAAAACAAGTGATTCACTAGTGTGAAATAAATAGGAGTAAATATCGTATGAATTAATGAATGAATTATTTTAGGACATGGAACGAGCTATAAATTAATTAACGGCAATTTTCGTAAAGAGAATTTTATTTCTGTTGGCCCCCAAGCATCAAACGTTTGTATTCTCTTCCTTTCTAAAAAATATAAAACTTTAATTTGTTAATTTCCCGCAAAACAAACACTGATCTGTTAATTAAATTTTAATAAAAACCAATATATAGTAAAACTTTTGCTCTCAGCCCTATGCCCTCTTAGCAAATAGTAAGAGCGTGTCCCAGGAGGCTAGACTCATCTCCCGCCATAATGAGTGTAAGCGGATATTGCTTTTTGTCACTACTTCGATTCCCGGGGGAGTACCGGGAACCAGGATACTGTTATCTCTACCGTAATCTTCACAGGTGGATATACCGTAGGTAAATGTACAGGAACCAAAATACTATCTGAATAGCTAGTTCTGAAGTATACAGTATAGATATTATTTGTGTAGAAACGTACTAAGCGGAATCATGGTTGAATTTATCTTCCGCCGTTTTCATAGTATGCCATGTTTTATTACTTTCAAATTGAAGATAACACACGAAGCAGAAATTCGTAGCATATTTTTATACAAAAATTGCATTGCCACTGAACTTTGGTCGCATAACTTTAGCCTAGCCTAGTGTGTTCCTACACTAAGAAAACCAAAGCTTTGAGTAATTACGTCGCAATTTTACCAAAATCCTGCATAGAGTCGTCTCGCAATAACTGTATTTTGGGTTTCGCCCAACCTTCCTAGTAACTGTGTCATGGAAAACCAAACAAGGATTCACGTCCAAAGCACAACTTTTCCGGAAAACTTTCCTTTCATGACTTACAAATCCTTGAAATGTTTTTCAATTTTTGAGAAACGAGCTTTTGGTGGAATAGTTCGAGTCATAAAGTATCCATACATTTTTACGCCTAACAAAGTTGGAGAGAGTTTCTATCCTGAGTGGAAGAAATTAATGCTATTTTATATTATTATGTCAATTTGAAGTGCAACTTCGTAGTTTCTCCCATCCCATCTCCAGCGAGTATGCAAATAGATGCACAATTTCTGCAGTATTATCACTGTATGCACTTTCTACTATTCCCACGGTCATTATAAAGCCGGGAAGTCCGTGCATTAATTTAATATGCATTCGACTGTTTCCACGATGGCGGAATTCCCAAGGATTATTGGCAACATTTACCCACTATTATACGAATTGCAGGATCTTGATTTCGTTTTGAATAATCGAATGAATGAAATATGTAGCAATCTTGAGGCGTATAACAAAAATGATCAGCTGATCCTTGTTATGATTATGAATTTCCACGCATGAAGAAACAATTGAATCATTCTTAGCAAACAAAACTTCGTTCAAAAATCAATAATATATTCATCAATAAAAAACCAAGTGAACTTGAAATTTGAACGTGTAGCTTGTCCTAACTACGTTCACTTGGTAGGTATACGCCAAGGCTGCCATAATAGTTAATAGTAGTAGTAAGATAATTTTATTTTTTACTTATGTAATAAAGCTGAAGAGTTTGTTTGTTCGTTTTAACGCGCTAATCTCAGGAACTACTGGTTCGAATTGAAAAAATATTTTTGTGTTGGATAGTACTATTTGTCGAGGAAAGCTTCAAGCTATTGTATAACACTAAGTGTGTGGAAACCGAAATCTACGGGGACGAAGTCGCAGGCGGCCTAGTTAAATTATATATTAAAAGAATAAGGGTCGTCGCATTAACCACAGTGATCAAAAACGTCGCGGCTACCAATCTATCATAGTTAGAAGGGTTTCGCAGCGAAGCATTTTGCCCAAAACATTCCCTCGGCACGGGAGTGAGTTACCGCGCGGCGGCGAAGGGTTAAAATCGTTGGGCACTAAATCGCGTTTTATGCTTTCTAATTTGTTTTCCGGAGGTTACTGGAGGGTTGTTCGAGAGACCCCTCGCGCTTTCATGTTCTCCTAGTACTTTGTGTTTAATCAATCAAGCTCGCTTTTTGTTTTAAGTGCTTTTATCGAAAGTACAGTCTTTTGTGAGGACTGGCTTGAGTTTTAGTGATTTAGACAATCCACATTGTTGTTATGTAATTGGACACCGCTCATATTTCTGTGTAGTTTAAACTAACAATGCTTATGAACAGAACTTACCCTTAATGTATTGTTATTAAGATGCCCAAAAACTTCACATTCCATAAATAGTTTATAGAGCAACCCTCTACCAGATAGCCATAGACCAGATACTATTCAAAATTTTCCTACTAACTAAAAATTAATGTCCATACAAAGTAATATAGCAGGTAAAGTGGAAATTTTCCATCAAATAACGTCAGTCTTATTAACACTTTAGCTGAAATCACATTAAAATTGTCACATCAAGTACCAGGAGAGCATGGGACCGGAGGCTGTAATTTACTGCTTTCCTTAATGGAAGGAGCGCATTAAACGTCTCCTTATTTCATTCATCTATTAATAGAATATACGCTACTAGTATCGAAGATTGTGTTGCCAGCTTGAAATTTTAAAGGATGATAACTCTGATTAGTCTTTTTGATTCTAAAATTTTGGATATTCTACCTTAATTACAGTGGTTGATGAACAAACAAACTTTGATATTCATAATATTAGTCTAATTCAGTATCACCAATAGAACTGTCTGTGTACAGTTTTTCCATGATATTTTTTTTTACTATCGCTTTACTAAAATAAAATAATTATTTATAACATGAACATTATAGATAACAGGACCAACTGACATTGAACCACGCACATAACGAAGCTTATTCCGATTTTTATCACCGCTCTTACAAACTGATCGATTGATGTATTTTACGTTTACCAATCAAACAAAAGCGAATAATTAATGTTAAACAATTAAATAGCTTGTATTAATATCACCAAGTAAGTGATAATACATATTATAGTAAGTACCAAATCCACTCACCATGCTGGCATCACCCAGTAAGTGCTAATATTACAGTAAATACCAAATCCACTTACCTAGCAACACTGCTCGTAGAACACCAGGTGCGGTAGGCAGCAGCTAACAGCTTAATAGCCACCTCGGCTCATTAGGGGATGGGCGATGCTTTTTAAAGCCGCCGTAATGGGGGCCGCCTATTAAATATGTAGCCGGGAAGATCTGCTTGTTTCATCCGGTAGTTGCCTTTGATCTAGAGATCTGGGCTGACAAGAGGAATAGGTATCGTGTGAGCATACGTTTAGTAGAAATATAAAAGTTTATATTATTATGGGCGTAATAACGTATTATAATCATTTTCAACTAAGATTATTCCGGTAACAGTTGTCGGTTCAAAGGAAAATCGCCACAAGTCTTAAGCATTAAGAATCCTGTGGAAAATTGTATAACCAGCTCGTAGAGCTTATATAAAATAGCCTTGAAATAAAGTTTTAATTTCGTATAAGAAGTGACTGTCACAGAGATCATCTAAGCTGAAATGGGCTATACTAATCTATGGTATGGGCTAAAGGAATAATAATATCGATTGAAGTACAAAAATGCTCTATCATGCGATTCCTGTTATGACAGTCAGTTGTGATAAGTGAGACTTGTATGTATGTACTTATACAATACTAGCGGCCGCCCGCGACTCCGTACGCGTGGATTTCTTTTTTTCGAAATAAAAAGTAAGGCTACTTTTTGTTTCGAAAAAAAGAAATCCACGCAATGTTCTGTCTCAGGGTCTAAAGATTGTCTGTACCAAATTTCATCAAAATCGGTTGCGAGGTTTAAGCGGGAAAGCGTAACAGACAGACAGACAGACAGACAGACAGAGTTACTTTCGCATTTATAATATTAGTTGGGATTCAATACTTCACAATGGGCAACTCGTAAAATCGGAAAAACACCATTGTAATGACCCCAAAAAGTATTTTGAGTAAACCTTCTAAAGAACTACAATTTACCTATCCGTCCCAAAGACAAACAGTAATACAAAATTATCTTTAGGGACACAAAAAGTATAACCAGCAATTACATTACGAAAACAGCAATCGATTCAACTATTGTCGGAATTCTCGACATACGCCGTCCGCGGTTTTAACTGCCTGTTAATCACAAAACAGCCACAGCTAAAACACTTTGGAAAAATAAAAAAACTCCCACAAACACACACTAAACTTATAATAGCAACATCTTTCCTTGGGGTAGCCGCATAATGAAAACAAATGACAATCTCTCACGCGCCGGCGATAAAAAATTCAATTGATGCCCGTACGAAAATAGGGACGCATATTGAATATAATATTCAAGAATGTTTTACTGTTTTATTTTCGGTTTGTGCCTGTGAAATATGATGTTTGTAATTGAATTTGAGTTTTAGATCAGCTGTCTTGGACATAGTTTGTCGTTCGCGCGCGTTTTTAATACGAATTGATATAATGTCTTTTAGTATTCGCGTTTAACCTGGTCGTAAAATAAAATAAAGTTATACAAAGACTCGCGGATTATTAAAATATACATTGCTAAACTTCTTTGACAGATAACATTTTAGTCAGTACACCATTTTGAACATATTTACTCGTTCAGTTTTAAATTAAGTATACTTCGATATCATGAGATATCTAGACAAAAAAAATATATGACTGACATTTTTGTATCTTGCTAACTTAAGAGGATAGGAGCTTCTTAATTTTGGCATGTTTAATTATGCAATTTACATGCCTTATTATACCAAAGAAAATTCTAAACCTAATTTAATGTCATCATCCTCCTGCCCTTATCCCACACTAAATGGGGTTGGCGCAACATGTCTTCTCCTTCCACTCACTAATATCAGCCGTCAACTAGACATTTACTCCTTTCACGTCCAATTTAATGTATTGGAGCAAAACAGGAGTGTATAAAAAAATATCATAAGGATATAACGAAAACACTCATTATTTGAGAAACAACCTGTATAACGTCATATAATATTTGACGACAACACAGAAATAGGGACTCGTATTGAATATGATGTTCAGGAATGTGATACCTTTTATTGTCTCTGCGGTCGCCTAATATACGGCAACGGTGACTGGGTTTGATTTAGTTTGAGATGCGGTGGTGAAAATATTTCAACTATGTTCGAAATAGTCGTTTGTATACGGTGTTATGTTGTGAGAAATTCTGGAGATTAAATGTCTATCTACAGATAGTATTTTTAGAAACAATATCTTGACTCATGGTTTAAAGAAACTATAAATGGGAAGTATATTCAATATGATTCACAAATTGTCTATTGATTTGGAAGCAAGTTTACAACCATTTAGCACAATGTTCTTGGCAATTTTATGAATTAATGGGTTACGCATAGTTAAACTTCAGCGCAGTCAAAGATAACGAATAATATCAAATTTATTTTATAAAAAATAATGACCCTGGGATTGGCGTTTAAAACATTAATTTAATGTACTCGTAATAATTATAAAGTCTCAACTCTTTAAACGGAATATTGAAAATGTATTTTTTTTAAATCTGTGTCCAACTGTTTATAGCATGTCTATTGTTCAAATTGTCTTTGTTGCATAAATTAACTAACATTATATTGCTAATAACCGAATCTACATGCAGAATGCATAATGCATAAAACACTTATCAGTTACCTCATAACAATCATGATGACTGCAAGTGGCCCACAATGGTAGAGAACACTCTTGAAGTCAAGTACTCTTCATGTAAGTGGCCAGGGAATGCACTCGGCACGTGCCCTTCTGCAAGGAACCACTTGACTCTCACTACGTTGCACTTTTGTATGCACTTTGTTGGTACAGATTGTTACAAGCAACTTAAACGGAATTATAACGTTAAACCATGTTAAGTGTTAATTTTAAACTCATGGATAGTTTTAATTGAAAATTGGTATAAATGTTGATTAAAAATATTTCTGCTGATAGCTCGATCATTAATTAAGCGTTGACAGATCATTTGAAGGAAATTTGGTTATTAATTAATGTTAAAATGAATGTCTCTTATGTTTGCAAAACACAGTAGGACATTGATAGCCTAGTTTTAAGAATAAAATTAATTAATATTTTTTGACTATTTTCGTCTATCATAGAAGAATACAACTCTATAGCGTCTATCAAAGTTTTTGTCACTTCTTCCTCTCCGGTCATCACGGGCAAGAGTGACACTGCTGTGCGAAGGTCAAACTTTTCCATGGTGTTATGCTGTTCAACAATACTAAACTTACAAAATTCCTCTATTTTTGAATATAGTGTTTCTATTCGTACACACAGTTATTTAATAGCAATTACGGCATTTCCCTCTACGGTATTCTCTTTAATTCGTAAATCTAATTCGTCCGAACATACAAGATGTTGTTGGTATAACTCACTTGCATCTAACAATTTTTCTCTTAGTATCTTTTCAGTCCTTCTGCTTTTATTTAACTTTACAAGGTTTTCCTTTAATTTGAAAATATTTAAAAATATAATTTATACTATATAATATTCAATCACATTATAATGATTATATTATAGTTCATTATTTATCATACCACCGTAGAAAAATAATAAAATCATAGCTTAAAATATTATTATTTGACAGGCCCGTTGGTCGAGTGGCTAGAGACCCTGGCTACAAAACCAAGGGTCGCGGGTTCGAATCCCGCTAGGGGCAAATGTTTGTGTGATGAACATCGGCATTTGTACTCGAGTCATGGATGTTTATAAAAGTATTTAAGTATGTCTATCCGTTTCCTAGCATCCATAGTACAAGCTTCGAGCTTAGTTTGGGGCTAGGCAATTGGTGTGTTTGTCCAAGGCATTTATTTTATTTTATTTATTTTTTATTAATATTTATGATTATATAAGTAGTGTAATTAGAGTAAATATAAAACTCATACCGGTAGTAGGAATACACTACGCGTATCACATCACAAACACTCGCGGCATTGTCCATTTATTACCAAGTTGTCGTCACGGGGTCGGCCTGAACTCGTAGCCTGCTGCTGTCATGGGGAAGGTATGGGGATGCTGTACGACTCGCTGCCAGTGGGGGCGTCCCTTTTCCGATCTAGTCCTCTTGCAAACCCATATGATCTCCGGAAATGGTTGTGTCTCGTTATCTCATTCCTTATTGATTTTTTGTGGCATCTCTTATAAATTCGGTATATTCCATAGAGCATCGCAATGCCCAACATAGCCAATATCACACTTAAAATTGTATTAAGCGTGCTGAGGTGAAAAGATACATCTTTTTGTAAAGTGCTGGCTTCGTTGTTTCCGCCGGATGCAGTTTGTGCGATGATCACCTCTTCTTCTTTAGATTGCTGTTTGCCCATTTTAATATCTTTTCTCGAACACTGCACCACGCAACAGTTTGTCCCAAGGAAGATCAAAGTACAATGGCACTACTAGAATCATCTTGTCTAAATATGTAACATGAACGTGTAGCGCGTAACCCGAGGCAGGCCCAGCAGGGTCGCCATGTAAGGTTCGGATTAGTCGGGATTGAGAAATGACGAATAAAACGTGTTGTTGATACTAGGTTTATTCCATGACTGACTTAATATCTAGACAATACATAGGTTTATATATGTCGACGTGTTCCATACACTACAGAATATAATAATATTAAAAAAAATATATATGACTAATGCAATCGACCGTCAAGCGAACAATTAGCCCTTTAAAATTTCCATAATTTCTCAATTTACAAAAGTTCTCTTAATTTATTACTATTATTAAAAATTACCCCAAAACAAATATAACGCGGGTGTGTAAACAAATTGTAATAAAGATTAACGACTCCCTCCCGGCCAGGAAAGTGAAATTTCTGAGTTATGCGGTTGTACGGCGTCGCCGGAGGTACGACGGCGCCTACCGCCCGCCGGGCGCCGGTCGACGAAAAAACATAAACATTTTTATTATATGTACATTTCGATTGTACAGATGTCCTGATCATATTTTAGTAGATATGAACGAAGATAAATTAATATAGTTAGTGGTCGACCTCGATGACGCGGTGATTAGCGATGAGGTTTGATTCCCGGTTGCAGTAGTCAAAAGTCACCAAGTGACTCACCTATTTGCGACAGGCGAACGTCGCAAAGCAGTATATTGAATATTTCCTTTGTAATTTTGTATGGGGAAATCTGTTGAGTTATGTCTACGCTGATAAACTAATCGTTCATCCAACATAAATAAGAAAAACCAACTTATCATTTTTTATTTAAAAAGACTGTATTGTAAAAAAATTGGGAAAATATTTATATCAGTAGAACAGGACTTCCTGAATACAAATCCTTCTCCTCCGGCACCTTCTGAATCTAGCAGGACTTTATGGTGAAAAAAAAAATGCTGACATAGCATAGACATAGCACGCTACAAAATCACATCCATAGCAAGATACCTACTAACGGGAGCTATTTTATTTATAGCTATTTCGATAACACACCGGTTCTGATTAACTCTAATGGTTAATTTTGCATAATCAAAGTTTATAAAATTTGTAACCCATGACACAGGGAAACTGCTTTAATAAATACTTTGCACATTATTAATAATTCTGTTCGTTGAAAGAGCTCGCAATAATCACATCGCTCCATCACTATTATTGTCACTAGGTATTAGTTGGACCGAAAAACAAAAAATATGCATGAATATTTATAGGAATTAACGTTCCTCATTACGCCCACGATAGGGATAGTGCTGTGCATGGAGATGCTTATCGATATCGAGTAACGGTCGGCTCTGGTATCAGCGATCTAGTTGTGGGTTGAACGCTGATGTTATCGCAAATTGTAGAGCAGCCATCGATTCTTAAAAACCAGAATGTTTTTGAGTTGTGAGACGAATCATCATACAGTGCAGAAAATACTAAATTTACTTTGCTTTATGGCTTGTGACAATAATTGAATTAATTAAACATAGGAATCAGCTATTCATAACGTTAAAATAATTATCTGCGAATAAATATCAGAATCTGTGGAAAAAGTTGAATAGCAATAAGGTATAAAATAAAACCAAATTAATTAGTTGGCTTGACTGTTTACAAGTGGTTGTTATACGATTAATTTACTAGAAATTTCGTGATAGGCTGACGGCTGTAATTAGGTCAAACAATTAATATTTTTAATAGCTGGCAATCATCATCTCAAATTTTGAGAACATTTTTTATTATTATTTAGCAACTGAATTTAAATCATGTAGTAAATCAAGTTACAAAACTATGAAACCTGAATAATACCTATTATTATTCATGTGCTCACGTCACATAGTTTAATATCGAAATGATCATCACACCCAGAGTATCGATATCTTTTCCAGCACATTGTTGCACAACACTAGTCCAAGATATCTAAACATGACGGATCGGCTGACACGCCAATATCAACTTGCTACTAGTTTTATAATTAATCGATCGATCGATGTATGCCATAAGCCTTTGCAAAGGTAGAATTAAATTAATAAATTGAGCTAATTATTTCTTTTTAGTTTGCTGTTTCCAACTGGACAACGATCTAAGCTTGACGCGCATTTAGAATGTAACCACGTTACAAAACCTCGTTGGAAATATGTTGTTTCATGTTGGATCTGTGATCATACAAATGAATATGCCAAAATATTCTTCGGAAAACCTACTCATGCTTTTTGAGCTGGACTTCCGACAATCAATAGTCAATACTGTATCTTCTTTTGATTTACATAATGCATTGTTGGATTATATCACATATTTTTAGTTTAAGTATAGTGTGAGCTAGGAATCGGACACTTTGCTGCGGTAATGAGCTCACTGAAAGCATTTTAATATACGACCAATTAAGTCACAATCCACCACTTTCGAGACAGTCCAATATTTCCACCATTCAAACCTGGCCTAAACACGATACATTAACACAATAAAACATGAACAATGACTTTTTTTTGCATTTCCAATTCATTACAGGCTTAAACGCTAATGCACTTACATTGTCGTAGCAAAAAACGCGGATTAATTAACAATTCAAACAGTTATTAACGCACCGTCAACAGGTCGTGTCTCGGATACAACGATATCGACTCATTAACAACTGTTTCGCATCACTACACTCATTGTTCGTTATTCATTATCCATTGTTTGATAAATGCTGCGTTCAGAAGTGGAATAGTGCAGGGTTTTTCTTCGTTGGTGTATTTACGACAGTTTACTTATGAGTTTTAGTGATACAATGGGGATTAAAATCATATCACAACAGCCATAGGTAGACTAATCGACTCTGCATAGATATGTACGAATTAACTATCTGTCACAAAAAAAGAATGGTGAATCAATGGTAAACATCGAAAGCTATTTAAAAAACATTCAACAAGTTATTGAGTTAGGATTAAAGGGCTATATAATAATTTTTTGATTGTTGTTTCTTCGCCTCTTTTTTATACAATCATCATGTGAACTCGTGTGTAACAGATGTATGCGTTCTAATTACGAGAACTACACTTACAATACAGTAATGCACTTTTATACTGTCAGTATTTTATAATTTTATTAAGTTTTGTGATAGGTTTAAAATAGGCCTACGTTTTAACCATAATTGGTAGAGTTTCGTTATCAGCTGAAGTTATTATTTTTGTAAAATTAATTGATAATTTCTTGATAATAATAATTTCTTAGTAGGTAATACTCGAGTAAGGACTTTTTTCTGCAGGAATTGACAACGTCAGAAGTACTTAGCTAAACATATTTTATTGGCGCGTTAATACTAATATTAAGGTATCTAAATACCTACAGCATTATGTTATGACAAGTTATATAGCAAATTTTTATCGCGATATTATGTTGGCCCCATAAAACACAAAATGAAAAATAAAAGGAAAGATAAAAAAACTAAAACAAACCATTCTGACATGAAAAGTAAAACTTGTTTTCAACCATTAAAAAATCGTCCAACATTTTTGGGAATACTTAATTTAAACAAAATGTTCTCAGTAATTTATACATAGCACTGCTTATTCAAGCTTCAACACTAAAGCTACATAGTTTGGTTAATTTATTAATGGCAACCACGATGTTCACGGTGTCATTCGAATCACTATTATTAGCATGAACATGGTTCTCTAGATAAAATTCCTTATCTTGTTTTTGACCCAATCTGGACTCTCTGTGGTGCTGTTAATTTTGGGTTTTTAAAAAAAAACATTTGTATTTATTCCTTTTACAACTTCTAATATTTTTAAGAATTCAAAATATACATGATGATAAATGTTTTTGTATTTTATGTGTGTTTAAGTAAATTTAAGATGTGACACAATGAAGGACAAACGTCACATCATTATTATGTATTATATCATACATTTTTTATTAATAGCTAGCTCCCTTTGTTGATTCGGCGTTTATTTAAATTAGATCTGATTTTATGTCCTTTGAGCGAATAAGCCACGTTATCTAAAATTCGATAAGATCGTTCATTGCCATGTAACATTTTAAAAAATCATCAGGCATAAGCGAGGGAAATTAATTTAATACCTGTTTGCCTATAATTTAAATAGTTGATAAGAATTTTGATCATTCACAAAACATCGCTACCAGGACGGGGAACTAAGAAAAATCGTAGAAATTAATTATATTATTATCTTCACAAGACATTAGGCCGTTTGTTTTTTATTTATAGTTCTACAAATTTTAAAACAGGATGTGCTAACTTGTTTTATGTTTGTTTTTTTTTTCGGAAAAATTCTTAGTTTATTTGTTATTTTTTAATGTATATTTTCGTGCCAATTTGTTGTCCTATCAGTCTATGTCTGAGAATGAGGAAATTTGGGATGCACTTGTGCTTGCGCACTCAATTATCCCATTCCAAATAGTTGGTGGCCCGTAAAATGTATGATTGGCAGACGTATGCCGAATGGCTATTATATCCTATTTCGTTATATTTTAATCCAAATATTTATTTTTTTGTAAAAAATTGTAGCCCGAGAGTTTTGCGCTGATCATGAAACTGTCATTAGCTGACCAATTTAGGTTTTGACATTCTAAACTATGTAGATTCATACATACGACCTCCGGAACTTACTTTGATAATCAAATACCAACTCCACGATCCACGAATAGTCCAGGAATTTTAGATTTTATCTGCGGAATAATTCCTAGTGAGCTGAATTTTTGTATACACCTTTATTATGCTATTGTAATGATGATGTGAAAAATCGACATTGATATCGTGCCGGCTAAAAAAGTTGTAGGGGTCCAAACGTCACGAAAATCAGTTTTTCGCAAATATCTCGCGATCTATTGCTCAGAGGTCAATAATGGTTTCACAAAAGTTGTTCGTCGTAAAATTGTCTACAAAAAAGGTCTCTTGCATTTTTCTGTACAATTAACTGTTTTTGAAATAGAGACTAGAACGCACTCACATATGGTATTGTACACCGTACGGCGCATACCAAGGCATAAACCCTCTTGTTTGTTTTTTTC
This sequence comes from Nomophila noctuella, assembly GCA_958496325.1. NCBI lineage: Eukaryota > Metazoa > Arthropoda > Insecta > Lepidoptera > Crambidae > Nomophila > Nomophila noctuella. The sequence continues at coordinate 12,436,377 of OY292500.1, read as the reverse complement.
CCTTTTTTGTTTGTGTGTTTTTTGTTAGTATGATGATTTACATTTAGAAATATAAAGGACTTATAATACTAGTACAGTCAGGAAAATAGGAATATCAACAATAAAAAACTAAGTGGCAATTTTTTCTGTCACTTAATAACTCAAGAACGGGCTCACTGATCCAAACCAAATTTTCAGGGTGTCTACAGACTATTTAGTATATGTTTTATGTGAAGTTTGAACAAAATCGGTTGTTCACTTTATACGTAGCGAAGCACGTACCGGGCCGCTAGTAATGATATAGATATGCAATGTGAATTTTAGCAATTTTGATCCACGATCTGCGGAAAAAATCCTAGTTGGCTGTATTTTTGTATACGCCTTTATTATGATATTGTGATGAAGATGTGAAAAATCGACATTGATATCGTGCCGGCTAAAAAAGTTATAGGGGTCCAAACGTCACTGGACATAGCATATCTATATCATTACTAGCGGCCCGGTACGTGCTTCGCTACGTATAAAAAGAACGAACGTTTTTGCTCAAACTTCATATAAAACATCTACTAAATAGTCCATACAAACCCTGAAAATTTGGTTTGGGTCGGTGAGCCCGTTCTTGAGTTATAAAGTGACAAAAAAAATTGCCATTTAGTTTTTTATAGCTGATATTCCTATTTTCCTGACTGTACTAGTATTACAAGTCCTTTATATTTCGATATGTAGAACATCATACTAACAAAAAACACACAAACGAAAAAGGGAAAAAAACAAACAAGAGGGTTTATGCCTTGGTATGCGCCGTACGGTGTACAATACCATATGTGAGTGCGTTCTAGTCTCTATTTCAAAAACAGTTAATTGTACAGAAAAATGCAAGAGACCTTTTTTGTAGACAATTTTACGACGAACAACTTTTGTGAAACCATTATTGACCTCTGAGCAATAGATCGCGATATATTTGCGAAAAACTGATTTTCGTGACGTTTGGACCCCTACAACTTTTTTAGCCGGCACGATATCAATGTCGATTTTTCACATCATCATTACAATAGCATAATAAAGGTGTATACAAAAATTCAGCTCACTAGGAATTATTCCGCAGATCGTGGATCAAAATTGCTAAAATTACTGGACTAGAAGATATAATAAAAATAAAATTTTTGTAAATTAAAAAACATATTGTGTTGTAGAACAAGCACGTTTCTCAGTAGCTGGAATGCTTCTTGTAGTATACACAGCGGTCACGCAACAAGAAAGCTAATCGACGCGTCGCCGACAAAGGCTGCACAAAAACCATGAATTATTCCATCAATGTCCCATCATAACAGCGGTTCAACTCAAAACAGTAAGTAAGTAAGTAATCGCCCCGGAAGCCCATAACAGACCGCACTTAATATAAATCATCCACTTAACACTTTTTTTTCAAGAAAACTCAACGACAATATCATCTAAATATACCAGGGGAGCATAAAAAGCGTGGAGGTTATTTCAGTATGAGAAACTATGCGTCGCGACAAGAGCTACGGGCGAGTGTCGTCGGAGGAGACGGGGGCCGTCCATCATATATACGTGGGTCCCTCTCGCACATACGGGCGGTGTGTAGTGTTGTCCTGCTCGAGACACGCATGGTCGGTTTGAAACAATAACGTTAATAATTTCGAGGGCTATATTCGAATTTCGAAAAAGGGAAAACGTTGGATAAAATCTACGGTTGCGAGCTGGTTGTTTTTTGTTTGTCGCCGCTTAGCCGCCATGTAACTTCGCTCGAACGTTCGGCAGCGAGTCAGTGATCGATGATTTTTGCGATTATTATGAGTGTTCCCTTTTTTTGTTTTTGATACGTTATGGCTTCATTTTATGATAACTTAGAAACCAAAATATTAACTCTTCTCTACAAGACGTGCTAATATTTTGGCTTTATATGACTTGACCATATTATGGGTCAAATTAGATTAAGCATCCATAATGCTTCGAAATGATGTTTTTTCTTTGTTTCTTAATCTTTGCCTGCATCCCATGGGCAAAAGGTTCGTTTTCTAGACTACACGATACATTGATCGTACTGCGACTAATATTTATGTTACAAACTTTTCTTTGTCATTGATTGAGATAGGATTTGTTATTTCAATTTACCTAATATGTTAAATTCATACTAGGCTCCAAGGTCTCATTGCAGGTTGAGGGAAAACACCATATCTTTAGATTAAATTTTTTATTTTATTTATTTATTTTATTTTGGCATCAAACAGTCGTTTACAGTAAAAGTTGTAAGCAAACAATATGTTTATAAAAAGACCTAATAGTGCCGAAAAAGTATACATACAAAAGTTTACATTTATTGAAGCTAACATGTTTGGACGCGAACAATCTAATTTAAGGATTAAATTGGAACAAGATAATTCAAGATACTTGTTGCCTAAATACGATACAAAATTAGAAAAAAAAAAAGAAAACAAGCTATGTAGTTATTTGATTACTTATTTGCACAGAGTGTTTATTAACTTCTGTTTTAGCCTGTTTAGCGAGATGTTAAACATATCGATTTCTGTAAATTCTTTGTTGTAAGTGTTGGTGGAACGATAGAAAAATGAATTGCGGGTATAGTTTTTTAAATGTTTCAAATGACAAATAACGAATTCCATTTATGTTTAACCTTATCCTTTCCAAATGGATACTTCAATACCTCTATATTATATTTATAAGATATTTCAACGGGAATTTAAATACAAAAGTGCCCGCGGGTCGCGTCACGGACTTCAGTGACCGATAACGGACGCCCGCCAAAAAGCATTTCTGTGTTGTCCGCGAGAAAGAAACAAAAAATGCGCGCGAGCGCATGCAATGACGCGCACGACATTTTTCAATATCAACGCGCGAAAAATGCGCTTGCTAAGGCCTGTGCGCGATACGTAGGTTTATTTGGGATAAAATTGTTCAAAAACTTATTATTGGGCGAATTAAATTAGGGAAGAAATAACTGAAACTGTGTAAGGAATCGATTCATTTTAGTTAACAGGTTTGTGCCTTTGTTTGAGGAAAAAATTACTACTTTATATTCTTTTTTTCCAGTAGCTTTCGTATAAGTAAAGGAAAACATTATTAAAAAATCGTGACCTGTTTGAGGGGGACGACGAATAGCTTTGAAACATCAATGCTGCATATAAATACATAAATGCGCAAGCTTAGTTGTATTTACTAGTTATAACTTGTAATCGCAAAAAAATGGTCTCCATTAATCTAAAAAGGGGTTAGGTACATCCATATGAGAAAATCGATTCGAATCGAAAAAAAACAACCAATAATGAATTTATCAATTCAAAAATGCACATCAATAACTTATACCTTACAACCCTAACCGAATAATCGGTACATCCAAAAACCAACAATTACCTATTCATAATCGCTAGGAGAGGGACGTCAAATCGATTCTATCGGGTTGTTTAGCGGACCGTGGTTGGGAATAAATGCCCATACTTAGTCTGCAGTGGTGCAACGATGCGCCACGATGCAGTCTGCGGGAATCATACGTGCTTTATCAACAGTTAGAAACATAATTTTAGGGTGGTGCAATTTTGAATTTGGGTAAGGGTGGGGTTTCAGTGATAGCGGTTTAAAAGTGGTAGCGGTGGGGTTATGTCTTATGCCACCGACTACATTTCTTCATCCAACTAAAGCAGTTTTTGATGATTTACATTACAGTACCTTTTTCGTCACAAAGATGGCTATTGGCTTAGTCACCACGCTTGCCATATGCGTGTTGGCGATCACAAACTCGGACTGTGTTTGGAAAATTGGCCAAGTGCGAGTCGGACTCCCGCACTGAGGGTTCCGTACATATTCTATTTTTGACGTATAAAAAAAACTACTGAATAGATTTCGTTCGAACCAATTTTCGTTGGTAGTTTTTATGGTAATGTACATTATATATTTATTTCAGATTTATCATCTTCTTATTTTAGAAGTAAGAGGGGGGGGACACACTTTTTTCCACTTTGAAAGGGTCTGTCACGCAAAGTATTCATTTTAGAAAAAAGTGATATTAGAAACCTTAATATAATTTTTAAAGACCTATCCATAGATACCCCACAAGTATATGTTCAATGAAAAAAAATTTTTTCAGTTTCAGTTCTGACTATGGGGACCCCCCACTATTTTTATTTTTTTTCTATTTTCGTGTGAAAACCTTGTTGCGGTTCACAGAATACATCCACTCACTAAGTTTCAACAGTATAGTACTTATAGTTTCGGAAAAAAGTGGCTGTGACAGACTGGCGGACAGACAGACAGACAGACAGACAGACAGACAGACAGACAGACAGACAGACATGACGAATCTATAAGGGTACCGTTTTTTTGCCATTTTGGCTACGGAACCCTAAAAATGCAAACAAATTTTGGCCGACGCGGGTAACGAACTCAGGACCCCGAGACCACGGCCCTTTTCTTAAACCAAAAGACAACCGAGGCGTTATCTTTTTAGCTATGTGTTTGCAATTTAGTCAACGCTAGTTTCCAGGCAAGCACTGATAACGACCATTAACGTACTCATGACAACTAACGTAGATGCATACTTACATCATTTACATCAAACCGCTAACACTTAGACCCCACACACCCGTCGCAACGCATTAACCGCACGGGCGCCCTCTATGGATGAATATCAGTCCGACGATATACCCGGTGTTTGGTTACCGGTGAAAACATGCCGCGGGGTTTTTTGCTAGCTCATATTTTGGTTATCAATTTTAATGTAAAGCCTATATAGAAGAAATAGCATTGAATATGATTTTGTTAGCCAACTGTACAGTATTAAGCGAATCTACCAGACTTAGTTTTCTTCAATGGAATATGCCGCTGTAGCCTTACGATTGTAGGCAGGTGGGCTGTTTCGGGTTTTTTGGTAGTTTATATGTATGTTGGTTATTAATTTTTATGTAGAGCCTCTATAAATATCCATGACTCCGTGCCCGATTACGATTTTGTGCTCAGATATTTTTCCCTGGGAAATGTGTCTTAGTTCAAGAAATGTTTTTAACCATCACCAGGATAGGGAGGAATAATATCGGGGATCCTTAGTAGAAGTATTCATTACTTATCGTATAATGAAATACGAGAACTTAAATATACGTACAATAGCAGCTGCCCGCGACTTCGTCCCCGTGGATTTCGGTTTCCGCACACAAAAAATTTTTTTTTTTCAATTCAGACCAGTAGTTCCTGAGATGATCGCGTTGTAACAAACAAACAAGCTCTTCAGTTTTATTACGGACTCCTACTCTTCAGTTTAAAATTATTAATTATTAATTATTATTAATTAATTATTATTATTAATAGATGTATCGTAAACCCATCTAGTGCATACAAAGCCGCACGCTCGCGGAATGACGTCATAAAGTCTAGAACCTATGCGTGCTGCCTCCATCACACCGTGTTTTAGTGCTCAGTCATTGTATTACAAATACTAGAATACATTTGTCCCGTCTAGACGGACCGGCGAATGTCTAAAATCTAGATCCTGATCGATGAGTACTGTTTCTAGGCTATTACGTAAACGGCGGACAAGTCGAATAGATAATTTCTGATGACATTGACAATCACGTTTTTCTGTTGACTAAATAAGTGCTGCGTGCTTTTGGATAGGTATAGGTACTAGGTGTATTGTTTCTGTTTTAATATTAGTTATAACTATTGTATGTTTTACTTTATAGATGCATCTTAGTGAAACAGTGCTTAAGTATGGCACACACCAGGCTGAAATATCGCGACTAAAGTTCGGCGGCAATGCATTTCCTGTACAAAATTACGCGACGTCGTGATGTTGTTGTCGTTTGTCGTATTTGGGCGTGTTGTGTTATCCTCCTATTAAAATGCATAACGTCAAAAGTGCCCTAAACAGTGAGAACTCCGTGGCAGCCCAACTGCCTACATCGTAAAGAAATTGTGGCATGTTCCATTGAAGAAAACTACGTCTAGTAGATTCGCTCATTACTGATAACTGTAGACCCTTCAAATGAAGAATGAAGATACGACAATTCGTATTTAATGCTTTTTCTTCTATAAGTATTAAACAATGTCTATCGTTTTCCTAGCATCCATAGTACAAGCTACTGGTTACCTCGAATAAAATGTTTTTCGGTTGGTTTGTACACGACCTAACCATCATACAATATGTCCTTCCACCAATACAATGTTAACTTAATTCAAGATCACCATCATTCTAGCGCTTCTCCCTGTTGCATCCATAGCCATTGCCTCGAAGTCCAGGGCACGCTACAGTATCAGTTTAAGATCATAGTCGTACCGTACCCTGGGCCTTGCCTGGTTATTTCATTGCCTGTCTATTTCATTGGAGCGACTGCCGTCTGACTTCAGCAAACTTTAACCAGACAATTTGGACCAATCATCATTTGCCTGCCCTGTTCCCAGTCTATCTTGGTTCGGCCAATATTAACTAAATTATCGGTCCCATCCTACATACCACAGTTATAAGATGATCTACAGCCCGCAGTGCGGTAGCTGCGGACCTGTTGGCTGCGCCGGCGCATGTAAATGCCGATATTCGAATAAAGATCGCGCGCCGCCATTGCTGCATTATTCAACTGGCAAATTGTAATATTATACGGCGCACTGCGAAATTTGTCTGCGCATGGATAGTTATGAACTGTAGATAACATTTTTGTGGCTTGTAAAAGGTATTTTGAGTTTGCTTAAGATTATTTAAGGTCTGATGCTGCCTTTTCAAGTCGAAATAATACGCAGTAAGAAATGCAACAGTACTTGTCCATGCACGGCTTTTAGATGATGACGATATTTCTAAGGAATAACGAAGCCAGATATTGACATTTAAAAGTTATATAAAAAATCAAAATGTTAGGTGAAGACATGTTAAAAATCTTCAAGAAAAGAGCGTCGCTATTTGTTTTCTAATCTACGTAGACTGCAGGGGATCAACATTAGGCAATTCTCTATGTTAGGCTGCGTTATTCACTAACTGTTGTTGTCTGACATTATACTCGTTTCATAAGTGTTGTCAAAGATACCAAACCAAAACCCTTATTCACTAGTAACGTATCTACTTGGGGCATATTTTAATCAATAAAGAACTTTATAACCTTACTAGCGGCCGCCCGCGACTCCGTCCGCGTGGATTTCGATTTTCAATAGCCTAAAGCCTTCCTCGTTGAATGGACTTTCCAACACAAAAATAATTTTTCAAATCGGTCCAGTATATAGTTCCCGAGATTAGCGCGTTCAAACAAACAAACAAACAAACAAACAAACAAACAAACAAACAAACAAACAAACAAACAAACAAACAAACAAACAAACAAACAAACATACAAACATACAAACAAACAACAAACAAACAAATTAGATAGAATAGAAATAGATGATGTTTTATAACTGTCACTCGGTTTAACAACAGTCTAGGCACGACGTTTTGTACGTAAATCGTCAGCTAGTTATCATATTAAATGAAAGATAAGTTGAACACCCTCATTGTACGTGCGTCTTTGTTCCCAAATAACGAATGCAATACAAATATAATATATGTTGTATCACGTAGGTGTAGCGGGTAAACGGTATTGTTTGATGACTTGACGTGCACTCTGGCGCCTATTCAGGTGTAGGATTGCATACTAATCGTAATATAATTAATGTGTAAGCTGAATATGTTTATACTAATATTATAAACAGGAATGATTTATTATTCTGTTTTGCTGGAATTAGATAGGTATCGAAATTACTGACTAGATTGTAATGAAATTTTTAACAGGGTACAAAGTTAAAACTAAAAAATTGGCCAAGTGCGAGTCGGACTCCCGCACTGAGGGTTCCGTACAAATTCTATTTTTGACGTAATAAAAAAACTACTGAATAGATTTCGTTCGAACCAATTTTCGTTGGTAGTTTTTATGGTTATGTACATTATATATTTATTTCAGCTTTATCATCCTCTTATTTTAGAAGTTAGAGGGGGGGGACACACTTTTTTCCACTTTGGAAGGGTCTGTCACGCAAAGTATTCACTTTAGAAAAAAGTGATTTTAGAAACCTTAATATAATTTTTAAAGACCTATCCATTGATACCCCACATGTATATGTTCGATGAAAAAAAATATTTCGAGTTTCAGTTCTGACTATGGGGACCCCCGACTTTTTTTTTTTTTTTTTCTATTTTCGTGCGGTTCACAGAATACATCCACTCACTAAGTTTCAACAATATAGTACTTATAGTTTCGGAAAAAAGTGGCTGTGACAGACTGGCGGACAGACAGACAGACAGACAGACAGACAGACAGACATGACGAATCTATAAGGGTTCCGTTTTTTTGCCATTTTGGCTACGGAACCCTAAAAAGACATCGGCTACTTCTTATCTGAAAAATCATCTTGTTCACACGTTCTTAGTCTTTATGAACATAACGAGGTTTCCGTACTAAGACTGGCATTCTAAGTCTTCAACATTTTTACTTAAAGTCTACCTTAACATTTCTTAACGATTCACTAAGCGCAAATGTCATAATCTCACGGCTGTGTAGTCGGTGAAAGTAGGGGGCCATCCATAAAGTACGTCACACGTAAAGGGGGGGGAGGGGTTCGACAAAGTGTGACATGGTGTGACAAGGGGTGGGAGGGGTCCTAAGTTTCGTGACATCACATTTCAAAATCTAGAGGTACTAATCGCGTTGGATGAAAAAGATGTTGACACCACAAATGTTCCTGACGTGAAAAACGAAGTGAACTGTGAAGTGACTGCCATGCCAGTTATAAATAATTTAAAGGACTGGGTTCAAAGTCCATGGACTGAAGATGATTAAGTTTCTTTTTCTTCTTTTTCTCTACATTCAATAGTTTATTTTTTTGTTATTGTTTCAAATATTTGATATTATGTTGATTTCATAAAAAAGTACTTAATTTAAATGGTAATAAAACTAATTTCGGAACTGCTGTTTTAATTTAATAATTTTTCGATGTTAAATTGCAAAACATGTGACGTCACACTAGGGAGGGGGGGGTCTCAGAAATGTGACCACCTGTGACAAGGACGGGGGAGGGCTCAAAAACTCATGAAATTAGTGTGACGTACTTTATGGATGGCCCCTAGTAATTAATTTAGTACTAATTTAGTAATGTCAACGATGACACAGCCGTGAAATTATGACATTTGCGCTTAGTGAATTCCACCTCTGCGCAGACGGCAGCCATGACCTAAGATGGCCGACGGTTAACTGAAGTACCTACAATTGATTTGAACGATGTATCGCCTGATCAGTGTTACAGCTATTCGATTGGCTGATAAAACTCATTGGTCAATAATTGCTGCTGCTTGTAGAGCTCAAGACGCTGCAAATTAAATTCCAGAATAATACTGGAAAATTCTGGACATTTAGTTTAATGAAGCTTTGTACGCGAGAGAATAAAATAAAGTGTTAATTGTGTTTTTTGTTGTATTTCTTAATGAAATGTGTTTTAGTCAATGGATCATTTAGGCAAACTTTAGTAACTGCTGCGTCATGTTAATATGTACATTTACACAGTGTAATAGATATTCCGGAATTCATGATTGCATTTATTTAAACAAAAAATGTGTTAAACACATAAATAAATATTTGAGATTCGCCCATTCTAAGACAAATTAAATTAAGAAAAAATGAATCACGTCATAATTTATTGTGAACACACCGTTATTAATATAATAGATAGTTTAACGTATAAATAAAAGCGCCTATTGACCGGTGGAGACCCCACACGGACAAAAAAACGTTAGCCCACAAACAAACACAAGTTAATAATAGGATATTAATATGGTGTTTGTGGTTTGGTTTTGACTTGGATGGAGATCAGCTGTGAAATGAGAGAACTGTGCTTTTTTATATCAACTCAGTTGATATACAGACAGCCAGCGGTAGTAAATGGTCACTATGGACTATTCAACTGAGCTGCCAAGTTCCTATTGTCTGATATGTAACACATAAGTTTGTCTGCAACATAAATTGACTGCCATTTCATTGTGCCAAACTACGAGTATCTTTATGTATGTACGAAATTGTTTTTGAATTACATCTAAGAAGTGTTCATAAAAGAAAGGCTTGATGTGAGTTAGTCCATACCCGCACAATAGCGACAAAGCTTTTGCAGGAAACTCCTGGACTCAAATTCAAAAGATGGATATTTGAGCTTTTTCTGTAGTTTGCATGAAATCGTTGCTTTGAACCCCATATCACAGCTAGGGAATGTAATCTCGCGAGATTAGGGCTCCGGCGAGATCTCGCGAGTTTACGAACGACGATCTCGCGAGATCTCGTCAATTACGAGATCTCGCGAGATTGCCTGTTGTGAGTGTTAATTCGTACAGAAAAGCACAAAATTTCCATGAATTAGGAAGAAAATAATGAAAATCTCGTTATTGTGAAATCAACATTAATTATTAAGACTTATTTTATTAAATTTTCATGTGTTTAACAGCTTTTAACGTGTTCATTTACGTATCTATTTTATATCAGTCTTCTTTTTTAATTATATAAAAAAAAAACACTACTCTGCTCCTATTGACTGTAGCGTAATGAAAGTGTCCTATAATCTGCCCAGGAGTATGAAGAATAATTAAACCAAGTGTCGTTAAAATCCGTCGAGGTAGTTTTTGTTTCTATAAGGAGCATACAGACAGACATATCTAAATTTTACGATTGCATTTTTTCCATCAGTATCGAACAATAATCATCCCCTGAGTTATTTTGAAAATATTTTTCATGTACAGTATTGAACTCTACAGATTTATTATAAGTGTAGATTTTCACACGTAGGTGTGAAATTAATATTTATTGACTCAACTGGCCTACTTTGTTCAGTAAGTTGCACGAGTATGGTACTAATTTCTGCGAGATTTGATTTAGAAATGGCAATTTACATACAGGTATGTACATTTTTGTTTAAATTTATCATATTTCTGAATGGAAACCATGAAAACTATGCAGCATTCGAATTTTGGTGATGACCAAGAATCCAAGTTCAATCTCGTAAATCTCGCGAGATCTCGTCCATTTTCGCCCGAGATTCAATCTCGCTAAAATAGGCCGAGATCTCGTAAAAACGAGATCTCGCGAGAACGAGATTGCATTCCCTAATCACAGCCAAATCACTGATTTATTAACTGATTTATAGCTTTACTAATAATTATTCGCCTGCCTTGTTCCTAGTTTACGTAGAGTCGGCGCATTACGTTGACTTCTTCCATACAGGCCTATCATTCGTCATCGAGTCATCAACACCTTTTTCACTCATATCATCCACACAATCTATCCATCTTTTCTTTGGTCTACCTCTTCCTTGCCTACTAATATTTTTTTCAATAATATCAATAAAGCCTAAGGTCAACAAGCACAGGAGCGAATCACTAACCGCAAATGTCTTAAAAGCCTTGGTTACAGCGGCGATGTAATCAGTGACACTAGTCAATTTTTGTGATGGTATTCACAATAAGGATGTTACAGTGTCGACAATCAACTGGAGTATATTTTAATGGAAAACTGTTTAAAAGAAACCTGCTACCGATTATGGTATTATATGAAAAGGCTTTTTTGACATTTGCGCTTAGTGAATCGCTCCTCTGACCGGTAAGCAAACAATCGCCTCGGCGGAACCCTCTGTCGGCGGCCATTTTTTTGCCCGGTGCGCGCGCGCCGGTCCGCCCCCTTTCGCCTCCTCATTATTGCGATAATTTGTGTTATATTCAATTCCCGCCCGTGTCACGTCCGCCCATATCGTTATTTATAACTGTTATTTGTCATAACACTCGGCCCAATGTTATAAATATTGTGAGGTTTGGTGATGTTACGTTTACGTAACGGGATTGTTGGTGGTAATTTTTTTTGGAAGTTAACAATACCTTATTGTTGAAGAATTTGAAGATTTGTTATTATTTGAAGTAGCAAATGAACAATGGTAAGCAAGGATCGGCTCTGTAGTATCAACTACAGGTACAAACAGCTCTTTCTATAAATGACACTTGATAAATTCACTCAGAATTGTTTGCAGTTTCATACAGGCAAAGAAAATACCGAAAATCGAAAATAATTAAATGATTAGAGACAACGACATCGAAATAGTAATATCACTACATTTTTGCTTAGTTCATTATTGGAATGCATTCCTGTTGCATAAAGCAGAATAACTATTACCTTGCAAAGCAAGCTCATTTTATTAAAAAAAGGACGCAAGTTTAATATTACAAACACATGGAAATACGTCCAAATGTACCATCAATTCAATTAAAGTAATTATTTTAAACGCATTGACAATGGAATGTATCTTTTGCTAATCACTCCGACGTATTTAACTTCAGACATGCTGTGACAAGAGCTTAATGTGTGCAATTAGGTGTGTATCCGAAACATTTGTTTGCTATCGAGACGAGTGACGTCATACCATCCGTCACCTGCGGATGATATTTTTGTCTGCTTCACTTGCACACTTGTTTCTAATTACTGCCTTCTTGGTACACTGGTTAGTGGGCTTAGCTCTACAATGTTAGAGGTATTGGGTTAAAATCCCGGGTAACACTTCAATTTTGTGAGGTTTTCCCAGTTTTGGTAGGACATCGCCAGTTTGCACCACCTGATTGTCCAATAAGAATGATGATTCTGTGCTTCGGAAGACATAACGTGCCTTCCGAATCAAATCAATACAAATCAATATCATTTTTTTTTTTTCAAATCAAATCAAATCAAATCAAATCAATATATTTGTCAAACATAGGTAGTACAAATTTTGGTTTTACATATAAATTACAGTGATCGCTATGTTTTGCCTATCGCAGGCATACAAATATTTAGAAAATAACATTTTATCCCATGCATTATAGATAGTTTAATTTTAATATTAAATATGATCAGTCAAAATAAAATAAGAATTGAAAATGTTACAATGTCACGTACAATTTAATTAATACATTTTTTTTTAGTCAATAATATCATTCAAGAAGTCATGGATAGAATAATAGCACTTGTCAATTAAAAACATATTCAGTTTTTTCTTAAATAGATTTAACTCCAATTCCTTAATACTAGCAGGAATTTTGTTATATATTGTTGGAGCCATGCCCATTACACTTTTCTTTAAAAGTGCCGTTTTACATTTGGTTGCACAAAGATGGTGTACATGTTTGGAACGGCTTGCATTGCGCCGCTTGTCCGACAACTTGGCAAATAGCTCTGGATTTCTTTTTACGAAAGTAGCCACTTATAAAATATACATTGATGGGTATCGTCACTAGTTATAGGTTTAGTACAGTATAGCAGGTGGTAAGCATTATATCAATGTTCACTATAACCTGCCCATAATCAGGGCATACAATATTGCCCTGCCCTGCCCATAATCAGGGCCTACGAAGCACGGAACCCTTTGTTTCCAGACTATGATCCAAATGTTCTGGTTTGCCTTAAGTTTACGGAGCTCAGGTGGTAGTAGCTCCAATGTAACAAGCAGGTTGGTCAAATCAGGATAATAGCCCCAGCGTAACCTGGGTCCACAAAGGACTTAACCAAGATAAAAGCAAGGATGAAGATATCCGTAACCTGCAGATGTTATTTCTGGCGTCGCCTCGCTCGCACACTTGTTACCAATTATGAGACCTAATGAAGAGCGTGCTGTTTTGATTCTGTTTCTTTTACGCCTATTTAGTTTTGTCAACAGATCTCACTGATATGCTTGGTTGGAAAGCTTGGACAATAATATTTATTTTGTAAGAAACCTTGCAAAGCAAACGCTCATCGCGTTTTGAACAGAATTTTTTCGAATGTGTTTCCGTCAATATCTGGTTACTGTCAATAGTTGGTTTAAATTAATGTATCCGAAATAGCCAAAGTTATGGATTGGTGTAAACATCCAGACCCAGGGCACACTCATTTTCAATGTCAAAACATGGATTAGATTTATTACCAAATGCGCCATTGACTGAAAGACATCCATTCGGACATCCTTTATCTTCTTTATAAGTAAGCCTGTCTGCTTTACAACATTAACCTCCAATTGGTACATTACAGTATCTACATAACAAATGTTAAACTTATCGAACAAACCGCTAACTAATCTACATCTCTCCTAGCACAAAGATAATCCAACTCGATAGAAACATAACACGGGTTTATCTAAACATTTCAAAGACATTGCGACAAGTTCTCGCTAGGAACAAAACACCTATTCTGTTATTGGTCTGCGTTTGCGCACGATACTAGCATGTTGAGGTGAACCAATGACGCGTGGGCGACGGACGATGACCAAGCTTGTCTGTGGCGACTAATATTGCCGTCGTAGGGCTGTGACCCTGTATTATATGAAGATGCAATTCACAGTGTTGTCAAAAATGTTCAGTTCTACATTTATAATAATCTTATTTTAATAAAAGTTTAAAAATATTGACACATGATTTTTTATATACATTTTTGATGCTGATTCAAAATTCAAAAAATTCAAAATTCAAAATATTCTTTATTAACATATTAATCGTCAGAAAACTACAAAATAATGACTCTACCAGTATTATATATAGTTATTTAACTGTTAGACTAAGTTTACAAACTCACGTTAACATTGTTAGAAGCAGAACAAAAGGACGTCACTTGTATTCTTTCTTTGAAATTAAGAACGAATAATTATACCTACTCGTTCATTTAGTGAAGAAAAACATCCAAACAAATATGTTCATACACACAATTCGAAATTCAAACACTGCACAAGTGTAGATTGGCTAAAACTAAAGTTCTGCATGATTTTGTGACCTTTATGTGTTATCCATTTGTTCTATTTTATTAAATTTAGCTACTCGTATGTTTATTCTGTGCTATAGTAATTGAGATCTGAGGCGAATCGCTTATATTTACTTAAATTCATTAACGATAACATATTAAAGTATGCTCAAGTATAGCTAATTACTCAAATTTTAATCAAGTTGCTTGTTTATAAATCATGTAGTTCATCATCACTTATAGTTATCACAGTCTTGCTAAAAACCATTTAAACTGTTTTCTATCATGTGGACAGCCCTAATGACACATCATTTTATGGCAAAACGTTTAAGTGGTTGATTGAACGCTTTGCTCGATCCAATTTGGGAATAGGCAGTATAATGTGCGCATTTAGATTATTAGTTTAGGGCCCATTAGAGAGCTTAATATAGTTGTAAAGTCAAATTGGCCGGTAATTAATTTTATTCGCATAGCAATACGCCTATTCGATCGCCTACTTTGTCGTATCTGATTTTATACTCGCCATTGAATTGAAATGATATCGTTTACCTTTGTCAATATTAATGAAAATACTTACATATGTATATTGGGAAATGGCTTTTACATTTGTCTCAATATGGACCTGATTATTAGTATTATTGTGAAGGGATTTTTGGAGCATTAGTATTATTCATTATATTCTTTAATATAGTTCATGCCAAATAATGACGATTCTCGGCTATTTATTATTCTTCGAAGTTCTGGAAGTAGTAAATTCATCAATAACAATATAAACATATGTAAATGACACCCCTCTTTAATTTCTTAATATTGTTAGGAAAAAATAACTATGATTAAATTCGATTTGTGCTTTAGACTCAACAATAAACATTTTTTTATATCTGTATACCTAACTTGACCCTTCACAAATACTTGTAGTGTTTCAAATGGATCTATGTGCAGAGTGAATCATACATTTTTTTTATAAATTTTTGCTTGATTTTGCAATGTTACTTTGCTAATAATTTAAAATTATTGTAAAATTTTATGTTTCGTAGTATATTGCAAATCTTATTGAAGTCTACAAAACTAACAACGTGTAGGTATTGTAATATTCATTGGTGTGTTTTAAATAGTCCATAAATATCACGTAAACAAATAAAAACCCCTTAGTCGAACGATAAACCTCCCTGAAATAGATCCAGAGACATTTATTATTGTTTTTAGTACATTAGCATGTATAGAAAATCGTAAAGGAACACGGCCCAGGGTTGCCAAATGAAAGTTGCGTAGTTTACTTTATTAATTTTGCGATCAATGGTTTTAGATTTGGTCGTTTAGTTTAGTATTTGGACATAGTAGGTCGGACAAGGGACTGTTGAGCTGTCGTCTTTCTTGTGTGGATAAGTGTTTGCATACCTGCTTGTTTTACATTTTATTCTTAAAAAGATTCCTCTTGAAAAATACTCTAGTTTGCCGCTGTTACTCGTATTTTCTAACAATCTATGCTGAAGTGAATAATGGTCATCCAACAGATCCCAAATTCTCTCTTTATCTCTCTATTCCCTCATTATCAAAGCTACTAGCTAGATAGCAATACGACAAGTCTATATTGTTAATAGAGCCTAACGTACTTTTTGAACCAAAATACGTACCATCTTCGAGAACCAGGACTACAATTGTGGCTTTAATTGCGTACTTTTAAATGGAGCGTGTCAAAATGCCGTTTGCAATATTTAGACCTAAAAATTTATGATTGATGATGATAACACTGATGAGAACACTATAGTGTTGTTTTTGACCAAAAAAAATCTCAACCTTCAAGGAGCATCCCTACGGCTGGGTAATGTCCAGCCTACAGGCTTCGCTCCTAAAATATGGTCTAGTAACCCGATACGGGACTCGAGGAGTCCATCGCACCGTAAACCTTAAATCTTGGGAAATAAAGGCTATATTTGCCCAGCAGAGCCCTGGTAGCGTGGGACGTACAAAAACACAAGGATGTATGCTAAATTCAGCTTTAGTGATTTTTAAGGATAAGTACCGTCTGCCACAGAAGTAGCTGGGTGTTTGACATTGCTGAAATGCCTTATTGTAATGGCAATACAGTATTAAGATGGTTTAATGTGTAGCTTCTTTTAATTGACAACCTCTTTGACTTAACCTTTGTGGGCAGTAAAGTATCTACATAAAATAGAAGTCGTCAAAAAATATAAAAAAATTAAAAAAAGAGCAGTCATCTCGCTTCACTTAATGGTCGTAGGTATGTAAAAAATACTAATTTTATTTTTAAAGGCTTTTGCCGACTTATAACTGATTTTTAATCAATTTATATGTATGTATCGCGCGGTTGCGGTGATAAAATAGTTATCGAAATCAGTATCAGTTAGATCTTAATAACAACTATTGTCATTATACGGATACGGTTTAGCAGCGAAATAAACTAATTGAATTCCACAACAGTATTTTTTATGGTATCCGAAACGCAAATTCCGGCACTTTTCATATCTCAACTGAATCGTTGACTAATCTTTATTCGTCTTACTGTACTATGTGGGGTTTTTATTGGTTTCTTGCAACCATTGTGCTCGTATTTACAAGAACGTTAAGATAACTTTGCTAATAAAATAATTATTTATTTCATTTTATTTTTGCCGTAGCTGCCGTTGTTTTCCAAATTATTCATGTGGGAACCGATTTTTTAAAAATTATGAACGCTTCAAACTGAGGTTGATTCAGTGGGGATGCACAATCATATTTTTTGGTGTCACAATCAAGTTTTCTGCTTCGTGTTCCTTGATGGGATAGGCCTTAATAGTGTCCTCTGGGCAGCAAGCTTGTAAATTTACTAAATTAATTATTATTATATATATTGTTGTAAGTTTGATATTATACATTTGTATATTACCTATTGATTTAGAACGCGTTATTTTTTAATTCAAAATGATTGTTAGTATGCAGCTGTCACGGAGAAGCCAACCTTTCGTATTTTAGGCCAAAGCGCCTCGACAGGATTTATTTTGGTTTTACTGCAAATAAAAATGATACGTACACAAATAACTAAACTCGTTTTTTATGTGATAGGTAGGCAAACGAACAGGGGGTCACCTGATGAAAACTGATCACCACTGCACATGGACATCCACAAATGCACAAGGGTCGCAGATGCGTTGCCTGCCTTTAAGACCCCATACCCTCCTCACCTGAGCTCTGGCGACCTTACTCACTAGCAGAAACCTAGCACAACAGTAATAGCCTAGGTACAGTTTCGCGTATCCAAATGTATTCAATCAAGTTTTCGACACAAAGTCTGTAAAAATCTTGTCCTTTATCTTTTATGACCATTTGCTAGATAATTCTATATTTTGAATTGTGTAGTATACATTAAAAGAGTTTTTATATTACGAGTGATAAGGTAAATGTTTATATGATCTGCATCCGTGCATATTATAAAAGTTTTGCAGTCCAAGTGTATTTTAATGGATAAAAATATTTCTTTAACGGGCTTAAGTGTACTTTTGCATAAAGTATTTTTTATCTTTTTCTGATAATACATACTAATAGTAGCTAAAATGCTCTTAACATTAAAACAGTAATAATGCAATGAAATTACCATTTTTAGTTACTGATTGCCGTTGCCTTAATTTGCAAGTACTTAACCCAACCTTATTTTCACACGTATAATTATAATTACCTAAAAATATCCTTTGGTCTTGGTAACAACTATACCTTAGTCCGTTAATAAAATTCCAATAAGGTTTTATCTCATTAAGGGCTGTGGTTTAAATTCCGCTCTACATAATTCGATTCAATAGGTAGTCCTACTTGACCGTCGGTGGAATTTTTATCTACATAATTATCTTCCCAACGGTAGAATAAAACTGTGAAGAAACCTGTACATTTAGATAGCGCTATCTTTATAACCGTGATTGAATTGCTCTGTTTTACATGTCAAAAAGAAGTTGCTTGAATACAATTATTGTATATGTTAGTAAACTCCAGTAGAAACAGGAAAATCTTGCAATTCTGTTTTATGAATCAATATTGCGTTTAAACAAAAGCACTTTATATTTCATTTGATTGTCTAAATCGAATGTCCTGTTTTTTTAACGTAGAAGAAGAGAAAAATACTTATGTGAGCTCGCTTACAGAAAAGTAAAATAAGAGATCTACTTTTTATCAATCGTTATTTTTTTCGATCACGGTTATCCAAATCTTATTTAGTAGCCTTCATATTCCTTTTTTTATTAATTATAAATTACTTTTCGCTACATGAAACAGCTTTTATAACAAATAATAATTTTCCGCCACTCCGCGTTTATACCTCTTCATACATATTTCTTAAAAAAGATGTTCTACTGCAAGACAAAGGCATTTAAGTGTTAAAATTATGGTAATGGGCTTTATCACCAACCTGGACAAAGGCTTTTGGTGTTCTGTGGTGATAAAAAAGCGTAACTGTGTTTGAAAAGTCAACACAAGATATTTTCTCACTCAGGGTTTTACGCCCGAGTTCTCCGTAAGTTCCGAGCTAGGTGTAGGAGCTTAATCCATTACATAACTTTAGTCTTTTTATAACAAAGTCACTTCTGCAAGAGTAGGTACCTACTCTAGTGGTTTAACCAAAATAATTGAAAACCTTATCAAAATTCTTTAATTAATTTACCAAAGAAACGTTTATTAAATTAGTCATTTATTCTAGTCAAGTAAATTGTGTAGGCAGAGATTCCAAGAAAACATTATTGATCTTACTGTTTTATGCCCACGTACCGACCATTACTATTAAAAGCTATACTGGTTTACTGCTGGTTTTATAGTCTTTCCACAAACACACATATTTATATCTTAATTAGTGGAGATAGTCATTGGATAAAGCCTTTTTATGCGCGAAATATAGCTCACATGCTTTTGCTTTTTTTGCAACCCGTGAAAGTAGGCCTATTTTATAGTCTCGGATTGAGCCTAAATTTCATTGAAATTTTGCATAATTCAATAGTCATCAGAACCTGCTTTTGTTAAATTCATTAGGTAATCGAATAGTAAAAGATATTTTTATAATTTCAAATTATTTTATTCAACTATAGAATATAGGTAGTATTGCCTACTTTAGAAGATTTCAGTCAAATAAATACAGATCGTTTTAAATTAAATATATCACTAAAATTGTACAACGATATTAAGCTATTTACATTATATCACAAAAATAATATTTCAGAAGGTCCTAAGCTAGTAGTAGTGTCACTTCTACTTACAGTCAGTCCGATCCACATGGAATTTTCGACAATTTCACAACAACAACAAAAAATAATCGCGTATACATTTTTCACTAGTCTCTGGATGTGCCTCACTCGTTCCCATCGGAATCAAACACACACGGAAATGCTCCGGCCTAACCTACGAATGACTCGGGAGATAATTAATTATCGGTAAATCACTTCACCTAAAGATCACTCCGCTTGGCGCGTGGTCTCAGTCCGTCTAGAGCTTCTCGAAGGCGCGGGAGTTGGTGAGCATCTCCCGGGTGAGCCGCCAGACCTGCTTGGCGGCGTTCTCCAGGGCGGTCGGCGACTTGCCCTTGAACAGGTCGACGTGCGGGAGGAAGTAGTGCGGGCAGCGCCGGCACTGCAGCGACGAGATCAGCTGCAGGAAGATGCCGTTGATGCGGTCGCCGATGGCGCCCTCGTCCCACTCGTGCTCGCGCGGGTGCTTCTCGCACTCGTACAGAAGTAGTGTCTTCATGTGGTAGCACGTCACCGGGTTGCCCGGCAGATCCAGATGCCGGTCGCGGATCGTCTTCAGGATGCTGAGGCACTTCCGCCGGCAGCCGCCTTGCAGCAGCCGGTTCTCCGCCTCGAAGAAACTTAACACCCACGCGTCGCCCTCCATGGCCGAGTTCTTGCCCTGCAGAGCTAGACACTCCTTGGATAGTAAGTCGAAGCCCTCAGTTTTGACTTCGGCGACGATGTTCGGGTGCGGCCACGGGATAGCGGGCAGCGGCCAGTGCGCGGCGGAGCGCGGCCACAGCCCGGCGCACTTGAACGCCGGCGTGATCTGAACTATGTACCGCTCGCGAATCCGCAGCTTCACCTCCGTGGTCTCCGCAATCATCTTGACGCAGTCCCGGTAGGAGCACTTGTCGCACGCCTGCGCCACCAGCGTCTGGAAGCGCGAGCGGATCTTGCGCGCGGACAGGTAGCCCGACGCCGTGATGAACTCCACCCACAGCGACATGGAGCGCTTGCGGCCGTCGCTCAGCTTGAGCACGGCGCAGCCCGGCAGCGAGCCGTCGTCCACGAAGTTGAGCACGCCCATCTGGTTGAGGTAGATGACGATCTCGAACTCGTGCGGTGACACGACCTCCAGGCCGTCGAACCGGCCGTTGTAGTCGGTGAGCGAGGAGATGAACCGCGGCTCCTGCAGCTCCACCTCCTTGAGCACATCCTGCACGATCCGGCAGACCTCGTGGATGGTCTTGGCGATCTGCGCCTTGCGGTTGGCGACGCGCTCGTTGTAGTACTTGTTCATCTGGTAGACCAGCTTGGACTGCGCCGCCATCATCTCGGGGGGCACGAGCATCGTGGCAGACTACGCGCTCAGCAGCGCGGGACGCACGCGCGCGCACGCGTTCCTGGGCCGACTGAGCGCGGCCGCGGCGCCGGCCCGCCCCTGGGGCTCCGCCGCCGCGAATCCGCATCCACTGCCGCCTCTCGCTCGCACCTCCACTGCCCCCCATAAATGGGAAGGGGACGCAGATATTTGCTTGGCCGGCGGGTCGGTATTGATCGCTCGCGCGCCCCGCCTCCTGTAGGTATAGGGCCTGGGTGTTTATAATTACATGATTGCTCGCGTCGCTCGTTAATTCGGTAGCGGTACAAGTTGGGCCCTATTAATGACGCCAGTTTTTTCAGGCTTGTTAAGTAATTTGATTAGACACTTCATCTTGTTATTTTATTGACGGAGGAGCACAAAGGAAGCTGACTAGTTAATTGCAGTAACAATTAGTTGAACCAAAACTGTAAAGTGGCCGCCGTATATTGCTGTGTTTATTGTTATTTCTTTACAAAAATACGTGTTTATTCTTGGGCACCAAAAGCATGTGCATAAAAGTAACACTGCTTGACTTTTTGATAATTTAAAAGGGGGTAAAATGAAATAAATTACCTACCTACTAACTTTAAAGCTCTCGCCTTTGAGCTTTTTAATGACTCCAAGACACATTTGTATATTATTATATAAAATATGTATAATTTAATTTATTACAAGGCAAGGCTTGGTAAATGTGTCCGATTGACCATTTACTTTTTCAAGGAATAGGTATTCATATCTCTTGTATTTAATTATTCAACCAAAATTTTAGCTTTTGTTCAATAAATAACTGTTGGCATAAGATGAAACAGCAAATCTTAATCATATGGTTTAATTTGTTCAGTCTTGCTTCAAATACAACTCCCCAAACGCACAAAAATTATAATCTTGAATGCTCATCATTATTTTCATAGCAACATCTTACTTCTGACATAACTACTGATCACACTTGTTCTAACTTTAAAAATTATCCAGGGACTTAGTTATTCATTAGACAATTCAAAAAGGAAAATTCTGTAGAGCTAAAATCTTATAACATTTTTTTTTAAATTGTATTTAAAGGATTCTAATAAATCGGTCATTTTGCTTTAGATGGGCGAACAGACTGTAGACAAGATAATATATTTCTTGTGCCTACTGTAGAAGATTGAATAAGCATTCACATTCTGAACAGGTTTCACTTCTCACCATCAATTTCCTACCCTTGTACTTACAACACATAGGTTCAAGACAAAATGCTTTACCCTCATCTTTCCACGTGTCAATCCTATACAACAACTGTCAACTAAAGATGTAAGAGTTCATAATACCTAAGTCGAGATACATAAAAAAACCGTTTTATAGATATAGGTAATATTTTAATCAACTTTTAATGAATCCCGTACAAAAACTCCCTAACGATGCATCCCATTAAACTGGAACAAAACGAATCTCAATCATCCCGTTAGATGTTCAGATATATCCCGGATTCCCGTTTCATTCCTGGGTACCAGGGCGGCAGAGCGGCGGGGCGGTAAATCAGCGCGCGAGTCCCATCCATCAAGCGTGGCTGGGCCATCAATCGTACGGGAATAGACCGCCAGCTCAGTAGGGGTATTCTCACCTTGGACGTGTGACGTGGATTCCGAGGGCTTTGATGTTGGGGTGACAGTTTCTTATAATATTATAATCGTTAAAAAAAGGTAAAAGAGGTAGGTATACTAAAAATAGCGGCCGCACGCGACTCCGTTCGCGTTGATTAGGGTTTTCGCACACATAGGGTTATAATTTAGCTTCAAGCCTTCCTCTACCAATGTACTATCGTACACGAAATTAATTTTTCAATTCGAACCAGTAATTCCAAAGACTAGCGCGTCCGAGCAAACTCTCCAGGTTTATAAGTAGGTAACCTATAGATAAATTGGTTTAGTAAAAAAGTTTGTAAATGACAAATGAAAATAATGCAAAGGGTAAACAAGTTGCAATCTCATTTTTAACCTCACTCTTTCCGATAAAGTAAATTTATTCCTTGCTTACTCTTAATTCTTTATGAATAAGATCTAAAAAAGAAAGCTTGATTGTTTGTACTAGTACATTTGCTGATAAAATATTCTATCTTCGTACCTTCATGTTTCGAGGTAATTAAGCGAATAACAAGAATTCGGGTCATATCAGTACATCTTCTGTTAATTATTTCAAGTTTAATTAAGTAAATGTTTGGGATCTCATTTACTTAAATAACATGGTCGGACCAACCTTAATTTACTTACGAAGTTCTCTTCCTTAATTTAGAAGTGCGGTGTTTTTCGCTTGGTTGGTTTAGCGATTATCATTGGTATGTGCTTGCCAGGTTCTTGGGTTCAATTCCAGTTTCAGGGAAGACTGTTTTTGACTTTATGTAGTAATATTTGCCTTATTGGCCAAACGATACAAAACGAATCGATTTAATTTCCATGCTAAATATTTGAAACTGTTATAGAGACAATAAAATCTGCCCGTCACAGGTATTTTTTTGGGAGAGAGTCGAACCCACACTATATTCATTCCAGGATTAGAAAAATTGTGTCTTAGCAAATCTTATTTAACAGTACAGGTTCTCTTACGAAGTGTTCTTTCATCATAATGAAGTATTTATACTTAGGATACTAGTTTTTGAACCGTCTTCATAACCCACGCAGCAATTTAAATATTCATTTTCGTGCCTCTTCACCAGTTCTCATTAAAATTTCCCCAGTCAGGAAGTCCATATTTACGCGGAAATACAAATCATTTTTATTACACTAATGTATCTTAAATCCTAAATTTACCTACAACATTCTTGGAATTAATCGTTTCTTAGACGTCGTTATTAAGAAAAACAAATTAGTCGAGTACCTACATGTTTAGTTTTTCGTTAAAATTAATTTCAATCTTTAATATTTTACGGCTGGCACTATAAAGCTAATTTTGGTATGAAAAAAATATGATAATAAGTATTTTAATTGCGAGATATTCTTGTTAATTTGGTTGAAACACTATTAAGTTTCCGTTTGGCTTTTGCTAATTTAGACTAATGCTTACTGGTTAGGTATGTTTAACCATTATTTATAATCTATGTTTCATATAAATTATTAAGTATGATATGATCGAACTTTTCATACTAATTTTGTGTGTAAGCCGAGTTTAAACAAAAAATTGCCTTTGTCCTAAATTATAGAAATGTGGTTTAATTTAACAACAAGTGTGAGGATGAGGAAAACGCATGATATCTATGTGTTATAAGACAATTTATTAAAAGTACCTCTTTGTTGGCATATTGGAACCGACTAAAGAACCAAAATGACACAAAGGTTTTATTTAATTCGGTTGCGAGTTGAATCCAAAACTTCTGTCCATTCCATATAGGTAGGTACATACCTATTTATAGTATACTATACCGCAGCCCAAACAAATAACGAAAACCTGTTACCGTATTACCATAAATAATAATATAATTCAAAAGTTACTTCCGCCCCGGTCCCGAATTTAATATCAATAAATATATCTGAATGTTGTCTCCCTGTCTGTTTGCGCGGCGCATGCGCGCGCAAGATGGCGGCCGCGACGCCACGCCTTCTTCCGGCGGACGTCCGGCCTCCCGGAGACTTCGGCACGAAGCAAACATACCCTTAAAGTGATACTATTGCGTTTGTGACAAGGAAAGTCAAAGTATTTAGACAATAGGTATTTTTGTTTTAACAATCATTTGGAATTAGGAGTCATCGTGATGCAAAACGAAAATTTAAGTCTATTAAAAACAATATTGATAACTCAAAGCCTTTGAACCATTTTCAACTTAGCAAAAATGCATCTCTTTGGACTCAAGTTCAAAGGACTCATAATTATAACAGAATGCTTTTGGACGAAATGCCGAATTTAAATGAACAGTATCCCTTTTCTGAATTCTTATTAAATCGTTTAAAAAAACTGAAACAAAGCAATCCTCCCGCATTATTGGAGAACACAATTAGTTCGACCCACCTATTTACGCGTAGATTATTTTAATATAGTTTGGATGGTCTTCTTTGGGAGTGTTCAGCTTTCATGATGCTTTAAACTTTCAAAGTGCATAAATCTGTAAAACATCAACCTACATACAGTGTACATAAAAGTCCTGTTCAAATTGTTCAATAAGTTTTGTATTCACAAAAAAACAATCACTCCCTCCTATTCGCTATTCGTTGTTAATTTTGTAAAGGTTTAGATTTAAAACTAAAGATGTTTAATTAAACACGCGTTCGAAATGGACTTGACCTGAACTATTAAAACCTTTACGCTTTTCTGACCGGAGAGCGACACGCTAGTTGTTTTATAAATAAACTTCAAATTCAAATACATGCAGAATGCATCATTTTCTAATGCAAACGAAAACTCAATATATCATAGTAGGGGAGACCGGGGTGGATGTGACACGGGTAGGTTGTTACAGAGACATTGGCCGCGAAACAGAGAGCGCAATTTTAACGTCAAAAAGAGCCAAATACTCTCCCCACCACCGGCTACCATGGTGCGAGAGCCGGGGTCGCCAGCGTTTTTGTGAGAGCCTGCGCATGCCGCCCTTAAAATTGCAGTTTAGTAAAATTTTACTCTTTTAGTAATATTGGTTTACAAGCTATGTTTCATAATTTCAGAGGTGCCCTTCTTCTGCTATGTTTTCCCTCATGGTTTCGCTTTGCAATGAATATTCGGTTTTACAGATAAAATTAATAATCTTTTCACTACATAACCTTGTATGCTTAGATTTGGGGTTGGGGAAAAAAGTTACATTTGCTCGGGGCAGGTTGTGACAGTTGTTGTAACAGATACGCATGATAAAAATGCTACAGCACTGAGACAGAACAAGAAAAAGGTAAATAAATCCAAGAAAGGAAAGTCTGCCAAAGGGGGAAAATCTAACGGAAAGAGGGCAGATCAGGAAAATGAGTCTTATGCCAATAAGGAAAAGAGAAAAAATAACAAAAAAGCTTGCGGGAACAGGAAGATCCTACATTACATTAAAATACATACTATTAGTATATAACATACTAATATAATAGTTTTGATTAATGCAGAGCTATACGTATAATCTATCTATTTTACATATATATAAAACTCAAAGGTGACTGACTGACTGACATAGTGATCTATCAACGCACAGCCCAAACCACTGGACGGATCGGGCTGAAATTTGGCATGCAGGTGGATGTTATGACGTAGCATACGCTAAGAAAGGATTTTGATCAATTCAACCCCCAAGGGGGTAAAATAGGGGATGAACGGTTTTATGAAACTTTGTCAATTTTAAACCGATCGGGTTGATACTTTGCATTAAAAAAGCTACTATGACGTAGGCAGCGTTTAAGAAATTATTTTGATAAATTCCACCCCTAACGGGATAAAATAGGGGCTGAAATTTGAATGAAACTTTGTCAATTTAAAACGGTTGGGTTGAAAATTTGAATGCATAAAGGTACTATGACGTAGGCATCCTCTAAGAAGGGATTTTGATGAATTCCACCCCAAAGGGGATAAAATAGGGAATGAAATTTTGTATGAAACCGAAATCCACGCTGACGGAGTCGCGGGCGCCCGCTAGTCTATTTATAAATTGAGAAATTATCTGGATTTTGTTTTTGCGCAGTAGAAGGCCTAATATTAAATTTGTAATTTCGTTTCATTTTGATGCATTATTATGTTTTCCTTGGTATGAGGCAGGCAGGACTGCTTTTATATGTTATGCTATTTAAATAAAGAAAAGTAACAATTTTTGATAAATTATTTCTAGTAAAAGATTATAGGTACAATACGTTTGTTTTCAATTGTAACAACTTGCCCCATGTAGTGTAACAATCTGCCCCGAGCACGGGGTTGAATGTTACACAGGTTTTTTTTCACAAATCACACATTTATGTCTTAACTATTAGTCTACAACATAACATATATTTTGAATAAAGATCCTAGATAGTTTCTTTATCAAACAAGCCTAGACTCAGGTAAATCAATCAAACCTACGAAAAGATATGACAGTTTGAAAAAAAATGTCACTACCGGCCCCGGTCTCCCCTACCTACCTAGGTAAATAACCTTGCCATTATAAAACTAAAACAATAAAGAAACTGGGGCATGTTCTTTGATTCCATATTAGTCCAGATTTATTAGAAGTCCACTTCAATACAAAATACACACTAATGGTTGTGCAATACTATCTTATCAGACTATATGCCTATAAACAGAGAATGGTCTATTTAAGTGTTTAATTATTATTGTTATGGTTCCAAATAACAAAACTTAACTTGCGGCTGATGCTGCCGCATACTTTATTTTCTGTAATGAAATAAAAGTACCTACCTCGACACCTAGTTGTATAAACATTAGAACGTTTTTATTTTCTGTAAAAAAAATATCAGATAAAAAACTATATCTTCAAGGAAACGCAATGGAATAGGCTGGAAGTCTGCCTAATGATATTATTAAAAAGGTGTATAAAGTTTTTATGTTGCTACAAACGCGACCGTTAAATTCTTAAATAATCTAATCAGTGAGCGCAAACGTTCTTTTTACGATTATTATTCGTCGGAAACTTTTACGGAAAATCGAGCACAATTTTTCATTGGAGAAATATAAAAAACATTTTCACTAGGGCGGCAGCGTAGTTTAATAACCCAGTTTGAATTGAAAATATAATAAAAAAAACACTGCAAATTTCCACATTCCGATGTCACAGACCCGCCTTGCATTCCGACGATATCTCGCCCAATAAAAGTCCGTATGCGTTTAAGTTAATACGAGAACATTGAACACACAGCGTGCGACCGCATTTTTCCCTCCGCTAATCGGCTATTAACTCGCGACCACGTTAGCATCGCAATCACGAACCAAATTTATCGCCACCACGTTCCTAGACGAATTTATACCGCGTCCAATCAAACCAGACATCTGCCCGGCTAAATCTAATGTTTACACGTACTAATCACTAATACGATAACAACATGTCCATTGGCCCTCTACCAGAGCGCGGTGGAAGCGGACAGATCGCCACGGAGCGTTGTAATACGGACACGTATGTTGTACTCGACGAGAATTATTTATGGGAGATTGAATACGCTATCGTGTTGTTGTATGAACGATGGGCGAAGACGGACATCAGTCATCCCCCACTGCCGGGGCCCGACTGACGCGTCCCACCCTTCGGCCGCGTGTGGAGGGGACAAGCCCCGCCCACTCGTGGAAAGCTCGCTGCGAACGTACGCCCTAACTACTACGTGTACTGCAATTCAATTTGAACTTTATCGTAGTTACTTCTAAGTTGAACTTGCGTTGAACTCGTGTATAGGGATGTGCACTGCACGTTTTTTTCATTCGAACATTTTTCTTTGCCCGCAAAGATATTTCGGTCC
Organism: Nomophila noctuella; assembly: GCA_958496325.1. NCBI lineage: Eukaryota > Metazoa > Arthropoda > Insecta > Lepidoptera > Crambidae > Nomophila > Nomophila noctuella. The sequence continues at coordinate 12,407,711 of OY292500.1, read as the reverse complement.
CCTACGCAAGGTAATTGGATTCAGGAGAGATCGCGAGCGATGCCCCGATTGAGACGTCCGTATGTCCGTTGTAATTATTATAAAGATCGAGATAAGATCTCGCCTCTTTGTTTTGCTGGTGTTGTCGAGTTTTCCTCCGGTATCATTAGCGATCGTGGGATATGGCTCGGTCTGCTTTAACGATGTCGCGGCTTAAGCGGGTTATTTAAGCGGACATTTTCATTTTAAAATATATTGAAATAAAAGCTGTTATACGCAGCGAAGGAGGATCGAAGGAGTATCGCTTTTGTATTTAAAAATGCCGGGTTAGTTTCAGACTTGTTATTTTTTACCGGGAATGTTGACTTAATTGCATCACATATCAGGTACGATTATCTGATGCCGAAGTAACTAAAGCTAAGTAGGAGTACGAAGGTATAATGGGGGTCTCAATCCACGAAGGCACGACACTCGCCTATAAGAGAACAGACGTTCCTTAATGTTCATGTTTATGTTTCATGTAAATGTTTATCCTGAATTCCAACAAAACAGGGATACTTAGCTACTGTAGGTACCACAGAGGAGCGATGACCTGACTTTTTTCTTTCTTATCCTATACTAGAACTGGACTATCCAACACAACAATATGTTTTCAGTTCGAACCAGTAGTGCCCGAAACTAGCGCGTTCAAATAAACAAACTCTTTACCTTTATTATAAAAGTATAGCTTTAAACATCATCATCTGATGATCATCAACAGGCTGACACACTCTTTAACTACCGAGACATGAGTCTTCAAAAGTGACGATGTCAAGTAAAGCCACTTTTCTCGAACATCAGCAAATCTTTTACGCGACCATCCAGTAAAAGCTAAATGCTTCAAAGTTTTTTTTTCATTCGAGACTTATCCAAAATTTTTCACCACTTTTTGACCACTTTGTGAAACTGGTTGTAAGTTAATCTATTTACTCGAATACCTTTACGTCAACTACAACTTTAACGTTGACATACATCAATCTTAACGGCGCAGCAATTAATAGTTAACAGAGATGTTATCACCGCCTCATTGAGATAAGGGTTATCTATCGCTTGTCGGTTTGTTAACGCGATCTCTGGTATGTGGCCACTGCCAGTTAAGATACGGTGAAGTTGTTGATAGCGTTCTTATCAACAATCAATTGACAGTTTATTTCAAGCCTTTAAAGGAAGGTTTGCTACTCTGGAGGCGGTTACCTAAAGATGGTGTTACTAAACGGACCCTACATTTCGTTTGACTTGAAAATATAATGACAATATTGTCATAGATTACACATAAGAATATGTAGGTACTTAAGTTTCCCCCTATTCCACGATGTCAACCAAATAGGTGAAGTTGTGAATGAATATATCTTTACTTGAAGCTAACCTTAAATAACTTTATGTTACGGACCGACTTATAAAAAACAAAACCTTGACAATTTTTTCAATAAATAAGTGTTGGTTTTTCCGAACACAACCCGGGTTTGTGATCACCAACCCGTATTTGGCAAGAGTGGTGATTAAGCCAAAACCCATCTTTGTAAAGAAAACATGATTTCAACTGACGACCCGCTTGGTGTTACGGTCAAGATGTTGCCTATTAAGCAAGAGGTCGCGGGTTCGATCCCCGCACAGGACAAACATTTGTGTGCATGAACATGTCTGTTTGTCCTGGTCTGGGTGTTATATGTATCTATTTAATTATATTTATAATACCACTGTTGATTCTGATGTCTGTAACACAAGTGCTTAAGCTACTTAACACGGGGTCAGATCAATGTATGTGATGTTGTGAAATATTTATTATTTATTATTTAAATGATGGAGGCCTTTGCCCTGCAGTGGGACATTAAAAGGCTGATACCTAACTTTCTACCAATAAGGTGTTCCCAGCTATCTCGAACACACAAGGTAGTAATCGCGACATCTTCTTAACACGTTATCTACGGCCGGCTTAACCCATTGACTGCCACACGCCGTAAATACACGTCCAGATATAGCGATGGGCGCTTTATCTGTTAACAGCGATGGTCTCTTATCTATTAAGTACTGGTTGATGGTGGTACATTAATAGACAAGGCTTCTTTGCTTGCGTGGGGTATCGTGTTTTTGATAGGAGGTCGAATACTTCCTATTGTGTACCGACTTTACTAAGGTACGCGTCATACTTGAAGGTACAACAATTGTGTTACGGATGCTAGGGCCACTTCACTCTGTTTTGGTTTTCCCAGTTTGGATTACCTGATTGTCCGATAATAATGATGATTCGCTTTGGAAGGCACGTAAAGCCGTTGGTCTTAACTGTGATATAATTATCTGGTTTCCCTTGTAAGGGGCTAACTGAGGTCAGACGGCAGTCGCTTCATTGTAATAGCCTTGGTAAATTCAGGATCATAGTCGTAGCGTACCCTGGGCTCCAAGGCAATGGCCGAAGTTGCAACGGGTATAAGCGCTAGGATAATGAAGATATTTCATAACGCGATGTGTTGACAAAACTTTTAATGAAGAAAATATTGTCTCTTATACCTCTCCTTTACATACTCATACTTGAAAGAGCTATAAGTGTATAGTTTACAAAGTTAACCAAGTCAATTAAGTTGCACAGAGCTGGTGCGTTAATCGGCGCATGCGCATAGTGACAGCTGCGCGGGCGCCACCGACGCGTCGTCGCTTCCGGGAGAATATGACTGAGGGCAAAAACATAAAGAATAGCGCGTTTCAAATCTATTCTAATAAAATATAGCTGAAGAGTTGGTTTGTTTAAACGCTTAAATCTTTCCTCGTCAAATGGACTATACAAAACAAAACACTTTTTTTTTCAATTCTAACCAGTATTTTATGGGATAAGCTCGTTCAAACAAACTCTTCATCTTTATTATATTAGTATAAGTTGATCAATGTGGTTAGGGTCCTGGGTTTGATTCCTACCCGGGAAAAGTTACCGTCGATTGTTTTCGAACACCTAGATCCAATCTGTGATCACCATATTGGCGAACGTGCGTCCGTATTTGGTGAACGTGATGATCAAGCAAAAAAACATTGTTTTTTGTAACAATAACAAATTAAGGTATCAAAAAATTATGGGCTTTGAAAATACCACCCATTTGATCGTGATGATCAAGCAAAAAAACATTGTTTTTTGAAAAAATAATAATTAAGGTATCAAAAAATGATGGGCTTTCAAAATACCTACCCTTTGCAAACCTAGTCATAGATTTGCAAATTCTCCCACATATCTCACAACTACCACTCCCAACTTGTTTGCGTCGAATCTGCGCCGTTTATTATCATTTAAACTCACTCCACTAATCCCCTTCAAGTCGACGCTCGTCTAATTCCGGCGGGAGGAAGTCCTAATTAAAACACCATACATCACGTGCGCAGGAGTCGACGCGGCGACCGTCGTACCACGTGTCGCTGCGGTTAGTTAAGGAACGATTTAAGTATAGAAACACACTAAGCCAAAAAACGCGGCAAAGTTTGGCGGGATACACCTGCAATGCATTTTCAATAGAAGATGAGGCCATGTCGAAATCACGTCGCGTATTTTTTATATATTAATGTGGATTAAGCTGATGAAGAACTGAGAGCTTTTTTAATTGAATAATCTTTATATAAGATAACTGGGTTTCGAATCGATAGATGAATGGATTCCAGGCATGGAATTAAGTTTATGATAGAGTTTAGGGAATTGACCTGCTGACCAAAAGTTTATCGTCGTTATACTCATTTTCATCTCATTTCGGTACCTGAAGAAGAAGAAGAAGAATACTTATTTACAGTAATAATTTATCCAAAAAATACCACAATCTCAGCAATAACAATTAAAAACAAAACAGGCCTATAATTTATAATATTAAAAAAAAACACTGAACGTTTCTCGCAAAAACTATAACTTTATTACGAGTATAACCACTCCAAAAAACATTTCAATACAACACCCCTATCAAGGACTTTCCCAATTCGATCGCGTATCACCTCGACTCTCGAGTGCCACGCGAGCATGGTAGCGCCCCACCCTCCCCGTTTCGCAGTTTGTCATCCCGAATGGTTAATAAATTCCCTGTCATCGCATCCCGGGCTATTCCTGTTCTCTTGGTTTTTTTACGAACGCGGCACCGGCTGATTTCTTTTTTTGGTATTAGTCTAAGATCCCAGAGCCCCCAGACCTACGTCATTTTAGCAAAGCTGAAATTTTGAGGATTGTTAGTATAATGTGTTATTAAGAAGGTATGAGCACCCACTACCTTGAAAGCGGGTTCTCAGGTAGCACGAAGTAAAGGTACAAAAAAAAATAGCTAACCTACGTTAAAGTAGCAAAGATCGTTTTCAAATATGTTTTTGAGTATATTATGTAGAATTCAAAAGACAATGCCGATTTTGTTAGGGCAGGTGGCGTCTTTTTTTTTCGAGCGTCCACCAACCAAACTTGGTAATCTATATTCTTGAGGGCATTACAAACGATATTTGCTATGGCAGTAAAGCTGTAAACTCAGTCCGAACTGAGTAAATCAGGTTTGAATTTTTTTTCGCTTCATACATTTTTCTATGGGAAATTGATTTTTTTTGTTTCTTGCGTCCATCGACTAAATGTAAAAAATATATACTCTTGAGGTCATCACAAACAATATTTGCTATGGCAGTAAAGCTGTAAACTCAGTTCGAACTGAGTGAGACAGACAAAAAAATTCAATTTCATACATTTTTCTATGGAAAATAGATTTCATCGACGAAACGTGAAAATATATATTCTTGAGGTCATCACAAACAATGTTTGCTATGCCACTATAGCTGTAAACTCAGTCCGAACTGAGTGAGACAGCCTAGAACGTTTCCACTCTAGGCGTTCGCTCCTGCATTTTTGTATGGAAAATTGCAACTTTTTTTTCTCGCGTCCATCGACGAAACATGAAAATATACATTCTTGAGGTCATCACAAACAATATTTGCTATGCCAGTATAGCTGTAAACTCAGTCCGATCTGAGTAAAATATTTTTACGTTTCGTCAATGGACGCAAGAAACAAAAAAAAACAATTTCCCATAGAAAAATGTATGAAGCGAAAAAAAGTTCAAACCTGATTTACTCAGTTCGGACTGAGTTTACAGCTATACTGGCATAGCAAATATTGTTTGTGTTGACCTCAAGAATATATATATTTTCACGTTTAGTCGATGGACGCAAGAAACAAAAAAATTCAATTTCCCATAGAAAAATGTATGAAGCGAAAAAAAATTCAAACCTGATTTACTCAGTTCGGACTGAGTTTACAGCTTCACTGCCATAGCAAATATTGTTTGTGATAACCTCAAGAATATATATTTTCACGTTTCGTCGATGGACGCAAGAAACAAAAAAAAAAATTCCCATAGAAAAGTGTATGAAGCGAAAAAAAGTTCAAACCTGATTTACTCAGTTCGGACTGAGTTTACAGCTATACTGGCATAGCAAATATTGTTTGTGATGACCTCAAGAATATATATATTTTCACGTTTAGTCGATGGACGCAAGAAACAAAAAAAATCAATTTCCCATAGAAAAATGTATGAAGCGAAAAAAAATTCAAACCTGATTTACTCAGTTCGGACTGAGTTTACAGCTTTACTGCCATAGCAAATATCGTTTGGAATGCCTTCAAGAATATAGATTACCAAGTTTGGTTGGTGGACGCTCGAAAAAAAAAAGACGCCAATTTTACGCATTGTCTTTTACTATTGCCAGACTAGCGCAGTCATTGAAGCGAAAAATACGGTCCAACCTCCGAATTTTTTTACTGTGAACCGATTTGCATGAAATTTTGGAATTAGTTTCATTGTACCCTTAAATACAAAAGTGAAAATGATTTGAACGCCGCAACTACCCCTGGAGTGGTTGCCACCCCATCTCGGGGGTGAGTAAATTTTTTTTAAGATAACCTCGGATATCGATTGGATTACTAATTTTAAGCAAAAAATCATCTATAAAGTTTTTCGATAAATCTAATACTTTTCAAGTTATTGGCAATTGAAAATTCTCAATTTTGTCACGTTTTTCATCGGTTTTTTGCAAATATCTCCAAAAATATAAGTTTTATCGAAAATTTTATAAGGAACTAAATTGTAGCAGGTAAAAAATTAAATAATTTTGTTTATCCCAAAAGTTTCCTAAGTGCAATATTAAGTTAGATATTAAAGATCAAAGCCGTTTTTTATTTTGTCTGCAATTTAATCGATTTGGTCAATGTCATCTAGCGGCGAGCAGATGCATTTTATGGATTCTTATAATTAAGAGTTTTGTAGTGCTTGAAATAAGCTTTCAAATGAGTACAATTAAAAGTCTTTTGCACGTAAAATAAGTAAGCTGTATTACAAATAAGAGGATCATCGAATGCTTTTTCTTGTAAATCAATGGGTTTCACAAGTGCCATTTCCAAGCTATTCATGCTATCACAATTTCTAAAACAGCATTGAAAAGGTAATTAGAAGAACTACAACATCCTTTATTGCAATATATAATTAAAAAAGTTTTTCGAAAACGGTGAAGGGTTAAAGAGCTTAAGAGAGGCTGTGATTGCCGCTGCCACGCGCTCTTTAAACAATCATATCTCCGTCAGTTTTTGTTTAACAGAAATAACAAAATTACTAAATTTTTTGTCAGAAAAATACCTAAATTTTTTATCCGTACACTTTTATACGCATCTATCGTAATTTTTGAGATATTATGAAAAGAAGGTGGGATTTTTTAAAATATAAGATTTTATATTTTTATTTTAATCCTGTCTATTTTGAAAAATATGTGTCCTAAAGCAGCCAAACTGATACAATTTATCAAGCACTTCATAATAAAGTTAATTCTTGGCGGAATACGAATAATTTCAATTCTGGTGGAAATGGCACTTATAAAACCCATTGCTTTAAAAGAAAAAATATTGGATGCTCCTCTTATTTGTAATACAGCTTACTTATTTTACGTGCAAAAGACTTTTAATTGTACTCATTTGAAAGCTTATTTCAAGCACTACAAAACTCTTAATTATAAGAATGCATAAAATGCATCTGCTCGCCGCTAAATGACATTGACCACATCGATTAAAATGCAGACAAAATAAAAAACGGCTTTGATCTTTAATATCTAACTTAATATTGCACTTAGAATACTTTATAATAATCAAAATTGTTTAGTTTTTTACCTGCCACAATTTTGTTCCTCATAACATTATGGATAAAAGTTATATTTTTGGAGATATTTGCAAAAAACCGATGAAAAACGTGACAAAATTGCGAATATTCAATTGCCAATAACTTGAAAAGTATTAGATTTATCGAAAAACTTTATAGATGATTTTTTGCTTAAAATTAGTCTTCCTATCGATATCCGAGGTTATCTTAAAAAAAGAATACTCACCCCCGAGATGGGGTGGCAACCACTCCAGGGGTAGTTGCGGCGTTCAAATCATTTTCACTTTTGAATTGAAGGGTGCAATGAAACTAATTCCAAAATTTCATGCAAATCGGTTCACAGTAAAAAAATTCGGACCCAAAATGCTTCATTGCCTGCACTAGACACTTTCCGTGTGCCATTACTTCTACCAGACGTCTTGAATATTATTAATGAAGGAATGCCTGCAGTCGCCGCTCACGACACGACGATACTCGAGTACTCATTGCAGTGAACATTGAGGCAGGCGTTACTTACGGTTTGCATTATATGCACGCAGCACGAAGCTTCCTGAGAAACGGCCCCGCTTTCAAGGTAGTGGGTGCGCATACCTTCTTAATAACACATTATACTAACAATCCTCAAAATTTCAGCTTTGCTAAAATGACGTAGGTCTGGGGGCTCTGGGATCTTACTCTATATAGTTGGTGTATAAATCTCAGTCTATTGATGTGTATCATGGGTATATCGGTGATACGGATAGTATGGCCAGTGGTTTAACTACCGGACTGCGAACTCGATCATGGGTTCGATTCCCGAATCGGGCAAAAGTATATATTTTTCCAGCCATAACTTGGGATTGTCGCCATTTTGATTTAAAATAAATTAAAATTGATTAATTATTTTTAAGGATAACATGATTTGAGATGAAGATTTTTTTTTGTTTCTTATCATAATATTGATTTCTTTGCAAACCCAGTCATATAACCAACTTGTTTGCTAGTATCTGCACCGTTTCATATCATTCTAAGATCCAGGGCCTTTCTTGTTTTTTTTCATCGAAGCCCGCACCATACGATTTTCTTTTTATTTTTTTCGTATAGTTTGTGTATAAATCTCCGTCTCAATGATGTGGATGGTATCACGGCAATGTCGCTGATGCCAGTTATTTTGTTTTGGGTAGTAAAGATGCCATGCGGTTGCTTTTAGTGTCTGTGTTTGGGTTAAAACTAAAGGCTGGGATTTTGTGATAAAATATTTTCCGGTTATAAATCCAATGATACCTGAAACGCACATTTGTCTGCCTTTAAAACAAAATAAATAATTGAAAGTAAAACTCGTCGTCTACACTTCTTGTAGGTACAGCCATTAAGGTTTTTGTCATAAAGTTTTTGTATAAGTACTCCAGATCACAAAATAATAATGACGAATACCTTTTTCTTCGTCATCGATCGTTGGTGGCCCACCAACTTTCGTACTGTCGAATTCGCGCCTCTAATTATTTATGGGGTATCTCTCAAGCAACTACCATTTGTAGCAGCAGAATATCACCCCCCCCCCCCACACACACACACACATACACACAAACTGAAATAATATAAACCATTTCCTAAACCCATTTGCTCGGGAAACCTAAAACTAAACTTAAACACTAAAACCTTATTCAACATCAATCATCAAAAAACAACATGATCACGTCTCATGACTAATATCATTTTCGCAGCGTCTTCACTTGGATTTCCAAACTTCAGCGGTGGTCGTATTTCGCCCTTGTTATATTGCGTCGTAAATGCGCATGCGACTCACGCAAGTATCACTGACGATCTGGGTGAGGATAGCGTAAATCTTGCTCCTGAAAGTTATGTATCCTGAAAAATAAGTAGTGTTAACGAGGTGTAGGGATTGTTGTTTTATTTATTTATTTAAACCTTATTGCACAAAATACAATTGGTACAAAAAGCGGACTTAATGCCTCATGGCATTCCCTACCAGTCAACCTTAGGGCAAAACAGAGAGTGATTAGGTAGGTAGTGCGCTTAAAATATAATAAAAAAATTAAAAAGTTGTTTAAATTAAAAATTAAGTAGTTGTTTTCATTACTCTAGTTATAAAGAAGTGGAAGGAATGCGTTGAATGGCGCATCATTCATACGTGTGTCCCATCGCTTAAGTCAGACCTTGCATGCATACCAATTTTCGTCAAAATCCTTTCAATTGTTTCAGCGTGATTAACGACGGGCAAACTTCCAAACAAACAAGCTTTTTCCAAACAAACACATTTATGATAATAGTATGACTAGTATGATTAATATATGACAATTTTCAAAAATAATTGATAAATGTAAGTTAATAATTTACTCAGCAAACAGGTTCATTAAAATTCTTTTACACATTAACGTTAAGTGTCAGCCAAGAACATCTTCCGCCCCATCACTTCCCGTTGCTGTCGTAAGAAGGGACGGACCGATGATGATGACTCCTATGAATGTTTCACCAGATTGATATTCTTATAATGTTTTCTTAGGTTTACGCGACTGTTACTCATGAAATAAAACTACTTTTAAACGGGCATAATAATAGCGGTATAATTTTGAAGATTACAGGGTTATCCTGTAAATATGTACGATTATATAGTTTCAAAATTATACCGCGATTATATCCGTTTAAAAGTAGTTTCATTTCTTGATATTCTTATATCAACGATTTTCGTCATTTGGCCAACCAAACAAAGCACACACACAACACATCCCTCCTATTCAAAGCTCGCGGTCACACGGCTAACTTTTTTCGCGAACCGCGGTGTTTTTTTTTCCAAGTTTTTTTTTTCCGCCGGTCTCCGTCGGTCGCAGGAGGCAGTTGTCACGTCCTGCCTTATTTACGATGCCGATAGCGATCGGGACATGACCGGGATATCGGTCGATAGTTAGATCGGTCGGTCGGGATGTACCGAACTTAATGTTCCGATGAAGAGCGGTAATTAAATTTTATCGGTTTTCGAGTTTTTGGTGTTAAAGTTAAGGTTGGAAATGTTGATGGGCAATGATGTTGAATGAAATGCAGGTGTGACAATGTTCTCTTAGTGTCATTTTGCAAAGAATCGAAAATAGCCAAATAGGAAGATCTTTGCTCCTTGCTCGGAATAATGTTTTAGGTTTTACTTAAGTATTTTTAAATAACTCATGCGTGGTTTTGAGTTTGAATAAGATTTCGACACAAATCTTATCTAAAACAAAAAAATAACAAATCATATTATTAACAATACTCTCAATTGTGCCTTAGCTGACATCTCTAGAACTGCTAGTACGAAAGTGCAGTAAATTAAAAGTCATTAATATGTTCAAAACTTTTGTCAAAACATATCCCAATTTTATTACAACCGAAGACTATCGTCGTAGAAGGATTACAAACACCATTTGTAAATACGGAGTTACATAAACTAGAACCAAGCGAAGCCGCGAGCTCCATCCTATCTCGGACAGGACGAGATCCCAGATCAAAGTCGTCCCGCTTTGCATGCGCCGGCGCAGCTCCTGAGGGATTTATGCGCTGGGAACGACCGGGACGGGAGGCAGAGTTACGAAGACATTGTACATTCAAATGTGAAGTAATTATTGTAAAGGAAAGCTTTTGTTCGGATAAGGTAGGTTGGCGGATAAATAAGCTGATTTGAATTCTGTAAGTTAGAATAAAGCGTATGTATATCCTAGGAAATAGGAAGTTTAAAAGATAGTAAGAAACCCTCTCTTGTTATTGTCAAAAGGCATATCTCCTTAAAATTAATATTTCCATCGTAACATTAGGTATAAGCGTAAAATCATTTCCCAAAGAAAATAAATTCTTTAATTAAAGGAACAGCATTACCGTTATTTTTTAAAATCCAAATCGGTATATGAACCCAAAGCTATCGCCACCAATCTCAAACGAAACTACATACATTTTTGTCCATCCCGGGCTTAGAACCTACGACCTGCTGACTAGCCACTACGCCTCAGCGACAGTCTATTATTTATACGTTGCAATCCGCGCCAATCCCACGTTACCTATAAATCCTATAATCGCAAAATTTCACTCAAAACGAATGAATAAATCACCTCCAGATGTTGTTTCACACACTGATTCACTGTGATGCCGTGATAGAAGCCCATTAGCGGTCACCCATCGTCATAATGATGTGTTATTGTTCGCTTAACATGCACTTACGATTGTGCTGTTGATTTGTTTGCGGTTGTAGTACAAATGTGAATGCATCTGGCGCTCAATTGTTTCTAGTGTGTCGTGAGATGGATGTTTAAACGAATCTCTTTGGTGTTGCTCTAATTGGTAGGTTTGTAATAGTTTTCTGTTTTCTCATTGGAAATGAATATCTTATTTACTGATGCTTTTTACTAATGGTCTGCGAGGGCCTTATGTGGAGAGGAATGACGTCTCGTTATGTGTAAGTTCTACTACTAATCGGTGAGCCGGCCTAAGTATGTTAGCTAAGCATTTTAACTCTAAGTTTGCAATAGACTGTTTTAGATTGGCCATAAGCAAACTTGTGTTATGATTGCCTGAATACTTACATTGACCTGATTTCTTTTTAAGTGGCTTAAGCAGTTGTGCTACAGATATCAGAACCGACAGTGGTATGACATGTAACTAACCTTACTAGATACTTAAATTCTTTGGACACCTTTTATACACCACTTTTGGACCACCACCACCACCATTTTGGACACCCAGACATATTTATGCACAAATGTTTGTCTTGTACAGGGATCGAACTCTGGACCTCTTGGTCTAATAGCCAACTTCATGACCAATACACCAAGCGGGTCGTCATTCGAAATTCAGACTACCTTTACAAATGTTATGGGTACTTACTTTATTTACATTTCTCAATCAGTCTCAAAATACCTCTCAAATACTTTCCTTTGTTCCAATTACGTGTGTTGTGATCATAGTGACAATGCAGGGGTACTGGATAGGGAGATGTGACGAATAAGCGCGTAATTGAACCAGACATGCTCTCCCTAACCCCAGGGCGCATCCAGAGGGGAGGTCAGATGATATAAAACAAATCGCGTTGGAATTAACTTGATTTTTACCAGAAATTTCCAATAAATGTAGTGCTATTCTAGCTAGCGAAGTATCAAAAAATAGGTTGTCTTCATCATGCATTTTTTGTTCAAGATTTTGAAACTTTTATTGCGCCACGTTATATTTCGATGCTTAATATCAGATGAATATTCCTATCGTGTAACATTGTAAACGTTGAATTAAAACTTACGAACTAATTTAAAGAGTGAGAAATACTTTCATAAAATAACCAGGAAGGTTGTTTTTTACTATCCTTTTCATAAGTGGTAAATTATTATCTTCCAAGTAGGTACTCGAATGGATTCTACGTTAGTAAACTTATAAAAAAACAGTTTCAATACCTCTCTCAACACATTTAAAGCACTTTGACTAGTAATATAATTTCCGAACAATACATTTCCCATAACGAATGCCCCTCTCTCGCGTCCCCTTTGTTTTCCTCCCGGTTCTCTCGAGGGTGTGATGTTGTATGTGATTACTGGATGAGCGAGGCACCACTCGGGATTATGCGACTAATACAACAGTGATTGTGGGAATTAGCCCTAATCACACATTCCGGGAGAGATAGAGCACGGAAAGTTTGATATTAATGGTCATTTTCAGTTGACGCGTACGTTTGACATTGCATAATCTGTGAACGTTGGCTTATCACACGCTTTTAAACTTTGTATTCTCGTCGTTCATATTTTTATTATCTGCAAAACTATTGTTTTAGCTTTGTACTTCTATCGATACTTTATTGTGTTGTGTGTATTCTGTGGTTTGTTTTGATGTTTCTTTACCAAAACGGCATTACAAAACTGATTCAAATGGTTGCTGATTTATGTATGATATTAATAGGTAGTATTGTTCCACTGGGGATCAAAGACCTGCAACATTGTCATCAAAACGTTTCAATGAAACAAAAGGCGTCATGTCATCACTACAAACGACAGAATCATAATTAGTAGTCACGTAATTCACTTATTTGTGATCTAGCGACTTTAGCTCAATATTTTGTTAAGGACACTCTATGTTAAAAAAAGTTCATAAGTACCCCTGAAAAACATTTATTCACTTTAAAAAGTTGTCCATCTATTAGTATATCACGCATAATTTAATATAATTGAGCATCGCTCACCCAGATTGAGATAAAACGCTCGCTCAGGCAATAAAAACTCTACAAATGTAACATATTTTTATTTCTCCTGCCCAAGTTTCGTTTTGTAGGCAGTGATTAAATCAACAGGCCACATACGACATAATTTAAGATCTTCTTAGTCCCTCGGGTATAGATTTAAGTATTTAAATATGCCCTCACCATACTACAATCGACTCTGGTTTGGCACTAAAATTGGAAGCGACAGTCGCTTCTTATCGCAGTGACAACATGTTGAAACGTACGTCATTTAAAACAAAATAATGCCAATTTTTTCTGGTGTCGGGGCATATCTAAACGATTTAAATATGTATATGTCACATAAGACGTAATTTAAGGTCTCCTTGAATAGTCCCCTGTGAATCTGTTATGGCGGGTGTAAATAACATTCTAAACGTACGTTTATAGCTTTGCGTTTACAACTCGTCGTTGTGTTATTTTTGTCTCTATTTTCCGATTCGCGGTAATGTGGAAGAGGGTGAAACGTCCGGTTTGGATGAAAACAATGTATGTTCGTGCATTATCAGATATTTAACATTACAACGGGACTAAACGCGATATTATTTTAATAAGTACCTAAGTACTTACTGCTCGACGTTTCGGCTGCGATGCTACAGCCGTGGTCACAAGCGGACCACGTCCGCTTGTGACCGCCGTATGTGATATCGCGTTTAGTCCCGTGGTAATGTGAAATAATTATAATGCAACGCAAAAGTTTAAAGTTATATATTATCAGATCAGAGGAGCTCGATGGCGCAGTGGTAAGCGAACTCGGCCTGCGGTTGCTAAAGTTAAGCAACGTTCGCAGATGCCAGTCATCGGATGGGTGACCGAAAAATTTCATCTCGAGCTCCTCCGTGCTTCGGAAGGCACGTTAAGCCGTTGGTCCTGCGCCTGATCTCTCTACGGTCGTGTCAGATTGCTGTCCCACCGAATTATGAGAGTGAGGGAATAGAGAGTGCACCTGTGCTTGCGCACACACTTGTGCACTATAATATATCCTGCGTACCTGGCTGATCGTAAGATCGGCCGCCATGGCCGAATACGGCCGGAGGGTATTATTATTATTATTATCAGATATTTTGTCATTTGTGCATTTTATAAGAGTTCCCAAGGAACTAATTCCGATCTAGTCGGTAATCAATAGGAAAGTCTAACATGATTTGACTAGTAAAAGCAAGCTAGAAAACACTGCAGAATCCATTTCTGTTTGAATCGGTAAAAAAAATTGTGTACTTGTAAACCATTCCATATCCAATTACAAATACATTCCTACATTAAATGGCTCCGTAAATAAGCCATTATTTCTAGTAAAAAGTAAAAGATAAAAAGTGGTTATTGTGGGTTATTCTTGAGAGATAGACATATATGCCATCGCGGACTTTTGTGGACTTTTGTAAGTTGTACAATATGTACTGTACTACTTACAAAACTACGTACATCATTTTGACCAATCTCGTAGGGTTTGGACAGCGTTTGCAATATAAGCGCAAAAGCGTGAGTTTTTTACGATGTTTCACGCGGTTTCACCCGCGTCCCGAGGGAACTACTTCCCGTACCGGGATAAAGTATAGCCTATGTTAAAGGTTTCTTTTTTTAAATCAGTCCAGTAGTTTTTGCTTTTATTCGTTACATACAAAAATACAAATCTTTTCCCTTTATAATATAAGTTTGAAGTATGATTATGGACTCTGTCGCCTTACCGTGTCGTGTCTTTGTTTCCAGGTGCTGAAGTACTGCGAGCACCTGCACGGCAAGTGGTACTTCAGCGAGATCCGCGCCATCTTCTCGCGCCGCTACCTGCTGCAGAATGTCGCCATCGAGATGTTCCTGGCCAGCAGAAGTGAGTGGAGGCTTTTGATTTATAATAAAAAACATGTGGTTGCTATAAACATAGCAAAGCAAAGTAAATTCCCCCAAAAACCCTTACTTTTTAATTTGTAAATGTGTGCCTGTTCATTGAAGTAAGAATCATAGATTATTTTTATAACTGCAAAGTACCTACAGTATGCAAGAGATCACAAAATGTTTTCGTTAATCTTTGTGTTACCATTGATCCCAGAAGTACCTATTAATTTCGAAATAAGTAGTTTATAATTATAATTCCACAGAAAAAAACAATGTGTTTTTCAAAACTAGAATGGATTTAAAACATGAAACGAAGATTCAGCTCATTATTATACTTTAGTTAGGCCATAACAAACATAGTCTGATAAATATTTAACAAAAGCTATTCTTTTATAAAAATACATCGCCTATATTAAAAGCCCTACTATTAGAAAGCTTAACTCTATAATAATGACTGCAAAACAATCAGGTACTCAAACATCTCGATCTATGATTTTGTTCCTATCCACTCATCCATCCAATGTTATCTATTCCAGCGTCGATATTCTTCGCGTTCCCGGACCAGGCGACGGTGAAGAAGGTGATCAAGGCGCTGCCGAGAGTGGGGGTCGGCATCAAGTACGGCATCCCGCAGACCAGGTCAGTGGCTACCTCCTACTTTTGCAGGTCCATTGGCTGATGCTCCAGATATAATGCTTTTTTAGGTCGTTCGTAATAAGACTTGGTGCGAAAACTCCAGACGTTTGGAGCAGGGTATCAGAAACAACGTCGCTGATCGCTGCGTAAATGACTAATTTCAAAAATAAATTAGGTTCAATATCTAAAATTTTAATATGAACCTCTATCATGATTTATTTAATAAATCTTTATGAAAAATAAAAAAGTTCATACTTCAACATAACTAACAGTATGGTGCTGCCATCTCTTGGTAGTTCTTAAAACCAGGAAGGCTTTACATGTCAATTCTTTTTAGCAAACGATTGTATGATACTGGTGGTGATAACAATAGATGGCGTTACTTACATTGTTTTGTTACGAATAATAGTCTACAAAATAATAATTTTACTTATCAATTTTTTTTATTCATTCTTCATATTGGCTTTACTGATTCTGAAAGATTTAAAGAGTTCGGGAGTCTGACCCGCGTCCGCCTAATCTTATTACATATTTTTGACTTTTAATCTGAAAACAAGGAAAGTAGGTAGGTCTTTGGTGAAAAAATATGCGATCAATGATTATGGACGAAAAGAAAGAAAAATATATAAACAACACGTCTTTATTCTCACAACTTTTAGAAAACAGTTAACAATACAAAATGATCTGATCCCAAAGTAGCCTAGGGAATCATTATCACAAATAATCCAAAAGAAAACGTATATTTCATCACTTGGATGTACCTACATATACTTGGAAGATCAACACGTGAATGATTTTTACCTAAAAGGTGGGCTTATTTGCAAAAATAGGATACCACCTATCTAATAACTCCCAGTATTTGATTTATTAAGTTTTATAATTTACATGTTTAAATGCGTTGGTATAGTTATTATTCCAGCTGTGTTCTGTAGTAAAATATTAATTTGCTTCTTCTTCAGTCACAATCTTGAATAAAAGAAGGTATTATAATTTTACATAATCCGTACACCTTGACGAACATCCAGTTAAGTATGTTCATACATTGTATATTATGCATAAAGTGCCAAATAAAATAATTTAAAATGTATCAAAATATGTCAAAATAAGTTTTTTGTGATTTCATACTTTTATTGGAAAATTGATCTACTATATCGGGATTCGATCTTACAGTCACATCACAGTCTCACTATGTTTAATATAGGTAATTATAATAATTATTAATAATATTAATTGCTTCAATCATCACAGTCGTGCGCTCACTCTATCCTATGTAATAATTTATCTTATTCGCAGACGTCTTTGATTTATTGCTTACACACTATCTTTGTTGATTATTATAATAATACAGATCATTTTAAGTAAAAAATTCTACGTACATTTTTTTTAATTATACAGGGTGTAGAATTTTTGTGCTCATAAGAACAAGTGAAATTAAATCAATAATCAGAAGATTCTGAAATGAAACTGATATATCTTAAATAAATCGTATTTTAGTTAATCGTCGTGTTGTGGGCTGATTAATCAATCATTAATTAAATAGTTATATCGTTAATACTTTTTCATTTAAGAATTTTATTCCGCCCATCAAATTAAGTAAATATATGTATGTGCGTAAGGCATAAGCAAAAACTGATAAAATCAATAGGGTAAGTAAGTATCAGAATCGGGTTGGTATCATTAAGTACACCCTGCATTATTTTGAAATAACACATATTTTATCATAATCAAACAAACATATAAAAAATCACATACTTATTTTACTTACAACCAGTGCAACTGATTTTAAATATCAGATTTTGTACTTAAATACACTAAATGTCTATTAGTAAATTAAACTAAGGAATGTAAAATATCTTACTAACTATTAAAATCACTCCTTAAAATACCTACAGTTAACAATCACGAAATAATAGTAACTTTTGTGCCTCGTCACACGCAGACAAAATGTAATACGTTCTTATAGAACGCTTACTGGTAACTATCTCACACACATTAACTCCGTCCTTAATTAGACCAACAACCCTGTATCACACTTTATTTCTAATAATAAATGTAAAAAAAATATCCTTTTAGTGGTATCGCAAACTTTAACACTGTTCCAATAATATTATTAAAAAATATCATCTTTGAACTAAATCAATTATAGGAACATACAACAATGCTTTCAACATTATCTTTGTAACCACCAATCTATATTTTTTTCTAACAACCTTCCCTTGTGGGGTCACAACACATAACTTAAGAAAACTGGAGTCCTCTCTCATATCACTTTTTTATAAAGCATGTTAAAACTTTACAAGCGAAAATATGCCCTATTCACGTTAAGTTACAGTCTTTTCCGCCTTCTCCGGGACCCATCCAGCCGCAAACAAACTTTCATTCTTCTTCTCTAAAGACACCGCCGCGCCGGCACTATGCCTCCTTTGAACTGATCTGCCTTCTATGCTGTGTTTCTTTTCTTTCTCGTATCCCATCTCAGGATCTGGCTCCTTCTTCTCATCAAACTGCCTCATAATCTCCGTCAACGTCTTCCCTTTAGTCTCTGGTAAGAAGAAGTAACAGTAGGCAGCCCCAAGAAGAGCACAACCTCCAAATAGGTACAGCGTCCCATTACTAGTAAGTAGATTCTCTAGTTGCGGATACGTCTTTATGTTGAAGAAGATAAGGACGTAAGCACAGCACGCCGTGGCTCCCGACATTACTCCTCTAATATCCTGAGGGTACAACTCTCCGGACATTATCCACGGCAGTTGCAAAAAGCCAACCATACTGAAAGACACGTGGAGTAGCACACAAGCCAGCTTCACTAACGGAGGTCCGTCTAAACTGTCGCATACTGCAGCTCCGAGCATTGCAACTCCTAGCAACAACCCTGATACAGCCGCCAAAGTCTTCCTCCTAAAGCTGTTAATCAAACAAGCTCCCACAGCTCCCATAAAAACTCGTACGCCGCCAACTATAATAGATGCTGTGAACTCATTGACACTAGTACCGACAGACTTGAAGAAGTCCACAGCATAGTACAGTATGACGTAGATCCCGGACATCTCTTGGAAGATGAAGAACACTATCAGGACTATGAATGGTTTCAGCACGCTGCGTCTTTTGAACAGACCCATTTTTTCTTTGAAGCTCATCGTCTCCCCAATCTTTCGGTCCTTGGTGAACTCCATCAGTTCTTGCTGGGCCGTGTTGTTGTTCTGTCGGAGCCAGAACATGGCGTTGTAGGCTTCCTTCATGTGTCCTTTGGAGGCGAGCCAGAGAGGTGACTCGGGGACGAAGTACATAAGGAAGGGCGTGAGTAGGGAGAAGCCTCCGCAGATGGCTGCGACCTTCCTCCAGTGCACGAAGGCTCCGAGGGAGTAGACGATGAAGATGCCGGTCGATACGAGGCCCGGACCGAGGGCACTCAGCACTCCCCGCTTCTCAGGAGTCGTGATCTCCGCCACGTAGATGTATGATACCGTCGACATCCCTGGAAGAAAGACAAAGCATTATAAGGCTTTTCTCTTTGTCTTTGTTTTACGAGTACACGTACCACGGAATCAAATAATTTCTCACCTATTTAAAGAGTATATAAGTACAGACGTTATCTTTTAAAAATACGCTCTTGTTAATGATCAAACAAAGAGTCCGAGTATAAATATTATAATCATTAACAAAGAACTGCTATTTATAAACTGTTTCTTTAGCGGTTTGTACTTGCTCTTTGTTTCCATTTTGTATGCGAACCTGGCTTTGTAATCATTTTTATATGCACTTATAAGGTGTATAAAACTATGAGTTACGGTATGCAGTGTTTTGAATTTTGATTCGTGTGCATGTAGTACCATAGTGTTTATTACCGGTGTTTAATACGCAACAGCAAAATCAGGAGAGAATCAGCAGAACTTCCAAGGACTTCATTTGTGTGAATCTCAAAATTTGGAACCTATGTAAAATTTCCACAGATAATCACTATCGTTATAACGCCCTGTGGTACAAAACTCGCACCGAGTCCTCGGCCCACTTAGCCACTACTAATATCAGGGAGTGTCAAACAACCCAGTGGCGAGTTGACCTCTAAGCCGTGCAAATTAGATCGCTTCCTTACCTATGGTGAAGCCGGTGATGAACCTGCCCACGCAGAGGAAGACGTAGGTCTCGGAGAAGGCGATGACGAGCCAGCCGATGAGGTTGGGCAGCACGATGGACTGCAGCAGCAGCCGCCGACCCACTGCGTCCACCATCATGCCGCCCAGCAGAGCCCCGATCGGGTTGGAGATCACGCCGAGACTCGCTGTTGACAAGGAGATAGATTTATTTAATTTGGTACTAGCCTTCTATCGTGGTTTCACCCACGCGTAATTTCTCTTTTCTCATATATGTATATCCCCTTTTCTCCCACATTTCCGGGATCAAAAGTACTCTACGTTCACCGGGGATAGTGTAGCTTGCCAACTGTGACAGAATTATTCAAATCGGTCAAGTTTGTGAGTTTATTTGTTACATACAAAAATACGTCTTTCCTCTTTAAAATATAATTATTATTATTATTATTTCATTATTTCATTATTTAATTATATTATTGTGTTTGGTTTTGGAATTGAATGTTTAAGTATATGGAAATCTTTACTGTCAGCCTAAATGGTCCGTGAAAATGGTCGTATTCGAAAACTTTCTTTTAAACACATAATAATATTGCTACTGGCAAAGGTGTGGTCGGAGTGCCTAATGTAAGCAATCGGCGTCGCCCATGGACACCCGCAACAACAGAAGAGTAACAAGTGCGTTGCTGGTCTTTTTCTGAAAGTGCGAAGGTCGTATCGGTTCGGGAATACGTCAGGCGACAGTTCAATCTTCAGTTTGGTTGTGTGGCTGTGCGACGCAGGAAATCGTTTAGCACTTTTTTCACGTTGGTGTATGAGAACTTTCTCGGAATTGGCTAGTTCCCTCCCACGGGTTATTTAAGTCTTGATGACTATATCGACGTCTGTCCGGGTATCCCCTTTCCTTGACCGATTCCCTGGACCAATACCAACTATGTACATGTGTACTTAAATTGAAACAGAGGAGAGATTATTATATTTGGCATACCGCCAACCGATCTTTGTCATTTGAATTAACAAATCTTGTAGAGTATACCCCATACTTGGTGATTTGAATAATAATGATGAACTTTGTACTATTTGTCTGAAAATTAATTGGTATTTGTTTGTTATTACAATGTGCCGTTGACAAATTAGTTTTTGTACATATCTAACTATTATACCAGTAATTATTATTCTTTTTCTACAAGTTTGTCTTGACGTAATTCCCACCATCAAATAATGACATTCAATAACACAAGGTGACGTGGCATGTTTAGTTTTTGGTCTATCTAGCTGTAGGCTAGCGCCCTTAGAACAAACATTGCTTTCATCTAACGAATGATGAGTGCGCAATATGCAAGGAAATTTCGACCCTCTATTCATTTACCAGTTCCTCAATTACATTGTATAGCAAGAAACAACGTTCTCTACTTAGCAATATTTACTGTTTTCGTTTACCAAGCGTTTACACTATATTTGGCGAAGATTATAATTTAGCTGTATAATTAAATTTACAATGTAAATATGTCTCTTTCTTTTATGTAGGTATCTTTCTAAAACCAAATGTTATCCTTTTTCTGGATCTCAATTCACTAACATTTCATTACAAATGCTAGCCGCTGGCTCAATCACCACGCTTGCCAAACATGATAATATTATTCTCCGTCGATATATCACGTTTAACACAGCGTGTTGATCCCTTCTATTATGCTTGCTCTTTATCTTATCTCAAACAGACGCGAACAGAAGTGGAAAAATAAACATGAACTCAAATAAAAATGCAATATCAACATTTGATAGCGCACGCATGTATGGTGAATGTTTGATTGTCAGGGAAATATGTATGTTTTTACATCCGATCTAGCATCACAGCATTCACAGTTTTGTTAATTTGAGTATGTACCTATGCTGATGAATTATTTTTAGAGCATAGAACGTATTGGCTTGACATTAGTACACCAAATGACATTTATGTTGCTCAAATATTTCCTCAAACATGTACGGCAAATTGCGATCGAATTATTAGTTGGATCACTATTTTTCTTTTTGTATGTCTGCTAGAGCAAAAATACGTTTGTCCTCCATCCCACCTCTTCCTACAAAACAGTCAAGGAATTAAAATTCTCAGTACGTTCGGTCTGTTAATCTAGCATTTAATTAGTTTCACGACAATTTTCCTAGGCAACCTGACATTATTAGCATACCTACTAGGAAACAAATGAGCTGAATCATTTACTTCAACTTGTACAACTTAGTATTCTTGAATTCTTTTTTAATTTATTCAACTCTAACTTTGAAATGAAAATGTTGTGAAAGCAAACATCAAAACAAACTAACTTAGACATTTATATTATAAAGTATGTTAGTTACGATTATAATGTTAATCACGACATTTATTTCGTGTCCGTATTTGAAGCAAAGTAACTAGCCTATTCAACTTAACACCTGACCAAGTGACCAAGGTAGCATTTATTTCTCTAATCGTGTAAAAACAAGGTGTTGTTTTCATATAAGTATTATTTTTCACACACGTGCGGCATGTTTCTTATCACCTTATTAATTTCTTATAACATGACCGTAAAGAAATATTTGTACGGTACTTCAAAATACATACATCATTTAGTTCTTGATTTTCAATAATCAAGAAGTTATTTGCAATTTCAGATTAAAAACAGTGTTTTTGCTACGGCAAAGAAGTTAATTCATTTGTGAGGAATTTCTCCATTTTAAAGTAAATAAATTCGAAGTGATTTTATCGAAAAACGAGCGTAGCCTTTATAAACATCAATTCATGCGACGGGACAAGTGTAGGAACTGTGTTTTATTTGTCAGAAAAAAAAGGAAACAAACAAATATAACAATAGTATAAATAAATAGAGCAAGCCTCTAGTAATATCTTTCGTACCATGGTCCTCACGTAATGTGAGCCGCGGTCCGTACCACATCGCTCCAAAACAGTCTGATGATTGTCACTACATAGTATAAAACAAAGTCGCTTTCTCTGTCCCTCCCTATGTCCCTTTGAATGCTTAAATCTTTGAAACTACGCAAAGGATTTTGATGCGGTTTTTAGGGTTCCGTAGCCAAATGGCAAAAAAACGGAACCCTTATAGATTCGTCATGTCTGTCTGTCTGTCTGTCTGTCCGCCAGTCTGTCACAGCCACTTTTTTCCGAAACTATGAGTACTAGATTATCCAAACTTGGTGAGTAGATGTATTCTGTGAACCGCAACAAGGTTTTCACACGAAAATAGAAAAAAATATATATAATGATGGGGGTCCCCATAGTTCTAACTGAAACTGAAAATTTTTTTTTTCATTCAACATATACGTGTGGGGTATCTATGGATAGGTCTTTAAAAATTATATTGAGGTTTCTACTATAATTTTTTACTTAAGTGAATACTTTGCGTGAGAGACCCTTCCAAAGTGGAAAAAAGTGTGTCCCCCCCCCCTCTAACTTCTAAAATAAGAAGATGATAAAACTAAAAAAATATATGATGTACATTATCATAAAAACTACCAACGAAAATTGGTTTGAGCAAAATCTAGTAAGTAGTTTTTTTAATACGTCAAAAATAGAATTTGTACGGAACCCTCAGTGCGGGAGTCCCACTCGCACTTGGCCAATTTTTTTAATAGATAGAGTCATTCAAGAGGAAGGTTTTTATGTATGATACATGCATAATACAGTAGAGAAATACTAAACTTAGTTGCACCAGTGCGAAGTCGGGGCAGATCGCTAGTAAAGCTTCTATAATATAAAACTGAATCGCAAAATGTGTTGGTAAGCGCATAACTCAACTATGCCCGGACCAATTTGGGCAATTCTTTTTTAAAATGTTTGTTGATATCCAAGGATGGTTCTAACGGCAAGAAAAAATGGAATAATTGCCGCCTGCCAGATTATTTTTTTTTTAATTAAATGTAACTCACCAATCCAAGAGCTTTGTTCAAACGTGACCGCCGGGTACTCGTGCGTGTACTGGGGCAGCAGCACCGCGCTGAACCCCTGGCAGAAGCCCACGGATATGTTGATGGACTGCGCCGCCAACGCCGCCAGCACCTGTAGGTTATGCGCCCCTGGTTAGTTTACGTTGGAGGATCAGGTTGTGCCTAAACTACGATCTAAGAAGTAGCCTATTAGACCAAGAGGTCGCGGGTTTGATCCCCGCACAGGATGACCATTTGTGTGCGTGGACATGTCTGTTTGTCCTGATCTGGGTGTTACCTATGTTTATCTATTATTTATTTATTTATTTTTTGCACCATACATATGTACAACAAAACCAAGCTGAACATACCTATGTCTAACTTAAATAAGATAAATTCATACGTGACCGTCCGTTTACGTTCAAAATATAATTATAAAAACACTGTTGATTCTGATGTCTGCAACACTAGTGCTTAAGATACATACTTAATACGGATTCAGATCAATGTATGTGACATTGTATATTTTTTTTTATTATTTTAACTATTTCATGTCATGGGCTCCTACGCTGCAAACACTTGGTTATGCACTCGTCAATACACGATGAAGAAGAAAAAATTGGGATTTATCAGTCTGTTATTGTTGCACTGCAAGAAAAAGGACCAAAATGTCTTATCTCGAGTGCTTCGAAAACTAGTCGCAGTCGGTTATAACCACCAACCCTCCTTGGGCCTAGCGCGGTTAGCCACCACCATAGACCAGATATCCATATTCATCCACAGGCAAGCCCGTGCCCCAGTAGTGGGATCATTAAATAACCGCAAACAAATTAACACATTGGAGATGATTTACAACATGTTAATTAATTACTTTCAATCAAAGTCAAAGCAATTATGCATATGTAACATCAATTAATTATATCACGCCGCATATCATTTCATTATCAGCCACTCTCTTAACACTCTAAAATTATACGTACAATCGCACTTCAAACAAGAGCGATACATTGTTGCATAGAAAATCACAGGTTTCTTAAACATTTCAGGCACCTGTATATATTGTAATAACATAGCTACGTCAAATTGTGAATGAGCGAGTAGTTAGCGCATTTACCGAACAATTACTCGTTAAAAAGGTTTGCATAGTAATCGTGGATATAATTATTAATGTCATTATAGTTCTTCCATGTCACGTCGAATAAACGCCGCTCATGTAAACAGAGTAACTGCTGATAGGAATCGTACGCCATTAGATGGCGACAAATCGTAGCGGCATAACAATGGATGGCTTGATTGTTCTAGTGCATTTATTACGCCTAGTGCGTTGACAGGTTCAATACGTAATGGAATCGCTGCAATTAATCTTGGTGATTGATATCTATCGAGTTCCTTATCGATGTCGACTCGGTTGAATTAACATTCTAAAGTGGAATAATGTTTTATAATTATGATTTGTTTTCTACATTTATGGCTTCATTGTCCGTGTTAAAGATTACTACGTAAATGCTTTACATTCTGCTGTCATAATGTGAGTTTATTCAGATGCAAAAATTACTTATGTGAACAAAATTAACATTAAGTTATGTAGACTTTTTGCAAGTGCAATTCAAATCAATCAATCAATTCAAGTGCTTTGTGAAATTGCAAGTAGGAACTATTTGGTCATCTGTGTCGCAAGTTTCATTTCATACCAGCTGTACGGTGAAGGAAAATATCGTGACGAAACCTACACACAACGAGTAAGGGTGTGAAATGGAGAAGGCAATGGAAAACCACTCCACTAAAATTGCCAAGAGAGCTTGTTGTGTTTCATTTCATACAATGATCACGACCCTCAGTAATGAGGAATACGATTCAAGGAGGAGTCGCGAGTCGCAAGCCGCATCTCTGTGGCGTCGTGTCAATCACGCCTGCTATTACTGCGTTCCGCTGGCTGATTGCGAGCACGCGGTTCTAACTGACTCAGTCATTTCAGTAAGTACAAACTAAACTTCGAAAAAAGAAGAAAATTGCTCGTCGTTTCGTAAACAACGAAAACTTTTCGGTTAAAAAAATTGTAATTTTGTGGCAATGCCCTCTAAATGTCCGTATTCCTTTATTTTCAATATATTGTGCAATGTTTTTTTTTTTGTAAAATAGTTCAGTTTTCATGTAAAATATTAGTCTATTGTGTTTTTGAACTTTTACATTTGGAACATCAAACTCATTTGTCACCGTAACAACCCGTATGAAATTGCCATCGATGATTATTTTTCGTTATCAGTATTTTAAACTGGTAATTTAACTTAACAAAACAAATCAGTATCAGTTTACAAGATATTTTGATTTAAATTACTTGATGTAATTTCATAAAAAAAGTTACGGTTTTCGCAGTTAACTACGAGTAAGTAAAACAATTTAACCGATCCTTAGTGTTACGCTTATTGCTCCGTAACTAATTATATAAGCGGCATCTTACCGTATAATGATGATACAGGTATCAAGACATATCCCGATGACGATGGCTGATTAACAGACCACATCATCATCGTCATGATGGGGTATTAAATGAATCGACGACACGTGCCCAGCGCATCTTTTCCACTCGGAACGAATCATTTTCTCCGACCTATTAGGTAAATTGTATTTGTTGCATCGTCATTGTGATTAAGAAACTTAGTCTCTATGCGAAGACTACATTTCCTTGTCGTAGGTTAAGATATCTTTAGGTAGTGAACGTTTAAGATAAACGGCCATTAGTTACGGGTTTTTTATTGAAACTTGTCGCAAAATGTGCTATTGTAAGATACTCTTAAGATAGCTTATGTGTTTTTTTCCGTAATTGGAACAATAATTTCAGTGCATTGATTTCTTAAAGCTTCTATTGTGTGCATATACGAGTACATAATGTAGTCGGGCATTTTAGACATATATGAACTTGAATCTTCACACCAAACTATTATTACGATAATGCTCTTATAATATAAAGCTAGCTTGTAACTAGCACTAAAATAAGAGCAAATCTTATGATTTTAATCTATAGATTAGAGCAGGGTTTCTCAAATTTACGGCACCACGAACCCCTGTTAAAATTTGCTGGTGACAGCGTATATCTTACTGATGAATTTCTTTTGCGGACATTTCTAATAATGTCTCATGTTGCTTGTTACTCAAACTAGAGGTTATGCTCTCGGTCTTTAGCATTATTAACTTGAAGCCGCCATTACGTATATCTTGTCACGTATTACCCTCAAGTGCCCTCGAGTGGCGTACCCCTAGGGGTATGCGTTTCCCACTTTGAGAAACCCTAGATTAGAGGATAATCTCTAAGAGGATATCTACTCACAGTTCTTACAGCGACATACTCGATCTGTGTTCGAGCGAGGTTCGAGTTCATTCCGTTTCACTCTTACACTGCAGCTTTTTAACTGGTTCACATATCACTTCCCCCGCTCATTATAATCAGTTTATCAGATAGTTGACAGTGCCCTATTAATGTTTTAGAGTTGACACCGAAAATAAAAAAAACAGTAAATTATACGACTTAATAAATATTTTGTCTTATTCAAATTTTTTGTTGCACTACACAAATATAATTTTTTTCACAAATGAACAATAACTTCATACATTAATTATGTAAAAAGGGACTTCTATTTTTTCAATGTTTTCTAAAATAGGGAATTGAGTTTGCACTAAACTAAGCTACTAGATACAACAGTAGACGTTTGTTATTCACAATAAACCTTGAAGAATACTGGAAATTTTCTGAATAATGGGATCATTTGTCTGTGATCTGATAACTCGGAAGAGCAGAATGATTATTGATGATAACGCGACGCAAACGGCATCGATAAAATGAAATGATCGATCAGATAACTGGTTCAGAAGATTACACGTGCTTAGGATTGCCAAGCATACGAATATAGCTGGACATATAGGTATGAAATGAATTAAAATCGAGGCAAAAATATAGGTTCCCTCTTTTTTTTTCTAAAATCGTGCTTAAATTACTCGAGTCGCGTAATCTCTACGGATTAAACTATCAACAATATAGGGTGTCTGGAGTTTGTACCCAAATCCACAATACTAAAAATCCAGCCGTTTAGATTGTCTTAGATTGTCGTGGAAACCCTACACCGACGCAATCGAATGCACAATTTTATTACATAAAGACTTCCTCGACTAATAATAAAGTCATTTATTAGCGTTCCACTTCATTTGATATGATTATTCATCTCTCGAACTTCAATCAGTCTTTGTACAATTAATACAATCTTGTGTCTGACGTAGATGCCCTTTTATAAAAAAACGCAAAACGACTGTACAATGGCATTAAAATAGCCACTCGTTGGAAAGACTCTGTTGTCTAAGGCATATTTTTTTGATGTTGATAAGATGTTCGCAAGAAAAATACATCTGACTACAATGATAACTTAGAATCTAAACTAAAGTCAGGAAATAACTTGTGGCATAATTAATTTATCTTTATGACTGTTCTATATAATTCATAATGCATCTTGGAACCCATGCATGTATGAGTGAATGTAAGGTCAACCGTGCGTTTTCTGTGAATGACACTACAAGTTATTCTAGAATTCAGTAGTAAGCTCTCAGAACGCATTATATAGCTGTTTAACTTACGACTTAAAAAATAATCGCCCTGGCTTACTAATAAAATGTCGATAAATTTCTAATGCCAATGAAAAGTTGTATAATTGATACTTTGTTAAATTCATGTATACTCATAACACACCACTGGTTTTTACAATAAATATACTTGTCTCTAAAAAAAACAAAATTCAGATAAAGTTCAAACGCCGTATAAAGTTTTATTACATTGTAACTTTTTTACCTGCACAAATAAAAACCTATTTAAGAAACGGACAACCTTTTTATAGGCTCGTATAATTTTATCAGCATGTTTATTGCCGTTATTATTACATTATCAAGTTCTGATCCAGTTTATTTTCGGATGTATTTCCGCGTCAATCAGTCTGGTAGTAGTAAGTACCAGGCGATCATAAATCGGAAGGATAATGCAAAACCTTGACCGTGCGGATATGAGCTTTACTTGTTGCAACTCTGCACGACTTCTGCGATCCTGGTAGTCGTGCACTTAATATTGTACAGGTTTATAGAATTTTCTAGGGTATTAATTTTTTTTAACATACGTTGAATAAAATATTAAATTCTGTAAATCGAACTTTTCTGTCTGCATAACTGATATTATTTTTTATAGTAACATACATCAAAAGATGATGAATGTCTAAATAAACTTTACAGTAACTCAAGTAAATTTGGTTCTAGAATATTTTTAAGCCAGGCTTCGAATGTGCGTCTTTCTACCACTTGAAGTGTTGTAAACGTAGAAACGTTGAATCTGCTCAATGTTTGTTCTCTATGTATCTTAAAAACCATGTTCACGCGGTATTTAATCGGATAGAGGGATTCAAGAGGAAGGTACCAGCATTATACCGTGCGAAGCCGGTGCGGGTCGTAGTATTTAATATAAAACTTCCTTTAAAGGTGAATAACACAAACCTTCACTGAAATGTCGACACTTTGATGTGTTTATCTCATTTTATGAAGTTGTCGGGGAAAATATATGAAATAATAATGTTGTCGTAATCCCTGCCAAAGTCGCGTAGGTCATCGACATAGCGAAACGTGACCTGTTGGCTCCAATTCAACTGTTTATTCAGAAGCACATGTTCTGCTGTAAATATAGATTGCTCTCATCCACATATCTGCAATTGTGAATGGTAGGTGAAGCAACTGAAAGATTTGATCAATAAATAAATTCCGAATAACGACATTAATTTCTTTTTACTTAAAGAAAGTAGGCTGCACTGTGTCATGGGTTTCAAAAAAGGTACGTAACATAGATATTTTATTTAAAAATAAACTGACAAATTATCGTCATTAAAAGAGTATTCATTGAAGGTGCATTTAAAATGGTCTAGACACGGGGCACCCACACATAGAAGGGAAAAGCGGCTTAATAGATACTATTATATCTTATCTGTAAATGCTTCCAGTAGTATTTATCGCGAGTAAGAAATCATTTAAAGTATCGCATCATGAACAATACGTAATTGAATAGGCCGAATGCAGCCTGTATGCAAATAAATGCACGATGGATGCGCCGGCGCCGGCATTGAGGCCGATATCGTGATGGCCCTACGATGGTATAAGTTAATAACCATTATTATAGCACGAATATCGACTAACCTTTTATTGGTTTTATAATGTTTTGCTTATCTTTAAGAGCGGTAGTGTGGTGTTTGAGACCTTGTATTGTCATGTACAGTAAGGGTTGCCAAACAAGATATTAATTAGAAAAGTGATTTCTTACTTATAATTTATGGTTAATTGAACTTACCTTAAGTGAAGTTCAACCAAAATTATACGAGTTGTAGCATCCGTAGAGATTTAATAATAACGTATAGTATGTTTCCAACGTACTGCATCATCACACGAATTTTAGACATAATAAATAAAAAATTAAATCGTTCTATTGACTACCGCGCCTAGCACCTCAACCTGCCGACAGGGGGCGGGGGCGATCATTTATTTTAGAGTATTCCTTGACATTTTATTCTGCAACAATATTAAAACAGGGGTTACTTGGGAGGGTAGGGATCTTAAATCTCTACGGATGCTACAACTCGTATAATTTTGGTTGAACTTCACTTAAGGTAAGTTCAATTAACCATAAATTATACTTCGTTGTAGCATCCTAGGAGATTTAATAATAACGTAGATGTTCAGATCAAATAATTGCAGAATAAATAATAAAAGCGACTGAATTTAACAATGTTTATCGCTTTTAAACCATTTTCCTAATACATATCAGTCTCTTAATCAGCATAATACTAGAGGTAGGCACATAGGAACTTATTATAAGGGAATTTAAGTATTGCGTCAGATAAAGCCCTGCTTGGCGTGGACCCGCCAAAGGTTACAACAACAACAAACAACTAGGGGAGGTCCTCCAGCCGGATGACGCCGGCGGGGAAGCCCGCGCGCGGCGCCGGCGACGTGGCCGCGCGCCGCGGACTGTGCCCCAGGACCCGCGCACTTTGGTGCCGCTATCTCCCAGCACTTGCTTTATCCAGCGGCTTACCTTCTGCGCACTAGCACCTCTCACCTGCTTTTTAAGGCATTCGCTGGAAAAATAGAATTATTATTAGTGTAATATGAAAGGACAGTTTTTGATTCGCCTTATAGGACGTCGATGTTTTAACGAGGTCATCTATAATAATAATAGTACTAGGTTTGTTAAATACTATGTTGTTACTGTTAATAAGTCTTAACGTCTCAACCAGTTTAATAAGTTTATTACATCCAGGTCTAATGATTTCCTAGGAAATAGCTTACAAATATGAGATAGTACAAAATCTGCGTTACATATTTGGGTAGATTCGGTCTAGCCCTAAACGCACTATTTAAAAATCGACTGACACACTCATTAATAATCCTAAGTCAGAGCAATTGTTGCCATTTAAGAGTCTTGAGACATAACTTATTGGCTGTTTGAATGTTCATGTTTAAAATGTCTTTGTAAAGTAAATATATAGTGCTTCGAATTTAGAATAAATCAATGATACTCTTTGGAATCAGATTTAAAAAAATAGGTAACAAAACTTGCCCCTGTACTACATGACACAATTGCTGTTAATTTCATAAGGTTTTCCATACCATCAAACCTATAATTTTTAAAGCCGGTAGGTAAGTCTGTTCTTGAACCGTGTTCGAGTAACCTCCAACTTACATAACTTTAACTAAGACCCGTGGGACACAGGCAATATTAAGCCAGTTTAGCAAAAGATACTGAATACGACCAGCATGAAGTACCTCCAGGGCGTCTCTGTCGGCCTTCGGACATGGCGGCGGCGGCGCAGAGGCAGGGAGGAGCGGCGGCTGCGCGGGCCCCAGCATGCAGCTGGCGGCGGCGACGCAGCTGATGCGGGTGTGGCGAGCGTACGAGTGGGCCACGCCACACGCGTGCTTGTGCATGGTCAGTTCACTCGATATGGAGGCATTGACAAGTTCCCATGCGAGGTTGTAGACGTTGATCTGCGATATGCAGAAGGATGTTGAGGAGCCAATTTCTTTATTTTCAGGCTAGATGTATCAATAAACTTGATCGATCTGACATTGTCTTCTAAATTTTCTCCAAATAAATTTTTGTCCCGTTTCACACTTTGATCACCAATCAATATTTATGAAGCTTTTATCCAGTGATGGGAAAATGAGATGGCGCCAATTCATGGTCTCTTCATGGTGTGGATCCAATATTCTCTTGTTTGATAATACTCAAATCACCTATTTTAATACTTTTTAATACTACCTAATACAATGTCAACTTCAAAAAATCATTCTGGTTTAAGTCTACAGTGAGATTGGCTATGCCTGCATACCTGCTCCCAATAAATTCCTTCCCAATAATGCCCATATCTGTTTTAAAATTGATCAATGTTAGGTATCAGTAGGTACAACTACCTCGTTTTGAATACTTTTCGGATGACATCTCGTGCCACCACTTAAAAAAGCAAAATTTTTAAAATTATGTACATTTGTTTTCGTTTATTAATTACAATGATTTTAATTTATATGATTTTGAAAATGATTCATGATTATAATATTCATATTTATAACAATAATGTTTAACAAAATTAAAATTTCTAACTTAATTTTATCTTATATGTAAAATTATAAAAACTTAATCCATTGTAGTTATAATAAAACTTTCATTTGTTATTTTGTTAAAGAATCTGATTGTTTACTGTTAGTAAATTAAATAATTATTGTTTCCAATAACGATAAGCATGTCAAATATTGTTAAATAAATATGGAAAGGGAGGATATTCTACCACAAGTATTTATTTACTCAAATAAATCCTCGATCGCAACATAGAAATGTAAAACCCACCTGTTTTATGAATAAATATTTGTATTTGTATTTGTTTAATAAATGTATAACATTTTAAGTTTTTTATGATGGACCTTATAATATTGCATGCCATCAAATTGGCAAATTGTAGCTGAAGTGAGAGCTAGTTTTAAGACCATAATGTACCTACAATCGCAATGAAAATATTTGATTTGATTTGATTTTATTTTATTTCCGGATGACATCTCGTGCCATCACTTATGAAATAAAGGTTACAATTATATCATTTGATCCCCATTTTTAGATACTTTATTTCCGGATAACATCTCGTGCTACCATTGAGGAAATCCATTACTACCTACTGGTAGTGTGTTGTTCCATCGTCGAACTCAAGTGAAGTCGGTACATTTTTAATACTTTTCGGATGACATCTCGTGCCACCACTTAGAAAAGCAAACTTGTATTTCCGGATAACATCTCGTGCTACCACTGAGGAAATACTACTGGTCGTACGTATGTTGTTCCATCGTCGAACTCAAGTGAAGTACAGATTGAATACTTTTCGGATGACATCTCGTGCCACCACTTAGAAAAGCAAACTTGTATTTCCGGATAACATCTCGTGTTACCACTGAGGAAATACTACTGGTCGTACGTATGTTGTTCCATCGTCGAACTCAAGTGAAGTACAGATTGAATACTTTTCGGATGACATCTCGTGCCACCACTTAGAAAAGCAAACTTGTATTTCCGGATAACATCTCGTGCTACCACTGAGGAAATACTACTGGTCGTACGTATGTTGTTCCATCGTCGAACTCGAGTGAAGTACATATTGAATACTTTTCGGATGACATCTCGTGCCACCACTTAGAAAAGCAAACTTGTATTTAATTAAATACTTGCAATAGAATTTTATTCCCATAAAGTCTGCTTAATTATACAAAATTAATATGTCTCTTTTCCTCTTACAAAGACTAATTTCCATGGATAGTTGCTCCTTAACAAACAGCTTTCTACCCTGATAAAGAGGCATAGGAAAATATTTCCAAATGCAGCCCGAGGACTTATAGCTTTATCAATAAACTAGCTCGGGGCGCCCGCTACGCGGTCGCGCCCAGAGCTAGGTCGCTCCGCGACGGGGCCGCTCCCGGGCTTCGCCCTCCGCGGCGCTCGGCCTTCGGCCTCGCCGTGGCTCGGCCTGCGGCCTCGCAAAATTACATGGCTGGCTTGGACCGTCCGTCAGCGGGTTCCCTGTCTTTTTTTAACGCCCCAGGAGCCATCAACTGAGTCCTACTGATTCACCCTATGCCGCTTCGGGCTTCGCCCTCGCGGCGCTCGGTCTTCGGCCTCGCAGATATTTTTTAATATTTTCTTCAACAACTTTTCATTTTTAGTGCAAACTTTGTATGATAATGTCATCAATATAACCAAACAATAACTCTTTATTGCTCCAGTCTGCAATGAAAAACGTTTGAAATATTTCACATTATTATTTAAAATCATGCGAGTAAACGCATAGCAGCTATGGCTTCTGTCACGGCTCCGGCGCTGCGAGGCTCCGGCGGTCCCACGCGATCTTTTCGTCGCAGATGGTTTACGCTCATCACCGCAACTTCGGCTCCTTAGCTCGCGGGCCGCCTCGCCCCTCCGCGCCTACGCGGGCTTATATTGCACTCTAGGGGTAGGGCAAACAAGACTACGTGGAGTCGGTTTTGGCAGCGATTCCTTTCTACAAACCAAACATACCACAAATATAGTCCTAACAGCGTAAACATACTTCTCCAACCAATATTTCAGTACCACTAAACATTTTTCAAACACTTGTAAAATTTCCATACAAAGTCACTGAGGCCCATATAAAGCTCGATCTCTAGTACAAAATGTATGGGGAAAATCAAAAACCGATTTTTCATTTTTTTCAAAGTTTCAAGTAGAACGAATGAAAATATGACCAAAATGGAAACAAAAGACGACATTTGACAGTTCCTCACACAAATTTTTGCCCATAAGTTGATATTTCGAGTTTTGACATTTTCCCCTAGAACTCGAAAATTACCCTGAAAATGGGGTAAATTATTTTACCACATAGTAGATCAAGGTCTACACTACAATAAAGGTCATGCAACATTTTCCGCTATCATGCCTTTATATACCCGAAAAATCAGTTTTAAATACTCCTGAACTAAAACTTTTCACAAAATGGCCGCTAGCCCGCCCGCCATCTTGGTTGGAATTTTTTCCATATTTTTTCTGAAAGCAAATTTAATTTGCGCAAATAACTGCATTTACAGATTTTATTTACGGCTAATGTTGACCCCTCCAGAGATCCTCAAAGACACCCCTTCCGAAAAAGTTTGAGCCGTCTTACCTCCCAGTGTTGCCAGACCACTTTGATCAAAATAGTCAAATGTCATTTTAGACCCTCCAATCTGCCATGCTTTGGGAATGAATTTTGCAAAAAACCGTTATTTCTACTTTCGACGTTTTCGGGCCTCAGCTCAAAAACTACCAAAATCTTCCAAAATATTTTTTCACCTGGCAATACCTCACATTAAAACACACAAACGCCTAGTACATTCCAAACCTCCGTTTGGTTGACCAAGTGCCCGAAATTTCAAGTTGAAAGTTTTGAAAACGTGAAAATTTAACAAAATGGCCGCCAGCGCGTCCGCCATGTTGGTTTTCTATCGTCCCGTATTTTTCCCATATACTACATTATATACCGGATCAAACTGCATTTTTACTTTTTTCCTCCGCCGCACCCAGTTGGCCAAACAGGTCTTGGTAGATGACCATGTCGAAAATTTTCTTTTGCTCCTCACGCCCGGTGTTGCCAGGTGATTCTCAATTTTCTACCCGAACGTCATTGGGGACCTTGGATGCCACAATCGCTCATACTTATTTTTTCTCCAAATACCGTATTTCCATTGGACCCATTTTCGGGCCCCTCGGCCAAATCTACCAAAATCTACCAAAACATTTTTCCACCTGGCAATAGTTGGCACTTGTACAAACGTGGCCGCTATACAAGCCAACTCTGCCAGGTGTTGCCAAGGCCGTCAAAAACGGGCTTGAAATTTTCGAAAATTTTTACTTTTTACAAAACGGCCGCCCGCTTTTCCGCCATCTTGGATTTTTGACAGCGCGTATTTTTCCCGTAATCAGGACCATAGACAATGTCGAACCACATTTTTACTTTTTTTGTATTTTATATAGTTTGGGTCAGAGAGGTCCGCGAAGTCGACCATGTCCCGAAAAATTCAAAAAATCCTCACTGCCAGTGTTGCTAGCAGAAAAAGATAAAACTACCAAAAGGTCATTAGACACCTTCCGGACTACGGATTCATGGCCTCGATTTTTCGCTGAATCAGATATTTCGATTCGACCCTTTTTGGAACCCTGGAGCGAAAACTACCAAAAACTACCAAGATATTTTTCCACCTGGCAATGCCAACTATTGGGACTGGCAAAGCACCCATACAACTCATTCGCGTAGAGTGTTGCCAACTACCCGAAAAATCAATTTTAATTTTTTCGAAAATTTTTCATTTCACAAAATGGCCGTCTTCTCCTCCGCCATCTTGGATTTTTGACAGCCAATTTTTTTACTGAAACTACATCATATACCACGTCAAATACCGTTTCAATTTGTAACCAACAATGCGCAGTGTTGCCACAGGAATTTTCCAAAGTCACCAAGTCCGAAAAATTGAATTTTCCCCGCCGCTCCCAGTGTTGCCAGATGATTTCAAAAAAAATACCGAAAGGCCCTTGACCACCAAAGTTGCCACCAAACTGCATACTCGGATTTCGGCCAGCTGTCAAAAAGTCATTTTCTACTAATTGGACCAAATGTCAAAAATCTACTACGGACGTGGTAGAATGTTTTCCCTTCTGGCAACTCTCAGACAAATACTCCACCAAAACTGTAAAGAACCGAATCTGTCCAGTGTTGCCATCCACCAAAAAAATGGATTCAAAAAATTGCAAAATTATTGACACAGACGAAATCGTCTCTGCCGGCGCCGCCATCTTGAATTTTTACATCTGGCAACACTGCGCTTAAAATTGACTATATTTGTAAGCAATAAGAAAAAAAAACAACAAATTATATCTGCCCCGTCCAGAGACACAGCCCCGCAAAAAAGGGTCGATTTTCCGATTTTCAAGCCAAGATGGCGGCGCCGCCATTTTGTTTTTCTGACATTTTTCTTTTTAAATCCCGACCGTTCCCCACAGTCTACGACCCCTGAAAATTTGACAGCTCCAGGGTTAATAGTTGCGGAGATGCGACCACCAACATGGCCGCCATCTTGGATTTTTGGAAAAAAAAAGAAAAATTTCCAGATTGATTGGCGGTCCGAACAAAACTCCCATACATCGGTTTCGAGTCTGAAGCTGGCAACACTGCGAAAAAAGGCCCCGATGAATGAGTCAGTCAGTCAGTGAGTGGTAATCGAGCTTTATATATTATAGATTCAATTTTATTACTCCGTCATATAATGTTATCCTGTTGTTAAGGCTTAATTTTCATATTAGCTATGTAGCTTCTCTTGGGTAGCAAGGATTAATATTTCTCTCTCAAGGAGTTTAGTGTGCCTACATCCAGCCTTAAGACACCTCAATACAAGCTGTGGTTAAGGTGCCCAAAAAAGAAACAAATTCCCTTAACCGAGTTTCTAGAAGACATAT
Organism: Nomophila noctuella; assembly: GCA_958496325.1. Taxonomy (NCBI): domain Eukaryota; kingdom Metazoa; phylum Arthropoda; class Insecta; order Lepidoptera; family Crambidae; genus Nomophila; species Nomophila noctuella. The sequence continues at coordinate 12,370,304 of OY292500.1, read as the reverse complement.
CAGCCACCATTTCATAAGTTTTATGACGTTTATCTATTGGCAATTCTAAAGTCATGTACAATGAATAAAGCTTAAAAGCTAAAAAAAAAATAATTCAAATTTGACTTGGCAGAAAATAATATTTCATTATTTATAATTAAACTTAACTTATTGAAAGTGTTTACAACCACTGTCACAGTATTTGAACATGAAACCTGGTATTTAGATGTGCACCACAACTGTCTATCTATTTCTCTATTTGAGTTGACTTCATAGTACAGGTCTCATTAATTTTGTAAAAAAATAATGTGCTGACCATAGTAGGTAAATTCATATATAATAACAGATATTAAGAAAATAAATATAGTTATTGCGCCATACTTTTTTTTTTTAAATGATCACATAAAACATATGTTCGTCAGAATAGCACCTAGAACATATTTAAATTATTTGACTTGTCAAAATTATACCAATTTTTATACGCCGTATTTATATTGTGCCAAGGCACTTTGAGACAACAAATGTAGCAGTACTAAGTATCTAATGACTGACACGCGAACGCTAGCCTGCTCAAGCCCACCAGTGTAATGATGGGCCACAAGTAATGCGACGGTGTAAGTAACACTTTTTCATGTGGTTCAAAATACAAACTTTCCGGAACAGTTAATGACAATAAAATTGGGTAACAAGGCTGGTTTGGCCGATATTGAGCACAATAATCCCAGTCGGTTCATCATGTACACCACTGCCATTTCTCAATGGAAATAACCTTTAAATAATATGGGAATTTCTCCCATCCTGTTAATATAGAAGATAGCTGTGGTATTATCTATCATCAACAAAATCCCTGGATTCCTAAGTTATTACGTAAATACTTAGAAAAACATTTTACTGACCTTAACTTTATGTATTTCTACACAAATTAGTCCAAACCTTCATTTGAACAAAAAACGCCGGGTATCCGTGAACGTTTGTCGAGAAAACTTCTTCTCCAGAAGCTTATTTTTGCACTGGTGTTATCCTCTGTTTTGGTTTTCGTCTTTTTCCCCATTTTCACTAGCACAAATACACAAAATTTGCTTAAATTTAAATAAAATTACGTTTTTAAATCGGCGCGCACGCGGATGATGCAACACACAGAAAACTAATGATCGCCCCCGCCCCCTGTCGGCAGGTTGAGGTGCTAGGCGCGGTAGTCAATAGAACGATTTAATTTTTTATTTATTATGTCTAAAATTCGTGTGATGATGCAGTACGTTGGAAACATACTATACGTTATTATTAAATCTCCTAGGATGCTACAACGAAGTATAATTACCGTAAATGATTTAAGAATTTCATAAAATAACTAAACATTCCTAATGTATATATCTGAGGATATTATTAGCTAATAGATGCTTAACAAAAACTGTAATTAAAAAAAACATAACATTTTTAAAACGCGAATAAAAATCAAAATTTAGTAATCCGTGTCATTAAAACTACATTTACAAATGTTTCTAATCTAATTTGATGGTTTACGTACCATGGTCTATAATTAATGTCTATTTTTAGGCTGAAGATGTGTCGGAAAACATATTTTTTGTGATAAAATATAAAATTAAAAACGCGGTAGTGTGATGTTAACAATAAATATTTTTTGTAGTAATAAAGGCAAAGGGCAATTAAACCATTAAGTCAGTAGGTACTAAAGTTTGATTAGTTTTAATTAAGAATGAGTTTTAATAAAAGGACTGTTAATGAATACACTAGAAATGAGACTGCCCTATGTGAGTGAAGTTAATATGCTAGGAGTCCTAAGTTCGTAGCCAACCCAAGATAAATAATATGTACCTACATATCAATTTTATTATCATTTTTGTGTTCAACATTGTTTTATCTAATGACCTATTTATTGTAATCTTGTAAACCAGAGGTTACTATTTTAATAACGCATAGTAAAACTGTTTGAGTGTACCAAACCACTTATCTTATAAATTTACGTTAAAAGAGTTAACTTACAATTTTTTTGAAAAACTAAAGCATATTATTAACTGCTAATTAATTTGCACGACAGAAAGATAACAACATAGTATCAATCGAAATCGCTGCAGATAAACATATAATTCAGTTAGTCCATTGCATAACCGCGTGGTATTACCTACTTACAAGCGGCAGCCGTGGCATTGACAGACAGCGGTGTCAAGTTCAATGCTACTATGTCTAACTGGGCGGTTACAATGCGTAGTTATCACTTAAAATTACATTACGGCTTCGTGCGATATTTGGGATTCAATCGAGTAGCTTTAGACCTGTACGATAACATTTTTGTACTGCTAGGAAATATTATCTAACTCAATATTTGTTAACTAGATAAAAGTTATTATAACTCGTTGCCTCTCAATTTTCTACGCCACTTCGAGCTTACTTTCATTTTTAAATATTTTACCTCTGTATGTGACATCACAATTAGGTGGTGTAAACCTCGATATCAAAAGTATTCTCCACGGAATAAGCCTACGGAAAAGTCAACTTTGGTTCAAAAAACAATGTAACAACTTTACAAAATCAATTTTTGTTTTGTTACAAATTGAAATTGTTATCAATATGCATTTTAATGCAGAGGCAAAGATGTCGAGAAGTTACAGTGACACAGTTTTTTTTTATTAAACAAAATAAGTTCTCTAGCATGTGGCACAAGTTTGTTGAATGTTTCACAATAGTGCATGGCCGAGCACCGCCATTGACACATAGAACAGACAAACGGTAGAGAGTCAAGTTCAGTGTTACTATTCTGTTTACTTCACTTGTACGCATGCTTGAATATGGGCAACAAATATTGTTTGTAATATCGTTAGTTTTGTTTAACTTTTGGAATTGAAAATATGTACTTGTCGAGTTCTTTTCCGAATTATTTTATATTGAAATAATGTAATGATATAATTCCGGCTTAATAAATAACTGACTGACCGCGCGTGGCATTTTCTTAACTTTTACTATCTACACTCAGCCTATTTTATCTTAAATCAGATTTGAGGTTTTTTATTTTATTGACTGTACTTATTATCGCAAAGATTGTCGTATAGCGCTATGGTTAAGTCAGATTGCTGGCCCACTTTTAAAAGTAAAGGCATAGGAAGTGCATCTGCGTATGCGCATTTTGAGATTACATCTTTCGAAGCTGCACTTACGAGTACTAACAATGAAATACGAGTACCTACATGTAACTAAGTAACATACTAGGTTAGCTGGCACACCGACCCAAAGTAAATCTTGACCTCCAATAATAATAATGCCTGTACCTAAGTAAATATAATATAATATATGATACAGGAACTAAGTGTTATGTTACATTAATGCGTCGATATCGAGAAACGGCAGAGAAGTAGAAATGGCGGGCGGTTCAAGGCGGCCATTGCTATTCGTTAATTGTCGCCTCGGAAGCGGAAGGACCGCTGACTTTTAACTGAACACACGACTGTTGGTATACGGATAGACTGACTCATTATCTTATTGCTGTGAATAGAAACGATTACTGATTAACAATTAACTACTTGTGTGGGCAAGAATAGACTTTTTTCAAGTGCTTCACTTTGTTTAATTATAAATATAGCCAGATACGGGCTAAGTGGAGAGCCGTAGGAGAAGCCTGTGTCCAGCAGCTTTTTTCTATAACTAAGGCTGATGATGATGATGAGGATAGACAGATACATTTTAAACAAAGAAGACACAATATAATCTGTGTCGTAAGATTGTATGCTGCTATTTCTCATATGTATGAACCTGACAGAAATCACACATCTATTTGCTATTTCACATAGTGCTGTGTTTTGTCGTGCAATGTTTTCAGACCCTAAGAGAACACGTAGCATTTTCCGGTAGCGTTAAAATTAAGACAAACTTAGTTGTACTTAGTGGTTTCCTCAACACTGCGTAGTGAGCAAACATCATTCAGACAGCATCAGATAATTTCAATGGTGTAAAATGTTAGGTAAAGGAAATGTCTGGTTTAAAAATGCAGATTTTGATTAACCTCGAGTAGACACGTTAAAGTCTGTTTTATCAAATTTATGGTCTATTTTTCCTTATCAAGGGTTATGCAGGCCAGTTGGCAATGTACCGGTCTTGAATCATAAGCCGAACGTATGCGGGTAATTTCATAAAACTTGCTGGAACTGTACTTAAGAATCTGGAGCTACTGGCTTTAGTTTGTAAACCCTCTTCTTTTTGGTTGGGATATTCTCAGTCCCGTCTCATATAACTCGTAGGTTATTGACACATAAAACTAAAGTCTTTGACTGACTTTACAGATGACTTGAACACATTTATTATCGTGAAACAACATTCGAGCTTTGATGATTTTTATACATGCACAACAGTGCTTGCATTAATAAAACCATTACAACGACACCTTTTTTTTTTTTTTTTTTTTTTTTTTATTGTCAGGAAAATGCCTTGACGCATGTTACACCTATAACAACCGTACTCGTAAGTGAATAAAAATACACACGAAATATAATTACTTTTAAACGGGTATAATTTTAAACTACATGTTTACAGAAACCCCGCCACTTTTCTGTAGCCGTGATCACGACTGCTTAAAAGTAGCCAAAATATACCGCGATTCTATCCATTTCGACATCGGTGTCGACATATCTAGCGAAGTGCAGTTCCGTGGTCACTTAGAGGGAAAGGCTAAATTAGCCTCCAAGAAGCTTGGCGTGCTCAATAGATCGAGACGGTATTTCACTGCGGCCCATCGCCTGCAACTTTATAAGGCACAGGTTCGGCCGCATATGGAATACTGTTCTCATCTATGGGCAGGGGCACCCCAGTACCAGCTTTTCCCTTTGGACCGCATCCAGCGTAGAGCTATGCGCATTGTCGACTGCCAAGATATTTCAAAACGGCTTGATCCTCTGGCGCTGCGTAGGGATGTAGCCTCGCTCTGCATCCTATATCGCCTATACTATGGGGAGTGCTCTGAGGAATTGTTCGAACTTATACCTCCCACATCCTTTCGTCATCGTTCAACGCGACAACAGTTCCATCGACATCGTTTAGATGAATGGCAATCCACCACTGTGCGTTTCTCCAGAAACTTCTTGCCACGCACAACCAAACTGTGGAATCAACTGTCGCCTGAGGTATTTCCGGACCGATACGACCTCTTCACCTTCAAGAAAAGAGCGTACTCCCTTCTAAAAGGCCGGCAACGCATTTGTGACTCCTCTGGTGTTGCGAGTGTCCATGGGCGGCGTTGATTGCTTACCATCAGGCAATACGTCTGCTCGTTTGCTGCCCTATGACATAAAAAAAAAAAAAAAAAAAATTTTAAAAGTATTTTTATTTCATGAGTAACAGTCGCGTAAACCTAAAAAAACAAAATACACACGCTCTAATTTAATAAATCCTGCGAAAACATTGAGTCACCTGGTTTTGTTATCAGTTATACCACTCTTATCCTTTAGCTACGGCACTAAATTGCATCTACTATAAGCTGCGGTACGTAGACGAATCTAATTCACTAACAAGCCGTGGCTAACACACCGATATTACATATACACGATAGGTTTTTACGTATAAAAACAATATCCTACAACATCTCATAAATTGGTCTGACTCCGTGATAAGTAGCTAAAGCACTTGTGTTACAGATATTACAGGTATTACAAATATCCTGCATTTCACACCCAGGACAGTATCCATGTTCGGTGATCGAACCCTACGGCCTCTTAGTCTGACTATCGATCTCCAGTATACGATCGTAATTAAGGTAATTGAGATTAAATCTTTCGATAAAACAAACTCTCGATATCTTGATAACGGTTTAGGATAATTGGAGCGTGCGCAGAACAACTGGTAGGTAGGTAACTGGTTGCCGTATGTTAATTTACATATTCTTAGAACTAATGTAAAGCAATACTACTGCAAAATAATTTTAACAGTCCTCCTTGAGTCGTATTCCTGATTGAGAATGAGAGTCGTGATCTTTGTATGAAATGAAATACCTACACAAGAACTAACTTGGTAATTTTAATGGAGTGGTTTGCCATTGCCTTCTCCATCTCACACACTTTTTCGTAGTGTGCAGGTTTCCTCAAGATGTTTTCCTTCACCGTACAGCTGGTATGAAAATTACGGACAAAGTATTTTTAATCCAGAGGTGCCTGACCTGAAAGGGCGCTCATACCACTAGTTAAAAATACAATTTTAATTTCACTTTATTTTTAGCATTCGTATATCTTTTGGAATTTTCCCCTTTTCACAGAAAGATCCACTACATTGTATAAATCAATTTAACTTAATCTATGTTTTGTAGGATCCTAAAAAAGCGTTAGAAATCATTAGGCTTGGTCATGGTAAGTGTCATATTGACGTCATATCATAATGATAAAATGGACAAAATAAGTTTTGAAATTGCCATGTGGTTTATTTTTTGTGACCAAACAGAGCAACAATAGAATAACTAGTAAGCATTTCCTTCCTTTGGGCGTTTGGAATTCCCAATCACGTTTTATTTATTTTTTATATTCAACAGTGGACACACCAAACGGTAAGATATTAGTTCATAAGATACATATGCCGTCGCCATACTTGGCGAGACACAGGCCCTGTCATATGAAGCGACGGTCGCTTTACTTCGCCTATTATTCTGTTGTCATGTAAAGAGTCACCTTAGTAACCAACGTCAATCAAAACAATGCCAGGTTTTAGCGTCTATCAAAATATCTTTTCAAACGGTTAACATCTTTATTTTATAGGTTAGCCTTATTTTTAGGCACGCACTAAGCGGAAAAAACGCGACCGAATTTACGCGGCTGAATTTATATTTAATATCTAAATGGGACACACTATTTAGATTCATTTCGGCGATGTGTAATTTTGTATAGAAAATGCATTGCCGCAAAACTTCGGTTGCTTAATTTTAGCTTAGTGCGTTACTACACTAAGACGGCAAATAACAATTGATTACTTAGAGTCTGATATAGACTTCGGAAGCGGAACTCAGACCTCTGATTAAAGTGAGTAAGAAATCTATGTGTATTTGTTATTATAGAACTGAAACAATGATTCCCGCGCAGATACAAAACGTGACTACACACGTGTCTATAAATACCTACTCAGACGCTGGTGGCCTCGGGAAAGCCGTACATTTGTACTTAGAAGCATGTATAAAATCAACCGTTTTCTTTGGGTAGGTTTGTTGAGACATCATGGATATTCTCATGATGTCTGGAAGTGGGTTTTCTAATCATAACAACGAATTTATAACCATTACAGGCGGGCGCCCGCGACTTTCATGCGTGGATTTTGGTTAATCCCATGGGAGCATTTAATCAGTATACCAAATTTCATCAAAATCCGTTCAGTATTTTCAGCGTGATAGACGGACAAACATCTAAACAAGCAATCTTTCACATTTATAATACATATATTGGCATGATTTTATGCATTTCAAATATGATATACATTTATACGATGTTGAAGAGTGCAAAGATGCATAACCTGATGGGCACTGCTCTTTTAATTTTAATAATATTGAATTACAGTTCACTTTAACATTAACAATTCAAGCATATTTACAAACTGTTATCATTTGGATTATCTCTGTGCGGAGGATAATAAATATACATAAATATGCGTCCAACTATTTAATTGAAATCGAAGCTACTATTATCAACATTCCTATGAGTCTATAAATGTTTTGTATTTAGTTATGATGAGTCTAATTCACGTTTATCAATGGGCGCAAACACAACGTGGTTGGAACATATCTACTTACTATGACGTCAAGTGTTTGCCGTCAAATAAAAAGTTGAACGTCAGTGTACAACGATTATGATGTTATTTTCGGCAACCTTTCATTCTTGGGTTGTTGAATTTCTTGTTTTGTAAATTATGAAAAGAACAAATTGCATTTCGTCGCCTGCTGATGTTCGTTTTTAAATATAAGTAGAGCTTTTGACATTTAAGTATTTATTTACTAGCTTCCACTATTTCACTATGCGAATTCGGTTTTATATTTTTTTTCCGGGATAAAAAGTACCCTATATTTAATCCGGACGACTAACTTAAAGCAATCGGTTCAGATACCGCGTGAAAGCGGAACAAATAAACTCACTTTCCGATTTATAATATTAGTAAGGATACAACTAATGGACTGCCGATTTTGCTGCTGCAATTTTGATGGACTTTCTTTATCAAAAACGTAGAAGAATTCCAGAGACTAGCAAGGGGCAGTATAAACAGTCGCAGTAAATACGTTTCTGTTTATCATCAATTACGTTGATGATGATTAATTGATGATGATAGTCGTCATTTTCATTCAGAAACAGCGTCTTCACAACGGAACAATGTGTTTAAAACGAGACGACTTCTAAAAATAAACACAAGTTCTAGACGAGCTCAGGAAACCATAATGACGTAGGAAATGTAGGTTCCTCCTGATCCATGTTAACAAACAGATCATTTAGCAATAAATCACTCGATCACTGTTTGGTTGCGCAAAGAATATCCCTCTTTAGTCGTGTTCCAAAGAAATGACACCAAAAACTACCAACAAATTTCTTGGCCATTGCCTTTCCCATATCATACACTAATACTTGCAGGTTTTCTCACGATGTTTGTTTTCCTTGGTACTTGGCACATTTTTACTGACACTTTATACTGCCCATAGCTAGGCATTGGACTTTTTATTGATTCGAGTAGAAATAGTATCCTAGAAATGGCATGAAGTCCGCACATGCCATACTAGCCCGGATACGAACCAATGCCCTCACGCTTGTAAAACTTTCTTTTCTACTATCGTCGGCTAAAGTTTCAGACCTCGTAATTCCATCTAATCAAATTTTACAGAAGACAAAATAAACTTTACCACGAAAACTTTTGTGACGCAAATGTATTAAAAAAAAATTGGCCAAGTGCGAGTCGGACTCCCGCACTGAGGGTTCCGTACAAATTCTATTTTTGACGTATTAAAAAAACTACTGAATAGATTTCGTTCGAACCAATTTTCGTTGGTAGTTTTTATGGTAATGTACATTATATAATTATTTCAGTTTTATCATCCTCTTATTTTAGAAGTTAGAGGGGGGGGGACACACTTTTTTCCACTTTGGAAGGGTCTGTCACGCAAAGTATTCACTATAGAAAAAAGTGATATTAGAAACCTTAATATAATTTTAAAAGACCTATCCATAGATACCCCACACGTATATGTTCATTGAAAAAAAATATTTCGAGTTTCATTTCTGACTATGGGGACCCCTACTTTTTTTTATTTTTTTTCTATTTTCGTGTGAAAACCTTGTTGCGGTTCACAGAATACATCCACTTACTAAGTTTCAACGGTATAGTACTTATAGTTTCGGAAAAAAGTGGCTGTGACAGACTGGCGGACAGACAGACACACAGACAGACATGACGAATCTATAAGGGTTCCGTTTTTTTGCCATTTGGCTACGGAACCCTAAAAATGGAGTTCCGAGGTCTGACACTTTAGCCGACGCTATGCTTCCGAGCTCTTTTGGAGTTCAAAAAAATATAGGAATTCAAATATGCTCGTAGGCGTAGTTGAATTATGCGCCATGTCCGCTTTCAATGGCGCTTGCGACACTATCTCAGCGTTTCGTCTCAAATCGGAAAGCTCATTGTTTTCTGCAAACATTTCCATACGAAAATGGTAACTGAATGGGACATTTATTTATTTTTATTTTTATTCGCACGATGTATTTCGTCCTTGACACAGTAATGGCGGGTGTTCTTAGCGCAGGTCGTTATCTATACTAATATATAAAGCTGAAGAGTTTGTTTGTATGTTTGTTTGTTTGTTTGTATGTTTGTTTGTTTGAACGCACTAATCTCAGGAACTACTGAACCGATTTGAAAAATTATTTTTGTGTTGGATAGTCCATTTGACGAGGAAGGCTTTAGGCTATTGGAAATCGAAATCCACGGGGACGGAGTCGCGGGCGGCCGCTAGTCATTATAATAAATAGCGTATAAATATCACGTTATTTACATGATTATCGATGTTTGACAATGAAGTTTATGTGTGAGCTACTTTTTATTCAAGATCGGCTCAAGTTTAAAGCATAGTAGGTACTTATGGAAACTAATGAATTTTTCGGAAAAAAATAGGCTGAATTAACTACTCTTAATGGTAGGCTTTAAGAAAACGCCAATGTTACATTATCGAGCCTACTACAAAAAAACAGGTCTAACTAACTACTATCTTAATCGGGTAAAAGACATTGAGAAAACGTTAATTGTCGTAATGGAGCACAACCTCATAATGCTAATAATTGTGGTTTTCTAGTTAACGTAAGTACAAGTATCCGCCGTAGGAAAGGTTTCATAGTTTCCTTCAAACTCGAGATAAACCAGCAATGTACTGCACCAGTGCACATCAGGTGCATACGAGATGTTATCTCTGAATTGCGGCGCTCGTCAAACCGTAATTGCCTCACGTCGACTGTCCTATGCAGTTAAAGATGTTACGATATGTTATACCTGTTATTTCATCGCACAAAGTTCAACATTGGTCTGATTTTTCGCTAGATAAAACCTCTTATATCATACTGGTGGAAAAAACCCTCCTATAATTTAGCACCTGAGTGGTAATTTAGCTGTTATATAATGGATTCCAGTATGGTTACATGAACAAGATTATAGAATCGAACAGCCGTAGGTAAACAGTTTACGAATAATTACCTACATCTTCGTTTAATAGCTACACGTTGGGCGCCATTTAAAATGATCATTGAAAACTACTTAGATAATAATCAATTTAGACTTTTACAAATGAGTTAGTATTCTTATAAAACAAAAAGTTTGAAACTTTACTAAGATTTGTACAAAAAGCTTACATGTAGGTTATGTTTTTTTTAAAGAAGTGCCTCATAAGTTTCTCCTTTGGCATTTAATACCTCTTTGAAGCAAGTTACATTAGCGTAGGCTAATTTAAACAATAAAAACAAATACACAAATTATAGTTCAGTAATAATTACCATGTACATGTCGCCATATCGGCACGCCTTCCAGAACCCCTTGACGCTGGCGAGCATGGTGCGCGCGCGCCGCGCTCCCCACCGCGCCCCTGTCGCGCCCCGCACGCCTCTGCAACAAACAGAAATCAATTAATAAACATCTTCAAAGCCTAACCTAAAATAACTGAGAAAACCCATACAAAGTGGTGAAATGAAATGAAATGAAATAATTAATTCAGCAATTTGATTCATTTAGTAAATTCTTTTGCACGTCAAAACTTTTTTTACCCTACCAGCGCCTCGACGTGAATGGCCTGCTGAGAAGAGACGCCGCAAGAAACTCAATTCTTTTGCCTTTTTTTTAAATAAAGGTGGTGTTCCCCACGTGATAAGAGCCCACGACCACGACCAACGCTCTAACTACTGCATACAAAAATAAACAGGAAATAGTATCAGCCTATTGATGTCCCACTGCAGGGAAAAGGACATCATTCGAAATCTTGTTTTCGTTACAAATATGGGATTTGGCTTAATCCCCAATCACCACGCTTACCAAATGCGGATTGGTGATCAGAAACCCGAGTTGTGTTCGAATAACCGACATAAATATATAAATATGCCGGACCCGGAAATCGAGCCCAGGACCTTGAGACCATTTCTTTCTTTTTCAGATTTCCGACAACACGCAAACTCTTGTAAAAAATGCTATGAAGCATTTTCAGTCTGATATCTACGCAGTTTTTGTAAGATTTTATTAGCTTTCAGTATATGTGTTTATGTACGGGCCGGTCCCTATTTTCTCGTTTAGATAATTATGCAATTTTATCCAGATTTTTAAACGAACCTATACATTGTATTATTACTTTTATCTTTACTTTTGTAGCGGTTCGGCGATATTGAATGTTATTTTTTATTTGTCGACTTGTCACGTTCGTTTTATTAGGCGCATTTTTCTGATTACATATTTTTATAGTTTTTAATTTTATTTTTTCTTTTCGGACAGATAGTAACAATCAACTTACTTGCACCGGACGGTCGTTCTGTCTGTTCGTCCGGCTGTGATTGCACTAAGGATACGTGTCACTTGAGTCCCAACACAATCGCCATTGTTCTGCACCCGGCGTACGGTCATTTATACGCACAACGTATGCATTCTGATAAAAGTTGTGACTAGACAATTGTGACTGACTCATTGAAGAAAACGTTCGCTTTTTATGTAGGTGGGATAGGTAGGTTGCACGTTATTGAGCAATGTTGAACCTCTACCACGTTTTGTTCATTGAGGGTTTATCTTCTCTGTAGCTTCTCTGACTCTTTGGCACTTTCAGCACTAGCTTCTTCATCTTTTGTTTTTTGGAAATACCTAGGCAGCAAGCGAGCAGATGGATTGCCTGATGGTAAGCAATCAGCGCCGCCCATGGACACCCACAACATCTTTTGATTGATGAAAATATTTAGATGCAGAAGCTTTGGAAAAAGAATATGCTATGAATGCGGTTTTTATCGATAGCGGTGGAAAATAGCCAAACTCTGAAAATGGTATTGTGGTACTTAATTGAACCCTCAACCTTTTGACTCGCACAACTTAAACTCTGCTTTACTGAATTCTTAATATTTATGATTTATTACGTATTTCACATCAGCTTAAACTAAGTTGACTGTACATACTCCTGCATTTACACCTTAAAAGTGCCAAGGTACCACACAATGTCGCGTTTTGCGGTCTCCCGAAGAGCAAGTGGTATTTCACTCCTTTTGTAAGTTACGAAATACTGTATAGTTCACAACCTTACAAACCAGAGCGGTAGTTACTATAATATAGGCACTCAATTATGAGTAATTACTACTTCGCTACATACATTAAACACTGCAATTTCGTTTGGAACTTTACTAAAGAAAAAAAATGTATATATCGTTTTAATTGTAGTTGTGATAACAAATGATTCAATTGCTGATAATAATGTAATTCATACATATTTAACTGTAGGTACTTAATTTCAATGGTCTGTCTTTCTAGTCAGAATCTTTTTTTACCCGATAAGTACTAGTTATTGATTAATAAAAATTAATAAAATAAAAGTTTTATGAAATATAAGGTTGCATACCTTATCTGTACAAATATAATAAAGAGGAAAGGTTTGATTTTTTGTTTGTTTGTTTGTTTGTATGAATTGAATAAGCTCCGAAACTACTTGGCAGATTTGAAAAATTCTTTCACTGTTGGAAAGCTACATTCACCCAGAGTAACATAGGCTATATTTTATCCCGGTACGGGAAGTAGTTCCCCCGGGACGCGGGTGAAACCGCGTGACGGGCCGCTAGTATTTCATAAAACTTTTCCGAATCTCAGATAATAAATGTATAAAACATCATGATCCCTTCCTCATACCAATTTTTTTTTTTTCAGCAATTGCTTGGATATTTATTTATTCCGTTGTTATTAATAAAGGCCTTCATAAAGTGGGTTTCGTCTTCTTCGTAGAGATGTCAGTTTCAATTGAATAAGAGCGATGGATTGATAATAGACGCTTCATTGCAAAGAAAATTTACGATATAAATAATAAGAGTATTAGGAATATCGTACCTTACTCTTGAAATGACTTAACCTGCCCTTTGATTCTTTAGAGAATAAGATATTTTAAAATATTATGTATACGCAATTAACGACGAGATTTAATTGTTTTATAAATGGTATTGCTATAACCTATCTTAATTTGTTTTGGTCTTAATTTTCCAAATCTTTGGAGAAGATACATGAACATTCGATTAACACAAAATGGATATTAAAAAAGATAAGCCAACATAATATCTAGGTTTTTAGAGCAACTATGGTCGGTACTTCCAATATTATTGGATTGATAACATAATAATATAGTCGTAGTTTTATTATAATGATGCCAATTCTTATTCAATACATGTAGGAAAAATATTTATAATATCTATTTTATTTTACAAGAATGTGTAATGGACATTGGCTTCATTCTAGATGCATCTACTTGTTATGTAATCATATTGATGCACTAGATATCAATTACACAATTACAGGTACTTGATGCTATTATATTTTCTAATAGACTCATTAGTTAAGTGTCAAGTGATATTCTAATCTTAATCATGAATTCGAGGAAAATAAACCCCTGTAATATATTGAAATTTTGGTTTTATTTTAACACGTCTATATAAAACTCAAGGTAATATTTGTATGAATTTTGAAGATTTCCTAGTATAAAGATATCCTAATCCAGCACCAATGTAGACCTTATGGCCCTGCAATAAGCGTGTTTTGATTTTTTTGCGTTCGCGTAACGTTAAAAAAACGTATTGTTCTGTTTCTCGTATTTAGATACGATTACTAAGTACATACATAACGATTTTATGTGCATAAATTTGATATTAACTAAATGATTTTCGCATATTTACATCAAAATTCTAATTTTACATGTCGTAAAAATGCTAAGATTGTATCGGATCACTTTATTTGAAATGAAATAATTTATTCAGCAATTTGATTCACTTAGTAAATTCTTTTGCACGTCAAAACTTTTTTCGCCCTACCATTTAATTAAAAGTACATTATTTTGTATAGAATACAATAATAATAATAACAACATGCTTTGCCCTCTTACTCTAGTTCTCACTTGTTTTGTTATGTGTATGACCATTGCAGTAGCTTGTTAAAATAACTGTTACATTTTGACAATATGAATTGGCAGTCAATTACTTTCATAGAAATGAAAATGTCAATGACATTTTATTGTACGAGTGATTTGTGAACTCTTTTTTTATTAATTCTACTTCACTACTCGTATTATAATCGAAATACACAGTAATTTTTACGGCCATATTATCTCTATCTTTGGTGGTTTTATAGCAGTTTGGTTCTGTTACTTGTATTTAAAGTTCCCAAGGGTCTTTGATGTCGGAATAAATGTACTATATGTAATCTTATCAGACAATAATTAACATTTATTTAATTTATCACGTATAATCGTGTATCACACGGTTGTTTCTTGTTTAATAATGATCGCTCGTCAGCTGTAAACACTGATTGTGCGAACCGGCGCTCTTGCCGATATTAACTCTAGTATCTTGCAGCAAACATCTATAGCAATATCAGTAATAAAACATATAGTTATTTATAATAACGGTCTATGTACGTAGGTTCAACTATTATGTAAGATATTAAACTTTCCACAATTTATTTATATAATTTATCAATAGTTTAAATGCAGCATGCATTCATTATTGACATGACAACCGTGATAAGATATTCCTAATAAGCAATAATCTTTGGTCGGAGGTATCGACCAAAGCCGGATAATAGGATTGTAGAGTACTGGCCTATATATATTTTAAATCAACCATCACACACATGTTAATGTAAAAAATATCTCTTCATCTTTATCTTAATTTTTTACAAAACAAATATTTCTATCAAACTTTGCAAGATGATAAAAACGTAAATATAGCCGGGTTTCATAGCTAGTTATATTATATATAGTAATGTAACAACATTAGTTATTTTACCGAATTGTAAGCAGTCGAGCGTCCCATAAACAAAATATTACTGTACGTTTGATCTCTATGTATTTTTATTAACAATAACTTACATGGTTTGTTTTTCGTAATCACGAATTTGATAATGATTTTTTTTTGTCAATAAATTCGGCCCCGGCTTTGGCTATGTTTGAAAACCTTAAGAATATTAAATTAATCATCATTTCAAATAGAGACTTCTATGAACGTTTGTAGAACAAGAAAACATTTTTAATAGATCACTGCTGCAGTAGAATTAATTTAAATAGACATATGTATGTAGATGATAGGCAAATATACTTTCTTTATCATAGAATGATAATTGTTATCCACTTTTCGCAATTATCAGAACATTAATAAACTACAACCCTTGACATCAATACAGTGATAATAAAGTAAAATAAATAATAAATTACGTACTTACTACAAATCAAATTAGTCCACACGCACGTCACACACACAATTTGTTTACAAAGTTTTATTTTTCCAAGTCCAAGAAACAAGCAGGCGATATATCCGAAACACCTTTCAGCTCCCGAAATAACGGAACGCGAAAATAAATCCGAACACTGGATTTTCACAGAGCAGCGTGTTGACGCGGGAAAACGCCGCACGCGCTTAAAATTGGAACGGGAGGCCGGGCACGTGCGCGCGAAAAATTCAAATTTAGAATTTAATTTGACGCTTGTCGTTTTAAAATTGTTTTATTTTTTAATTTTATTTTTTTAGCAAGGAGACGTGTTACATGCCGGCTGTATGCGATAGACTGTATCGAAAAGAGCCCATATGTTCTTGACCTTGCGCGGTTCTCCGGCGGACTGCGGCGCGATTTGGTTCACTCCGTCGGTTTTATAACGCATTATTGTTGTCATAACTTTTACCGCGACGATAGCGAGGTGATGCGCGGCCGCTGAGCTTGAAGGGTGTATTATAAACTCTCGGCAGGGATGGCGACGGACATTTCATGCACTGAAAAAAATGCTCATAAAATGTGCTTTACTATTTTTTTAAGATTTCGAAAACACATTTTGAACATTTTCATAATTTTGATTGACGATATTAGAAGCATTTCCACATGCAATTTTTTTGTGGTATAGACTTAATCTTTTACTTGGCACTCTTGGCAGTAATAGGTATACCTACCTTAATACATATATGTATATACTAGCGGCCGCCCGCGACTCCGTCCGCGTGGATTTCGATTTCCAATATCCTATGTGTTATTCTGATGTATAAGCTATATTGTGGTAAAGTTTCATTCAAATTCATTCCGTAGTTTTTACGTGAAAGAGTAACAAACATCCATACATCCATACATCCACACATCCATAAATCCACACATACAAACTTTCGCCTTTATAATAGTAGTAGGATAATTTTAATGCAACTAAGTAAAACAGATTTAAATGTCTGCAATCGCCCTTAAGTTAAGAATTATGTCATTTGTATAGGGACTATGATTTCCAAACCTACATTTCTTTCTACTTGCATCGCTATTAGATACTTTTATTATTTACAATAACTGATTATCAAACAACAGCTAGAAGTGCCTTGAACTCTCTCGCGTGTCAATCCATCTGCAGAGTTTTGTCTTGCTAATTTGCATAGCAGATTCGTGCTCTTACATAACAATTTTTATAGAAGAAAATGATGATGTATTAAATTACATAGACGCAGAAATCGTCTTATGTATTACTAGAATAATAACGTTTTTATAGGGGATGACCGTTATTCCTTGTCTTAACTAGTTTTTGTGTAAAATAATTATAATGAACTCTTGGGAATAAAATTATTGCGCGATTACGTCATAGGTTGTACTTTAAAAAAAAAAAAAAAAATGACTGACGTTGATTTTCACGCGTATTAAAGGAACTCCCGACTTTTAGGTTTTTTAAACATTATGTCGTTTTGTAAATTAAAGACCAATGACGCATGAAAATGTTTTCCTCGTCGTTGATTTCAAATATTTTAATAAATGTTGTGAACTTCGTCCTGCGTGTCTCTAACTAGGCAAAGTTATTACAAGTTATTAATTATTATTTTTCATATCATGTCTGAAAAAGTAGACATGTTAATTAAAGTATAATTTTTATAACATGTCATTTAAAACCTGACAATTATTAACGATATGTTGTGTGGCAACCCTAACTCCGGATGCGTTCAGTTTCAGTTGACAAACTATCGACGCGTTAGAAGATCTCAGTACGCGGGCTTACATCACGATCATTATAGTATGTTTTCATACTTATGAGTACCTACATTCTCAAACTCAAATGAAGTAAAAGTATTCATCATTATTTTGTATATTTATTTTAAGCGTTTCACATGCTAAGTATTATTTTACCATACATCTTAAAAGCAAAGAAATATGTTTCTGATCTCCGGCGGGGATGGGACCCAAAAGATTTTGCACTTCGGCTCAAGAGATGCATTATAAAAAAAACTCTTTCACTTATATTTTCCTCCTCCTTGAAATATTATTCTCACGTGGGGATCATGATCATTGTAAGAAATTTAAAACACAACGACTTTACCAGGATTTTTTTTAGTTTTAGGCTGCTTTATTTTTATTTTTATCTCAATTAACGATACCTACACTGTGAATCTAATTCGAGGTCGTTTAGACATCGTGACTGGGGTTTAACATAAATTGTCAAATTTCGTGAACTTTTTTAAGCCTGTATTTAAGTGCAACGACCTCGGCCATGATAAGCCGACAATAATATGGGCAACAGAATTAAGAGTTACTTTCTATGGATAACTCTATATTGGTATGGTTAAGAGTTAGGAATAGTTCATCGTCCGATTATCATTAGAAAAAAACAGTGTTCCAAACTAATGAAGATAATTAGCAAACGAAGGGCTACCTAAGAAATGACAACAAAAATGTGATGTCATAAAGCTATTAAGTACTTTGTTGTGTTAATGATTAATCTTAACTATACACAAATGAACGTAATTACCGTTTAAATTTCTTTAAAGCTAATGAATAGGTTTGTTAATGTATTTAAATGTATGCTTTCTTTTACGGTTCGCGTAAGTACTAGTAGTAAGTAACAATAATTATTGTGAATGTCTGAGACGACATGAATGAATGTGTCATGCGAAAACCATTGTATTGAGTAATTTTGCATATTATTATTGTCACTTAGCATATGAAAGGTACACAGATAATTTAAATAGGCCTGTTTTTTGTTTTTGTCTAAGTGAAAAAAGTATTTGTTTTTGCGAATAGATGAATGTGTGTTTACCACTTTGTTTTTCGCAGAATCTCTGAAAACGATCTCCGAATTAATTAGGCATAAAGATATAACTAGTTGAAATGCATAGGTACTTCTTGTTTTTTATAAGCCATATAGGTAAGTCATTGAGGTTAATAACACTAAACCACCGACTCAATTGAATAAAATAGAAGATTATTTAACTCCATTTTCCTCACGATATATCCTTTCCTCAGGATATTAACTCAGATTATCCTTTATCTTACCTTCTAATTCTTTATGTAAAAAAACTTAATTATTAATTTTATTAAGAAACAGTGCTTGCGCACTCACTTGTGACTTTAATATATCCTGCGTACTTGGCTGATTGAAAGATCGGCCGCCATGGCCGAAAGCGGCCGTAAGGTGTATCTGTTATTTATATTATGCAAACGGATTTGTTTTAAACTGCACCTCCTGAAATTTCAACCCGTTTTCCGTACTTTTACAAGTGTAGAAGCATCTTAAGACTATCATACTCGTAAGTAAAATGACTTGACATTACCCACATGGTTGGGTTTTCACAGAACAGCGTCCTTGGGAGTGCAATTTAAGTGGCGGTGCAGGCACCGGCGGAAGTGCATGCTGCACCCGCCATTAAATAATGCACATGCAATCTATACTGTGTTTTGTGTACAATGGTGCAACAAAACACACATCTTCTTTTACAATCATAATCATTAAATATCGCATCATGATATAATTGCTGTCGAAAGTCTCCTAGTACACTTAATCTGATTTAAGAATCATTAGTAAGGCCTATTCTACTTTTAACAAACAGTTCAGTTAAAGCCTTCCTCGACAAATGCACCTTCGAACACCTGTATTTTTTTCAATTCGAATAAGTATTTTTGACATTAGCGCTTTAACGCACAAACTATTCAGATTTATTATAATAGTTTGGATTAAAAAAAGCAAATCTTCTCACCTCAAGTAGGTACGGATATGTAATAGTTGATATACGATATAAAAGCAAAGATAAAGTATATTAAACCAATATAAAATAGCTTTGCTAATTGATGGCAAAACCACAACATAACAATATGTAGTGCCGTACTGTTTACTATACTTATGTCTTCGACGTTCAATTGTAGCTATGTACTTCGGTAATTGTTCTATTACATAACAATGAATGGCAATTCAAAGTTGGATAGGTATAAAACAGCTCTATAAAAGTTTCTTTGATTTGTTTGAATATTTACTAGGCTTAGTTTAATTTTAGACGAATTTAGGTTTATTTTAAGGTCATTAAAACTACAATCTATTACAAGCCTAGTCATAATAAGTTTTCCCATTGACTATAATTCGGTTTCATTAAGACTGTGCGTCTATCGCAAACAATTGAAATTAATAAATTGCAATTAAATACTGTCTATATAAATTTCCTTCATTTTTCAAAGATACCAAAACAATGCTTATTACAAGGAAATACAGTTATGGCGCCAAGCCATATTCATCTGGGCGATGTTAAAAATGCGAAATTATTGTCATTTATGAACGCTCAATGTATTTCCTTCTTACTATAGTATGAAAATTATCGTTATTATATCAAACTACTTACTTTGTTTTACAAAGAGGTACTGAAGATGAGTAGTTGGTTAGGTACCGCTTCGTCTAATAATAAGTAGACAAACCAAAATTGTTTTTAATTCTAAACGGGAGCCAATCTAGCAAAAGGGTTAACTAAACTGGTAAGTGATCACCGCTGCCTATGGGCATCTGTAACACCATAAGAGTTGCTGCTGCGTTGCCTGACTTTAAAACTCCATACCCTCCCAAACTGAGCACTGGAAACCATATTAACCAGCAGAAAGAAGAAACATAGCCAAACAGTAACTAAATACTACTGGGAAGAGCTGCTCATTCGAGTAAAAGTTCCACTCAGCCCTAACGCTCAGTAACTAACTCTTGGTATGAGACCAAGGCTCGAAGATTGTGAACTAGATATGTCATTCTCATACAAAACAGCACCTCAAGTTCGCGCTCAAGTTCGAGCTCAGGATTGAGTGCGATTTATTAATACGAGCCCAAGAGTTAAGTTAACGAGTGACGAACGAGTCTCTTAGAAAATAAAGAACTGTAGACAATGTTTCTTAACAAACATCAGTAGGTAGTAATTACATAAGCCATCACACTTTATCGGATCAATGACCTATATAAGAATATAAATCATTAACCGCATAATTTTATAGAAAAGGCATTTCGATTTATTTTTATTACACTATTGTTTAATCTCAACGTTAGAAACGAATAAAAACAATGTCTTATACATATTTTATTATTAATACGGAAGCTTACAAATCAAATTTGTTACCTACTGCATGGATATCGATTATATTGTTAATTATTTATTATATAAATATTTTTATCTATTTAATGGGGGATTATATTATATATTAAAAAGTGTTGTCATTTCGCGAATATATCCTTTAAGAGTTGTCTTTATGAAACATTAACTAAATGCGAAGTTCTCATAGTCAAGAAGGACATTTTAAGAAGTCGTATTTTGCGAAATTTCTATTTTAGACGTTTTAAGGTACTTATGCATTATAGTCCGGTTGACATTATTAGTGAAAAAGACTACAGAAAGATTTTGTATACACTTGGGCTCACATTGTACTGGTATGTACGAAATTTGAGTGTACATAAAATGAACATTTTATCACTTTATGATACTACCGAAATTCATACCGTTTGGATATAGGTACCGAATCCCGACTTTAATCAAACTTGTGCCCTTTAACTAATATTATCTATTTTAATGGATACGTTTGCACGCGTGACATCGAGTAATTTTGCACAGATGTTTGTGTCAATATAACAATTAGAAGATACAGTTTATAATTACATGAATTAAAAACTTGTCATGTGCGGCAAACTCGAGATTTTAATCTCTCCAATTTCAAGAAACACTTATAACAAGAACAATTTAAAGTAAGCAAAGAACTGTTGACATGTTTAAATCTGTAATATATCATTATTTCTTTTATGTTTGTCATTGTTCTTTTTAATAAGCTAATAAGAAGTACAAACGAAATTGTATGTCTCATTTTCTTTACCATTACAATGCATTAAGGAACATGAAATCATTTGCCTTAGTATTCCAACGACTGGATTCCTATTCGTTAAGAATCAATAAGTTATGTATGAGTAGCTCTTTCTTGAAACTGTCAGTTAACGATACATCTAAGTGTTTTATAGTTTTGGTATAAAGGGGGAAAAAGCTTGTTTAAAATTCGAACTGATTCAGCATTCATTTCTGGAATCTCAGGCCCGTAAAAATGCAATTTGCATATTGAATTTTGGTAAGGTAGATATGAACAAAATTATGATAAGCATAAGGGACTCTGACAGCTTTTTGTGCACCAATGTAAATGCACATTTTATTACTTATTTTTCATAAATATGCTGCTTATGTTGGTTATTTTCGTATAACCTTGTTAATTGTGCCATAATATAACCCCAATACTTTTTTAAACTTGTTCCTTTTTTAAAACAATACATTTTACACCCTTTAACAAACCCTTTGCAAAAGCACAACAGAATTATAATTCGTCAATATAAGCTTAGTCATTCAATTGGGTTTTACCGTCTTCCTACCACACGTTCATAATTTATTGTTGGCGACCAAATGTTGTGAATCAATCATTTGTCACAGAAACAGCACTCATTGAGTTTGAAGTATGTGGTCAACGTATTGACTCATCAAAATTTATTGAAGAGGGAAACAATGTGTGGAATTAAAAAAAAATTATCCTGCCTTCCCTGTTATGCAGTCGTTATTTTGGTTATTTTTAGGAGGAAATTTTTATTTACCCCAACTTTTTTAAAGATCAGTTTTAACAACCACGCCTGATGAATATTGTTAGTTGTTTTTTTTACTGACTTAATTACTGACTGTACATTGACATCCTAATTACCTATGTTCTGTCAATTATTTCAATGTATTTTAATCAAATTATCAGCTTTTAGCTTCATAGCTGATATTTGTCAGCTTCGATCAGATACTATCGCAGTTGGCACATCTAAACAATCTATCTGACCATATTTATTCTATGGTAGGTACCTTCCCAGAAACTATTCATCATAATTGAAATCTGCTTTGACGGATACAATAGAGATATTCGGAGTAACCAACAAAGAATATATTAGCACTCGCCTACTACACTTTGTTAAATATTTAGATAGGCTGTATAATTCTATGTAAGTATAATGTGTGGTTTGTAAAAGAACATTTATCTACAACAATCGTAGTTGAAATAGCAAACGAAAAATATGACTTCGGTGAAAAGAGGACGATGTTTGTATGATTATGCTAATATTTTCGACACCTTCCATGGAAAAGTGTTGAAGTGTTGGGTTTTTTTAATGGGTCGTGGCAACAAAGCTCTGTTTTTTATGGCAATATGACTTTTTCAGAGTAATACTCGGTAGCCCTTCTTCAAGTAAAATGGCGTCATTATAATTCTGGTTTTGCTAATGTGTCCACCATTATACTTGAATTTTCGCAGTGTTGAACGTCATAAAGTGTAGGAACTAGGAACACACTAGGCTGAAATTACGCGACCGAAGTTCGGTGGCAATGCAATTTATAGCAATTTATATAAATTGCATTAGTAAGTATAGACTTACGCTACGTTACCGAAGTTCGACATAGTGTGCCATATTCCATTTAAAATACACAATGCTGGCGTAGACACGCTGAACTTCGGTCGAGCTTTTTCCGCCTAGTGTGTTTTTATACAACGAGCATGTGTTCCTGAGTCCAATTGAGATTTCACAGGGAGTTAGTTTAACTGAAGTCAGGCATAGCGTCTGACATTGTTAAAAGTTGTGAATGTCCATCTGCCATTCACACAATGTTATTCTGCTAACTTTTAAGGAACGGAGGAGCGAAACTTTCTGGCGCTAGCATTATCTATATATATAACATATAAAGCTCGATTATCTATATCTATAAAACTCAAAGGTGACTGACTGACTGATTACATAGTGATCTATCAACGCACATCCCAAACCACGGGACGGATCGGGCTGAAATTTGGTATGCAGGTAGGTATTATGACGTAGGCATCGTCTAAGCAATCATATTGATAAATTCTAACCCCCAAGGGGGTCAAATAGGGGATGAACGTTAG
This sequence comes from Nomophila noctuella, assembly GCA_958496325.1. Classification (NCBI taxonomy): domain Eukaryota; kingdom Metazoa; phylum Arthropoda; class Insecta; order Lepidoptera; family Crambidae; genus Nomophila; species Nomophila noctuella. Next base: position 12,346,421 of record OY292500.1, on the reverse strand, counting down.
TGTGAAACTGTGTAATCTTTTAACCGATTGGGCTGAGACTTTGCTGTCATAAATATAGTAGGCATCCCCTTTTAAAGATTATTTGAAAATTTCACTCCTAAGAGGAAAAATAGGTGATAAAGAAACCGAAATTCACGCGGACGAAGTCGCGGGCACCCGCTAGTTATACATATGTTTAAAAAGACTCTCCGAATATTTATTAATTATAAGCCATTACTTGTGTTATGGAAATAAAATATTTTTCATGGTTTCTTCATCTGCGGCGGTGATTTTCCATTAGTTGACAGTGTTTGTTTTTTCTTGCACGTCATTTTTACCCCACTGGGGAATCGAGCAACATTTTCCTCTATGCCAGAAGGCACTATGGCAATGGACTGACAATGTTTGCCTCCATTTGTCACAAAAATGTTTTCCCGAAGGATATGCCATAGCGTTTAAAGTAAAAGTAGGAAGTGCAAGCCCGGGTCAACAGTTCGCCTTGTTCCGACATAAACACACGTGTTTATTGTTGTCACGACCTAACTGTCTCCGTCTCATAATTGAGTACTACGGAACTCCCTGCGATCTGAATGTGTTTCCTTTACAATGTAATTGCAGTGTGTAATGTTATGTCATCATCTTGTCATGTAAATATTATATGCAGTTATTGTCATCATGTGTCAATAAATTGCAGGGTTGTTTGACCGTATTAACTGCTTTATTTTCGTCATTTGATAATTTTCTTATGAAGACAATAAGTATCTATTGTACTTAAGAAAATAGAAAGTCAATTATTCCGTGCGAAAATTTTCACCGTATCCGATTAACGCATTGCTATGCTACATTGCTATGAACAATACTAAATCATAATTTTATTATTTCCATCAGTTTACACTAACAATCTATACCTTCTTATATTATAAAGCTGAAGAGTGTGTTTTGTTTGTTTTAACGCGCTAAACTCTGGAACTACTGGTTTGAATTTATAAAGAGCATAAAACTATGTATGTGTGCGGAATTCGAATCCACGCGGACGAAGTAGCAGGCGGCGGCCATTGATTAATAATAATAAACCTCTATAAGTCTACACTACCTACATAAACTTAAATTACTGTACTATAATATTAGTGAAGACAATGCTTACTTCCAGATTATTACTTTGTCAAACTCAACTCAGCGATCTTTCGCGATCCAAACCCATGCAGTATCCCGTTAGACCCGAATGCCTGATGCATCTTAAAGAGCATTCCTGCTTATCAGCTTAGTGGTTGATGACACTGAATGGGTGATGCTAATCTCACTGCGGACTCGCTGTGGGCGGCCACGTCATTGGTCGTGACCCAACTAGGGTTACCAGCTATGTTCTTAATTATAGAATCAAGACTTTATTTTTAAATATTTACAAGATTATTCCAAATTATGTAAAAGATCTATGCAACTCTCAAATTCAAATCTTAGCAATTGTAAACTTAACTGATTACACAAAAACTTTGGGCGATATTCTCACGCATGGTGGGATGAGGTTGTGATCTCGGCACCTCTTCATGAAATTTCAAGATTTTACATATTATTATTATCTTGCTCGCTTCGTTTTCAGGTCTTCTAACCGGCAAATGGAGTTTGCAATCTCCAGACCGTACTGGTCTAATGTTTTCTTCGGTTTACGCGACAGTAACTCATCAAATTAAACTACATATGTATATGTTACGGGCCATGTGATAAACCCGGGCCGTATTAATAATTCCCGGGCCGTATAAATAATTCCCTACTCAATTGGGCAATGTGATAAAAATAGCGTAATTAATCACTTTTCCCGGCCATTATGATAAATTCCCAACCCATATTGGGCAAAGTGATAAAAAAGGTTATTTGAAGTGTTTTTGCTAACTAAATCTAATTAAACTTACCATATTTTCATGAAAAGTTAAAAGAAACATCAATTGAACATAGCAATTTAAAAATAAACACTTAAAAAAGCAATTATTGATATAAATCACGTCCTACTTTTATTTTGATAAAAATATTACTTAAGATGAAAAGTCGTTAACGTGTGTTATGTTCGTGACTAGGGGAATTTTAAAAGGTCATAAAAAAAAATAACCCTAACCTATATCCGATCAAATTAGTCTTCCGCTTCTTAGGTGGTCTAAAATAGGTTAGGGTTATTATTTTTTTTGTGACCCTTAAACATTTCTTATCATAATGCCCGGTCCAAGTGATAAATACAAGCCATCTCAAACACTGATTTATTACATGGACCACGAGGCGTCGGGAATTATTAATAAGGGCCGGTCAAAGTGATAAATTAATCACTTTGCCCGACGCTCTTGGGAATTATTAATAAAGGCCGGCCCTTATTCATAATTCCCGATTAATCACGTTGCCCGTAACATATATACTTTTAAACTCCATGATCACGGCTACTGAAAAGGAGCCGAAACCAGTCGGGTTTCACTGTAAATATGTAGTTTTAATTAAACCGCGATTTTTATCCGTTTAAAAGTAGTTTATATTTAACATTGGCAACCTTAATCGTGCGTGACACAGAAGTGGCATGGCAGAGCATTGATCTTAGGCCCGATTGTAGCGATGCGAAATGTCAATGCGTGCTCAAATACAGGCGCGAGCAACAGTGTTGGAAAAATATTTTCTATTAAGAGATGCGGGGAAAATGAGTTAAAGAGGCGCCTTAATTTACTTATAACGGAATAATTCATTATTATTATAGCTGAAGTAGCGTGTCAATCATGCCATGATCAAATGACATTGGAAGCCATGTCAGCTATGATTGAATTCAAAAAATATTAAAAGTGATATCGTATTTTTTCAATACACCGCGTATATTTATAGAGAAAGTTTTAGAGCTAACTAGTTTTAAATATTTTTTAAAAACTTTGATTTAGATTATAATACATTTGTTCAGTTACCAAGTTAATTTAAGAAAATATAAATCAATCTGTACTATGTTCTTTTTTAGTTTAGCGTTATTCTTGCTAGTTGCGTCAATAAATAAGTAAATAAACAATAACCCACATATTATTATAACAACTGTAAAATTTTGCGCGCGAGTGTATCGGGCCAATGTCACGGTTTGCCGGACGCGTTGCGAGACATATTGCTCGAGTTCAATGCTGGCCCGGGGACACGCGGACGACTGGGGTGCTCGAATAGGCCTGTAATTTTGTAAACAGACAGACAAAACTTCACTAGAGAAGCGGAGTTAAAGATGTGAGAGAGTACCATTAGCTCATAATTCCTTAAAAAAAATCGTTGATCTTGTTGGTCGCAATACAAAAATAAAAATATCATTCAAACACAATGATAAAGACATATATTATCAATAAACAATTTCAGCCCACAGTGTCCATTGTGTAATAATAAAGAGTGTGTGTGTGTGTGTGTATGCTGTATCATTTTCAACGCGTTGCGACCTAGATCGTCTTAATTTTTTTTTTTGTTTTCAACATGCAAAAAGGACAAATAGTTGGTCATGTCCATCAATCAAATAACACATACTAATTGTTCCCTCTGAACTGAAAAGGATAGGTTTTATAATATATATTTGTATCAATAAGTTTATCTCTGAGTACCTACTATTCACAAAAAGTCTGCAATGTGCGTACAGCCTGACCGGCTCTTCCGGTCGCTATATAAATAACGCATTTCGGTAGGAAGTGGAGCGCAGTGTTTCCTCCTCCACTTATAAGAACTTTTATACAGTCACACCCAACGCATTCTATGCAAAAATGAACCTTATTAGCTTGCAATTAAGACCGTCTTCTTAAATTTCATGTGTTTGGTCTAGTTGTAGAACTTCGAGGAATCCTGCGCACTATTGGAATCGCGTTCCTCTATTAATTTGGAATGAGGAAATATGTTGAAGAGATTAATATGTTACATGTATGTAACATTTTCTATAATAATATGTTGATAAAGGTTGATTTAATAGTACAATATCTTAATAGGGTTGTCGTGTAGCGAATAATATGTCGTATTCTGACCATACATATCGTTACGCACTGATGCCAGGGCACCACCATAATTAAGCTTTTGCACTATGATATCTATAAGGGGGATGAATAAAGTTGAAAACTTCTTTTTCTACTAATACATTTTAAGCAACCACACAGTCAGTAAACAGATATACGTTTTGAGGTGCGAAGGATTCAAACCTGCGGCATCTGTTGTATGTACTAGCTAACCTCTTTACCATTACCTACCCAAGTCATCAACCTAAAAACGCCGCCTTCCTGAACCTTTTCGACGAACAGAATACATCAATCAAACTTAACTAAATGGATATGACCATACAAGTGTCTACTACACATTAATATTAATATAGAACATTAATGAATAACCAGTTGTATATGACCATACTATATGACCAAACAATTAAATACTATACGGTAACGTAAAGGTAAACACTAATTAATAACACGTAATTGATTAACTGCAAAGTTTTTGTCGCGTGGGCCCGCTTCCTCGAGCCACGTTGCCCCGAGGTAATCCAATTTGAACACCCAACTTTTGACCACCTTGAATACTTGATAACTTGGCCTAGTTCACTTTGAGCACCGTTTGATATTTTTGGGAGGCCTTTTTGATATTTTTGAGACTCTACCAAATACTTCATTTTCTGATTGCATTTGTATTTACCTACTTTCGTTTATTTCGTTTTAAGATTTTCCTATCGTATGTGTGTCTTTAAAATGTGTTGGCAAGCCAATGGTATTAATAGGTGGACTGAGCAGGTGCTTAATTTGCCGGTACTCAAAAATTAGGTGCCCAAAGTGGAACGCCTTACTGCGCCGGCGCAAGAGCATTAATCTTAAGCCACAACGGACATACAGACACGCTGATGAATTATTTATCACGTGGAATTACCGAAAAAGCGTATTCACAGATTTACGACCGGTTCCTACTTCTGATTGTTTTGCGTTTTGTTTGTTTTTGACTTTATTTATTTATGATTGTAGATCTCGCGTCAGGGTTGTGACCAAGTGGCGAAACTCATACCAGTAAATATAAAAAAAATCGTAATATAGGTACATTACTTACATGTACTTGCACATAAGAAGTTTTAAAAAGTAATAAGATTAATGAGATTGTGAAGTGATTTAACTACACCTCTTTGGACTCTGTCAGCACCATTATCATAATAACCTACATAATTATGTACCATGATTGTTTTTAACGTTTTTATATGTTTGCGTAATTCGGAAGACAACAGCTAAAATTACTATTGTTAGAGTTAGAAATAGCTTATTTGCTGAATTAATAATTCGTTCTATTGTTTTCAATATTCCATACCTATATCTCCTTCCTTACTAGCAAAACAACACAAATTCCGATGACATTAAACTAAGATAATTGAGATTTAAAGTTCAATCCAATATATTGCTTCCATTTAGATTATTTTAACTAAGGCTACTTTGCTCATGAATTGCTTGTTCACTTATGTTGTTTTATCTGTAGATAGTGCGTAAAAATACGTATTACTCTATTGCAAACATTTTTTTTTTTGACAAAACGTTCATTTATTGTGTAAGTTCTACATAAAATCAAAGACGATAAATGATCTTTTACACTGACCAACCCTAGTCATTCGGCCTTACACCACTTGTTCCGGTTCGGACGCAAACAAACCGAGCCCACGCTCCCATCGGCCGCTTCCTTTGTTTCAAATAAACTCCCCGACTCTATAGATAATACATTACCACAGTGATTAATGGCCTGCTACCGTCTCACGCGTGTTAATTAAATTAATGTTAATTTAACGAGCGGACGGCTTTATCTACTTAAGTGGAGGCAGAAGTGTGATAGGTACAATATGAGATAAGAAGCAAAGGACGCTGGTTTAATCATCAATAGAATCCATAGTTGCTGTTAGCTATTTATGCATTTCTCAGATCCAAAATGCCTTACCTCTAGATTGTGTTGTGAGTCGGATACCTAAATTATTAGAATTAACAAAGAAGGAACAAAAATGTACTTAAGGTTTTCAAGGAAGAACATATAAAGGAAAAGTCTGTACACTGTTATGGTTGAAAGAGATATGAAGCTCTGCTTCATAACTTAAAATGGCGTCTCTGAGGCAGCCAATCACAAGTGATACCCTGGACGAATAAAGCCATTGGTTCTGCTGACATAAAAATAATCGACCATGAGTTTTATGACTTTCGCAAAAAACCTTTTCTCAAAAATATGCCTCCAACAACATCATAATGAAAATTCTAAGATACGAAAAAATTAGGACTTCACATTTTGAAGCGGTTGCTCTTAACGTTTGGTAGTTCTTTAATTTTTCCGTTCATTGTATTGATGCTAAATAAACTACACAGCAATATACACGACAAAGGAATTTTTATCATTGAAAATCCATCTAAGTATTTGTTTAGGTATCTGCAATAATTGAAACCTGAGTGCAAATTGTGTTACGTTTTGTTACATAAAGTAACTTTATATGACTTTATATTACAGTGTAGCTTATGCACACTTTGTAATATTAAGTTACTGTTCACGTAACAAAACAACCACAGGTAATGTTTACGTTGTTTACGTAAACATGGCTATTGCTTTAAGATATCGAATGATTTGAATTTAAAACATTTGAATATGTACTTAGTAAGGCGTTTCAATAGAGTACCCGCGAAAGGAAAACGATGTTGTTTCATAGGTTTTAGGCACTCTGCATTTCTATGCAGAGTGCCTAAAAGCCTTCTGGCTTAGTTTATATCAACAAATTATATAGTCTTACAAAAACCAAAAGGGCTTAAATTGAAGATCGGCAATTAAAACTGGTAAAATTCATTCAGATTACCTATTATAAAGTACCAAACCGCTTTAATATATTTCCTTCTCCTCTTTGAGTCGTATTCCTCATTACTGAGGGTCGTGATCATTGTATGAAATGAAACACACAAAACAACTATCTTGACAATTTTTAATATTTACCATAACATCTATCTATACTAATATATAAAGCTGATGAGTTTGTTTGTTTGTTTGAACGCGCTAATCTCAGGAAATCTGGACTTATTTGAAAAATAGTTTTGTGTTGGATAGTCCATTTGACGAGTAAGGCTTTAGGCTATTGGAAATCGAAATCCACGCGGACGGAGTCGCGGGCGACCGCTAGTTTATAATATATTTAATACTTGTAAAATCAAAGTTATAGTATTGCCCTATTGCTACTTTTTATATTATTGGAAACTGCTCTCAATCGCTCATACAATTGGGCAATTCGCCACACAACGAATATCCGAATGATAATGCACCGTCAGCGCATCGGTGCGCGTGCGCAGACGGGCGCCGGGCGGTCGGGTCGACGCCCGCACGCCCTTGACATAGAGACCGCAAGGAACTGGGCTAGTTAAATATGTGGCAGAAGAAAGTAGGCTGTTGATGTTGATGTTGTGATTGTGATAATGGTGAAGGTTATGAAAGAAAGGAGGATTAAATAGAAAGCTTTAATGGACTTCAGTTTATTCTTTTTCATAAAAAAGAAAACTTAAGTTTTATTTTTAATTTTACCACCGACTCCTCGCAAAGCTGGGCTCGTGCAATACGTAATAGGTAGTAGAAGAAAGCAGGGTGTTGATGTTGTGATGATGAGAAATGACAAAGCTGTCAAGGAACGGATACTGAAATAAATAGTTTTTCGTGAACTGAAGAAACCATTTTTCACTTTTATTGAAGTTTTGAAACGCTGATTCAGTATTATGAAGGCGTTGGTTAGATATAAGCTGCGTCTAAATATCGTAGTAAAGTAACTATGATAGTTCAATATTTCTATTCGCAAAAGAAAGTTGACTAGCGGTCACAATTTGCGCTGTGCAAAATGAAAGGGGTGATTCGTAACACTTTTGGAAGTTGGACAAAAGAATTACATTGTTAAAGTTTCACTTTAAGCCGCCATTGTCATATGAAAAGGTCCAAAGGATGATAAAGAAATAATGTTTTAGAAAGCTACCTGAGTGAAAGTTAGAATAGCATTTTCTCAATTTGCAGATTGAAATTACATCATTACTTTCAAATCACCAATTAAATTATTTCGTGATTTTTTTATTTCATTTGTGTTATGACATTCTTGGAAGAAAATAAATAAAAATGTTCATAAACAGTGGCTCTTAATTCGACTGTTGAATCATAGATTGTTTATAATTTCCAAAGATGATTAGAGAAAACTTCATACCTCCACTACAGAGAGTAGGTCAAGAACCACATAAATGACAGTGCTATGCAATCGACGACAATCTACAATTTAGAGGGTTTTTATTCACTTTATTTAAACGATCGTTCAATTGGACATTACCGCTGTTCATGCGGTAGTTTCTGACGCACAATGTCGCAATGATGGCGAAAGTGAAGCAATCTCAAGATTGAGTGAGATTAAATGTTAAAGAAACTAATCAGGCTCTTTATATCGTTAGTAACCCAAGGAAGGCTAGGCCCCCCTGCCCCACAAAACTTTAATTAGGCTTAAGGTATGCTTTGACGACCTTCATAAGATATGTGTAAGTCATGATGTGTAAGTCATGAAACCTTGCTGATGAAGCTACGGCATTATGGCGTCTCAGAGTTCGCTTTAACGCTTTTAAAATCATACCTCACTGGCAGAGTTCAAAAGGTGAACATCAATGGAACTAACTCCGATGGCGCACCATTGATAATGGGAGTGCCCCAGGGCTCAATATTGGGACCACTCCTTTTTCTTATATATATTAATGATCTTCCTGCCTTTACAAATGGTCTATGTGAGACTGTGTTGTTTGCTGATGATACCTCTTTAGTTTTTAAGGTAGATAGACGTAAAACACAACTTGACGAAGTAAATAGCGCCCTCTCACAAGTCCATCATTGGTTTACAACGAATAACTTACTACTAAATCCTAAGAAAACAAAATGTATTAAATTCACAATGCCAAATGTGCCACAAGTTATTACAAATGTTGTAATGAATAATGAACATATTGATGTTGTCAAATCAACTGTATTTTTAGGTATAACTATAGATTCCAAATTACAATGGAGCCCCCATATTGTTGCTTTGGCTGGGAGACTAAGTTCTGCAGCATTTGCTGTAAGAAAAATACGACGCCTGACTGATATTGAAACGGCGAGATTGGTTTATTTCAGCTATTTTCATAGTGTTATGTCTTACGGTCTGTTATTGTGGGGATCGTCTGCTGATGTACAAACAATTTTTGTATTACAGAAAAGGGCGATCCGTGCAATATATGACCTTAAGCCGCGTGATTCACTCCGTGAGATATTCAAGGAGATTAATATTTTAACTACAGCGTCTCAATACATCTTTGACTGCATAATTTATATACGCAAGAACCTACATAACTTTTCTAGAAAAGATAACTTTCATAGCTTTAATACAAGAAATAAACATAAGCTTGCCGTTCCAAGCCTCAGGCTTCATAAGACTGGGAAGTCTTTTATTGGAATAAGTGTCAAAATATTTAATAAATTACCAGAAAATGTTATTGAATTTCCTAAACAAAAATTTAAGTTGTTTATTAAATCAACCTTGATGAAGAAAGGTTATTATAAAATAGATGATTATTTAAATGATAAATGTGCATGGACATGTTAATCTGCTCAGCCGCACTTATTTTGTATTTATTTTTAAGTTATATTTGACATAATTGTAAAATTGAAATTTATTTTTAAAAAAGGCAAAACTGTCTGAGTTTCTTGCGGCGTCTCTTCTCAGCAGGCCATTCACGTCGAGGCGCTGGTAGGGTAAAAAAAGTTTTGACGTGCAAAAGAATTTACTAAGTGAATCAAATTGCTAAATAAATCATTATTTCATTATTATTATTTCATTATTCATTATTTATAGGGTCTTCTAATATCCTTACTGCTGCCATTTCTTTTTTTATTCATTTAAAAATTAGGTATTAACTGGAAGAGATGTTAATTAATAACAAAAAGCCACATGTTGAACATTTTCTTTTTGATCCTATCTTCAATTCTTTTTTTTTTTTGGACTGATGAGCAATATGTTTATCCTACTACTATTATAAAGGCGAAAGTTTGTATGTGTGGATGTATGGATGTATGGATGTATGGATGTTTGTTACTCTTTCACGTAAAAACTACTGAATGGATTTGAATGAAACTTTACCACAATATAGCTTATACATCAGAATAACACATAGGATATTGGAAATCGAAATGAAATGAAAGAGGACGCGGAAATTTATTTCGTTGGTTTCAATCTTACATTACTAACAGGACTCAAAAAGTAGTTATGAATGGTTTCACTTCCTCTTCAATACATGTCACATCAGGGGTGGCTCAAGGCTCCATCTTAGGACCTCTACTATTTATTTTATTCATAAATGATATCTCGGAATGCTTTCATAATAGCCACTTTCTTTTATATGCTGACGATTTAAAAATATACCGCACCATTATGAATCCCAATGATTGTATTATGTTGCAAGAGGATTTAGACCGTTTATCACTATACTGTGAAACTAATAAATTGCATCTTAGCTTACCCAAATGTAAATCAATATCTTTTACCAAAAAACAAAATGTGGTTAAAAATACATACTATCTAAATAACACCCCTCTGGAAAATGTTTCACTTATTCGCGATTTAGGAATATTTTTAGACTGCAAACTACATTTAAATTCTCACATGGATCACATCACTAGCAAGGCATATAAAATGTATGGCTTTGTCACGCGTTCCTGTTCTTCTTTTAAACGACCTGATACATTAATTTATCTATTTAAAACACTAATAAGGTCTCAACTAGAATACGGTGTCATAGTATGGAACCCTCTTTACGAGAAATACCATAATCAGATTGAATCTGTACAACGCAAATTTTTAAGGTATGTCAATTTCAAATGTTACAGGTCAAAGGAAAGTTACTATAATCTGTTGGAAAAATTCTCTCTTAGCACTCTCAGAACAAGAAGGTCACTGTTGATTTCTATGTTTCTATATAACTTGTGTCAAAATAAATTTGATTGCATTGATATTGTAAATAAGCTACACTATAACGTTCCTAGAAGATCGACACGTCACCACCACTGTCTGTTTACACTTCCACGATGTAAGACTAATGCAGGTAAAAGATCTCCTTTCTATAGAATGCTAGAATCTTATAATAAAGAACTTTATAATGTTGATATGTTCAGTCTTTCGCCACCCCAGTATAAAAAACACGTCACTCAGGCACTTCTGCATGAAAGTTAGAATATATATTACTGTATTTTGTGTATTATCACTGTGCATTCGCAGGTGTTTTCCCTCTTGACTTAGCCTAAAATTAAATGTTTAACCTTTAAAGTTTAACTGAACGATATCCAGCTGTCAGAGGTGGGATAGCTGTGTGCACTGTCTTTCGACAAAAGGAACGCCAGAATAGATATAAATGTAATACCTATAATTGTACTCTTCATCTCTGTGTTCTAACAATAATTATTATGTGGATAATGAGGTTGGTTGTACAATAACAATATTCCTTTAGATACATCTTTTTATAAGTGGCATTGTACAATTGTTTTTTATCCCAAATAAAGTAAAAAAAAAAAAAAAAACAAAAAAAAAATCGAAATCCACGCGGACGGAGTCGCGGGCGGCCGCTAGTCATGCATAAAAAACGAAAATTGTAAACATTCGCTGTACCTAATTATCTGAAACACTAATTTCTTCTTAAGAGTCTACACAATGTAGTAAATTATTTATACAGTACATGTCTAAATCCCGTATTACATTCAGGCTAATATGCAAATAATTTACTTTCAAATGTCCCGTTAGTTTTTAAGTCTTGTTAAGTTTCTAAACTTATGTTTAGCAGAGAGAGTAAAGGCGTAACATTAATGTCACTTAGCTCGGCCCCGCTGAAGCAATGTAAATACTCTGTCCTCGTTCAGTTTCATGTTTCTCGACATTATCACTAAGATTGCGCACTTTTACTATGTAACTCACTTGTACTTGATTGCAAAAATAAATTCTAGGATATTTTGAAACATTTCTGCAACATCGTCACGACATTTTTTTCAGTTACTAAAGAAGACTGAGTCTTTGTAAAACTGAGGATTATTTATATTGCATAAAGTGTTTACAACTATGTTCCCTAATAGACCAGTCGAAAAGTTTTACTTAGATTCTAAGTACCTTGCTTAATGCGTTACTTATTTATTTTATTATATTATTCTAAGTCTAAGACTTAGAACGCATGGGTGAAGTTTTGTTGCAGTCTTAAACGTATGACCAACGTTTCCCCTTCTTAATAAATTTATAATTTATGGATTACTGTTTAGCACAAGTAAAATTTATTAAAATTATCGTAATGGAAAGATTTTTATTAACTAGAAGAAGTAACGGTCTTAACATGGTACCCTGACGCACACCTGTCGAGCAAATGTTAAACACGCTAATAATAATAATTCTTTTAACAAACCTGCACGTGTAGAATCAAATTATCGGCAATGACATGTTTCACTTTGCCTAGTTTATTCTATCAACTGTGATGAATGCTCCATTAAAGCCCATTGTAATTTATAATTGCATTGTAATTATTTGATGTTAACAAGAATGATTATCAAGATAGTATTGTTATATCATCTGTTGGATAAGTACAAGTAGTTCAAGTACAATTTCTTTCTATTCTACGTGACTCATCGTATTTTTAATAGCTGTAATTAATAAAAATAACTTTTATTTGCGCTGTTATCAAACTTGGCGTTCGTAATATCTAAACCTCAAGTTTATACCCATGCATTTCAAACTGTTTTCCAATGCATTGCCAATACATATTTATAACTAGAGCAAAGATTATAAAAACGTCATGATATAATTTAAACAATAATGGCTATTACGATTGTTCACTTAAGTGATGGTCAATTGGATGAAGTAAGTGAAACCAATTAATTATGATTGCTTTAACGTATCACCGACGCAATAATAAAACATTAATTGTATAAAAATAATAATAATTGATAAAAGAACAAAGATAATTTAAACATTTAGTCTAAGAATTACTGAGATATAAATCGAACGATTTACTACCGATAATATAATTCACGTTCACCTTTTTAGGAAAAGAGGCGCCATTTTTTGTCCTACGTTTTCTCATACTCGTAGTGAGTGTACTATCACTTTTTCACATTATCGGTTCGGCACTTTGCATTGAATAATATGCAAAGTCCTTCCGATTTTAATTAATAGAAATGGTTAATTCAACAAATTGATTGACATGTTTTTTTTAAACGTCAATAATAACTTTTAGACTAATGTCCAAACCAATTGAAATACATGCTTTGTGTTTACAATATTAACGTATAATTTTGATTGTCAACAGGAGAGCGTCGATGATGTCCCCGCGGCAACTCATGCGCAACTCGAACATGACGCAGAAGTGGCAGCGGCGCGAGATCTCCAACTTCGAGTACCTCATGTTCCTCAACACTATTGCTGGTAAGTCACTTGTCCTTACTAATATTTATTATAAATCGGAAAGTGAGTTTGTCTGTTTTGTTTGTTCCGCTTCCACGCCGTAACTACGGCAAAATTGATATTCCTGAGGGAAAACAAAAACATTGTTTGCAATTTGACCGAATTCCATGCGAGCAAGCCGCGGGCGGTAGGGCTAGTTTTTCCTGAAGCATAGTTTTCCTAAATAAATCAATAAATGACAGGATGACACAATGGCGTCAGGATAGGAATAGGACGGTTGATGGTGTGATACATTATTTTAGTCATATTAAAACAGATTGGCACTTCTTAACCTGATTGTAAGCAATATACCTACAAGCCCAAATACCCATTGCAATGAACTTGTAAAAATGTTTTTGCAAAAACAAAATTTTACTAGGCAGTAACGAATACTCGTTCTTAAAAATTATTTGCATGGAAGGTGTTGTCTTCTAAATGGGTTTTTGCTTGAACGTTTACTCCAAACGTTATAATTTTATTGTTGATACGTCCCACTTAGGATCTGTTACCACCTCGTGCGTCATACTGAAGTGTGAAGTTATCCATTAACGCCATTACTCGAATACGCAAATGTTACAAGTATTATGATGATTTTAATTCCACAACTTACTTAATGAATAAAATGTTAAACGTAAAAGAAACAAAGAAATATAAATACCCAGTGCATGCAATCCTCTTAGGGAAGGAAAAAAGGAAAAGGAAAACTATTTTTCTTTCATTTTTAATAAAATTAAATAACCCCACTTTTTGCCCAAAAACTCGTATGGTGTTCGTACGTGAATTTTTTTTATTATTTTTTTATTACGCTTTCATATATACCTACTTTATCAACAGTCACATAAATAGAATCAAAAGAGTTAATTTTCTTAGGCAAGGGTACACTACCTCTAGAGCTGACTAATGCCCGTTTTCACCATCAACTCTTAAATTTAAAGTACATATCCCTTAAAAAAAATAGGGGGATCTTTATCCCCAATTTTTTTTATTTTTTTTTATTTTTTGTGTGAAAACCTTGTTGCGGTTTACAGAATACATCTACTCACCAAGTTTCAACAGTATAGTACTTTTAGTTTCGGAAAAAAGTGGTTGTGACAGACTGGCGGACAGTCAGACAGACAGACATGACGAATCTATAAGGGTTCCATTTTTTGCCATTTGGCTACGGAACCCTAAAAATAACTATGTATGATACAGAGTTCGCTATAGTTTTCGTTGAAAGTACTTACTTGAAGGTAGGTATACATCACATTTTTTTTCAGAATTATTTTAATAGTATTTCAAAAGTTGAGGGTGGGGGGATGCTCTAATTTTAACTTTGTATTAATATATCTCGAGACTGGGGGGTTTGATTTACATGGCTTCAAGGCAATTTTTGTTTTATTTAAAAATACTTTTTTAACGATACCTCACACGATGGGGTAAGTCGACTTTTTTTTTTCGAGTTTACTTTTCGCTGTATGGGAGGGGGTAAAAAATAATTATTTTTCGATTATTTTAAAAACCAAGTCTTGCATTATCAGTATACATCTCCCCACCAATTTTCGAGGCAATAGGTGCAGAAACGACGGAGAACGAGCCAGGACAGACAGACAGACAGTCAGACATGACGAAACTATAAGGGTTCCTAGTAGACTACGGAACCCTAAAAAACTGGGAGAAAATCACACTAATTAACGCGAATATACAACTTTCACAAAAATTGCTCACAACTGTAACTGTCACTGTCAGTCAATGTCATTGTCAGTGTCAAAATTTTTTTAGGAACATGGTGTGCAAGTGTGCAACCTTAAATTAATAACAGAATTTCTTCGTTTAGGACTTATTTGTGTTATGAAATATTCATAACGATCCATAATAATATAATTATAGTATTAATTAATTTTTAACTACCCAATAACGAAAATATTCCGCAACAAAAACTGGTGACGCAGATTATCGGTAACGGTACGGCCCTAGCAAATTTTGACGATCACATAACAAAGTAGCCCTTAGCTATGTGTTCCTTTGCATGGTGAAAATGAAGTTAGGTAGGGTACTGTTTTATGGGATCACTAAAATTAAGTAATACTTAGTTAAGGAATACATAAGGTATTAATGGTGAAAACGGGCATAACAGTTCTATTTTATAGTATCAAGTGTCATTGGACGGTACTTGTCACGTGACAGATGTCAGAGGAGGCAGGCCCCGCGCGGCTGCATGCGCCAGATGACCCCTAAATTGAATTAATGCGTCAAAATGATCTGCTTATTTTCCAATAAACCCTGTCACTATTGTGTCATCGGGATTATTCCATTGGGGACGTCTTGCTATATCCATACCAGTACATATTATTATTATAACAATATGTTGTCCTGGTTTCCAAGACCATTAAAGTAATCAATCATTGAATCTTTAAAATTACCTTATCACGAAAGACTAATTTGACATTTTCTCGCAGACACATCACACAGTCTCTCTGTTTCCCACTGGGCACAATGGGCACGTGGCCGGGCCCCGCGATCGATCGAGGCCTCCAGACCAGGTTCTGGGGGCCCCACGTTTACAAAACACGAGGTTTAAAAGTCCACGTGCCCAGGACCCCTAATAGGTGACAGACGGTCTTGCCTCTGTATTTACCATTAAAACTTATTTTTATCTCAAAACATGATAAATAAAATACTTATAAATAAATATTTCATAACATCACATACATTGATCTGACCCCGTGTTAAGAAGCTTAAGCACTGTGTTACATGCATCAGAATCAACAGGTTATTACAAATATATTTAAATAGATACATATAACACCCAGACCAGGACAGACAGACATGTTCATGCACATAAATGTTTGTCCTGTGCGGGGAGAGGTCGCGCCTCTTGCGTAATAGGCAACATCTTGACCATTACACCAAGCGAGTCGTCAAATGTTGTGTCAAATGATAATTAAACATGACAATCAAGATGGCGTTTATCTGTTGTGTAAATGCATGCAAGAAGTGCGTTTCCAGTATTCGTGACCGGCCATTGCAGAAGCGCAACAACCATATTGCGGCAAGGGTTATTTAATGCGATTAGCATACAATCGAACGGTCAAGACCAAGATCTATTGGCGGTACGCCTACTTTAATGAGGAATTCCTCATTTCGCCTCAATACGACCTATGTTTAGGGCTGACGCCATTCTTATAAAAGGAAAAAATATTGTTACGTCCCCTCCATCGTTCACAAGTCGAACACAAAGTGATGCGACTGTAATTTTGGGTTTCGATTGTAATAACGACTTAACATTACTATTTGAACTAAGTCCTTACTAATTACATTTATGTTTAAAAAAAAGTGTGGCATTCTGCACCCTCACTAAAAATATTGTAAACTGCCATTGTAGTTACTGGTAAACCGTGGATAAACTTTATTTGATAATATAGCAAACTACCAAGAGATTTGATTTTAACGGATATTAATCGATCCGTGGGCCAGCGGAACAATATGCAGACATTTTTATTTTATTTTAGCCATTTTCCGGACTGACTGAATGCTGCATGCCTTACCTTTATGAATGACTAGCGGCCCGTGACGCGGTTTCACCCGCGTCCCGGGGGAACTACTTCCCGTACCGGGATAAAATATAGCCTATGTTACTCTGGGTGAATGTAGCTTTCCAACAGTGAAAGAATTTTTCAAATCTGCCAATTAGTTTCGAAGCCTATTCAATTCATACAAACAAACAAACAAACAAACAAAAAATCAAACCTTTCCTCTTTATAATATTTGTATAGACAACCCTAAAATGAAGTCGTATTACCTTAAGCAAATGCATCAATTAATGTACCGGACAATCAACTTCATTGGAGATAATGATTTTGTAAAGTGGCTGCGGTTTTTATCTTCAGCACCCACACCTGAACGAACTTGTATAATTATATTGAAACCTGTTGATTCCAGTACGTTTTGCTGAATAGAATTGCGTGTATTTCATTCAATGTGGTAATTAGGGAAATAACTTGCGGAACTTATAAGTATCAAACGGAATATCTTCATAATAATGACACGCTCCTCGTTAAAGCAATCTTTTATGGAAATGGAATCATCATTGTTTATTCTGTAAAAGTGTGTGGTTTTTTTTGCTAAATACACATAAGAATATGTATATCTCATTAAAATCAAGTTTAAAGGATTAAGTAGCCATGCATTTCCTAAAAGTAAAATATAAATTTTCCTGTTTTCATGTTTACTAGTGCAAATGTTGTGTTATGCTCAATTCTTTTTTTTTTATTTTAGTAAATTTCGCGATACCTTTTGGGCATAATTGTAATCAGAGATTCACATCGTAAATCTGATTCACAAATCACGGTAAAATTTATTATTGACATCATTCTTATTGAGCTGCATAGATGATTCGAAACCAATATATATTTAAAAGCAAATAGAGCGATGTTTATGTACTAATGAAACGAGAAAAGTAAGTTATGTAACACAAATAAAAGATTTATTCATTGCCAATAATACAATTGTATACGCAACTATAGGTAATAATGGTTTATTTATATACGACCTCGTTGAAAACAAGTCTACGTAGGAACCGTGGGAACTGTGGTAGGTCTGTTGGGTGTGACAATCATCACACTTGCCAAGTCCTGGTTGCTGATCATGATCCTTAATGATAATTGAATGGAGGTACCATAGTACCATGAAGTGCCGGTTTAGAAAAGTACTCCTCCATTTCTTTTCATGGGTGTGATAAAAAACAGGTCATTCCCCGAGTACCTCGATCCCCGAGGCCTACTTCTCAGAGGACCCGGACAAAGGGACATTGCCCGGTTATGGGCAGCAGCGTTATCCTGTGTTTAATCGTTCACTATACCTTCCCACCAAGCCTATGAACCACAGAACAGGCCGATGATGAATCATATTGTACTCGACACTCAACGGATATTGTCCCAAGAACCATGTACATACTAAACAAAACCATGAAAGAAACAAATACTACTTAATAAACGTCTTCAGAAAGTATTTCTAAAGATGAAGAGAGAAAACAACATACTTACATTGGTCAACAGGCATTATTATCCTATTGACTATTCTTCATTATTTCGAAATAAATGATATATTATTAGAAAGAAGTTGTTTAGAGAATCTTTTGAGATAAGTAGGTGCTTAAGTAGCAGCAATGTTTGCGCAAATCGTGATGATATTTACCTCGTAACTCTTTGTACTCATACCTTTTTAATAACTCCATCGCTTTCCTCCTCAGCATATCAAATATTATTCTCCACCCGATTCCCATTCACTCATGTCACTCACTAATGTCATTTGTTTTTTAAATGCGAAACTAGCTTTGACGCTTAAACCTAAAACGTCACTTCAGGTTTTTGAAAACACTGGCACGTTAGCAAAGGAACACAACCGTGCAGCCCCTTTTCACACTGGTTATAGTACGTTCCGAAACTCTCACTTTCGTTTTACTTTTCATAACGTTTGAATCTATTTGTTTCACTTGCTTTTTTTTCTTGCGTTTCGATGGTGCGACTGCGAAAGTTGGCTAGCGTTTGACGAGCGGCCTGGCTGACCGGCGGGAGGGAAAAAGTAGAAGGGGTCACGTGATGACAACAATGGCACAGATGTTTACGACAGATAATGGCCGGATGATGCCGATATCAGACGACGCTGTTTATGTATTAAATATCTCTCAGGTCAAAGTTTAGTGTACGGACGTACGATCTCCTTGCACAAGATGTACTTCCTCAAACGAATCATTTCACATACTTTTAACGTACTAATTATCTACATAACATAACATTACAGATAAAGAACGTTTGGGAAATATCTTACGATTTTTACTTCAGAATACAGAATACTTATTAATTAAATTTGATGATGTGATTAACTCTGCGGCAGAGGCGGCCTTAGGGGGGGGCGAACCGGGCAACCGCCCGGGGCCTCGCGCTTGAAGGGGCCTCGCGCCCGGAGGGTCCGATCCCCCTCCAAGCGCGAGGCCCCTCCAAGCGCGGGGTCCCACCAAGCGCGAGGCCCGTCCAAGCGCGGGCCCCTCCAATTGCAAGGCCCCTCCAAGCGCGGGGCCCCACCAGGTGCGAGGCCCCACGGGATCAGTACGTTATATTATAACGGTTGCGTTTCGATTTTCCGTTCATATAAGGTCTTTCATAGTTGCGATCATACATTGAAAAATCAATGCTTTAAACTGGAGTCTTATTTCAAGTGTCCACCATGGTAACATATTCTTGAGGGCATTACAACCAATATTTCATAGACAGTATAGCTCTCGTCTCACTCGTAAACTCAGTGACACAGGCTCGAACTTTTATGAATCCAAGGTCTGCACAAAAATCCGGCTTGTAAGTAGGAAATTAATGCAAACTTGCATCACAATTTTGTCTATTTTTACTGGACTAACATTTCTCTATTTGTTCATTTTGTAAAACTTTGTATATTAACCTTTTGAACGCCAGTGGTCAAACGCATCGGCGCCCTTCCCACGCCAAGCCATAAATTCAGAGCAAATACCTACAAATAAAATAGGAATGCCAACGATGTTATCGATAAGTTGTCAATAACCGATTTAATCTCTGCTATTCGTCACATATTTGTGAAATAAAATATATTTGAAATAAAATAATTTTGATTTCGTATTATTTAACAGCAGTTACAAAATTCTATACAAAGTAAAAGTAGACATTAGAACTACAAACGAATAAATCAGGTAATAATAAGATACATCACTAATCTCGATCGTGTAGGCATTCGCTGTCGGGAAGACCCGACTCTGGCGTGGTTGGCACGACCTTTGACAGCTTTCTTGCGTGCGAGGTAGTGATGTGACATTTCAAGTAAACTTATAATTATTATTATAAATTATAAACAACAAGGTAAAGAAAGGGTTGTCTATTAGAGTACTAATTAATTACTTAGCTTTAGGCTTTTTTTATGGAAAAAGGATAATAAATTCATGCTTAGTATAACAAATTTTCACTCTGCGAGAAAAAGCTGAGTTCGGACGGCCGGCACATATTTTGTAGTAATTTTGCAGTTGTATTTATAGTTTTTATCGAAATATCATATAAAAATCCAGTCAGTAGTTTTTTTAATACGTCAAAAATAAATTTTCTACGGAACCCTCAGTGCGTGAGTCCAACTCGCACTTGGCCGATTTTTTTGTTATTGTTTCAAATATTTGATACTATGTTGATTTCATAAAAAAGTACTTAATTTAAATGGAAAAAAACTAATTTCGGAACTGCTGTTTTAATTTAATAATTTTTCGATGTTAAATTGCAAAACATGTGACGTCACACTAGGGGTCTCAGAAATGTGACCACCTGTGACAAGGACGGGGGAGGGCTAAAAAACTCATGAAATTAGTGTGACGTACTTTATGGATGGCCCCATATTACACTCCCCGTTATAAATTATAATAGGATAGGAAATCACATCACTAGGAGTCTCCCGTAGCGCTAATGACGTCACCGCTTGACGTGTCTTCCCGACTGTGGCGTACAGGTAACTGTCTATGCGCTGTTCCGTAGGGATGCGCGAGAGTGAACAGTTAACTATCGATCGATAGATATAAATAGTAATCATTTTTCAATAATTTCATAAATATTACGCATTAAGAATATTCAGATACAAATAGTTGCTATTCAAAAATAATTATCGATGTAGTATTAAGCTGCTTTCAATAAAATATTTCATAAATTCAAAATTTAATTTACCTAACTTACCCATCACTAGCTGTCGTGTCTTGCCGACTGTGGCGTGAGGAGAACACCATTTCGGTTAGCAATATTTAGTGATAATTTTTGCTAGTGAAATGTAACTGATGGATATATCTTCGTGCCATTTTACAATACATCATTAAAGTACTTTTAAATAATAGGAAAAAGAAACACAGAAAAGTTGATTCAGTATGTTTATTTTGTGTTTTAAAAATGTCGTTTTCTCGTCGGCCATACACGACGGTGGCGTGTTGGGCACTTTTTCATTTGTCGTCCAGTGCCGACCGTGGCGTTCTAAAGGTTAATATCACCATATCAATGTATAATAATATCACCTGTTGGTGGAAGTTAGAGCTCCTCCTTGAGGAATTACAATCAGTGCAATGCAATCAGTCAAAGGCAGCTTGGGGCGAGTTGTTGGTGTGTGGCGGCACCACGGACCCGAGATCTCCCGGGGGAACTTTACCATCTCCTCCCCCTCCTCTGGCTCGCCTTAATTGGCCCTCAGAGTGGAGCGCAAGAGCTATATGCTTGATGGGTGGAAGTGCTCAATCTGCGTAGGTAATAGCGGGGAACGCGATCCAAAAACAGGTGCGTTCCTCTCGGCACCCTTAGCCAATCACGCCGATGTTACTCCCTTGCTGCCCGCGATCCTAGTGGCCGCGTGGAGTGAGAAAACTTGATACATTTTGGCTGGCAGACGTCCGTTGTCTCATCCAATAGCCCAGTTGACCAAACCATCAAACTACACACAATAGACCTGGATTATTTTTTTCTTTTAATTTGGAAACACATTTTACATTTGCCAGGTGCTGTCTTTGAATAGATCTGTATTTTTTCAGAGGTAGTACCTGGTAGATGTACCTACACATTTCAATTTAGATCAAATGGTACCAAAAAGCCTCTGCGCTGTTGGCTTTGGCCCCACGCATGCTGCAACGTGAATCCCAATTTTCCTACATAAGAGTAATAAAGAGCGTAGGGTTTTGATGACCCCATCGTCCGTTGTTGGTAGTTGGAGCTCCTCCTTGAGGAATTACAACTTTCATCAATGCAGTCAGTCTCCGCAGGGCAGCTTGTACTTTACCCATCTTCCCCTCACCTCTGGCTTGCTTAAATAGCCGGCCAGAGAGGAGCGCAAGAGCTATAGCTCTTCCCTAATCCTTTTTCTTAATAAATTTAATCTTAAAGAAACCGGTGCACACCTCTCGGCACCCTTAGCCAACCACGCCGGTGTAGTGGCCGCTTAGAGTGGTAGCTTTTTTTGGCAAGGATTAAAACATTGAGACATTTTGCATTGCATACGTCCGTTGTCTCAACCCATAGCCCAGTTAACCAAACCATCAAACTGTTCACAATAGCCCTAGATTTTGTTTCCTTTTGTTTTGTAATAGTCCTTACATTTTCCAGTTTCTGTCTTTGACTTGATCTGTATTTGGTCAGAGATAGAACCTGGCAGACCTACCAATCGCATTAGATCAAATTGTACAAAAAAAGCACGCATGCTTCAAAGGGTCCCTGTGGACCCGTGATCTCAAAAGAGTACCTATAAATAATAATAATAACATAATGAATACCTATCAATAAAACAGACCAACTTTCACATCACATAGGTAGATTTTCCGTAGGGCAAAGGGCCTCGCAAAGACCTGTCGCCCGGGGCCTCGCAATGGGTAAGGCCGCCTCTGCTCTGCGGAATAAGTTTTCTAGATACTTAATTGTTAAGTCAAATGTAGCTGTAACTACGTAGGTGAGTACCTACTTGAAAATCCTGAGTATTTCCTATTCACTCATCTACCTTCCGATTAATTCTAAAAACTCCGTTAGCACACTGTTAAGATTTTTCAGAACTGGACTCCGCCAGATTACATGTTTGACTAACAACATGAGTATGTAATAATATTTTAAGCAAACTTAAATGTGAGTAGATTGTCAGAACTCTGAGAGTAGGTAAATAGGTTATTTACTAAGTATTTTTCTCAATCTTTATGGAATCTAAGTAGGCTTTGACCTACAGAAAATCTAATAAGAGTCAATAAATTAAAATAGAAAATATATGTACTATTTTTACGTAGAATTAGAAAAAATTCTAGCAATAAATTAGGCGAAGATTGACCTAGGCTATTCGGTACAATTAATAATAAATATATTAATATCGTAGAAACTATAGGACTCTAGGTAGGTACTTAAGCGTGAAAATACTTATGTACCTAAGCTAAAAATACTCGTAGGTACCTACACTTTAAAAACAAACACTTATAAACAATAGCGTGTCTTGCCAATTATTAATTGCCATAACACCGTAATAAGTGTCTGCGGACATAATTCAATTCAATTCAATTTCGTTTATTCATAACAATTTACATTGTGTGGAACATTATTATAAATATAAATACAAGAGAAAAAAAAAACACTTCAATAATTACATAAGAACATAACAAAGATCATCAATTAATTAAATTACATAAAATCCGTATCAATCATTAACAATTATAAACAAATAAATTATGTCTTCAAAGTTATATTATAATCTACATAATGTCAATGTTTAAAAATAAAAATGTCAATTATTATTTTTTTTACATATTACATTTGTCCTATATTACCTGTCATTCTATCTGTAAATTCATCAACTGAATAATAGCATTCTTCCAACAACAGATGTTTTAGATGCGACTTGAAGCTACTCTTGTACAAAATATTTTTTAATTCCATAGATAATCTGTTAAATATTGCAACTGACTGATAGTAAGAACTCTGCTTTACAATGTTTAGATGGGGTATACATTTGCTATTAAAATCTTTCCGCCTAGTACTTTCACGGATTCGTCTTTCCTCTGGTGTCTCATAATCACTGATGTGTTTTGAAAAATTAGTCAGAAGGACTAGGATGTAGAGGCTTGGCACTGTCAGGATACCGAGTCTTTTGAAATGTTCGCGACACGAATCTTGCTGTCTAATACGAACCATAGTTCTTATAGCTCGTTTCTGCTGAACAAAAACTCTATGTATATTATATTGGTAGCTTTTTCCCCAGAACAATATACTGTATCGCAGTCTAGATTCAATCAAGGCGTAATATACTAACTTTAGATGCTTTTCATCTGCTTCATCGCGTAGACTTCTTAAAACATAGCAAGCAGAACCCATTCTATTTACAATGTCGTCTATTTCATGTTTCCACTTTAGAGATTCGTCAATATGAACACCTAAAAATTTTGCAATCGGTACCGTTGGCACAACCGTACCGTTGAACTTAACATTCAGGCTATCCCTATTCCTTACATTGTTTCGAAATAGCATAGCGTTTGTTTTACTGGTATTAATAAGAAGACCATTTATGGTTAACCAGTCTTCCATCGTTTCCAATGCTTGGTTTACACTACTAGTTAAATTTACAAGATTATCACCAGAAATAACCGCGTTTGTGTCGTCAGCAAATAGAATCACCTTTATTGATTGGTTTGTGTTTGTAACATGTTTTATAAAATCGTTTATATAGGTGTTAAACAGTATTGGACCCAAAATGGAGCCTTGTGGTACACCCACTTTTATATCTACCATTTTGGATCTGGTTGCAGTTTCCGACAAACTATCATTATTGATCGACTTAATTTCAACAAAGAATTTACGGTTTTGCAAATAGGATCTAAAGAGTTTTAAAACATTTCCTCGGATGCCGTAATGTTCTAATTTTTCTAAAAGCAACCTGTGGCTGATATTGTCAAAAGCAGAGCTTAAATCAAGAAAGAGTGCAGCCACCTTTAATTTTTCGTTCATTTTTGAGACCACGTCATTAATTAGTGTGCAGATAGCATCTTGCGTTCCTATCAAGGTGCGATAGCCAAATTGATTTTTATCGATAACTTTATTTAAGCTAAGATGGGAGACAAGTCTGGATTTTAGGACCTTTTCAAGCACTTTTGATAAAGTGGGTAGTAAAGAGATGGGTCTGTACATTTTGGGATCCGACTTTGAACCCTTCTTATATACCGGCACTACCTTAGCAATCTTGAACTGGTCTGGGAAGACACCTTTTTCCATACATTTATTGAAAAAACAACTGAGTGGTTCAGCAAGAATGTCTATGTTATCTTTTAAAACAGTGACGGGGATTTCATCGTACCCGCAAGATTTTTTGGATTCCATTTTTTGAACTATCTTTTTTATTTCCTCGTCATTTGTGGGTGTCAAACTCATATCATCTGGTATACGGTTAGCATTTTTATGTAAAAATTCTGTAGCAGTATTAACATCAACATGAACCTTGTTTAAGCTGTGGTCAAATTGCTTAGCAAATATAGATGCAATATCCTCAGGGTCAGTAATTATTTTATTATTTACTTTTAGCGTCAATTGTAACTGTTTTTTAACATCTAAATTCCTGTGCCTATTAACTAACTTCCAAACACTTTTAGATAAGTTTTTGGAACTAGCTATGTCATTTTGTACAGTGATTTTCTTTGCATGTTTTATCACTCTCCTGTAAACTGTAATATATTTGTTTCTATAATTAGCAATCGAAACGTTATTGCAACGTCCTTTTCCTACACATAAGAAACGCTTCATTTGACTCGATATTTTTACACCCTTAGTTATCCAACGTAAACCACATTTTCTGTTTAAATCTATGCTTTTCTTTTTCAATGGAATAGTATTTCGAAATGCTAAACAAAACTCTCTTATAAACGTGTTTAGACCCATAGAATTCCACTGCTGACTTAGCAAATACTGTCTAAATTTATTTTTATTATGTATAGTAAGTGCTCTTCTTGTGACACTAATTCGGGAATTCATGTTTTTCCTTCCGTATCGAGGCACAACAGTTTTACATAGTAATCCTGCATGCCCGTCTGACAATCCGTTGTGATCAGTGTGACAATGTACTATATTATCATTCGGTATATTAGTTAAAATGTTATCTATACAGGAGCGTGAGTCGTTTCTGATAAAAGTTACATCATGAATAAGTGGTCTAAAATTAAAACAAGTCAACAAGTTGGTAAATTCAGTTTTCTTCCTACTGTCAGTTAACAAGTCAATATTAAAATCGCCACAAATGATACACTTTTTGTTGAAAAAATACTCTAACATCTTTTCTAGTCTTTCCATGAAATTGTCAAAATTTTTGTCATCGGGGGTACGGTAACAACTACAAATGCACACATCGGTTTGTAAGTCTCTCACACAACAAATTTCAAAACTATCCCTTGCGTAAAGGGTTTTTGATACAGGCAATTCCAAACAATTTATATCACTACTGCCTAATATCAGTGTCCCTCCCCTCTTTTTGTTTACCCTAGTATTAAAAGATACTACCCTATAGTTAGTCAAATTAAACAAAGCTGCTAACTGTCTATTGAGAAAATGTTCACTAATACATACATAATCAACTTTATCCATAAGAGTAGATAAATACAGTTCTAGTTCGCGTCTCTTATTATTTATACCACATACATTTTGATGTAGTATATTTATCTCACTGTGTAAGAAAAAACTGCGATCCTTCCGCAATGTTCCCATCTATATCCTCTACTGAAAAATTCTGATTTTCATTGCTTATAATCGACTGATTGTCCTGACAATCCTCTTGAATATTAATAATTAACTCTGCGAGACTATTAAGATTACATTTTATTCCTTTTTTATTTATCTTTCCAGTTATCGTAGAAAACATATCAAAGTCAAGTTCCTTATTTGAGTCGAATACATATACGTTACATAAGTCACTACATTTTCCATGAATCTCATTATTGAATGCTTCGACTCTGTAATTATATATTATTTTTCCACATACATATGTTGGTACAGCTATAATTATATTGGTATTTTTTATTTGTGAGAGTTTCTTTCTTATAGTTTCGACCAATATTTCAACCTTTTGAGAATAGTAGAAGTCCGTTTCGCCTATCATTATCACGCAATAATCTTCCCTCGTGAAATATTTGTCAAGGGACAATCGAAGGATTTGTTGGCACAGCATTTCGCAAACATCGCAACTAGGTCGCCATGGTTCGCTCGCCAAGGCAAGGGGTCGCTGTAAATGGTGTTAGAAAGTGGGGTTTGGCAATTATTCAATGTATTGTTTATTTTTACAAATAAATAATTTCTTTACATTTAGTTCAATGTTGTTTTTTTTTATTTTATGAGTTTTTATGCGTTCTTGGTACAACATTACCTACAAATGTAATTTTGCCTATGCAGACCACAATACAATACCCAAGCGTAGGTACCTACCTACCTACTTCGAGCAGCTTATGCTAAAAGCAAGATTTGATATTCATTTATCTTTCCTTTTCCACAAATTCAACAATGTACCTACTGCTTTCTTCGTAGACGGTGTTATAACTGTCTTTGTAAAATACTAGCGGCCGCTCGCGACTTCGTTTGCGTGGATTTTGATTTCTGCACACAAAGTGTCATAGTATAGCTTGAAGCCTTCCTCAACTAATAGTCCATTAGACTATGAAACGCAAATATATTCGAACCAGAAGTTCCGGAGTTTAGAGCGTTCAAACAAACAAATAAGCTCTTCAGCTTTATGATATTAGTATAGATTAAATTACTATAGTGGGAATCATTGTCACTGTCTAAAAATGTTAATAAGACTGTACTTATGAAAAAATATGTAATAATTGTCGTTTCTACAATATCTTTTTCTTCTTTTAATTGTCATATTTATTCCAGGACGAACATACAACGACCTGAACCAGTACCCGGTGTTCCCGTGGGTGCTCACCAACTACGAGAGCGAGGAGCTGGACCTCAGCCAGCCCTCCAATTACAGAGACTTGTCTAAGGTATATGTGGTTCAAGATATTATTAGGTAAATAAGCAACAGGAGGTGGTAGAGCTCAGTGGAACTTCCACTCGAATGAGCCGCTCGTCTGAGGAAGTAGGTACCTCAACCTTACAGAAGACCACAGTGAAATAGCACTTCGCAACTGTTGTGCTATGTTTCTACTGGTAAGTAAGGACGCCAAAGCTCAATTGAGGAGGGTATATGGGGTCTTAAAGGCAGGCAACGCATTTGCGACCCTTGTGCGGTTGTTGATGTCCATGGGCAGCGGTGATCACTTACCATCAGGTGAACCGCTTGTTCGTTTGCCTGCCTATCACATAAAGATAATGAAATCCCTGTGGAATGCATACTGCCGTGTAATCTTTTTCTTTCTGCTATGTAGTAAAAAATAATATGATCCTGCACAGGTGTCAGCTGCGCGCGCGTTCGCGACCGTTCGGAGACCACTTACCATCAGGTTACCCTCTCGTTCGTTTGCCTCCCTATCACATAAAAAAATGAATTAAAATTAGACCGCACATTAAAATGAAAAAAATAATAATATCATGAAAACCATAGTTAACATCACTTTTGATTCTTATTGTGTTAATGTCACGTAACTTCATCTGTTTTTCTTTTGTCTTCTTGGTTGACCTATCCATAAATTAATTTGTTCTTTAACATGGTCTAACGCCCCGTTGGTATAGTGGGAGGCATTAATCTCGGGGTCCTGGGTTCGATTTCTAGGCGACCAACATTTTTGTCTGTTTTCCGAACAAGGCTTCAAATTAGCTTTTGGCAACTGCAGTAATCTTCTTCTGCAGTGGGACATTAATAAGCTGATACTTTACTTTACATTTTGTTCTTTAGCCTATCGGAGCACTGAACCCGAGCCGTCGCGCGTACTTCGAGGAGCGCTACAACACGTGGGAGCACGAGTCGACGCCGCCGTTCCACTACGGCACGCACTACTCCACCGCTGCCTTCGTGCTCAATTGGCTCGTCAGGATCGTGAGTATCGTTCTTGATGTGTTGGATCAATGGAGTGACCTTTTTCGAGCCAAGAAACAATGTTGCGGACCTGACTTATTTATCTATCGAGAAGGCACAACTAGGTTCGAAAGACCTTCAATTTCAAGCAGCACAATGAAAGCACAAGGTATCATATTTAAATTGTTTTCCAATAAGTGTTGCACACAGCATACTATTAAGGATTAACAACACAGAATACCTACCTTTAACTTTAATACTACTGATACTAGTGATAGTTATTTATCATCATCATCCCAGCGTTGTCCTGGTTGCTTTTGCGGCCTTGAAACCCTAAAGGCTTCGGAGCCCTTGGTCACAGATAACATCCTTGGTCGGCTTTCGTACTCTTTCGATATGGACTCCAATTCGCATGGTCTTCAGCGTCTAGTGTAGTCAAACTCTAGGCAGCAGCAAAACTTACTTGGCAGTAGATGTAGCCAAACATCTAATAAACAATTTCATAAACATTCCATGCGATATTGCAATCTCGAATATAAATAGACAACAACGGCTTTCATACAGACGTTTTCGAATACATCGTCAGGAACATTTAACTATCCCATTAGACGGTAATTGCGTTTCAAGAGTCTTATTAAGTAGCAGCTCGTAAAACTAAAAGGAAGCGTGAGTGCGCACGCGCACCCCAGACTAGGGTTGACACTCTTCATAACAAGTAAGATCTAAGGTTTCCGCAGCTTAACCATTTATATGCGGATAAATTATTACTATTATTCCTATATTAATCCCACATATTTACAATTTTTTAGTGCCTGGTTGTTTGACAATCACTCGATTTAACTGACTTAACACATGTTTTATGCAATCAATAATATTTTGAATTTTAATTTTAATTAAGTAAGTTATTTTTGTGATCACATTTCAAGCTTTGGTTTGTTGTGATAACCACATTCCAATTACATACAAGCTAAGACAACAGCATACTAAAAGACGCATTTCTCCTGCACTGGGATATAATAGACTTGAACATACTGAGGAGAACGCCCGATTTTGTAAAACCATAGCATTGCCAGCCCTGTTGGCATGTCATAATGATTTACTCTGTCCGCGCCGCACATCAATCCCTTACGCTCCAGAGCAAAGACGTCACCTTAATTGAAAATTCTGATTATATTTTATTTCCTTCTGAAGATTCCGAATAAAAAGGCAATTAAAGTAATATGTGAATTCTCACTTTTGTCCGATTAAAATAATACTTCGTTTCCGGTGGCAATTAATTTGTATTACGTGCACGGAATTAACTCATTTTCACGTCTGCCGTGTGTTTAAAAATATGCGACATTAAACACTTGTATTAAATTAAATTAATTGTTTATTTGTACGTTTAAATATAGCAATGACTTTAAATTGTAATTAAGGCATAACCCTTTCGAGTTTTTACTTAGGTAATTGGAAATCTGAGGACTTAAAATTAACAACTCCAACAATTATCTGTCAAAGACACATTTATCAAATGATATTTCTATTCTTTGGAAAATTTATACAGAATCACCATTGTGTATGAAGTCTCACATCATTAACTTACAACATTATGATTAAGGCAGCAAAATGTTGTACTTTATTGAGAATCCTATGATGTCTGTCTAAAGGCAGAACAACTTACAACAGTTGCGGGATATACTTACATATCTCAATTGACTTGACAGCCAACCACCCCGGCATTGTTTGTTCTCTGATACTTATTCCATCATTTCGTTTTGCCATTTCACGAAATGAAACTGAAATATCTGAATAAGGCCGTTAAAAGATAAATTTCGCAGGAAGCAAGCCAGATCCAATCAGTTGCACTTACTTTGAGCCGGCAATTTAAAATGCAGCTGCGTAAAAAACGAACATCAAGTTAACAGACGCTATTTCCGACGACAAAAGTAGCTTTTAACTTTTTTACCTTTTCCCGGCGTCACATTTGCGCGGTGTTGCCTGCTGTCCCGAATGACCTAGTATGTTTGTTCCAATTATCAAGTTTTAACGATTTAAATACTTTTCTGGTTTTATGGAAATATAAACGTCAGGGAAATATAGTATCTTAGTATATTTTTTGAAAAAAAATACAATAGACTTAAAAATTTGCCAAATCAAAAATATAGAATCATTTAACTAAATTCTTCTTATATTGAAGTATATGCGTATATGCTATTAAAATATGACTTCCCAGAATTAACAATGAAATTATTTAAAAATATAACAGTTTTTTTTTCAAATAGTAGGTAATTAAGTGCCATTTTATGAGAAAAATATTTTGTAGAGAAAATTTTGTTCTTCAAATAGAGAACCTTTTCTTTTAAGCTGCTTAGTTACAATTAAAAGTAAAAATAATATTATAAGAAAAAATAAATATCTGGCAACACAGTCACGTCAAGCGGCGTTGCGCCGGCGCATCTGCCGCGCCGCGTCGCGAGCCCGCGCCGGATTGTTGTGACAGCGCGCTTTAGCACCCGCCGTTAATGTTGCTTCTAATTTACTATGATCGCGCCGCGCATAAGTGAGGAGGGTACTTTGCCATTGTCCTGACCGAAATAGTCAACTCAAAGTTATGTGGTTAAATATTGAGTTATAAGGGTTTAGGTACTTCGAGGATAATACGGTATTCCTTTCTCTATAAACTGAAAACGTCTTACCTATATATATATATATATATAAAGCATTACGAAATGCCTTCGGAGATATGTACCACAGCCTTCAGACCGGACATACTTATTTACTCGAAAGTGACAAGACATGTAGTGCTTGTGGAACTTACTGTACCATGGGAAACAAATATCCCTAAAGATCACAATTATAAGTTAAACAAGTACTGCAATTTAGTCGACCAGATAGCAAGAAGGGGATTCAAGACTGATCTATTTGCAGTTGAAGTCGGTGTTAGGGGATTACCTGCGAAGTCGGTCTATAATTTCTTTAAGAATCTAGGATTGCCAAGATCTGCAATAAGCTCATTTATGGATAGAGCTTCAAAAACTGCTCTGGAGGCTTCTTATCGGATTTGGATAGGTAGGGAGAGGGAGGTTGAGCACGGGACTGGAATTGCTCCACGTCCTAACCAATCGCAGGTTAGCTGACGAGGCTTGACGCGAGCCGAAACGTCTGGCGCTTAAGTGAGCAACGGTGGCCACCGCTAGTCTCGTTCTCAATAATCCCTCTTCCTGTCTTGCAATGGGCCCGGATTTGCTCGGTGAAGCCATTGACTGCTGAGTTCTACACCTACCTATCCTGTACTGTACCTAGGTATGTATTCAGGTGCATTGATTGTGATTGGAAAAAGACACGCATTTTAAAATATCATAAAAATACGACTATCTCAAATGATTCCAGTCATGAAATAAACTTCCGTTTTAAGATTTGAATCACAACCGTAAGAGAATCAAAACTGAAACCATAACCTTTTTTAGCCTATTATGGCAGGCATAGTGTAAAATATCATCTAACCAATGCACCAATATGTTTGGAGCCTTGCCAAATCGCTAAGTATATTGTCCCGTCGCCATAATTGAGTACGGCCGATTAGCGAGAAATTCAACAGCCAATACAAGTGCGCTTGCAATTATTGAAGGACGAGTAGGTATTAATGTTAGTAATAGGCTAGTTGCCACTATTTTTATTATTTGATAGAACGGTTCATTACGATTATATTACAACATAAAAAAAATATGAAAATTTTTTGAAGCACCTATGTAACTGTATTTTGAATTTTAAATTATTAATTTCACTATACTACCGTAAACGCCGTTTGCCATGATGGTCTGTGCCGTGGCGTCACTGTTCATGTCAACAATACGCGTGACATAACCAAAAAGTGTTTATCGGAATTAAAATCATGTCTTCGTAGAGATTACATCGATGGGTGCCTGGAACAATGCAGCAATCGACAAAACACAATTTTACAGGAGAGCAGTTTTAGTGAAAATATTGAATAATTACTAAACTATGACGCGCACCGTAACGGTTTGTATATCAAACGATCCGTTATTTTTTGCTGAAGTGACATAAAGTATTCATAAGGTAAAGAAAACGTTGGAAGTACCAAAATATATTAAAAAACGATATTGCTACTTCTTACTTTCAAATTGGTTTCCGTAAGAAGCCATTGCGGTTTTATTCCGGTAAAAACTGCGAAATAAGTCTAACAACAATAGTACTTTGCAGCGTTGTGCGTGGCTCTGAAGGATGTATGCCACATACAGCAATATCACTTTACAATGATATTTGGGTAATTCAATGATCGAACCGTAACACGTAATGGCGAATGCTACATCGTATGTATGAATATGGTTGTACTGTAATGGAATGATTACAAAGTGTATCGATATTAAAACATCGAAAAATATATAAATACATATCTCAATTATATAATAATAATAATCATCATCATCATCACCATTATCATCATCATCATCATTTTAGCCTAGCTTTTGTCCCGATCACTTCCTCGGCTATTGCCTCGAAGTCTAGGGTACGCTTTCCTACACTTTCTATATCACTTGTCACGGTCTTCGACATGCAGTGCAGTCACACCATTGGGATGCATGTCATCCTTCACGACATGAAGCCAGCACTTCTTGGGCCTACCCCTTCTTCCGGGACTTGGCGAGGGCAGCATGGCGGGCCAATTGTTACCCACGTAGCTGGCCGGGTTTCCAAAGACATGACCGTACTAGCGTAGGAGACACTCATTTAATTTATCTTCAATATCACGGACATGAAGACTGCATCGACTGCGTGAGTCCCTAACGCGGTTTTTTGCGTCACTCCACACATCTAGCGCAACATCTTCTTCTAGGTGACTCGCATCATCTGCTTGTGTCAAGTTCAGGCCACGTTTCACTGCCTTATAAAAGGACAGTTCTAATGATGCAAATATCTTAAATTGTCGACTGTGTCAACGTCGATTCTTACGGAAGCGTTATTCGTATGCCATGTATTCACTCTGCGCTACGGTTATTTTAAGGCATTCAAGTGTTAACTTGCACTTATTCCCCAGGGCCCACCAGATCATAACGCGAGGAACACATTCGAAGGTCATTTAATTACATGTCCAGAATCAGGAGAGGTAGAGGCGGTTCTAACCTCTTCATTTTTCTATGAAGGGCAAAAACAGGGTTGATGGTACGGTAAAAACTAAGATCCGTATTGACACTTCGAAACAGTATACTCCTGTCGAAGCCGAGAGTCAAAATTATACTTTTATACAGTGATAGTTTCTGCACTCCTGCACCGATCCCTTGCCTTTGAAGACTGAGGTTTTTATACTCCGTCTCGATTAGCTAGGAATCGGCCCAGTGTGGAGTTTGCGGTTATAAAGGTTTATACATGTTGGCGGTTATAATATAAATACGTCGATGGGGACTCCAACGGCACCGGCTGCTTGCTAATTCCTCTTATTTAATCTAAAAAGAGCTCAGAGGTCATCATGAGGCGTTATGGGTAACACTAGTCCTTGATATTGGAGGAAGATAAGATTGCTGCACCTCTTTGTTTTGCTAATCAAACATCTCGTGGAAATACGAACGCTAGATCTCGTTTCACGAGAGGTCTTTTACACAGCAGCACTTGGAAATATCCAGTGCAGCTTTGACCCTAGAACGAGCTAATTTATACACAAGATTTTGTCCCTAAGACGAGCCCAGTTTATCATAGAGCGGTTGAAAGTCGTCTTGTCTAGCTCTGGCAACCGATTTGTTGCCAAGTGGTCGGACACTTGCCACTTGACAAAAGAAGGAGGTTTTCTTTGCTTTAATTCCATCTGGAATTATTTGTTTACTGGCAAGTGTCTTTGTTAGACTTGCGTCCACCCTTTGAGGTTCTAAACATCACCCTCGGTGGTTTCAGAACCTTCTTCTATGAGCGTCGCTTCAGCCCTGGTCCCCAATAGGCACATTGACGACGACCGTGAGCAAGTACTTGGTGTTTAGTGGGTAGTCGCACTCGGAGTCCCACATTCCTCCACCAAGGCGAAGCATGCGTAAAAGCATTCACCAAGGATAAAAAAAAGCCTGCGGCACACAAGCGTTAGTCAAGAATAGATCATGAC
This sequence comes from Nomophila noctuella, assembly GCA_958496325.1. NCBI lineage: Eukaryota > Metazoa > Arthropoda > Insecta > Lepidoptera > Crambidae > Nomophila > Nomophila noctuella. The sequence goes on along the minus strand of OY292500.1, from coordinate 12,311,400 downwards.
TCCATCTATATATAAGCAACTTTACCACCACAAGCCGATCGCTGCAACTATTCACCACCAGAACGCTGTCCTGAAAATCCTCAGGGAGCACTACCGCAACCCCGTCCGCCTCCCAGGTGCACCGGTTATAGTTCAGCTAGCAGCCATTACCAATGGTCTCGGATCTACTGTTTTTCCGCACATGATAGTCTTATGCAATCATATTTAGGTACTTAGTATTTCAAATCAAAAAATAGTAAAATTAAGTTACAAACCTATAAATTAGTACATATTGAAAATCAATCTTTATTTATTTATTTTATAAAAGGAAACCATAATGGATATTATTAGTAACGACTTGAAAATAATCATACAGCAATGTTTATTGAAAAACTTATAACACATTTTTTTTCGGGGAATATAACAGCAATGTCTATTACTTGACGAAGATTGAAAAAAACTTTCATCATTAGACATAGAACCATATTTTCGGTAAACAATATTCGAGTGATGCTTGAGGAATAAACAAGCAATAGCCATAGTGATTTCGCTAAATCCGCCAGTTTTCGAGATAAAATTATGAAAAAAATTCACAAGGTGTAATACGGTCCATAGAACACGAAAATGGCTTAATCGGAAAACTGTAGCAATGGCTATTGCTACATTGTTCCAGGCACCCATCGACATGATACATTTATGAATTACCACTATTGTATCGTGCATGAATGTAAGAATACGTCAATAAGAAGTTGTGGATTAAAGTACCCAGTGATGAGAATTTGCGAATCATTTTGCAACCATCAAAGTATCTATTTTGGGCAGGTTTGTTTTAATAAATGTGAAGTGTATAATATATTAATAGTGAAATAAACAACAATCAACGCGTTTAAATAAAATACCACGAATAACCTGTCGAAACTGTCGTTTGAATTTGTGTTGTTTACAATATTGGTGACGTAGAATCATGGCGGACGGTGTTTTCAATCAAGAGAAAAAAAAGTAAAAACGTATCGGGTTTAAGTAGAATTTTTGCAGCAATCCCTTATTTATATTTAATGAAGTTTACATATTTTGGACCCTTGTACGGAATAATATTCGAATTAAAAGTGATTTTATAAATGGTGATATGAGGCAACTAGCCTATTCTTAACTAAACTCATAGGTATATGAGAAAATCCATTACGAGATCTTCGACTTCATATTTTTAAAGACCACAATTAGAACAGGGTTTTTGGTCTGATTTTCCTGTTGATATGTTCCGTTTGAGAAGTTATCCTTTACTGATACCTCCATTGTATACCCACAGGAGCCGATGACGACAATGTTCCTGGCCCTCCAAGGTGGCAAGTTCGACCACCCCAACAGGCTGTTCTCATCCATCGCTCTGTCGTGGAAGAACTGCCAGCGAGACACATCTGATGTTAAGGTAAGATGAAATTATGTTTTGTGTGAAACAGTCTTTAGTTGACAAGCACTAATAATAAAATGGGGGATGCCTTTTACGGTATTATTTGAGAATTCTTTGGAGATAGCGAGGATAATGATAGTGTTTTTGAACTATATTGGTTTAACTGGATTCAGGCTTACACTGTAGGAGACGTTGAAAACACTATCAAATTAACCAATAATAATTAACTAGTCTCCTTTGTTAACGTTACGCCATCTGTCTTCAACGTTTCTGAAACTTCTGAATGTGATCTTAAGACCGTCCGTACACAGTTGCATGACATGACTAGTTTTTAAACGCTTAGCCCTGCAACATTGGATACATACATTAGATATATTGTTTGTCAACACAGTGGTAATGGTAGTGGTAATATTATTTTGTCATACTACTGCGAATATCTGGGTTGGTGTGTGTTTTTGTGCCAAACCAAATGACATTACAACATTTCGCAAGTGACTAATGGTTCGTATCGGGGCCGATCCACTCGAGAGTCACAGAGGGCTTACTTTTTGTGAAAAATCAATGTCATTTTGGGATTCATTTTGTTTATACTTTTATAATTTTGGATGATGGACTTGCTAAACATATCTACGGATCTACCATTGGGAGACCAATTTACCACAAATGTCTCGTTAATCAATTACCGAACGTGAAAAAAATTGTCTACGTTTTGAATTTCAATCCGTATTTGGCAAGCGTGAACACGATTTATCTTTGAAACGGTTACATAGTATCCATTTTTATAGTTGTCCTGAAATGGTATGTACGTGAATAGGCTACACTTACTGTTTACAATACCGCAGTGTGTTGTTACCTAGTGCACAAGTTTCTCACGCCCTAAGTCTGAGTTATAAGTGTATGCGCCAGAGATTTACCGGTGGGAAATCGATGAATACAGGATGCATTGGACCATAATGTTTATGTAATGGCGGGCGCGTCTGTTTCACTTACAGGGTGCAACGTCCTTTATACCTATTGTGTATATTGGTTCGTGCGACTTCTGACTGAATGATGAATTACATTTCTAGGTCATTATGTAACTGGCTGTCAATTTTGTCGGTGTTTCGCTATTGGTACGACTGTATGTACAAACGTACCTTATGAATCAACCCCCTCATTTTCCAGGAACTGATCCCCGAGCTGTTCTTCCTCCCCGAGATGCTGATCAACAGCTCGGGCTACCGGCTGAACATCCCGGAGTCCCCGTCGGGCGACGTAATCCTGCCGCCCTGGGCCTCATCAGCTGAGGAGTTCGTGCGCATCAACAGGATGGCGCTAGAGTCGGAGTTCGTCAGCTGCCAGCTGCACCAGTGGATTGATCTCATATTCGGATACAAGCAGAGAGGTAGGTGCAGTTGGGGAACTTAATAGATAGTAAGTATTTCCTGTTACCCCTTAGGAGTCGTAAGAAGCGGTAAAAGGACATTCCGGGGGATGGGCAGCAGTATTTCTCTTTGCTTATCGTTCACCAAACCGCGGTCACCATCCCACCTGTCCAGCGTGGTGTAACCCCACATCTGTGCCCCCCAGATGTACCCCAGATGATGACAATAATGTACGGTTTGTTCAAGAAACTGGTTAAATTAACACCATTATTTTACTCATGTAAAAACTCCATGAGTTCAATCTATCGTCAAAACTGACAGACCATTCTCTTGGCAGACTATTTTGTTTTACTCAACAAATACATTAAATTCCTTCAGGACCCGAAGCCGTTCGCGCGACCAACGTCTTCTACTACCTGACGTACGAGGGCGGTGTCCGACTCGACCAGATCACGGAACCCGTCACACGAGCGGCTATAGGTAGGTCGAACATTTCCCACAACATTTGCATGATACCCTGATGCAAGTGCAAGAAGGGGGATGTCCACTATGGACACCAAATTTTTGAACACCTGCAATTTAAGCTTAGCACCTGGCCTAGTTCACTTTGAGAGCCTATTAATTCATATTATTGGCTCGTCAAGAATATGAAATGGACCTACCGAAAATATCAACCTGTAATTAAAGTGGACTAGGCTAGGTACACACGTTACGGGTACTCAAAAATGGAGTGATCGAAAGTGGACCATCTCGAAATAAGAATTTTGACGGCCCGCTTGGTGTAAGTACCTATATATACCTGTCCTGGTCTTAGGTCAAAGTACATCTGTACCTAATACTACTGTTGATTCTGATATCTGTAACACACGTGCTTAAGTTACTTAGTACGGAGTCAGATCAATGTACCTATGTGAAAAAATATATATAAAAAAGAACATTTCCTACCGGTTATTTGGGTCAAGATTGATATTTCCAGTTTATGGACATATAGATACAAATCTTCTTCAACGTCCACAGAGGACCAGATCCGCAGCTTCGGGCAGACGCCCGCGCAGCTGCTGAGCGAGCCGCACCCGCCGCGCGCGTCCACCATGCACCTCGCGCCGCTCATGTTCGCGGCGGCGCCCGACGACGTCTGCCTGCGGCTCAAGCTGCCGTCCAACGCGGCGGTGGTCCACGTCTCCGCGAATACGTACCCGCAGCTGGCTATGCCCGCTGCTGTCACGGTGAGTTGGGCAGACGCCCGCGTAGCTTCTGAGCGAGCCGCACCCCCCGCGCGTCCACCATGCACCTCGCGCCGCTCATGTTCGCCGCGGCGCCCGACGACGTCTGCCTGCGGCTCAAGCTGCCGTCCAACGCGGCGGTGGTCCACGTCTCCGCGAATACGTACCCGCAGCTGGCTATGCCCGCTGCTGTCACGGTGAGTTGGGCAGACGCCCGCGCAGCTGCTGAGCGAGCCGCACCCGCCGCGCGCGTCCACCATGCACCTCGCGCCGCTCATGTTCGCCGCGGCGCCCGACGACGTCTGCCTGCGGCTCAAGCTGCCGTCCAACGCGGCGGTGGTCCACGTCTCCGCGAATACGTACCCGCAGCTGGCTATGCCCGCTGCTGTCACGGTGAGTTGGGCAGACGCCCGCGCAGCTGCTGAGCGAGCCGCACCCGCCGCGCGCGTCCACCATGCACCTCGCGCCGCTCATGTTCGCGGCGGCGCCCGACGACGTCTGCCTGCGGCTCAAGCTGCCGTCCAACGCGGCCGTGGTCCACGTCTCGGCCAATACGTACCCGCAGCTGGCTATGCCCGCTGCTGTCACGGTGAGTTGGGGAAATTAATTGTTTTTGGTCGTCAATGACGGTGTTTCTTCGCTTTACCGTTCTGAGTCCATCCATAATGTTCAGATCAGATGACATCAGGAACAGGTGTCTTTTCACGTAAAAGTAAGCATGAATTTTATTGGCTATTGAATAGTCATTCAACTCGTAGTCACGAGTGCGACTGAGGCCTTACCATCAAGTCTTAAAGCGATCTTTAAACAAGTGAGTAAAAGGGATGCCGCTTTACATGATGTAAAGCGGCATCTCTCTTACTCACTGGAATCCGTCCTGCTATAACGGCTGGCAGTAAGCCCCCTGGTCTTGTTTTGGGAGAGGTATAGCTTTGTGTAAACTTCCACTCGAATGAGCCGCTCGTCTAAGGAAGTTCACTTCCCGACCAAGATCACAGTGTAGGTAATAAATAGCACTTCGTAACTGTTGTACTAATTGAGGTGCCCAGAGCTCAGTTGGGGAGGGTATATGGTATTAAATACAAGAAATGATATCCCTGGGCAGTATGTACCCCATACTGCCTTGTACTCTCTCTCTCTCTCTGCTATTAACTAACAATAATGCTCCTGCGCAGGTGTCAGCCGCGCGCGCATTCGCGGCTCACCGGTGGGCGGGCGGCGGCTGCGCTCACGCGGGCGCGCGCCACGCCGCCGACCACGCGCCGCCGCCGCCGCACCCCCTCATCATGGACCCGGTCTGGGGTGAGTACTGACTACGCGAACCTTTTTACGAGAGAATATTTTTTTTTTATATAGAGAGAATAGAACAGGGTCAAAGTGCATGGCGGGCGTTCATTGGAGGAGGGCTGCACCCTGCAGTGAGATTATTCAAAAGGCTGATGGTGATGATGATGATGATTTTTTCTTTTATATATTTTTTTATTTGTAGTCGGGCTACGCAGGCCCATAGATATGTACATATAAGTATACCTTACCAGCTATACTTACATATACTGATATAATTGTTTACTTGCAATCCTTCGGCCAAAACTCCTCCTTCATAAAGACGGTTAGTCCCAGTTGTCGCCACTGGATTTGTTCACACTGGCAACAAACGCGATTTCTTTCATTTGTCGTCAGTGGAGTTTAGAATATGAGTCACAAGATGGCAGAGTCATCGCTACGCACGGTGCCTATACTGAAACTTTTTGATTTGATTTGCTAACTTGAACCTTATTGTCTGCGGCACAGCGGCGGGCGGCGCGGGCGCGCTGGCGCGGCGGCAGCTCGGCGACAACTTCTCGCAGCGCGTGCGCGCGCGCAGCAACTGCTTCGTCACCACCGTCGACTCGCGCTTCCTCATCGCCGCCGGCTTCTGGGACAACAGCTTCAGAGTCTTCTCCACAGAGACAGGTAATAATAAATCCTGTACCGAATGGAACATTGGAAGGTCCGTCTGCGAAGGATGGGTAATGTTTCCTGAGATGTAGGGAAATATAGATACTAGATCGACCAGTGGAGTCTCAGTACCTAATGGACGCTGTTATTATAAAAAACAAAATTTTTACAGGGAATAAGTGTTTTTTACTTATCCTTGGCCTAAGAGTCAGACCATATTTTTCGTGGTACAGTTATTTGTGTCTCCCGTAAAATTTTATGTGATGTAGTTACGAGGACACTTTAGCTGACTGTTTGTTACATTTATTTGCAACTTAATAAAAAACGTAACAATATAGTCAATGAGATCATTTCAAATAGTTCTTTCAAGTTGTTTTAACAACAATTACAATGTAAAACTCGCCACCTCCCTTAATGCTTCCAGCTAAAATAGTACAAATAATCTTCGGCCACTACGGCGTGGTGACGTGCGTGTCGCGCTCCGAGTGCAACATCACCTCCGACTGCTACATCGCCTCGGGCTCCGAGGACTGCACCGTGCTGCTATGGCACTGGTAACAACTCATCCCTACTACTATTATTATAAATAAGAAACTAACTCTGTCAGTCTATTACGCTTTTCCGCTTAAACTTTTTGATGAAATTTCGCACAGACAATCTTTCGTCCCTGAGAAAGGATAGGCTACCTTTTATTGCGAAAAAAAGGGACGAAGTTGCGGTCGGGCGGCCGCTACTTTGGAATATGTATTTGTTTGGAAATGAGTGATTGTCTTATGGTACGAAAAGAATAAGACCGTGGGACGAGGATCGCGTAGAAGGCTTCGCGCCACTAACCGTGGTTCCACCTCCTCCCCATTATGGACGATGAGGGAGCGCAGCAGCAGGAATTTTAAATAGATGCAAGTACCTATTATCCAGACCAATGCCGAAACTAGGGCGGTGCCAACGGTGCCCAGGCACAGGGCGCAGACCCTGGAGGGGCGTAGAAATGACCAGACTGGTAGATACTAGGGGGCGGAGTTTTGAAAGCTCGCACCGGGTTCATAAAAGGCTATTTACGGCACTGATCCAGACCAGGAAAAACTGACATGCTCATGCACACAAATATTTGTCCTGTGCGGGTGTTTAACCCGCGACCTCTCGGTCGCGATTAAACCACGCGGGATTATACCAAGCGATTTGTCAAGATGTTGATGTACGATACCTACTCGTGTTGGGTGCAGGTCTGCGCGAGCGGGCGGCATCGTGGGCGAGGGCGAGACGCCGGCGCCGCGCGTCACGCTGACGGGGCACGACGCGCCCATCAACGCGGTGCTCGTCTCCGCCGAGCTCGGCTTGGTCATCTCCTCCTCACTGAGTGAGTATTGCTCCGTAGTGATATTATACACGATGCATACACGTTAAAAATTTTTATCAAATCTATATAAGCACGACGAAAGAAGCGGTACACTTTGGTAAGTACTAGAATTCTTGGTAACGCCTGATAAAACGTGGTAACGCCTGTTAACGAGCAACTCTAATAGTATCCTTACATAGTTTCTAAGAGAATTTTGATTCATACAAGAAATAGCGTCGATTGCAATTGCAATAAAAATAAATTAAGATTTTTTAGGACAAAATGTAAGATAAAAGTTTTTTGCGATTTCCGACATTTCTAGTACTCAAACATCAAATGGTCCCATAGAGCCTTTTGAGCCTTACATGAAATAGGATCGATAGGCATGAAAAAAAATCGTTTCTATCAGAATTTATTTGTTGAATGTAACTTTTTTCCAAAATCTGTAAATGCAGATCAAAATATCTCAAAAAGTTTTAAATAGTTGCCTAACAACGTTTTCTTGTAACTGAAACGGTGAATATATCTGCCCTCGAAAACCCATTTCAAAATTCCACTATGTAGGTAAAAACATTAACTGAACTATGTAATTAAAAAAGAGTTTAAAAAAAGTAATTGAATTGCTGATTGATTTTCTTATTCACGTATCTCGCAGACGGCCCAGTGCTGATCCACACGACGTTCGGCGAGGTGCTCCGCGCGCTGGCGGCGCCGGACGAGGCCTGGCCGCCCACGCAGCTGGCGCTGTCGCGCGAGGGGCTGGTGGTGGCGGCCTACGCGCGCGGACACCTCGCCGCCTACTCGCTCAACGGCGCGCGGCTCAGGCATCACACGCACAACGACAACTTCCAGGTATTGCACAGAGATAGGCCTCCAGAGGACTATGGCATTTTTTTTTCGAATCGACTATCGCTGCAGGCTCCGGATTAGCAAGCTGAAGTGGCAATGGGCTGGCCATATAAGCCGCAGAACCGATAACCGTTGGGGTAAACAAGTTCTGGAGTGGATACCGCGTTTTAGCAAGTGTCCCAAAAAGCGCAGTGTAGGACGCCCTCAGGCCAGGTGGAGTGACGATCTGCGCAAGATAGCTGACAGGAGCTGGTGCGAGTCGCCGAGAATCGGGCTGAGTGGAGAGCCCTAGGAGAGGCCTATGTTCAGCAGTGGACTGCGATAGGCTGTTGATGATAATGATGATCGCTGCAGACGACTGAAAGCCCTCTACAGCTAAACCGGTGTATTGTGGGAGCGAGTGGGAGCGAAAGCCTGATACTACACTTCCATTACTACCCCATGTCTACCCATGGGTTTAGTAAAGAGACTACAGACGTTACGGCGGATGATCAGCAGTAGTTCCCTGTGTGTGATCGTTCGACATTTTCGATCACTAACTTGAGTAAGGGTATCCTGGGGGAGGACTACATTGAGCAATGGACTACATCAAGCTGATTATGAAATGAACCCGCTATACGGGGTCCGTCGACGCCATTAAACTAACTCGAGACATTAAAATTACACCTTTTAAGTCTGGAAGCTTTTATCTCCTGTCAAACTAACTTTTTGTATATTTATTTTAAGCATTTTTCATGCTATATATTTACCTGCTTGCCCGGTTTGCAAGAGGCGCTGGGTTCGATTCTCGCCTGAGCCACCTAAGATCTGATGAATTTGTCTTTGTTCATAATTTAAAAAAACCTGTCTAACTAGAGATATTTTACTTCGTCTACCTACTAAAACGCCTCGATGGTCTAGTGCTTTAAGTACCGGTCATGGGTTCGATTCCTGGGTCGGGCAAAATTTATGTTGATTTTTCTGAACACAGCCCGCATTTGGCAAGCGTGGTGATTAAGCCAAAAACCCATCTTTGTAACGAAGACATGATTTCAAATTACATTACGGGACATTAATAGGCTGATACTTTACTCTACTTTACCTACTTATGCAATGATGAATTAATGCAACATACGTATATGCGTCCGCAGTGCCTGGTGCTGTCTCGGTGCGGCGAGTACCTGGTGTGCGGCGGCGACGCGGGCGTGGTGGAGGTGTGGCGCGCGTTCACGCTGGCGCCGCTGTACGCGTTCCCGCCCGCCGGCGCGCCCGTCTGCTCGCTCGCGCTCAGCCACGACCAGAAGTGAGTTACACGCGCACACGAATACATAGAGAAATACGAACGACATTAAGAGAGATAGAGCTAAGTAGAACTTCCACTCGAATGATTCGCTCATCTGGGGAAGAACCTCCACCTTACAGAAGGCTACAGGGATTTAGCACTTCGTAGTTACGAGCTACTAGCAGAAACATAGCACAGTTGTTGTGCTATGTTTCTGCTAGTGAGTAAGGTCACCAGAGCTCAAATGGAGAGGGTATGTGATCTTAAAGGCAGGCAACGCATCTGTGACCCTTGTGCGGTCGTTGATGTCCATGGACAGCAATGATGTCTTACCATCAGGTGATCCTGTTGTTCGTTTGCCCCTCTATTACATAAAAAAAACAACACGGTATACAAGCGTTCTACAAAATCAAAGCATTGGAATTAGACATGGTCCTTCTAACCTGGAACGGTTAGAAGGACCATGTCTAATTGCAGTCACCGCGGTTTATATGGTTTAAAATATAAATATTTTTACCTACCTCAAAATCAGGTGATATTTAACAGGTCAGCCGGTATTCTCAATCAAAATATTTTTTGTAGTATCCGTGCCCTTGTAACAAATACTTACTTTGAATGGTTGCAAATGGCATATTCTTGATAAACAAGTGAGGTAAGGAGAGTTCTGACGAAACAACGTGTTCTCTTTCCAGGTTCCTGCTAGCGGGTCTAGAGAACGGTTCCCTGGTGGTATTCCACATAGACTTCAACCGCTGGCACCACGAGTACCAGCAGCGCTACTGAGTACGGTGCCCCGGCTGCAAGTGTCGCTACATACAGCTCGCGCGCGCCTAGTGCCGCCACCCGGTTCGACCCGGTTTCACCCGGTACTCCAAGTAGACTTACCACATACTTAGAACATACTCAATACCAGAAAACAGGTATTATCAAAACTAATTACAGGGTCTGGTACAACCTAATAAAACTCGGTACACTTTGGTAAGGACTAGAATACTTGGTAACGCCTGATAAAACTCGGTAACGCCCGGTAAGGCCTGGTAATGAAGGCTGGTACGACGAGGCGCCGCCCCCAGCGGTGTGTCGTGACATGAGCAAGTCTAATAGTATCACTTGTGAAATCAATTTTGAGTTAAAATTAATAAGAGTGATTCAATCCCATTAGCGAAGATCCATTGCAATGTACAATTTTTGTTTGCTTAAAATTATAATAATCTTTAATTATGGGTCATTCACTAATGGTCGTAATTTTTTCTTGGGTTTATTGAAGTTCAGAAAAACTTACAAAAATTTTCAATGAAGAAGTAGAGTAAGAAAACAATGGCATGAATACCACCATACACCACAGCTAGAAAAATGTGTCTGTATAGTTTTTTTAGCCCTATGTTATAAGATACTGCTCTACACTAATGGGATTGCATAATCGGGATGGCAAATGAGACACTAACCTACAGTACCTATACCTTAATATTTAAATCTTAATTTATTCCATATTCCATGTAACTGCAAATTAAGACTTTAAAAATGAAAATCTTAGAGTTATTAATTAAAGTAAATAATAAATAAATGACGTGGTTGATTGTACTATGTCTATTCTTGATGAAAACCATACTACACAGTGTCTTTATTGCTAGTTACCATCCCTACTAGTTGTTACTAATAAACAAAAACAATTATTTTTTAACTATTACTAAAAAATTGGTTTCACAAATTAAAATAATTACTAGGAAAATATAGGATTAAATAATAAATAAACGAGGTACTTTTTTATGTGATGGGAGACATCGGCTGAAGGAAATGTAATGTAATGTATTGTTTGACAATTACCGCGCATTGTCGGCAGCTAGGTATTTTTATTAGTTTTACGCGTAAATGAGTTTTAAAATGCGACATTCCAATGTTTTATGTATTATTAATATTATAGTTGATTAAATGAAAATTTATTTTTTGTCATTACGATTATAGTACTTTATTAAATATTATGTAGTGCCATAAGGGAAATATCGACTGCAATACATGCTTAGTAAGAGCTACTCGATCCTAGATGGTTCCACGAAGAAGGCGGTAAATAAAATGAGACCACTTTTAAAAGCTGCTTATTTAAACCAGAAATATGCATCTATTTAAATCATTCCGCATTATTTGCAATCAGCGCCATCTAGCGATCGGTAGCTCTCAATAAGTATAAATTTTACTTTTTAATACCTAATCTTTTAATTAGATTTTTATTGAAATGACGTCCATTTTTGTGATTTTATTGAGATCATTCTAATCAATTGTGTACTTATAAATTGGATAAATTAAAAGTGCAATACTTTAATTATTTATTAATTTATACATTTTATTTATATTCTGTCTTACATTCTTTCGTAGAAAGCGGTTCCGAAGTATTACTATCGCCTTATAATTTAGACCAACCTTATGAAATTACTTATGTATTATTTTCTTACACACTTACTTAATAAGCTTGAGTGATTATTGACTATTGACTTGAAATTTAAAACATTCCTATTTTTTCTGTGGTGATGGGTACAAGTACTTAATTTTTATTATCAAATGAATTGACGTTGTTGTAGTTATTATGATTTTTGGTTTATTAAATGGTTACATTGAATTATTTCTTTGTTTTCTTTTAATTTTCCTTATATCCTTATTTTTATACATAAGAAGATAAGTTTCATGCAAAAATCATCAACATAATATGTTTGAATTACCTACTTTCTAAACATTGTAAAAAATATACATTGCTGTTTATTATTAAGTTACACATAATTTGCTTAATATTTAGATAATTAACTTTGTTTCCGCAATTAAGTTAAATGTCGAGGATAGGTCAAATTATCAAAGAAAGCATTACAGATTTGGCTCGGAAAAGGTGTATAGCGCGGAAGTGCCAATGACGTAGTCATTTTCGCTAACTACCAATGTCAATAAGCGTAGGTCTAGTAACGAAGCCGATGTTGTTTAATGGCTAGGAGTGAGATCACTCTAGGCAGCCGTGTACGGGAGATGTATTCATTTTGCTGAAAATACATGTTTGTGTCAAAAAAATAGCACAGCTATAATGCTACCAGACGCATCGCTAATATTCTCCCACACTCTCACATAAACCTTATGGTAGGATTAGATAAATGGAAATACTTTGACGAACAAAAAATATGTAAATATGTACGAACTTTTAACGAATTTAAGAATGTGGATCTAGTTGGATCATGTGAAAAAAGCTGACCACAGTTTTTGTGAATTTAAATCGTCTTAAAACTTTAATACCATTCACAAAAGTTCCAAGCAGCCCACATACACACGCAAGTTCCGCCGCCCGCCGCCAGGGGCGCTGCACCCCGTGCACGGCCGCGAGCCGCAATAGTTTGTTACGCATCATCGTCTACGATAAGCTATATTTTTGCAACATTCCGCACCGCTCCTTCCGTTCTGTGATCTAGGCTTAATACGCACCTAGTCATAGATCTCATCTTTTCCTATCTCTGTGCCAAAACTATGTAAAGAAACAGGATAATGAGAGAAACCAATCTTTCATATACTATACTTATACCTCATACCTAAAGCTTCATGTTAAACTGTTCAGCACTAGTGTAGTTAGAAATTTAATGTTTGCGTTTTCTAGATAATTCTTTAGGTGAAGTTCTGTTTTAGTACATACTTCTAGTGAATTGTACAAAACTCTCGAACCCTTATTCTCACGTCCCACTGTAGAATCTATCTTAGAACCCAATGGTTATCGTAGCTTTAGGCTGATGACTGATAGGTGCTCTTCAATTTGGACCTTATTTTCTTAAAAATAAGATGTCATAGAGCACGTCATCTATCAGTACAGTCTTAGTATCTTTTACTGTTTAGATATAGATTTACAGCTTACTCTATCTAGCAGCTATATAGGAATGTTTATTTAGATTTTAAATACTGATCCCTAGTAATTTCTTCACTGACTGCGTTCAAAACGTAGATTCAAACTGTACCTACTTCCTATTCTAAATTAATTTTCGTGAACGAGTCTTCAATAAAATCTTGTCACCTTCCAGAAAACTCTAACTACAGTTTAATTTTAAAAAATACCTACAAATATGAAATTTCAATATGCAGCACATGTTTTAACTGCTTGTAAGCCTCGTAGTGACAAAGGAATAGAACCCACGCCCATATGTTAGAGCCCCACACCATTCGCACAGCGCTGAACACTTTTTGAATCAAACACACGCTACACGCAATCTGTCCATTAATCATAAGTTAGCCGTAAGTCGTGAATGTTGGATTAGGGTTAATATAAAAATAATGTTTTTATTTAATACTTATTAGAGGTAAGCTACACCTTGTGTATAATTGTAATATTCACTGTCCATTTAAATGTAAGCGAAATTCAATTTATAAGCATTATAACTGAAAATGTAAGGAGAAATTCATGATTATATTGTTTTAAGTTAGCTTGGGGCCTCTAGTCACGCAAGTAGTGGGTATCTGCTTGAAACCAAAGCAAATTGTTTCTTCGTAACAGATCCTGTACTATAGATGAACCGCCTCTGCTAAAAGCTTTCACAAAATTTGCAAATAAATATCTGATTCACTTTTATCACTCTCAGGAATGGATGGTAGATCTATTAAAATTATGTATTCTAAGCGCAAGAATACGGGATGTTAAACTCTGTAACTTTATGACATTAAAATGTTGTTGAGCGTACATTTATGATTAATAACAATAATTTAACATAGCATAGATCTTGTAGAAATGTAGCGGTGTAGACTATTAACCAGATTTAGTCATTTGTTAGTATTTTTTTAACATGTAGCCGTGCTGCATTCAAATGATTTAAACGTTTGTGGATGTTTGAGAGGCATTAGGAACTGTAGACGCTTCTTTCACGATGCTGTAGATCTATTGTAGACCTAAGGATTGTTCCGCGTAAAAACTGCCATGGAAGACATCGTGAAAGCAGTGGTGCCGTTTGTTTTGGTTACTAAAGGTAGAGCGTAGAAGAATATAAGAGTTGCAATGGTTTGCTGCGGTTTGTCAATTTATATCTTTTTTTTAAGAATCGACTCACTGTTACAGCTTGAACGAAAATTTCCTCACTTATATTTGTTGTTTTATCAATGTTTAATTCTGTAATTAAATATATAGTAGGGTATTTAAGTAATTACCATGGTTTACGACGCTGAATCTAATAGTATATACGGACTACCATAGATTTGTTCTCAAATATTGTTAAATCTTTATTGTGTGTACACCTTCCTAAATATAATATAAATATTTCCTTAAGCACAAGCTTTTTTTATAAACATAATTATTATATGTACGAATATTATTAATAAATATTAATAAATAATTTAGTTTGCTGTTATGCAACGGAGATTGTTAAGTTGCACAACATACTTTCAATATTTTACAGGACAAATTTGTCCATAATAGTAAATTATTGTTATGCTAAGTATATGGTGCGTTTGTATGTAATGAAAAGATCTTGAGTAATAAATAAATTGCATTGAATATTTTGTTTTTTTACCTACTTGACATACCAAACTATTTGTACAAGTTGAAGATAGGTACCCACATTCTCGAAAATAATCTATGGTCGGTCAAGTACCTACAACTACACTACATAATGATTTATTTTATTCGTACTTAAAAGAGTGGGTAGATAAAAAATGATGTTAACAATCATGGTGTAGTTAAGTTGAGCTTAAGCCTATTTAAGTTTTTAAAAGCAAACAAGTATTTCATCCTTTGCAATATAAAAATAACATTAGTTCACACCAGAAAACCAATTCTGTATAGAAGCAAAATAATAGACTTACCTTGCATTGGCGCCTTCTCTTGATATTCTCCATATCAAGTTCTACATGTAGCTACTTCATCATCATTATGTTTTGGTCACGAAATGTTCAAGACTAGACTCGTGAAAGTAAAACATAAACTATGTCTTCTGTGATATATGTTTCAGAAAACTTTAAATAAGACGACGTTTTCAATGGCGCGTTATCTAAAAACTACTACCACAGATAAAAAAAGCGAAGACCAGCAATCAACTATGTATTTATTTTTTTCTGTTTACACGATCGGTCCATCTAATAATTTAAAATTAACTTTATAATATAAAAGCAAATAAATAAGTACTAAATGTTATCTAGGTAAGTTAGCAAATAATAATGTTCGCATTTATTACATACTTCTCGTTCTCTTCTCGTTGTTTTTAGACGACAGGAAGATACGTTCAAAAATTTGTCATTAGGCATTTAGAGTTACGTTGATCATCGACATTAAAATTAACTGCGGAGAAAGTGTTTCTACAGAAAGTACCAACTACAGCTATTTATGTTTGGACATTTTATATAGATAACTACTATACGAGATGCTTCCTTTATATTTTTAGATTTCTACGAAAATTAAAACTGTTTTCAATATAGAGGTTTTTGAACGTATGCGTTTTGACATTGACGTTTGCAAATAGTGTTTCCGGTCTTTTCGGTTTTTCTCAGCTCCCGTAGTAATCATGGCGGTGAACAACATTTCTAAAAAGCGCAAAGTATGTGTATTTAGCGGAATCATAGATCCAAAATACTATTCTACAAGCCTTGTTCGATTAATTACAAATATGTTGTAACCACGAGTGAGTCAATTCTGTCAGTGAAAGTAAAGATTATTTTGGATGTTATTTTAGTGTCCAACACAAGACTGTTTTCGTTCATAAATATTTCTCTTGGGTGGTTAACAAAGAATAATTACAAGAAGTGTGCAAGATTTCTTCGGTGTTTAAATGTGATTTGTACCGCAACGTGATAAAGGTTCGCAAATTGTGACAATCAAAACATAACCTATTCGTCCATTTCAGTTCGTCGGTGACGGAGTGTTCAAGGCGGAACTTAACGAGTTCCTGACCAGGGAGTTGGCCGAGGATGGCTACTCCGGCGTGGAGGTGCGCGTTACGCCAACGCGGTCGGAGATCATCATCATGGCTACCAGGACACAGAATGTGCTGGGCGAGAAAGGCCGCAGAATCCGCGAACTCACCTCAGTAGTTCAGAAGAGGTTCAACATCCCCGAGCAGTCGGTGGAGCTGTACGCGGAGAAGGTCGCCACCCGCGGCCTGTGCGCTATCGCGCAAGCTGAATCTTTGAGATACAAACTCATTGGAGGTTAGTAACTGTGCAACAGTGAAGTGTTTGAAATTATAATCTCGTGCTGATAAAAACCGGCAGTTTAAAAGCCAAAACTGTATAATAAGGATACAAAGTTATCAATAAACAGTGTCAAGAAGGTTTTAATTGTGAACAAGTATTATTTCTCAAGATCATTTGACTGCTATTGCATTTGACACAAAGTGGCATAAATAGTGCTTAGTATCCTAGTAAATTGCTAGGAGTTTATAAGTAATATTTATATCAGTCTGTATTAACTAACAATGGGCGTTCGAAATGTTTCTGAACAAAAACGAAATATGTTTTGAAAACTCCCATGCCCCTGATTTAGAAAAAATCCTTGTTCAATAATTAATATAATAAAGAAAGTAAATTATATAATTGAATTCAATAGATATTCATGTTTATGTCAGAAACATTAACTTCTTGTAATAACTTACTGTTGGAACTTATTTCAATCATTGTAGACTATCAGACTTCTGAAATAAGAAAAATGTTATAAATTTAAAACTTTCAGGTCTAGCTGTCCGTCGTGCGTGCTACGGTGTGCTGCGCTTCATCATGGAGTCGGGCGCCCGCGGTTGCGAGGTTGTTGTGTCTGGCAAGCTCCGTGGCCAGCGTGCTAAGTCAATGAAGTTCGTCGACGGCCTCATGATCCACTCCGGAGACCCGTGCAACGACTACGTCAACACAGCCACCAGGCACGTACTGCTCAGGCAAGGCGTGCTTGGAATTAAGGTAAGGTTATCCTCATGTTGTTTAAAATTACTGAATTTTTAATTTTATTTATTTTATTACAAGTCTGCATTTCATTCGCCTGCCTTTATCCCACACCAGGTGGAATCAGGCAGGGCAACATATTTTCTCCTTCCACTCACTCCTATAAGCTGTCAACTAAACATTCACTCCTTTCACATCCATATCATAACTTCACTCAATCCATCCACAGTCATATTTATCACTCTCTTGGTTATATGCCATTCTTTCCATTTCATGACATGCCCATTCTATGCTAACCTTGCACCTGATCTTATCTACTATTGGAGCAACTTTCAGGCTACTCCACTACTCATTCTTTCTTACAAATCTTATTTTACTGAATATCCACAATTCAGGGATTGCAAGCCTTTCAATAGTTTGTGATCTAATTTATTGTGGTATATAAAATTAGCAAGTTTTATTGGAGGGTTTGTTCTATACAAGCTCTTGTACGGTGCTTGCTAGACATTTTTTTAGTGCCCTTAATTTTGATATCAATGTTTCTAAAGTTAAGTATATTGGTGTAGCACTAGGCCTTTTCAGATTGAGTTTTTCTATCTTTACATTTTTCATCCAATTGATCTAAGTGCCTTGATTAACAGGATATCATCTAACTCCTGAGCTTTACTTATTATTTGAGAAATAAGCTCAATGCACACTTTTATCTGCTTATTATGTACCTCCATAACTAAACATTATACAGTACTCTGCTACTGACCGAGTACCCCACCTCTAAGCTCCTATGATATACCTACATCACATTTTACTTATGTTAAACCAGCGGAACTAACAAGCTTTGTACTCACAGGTGAAGATCATGCTTCCGTGGGACCAGCAAGGCAAGAACGGGCCGAAGAAGCCGCAGCCCGACCACATCCTGGTAACGGAGCCCAAGGACGAGCCGGCGCCGCTGGAGCCCACCAACGAGGTGCGCTCGCTCGCGCCCGCGCCCGCGCCGCTGCCCGTGCCCGCTACCGCTTAGGACTTAAGTTAATACAACAATTACTATAACCTTAAAGCATTTTATTTTGGACTCCTTACCTGCTTGTCCTATCACGATGGATTTAATATTCCAACTGGTAGCTGTCTGTAGCCAGTGCCGGTCTTAGGGCGGTGCGAGCGGTGCGACCGCACCGGGCGCCATCAAGGGGGGGGCGCCAAGTGAGACAAACGTCGCTGGACAAAGCGCACGAGCCACGCAACTCACGACAAAATTGTGGGGGAGCGGGCCGCGGAGTGAAATTTCGTTCAGGTGTTTCGCTATGCAAGCAAGCATTGTCTAGTCTTGCCGCTGTTCGCTTTAACTACACTTCGGTCCGTGATGCCCTTCAAAATCTTCACGAAGAAACTAATGACTCAGTTACTGCATCCGAGTCATTGTCGCTAATTCAGAATATGGATCAATTTGAGTTCATAGTTACAATGGTGGCTTGGTATGATATATTGTTTCAAATAAACATTGTAAGTAAAGCTATGCAGTCTGAAACTATGGACCTATCAAACGCATCACTATTACTGAAAAACTGTTCGGAATTTGTGAAAGAGTACCGTGGTAGCTTTTCATCAACTATAGTTACAGCTAAGGAAATAGCGCCTCTAGCCGAAATAAATCCAGTTTTCAAGTCAGTTCGATCTCGAAGAAAGAAACGGTTATTTGAATACGAAGCCATAGATGAAACACCAACTGATCCGGAGGAATTAAATAAAATGAACGTTTTTTACCCGATGTTAGATACAATCGAGAATACATTGGCTACACGATTTCAACAATTGTCATCATTCAATGATACATGGTCTTTTTTATATGAAATAAAAGTAATTCCAGAAAAATCCATGTTAAAAAAAACCTGTGCTGATTTGCAAATAACTTTAACCGATGGAGAAAATTGTGACATATCTGGACAAGAATTTATTGAAGAACTTGTAAGTCTACAACCATTATTAAAAGATCTACAATCAGGAGAGCCAATAAAAGTTCTTCGACTTATAAAAAAAACGATTGGCAAGATGTTTTCCCGAATATATGGACAGCGCTTCGTATCCTATTAACTGTACCTGTAACTGTTGCCAAAGGAGAACGAAGTTTCAGTAATTTAAAACTTATAAAAACTTACCTACGGTCTACTATGTGTCAGGAAAGACTGTCCGATCTTGCAATTTTATCCATAGAAAATGCTATTGCCTAAAAGTTAAATTATTCCGATTTGATAAAAAAGTTTGCAAGTGCTAAAGCTAGAAAAGTATCAATATAAGTATTTTGTAATATTCTTGCTATATATTCAATTTGATTTGATTATTTGCATGAAAATCAGAATAAATAAAAGTTGACAATCATTATAAATTACTGTTATTATTTTTTATTTGCGACCCACATCTCATATATGGTTTAACATTACTGGTTAAACGAACTTTTCTACGATTTGCCATTTTTGACAGCAGAATAATCGGAAGCAACTGCTTTTTCTGGTGGAAAATAAAAGCAACTGTTTTATATTTTTTTTAATTTAAAGGGGCGCTACTTTAATTTCTCGCACCACCTAAAAAAAATAATAGGACCGGCACTGTCTGTAGCGCATAGCTTATGCAGGTTAGATAACAACTTTTCGATAACCTAAAACTAAGATCTACTAGGGATGAGATGTGATGAAGAAATAACTTTGCACCCCAAAAGGCTTTCTCTGAATGCTGATTAATTAAGAAGCCCTTTCTGCACATTTTGATTGGAACTTTAATTGATAAAATCTATCTGTAGTAGAAAATCTATTTACCCCACCTCTTTTGACATGAATGATACAGAAAATGCACTAGATATTGAATGTAAGCGTCAATATTGTGTAAAAGGAAATTTAGTTATAGATATTCTAGTATTCTATTGGTGTATTTTAATTTTTGACAAATAATAAATGAATAGAAATTAATCCCTAAGATTTATTGAATACTAGCGGCTGCCCGCGACTCCGTCTGCGTGGATTTTGATTTCCAATAGCCTAAAGCCATCCTCGTCAAATGGACTATCCAACACAAAAAGATGTTTTCAAATCGATCCAGTACTCCTGAGATTAGCGCGTTCAAACAAACAAACTCTTCAGCTTTATAGATTAGTATAGATTAAAATAGATTTAGTATAGATTGGGTTTTTAAAATGAATCGATGACATATCTCTCTCTAGTAATCTATGAGTAAAAAAAATCCAGCCACAAAAAAATACTAAGAGGCATACAATAAATCGGGAGTTACATCATTCTACTACTACTTCATACACATTGGAACTACAACTAAATACCGACTGATAAACATGCAAGAGGATAATGATAATCAACTATTTTTACCAACATTTATTTATAAAACATGACTACAATCACCCCAAACCAAGTGCATTATTGTTTTATTACTAAAAGTACAATATACATAATTCATTGGGAAATTGTAAAAAGTACAAGTGAATGTTCAGCCTGCAAAGAGGTTTACCACAATAAAGAAATAGGTTTACATTGATCCAAAATTAAATTCACTGCTAGTTGGTCATTGCACATTTTAGGTAAACCAATTTATCAGGCGACTATATTTTTATTACATACAAACCTTAATTTGCAGTGATTTTATACAACAGTGGAATGATAGGTTAATATTAAACACAATTTGACACCAATTCATTATTATATTACTATCTTAAATTCAGAGAGAATTTGATATTTTCAGCACACGTGGTGCTTTTCGCTCCTATACTATTGAATAATCCATATAAACGTCTTATGAAACCTAACGTAAACAATCTTAACCAAAATCGGACCCTATTACACTTCGCATCCTTAGATTAAAACTTAACCATACATTATCCCGTATAAAGATAAAACTTTAAAAATGCAAGAGATACTGGGTATGAAAATGTTAGTTAATAGTAATAAAATTGTTCCTTTCTTTGTAGTGTGCATTATTATTACTTGTACAGCAACCACAAACTATAGAGATAGTTATATACTAGATATACTAGTGATATACTAGATATTTGGAGATTGTGACCAAAAAGTAAAGTTGATACTTATTCTCATAACACACGGCTGCTTTTGTGGCAATTCATGTTGATAGATTTTTGCTCTATGGTCTAGTTTTAGACATGTTTTTACTGTAGCAACATGAAAATATAGTGATCGGATCTTCATAAGAGAAAGGTATATATAGGCTTTTTAGATCAAAATAAGCTTAGTTTTACAATTCTTTTGGCCTTACAATAAAGAAGCGGAGTCTCGATAAACAGCTCCGAGGCCAGTCTCTCCGATCACAAATAAGTATCTATGCTTTAGCGCCGTGCGTAAATGCTATAATACTGAACAAGTTCCTTTGGGCTCGGATTATGTAAATATACAAATAAATAAATAAAACATTTATATACCGAGCACGAATAAGAACCTCGTACTATGTCAACTGGTACATAAATGTAGGTATGGTATATATTATTATATCTGTGGGGCCCCCGTAGGCCGCGTGGGTAGTTTGAAGGAAACCCTCGACTTGTTTCACGAATTATTGTTCGTTACTTTCACTATGATGGCTCACTGTTGCTATCTGAAATAGGAAAAAAAAATCAATCAATCAAATTAAGGTGGCAAACTGTACACATTTAAGAATAAGAAAAGTATTTCTAGTACTCAAACCTTATATGGTCTCTCTCATTGAGCCTTTTGATCCTTACTTGACATAGGATTGATTGGCATGAAACTTCTGGTTTGCTACTTTTACATACATGTACATATTTACCTGACTGATACTTTTTTCATTTCATTCTTTTGATCTCAAATATCCACCCTGTATAGCTGCGCGACGTGTACCTACACCTTGTATAGCTGCGCGACGTGCACACCCTGTATAGCTGCGCGACGTGCGCACCCTGTATGGGGTGCGTAGCGTGTGACGCAAGTGAGAGATATTGTGAGTTTGGCTTGTTGCCGTCGGAGCGAGTGTGCCGCGGGTGTTGCAAGTGTGGCATGCTAGCGTGTGTGCGTGACGTGTGTAGCGTCTGTCGCGAGTATGGCGTGTTCAGTGGCCCTAATGCAGGATTCTTCTAGGGAGGGGCAGCTGACCCCTCCCCCCCACAGATAATGTTGACGTCTCTACGTAGATTCCCCCCCCCCCTTGCTGAGGAGCGCGGGGAGGGCGGGTCTCTGCGCCGTCTGCTCGGCCAGCGTGTCGTGTGGCATGCGTGGTGTGTGTGACATGCGTGGCGCGTACTCACTGCTGCACGTGCTCGAGCGGCGGCGCCATGCGGCAGACGAGCGCGACGGCGGCGGCGAGGGCGGAGCGCAGCGGCGCGGGGAGGGCGGGTCTCTGCGCCGTCTGCTCGGCCAGCGTGTCGTGTGGCATGCGTGGTGTGTGTGACATGCGTGGCGCGTACTCACTGCTGCACGTGCTCGAGCGGCGGCGCCATGCGGCAGACGAGCGCGACGGCGGCGGCGAGGGCGGAGCGCAGCGGCGCGGGGAGGGCGGGTCTCTGCGCCGTCTGCTCGGCCAGCGTGTCGTGTGGCATGCGTGGTGTGTGTGACATGCGTGGCGCGTACTCACTGCTGCACGTGCTCGAGCGGCGGCGCCATGCGGCAGACGAGCGCGACGGCGGCGGCGAGGGCGGAGCGCAGCGGCGCGGGGAGGGCGGGTCTCTGCGCCGTCTGCTCGGCCAGCGTGTCGTGTGGCATGCGTGGTGTGTGTGACATGCGTGGCGCGTACTCACTGCTGCACGTGCTCGAGCGGCGGCGCCATGCGGCAGACGAGCGCGACGGCGGCGGCGAGGGCGGAGCGCAGCGGCGCGGGGAGGGCGGGTCTCTGCGCCGTCTGCTCGGCCAGCGTGTCGTGTGGCATGCGTGGTGTGTGTGACATGCGTGGCGCGTACTCACTGCTGCACGTGCTCGAGCGGCGGCGCCATGCGGCAGACGAGCGCGACGGCGGCGGCGAGGGCGGAGCGCAGCGGCGCGGGGAGGGCGGGTCTCTGCGCCGTCTGCTCGGCCAGGACGCGCAGCTCGCGGAACGTGTTGCGCGTGTATGGGTTGCGTCGCGACGTGTAGCGCCACGTTACGAAGTAGTAGTACACGAACGGCGTCAGCAGGCTACAGTACCCGCTGCGGACGAGAGTTGACAAAAGTCAGTTACGGGCGGATCAAATCGAGCGACAAAAAAAAAATAATTTCAGCTCGTTTTTTTCAAGAGGCAAGAGCGATCCGTTGGGTCTAACCGAGTCGAACGGGTCAATACTTCCATCACTCAGTAAATTTTTTGAAAAAAAAATTTTATTCAATTATTGTCGCCTTTTAATTCAAATTCTTTATTCAACTGAATGCAGGAGTTACACTAGCAAAACATAATGTTTGATGCATGGGTTGCTAGCAAAATGCGTTTGGCATCTTTTGTGATTTGTCAAAAGCTTTTGACTGTGTAAGTCATGAAACCTTGCTGATGAAGCTACAGCATTATGGCGTCTCAGAGTTCGCTTTGACGCTTTTAAAATCATACCTTAATGGCCGAGTTCAAAAGATGAACATCAATGGAACTAACTCCGATGGCGCCCCATTGATAATGGGTAGTGCCCCAGGGCTCAATATTGGGACCACTCCTTTTTCTAATGTATATTAATGATCTTCCTGCCTTTACAAAGGGTCTTTGTGAGACTGTGTTATTTGCTGATGATAACTCTTTAGTTTTTAAGGCAGATAGACGTAAAATACATCTTGACGAGGTAAATAACGCACTCTCACAAGTCCATCATTGGTTTACAACTAATAACCTACTACTAAATGCTAAGAATACAAAATGTATGAACATATTGATGTAGTCAACTCAACTAAAAAAAAATATAGATTATTCCTGAGTTATGGATGAAGCTCCCATATTGTTGCTTTGGCCCGGAGACTAAGTTCTGCAGCATTTGCTGTAATTCATCCACGTGAAAAAATAGTGTAAAATAATCAGATTCAGGGAGAGATCAGAGTTTATTTTTATCTTATTTCCCATCTTCTCGCTTATTAAATCTTCGACGGTCAATACAGTTACAAAACAGGTTGTATACTCACAAGAGCGCCATAAGGGCCACCAGCGGGAACAGCACGATCTCAGCGAGCGCGGCGGCGCGCAGGATGTTGCGCGACTGGAACTCCACCAGCGAGATCAGCAGACGCGCCACCCACATAGAGTTCTGGCCCAGGGTCTACGGACACACACGTACAAAAAAATTAAAAAAAAAGATTATTTTTATTTTTTATACATTTTTATTTTTAATTTTTACTAGAACGCCTCGATGGTCTAGTGGTTTAAATACCGGGCCTTGATTTTGAGGTCCTGGGTTCGATTCCCGGGTCGGGCAAACTTTTTGTTGATTTTTCTGAACACAGCCAAGGTTTGTGATCCGTATTTGGCAAGCGTGGTGATTAAGCCAAAACCCATCTTTGTAACGAAAACATGATCTCAAATGATGGAGGCCTTTGCCCTGCAGTGGGACATTAAAAGGCTGATACTTTTATTTTTTACTAGCCTTCCGTCTGCGGTTTCACACGCGCGTAATTTTTTTTTTCAAATATCCCCCCCTTCCCTTCTCCCACATTTCCGGGTTCAAAAGTACCCTATGGTTCACCGTGGATAGTGTAGCTAGCTAACAGTGAAAGAATAATTCAAATCGGTTCAGTAGTTTTACTCTGTTTCTTCACTGTTGTTTTCATCACTGATGCTTATTTACCAAGTGCACCTCTAACTTGTTTACCTGGCTATTTTTCTTACATAAAAAAGTATTCATATTAATAAATGGATAAAAAAAAGAATAAAAACTTCTTCGACTAAGGAACTTGATCGATTCTTCCGGCTCATTACTAATAATAATACAAACAATGGTATGCCTTTTTTCTCGATGAAGACATTGTTCTAAGGAATAAATGATCAAACTATAATTAGTTGTTGAATGTAGTAACACTCTAAAACGGTTTCTATCGTGGCGGTGCCTTGCGGTCAAGCATGACGACAAGATTCTCGTAGTAAGGGCAAAAAACCGTACGGAAACTGATCACGATATCTTGTGTAGAATCATGTATATTCAATTCAATTCAATTCAAATTCTTTATTTCGGACAACATGATCTCATGTCATCATGATATTCGACTGAATAATCAACATAATTATATGGTATGAGATTGCGATTTTCATAATTGGCAATATTTTTTACTCTTTAGAGGACTAAAATTCGGCAAAACTACTCCTAGGGAAAAAGTATCTCGGGATTTTAGGGTTTATAAAACACAGAATAAATGTTTTTATTTTTTTCACACAGTATTTTTTTTAATCTACAAATTCTATGGGCGTTGTGTCTTTGTAAGTCTATTTTACCGTCATAAAGCAAAACAAGTAACGTACGTTTACAGTGTTGCCGAATTGGACAACTACTGGCCTTTTATGGGCATTGGAAAAAAAAGAGTCTAAGGTTTGTTGTAATTATCTAACAACAGTAATATTCAGCAACCGCGTGTCTTTGAAACCGCGTCCAATAATTACCTACATTACACTATGAGTCAATTGCCGACTACCGCTTTCATATCGTCATTACTTCAACTGCGTAGGGCCGCATATCTAACACAAGGCAACCGAGACGGTAGATGTTATCTGACACGGAAATATAACGAAGCCACCAAAAGATTTGATGATTAAATATTTACATTTGTAAAGAAAGGCAATTTCTATTAAAGATACAATCTGCTTAAAAAATATAAAACATACATATTTTTTTAAGAATCCTCCATGATGAAATCTGTTCATCTTAGAATATTGCAACCAATATTGGAGTTAGAGCTAAAGATGGACAAATGTGTCAACCTTTTATATGTTATGTTTTCAATTAAAAATATTGAACAGTTAAACTACCCGCATTAGCAAATCTATCAGGGGTAAGAAGGGGAAAGGCCCCGCATTCGGATCGTGGCCTGCAATGTGACTAAACTAACCAATGCTTAGGAGAAGCTTTACAAAATTGTCTAGTATCTTTTCGATTGTAATTCCATTGAAGTGCTAATAAAAGCTATTCTTCAATTGACAATTGAAGGTCCCCGACACCATCATGGTACCTATAGTGTCGCCATAACTCGTCGTAATAGTTTCTTGAAACTAAATCGATAAAGCGAAGGTACTTGTACCTTTACAAGAAAATAATAATATTTATTTATTTATTTATTGCATTCACACCGTTACACATTTTTATATAAGAAAAACAGTAACCTATGCACCCTGTAAGGGCATAGCAATAATAAATATAAAATAAATAAATATACTCACGTCAAGAATGGTGAGCGAGTAAGACGCAGCGTGCAGAAGCGCGAACAGGAATATAGGCGTCAGGATCACTGCGCTAGAGTCAAGGATTGATTACATTGTATTTTAGATAAATATATTCATAAATACCTTGGATTAAAACAACTAGCCCCGCTTGACTCTTGTACTATGCTAGGAAACGGATAGATATACACTGACAATCTTTAAGCCCTGAGAAAGAACATTGGCTTCGTTTTATTGCGAAAAAGGGATCTGAAGTTCACGCGGACGAAGTCGCAGAAGTCGTAGGTATTGAAATTAATACATTTATAACACCCAGACAAGAACAAACAGACAGGTTCATGCACGCAAATGATTGTGCTGTGCAGGAATCGAACACACGACCTCTTCCGATAGTCTACGTCTTGACCATTACACCAAGCGAGTCAACATAACTACTAACTACTCAAAAGAGTAATAATGTGGGTAATATTTACAATAGGAAGTTCATGTTAGAAGAAGCGAAGTTTAGTAAAAACAACATACCTAATGAAAATGTTTAATTAGAAATATTAAGTAAACTTTCAATAAAGCATTGTTTCCAGTCAATGTATTTTCACACTTCTGTTGAAATTCCAAAATTAGGATTAAATAATTTAGATATTTTAAGTGTTACGTTTCAATTAAGCGCGCTACGAAGCGTTAGTGACCTTTGTACGTTCACCTTGAATGGTATGTAAATTATGCATCATTAATATTATGTTAAATACTCGTATTATTACTGTACATTTTTAAAAGACGGGCATTAAGATGTTTAGACTGTAAGATATAGTAAACGACAATGTAATGACAATTATTATTAGTCAACAATAAGAAACATTACAGTGATTTCCATTGTCATGTCGGTGATGATCATTTAATATTTCATGCTTCATTATAAATCATTTAAAATGTCTACTTTCCTTAAACAAGATATAAATAAACGAGGTAGACTACATCCGTCCTTAGGAGGCACAACTGCTACTAGAAAAACATAAAAAAAAACTGCCTCAAGGTTGACATTATTGGAGTACTTACATTAATGTCGTCTACTGCCGGGCATCGTCGGACAACACTAATCAATTTGTTAAATCCAGCAATTCACAACCAAATTTAGAAATGTATAATATTACTGTACTAGCGGCCGCCCGCGACTCCGTCCGCGTGGATTTCAATTTCCAATAGCTTATAGCCTTCCTCGACAAATGGATTATCCAACACAATTTTTTTTTTCATATCGGACCTTACTTTCTGATTTACTTTCAAACAAAACAACAAACAAACTCTTCAGCTTTATATATTAGTATAGATTTTCCACTTACCTCCTGTTTTTTTTACTAGTGGGAAGAAAAAAAATGTACAACTAAATATGGTAAAGGATACACAAATTCGGCGCCACATTCATGAAGATGAGCGAGTAGAACAGATAATGCGCGCTGTCTTCAAGGAAGAACCTCGCCAGGAACTCGCGACTGAGCGAGATCTCGCGCGCAGGGATGCGCTGGTGCAGGCGGAGCGCCGACGTCGCCGCGTTGCCTAGCAACGCCTTGTAGAACGCGGACACGGGGCTGCGGGCGACAGGTGGGTTAGCTCGCGGCGGGGAAGTGATTGTTTACGCTATACAAGCCGGCGCGGGTGCGGGCTCGATGTTTCAAATATCGCACATCTAGGCTCGTATTAATAAATCGCCCTCAACTCTGAGATCGATCCTGAGTGCCATTCATTGTCACTTGAGGTGCTGTTTTATATGTCATTCTCATATAAAACAGCACCTCAAGTTCGCGCTCAAGTTTGATCTCAGAGTTGAGTTCAATTTATTAATACGAGCCCTAGTGACTACCTAATAAGACTAGTGTAACTCAAAATTAATGAAAACTGACTTTTTCACACGGCCAGATTCTGCGTTTTAAACTACATAATCTCCAATGACACAATGTAAAAATAGATTTTTTTGAGTTACGCTAGACTTATTCTAGGTGTACGATATATGAAATAGTTTACAAGTATTCACGTTGAGATGCACATGCGACCGGAACAAACACGCCCGCGAACGCGAGTTTAACGTAAACATGTGCTAAGGGTGAGACTTTTAATGCTGAGATCGGTCACGTGTTAAGGCCAAAATCCTATTAGCTGCTTTCGACACATCTCTGTTGCGCTTGCACATCTCTGCTTTGGTGGGGTCTCACTATAGATGCGACGCCGGTTATTAACGATTTTAACCGTGCGGGTAAATATGCATTTTTCGTTAGAAACGGTTAATAACCTGCATTTTATGCATTTTACAGTTAAATTCCACTAGATTCCGCTAGATGTAAATAAGTGTTTGTATAATAATAATAGTAATAGATTGTATATTAGACGCAATTATAAATTAAAGCGACATATAATTTAACATTTACGTTTCGTAGTATTTGCGTGAAAGAGTAACAGACATCTATCCATCCATCTATTCTTACAAACTTTCGCATTTATAATCTTAGTAGGATTAGGTAGTAGGATAACATATAAAATGAATTTTATTTATCTTTTGAATATCGATTTTCTCTTCACAAAGGAAAAAAACTATACCCTTTTTAGCTGTCACTGTCAGATAACTAACCGTTAACAACTGCATTTTATCGGTAGCTAACCAAAAATTTGGTTATTTAACGGTAGCTAACGGGTTTTTTACAACTATAGTTGCACCTAAATGACAAGAACATAAGGATAAAGTTAACAATAATAATACATAGTTGGCCACTATAAAAATGAGAACTTTAACTTTACAGCTACAGTCTATTTGTATAATAATATTAAAAGTGTAGTTCCACATAGATTAGAAACACAAAATTTTGATAGATTTATTATAATAGTAGGTACTACTTTTGTGATAAAAATAAACTATTTGTTCAACAGTGGTATATTATACACACATAACCATTGAGTATACTTACTTATTAAATAAAGGTAAGACATATCCTATAGTGCAGAGAACGGTGAGCAGTCTAATACCCCAGAGGGCTACGTCAATCTTGTTGGCGGCCACATGTGCCTTGAGTGCGGGGATGCCCTTCGGTGGGCCCGTGTCTCCAGCCTGAGGATCTTGCTCTGCCATTTTCTGGAAATATTATTCATTATTAATGTAAAGTCAAATTTTATAAAATCTAAAAATTTGCTGACTTATACACTGTAAATAGGTCTTTATATTATTGGACTTATATAAAAAATAGCAATAATGCATATTTGCCTAAGCTGATAAATAAAAAATAATGTGTTAAAATGCAAGAAAAATATTAATTTTAGCTCTATTATTATAATTAATTATTCTTATATGAATAGCAGTTACATAAAATAAGATATTATTTTATTTGATCATAAAATTGCAAAAGAACATTAATTCAAGTTATATCATTCAAACTGTCCAATGATTATCACAATAACATGAGTAATGGTCATCATTAATTTCTTACAATTTACACCTGAAGGGGCAAAAAACTGTTTGACAAATTAACTGTGCCTCAAACATCAGAAGCAATATTTTATCAGCAGAACGAAATGACAGCCAGTTATCGAAAGATAATGAGAGATAAGGGGTCAAATTAGGCGTCAACTCTTTATACACGAGACTGACCAAACCACGGCGACCCGAGTGGAACTGCGCTAATAAAGGCAGCAAAACGACAGCGTAATAAACAGCCGAGCCAAAAAACTGATCATGTAGAAAGTAGACAATTTCTTTCGGCTAAAAAGTAGAATACGGGGTCAATAAAGACTGATTCAGTACCGTTACTTTCTGACCATGGAAAAACATAAAATGATATCATTTCAACATATTGATTAACGTAATATGAAAACCAAGGACTTCTATAGTAGGAAAACCTGTTTCTATGACCAATTAATATTTTATAATGGCTCTTGAGGTCCTTCAAATAATAAGGTGTACATAAATAAATAAACTTATTTTTTAATATGGAAATTGATGAATACTTACATTTAATGCTATTAAATAAATACACTAATAAATAAACAAATTAAATTGCACAATTTACTACAGAAACACTACGAGAAATCGAACATGCATGATTTGCTAAATGACAGACAGATTTTTTTGACATCCACTCACGCAGGTGAGAAATCTTGCCAGTATAAAAAAAATATAAAGCCACGTCGATTGAAATGATAGGAAATAGGAAATGATGAATGAAAGTGAGATTAAAAATAAAATCGGCCAAGTGCTAGTTGGACTCGCGCACTGAGGGTACCGTACAAATTCTGTTTTTGACGTATAAAAAAACTACTCACTAGATTTTGTTCAAACCAATTTACATTGGTAGTTTTTATGGTAATGTACATTATATATTTATTTTTGTTTTATCCTCCTCTTATTTTATAAGTTAGAGGAGGGGGACACACATTTTTCCCATTTGGAAGGGTCTCTTATGCTAAGTATTCACTTTACAAAAAAATTATATTAGGAACCTCAATATCATTTTTAGACCTATCCATAGATACCCCACACGTATATGTTCAATGAAAAAAAAACCAGTTTCAGTTATTACGACTATAGGGAGGGACCCCCAATTTTTAAATATTTTTTTTATATTTTCATGTTTAAACCTTGTTGCGGTTCACATAATACATCTACTCACCAAGTTTCAACAGTATAGTAATTATAGTTTCGGAAAAAAGTGGCTGCGACAGACTGGCGGACAGACAGACAGACAGACGGACAGACATGACGAATCTATAAGTGTTCCGTTGGACATTACAAGTGTTCCATGACAAACTACCAACGAAAATTGGTTTGAACGAAATCTAGTAGATTTTTATTGAATAAATTAATGATAATTTCATTAAGCGCAGTACTTAAGACCGTTATAGTTTAAGAAAACAGTGGAAGACTATATATTTTGCTCTTTGGCTAATAATATATAACTTTATAAGTTATTCTGAATAAATTCACTGCGGTGATCACTTTTTTTTTTTTTGTTAACCGTTAGTGTCCCACTGCTGGGCAAAGGTCTCCCCTATATTTCTCCACCTGCATCTGTCTGTGGCAAAAATTTGCCAATCGCGGGAGAAGTGAACAAGGTGATCACTTAGCTACTTTTAATTGAATTAGGAAGGTATTTTATTTTATAGCGAGCAAACCCTACTTCTTTCTCTTTATTATTTTCGAATAACCGGTATCCACCGGAATTGTTGTAGTAAAACCAAAAGTAAAACACAGTTTTTCTACTAATTATTGACAGAGCGTTAAAATAAAATTAGTTAAACGTCAAAGTCAAAGTTCTAAATAATATAATATGTTGCGGTTTTTTAATATTTTATGGATCACTGTATGTACTTTATGAATGAAAATACATTAAAATGTTAGCAAAAAACAGTCTATTGAACAAATTGAGTTGCTTTAGGTTTCATGAAGTTCATAAGAAACTAAGTGGAATTGCTTCTGTACTGAAAAAGTCAGAAGTAGGCAATTTAACTGAAGTTAAGGTTAGGATTATTTTATTAACAAGAATACTACTTATTTATATAAATGATATTACTCAGTAGTCTTCCTATGTTGCAGGGCTGGGTAAAGAATTTAAGAGTTCAGAAAGATCTCGTATTCGCAGATGTTAGCGATGGATCCTGCGCTGGTAAACTCCAGACAGTGATACCAAAACATTTGAAGATTGACGACCTCACCTACGGCAGCTCGGTGCACATCGTAGGGAAGCTGGCCAAGAGCCCCCGAGGACAACTTGAACTAGTTGCGGACAGTGTCAAAGTGCTGGGCAGCTGTGTGGTTTTAGATGGTTACCCTTTCAATCCTCGGACGACGCACCCTCCTGAATATATCCGACAATATTTGCATTTGCGGTCCAGAACTAATTACATATCAGCAATATTCAGAGTCAGAAATGCTGTCACAACTCATATAAATAACTATTTTGCTTCTAAAAACTTTTTGAATGTTCACACACCTATTTTAACATCAAATGATTGTGAAGGAGCAGGAGAAGTGTTCAAAGTGCAGCCTGACAATGATGAAACTGTTAAAGCCATGATGCAGGAAGGGAAAGACCGAGATTCTGTATATTTTGGTTCAAAAACATATTTGACTGTATCTGGTCAACTGCATTTAGAATCAGTTTGCCGAGGAATGGGTAATGTCTATACTCTAGGTCCAACGTTTCGAGCTGAAAATTCTAGGTCGCGATTGCATTTATCAGAGTTCTACATGTTAGAAGCAGAGTTAGCATTTTGTGAAAGCTTAGAACAACTACAAATGTTAATAGAGGCTTTATTGAAATATCTGTTTATAAAAACGAGGGAGTCTTGTGAAGATGACTTAGTAACTATTAATAAAGAGAATAAAAGTGTTCCAAGCTGGATAAATAAACAGTTTGTGACTATGACTTATGATGAAGCAAAAACCATTTTGGCTAAGAAAGGTTTAAAAGACACTGAGGAGGGCATCAATAAAGAGCAAGAATTGGCCTTGGTGGAGCACTGTAGTGGGACCCCTGTTTTTGTGGTCAGATGGCCGAAGGATATGAAATCATTTTATATGAAAGAATGTAGTAATGATGAAACTAAGGCAAGTAACTTTTTAGTTCATTTACAACTTAAGACAAAATTATATTTATTTATGAAAGATATTTAAAGACCCTTGCATCTCAAACTCTGCGAAGAGCAGTAATACAGCTTAATGGAACTTCCCCTCGAATGAGCCACTAGCTAGTGAGTTAGGTCACCACAGTCAATTGGGGAGGGTATGCGTCTTAAAGGAAGGCAACGCTTCTGTGTAGTGGTGGATGTCCATGGACTGCCGTAATCACTTGGCATCAGGTGACCCTCTTGTTCATTTGTCTATGAACAAAACATTAAAAAAAATTCAATTGTCTAATACTGATGAACCTAATAAAAATTTAGGTACATTGTGATTCCAGGTAGAAGCACTTGACCTTTTAGCCCCAATAACTGGAGAAATAGTTGGCGGGAGCCTCAGGGAGGACGATTACGACAAGCTCAAGGCGAAGCTGCCGTCAGAAAGGCTGAACTGGTACCTCGATCTCCGGCGATTCGGCAATATTCCCACTGGAGGCTTTGGCCTTGGGTTGGAGAGATTGTTGCAGGTTTGTTTAATAAGGGTTAGTCGGAATAAAGTACAACTATGATTATCATAAATTAGTTATACTTTATAACAAAATGGACAAAAAAAATCTTATTAGTCATATAGCCCTATATAACTAATTATTCAATTGATGGATTGAAGTATCAATTTAATTATGAGAGCCTTGACAATGGATGCATCGTCATGGCACCACCTCATGTTTTCGATTAGGCACAGAGGAGCCAATTTACGGGGATTATATAAAAAATCTTACCTAGTTTTGGCTCTATCCTAACAGTTGTGCCATTAGAAACACTAATATCGCATGACGCCTCGAAGCGGGATAAGTTTAACCCACCATAGGGCAAAGCATAAGGATTCCCGGCGAATCTGTTCTGATCAAGGTCTGACTGATTTAAATCCAGGCTAATATGACAAATGTTGATAGTCAATAAGTTGTAGTCTACAGCAACATAATATTAAATATTAACGATATGTTCTCGATTTCCAGGTTATGTGTGGAGTCAGCAATATAAAGGACACTCTACCCTTCCCAAGGTGGCCACATAACTGTGATATGTAAAAATGTTATTGAAGAAAGTAGTATATGATTATATTAGAAATAAATTAATTTATTTGTTGAGCTATGTCTTTTAATTTAGCTTAGAAAAAATGGTGTAGATAATAGCACATTTAAACCTCTTAAGTAAATTTCTTGTAACATCATATTTTTTTAACTTTCTAACTGAAAGAAACTTTCAATAGAAGAGCATAGACAGAAGGAAGGTTTCACCAATCAAACAAAATGTATCATCCATGAAAACATTTATTTACACAGAAAACAATTTCATTGAGCATCTAATATAGTAGACAAAGTTTCCTTATTGTGATTTCAAAGATAGTCTTGGCTTTTTGTGATTTTTTAATAACTATATTTACAAATATAAATCAAATATTGATCAAAGATTGACGAATCATCATCTTTTTAACCTAAACCAAAAACACATAACAAATTAAACACATTATTGCATTTATTATGCAACTAACGAGATTCGTCTAGTTTTAACCATACAATATTGCCAACTTTGTAAGATATTTGTACCTTATACAAATAAAAATTATAACTATCTATATTACATACAGTAGGTTACGTATTTACAAACATATGGTACATAGGTTGTGAAGAAACGCAATTCGATGCTAGTACGTCAGGAACTTAACTTTAGTATCACATTTGTAACATACTGTTATATCTTAACTACATTCAGGTTTTTATGGAACTGGGTTCCAAGCTAACTAGGCAAGTTGCCAAAAATCGAGACTTAACTTTTCGCGCTTATTTCCTTACAACTGGCTTCTTCATAAGGCAAAAATCTGGGATAATCCTGATCAACATTGATTGAAAAAGCTTGCTTGCTTGTTTCAAATAACAACCAATATGGAATTTGAATTATTGAGAATGTTTCAGTAATTGTTCTTAATTAAAAATTATTTTATTTTTTACATACATTTTGGTCATTTATAATTAATAACACAGGGAACACTAGTTATACCAGATGTAAGTAAGAAAGAAGCGGATTCCTAATACCAACATAAATATGGCGCTTAAGTATTCAGCAAAGTATCAATTCCATTATAACATAAATAAATGTTAATAATAAATAACACTCCCACAAACCACCAACAAAATACCTTAAGCCGAGCGAAATAACTAATTATTATAAAACACTGTCTCGTCATTTACATGTATCGCGTCATCAATAACTTTATTGATGGAAATCAAAATGCAACTGTAGGTAATAATCACATACCTAGTATACTTCCTATTGTTAGGAAAATCATGATCAACCTCGATTGAGCAATCGAGGGTCGGTAAATTCATTATTTAGAGTCAGTTCAACCCGTGTTGTTTGACTTCGAACCCCGGTGCGGACGGACGACTAAACGAGTATGTAACGCACACATCCATATAATTCGCAGTCCATACAATTAATTAACTCAACAGAAAGTAACGGGAAGCATTCCTCTTCTGGTTCTCCTCGAAGAATCTTAACAAGGGGGAGTGAACAAATATAAATTTTCAGCCTTATTATCATCAGCCCGTCGCCTCTCGCCGGGTCCAGCCCGGACGGGGCGAGGCGGGGCGGGGCGGGGCAGGGCAGGGCGGGCTCACATGACGCTGCAGAGGGCGGACAGCTCCTTGCCGCGGCGCAGCGGGGGACGACGCGTGAGCTCGCGCTCGCGCAGCGCCGGCTTCAGCGCGTACTCCAGCTCCGGCTCCTCGCCCGGCGGCAGCGGCTCGTCGTCCGCGCTGATGTCCTCCAGCATCTGTGAGAGAAATTGAAGCTTATACCGCTGGTCAAAAACACCTATCCAATTCAATACATGTTCCAGCTTAACGGTCGACGTCGAGTTTGAGTTCGTTCGGAGTCCGATCCGATACTCCCACTCGAGTGAGTACCGAGGAGCTCGGTCACACAGCTACGACTAAGAAATGATAAATTCAAAACTCAAATTTGCTTAATTCAGACAAAATGACAAGTTTAAGTAGATGCTTGTCCGTTAATCAAGAGCTTTTATCCAGATTAGATGCTCCCATGGGATTAAACAGGAATCTTGATAACACATGCAAAAACGCGGATAAAGGCTAGTTTATTATAAAACTAGCGGCGCGCCCCGGCTTCGCCCGTGGTACTTGTCCACTATTTAATGGATGATATCTATATATATAAAAGAAAGTCGGGTTTGTTACAACACTTATAACTCGAGATCTGCTGAACCAATTTTCATGGTTATTGTTTCGTTGGATTTGTCTCCGGCCAGAATAGCAGAATACATCTTAAAATCAATAAAAACTGGAAATGTTTAGTAAATACATCATTTCAATAAATGCTGATTTGTCAAAAATATTTCGTCATAGAGTAGAGTAACCATGGTAACTCTGATTTGTTTATTACATGTCAAACATTTGTTGTCAAATACTGTCACAACTATTTAAGTTTGCGTTCAGAATTTTATTTGTTGTCGAATGTCTCGAAAGTTCAGGTCCAGGTTTAGGTTAATATGTTTGTTTTAAAAATTAATTTGAAGAATTCTGCTAGATCAATGATGACATCATATGTGCAGAGATTCTTGCTCCTGAAATCGATCCAGACCTACATGATGACCGTATGTGTGGCACTATCAACCGCCAATCACCCTGCATGGTCACGGCAAGAAGTGCTCCAAACGGTATCCACGAAAATTGACGACAGAGACCATTACAGGCAACGATGGTTGGTTATCAATTGTGTCGGCGTCAATCGCCCGATGATCATGGTAGAACTATTAAAACAGTTGGATTGTTTCGTATTCGCCACTTTTTTCCAAAACATTCAAGGCACATTGTTATCTTGAGTTTTGCAATTTGGTCAAGTCACTTAAATAACTTTGCAAATGTTACACGAAAGGGAGCGACATGGTGTTTTTTGGTGTCCAAACATCCAATATCAACGATGAAATCACGCGCTATTAAGTTGGTAGATATGTGAACTGCAATGAAGCAATTTGCCGAATATTTTCATTCCCTATTCTCGAACGTCATCCCACTGTTGTACATTTGGTGGTGCATCTAGAGAACGGGCAGAGAGTATATTTCACAGCGGCGAATGCTGTTAAACGTGCGGAAACACCTCCAGCGACAACACTAACCAGTTATTTTGCGATTTGTCAAAGCGATTGTGGCCTTAATCTAGAAAATGCATGTTTTTCTCATGGTAAATGTTGTACATGGCATGCTCGCTCACGCGTCGGCAAACCATCCGCTTTATTTGTTCTTGCGCCTGACCAAAAAACAAAGAATGTCTTTACCACAAGGTGCTTGAATGAAAATCACATTAATGAATTAATCCGAGTGTATCCTCAACCAAGGTCATCGCGCATCGTATCCAGGTCTTCGTCAACCGATGCCTTAGACAGATTCTTGACATTTACTAGCGCGAACAGATCTCAAACGACGAACTATGGGATCTCTGTTCCGAGTCCCGGATCGGTCTCCATATAAGACGTCGCAAGTGGTATTGGATTGGTCACAGCCTAAGAAGAGCACCAGACCACCAAGGCAAGCCCTTGAATGGACACCTCAAGGGTAAAGGAAACGCGGCCGACCTAAACACACTTGGAGACGTTCAGTGGCAGCGGAGTTAAGACGATCGGACGGACGCGGTCCGAGGCACAGCGAACTCGATGGCGAAGCACTGTTGAAGCCTTCTGCTTCACCTGGGGGCCATAGTACCAATACTAACATCAAGTCAAGTATCCCAATCTGCACAACATAGTTTTCAGTATATTTTTATGACATGAGTTTGAAGTACTTAATTATTTTCTTTTTTATTCTCATTCTGTATGTTTTCATCGTCATTCATCATAATAAAATAATTTTAAGTTTATATCTACCTATATTAATATTTTTTATCATTTTATTGCGTTCATCAAAGCCTCAATTAGTTCAGCTAAAAAGTAACACGACAATCATTGACTGTTAGGCGGTACGAAGTTCGCCGGGACAGCTAGTTATACATAAAAACCTTCCTCATGAGTTACTCTATCTATTAAAAAAAACCGCATCAAAATCCGTTGCGTAGTTTTAAAGATTTAAGTGTTCATAGGGACATACAACACATATAGGGACAGAAAAAGCGACTTTGTTTTATACTATGTAGTGACTAGTCCATACCTCGTTTGCGGGCGTCGCGTCGCTGGCGTGGCTGGGCTGCGCGAGCGCGGGCAGCGTGGAGATGTTGATGCGGATGGCGGGCAGCGCCAGCGGCGGCGCGCGCGCGGCGGCGTCCGGCTCGTTGCCGTCCAGCGCCGCCACCGCGCCCACACCGCCGCCGCCCACCAGCTCCACGCCCATACCGCTTGTCTCCGCGCCCGCTTCCTCCTCCGCCGTGATGATCGGCTCGTCGTCTGCAATTATTAAAGGATATTAGTTATTGAAGCATGAGGCGTGAATTACCAGTTAACCCATGAGGTGGAACTAGTAAGATGCAGGCTACCATCAGTGTTGTCACTGCCTGCCTGTCAATAAAAAATATAAAATACATAATCATAATCATAATGATCTTTATTGTGAATCACAGGTATAACAGATGGAATAACATTAATAAATATTAACCATTACGTGATACATATATTTTTTATGCGACAGATAGGCAAACGAACAAGCCGGTCACCTAATGGTAAGTGATCGATCACCGCTGCCCATGGGCATCAACATACGATCAAGATTGTTCTCGCAGATGTGTTGCCTGCCTGTAAAAACCTCATACCCTCCCTAACTGAGCTCTGGCGGCCTTACTCACCAGCAGAATCATAGCATAAAATTTAGGAAGTGCTATTTCACTGTGGTCTTCTGTGTGGTCGAAGTACTTCCCCAAAAATAGAGTAGTACTATTCCCGACAACTACTCGACTACCGGGAGGGAATATTCCGGGAGTGGGCGGCGGCATTCTTCTGTGTTTTATCGTTCTTATTCTGCGGTAATCGACCGGCCTGCCCATGTGGTGACTCTAAGCATAACCCGCCATCTGACGAAGCCTGCGACCATCTGACGTCACACTCACCAGGGTCGATGGGTTCCTGCTTGACCCGCACGTTGGCCAGGTCGATGGCGGCCAGCTCGTCGCGGCGGCGGCGCGTCTCCTGCGTCTCGTCGTCCGTGTCGCACTCGTCCTGCACCACCACCTGCTCCGCTTAGCGACTGTCTGACGTCACACTCACCAGGGTCGATGGGTTCCTGCTTGACCCGCACGTTGGCCAGGTCGATGGCGGCCAGCTCGTCGCGGCGGCGGCGCGTCTCCTGCGTCTCGTCGTCCGTGTCACACTCGTCCTGCACCACCACCTGCTCCGCTTAGCGACTGTCTGACGTCACACTCACCAGGGTCGATGGGTTCCTGCTTGACCCGCACGTTGGCCAGGTCGATGGCGGCCAGCTCGTCGCGGCGGCGGCGCGTCTCCTGCGTCTCGTCGTCCGTGTCACACTCGTCCTGCACCACCACCTGCTCCGCTTAGCGACTGTCTGACGTCACACTCACCAGGGTCGATGGGTTCCTGCTTGACCCGCACGTTGGCCAGGTCGATGGCGGCCAGCTCGTCGCGGCGGCGGCGCGTCTCCTGCGTCTCGTCGTCCGTGTCGCACTCGTCCTGCACCACCACCTGCTCCACCGGCTCCGCTTTGTAGATGACGTCGTCTTCGTCGCCCTCGTCGATCTGTGGGTAGAGAACGAATCGGTTATAAGATTGTTGCAAAATGAAAATTATTATAACTCGCAGATCATCATAACAGAGTAGATTTTTGAAATCAGATTTAAAGGGCAGGTTACTTTACCCGTTATGGTAACAAGAAAGCATTGAAGGTAAGTTGCTTTCCGAATCTTTTGAAATATTTAAATCTACATAATTACAGATTATGTTAAACAGGCACAGCCAGCAAAATGAAAAAGCCCTAATAAAATTTTATTTTCTAAAAAAACTCGTCCCACACGTTATGTACTGAAATTCCTCGAATACGAATACTTCTTACTTTTTATGACCATTGGCGGAATCATCGTGTTGAAGAACACGAGAAGAGAAGAGACAGGTAAGAGTCCAATAAGAAAAGAATAAAAACTCGTGTTACCTCGACGGGCTCGGGCTCCGGCAGCGGCTCGGGCTCCACGACCTCGACGACGGACTCGTTGTCGGACTGCGAGTTGGTCTCGTCGTCCACGTCCCTGATCTCGATGGCTTCCTCCATCTTCTCGATGGGCACCACGTCGTCCGTCGACTCCTCCGCTTTGGGCTCCTCTTTCATTAGCGACGCCTGGGGATGAACAGTTAATTTATTTGTTTGGTTAACCAAAATAAGCATCAGTATAAGATAATTTTACATTTTATCGCTAAAAGTACTTATAATATAGCACTTAATCTCAGGATGCAAATGTTCGTTTTCAGTTTTACATAACTTTTTTTAATTTTAAGTTTTTCCTTACACAGTAATTTTTGGTTTGTTTATTTTACATTTAAAAGAGGAAACTATATGACTTAAGAGTGCGCCCTCAGGCCAGGCATTACCAAGGATCTGGCTGATTGAAGAGCCCTATGTCCTGCGATAGGCTGATGATGATTTTATTAATGTTATAGGGAGGCAAACGAACAAGAGGTTCACCTGATGGGAAGTGATCACCGCTGCCCATAGACATAAACAACAGCACAAGGGTCGCAGATGCTTTTAGAAGCCCCATACCCTCACCAACTTAGCTCTAGGAACCTTACTCACCAGCAGAAACATGGCACAACAGTTACGAAGTACTAATTCACTGTGGCCTTCTGAAAGGTGGAGGAACTTCCCCAGACAAGCCGCTCATTCAAGTGGAAGTTCCACTAATGGAACTCATTGTACAACAGTTACGAAGTGCTACTTCATTGTGGTCTTCTGTAAGGTGGAGGTACTTCCCCAGACGAACGGCTCCTTCAAGTGGGAGTTCCACTAAGCTCTAACTGTCTTAAGTTGGTATCAGCCATTTTTATCCTGCTGCAGGACATCATTTGAAATTGCGGTATCGTTACAAGTGACGCCTCAATTTATTTATTTACTAGCGGGCGCCCGCGACTCTGACAGCGTGGATTTCGATTTCCAATAGCTTAAAGCCTTCCTCGTCAAATGGACTATACAACACATTTTTTTTTTAAATCGGACTAGTAGTTCTGTAGTTCAGCGCGTTCAAACAAACAAACAAACAAACAACCAAACAAACTCTTCAGCTTTATAGATTTTATACCTTATAGTCCTCGAAGCAGAGCGGATGGTAGTTGCTGCCGTCGTGGCTGACGGAGTTGCGCAGGTGCCACTCCTCCTTGTCCTCGTTGTAGAACTGCTGGAACTTGTCCCCGCAGAGCGCGCAGTGGTGGTCGGCCGGCGCGCCCGCCGCCACGCTGGGAGTTCCACTAAGCACTACCTCTATGACATGATGACACCATACCTTATAGTCCTCGAAGCAGAGCGGATGGTAGTTGCTGCCGTCGTGGCTGACGGAGTTGCGCAGGTGCCACTCCTCCTTGTCCTCGTTGTAGAACTGCTGGAACTTGTCCCCGCAGAGCGCGCAGTGGTGGTCGGCCGGCGCGCCCGCCGCCACGCTGGGAGTTCCACTAAGCACTACCTCTCTGACATGATGACACCATACCTTATAGTCCTCGAAGCAGAGCGGATGGTAGTTGCTGCCGTCGTGGCTGACGGAGTTGCGCAGGTGCCACTCCTCCTTGTCCTCGTTGTAGAACTGCTGGAACTTGTCCCCGCAGAGCGCGCAGTGGTGGTCGGCCGGCGCGCCCGCCGCCACGCTGGGAGTTCCACTAAGCACTACCTCTCTGACATGATGACACCATACCTTATAGTCCTCGAAGCAGAGCGGATGGTAGTTGCTGCCGTCGTGGCTGACGGAGTTGCGCAGGTGCCACTCCTCCTTGTCCTCGTTGTAGAACTGCTGGAACTTGTCCCCGCAGAGCGCGCAGTGGTGGTCGGCCGGCGCGCCCGCCGCCACGCTGGGAGTTCCACTAAGCACTACCTCTCTGACATGATGACACCATACCTTATAGTCCTCGAAGCAGAGCGGATGGTAGTTGCTGCCGTCGTGGCTGACGGAGTTGCGCAGGTGCCACTCCTCCTTGTCCTCGTTGTAGAACTGCTGGAACTTGTCCCCGCAGAGCGCGCAGTGGTGGTCGGCCGGCGCGCCCGCCGCCACGCTGGGAGTTCCACTAAGCACTACCTCTCTGACATGATGACACCATACCTTATAGTCCTCGAAGCAGAGCGGATGGTAGTTGCTGCCGTCGTGGCTGACGGAGTTGCGCAGGTGCCACTCCTCCTTGTCCTCGTTGTAGAACTGCTGGAACTTGTCCCCGCAGAGCGCGCAGTGGTGGTCGGCCGGCGCGCCCGCCGCCACGCTGGGAGTTCCACTAAGCACTACCTCTCTGACATGATGACACCATACCTTATAGTCCTCGAAGCAGAGCGGATGGTAGTTGCTGCCGTCGTGGCTGACGGAGTTGCGCAGGTGCCACTCCTCCTTGTCCTCGTTGTAGAACTGCTGGAACTTGTCCCCGCAGAGCGCGCAGTGGTGGTCGGCCGGCGCGCCCGCCGCCACGCTGGGAGTTCCACTAAGCACTACCTCTCTGACATGATGACACCATACCTTATAGTCCTCGAAGCAGAGCGGATGGTAGTTGCTGCCGTCGTGGCTGACGGAGTTGCGCAGGTGCCACTCCTCCTTGTCCTCGTTGTAGAACTGCTGGAACTTGTCCCCGCAGAGCGCGCAGTGGTGGTCGGCCGGCGCGCCCGCCGCCACGCTGGGAGTTCCACTAAGCACTACCTCTCTGACATGATGACACCATACCTTATAGTCCTCGAAGCAGAGCGGATGGTAGTTGCTGCCGTCGTGGCTGACGGAGTTGCGCAGGTGCCACTCCTCCTTGTCCTCGTTGTAGAACTGCTGGAACTTGTCCCCGCAGAGCGCGCAGTGGTGGTCGGCCGGCGCGCCCGCCGCCACGCTGGGCGCCTCCGCCGCCGGCGACGCCGGGCAGCCCTCCTCTTCCGTGCCGGCACCCATAGTTTCGAACCAGCTCTTTTCTGTGGGACGATGTTTAACATTTTAGTTTTCATTTCATTCAATTAAGGGGACAGATTGCAGAGGCAATAAATTCCTATACGAGTATGGTTAATTCAATTCAAATTCATAATATTATCTCTAATTTTTGCACGGGTTATTAAGATTACACTGTGAGTATTTAATCGATAAAAAGTATCTTAACTATAATTTCATCAAAATCCGTTCAGTAGTAGCTTGATTGACGGATAAAAACACAAACAAACAAACTTTCACATACACAGGCTTCACATAAGACTTCTAGAAGCAGGTATTAAAATGTTAATTGAATGAAACAAAGATGCTATCGTCTCTCCCGGCACTCTGGGTACGCTCCAACACAGTAAGTACAGACCAGTAGTTTATCTAAGGCCGCCCGCCGAGTTATTAGCCTACTCTTGCGTTGATCGCGAGGGTTGTCACTTTTACTTTACGTCGTCAGTTCAATCGCGACGTGTCATACGGAACGCATTCTCTGAACAGCCGAACTATAGACTTCTTAAAATAAACTTTATCTTTAAACATAGTATTCAGGAAGTAAAGGACACAGTTTTTTTTGGGCCCACCAACAATCGGTAACGTTTAAGAGAAAGAGAACTACGTTAAAAATTTAAATGTTTTTTTATGAATTTTGCAATTGAAGTGAATTTTAAACGAAACCGGAGTCATAAAACCAAAATAAAAAGCCTTATTTTGATTATATCCGCGAACTATCTGTCCAAAGATCAGTAAACAATGGCTGACATACAGATAAGTGAAGGAAAAAAGGTTATATCAATAAAATTAAAATAAAACACTTGAAATCGAACATAAAGGAGACGCTATTTACTTTTGGAACGGTTTTCATGCCTATTTTTATCTAAGGCGGTGTTTGATAGTGACTTTTAATCATTTAATTAATGAAATAAAATAATACGAATAAACAATACAAAAAAATCCGTATAACGGAACGCAAGTGCTAGTCTATTGCCGGATTTTGATTTTATTTAAAAACTGAATACAAATGTCAGAAACCTTCAGTCTGTCAACTGTCATTAATGGTTTTACTATATAATTTAAAAAAGCTGTAGTTTGTTTGTTTGAACACGCTACTATCAGAAACAGCTGGTTCGATTTGAAAAAATATTTTTGCGTTGGATTATCTATTAGTCGAGCCAGGCTTAAACTAAAAAATGTTAAGCTATAGTTTAAGACTACATATTTTTGCAAAAACCTTATTCTACGCGGACAGAGTCACAGGCGGACACTAGTCATAATAAATTGCTTTTACTTCAGATACGTAGGAAAAACATAATGGAAAATCGCCCTTATGTGTAAGTATTTACGGTTCAGGCGTTGAAAGTCAGGAAAGC
Source organism: Nomophila noctuella (assembly GCA_958496325.1). NCBI lineage: Eukaryota > Metazoa > Arthropoda > Insecta > Lepidoptera > Crambidae > Nomophila > Nomophila noctuella. Next base: position 12,266,739 of record OY292500.1, on the reverse strand, counting down.
AAATAGACAGATTAGTTTATGAGGTTAATATATATTTTCCCATCTTATTTCTAACGATTCCGGTTAAAATATGAAAAAGTAATATCACCACTATAATCTGGAGATTATAAGGAATAAATTGATACCCATTTCGTAAATAAACGCTAAAATTTTATGTGGGCCTAACTCTCCATACAAAAACGATTGTCACCTTTGGGAATACATTTATATGGAAAAATGCGACTCGGCTACGTTCTTAATAAAGCAAATTAACTGTGAAATAAACAATACAACACAACATTTTATAATAAGCTTTAAGTATAAGTAGGTATTTACATTTCTGGTTCAGTAGGAACTATGAAAAATGATAAGTCCGGGTTTGCGAAATTGTTGTTAAGGCACCCGAAAACACAACAATAGCTTTTTTCCCTTTTTGAAGTCATGATACTTATGGTAAGTGGCCGGCGAGAGTTGACGATCGCGAGCGGTCGTGTGACGTACGCGCGTGCTCACAGCTGCGCGGCCCAGCCCGTACTGGCGCCGGACTAGTCCGGACTACTTTATGCAAGCGTGTGCGTGAAACCGCGTGCCGACACGGCGCGCGGAGCGCACGCACACATTCAAACCGAGAGCGGCACGTTTGTATGAAGATGATCTACTGTTCGTTTACTGTGGCTCCAACCATGATCCTGAATTGACAAGCCTGGTAATAAAGAGATTTGGTTGACAGTCTTCCTGAAAGAAAAAAGCATGTCTTCATTTAAGGACACCAGCTCGTACTGACCTCGCTCCTCAAGATCCTCGACCTCCTCATACTGCAGCCAGTCGGACAGGTCGTAGTGCCAGTGCCGCGAGTGCGCGCGCCGGGCGGAGTCGCGGTCGCGGCGGTTCTGGCGGAAGTGCCAGTCCAGGTGCTGCGAGTGTCCTCATGTGAGGCTACCATGTACCAACCTCTCTCCTCAAGATCCTCGACCTCCTCATACTGCAGCCAGTCGGACAGGTCGTAGTGCCAGTGCCGCGAGTGCGCGCGCCGGGCGGAGTCGCGGTCGCGGCGGTTCTGGCGGAAGTGCCAGTCCAGGTGCTGCGAGTGTCCTCATGTGAGGCTACCATGTACCAACCTCTCTCCTCAAGATCCTCGACCTCCTCATACTGCAGCCAGTCGGACAGGTCGTAGTGCCAGTGCCGCGAGTGCGCGCGCCGGGCGGAGTCGCGGTCGCGGCGGTTCTGGCGGAAGTGCCAGTCCAGGTGCTGCGAGTGTCCTCATGTGAGGCTACCATGTACCAACCTCTCTCCTCAAGATCCTCGACCTCCTCATACTGCAGCCAGTCGGACAGGTCGTAGTGCCAGTGCCGCGAGTGCGCGCGCCGGGCGGAGTCGCGGTCGCGGCGGTTCTGGCGGAAGTGCCAGTCCAGGTGCTGCGAGTGTCCTCATGTGAGGCTACCATGTACCAACCTCTCTCCTCAAGATCCTCGACCTCCTCATACTGCAGCCAGTCGGACAGGTCGTAGTGCCAGTGCCGCGAGTGCGCGCGCCGGGCGGAGTCGCGGTCGCGGCGGTTCTGGCGGAAGTGCCAGTCCAGGTGCTGCGAGTAGCGCACCGTGTGCTCCGGCGGGAAGCGCGCCCCGCAGCCCGAGCACTGCATGCCGCCGTACAGCTTCGACACTACGCCCGGCTGAGACCTGATAACGACAAGACATTGATTATCAGCTTAAATTATACGGTGAACTGTACTTTCGTAATTTATCGGCCACTCGGTTTAAAAACGTGGAAAAATTCATAATACATGAAGTACTTAAATAGAAATCGCGTTAAATCCCGTAATCAACAAAAGTGTTTACGTGGACAAGAGCTTGAGAGAGGTAGAGCTTTGTGGAACCTCCACTCGAATGAGCCGCTCGTCTAGGGAAGTACCTCTTCCTTGCAGAAGACCACAGTGAAGTCCCACTTTGTAACTGGTGTGCTATGTTTCTGCTGGTGAGTAAGGTCGCCAGAACTCAGTAAGGGAGGGTTTTTGAGACAGGCAACGCATCTGCGCTCCTTGTGGGGTTGTTGATGTCCATAAGAGCGGTATTCACTTATCATCAGGTGACACTATTGCTCGTTTTTTCTTCCAATAACAAAATAAACACAAAGTAATGCAATGGAAGGCGTGACCCATGGGCGTATTTAAACCTCGCCCCATAATGAAACCCATGAAACTCATTCACATTCCACACAGCATAATCGACACAAATACATAATCTGGATACAATTCAATGAAGTATAAGATATTTCAATCTTCATCTTTGACTAAAAGAAGTTTAAAAAATTGGAAAACAACGTAAATTTAAGTCTACAAGTGAAAAATACTTACACCCTCAAAGTTTCCGGCCTCAGCAAATCCACTTTATGGATGACATTCTTATCTTCCTTCGGCTTCGGTTTCTCCTCGACCTTCTCAGCCTTGGCCTCCACTTTGGGCTCGGTCGGCACGTGGACTATGCCCGTGGCCACCAACTTGGCGAACAGGTCGTTGACGTTGATGTTGCCGAGTATGGGAAGGATGGCCGGGGCTGGCTTCTCCTCTGAAGGTGTCTCCAAGCCCGGGATCTTGTCGGTCTTCAGGAAGAGCGGCTCGGCTGAGCTGTACTCGGATGCGGATGCGGGACCCTGAGTGCTGGACGGCATCACGCTCGCCAGCATATCCAGACCTGGGGGTGGAAGGACCAAGTGTTTATTGGCTATATTTATTTTTATCTTTAAAAATCATCGCTGTACATGCATGGACGCCAACTTACTAAGCATTACAACATTTTGTTTAAACAATCGTGATCGCACATATTAACCACCGATAGAAATAAAGTAGTTGCATGTCCGATTCAAAAATAATATCAAAGTTCGATCACATTTAAGTTACTTTTGAAAAGTTATTGCAAATACAATTTTAGTGCATCCAACTTGGGAAGGATCGGAAGAGCGTAAATAATATTACGTGTTATTTACCTTGGTTCTCCTGGGTGTTGTCGGGACTGGGCGTCTTGGCGGGGCGCGGCTTGACCTCCGGGTCGACGTCCATGGCGTTCTGGTCGTGAATGTTCTCGAACGGGACCACGGGCTCGGCGGCGGGGCGCGCGCCCGGCAGGCCCGCTATACGCGCGGCGCCCGGCTTCACGTGCCGCGGCAGTGCCGAGAACCGGATGAAGTGCTTCTGGTTGCCCACGTAGATCGGCTTCGGCAGGTCGCCGTACTCCACCCGGAACGGCTGCTCGTTAATTAAAACCGTTCGCAGCGCGTCCGCGAACCGCACCGTGAAGGAGGTCCCGTTGACGTGGAACTCCTGCACCTTCGCGTCGAGGTACACCGGGCACATGTGCACGGCGTCCACGATCAGGTTGATCTTGCCGGCGACGAGGTCGGTCCGCTTCGCCTTGCCGATGTCCACCTGCGGCAGGGGCCCCTCGAGCTGCACGAGCCGCGGCTTCCCGTCGATGAGGATCCCGATCGGCTGCCCGCCGAAGAAGCACTCGTACCAGCGCCCGTTCACGTACAGCTCGCGCGTCGGCGCGCCGAACTTGATGTCGAACACCTGGTCGTCCACCTCCACCTTCTTGTAGCCCTCGTTGAACGTGAGCACTATGGAGTCCTTGTTGTCGAACGTGATCCGCCGGCAGCCGGGGAGGAACTTGATCTCGCGGGGGTCGTCCCAGTCCATCATTATGATGGCGGTGTCCCCGTAGTATCTGATCTCCCGGGGAACTCCGTCGATCTGTATGGTCTTCATGGGGTCCTGGTGGATGTATTCTAGCACTTTAAAGTCGGTCGGAGGTATGATTACGTTACTGGCACCTAGGGGGGGAGGAGTGGAAGTCCGCTCGTAGGGTTGCAGGGGACACTCCTTCTGGCACATGCCGAGCATGGGGGGCGGGAGGGGCATGACGGGCGGCCGGGGATCGACGAACGGCGGCCAGGGCCCGGCTCGTCGGTCGAATTTTCCTCGGAACGGCGGCGTGGGGCCCCGGAATCGTCTCGGCCCGAAATCTTCGTTTCTCGGCCGAGGGGGCCTCCAGTTCTGGTTGGGGAACTGTCCGAACATCGGCATATTTGGCATCATAGGAGGAAGAGGTAGTCCACCGTGTTTGGGACCGTCGTGCATATCGAGGGGAGGCATGGAGTTCATGCGCATGTCGGAGTCTTTGTTCATTGGGAACTGCTGACTGTCCGGGGGCGTGTCCATGAAACCAGGTGTGATTCTCTCGTCAATGTCTCCAAACGTGTTCGGGGAGGATTTCGGACTGAGGACTTTGTTGTTATCCTCCTTGATGTGAGCTTTGAGCTTCCTCTTGGACACTTCCAGGGACTCCCTCTGCTTAGCCTCTTTCAGCTTGAGCTTCTCGTTCAGTTGCAGCACTTGGTACATGAGCGCGTTGTACTGGTTCTTGTCGAGCTGTCCGTCCGAGTACTGCTCCTTGGCTTGGCTCATGATGATAGAGATCGACTTTTTGTGGTCCTCGGCGTCAAACTCATCCGCGTTCTCAGTTCTCAAGTCTGTGTCCTCGCTGCTTAACGTCCGTCTTCTTTCTTTTTCCACGCCTAAAATAGATAACAATTTAAAATTATTATTCGTAAATCTGCATGAATATATTTATTTTTGATATGAAAATCTATTTGTTCGTCTTAAAGCGTCAAGGCTCGACACTGCTAAATTATTAACACATTGCATAGGTATGAAAAGTGTACTTACTAGGCGATTTGCTGAACAAAAGTGGGCGTCCAAGACGGTCCTTTCCTTTGGTAGCTTCCAATCCAGCCAGCTTGGCTCGGACGAGGTCCAACTTGGACGGTGTTTTGGGCGTCTTCTTCGTGTCATCAGCTTTCTCCTTCACCTCGTGCCAGTCCTTCTTAGGCGAGCGCGGGGGACTGGGTGACTTGTCGTCTTCCCTGTCATTGTCTTTAGTGCTGTCCTTGTCTTCCGTTGCGGGGGAGTCGGACAACGTCGGCGGAGGCGGCGCGGTGACTTCCTCCACTTGGGGAAGCTGACGGAGATCTACGTCTTCGTTCCCGAATAAACTGGAATATGGAATCGAGTTATAGAAACCATCGACCGTTAATCGATTGAAGGAGCAAGGTTTATTTCAAGTGGATAACGATCGATTAGAAGAATAGTAAAGGTTTATTTACAGTGAATAGAGCGTTCGGCGTTCGATACTTAATGTAGTATGGGAATAAAATTTCCGCATACATCGATGGTATTCGCGTTACTATGAAATTGTTAAATAATACAGCAAGTAACCAAGTCGAATGAAAAATAAGAATTGAAAAACATTACTTACACATCATATTTATCAGGTTTAGACTTTTTACTAGGTTTCTTTTCAAGGGATTCAGTTGAGGATCTCTTTTGTGCAATCGGTGACGCCTTAGCGTTCACAGCGGGGAGGACCCTCAAGTCTACGTCCTTGTTCTCCAGCACGGGTTTCGAGGGCACATCTGAAAAAGAGACTCTATGTTTATGTAATCTTGGGTTCAGTTTGGATAACAGATGAAGCAAAGTCTACGGCAGATCCAGGCTATAATCACCCTATTCCCCTAATAGAAAATGACAATGTCCCTGCTTTTTTGTAAAACGAAAATTGAATTCAAGTATGCACAAACGAATTAGTTAAATGACTCATTTGTTGTAAATATGAGATAAGCATAAAAGCTTACTATCACTGAATTACATTTCCTTTTGTAGTTAAATTACCTACTAGGTTTGAATAAAATATATTTTTTATTTTTATGTCAGGGGCGGCAAACGAGCTAGCGAGTCGCCTGATGGTAAGCAATCACCGCCGGTCATGGACATCCGCGACGAAAATTTAATTTTGAAAAGTTTATTTGTTAAAAGACAATAAAAAAAAATAAGGACAAAAATAGCTTGCCTGGATCTCCCACTGAGCATGACCGTTTACCTGTTCAATTTTCCAGACCACTTCATAAAACTTACCAACAGTTATATTAACAAAGATGTTACTACTTCCAGAAAAGTCTTGATAACCACTTATTCTATAGTCCCTAAAACAATTTTGCTTTAAATTGAGTATTGTGGCAAGATATTCTATAGTCATTAATTTGCTTCACTAACACTATTTAAACACTATCCAACCTCTTAGCCAAACCCAAAATCTCAGTGAATAGCGTTATTGTTACATATTGAACTACTTGAATTTAACAATAAATAGCAGTGACTAATTATGTATGTAATCGTTAAGACGTTACAAAATAAAATATATAAAACAAAATTGTTCAGAAAGACATATAGAATAAGGATGGTTAAAGCAACCGTCTGTATTTTTTTAAGAATGTAAATTTCATTCAACAAGATCATTTATCTAAAAATAGAGCCCAACCCTTGATGCAATGCATGCAAAAAACAAATTTATTTCCTTGTCATAAAGTTCAATTCGACAACACTTTTGTAGAATCAAGTTATTTCCCTAGTATCAACCATTAGAGCCGGTTTTTTGGTCATACCTACAATCTTTGGATTGTGTGAAACAATATGTACTGCATTTGCAATTTAATAAGTGGTTGTAATTAGTCAAATGAGGCAATCATCGACTCGTACGACCTAGCAGTATGAATTGTACAGGAAACGTGCCAGATATTCTGAAAACATTTGATAATACGTGTCATGAGAAGCCAACTTCGTTTTAAATTGTACAAAACTACCCATTTAATTTAGGAATCAATCGTATTATAGAAGACATTTCTAACTTCTTAACTATACATTTGAAAACTAGTAGAAATCGAAACGGAAGGTAAAATAAATTAGCTATTTGACAATTAGTATAATTTTATGTAGCTGGATTAACTTATTCTATAACACAATGATAAATTATAAAATTAGCAGTATCATTAATCATTTTCAGCGTTTTCCGTGTTTTAATTACAATATCAAAACGGCCACTTTAGTATGGCAAAAATCAACATTATGAAAGCAAAAAAAAAATTAATAAAAAACCTATTACATGTTTACCGCTCGGCACACTCAAAAATAATAAAATATTTTTTTAAATGTTGCGACAGCATATTTTTTTTTATTATCTGCATTCGGGTACTAAAATAGCTATACCGAAAATAACTAATAATACTTAAAATTGTGTTCACATCGCAGGTAAAGAAGACAAACGAGTAACGACAAAAACGTCTATTTCCAAACTTATTCAAAAGCGATAAACAAGACAACACTACAATTGTGATGGACATCGCAATATTTGTTGAACATAAACTATCCAAAGAACCTATATCTTTGTTTCTTCACGCAGCACACAGCCTCGGCAACACTTAAATATACTTAAGACTCATTTTGTATAAAAAATAAACAAAATAATCATGTAGGAAACAAAGAGTCCAGAGGAAAAATAATTGACGCATAATTTTTTTATCGTTGCAAAATATGACAAATGCTTTTGGTATCACTATTTGTATTAATTTATGTTAACTTTAACTTAAAACTATTACAATAAATGTGTGTTAAGTAGAGATATCTTATTAACATTTCAGGCTTCTTTAAAAAAATATATATCTCTTTCAGTATTGATCCAATAGTCGTTTGGTCTGACAATCTGACACGAACCAGCACAATTCATACTTTAGTTTGGATTGTATAAGTATTAAATACAGAGAACTTCATAATCATAAAAATACTAGTACTTGGTACTGCAAAATGCTTTATAAAGCCGCGGTTATCTTATCTTATTCTTTGACTAGCGGCCCGCCCCGGCTTCGCCCGTGGTACTTGTCCACTATTTATACATAAAAACCTTCCTCATGAGTTACTCTATCTATTAAAAAAAACCGCATCAAAATCCGTTGCGTAGTTTTAAAGATTTAAGCGTTCATAGGGACAACATGACAGAAAAAGCGACTTTGTTTTATAATATGTAGTGAAAACTTATCCCCTTTCGCGATACTAGTTTCTTGCAACAACTCATTCCATCATTTCGATTCAAGAACTAAGGAACACCCCATCTACGCTTTTTAACGTCCGTTAAGAAATAGTTTTAGTTATAAAAGCTTTACGAAAGGTTACGTTTCAATAAATTAATGTTAAAAAAAACAATAAATTACTACAAGTTATTCATACTGAATTAAAAACCTAAGTAGTATGTATGCGTCGATTCTTAAACTGTTAGGAAATGCACTCATTCAAATATTAAAAAAAATTTATAAGAAAAAACTCAGAATTACGAATCAAAATGTAATTTAAAAGACAATTCTCAAACTACAAGACAGACACAAATAAAAATTGTCGGTTCCCCTAACTTGTAAAGAGCTTCTGAGAGACATCCCGAGCAAGTAATGAAATGATTTAATTCAACTGTGGTGCAATAGAACAATAGAAAAGAAACAAAGCGAAGAATGATCTAAATAAAATAACTACCTACCAATTAAATTTATTCTATGCAAACATAAATTACTATTTCAATGCCATAACGTAGCGCTAAGTCTTCAATGAAATAATAACTTTATGAACTCTGAAACTAATTTGTAGTAAATTACGGAATAATGTTATAGTTGAAGTAAATAAACCTTATTAACCTACTCAGATGCAAAGTTCTAAATAGAATATGCAAGGGAAACATTTTTTTTTCTTCGCCTATCATCCAACTGTTTCACTAGACAAAACCAGACAGTAACGTTCTGCTGCAAAACTACTGTTACTTCAGGAATGTTGACTCTTTAGTGTTTTCGCAACTTACACCTTCCAAGCATCGATCTTCTTCATCCGGTGTGCAGATCCTCGTCCAACGGTCGCCGGGCAGAGGACGGGGAGTGATCCTCAAAAGCGGAGCGGTTTCCAGCGACGTCACTGATTTTAGTAGTATTCACTAACTCACTGGCGAGTTGGGCCCTACGCCTACTGAGTATCGACCATGAGAAGTTGCAAGAATACTAGGATCGAACACGGATCCCGAAATGAAAGGTGAGTCGACACGCGGCGGGCGACGAGGGACAGCTAACTAGCTCCGCTCGGCCTCTCGCGCCGAGCACTTATCGCTAGGGGGTGGACACTCCGAGGCAATACAACACTCCAAAAGTTGGTAAACATTTTATTTCCACACAGCGGCGGATCTTACAGCTAGTATCACAGATCGATCGACCGGGCGGGGGCGGACTCTAGCCGCGCACCCGGCGAACATGGAACGATATCTTACTTGACGCATCGCCGTCGGGCGCCGGCTCGGCGGCGGGCTTGGGGACGGGAGCGGGCGCGGCGGCGGGGGCGGGGGCGTCGGTCGCGGGCGCGGGCGCGGCCTCGGCCGGCGCGGCGGCGCGCTCCGGGCTCTCGGAGGCGTCGCGGTTGCGGCGCATGTACCGCTCCCTGTGGTAGTTGCGCAGCTCCTTGAACACGACGGGCGCGCCGGCGTCCGCGCGCCTCCGCCGCCGCGCCTCCTTCGTGTCCTTGTCGCGGCCGCGCTTGTCGGGCGACGCCGGGGCGACGGCGGGCGGGTCTTGCGACTCGGCGGGCGGCGCGGGCGCGGCGGCGGCCTCGCGGCGGCGGCGGCGGTCGTCGCGGCGCTCGGCGGCGTCGCGGCGGCGCTTGGGCGCGGCGGCCGGCTCGGCGGGCGCGGGCGGCGGCTCGCGCCGGAGCTTGGGGATGGGCGGCAGGCGGCCGATGCGGCTCGCGTCGGGCGCGGCGGCGAGGTCGGGCGGGGCGGGCGCGGGCGGAGGCGGCTCGGCGGCGGCGGCGGGGCGGGCGCGGGGCCGACGCCGCTCGTCGCGCTTGGCGAGGCGGGGGTCGCGCGGGTCGCGGGGGTCGCGGCGGGGCGGGCGCGGCTCGACGGCGTCGGGGCGCACGTCGATGGTGATGACGTTGTTGCGCTTGGTGACGCGTTCGAGCGGCTTGATGTCGAACACGTTGGGCGCGATGGGAGCGACGGGCGCGGGCGCCGGCGTCGCTGCGAGGGCGGGTGTGGGGGCGAGCACCGGCGCGGAGGCGGTGGCGGCGGCGAGGCGGGCGAGGCGCGGGTCGCGGCGGGCGGCGGCGAGGGCGCCGCTGACGGGGGCGATGCGCCCGGCGGCGGCGGGCTTGTTCACGGGCTGGAATGAGAGGCACCGGTAAAGCACTCGTCGCGGAGTCGTCCAAAACGTGGATTTAATTTAATCGGCCAATAAAACTGAGTAGAGCAAACAGTGTAAACTTACCGGTCCCAGCCGCTGCTTGACGGGTATGGGGGCGTCGGTCGGCACGGGCGCGACGGGCGCCACCACGACGGGGTTGATCATGGCGACGGGCATGGCGGGCGACAGCGCGGCCGGCGGTATCACCGTTGTCACCTGCACCAAACAAACACAGCATGTTCACACCAGCACTATTGGCTTCATATTGTTGACGGCTGATTTTTTTACAGGGATTCAGCGTAAGTCGCAAAGTTTTGATAAGATAAATTAATTTTAGTTATCAAAGAGCAGTTTGCTAATACGAACCTTAAGTCATAATTATTACCATAAAGTTTCAGTCAAAAATTACCTACATAAACGCAATAAATAAGTAATATATATTACAATATGTTTATAAAACATACGTAAGTACATAAATATGTACTTTAAAAAATACATTTGTAAAGTTTTTTGAAAAAACACCCCCGTTGGACTTTTTCAAACAAGGAATAATTTCCTTCTTGTCTGTGAGACCTCAATAATATCACATGATTTATATATTTTAATTTAAACAATTTAACTAGTACAGTACTCACACAATATTGCCGCCTGTAACAATACATTTTCAGTTCTTTCCTGACTTAAAAATTACACTTATATTCCTAACCACTGGAACAACACTGGCACTGTATTCGAAACAGATTCCAAACAGGACTAACAAGAAATAAGAAAACAGGAACCAAAAGAAATAAAGTATAAGAGAGCAGTGGAGGGGGGCTACCTGCGCGCGGTTTACATTCTAAGAAAAATAATAATCAATTAGCGCATTGTAAGACGTCATTATAATATTATGACATTAGTAATGGAATAAAATTGTACCTGATTTTTAATGACTTTATTTTTCGAACAACAACTTGACTTTATTTTACAAGCGTGGTGATTAAGCCAAAACCCATCTTTGTAACGAAAACATGATTTCAAACGATGGAGGCCTTTGCCCTGCAGTGGGACATTAAAAGGCTGATACTTTTTTATTTTTCGAAGAAATGTCTTAGCGACTTAAATAAAACTATGTAATTACTGCTTTTATTCGCTGATTAAATGGTTAAAATATTGTCAACAAGGTTTGAAACTTCTTGTTATATGTTAGATTAAGAACGAAAGCAGTGTGAGATAAGATAATGTTTCATAGAAGGCATGTAAAATGTCCTAGAGTACGATTTCGAAAATAAAGGAGGATTTTAAAGTTTGATAAAAGTTAAATTGCTAATAAGTAATCAATATAATAATATTATTACTCTCAGTGGATATGAATATTTGTGAATAGTAGTCTTGCTGTTGCGTTCAATGTTGTGGCAAACTAGCCCCAAGGTCGAATTCAAACGCAAGGTCATTTTACACCCAATTACACAGCTTAATATGTTCCAATGCAAAACCGAATACAAAAAGACTTCATAAATCTAACTACTATACAAATGCATACAACAATTATAAGCGGATATCACAGCTAACAGGAAAATGTTGGGTTGTATGTACCTATCAAGCACGCAAAGCAAGTTACGCAATGTTATAGGTATTTCAGTATATTCTAGTATATTCTCGGAAAAAACATTGAATAATATGTATGATAAAAATAAGTGTATTAATATGTAGTTATTCAAACTACACACGTCGTCGCGTCTTATACCGTACGTTATCATTTATCATACATATTTATGTGAGGTCAACTAACAAAAATACGTAGGGGAATGACATTAACACAAAAAGAGTTAATGTCATTCCCCTACGTACCTAACATTTCTAATACCTGTACAAGTCGAGCGATTTCATTGGCATATAAATCGCGTTGAAATCCCTAGCTACAGAATTACACTTTCGAAATAAAAGTTATTTTGATTTCAACTTTCCCAACTCGTAAACTAAAAACAAGCAAACAAGCAAGCAAGCTTAAATAAAAAGCCAACCAACATTTTACATTTAAAATACCACGAGTCTTGAATGGTATTTTTGACAAAACAGGTTTAACTAATCTTTAAACAATACAATTTCTACTTTCAATAAGTACTCTTAATCGTTTGTGCGAACTGCTAAACTGGTAATTGTTTTAAGCCCGCGCGGTATAACTCCAATAAACAAACAATACAACAGAAAAATAACATTGACTGAACATCTTATCTTTATTGCAGGTCATTTACTTACAAAGGTGATGTTAAGCAAAGAACAACGTATTTATCATTTCAAGGCTACTTAGAAAAAATAATTCTGTTAACTACAATAATACGGATTTTAATCCCTAAACCTTACTATGAAAAAAACTTTTTCCAATAGTTTCAACCGCTTTCGATGCTTCCAAATTAAGCAGACGTAACGTTTAATTCTATGACGCGATGCAACGCGGCTTATACGATAATTATTCAATCAATTAACTAGCATAGTAGGCCAGAAGGTACAATTTTAGAATGACGTGAGAATGTAATAATCTGTACTAATATTATAAAGAGGAAAGGTTTGATTTTTTGTTTGTTTGTATGAACTGAATAGGCTCCGAAACTACTTGGCAGATTTGAAAAATTCTTTCACTGTTGGAAAGCTACATTCACCCAGAGTAACATAGGCTATATTTTATCCCGGTACGGGAAGTAGTTCCCCCGGGACGCGGGTGAAACCGCGTGACGGGCCGCTAGTGCCTTAATAAAAACGAGGTCTTTGAAGGAAGGAAAAACATTAATGAAATTTCCTAGGCCCAATGCCTTATTATTTTACTTACATTCTTTATAATTACATGATTAGAATTCAAATATAATAAACAATAGGTCATCTAGATAGCCTGAATAGCAGTTTTTACTATTAGCCATAAACAATTTAAGTTTTTAATACTCCCAGCTAAAAGACGACTTAATCATAGGTTCAAGAAGACTAAAGAAAAGAGTCTCCTCAAGAATTAATTGAATTGATTACAATGTTTAAGAGAGTATGACACTGGACCTGTATAACTTTAAATACCACTACCAATAATCCTAAATAAAGTGTTGTATCTCTCTCAGACAAGTTGCAATATCTAAACAAAAAGAGAAAAACGAAATCCCTACTAATATTTACACTAATATTATAAAGAGAAAATATTTGTATTTTGGTATACATGTAACGAATACTCAAAAACAGAACCCATTTCAAAAATGATTTCCCCATTGGAATGCTACAGACACCCTGAGTAACATAGGCTATATTTTATCCCGGTATGAGAAGTAGTTCCCTAGGGACGCGGGTGAAATCGCGTGGCGGACCGCTAGTTATAAATAAATGCGAAAGTAACTCGTCTGTCTGTCCGTTACGCTCTTCCACTTCAACCTCTCAACCGATTTTGATAAAATTTGGCGCAGACACTCTTTGGTCCCTGAGAAAGGACATAGACTACCTTTTACCGAAATCCACGCGGACGAAGTCGCGGGCAGCGACTAGTAATCTATATACTATAGTACCAACCTTTTTAGCATTCTTCTCAGCAAACTCGAGCTGTCGCTTGGTCTGCTCCAGCTCCATCTCAATCTTCTTCCGCTGCAGCATGTACAGCTCCTGCTCCTTCTTGGCGAGGATGCTGCGCATCTTCTCCTCCTCCTCGGTGAGGACGGGAGGGGTACTCGTTGTTGGAGCATTCTGCCGAGTTAATTTAAACGTTATTGCTTGCCGAGTGGAGTTTAAATTACTTTACTTAAATGGGGACTTTTTTGGAAAAACATAAGCACTTGTTATGTTTAAAATTTGATAATATCAGTATCAGGCAGGAGTATTTCATTTGTAATCTTAATTATTTTATCAGAATCTCAACCAAAAATAGTCATACATAATTAGAACTCAATTCAGGTCTTGCAATTAGTAAATTAATGAATAGGACATCTCAATTACTTCATTGATTATTAGTCCTTTTACATATTTTGCTTAATGGTTAATTAAGCAAGCTGATAAGCCAATATTAATTGCTTTTTAAACAACAGAGTTGTTTTTATACATTCTTAATGACCATTATGCATATGATAAGTTACAAATGTAAGTGAGAGACTGATACAATAAAGGTTGTACAAAATTACCAGGCTTTAAATACCCAAAATACCTAAAAGAACAAGCAAAGTGCTTAGAATGAAATGGGAGTTTTAGCATACTTGAGAACAAGCTACTATGGGTACTAGGCTAAGCTAACTCAAAGTGGAAACATAATCAACTAAAAAAACACCTTTTTCAGAAAATTGGGATTTACATGGATGTTAGACTGCTGGGGCTGCGCTTGGATCGGCCATGCAGGATCAATCAAGTTCACTTTCACATCCAACTGATATAGCTTGGTTGCCGGGAACACATCGTGCCATGTTTCTCGAAGTTTAAACATTTGTGACCTCACTTTCTCATCCACCTATGAAAAAATTATGCGTTAGTATCCTGCAAACATATTATAAAAAGCACAAATTTCAATTGAATATATTAAAATTAATAGTTACCTGTTTAAAAGTCCTCGTAAACATGTTCACAATGCTCTGTGAAAATTTCTGGGTGTACGCTCCACCAACATTCTTGATAATGGAATCAACTAAATACAGAACAGGCAGCTTGATGTCTGGATGCACCTGTGTAGGAAAAATACTTTCTAGTCCCAAACCCCACGGATGACCATTGATTGTTCATCCATTGGTCCATGCTCTCCTTGTGTCCAAAGATCAGTCCACTTTGCTTATGGCCCGAGACAAATATTAACAACTTGGTATAGGAAAGAATAAGACAAAAGTTTGTTGTAACAACTTTTTAATTTTCAGCAATACGCAAAATAAATAAGAACTCAGTTTTAAAAACCTTTATTAAAACATATTCTTCAATACACAACTGAAATGGAATCAGTGGTTTTACATACCGTACAGGTACATTTGTAATTTAATTTTTGTAACTAGCTTTACTGTAAACAGGTATCTCCAGATTGTGAAATATTATGACATGAATCGAACATTTCAAAATTACTCCACTAGTAATGAGATTTCAACATTAACATTTTACAAGAACTAAATGGAAATTTGTATGGATAAATATTATAAATTTATGTTTTTTTCTGGCAGGGTTCGCAAATTCATGGTTATTTATTTATTTAATCTCAATGTAATGTCAGTGATATGAGTGAATAAAAGGAGATACCTGCTGCGAACTGGTTACAAGGAGGTCAAATTAGTCACAGCGCGTAGTAAACACGTAAAACACGCCAGATACGTGCGTCACCTAGTAATAATGAACACTTTCCCTGCTGCTCACGTGTCACCGTGGCATTTTCAGACACCTCCCGACCGTGTAATTTTAAAAATGGAAATTCACCTTCTCCAAATGCTTCTCCACTGTCTCAACGATAACCCCGGCGTGGTCGATGTTCTCTTCTGCGAGGATCGTCAGCATGTTTATCAGTGGCTTGCTGTTGACGGTCAAGTCCGCCAGACTCGACGCGTACTCCTCCGCGATTTCCTTCGACATCTTTCTTGGCGACACAAGACAGTGATCTCACCATACCAAACACTATCTCCACCCGCACATCACTGCAACGAACAAAATACTAATTTTACTCCACTGCGATTACGTGTTATCCCAACATGGCGAAATTTCAAAAATTATCACGTATAAAACTTACGTTGTCACTGATATGTCTATACTGTTGGAGATAAAAACGCGATGTAATGGTGATCGCCTCACGTACAAATGAAATGCACAAAATGCATTACTGAATAGTCACGTAATTAATTAATCTACGAAAAACAAGCGACGACGTTTTGACGTAATGAATGGCTGCTTTACAGTGAAATCAAAATGGCGACCGACCCCGACCACGACCAACCGCGCGTCAGCCAATGTTGTTGCCAACAGTAAAATATATTTAAATAGTAGAAATTAATATAAAGTTGAGTACGAACTACGTCTCAAAATTAAAACATTTAGCCAATTTAGCATTAAAAATATAGCATGCGCTTTTTGGGTTTTTGGATATACATATTATCAATGTGTGAAGTCTGGTAGAAATAACAGAATAGATTATGCAATATAAAATATTTATTTTGAACAATATTCCCGGCAGGCCCTGCTGTAGAGATAAAAAAGGTTTTCCCTATACATTATGAAAGGCAATGCTTTCAATATAACAAAAATAAAGATGATTTCAGTAACAGGGTACATACTACATATATACATTTTCTCACTGCTAAATTATTAATTACTAATATAATAAAGAGGAAAGATTTTTTTTTATATGTAACGAATAAACACAAAAAGTACTCCGGATGTTCCAAAGGCCAAGCCACCTAACGCCCGGTGTATGCTGTCCAACTTGGATTGGATTTCGCAGACGGTATGAGTGGTTCAAATCGGCAGAATATGTAGAGATTAAGATTTTCTTGCCGGCCATTAGCTACCTAGTTCATGTCCTCACCACATCATCCTCCAACGCTTAAGAAATGAACTTTAAACAAAGAATAAGCTCACCGCGGTCTCTCGCGTAGGTGTATGTGTAGGTTAATAACGAGAAATCATCCTACTAGATCCTACTACTATTATAAAGGCGAAAGTTTGTATGTGTGGATGTTTGTTACTCTTTCACGTAAAAACTACTGAATGGATTTGAATGAAACTTTACCACAATATAGCTTATACATCAGAATAACACATAGGCTATAGCTTATAAGGCTTTAGGCTACAGTACTTACCTATGTATGTGGAAACCGTGTAAAGTGATATACTCGTATTGTGGTAAAGTTTCATTCAAATCCATTCAGTAGATTTTACGTGAAAGAGTAACAAACATCCATACATGATACATCCATACTTACAAACTTTCGCCTTTATAGTAGTAGTAGGAAGTAGGATATCTACATATTTCAGTTGCAGTTATATTTTACTAGCGGCCGCCCGCGACTCCGTCCGCGTGGATTTCTTTTTTTTCGAAATAAAAAGTAGCCTATGTTCTGTCTCAGGGTCTAAAGATTGTCTGTACCAAATTTCATCAAAATCGGTTGCGAGGTTTAAGCGGGAAAGCGTAACAGACAGACAGACAGACAGACAGACAGACAGAGTTACTTTCGCATTTATAATATTAGTTGGGATTAGTTGGGATTGGGATGTGACTTTAGGAATAGGGATTATTTCAAATAGTTTTACTACTTTAACTCGCTGGGCGCCGGAGCTGGGGTAATTTTGTATGGGATTTGTTTGGCGGATCTCCTTTGTAGTTTGTACGAACTTATAGATATTTTAATTTTTAACCATGTTGTACACTATTGAGAAATACCAAAAAACCGTTCTTTACCGAAAATATTGGGGGCGTTTGGGCGAAAAAAGCGTTTGCAAACGTTTGTAAACAAAATGGCGATTGTTAGCGCAAAATGGCGATTGTTTAGCGGTAACACAGTAAACTGACAGTTAGCAAACGCGTCCTGGGCGAAAACTGTACAGTTTGCGCTAACAATCGCCATTTTGTTTACAAACGTTTGCAAACGCTTTTTTCGCCCAAACGCCCCCATTATCTTGAATCTGTTGCTTTCTTAAATTTGACATTGACAGCTGTCAACAAAATAATCTCCAAAATCATTTCTTAAAAATAATTTATTGTGGTTTATTTAGTTAGAAAACCTTTATTACACTGCTTTAAAAAGAAGTTAATGCGAATTTGAATACGAGCTGATTACACGTGGAGGGTTTTGGGTGTAACGTATCGCAATGTCGAACGTAAACACCGGAGAGCTCTTGAATTTCCAAGATTATTCTCCTGAACACAACGATCGTAGTGCTCGCATTGACGTGGAAGCGGTGCACACAAACCAATACAGCAATTCAATGTCGAACCCTAACTATGGGTTTGAGGAGCCGCAGGCCGCCAGTGAGCCAGAGGCTGCACCTCAAAGTAATTGCATTTATAACATACATAACTAATGTTTTTAATCAAGAAAAGATGTACTAATTATCAGTAATTATCATAATGACGACTTTTCTGAGATATGAGTCAATTATTATTTTGAATGATTAATAATAATAATTCAGATTTTAATGTTATGACTCTTATAGTAAGTCATTAGTATGAATTGTTTGGAGAAATATTTTAAAACATGAAATGTATTTTCTTTGTTTTTCTGCAGCAAATCACAACTTCTGGAGCATTAAGTATTACCAAAAATACTTTGATGTGCAAACAAGTGAAGTAGTTGAAAGAATTATATCTTCAGTGCTACCACAGAAAGTTTCACAAAACTATTTTGATGAAAGGATAAAGGGAAAACCAGATTTGTATGGACCAGTATGGATTTCTGTGACATTAGTATGTGACTATTTTTAATATTATACCAATACAAAAAATATTGTTATCAAAATAGCTTAAATAATAGAAACCTTTTGCCTATTATGTACACAATGTGCCCTTGCAGTTAAGCAAAGCCAACTTCTAATTGTAAACCCCAAAATGTCGAGTCATATTGAACCAGAGTAGAAAACAAAGGCATGAACACCCTTTTATTTTTTATTATTACCATTATTGTATCTCTCCCAAAGCCAAATAACATCAACAAATCTGATTGAAGCCAAAATGGGCTGATAGTAGATGGGGAAAAAAAAAAAAACATTATTGTATATTACAGATATTCACCATTGCCGTGAGTGGCAACATAGCCAGCTACCTGCAGAACGCAAACAGCCGGGTGGTATGGCGTTATGACTTCCACTTGGTGTCTATTGCTGCCACGGCGATCTTCTCCTATGTCTGGATTGTGCCACTTGCCCTCTGGGCTGCACTCAAGTGGACCATCACTCCTGATACTAGTGATGAAATGGAACTCCAGGTATATTATAAATAAATAATAATAAATATCTCACAAAATCACATACATTGATTTGACTCCATGTTAGTAGCTAAAAGCAATATCAAGATATAATTCTCACTAATATGGTCACACAAAAATATTACTGACCTATACATTTTATGATTAATTTAGCATTCAAGGTATGCTAGATTAATGTTATGATACTCAGTTTTAAAAACCATTATTATTTTTAATAATTACAGAAGAACGAAATAATCCGAATGCCCATCTATCATCTAAACTGCGTGTTTTTCTTATTTCAGACTTCAAAATCTCCATCGATGATGTCACTGTTCTGTCTGTACGGCTACTCGCTCTCCATTTAC
Organism: Nomophila noctuella; assembly: GCA_958496325.1. NCBI lineage: Eukaryota > Metazoa > Arthropoda > Insecta > Lepidoptera > Crambidae > Nomophila > Nomophila noctuella. Next base: position 12,247,448 of record OY292500.1, on the reverse strand, counting down.
ATTCCCGTGGCCATCTTGTGGATGATCCAAGTGTCCTGGCTTCAGTGGCTGTTTGTGCTGATGGCCGCATTCGTCTCTGGTGCTGTGCTTATTTTCTGGCTCCTGCCAGCATTGAGGAAGTCCAGGTATTTCATAATTCTTGTTGGATGCATACTCGGCTTCCATTTCCTTCTTGCAACAGGATTCATGTTGTACTTTTTCCATGATCCTGGCTCCACAACTGCTTCTGTAACATCCACTCCTATACCCATCCACTAGAAGTAGAGAATAAGTATGATGACATTGTTGTGTAAATTTTATCATTGATACTTTTATTTATGATTAATAATTGTTTATTAGTCTAAAAATTATCTACTGTGAAATGGATAATGTTGCACTGTATGTAAGTATTAAGGGCGATCATAACTTAAACAGTTCTGTTGTATTAGGTACACAATCACGAAGTATCATGTATGGACTAGTTTTGACCACTACTTTTCCCTTGGAAATACTGTTGAGATGCTTAAAGTATAAGTCTTAAATGACATACTACTCATAGAGCTATAAATCACTTTCATAAAATATCAAAATTATGGGATAGATGACAAAATACAACTATTATTAGTTCAATAGATTAAACATACTTACTTATCACATTTATTTATGCAATTAATTGAATAAAAAGTCTAATTTATTTAGTGTTACCATTGGTGGCACAAAAGCTAAGTTATTATGTACATTCCTTATAAGAATTTGTTACTAATTATTTTGTGATAATTTCTTTCATAGATGTATTAGTGTAAAGTGTAATTTAAATAATTAAAATTTATCTGTCAATATATCTAGTTTTATTTATGTCTAGAATCAACCTTAAATTTTAGGTATAATGTAATTAAAAGATGTATTTAATCTTTTAATTACATTATACCTTATTGGTAAGCAGCAATACTCATTTCTTTTATTATTGTTGAATATAAAGAAATGATTTCCGTGCTATAATAGACAAGTTGAAATAAATGTATTTTCTGTTCAAAGTGAAGGTTGGCTACAGATCAGAAAATTCAATACTTCGGTACATGTTATTATGCATGATATGAAACAAGAGTAATATACAAAAACAACAACCCAAAATTAAAAATATCCATTTTAATTAGTTATCCATATCACATTTCTTTCATCCCTGCTATTTACATTATCACATATTCCATTGTAATTTTCTTTAAATAAAGAGTACTGAAACGGGAGGGAAATACATACTGTACTTTTCAAACCACAAAAATCAGCATAAGATAAAAATTGAAATACTTGGGATCCCAATGTAACGTAATCAACACATTGTTAACAAAGTAATCTTTTACAGAGTAATTACAAGCAGTTTAATTATGACACATTTCAAATTAATATCATTTTCAATCAATTATCAAATTACAAACAAGAAGAATTGAACAATCTGACTTTAGTAATCCTAAGACCAGATGTTTGAAAAATAAATCAGTTATGTACAGTGAAATACATTTCGTATAAAAAAAAGAGAGGCATATAAGATGCCATGCAAATTTAAAATTTAATAATATCTAACATTTGTCTATTTACAATTTACAGAAAATCTAATTCGAGTAATTAAATGATATTTTATTACATTTTTTTTTTATTGGAAATCATTTATTTAATCAAGATAAACAAGTTTCGTATATTTATTTAGTCTTATAATTGTATGCATACATATGATGATTAATCATATCAATAGTGGTAGAGTTAACTGTCTGGCCAGTCTCTCAGATTATTGAATACCATAGATGCTCCCTATGTCACGTACTCTTGAGTGTCTCCACCAAAACTTTAAAAATACACCTAACTTTGCACCTAAGTCTGCTTCTCTCAACAGAAGACGACGGCCACGCAAAATGACGTCAAATTGTTCGCTGCATCTATTGATATTCATTAATCTGAGGCCAGTTGTGTGTTTTAATCTGTGGTGAAACTATAGAATATTCGTCTTGGGCAAATGTGGATGTATTTTACAATAACTTCAGAGAAATCACATCCCATTATTTACCATTGTGAGTTCATCAATTATCTTTCTTAAGATGAACTATAAAACGTCCGTATCGCTTCATCAACCGGGGTTTGTCTATGGTTCTCACATCATCAGTCGGTCAGAGAGAAGTTCTTGAAGCTCAGCTGCCAGGGCTGCGCGTTGTATGAGGTCGGGGCGTCCTCCGCCGCCGCTTGGAATGTACTCGCTAGCTCTGATAACATGTTCTCTGTAATAAAAAAAAAAAAAACGATGTTCACCCAATTTTAAGAGAGGTAAAGCTTAGCGGAATTTTCTCTGCCTAGTCCCAAACTAAGCTCGAAGATTGTACTACGATTGGTAGGGAACGGATAGACTTTCTCACATACTTTTCATTTCACAGAAATATACTTAAAAATAGATTCATAGACCAGGACAAACACATGTTCATGCACACAAATGTTTGCATTATACAGTGATCGAACTCGCGACTTATCGGTCGAGTCTCCACCAAAGCTAAGATGTGTGCTGTGACGTAAGTAGCCAATAATAGGAATAAAAGGATTTCAAGCTGTGACTTATCACGTGCTAAGGTCAAAATGCTATTGGCTTCTTACGACACGTCTCCGTTCCACAGCACACATTTTAGCTTTGGTGGAGTATCACCCTGACAGTCAATTACTTTCATTACACCATACGGATACCGATCGTCAAACATGACTGTCGTGGGATATTGCTACTGACCGTATAGCTCTGTATTGTCGATCCGTCGCAGCGTGTCGCAGGCGTCGGCTAGCAGCGCCTCGGCGCGCGGCGGCGGGATGGGTGACCGCAGCGACACGGCGTACAGCGCCTGCACGCCGCTGCGGCACGCTGCTTGCAGCGATGACGTGATACGCTCGTCTCGGCTATCGGCTGCAAAATATATTTTATAAAACTGAACAAGGCTCAGACTACCATATTTTGGATTTCATTCATCTATACCAATATAATAAAGCTGAAGAGTTTGTTTGTATATTTGTTTGAACGCGCTTATCTCAGGCACCAATGGTTCAAATTGAAAAAACACAACATGTGTACAAAACATGCTATGCCTGATAGTTTATTTTCAAGTGTTTACCCTTTGGTAATGACTTGTATGAATAGTATATGAGGAGGTATATTTTGAAGGTTGTTAAAATTTGAATATAGAAGGTGGGTACTGGCGGCACTAGTCCAGGATACTAATATAACCTGAATCAAGCCTCTCTCCACATGAGACCTCCAGCAGTCTCCGTTTAAAGAAAAAAACAACTGATATTTTATGTACAAAGACTGATAAAAAATAAAACTCACCATTTTCAGTCAATTTCTTTTCTAGCATGACGGCGCAGATTCTCAGCGAGTAGACCAGCACTTGCACCAGTAACGCTTGACATTCACACCTTGAACGTGTACATTAAATTAAAGGTATGTTGTATGTATTGACGACCCGCTTGGTGTAATGGTCAAGATGTTGTCTATAACGCAAGAGGTCGCGCGTTCGATCCCCGCACAGGACACTTGTGTGCATAAACATATCTGTTTGTCCTGGTCTGGGTGTTATATGTATTTATTTCAGCATATTTGTAATACCACTGTTGATTCTGATGTTTGTAACACAAGTGCTTAAGCTACTTAACAAGGAGTCAGATCAATGTATATGATGTTGTGAAAAATATTTATATATTTATAATATTTATATTTATGTATACGAGAGACGATTAGAGACGGATCGTTGGAAGGTACGATCGGCCACATTTTATTTTGGCAGTAAACACTTGAAGTTTAATATGTAGTATTCTTTACGTCAGTACCCGTCCTTATGGCGATATATCACCGGACGTGCTGCACCTAACCATCGGTCAACCCTGCCCGAATACGCTTCTATCGGCGTAAACAGTATGTATTTTTCATACATACGTGTACAGCGCCTCTAGTGGTCACTTAAAGAACTAAATGGTGTCACCCAGGGTACTCAAATAAATGGACGCAATCAAATAGCCAATAATATCGATACAAAGATGGTTTCCATACTGTCGACAACATTATATTCGTTCAAAAAGTCGACATATTCAAAATGTCATGAAGATGGGTTCAGACGCTGGCTTCGGATACGTTTCGAAATCAGGTAATTCTACTTCGGACTGTTTATTCAAAAGTGTTTATTTGTATGTCTATTTGAATTGGGTATTTGACTGCATACGAAATAAATTATGATATACCAACATTAAAGATGAAATCAAAAATTAAGCACTATTTTTTATCCCACAGTTAATATTGAGCTTTGAACAAATTATTACACCTAATTGAAATAAAAAGAGTATTGATTTGACACTACAGCATCGTGACGTCACAATTCAATATTTCATACATTTCTTCCTACAAGGTTACGTTTTTGACATTAAAAATAAGTAGTTGATTTGACCTGTCAGTCAAATACCGTATTCTACTTCGGACTGTTGATTCAAAAGTGTTTGTTTGTATGCCTATTTGAATTAAGATATTTTTGATTTTGATTTTCCCTGCGTTACCTGTCGGCGTCGTGTCGAGCCGAGTGCAGTAGCGCAGCTAGCGGCGCCACAGCCCGCGCGGCCGTCACATGCAGGGAGCGCGCCTCTACGGCCTTCAGCGCAGCTTCCACCTGCTTCAGCAGCACTTGCAGCCGACACGACTCTGCGGAACCGACACACATTACGGGTCAAAATGTTTTCTCGCCTCGATTTCAATGCTCAAGTTTTGTTAATACCGGGAACCTGAATTTTGCCTAGTTCAGATGGTGTACTGCATCTGCAGGTGATCAATCAGAATTGTCTCAGTGACCCCATGAAACTACTAGTGCCAGAAAAATTAAGTTCAAAAGATTCGACTACTTGTTAATCAAATTGCAAAATAAATAATTAGTACATTGTATAAATGCTTCTTTTGAAGGTATTAATATTAAATAGTAAGATTTTTTTTCATCGCCTTATGTCGTTACCATCGCTCGGAAGCACTCGGTGTCAATTTTTTTTTGATTTCTAGCTTTCATTGACATAAAAATATACATACACAAAGAGCTCACCATTGCTATATAGCTGCAGACCCTGGTCATAGTCCACCTTCAGGTTCCCACTGCTCCCAGCCCGAGCCGAGCACATCGCACCGCTCACATCTCCACACATCAAACTCTGCGTCAGCTCCATCAGTCTCAGGCTTAGTTCGGGCGAACCCCGCGTCGCCACCATCGCTCGGAGGCACTCGGGGTAATATTTTTTAGATTTCGAACGCTAATTTTAAATTCCCATATAAACGAACAAACACAAAGTGCTCACCAGCGCTATACAGCTGCAGACCCTGATCGTAGTCCACCTTCAGGTTCCCACTGCTCCCAGCCCGAGCCGAGCACACACCGCTCACGTCTCCACACATCAATCTCTGGGCCAGCTCCATCAGTCGCAGGCTTAGTTCGGGCGAGCCCCGCGTCGCCACCATCGCTCGGAGGCACTCGGTGTCATATTTTGTAGATTTTTTACTTAATTTTAGATTGACATGAAAATAAACATACACAAAGAGCTCACCATTGCTATACAGCTGCAGTCCCTGGTCGTAGTCCACCTTCAGGTTCCCGCTGCTCCCAGCCCGAGCCGAGCACATCGCACCGCTCACATCACACAAACTCTGCGTCAGTTCCATCAGTCGCAGGCTTAGTTCGGGCGAACCCCGCGTCGCTACCATCGCTCGGAGGCACTCGGTGACTCTCGTGCCATCGGTTGAGGGAATGTGTTGTAGGACGAAAGATAGGGAGAGAAGGAAGCCGCTGTAGTGGATGCCCACCGACTGGAAGCAGTAATAATAATTGAATAAATACTTGAATTTCATAATTACTTTTATTATAAATCTTTGTGAAAGGTATTCTGCAACACCAAAGAGATGTAGTGCGACAGAAAATCTGTATATTCTTCTGTCTGTCTAATGTATGCTTAAATCTAAAAAACTACGCAACCAACTTTCATACGGTTTTATTTATCAGATGGAGTTAGTACCGCTTTTAACTTTACCAGCACCCTGAGCGAGATTTTATTCCTTATTTCATTCAACTAAGTTTATAAATAAAGCAGGTGGAGTCGTTGTTTTCATAAAAGATCATTGGTCACCTCTTTTTTCAGAACCTCCTATCGATGAAGCCAACTGTGTTATTGCAGAAGTCCCTAACTGCTTCAAGATTATAGCTGTGTATAGATCCCCTAGTTTCCATAACACCGATACTTTCATTAGATCACTTGACTTGGTTCTAAAATCTAGTCCTACAAATCCTTGTACAATTTTAACTGGGGACCTAAACATAGATATTTTAGACACAGGGGGAGAAAATATTTCGTCATCGGAGTATTTAAACACCCTAGCGGAAAATGGTCTTGTCTCATGCATCAATACGTGCACCCACAACAAAACGTGTATAGATCATATATTTGTAACAGCTAATACTCTAGCGGAATCAGCTGTTTGCACCAATGATATAACAGATCACAACATTACTATGATAGGATTAAAGCTTCAGTTAAATACTTCGAGAAACAAGATTCCAAATCGTTTAAAAACCATAATTGATTTTAAATCTGTTAAATCTGAACTTAAGAGGAAAGATTGGTCAACGTTCCTACATAATACTACATCTTTGGACACTGCTGTAGAGTATTTCACCAGCACGGTTGCAGACACGATAGATAAGTTCTCTAAAACTGTCTACACCAGCCGAGCTAAAACTATATTTAAGCCGTGGATTACTCCAGGTCTGTTGAGATGCTCCAAACACCGTGACCAATTACACGCAGAATTCAGGAAGGACAGCGAAAATTCTTACAAAAAACTTGTTTATACTCGTTACAGGAACTTTTATGTAAGTCTTTTACGTAAACTTAAAGCCGATTACTATAATAAACTGCTAACTGATAATAAAAACTCACCTAAGAAACTATGGACTACAATTAAGGATATCACTAATAATCGAGTTGTTAAAGTACCTCAAACTGAACTTACTAAACTAAAGCCATCGGTTCAGGAATCGGTAGACCATTGTAATTCATTCTTTTCATCAATAGGTAGTAAAATGGCTGATACTATATTAACAGGACTTGGGGAGACTCAGGAATCATTAGCGGCTAGGATTTCGATAGATGGCTCTCCCTTAAACTCCTTTTTCCTCGAGCCTACAGATGAGCAGGAGGTCATGGGCCTCATCAGGAATCTTGACTCAAGTGGTTCCTCCGGTTTCGACGGTATCAGTAATCAGATTCTTAGGACCATTGGACACGAAATTGCAGAGCCATTAGCATTTATTTTTAATAAAAGTCTCTCTTTAGGCACTTTCCCAACAAAATGGAAAATCGCTGTAATCACTCCTGTTCACAAAGCTGGGGTCAAAGATTGCCCAGGAAACTATCGTCCTATTTCACTCTTATGCACCTATTCTAAGTTACTCGAACGTCTTGTGAACAAAAGATTGGTATGTTTCCTCGAATCACATAAATTGCTAGCTAAAAATCAGTTCGGATTCCGCAAAGGCAAATCGACCGAGGACGCGGTTACACTTTTAACAGAGAGCGTAGTACAATATCTTGACAAAGGTGATTGCTGTATTGGGGTCTTTCTCGACTTGGCAAAGGCCTTCGATACGGTTTCAATCCCTATATTACTAAAAAAGTTAGAGGTGTATGGAATTCGAGGGTCTGCGTTTGACTGGTTTAAAAGCTATTTGTCAAAAAGGCAACAATGCGTACGTGTGGGTGACGATAGAAGCTCATTAGAACTAATTAACTTCGGCGTTCCACAAGGAAGTATATTGGGCCCTACTTTGTTTATCATGTATATAAATGATCTTATGTCTATTCCAATCCCTGGGAGTGAAATTATATGTTACGCTGATGATACTGCTGTTGTATTTCATGGTAAAACGTGGCAGGACACGCTGTCAAACACTGCTTTTGGGTTAGATAAAATTACAACATGGCTAAACAATAATGTACTTTCTTTAAATACCTCCAAGTCTTACCTACTATGTTTCCATAAAACAGCTGCTTCTAAACCACTCTTTGTCCCTAAATCCGGATACCTCTAGTTGTAATTGTAGCCACATAAACAGAGTAAATTCTCTAAAGTATCTAGGAGTAGTTATAGACGACAAACTTACTTTTAAAAACCACATTTCATTAACAGCTGGCAGGGTTCGGAAAATGATTCACACAATGAGATTATTGCGGGAAGTCACTAATGGAAGAATTTTGAAAACAGTTTATCTGTCTTTGTGTCAATCAATATTGAATTACTGTATACTAGTCTGGGGCGGTGTGGCTGCCTCTACGCTCATATTTCTGGAAAGGGCGCAACGAGCAGTTTTGAAGGTTGGTTTGGGCAGACCTAGAAGATATCCAACAACAAAAGTTTTTCATGAAACTCAGGTTCTTAGCGTCCGCAGGTTGTTTATCCACAGAGTAATAATGTTTATGCACAAAATTGCCTTAAATTTGCCAACATATAAATCTTTGCTCAGTAAACGAATTTTCAAACTCCCTCTTACAGAAGTCAAAACGTCCTTTGCTCAACGCTTCAAAGCTTTTCTTTTTCCTCGTATATACAACAAAGTGATAAAAATATGTGACATAAAGGAGTGTTCTGTTTCTCAGGCAAAATTACGGATTGCAAGGTTACTTATTTCTATGGACTATGAACAATCGGAAAAAATAGTAAGGATATCTTAAACATCACTCTAAAGTCTTAAAGCATTCAACACCAGTAAATGATTTCTCAGCATACCGCTCAATCGTAACCTTCCATTTATCCAATATGCGCACACCATTCATTAACTTTTAAAAGCACACACACACGCACACGCACAAACACACACACACACTCACACACACACACACACACACACACACACACACACACACACACACACACACACACACACACAAATGCACAGGTACATACACAGTCACTCACATCACGATGAATGCACTTTTTACTTCTAAGGTAACTTTAAAATGTGTTTCTCTTGTTTTATTTTTGTAAAAATATATTTAATTTTAGCCGCATTTAAGGATAACTTGTTACGGGAATTGACCCTCACGAAACAGGCCTGTGCCTAGTGTGAGAGTCATTGTTTGTTATTTCTATGTAATTTCAAATGTTGGTAATAAAGATATTTTCATTTTTCATTTTCATTTCTACGGCGCCCTCTACGGCTCAGTTAACTTCGAACGAACCATAAGGATAAGTCGGTTCTTTTTATCCGACGCCTCGGGTCCTAGCCAACTGTGCCCCACCCTAAAGCTACTGGATGGAGTGACTCAAGAAGAAGTTTTAAAGTTTATGTAGTAGAGAAACACTGATAATTTTATTTGCACGGAAGCTGGGGCCCGCTAGTTGAATATAAACATCACTATTAACTACACTCACGCAGCGGTCAATGAGCAGACATATCCGCAGGGCAGTGTCGAGGATGTCCATGCCAGCGCACACCTGCTGCCACAGCTTAGGTCCTATGGCCTGCAGAGTGACGCCCAGCGCCGCTAGCAGACGCCGCGCGGACACGCCCTGCTCGTCCTTGTACACTGCTCTGAAATAGGACCAGAGTCTCTTTAAATATCGTTTCATAGATGGGTGTTGGCTTGATTAACAAATTAATCCGTATTTGGCAAGCGTGGTGCCAAATATGGATTGGTGATCACAAACCCTGGCTGTGTTCGGAAAAACCGGCACAAATTTGCACGACCCGGGAATCGAACCCAGGACCCTGTAACTGCGACCCGGTACTTAAGTATGGCCATCGAGGCGTTCCTCATCTGTTAAAAACACATTATTTAAGTTGATAATTTTTAAAACTACTTACCGTCCCATCAAGAGGTCTGTGAAATCGATGTCGACGAATGTTGACGTTGCTTCGATGTATCTCTCATCCATCTCCTTCTGGAAGGCTGTGCTGAGTCGTCGAGACGTCTCTTCCAGTTCTTCAATGACTTCATTTAATGCCGAACATAAAATATTTACAAACTGAAAGAGAAACAAAAGAAAATGTTACATTTTGTTCCTCATTCCCTCCCTCACACTAAACAAACATATATACCATATCAGGCGTTCCAAATATTGCAGTCAACCTACTTATTTACAAAAATATTAAACTCAACAAGTAAGAATACATGAGAGTACAATTTTACTCACAAGCAACAAACATTGTTTTAAATACAATCATATTTCATCAATGCAATACTAAAAAAAGCACTTACATTGCCAACTTTTTTCTGTAACATGAGAAAATCCGTTGATTCAGTCGCCAAGTACATTAAATCTTCAACGACACTGCTGACGTTTAGTTTCTCTTTCACAGCTGCTGCGGGGCCAGGAGTGGACGGCATTTTGAACGTGCCGACGACTTTGCACTTGTTCTGGGAAAGGTCGGAGTGAGTCTGGAGGTTCTCGTTGTGGGCTAGGAGAGAGTGTTGCTGCTCTGATGGCTCCAAGAGATGAGATAAGATCTTGGAAAGCTTGGAGACAGCTGAAAGTTAACAGTGCATCTTGAATAGATAACTTTGAAAAATATATTGTTTTGATTAATTTTGTGTTTTATTGGCAGCGACAATTAATAAGAGTAGGATTTTTTATAGTTTATATCCAAAAGTACATACTTAGAATGCAACAAAATATATTCATTCAATTGGTTAAATTAAATTTATTAAATTGAGTAACAAAAACAGGGTGCACACAACAGTTCTTTAATTCAATACAATATAAGGTTTGTCAACCATGCTCTCATTTGTCTGGTTCCCCACTAAAGATTACGAAGGTCTGATGGCAGTTACTTGACTGTAATAACCGGACTCGCGAAATCCTGGATCATGGTCAAAGCGGACCCCACAAAGAAACGGGATAACGCTAGGAGGATGAGAGGATGAGTAACAATTGTCGGCTATACTGAAATTTACCTTTCCTGGGTGTCTTTGTGAGTTTCAAGAAAGGAGATTTATGGTCAGTCTGTACAGCATTTGATGTCATATGAGCTTTCTTTACTTGCTGAGAGGCTTCATAAGTAGTTGACATTATTTGGTTGCTTCTGTAACTGAAAAATTAAAATATGCCATTAATTATCTCTCATTTATAAGCTCAGGGATATAGAATATTTGGATAAGACTATGTAAGTCATTTACACCTCTTTTTTTTGTTTAATCATTTAGAGTTATTGAACAAAATAATGAGGGATGGTCCTAGGAATAACAAAAATTATAATTACAATGAATTTTTAAATTTAAATAAGGTTTAAATGTCAGTTTGTTTACCAATTTCAAATGAATTGGGTATCAAGGTATCATAATGTACACAGCATGCTTTTAGTGAGATTGATGTAGTTTTTTGGTTATGTTTAATTAGTAATTCAAATATTATAATCTTAAAAAAAACTTACCTAGAAGATATATCTTGGTTTGGAATGGTAACCTGAGTCAACCTCCTCCCTGACTCGAGTTTCTTGCACTTTTCTTTAACACTAATAATTTCTAGGTTTTTAAATTCTAATTGAGTTTGTAATTCAGACACTTGGTTTTTAACAACGGCCAGTTTCTCTGTGAACTCTAGCTTAACGTTTTCCTGAGCTCTCGTCTTCTCCATCCTTGCGTTGTCTACAGCTACTTGACAGGTCTTCAGCTGAGTGCGCAGGATGGAAGCCTCGCCCTCCTTAGTCACACATTTCTCCTGCAACTTGTCATACTCTGCTTTTAACTTCTCATTCTCTTCTTGCAGCCTGAGAATCTGACTGTAAGTGTAATTATCTCTACCCGACACAACCTTGGCATTGATAACTAAGTCATCAGTTAAGTTGACACAGCTATTTGTATCTGGAATGAATTTGTTAGCAATTCCTGGCAATGGTGATGATATAGTGCTGCATTTGTTTTTAAGGTGAGTGGAAACCGCACTGGGAGGGTTGACGCTGGGTTTCTTGAAAGTGAAAGATGTTTTTGATGTGCTTGGGGCAGGTTGGTACTGCGTGCTGGTGGAGCCAGGTGGCTCCCACAAATTATACTCTGGCAGCATACTGGTATCAGAGCTGATGGCCTGCTCACAAGCCTGGCTGGCTTGGAGTAGTATTTCATCATCATTATCGTCTCCCCAATTGTCAAGTTCATTATCTGAAACATGATATATGCAAGTTCGAGCTCAAACATTCAGGTTGATTCGCGTCATTTTAAATTATCATTAATATTTTTACAGGGCGAGTTTTGTAAAATTTAATTTAGAACTATTCACAAACTACAGTATTTGTAAATAAGAGAAACAAGTCAACAAACCTTTATTATTGTTACCAAAATTTTGGCTCAGTGGAAGGTGATGGTCTGATACAGAAATATCAAGTCTTGCCTTTTTTCGTTCTCCGTTTTGGAGATTAAATCCATATCTTTTAGACATAATTATAATTTAAGAGCGCCTAAAAATAATATTTTGTAGGCGCGAATCATTTAAAATCTTAATCTGAAAAACATCACTTTTGACATCAGTCTTCACCTGTGACGTTTGCGATTTGTTTTTTAAATTTTAAAATGTTCCACTTTCAATCGTTATTGCTTGGAATAGACAATAATTGAAACGTAAACAAAAGTATCTATGGCATTCTCGGCAAAAATCGGTTTTGTAACTAACTAAAAACCATAGATAAGAAAAGGACGCCACTGTTTGACGTCTCAATAAAATTCTCTTTGGTTTAGTTCGTCGTGGAAATTCGTAAAGAGCAGACGTACGTCATGACTGAGGTTTATAAACTTGGTGATTTAGTTTGGTACGTTGATTAAGTAGCCGCTTTTATGCTGTAAAGAACAGTAGTTCATATTAATGTGACTAATTTGTGCAATCCTTTTGTTTCAGGGCCAAAATGAAGGGTTTCAGCCCTTGGCCCGGCCGGGTGAGTAGCTCTATTTAATTTTATATTTGCTTTTGTGTAGTAAAAAAGTTATTGGAAGTATTTGGATTAAATTAAGAGTTCTTTTTGTAGTAGTTTTCAAGTTATACAGTTCTTGTTGTTACCATTTGACAGTTGGCAAACATTACATGGGCGGGAAATTTCACCGAATTTGTTGTTTATGCAATAACTACAGAAAAGCAATAGTAGATTCTCTAAAATCACCATTTCCCGACTATAAGCTGAACATATCCAGAAAGTACACAGTCAGTTTGGTGACCCATTTAAGTGAGGGCATTACCCTAATTCAGGCATTATAACCTGGAAATAATTATTAATTCTTAACCTTTTGGTGTTCCAGGTAGCCATTCCTACACCTGAACTGAAGCCGCCTAAAAAAGCCACCAATGTTCAGTGCATTTACTTCTTTGGAACTAATAATTAGTAAGTAGAAAACAAACTTGTGATGAATTTAATCCTACATTTATTTCTGTGATGGGGAGGAGTAGCTTTAACCACTAAGTCTTCCCAGGTAATACCTTCCCAGACTATGTTATGACTGTTATTTAGATACAATATTTGAGATATTTATTTAACATAAGGTAATCATAATTAAATACCTAAAGTGATTATATTGTCTATATAACTTAATTATTGACAAAATTATAACTACAGCTTTAACAATTTTTGTAAATTAAAAAGACAAATAAAGCAAGATGTTAAGTAAATTTTACGAATATTTTGAGTGGTAAATGGATTAAACCTAGAAATAATTTTAAAACTTACAGAATAAGATAGGATCCGATAGTTATTTTGCTGAATTGGTGTGTGATTCTTGGACGGCTCAAAAATTATTTTATAATTGAAAAAGAAAAAGAAAAGTGAAATTCACTACTGACATACATGTCTCCTTCATTATACAGTATGGACTTTTTTAAGAAAATTGTTAATTACTATCTTTCGAGTTGGTATGGATTGCCAACTGACAGGAGGGTGCCGCATACATTATCATGGGGATAAGGGATACTTGAGTTTGCTGTAAACTATATATCAATAATAATTAAGCCTGTAATGCAAGCTTACACAGAAGATTGATGAAGAATTTGACTTAGAACCTCTGGCAATGATGTCAATAATTGGAGATTTTTGAAAGAGCATGGAGCAGTTATCTAGTATGAATGAAATATAAATAAGCATGGAGAATAGATTTGGAATGAACCGGCTTGTCAATTCAGGATCATAGTCGTTGCATACCCTGGGCTCCGAGACAAAGGCCTAGGATGAAACGGTTAAATAAATATGAAGTAAAAAACTACAAGCTGATGAAGCTGATAGTAAATTTGTCTTGATTATGAACTTGACTTCATTATAATGTTCTTCAACGACTTATTACAGTAAAGTATTGTATGCTGTTGATTAGCTCATGGCCAGTGACGTAGCTAGTAACCAAGGGCTCTGGGACAAATAAAAAGTAGGGCCCTACTGGCTATGTTTTAATTTCTTTTAACTTCTGTCGAGTGTGGTTGCAACCTGTCATATTTATTTTGAAAATTGGAGACAATTAGATTTGTTAAGGATTCGGGGGCCCCTGTTCTTGAGGGCCCCGGGGCACTGCCCCCCCCCTAGCCCCTTTGAAGCTACGCCACTGCGCCATGCCAAACCTTGGTGATTGAATTTTGCTATTTGTCTGGGCTAGCCAGGCTTGTGGAAGTCGATCCTACTACCCACTCATTTTTATTTGTATGATGTACTTCTTGCTGGACTACATACTGTACATTACATTCCATAAAGTTGGTTACTTTACAGTATTATTTCAAGAGACGAACTTCTTAGCTATCCATGGATTCTCCGTGCGGGTGCCGGGTCCATCGCTTGGAACAGAGAGGAATGCCAGTCGGCGCCTGGGACTTGCGACCCAGCGTGTAGGTTTAAGGGGCCCCTTTATAGTATACTAACGATCACCTCCACCGATGACATTCCTCTCCCTTCCCAACCATATTTGGTATGAGCCGAGTAAAGCGGCTTTAGTTGCTCTTTCCAGTAAGGAGCTAATATTGGATCTTGGTAATCCTAAGTCCTTCAGTAGGTTGTAGAGAGATTTCGCTGGTATACCTCTCGCACCCACTTCCACAGCATACAACCGTGCTATATAACCATTTTTAGTCATTTCGTTGGTTAGGTCATAATACTTATTTGTTTTAAACGCGTGATCTTTGGGAATGTTTGTCTCCCATGGAACAGTAAGTTCTACCAACAGTACGCGCTTAAGTTTTCTAGAATAAATGAAAAGGTCTGGTCTAGACGACGATAACGCAATGTCCTCTGGAATACTGTAGTGCTTTTCATACGTGTCCATCATGATCTTCCAATCTGGAGCTACACTAACGATGGAGTAAGGTTTGACTTTGGACTTCTTGGTAGATCCTTCCTTGACGAAGTTGATGTTCCTTGTATTCGTCGTCAAACCTTTTGCTGCTCTTGCTATTGAAAGGCTCACCGCTTCACGTATGATCTGCAACACTCCGTCATGGCGGCGAGAGTAGTGACCTCTGTCTAGGAGTACTCTGCATCCCACCAACAAATGCCTTGCGGTACCTACGGCCTCACCACAGAGCAAACAGGTTTTGTCCACCGCCATTCCCCACCTTACAAGGTTGCTCTGATCGGGTAGGGTCAACTGAAAGGCATTCAGATAGAATTTAAGCAGCGCTGGAGACCAATCGTACAGTATCGACCGCTACTTCAATGCTAAAGGGATACAAAACTCACCAAGGGACACCCACTCGTTTTGCATTTCGAGATTAAGCGCATGTACTCTATACTCGTTATCTTCATCCATTCGCAGAAAGGACTGTATGTAATGATGTAATGGACAAAAATTATTGTTTAGCTGGATTTATATAAATGTCTTAAACTTTTTTTTTCTTAGAATTTGACGTAGTCTATAACAATACGGTTCTTCAAGCATCATATTTTATTAGACGAGTCGTTTGAAGTAGGCAGCGGTCAAGATGTTGACTATTAGACCAAGAGGTTGCGGGTTCGATCGACCCACACACGACAAACACGAATGAACATGAACAAGATATGTAGTTATCACATCTATGAAGAATCATTTGCCGAAACGTTTCAAAATCAGAATATTCTGTATTAATAATAATACCCTCCGGCCGTATTCGGCAATGGCTGGCGATCTTACGATCAGCCAGGTACGCAGGATATTTTATAGTGCACAAGTATGTAAGTGCGCAAGCACAGGTGAACTTCCTATTCCTTCACTCTCATAATTCGGTGGTAAAGCAATCTGACACGACCGTAGAGAGATCAGGCGCAGGACCACCGGCTTAACGTGCCTTCCGAAGCACGGAGATTCTGTATTAATACGAGTATAGGCTTCGTAAAAGCACTTATTAATCGTCAAAAAAGCTACAAAAAATTAATCGACTACCGATTTGGAAGGCAGTTACTGCCGAGAAGAATCGTTTGTAGTGCATCCCGCAGTACGCGGGTGTTATTTTCATACCGAATTACATGTAATGTTAAAGTTAATTTTAAACGGCTTATAGAGGGAGAAGTTCAGGAAAATTTGTTCGCAATTTTTCGTTCTGTTTCGCCCTTGAGGAATGGGAGAGGAGAAAACGGTTCTCTGATGATCTTCTTCTTCTATACGAACCTCCCGTCTGCCGAAGGATTTCAATAGAGAGAAAATACAATCACTACAGCGAACCCATATCTCTGGAAGTGAAGTTAATCAACGCGATTATTACGCATTTTAATTATAATAAAGTTATGTATGAAACAACTATGTGCCATTTATTTATTACAATTACTGCCTTTGATATATTTTTTTCTTTCCCTCTCTTCACTCCATAGTGTCCACATTTACTGTATATCCTTCCGTCATACCTCATCCTATAATCAGAATTCGTATTAGTGAAGCGGGAAGAAGTATCTTGCGTGCCGTTAAGGCGATGGCAACGGATGCCACTACTGCGTCCGAAATTCTCTCGAAGAACGGGGTGTTCGGAAATCGTATGACGGGTTAATTAGGTATCTTATAGACCAGAGCCAGGGTGGGGCAATCTGGGGCTCTTGCCCACCCTGGCTCATGCTTTCAGGGCTCCTCTTTTGCTTACCATCAGGCAGAATGGAAAAAAGAGATCTCCCCTTATCATCCCTTTATCTTTATTTATTGGAGTCCATAGTGAACTGACCGTTGTCGACAGCGCGTGGATCGAAGAGAACAACATCAAGCCGTACCACGAGTACAAGGAGCAGCTGATCAAGTCCTGCAAGACCACCGCCTTCAAGGAGGCCGTCGCACAGATCGAAGAGTACATTGAACACCCTGAGGTTAGTATCATAGTACTAGTGGCCGCCCGCGACTTCGTCCGCGTGGATTTCAGATGCCTTTTTTTTTCACAATAAAATGTAGCATATGTTCTTTCTTAGGGTCTAAAGATTGTCTGTGCCATTTTTCATCAAAATCGGTTGAGGGGTTTAAGCGGGAAAATGTAACAGACATACAGTTAGTTTCGCATTTATAATAGTAGATTTATTGTTTTTTTGTCGCATGGCAGCTAGCTTCCCGGGACGTGGGGTGGAAAAGTGGAATAATTCGTGTAAAACAAAGTATCAAACCCTCTGTTCTATTAACGAACAGTGACAAATGGCAAAACTCCCACTGATTGTTCCATTGACGGCAGAAATTCGGCGATCTGGACGACCACGCCCGCAGCGCGGAGGAGGAGTTCGACAAGCTCAAGGACGTGCTGGAGGAGGAGGAGAACCGCGAGCAGCAGCCCGAGCCCGAGCCGGAGCCCGAGGTCAAGAAGAAGAGCGCCACGCCCAAGGTACTTACTCCCCTGGCTCAGAGCTCAGTTGGGGAGGGTATGGGGTTAAGGCCGGCAACACATCAACGATACCTCTGGTGTCGCGGATGTCAATGGGCGGCGGTGATTGCTTACCATCATGCGACCGGCTAGCTCGTTTGCCGCCTCGGACATAAAAAAAGGAGCCCAATTCCAAGGCACTTACTGCGATGGCTCAGGTCCACAACCCAAGGAGCTTACTTACTCTGTTGGCTTAGCGGCCTAAAGAGTCTTGGCTTCCGATACTAGCAGTCACTTTTGTCCCGGTCTTGTGCAGCTTTTTTTTATGTTATAGATAAGCAACCGAACAAGAGAGTCGTCTGTTGGTAGGTAAGTGATCACCGCTGCCCATGGACATCGACAACCGAACAAGGGTCGCAGATGCGTTGCATGGCTTTAAGACCCCATACCCTCCTCAACGGAGCTCTGGCGACCTTACTCATCAGCACAATAGTTACGAAGTGCTACTTTACTGTGGTCTTCTGAAAGGTGGAGGTACGTCCCCAGACGAGCGTTTCATTCGTGTGGAAGTTCCACTAAGCTCTACCTCTCTTACTAATTTCTAACTTTCTAGTTGTCGCCAATCTCCTGCTTATAGAGCTGGTATGAATTGCGCTCTTGGATCTTTGCTAATTATCAAGTGGAGCATGGATCGCTTAACCCATATAAAGTGTCGTGTTTGGCCACGAAGCTACCGAGCTGTTGGACAGGGTACATTACAACTCACAAAATGACCAAATATGTAGGCTGTCTGCGGGTTTACAGACTACAGCTCGACATACGAAACATATTAACACATATAATTTTTTACCACCCTTACGTCTGGGTCATAAGCGCTACTATTGAATTGCAAGTCTTTATCTTGATGCGCGATTGACGTAATCATACTGCGCTCACATTGGTCATCTGCACTAAATCATTGGGGGCGTTTGGCAGAAAAACGCGCTAGGAAGCGCTAACGATTAAATAAGCAAAATGGCGGATTGTGTCAAACAAACTGTACAGTTTTCAGGCCAGGACATGTTTGCTAACTTCAGTCTGTGCTTCAGTTGCGCTGACACAATCCGCCATTTTGCTTATTTAATCAATAGCGCTTCCTAGCGCTTTTTTCTGCCAAACGCCCCCATTCATTACTCATCCGTCATTCGCTCAGAGACAATAATGACAGTCGTTTGTAGAAAGCTATCTCTGCATCCCACTATAGCCACGAGCTGATTCAGCCTCGTTTACGTATACGAGCCTCTGGGCACATGTGCCTTTTAAGCTATGGTTTGGTAATCGTCCAGGGTTTGGGGCCCCAAACGATCGCGGGGCCCTGGGCACATGCCCATTATGGCCAGTAGGAAAGATTGGTCTGAGCTGATTCGAAACTTTCACGTCACTGGCAATTACTGTTTTATCGTCATCATCATATCCAAAGAACTGTTCGGGTGATCTGTAATCTGTGAAATCATTCCCTTCATAAACCATTCAACCTTTCAAAATTTATAGATACGTTTGGGAAATTCAAAGGTGAAGAGTATCAAGCGGTCGTCGTCTGCCGGGCTGAAGGGCACGCCGCGCAAGAAGGCCAAGAGCAACAGCCTCTCGCGCTCGTTCACGGACAGCGACCTGGGCGACAAGCCGTCCATGCTCAACCACTCCTTCTCCAAGAAGTCGAGCCTGCTGCACCGCCCCTCGAACATATTGAGGCCTGTGAGTATTCGAATAAATATTTCTTAATAACACATACATTGATCTGACTCCGTGATAAGTAGCCTAAGTCCTTGTGTTACAGATATCAGAATCAACAGTGGTATGAACAATATATACTTAAATAGAAAAAAAGATACATATGCAACCCAGACCAGGACAAACAGACATACTCATGCATAAAAATATTTTTCCTGTCCGAGGATCGAACCCGCGACTACTTAGTCCAATAAACTTCTTGACCATAACATCAAGCTGGTTGTGAAATGTTATATCATTTTTATGTAAACGGGAGGCAATGAGCGAGTGGCTCAACTGATGGTTAGCACATCCCATGGACATCAGTAACCAATAACATAGCAAAACAGTTATGAAGTGCTACTTCCCTGTGTTCTTCTGTAAGGTGGAGATACTTCCCTAGACGAGCTGCTCCTTCGACGGACTCTTTACTAAGCTCTACGCCTTCTAGTTGTGCACGTTGGTCTACGAGGAAATGATTCCCCTCTTAGCCGTTTCTGCTACGGTGGTTAATTTCCACGATCATCCTGGTACTCAGGATACAGAAGTGCGCAAGCGCAGGTGCACGCCCTATTCCTTGATTACCATAGTACGGTGGTACAGCAATCTGATACGGACATTAATAATTTAATAATAAGGCTTTCAATCTTAACTGCCTTCGTGGTGTAGTAGTTAAAGCGCTGGGCTCAAAAGTGGCGGAGGTCGGGTTCGAATCCCGCAGGGAACACCACTACTATGTTTAGGTTTGGTCAGTTTGGTGAAGACGTTGCAGGGTTGATTCACCTGATTGTCCGATAAGAATGATGGATCCTTGCTTAAAAAAGCCCTTTAAGCGGTTGGTCCCGACTATGAACCAAACTGTCTGTCAACATTTTGGTTGACAGACAGTTTGGTCTGCGTAGGTCAGACGACAGTCGTTGCAATGTAATAAGCAGGCTGCCAAGCCTGCTTATTACATTCAGAATCATTGGCGAAGCGTACCCTGGGCTCCGAGGCAATGGCCGGGATAAGCGCTAAGATGATGTATTAGGCTTCCAATCATCATCATCAGCCTATCGCAGGCAACTGCTAGACGTAGGCCACCACACGGGGAAGGAGGGTTGATGAACGATAAAATACAGGAGAACCTTTTCAATTCCTCCATTAGTTGCACTAGAAAAAATATAAGTTATGTTTCCAAGTATGGTAGGTGTAGGTGTAGGTGTATAGTAGGAAGCTTAAACGACATGGAGGTGATAAAAAAAACCAATAGGTATCACATCTAATCATAGGAAATAAGGTGATGCCGGTCTACTGTTACAAGTAAACCAAATGATGATTAACAGCTTTTCAGCTTTTCACATGTTTCCCTATAAATATATGTTATCATCAAAGTAAAAAAAAAACTTTGATATCATCAAATTAGGAAAATGGTTATTAACCTGAGTATTAAAAATTAATATTTAGCTAATATTTTATTTGATAATCATTACTGTCTACTTCTAAAAGCACAACAAGATTTGAGATAAACAATTATCTAAACCTGATCTAAACGACATGCCTTATTATACATTAAAATGTCACACTTTATAGAAAGAAAATATACTGTATTGTGTATTCTGTCTACTAATAGATTATTTATATATTAAACATTAAACATCTGGGATATGGACGTGAAAGAACTGAATGTGAAGTTGACGGCTGATTGGGGTCAGTAGAAGGAGAAAAAATGTTGCACCATTAGCATGAACAATAGAATATAAAACTTTAAAATGTCTTTATGTAATGATGAACTTATTATTCATGGATAATTATATAGTTACGAAATTATTATACATTTAATACAGTGTGTCGAAAACTATCTTTAGTTTTACTACACACTGCAAATTCACCAATTATCTGGTAGATATTAAAATAAAATAGGTAATGCTAGACATAATCAAGATGATCTATCATGATCTATGATAATGATTATCGTAAAAACCGGCGTCAGAACTTTCTAGAAATGTCAGACCAATTAAACCCCCTCTCAATTCCAGGACACGCCTCCCCTAGACCTGGAGAATGTCTCCGAGACGCTTCTGGAGAAGAACATCAAGGCGAGCCAGATGAAGTTCGGCTTCCTCGGCCTCGGCATCATGGGTAGCGGCATCGTGAAGAACCTGCTCAACTCCGGCCATAAAGTGCTCATCTGGAACCGGACTGCTGCCAAGGTAAGTGGACTTTTATTGACCTGAGGTGCGATTCACTAAGTGCAATGTCATAAAAAACTTGGTCGCAGTTGCTGTGCAAGCGGTGACAGTACTATTTATATTCTGTAGGAACTATTTCAACGCTGCACGACACTAAAACATCGAACATTGTTGAGGCTGACACCCCCGTGTTTTCAGGCGTGAGCGCATCGAACGAGTGTCGCTTAGTGAATTGCATAGATGGGAATCGAAGTCGCCGGTATAGATCTAGGCGGCGCGATGAAATTAACGTTGTATAGGTGTTTGGTGGTCCATGATATTACTCTTGATTGTTTTCGACCACGGCGACGTCATCATTGTGTGCGCTGATTGACGGCTCTGTCGTGCACTTTCGTATGGCTGCAGTAGCCCATTTTATTCTGGAATACACGGGCACACAGCCGACCCGTTATGACTCCATCAACATCTATTGGTGGTATAAGGTGCGAGGGCGGGGCGTACTCAGCCGTCTTTCAACTATTGGGGCCCTGGCCACATGGGCTTTTAAACATCTTGTTTGGTGAATGTGGAGCCCCCAGAATCTGATCTAGGTGCCCCGGGCACGTGTCCAGTGAGAAAGTCGGGTGAGCGTACCTGTCTGTGCGCCTCCGACTCCACCTCTTTGAGCTCTTATTAGGGACGCGAATTATAACTGAGACCAGAGGAATTTTATTTACTTGTAGACGTCTTCTTAGTCGTCCACCCCAGGTCGGTTTGAATCATTAGGCCAGGAAGTATCTGAAGATGGACTGGATAATCTTTGTAAGTTCCTTCCTTCGGTTGTGGAGTAAACAGGAGGAGTTTAGTAGGTGGTTTCAGTCCACACACAAACCAGGTGGGGACCTTAGTCTTCGTATGTAGTATAGTAGTATTCCAGTACCGTACAGGGATGTAGTTGTAGTAAGGTTTGAGTTGAGGTTATATGATGGCCATGCGCAAGAGACACAGTGGTAGTGACAGGTCAAACATTCTTGTTGGATAGAAGATTCGGTTGTCTTCAAAGTAGTTCTAACATTTGTAGTTGGTTTTAACTTTAGCTATGATCAATGATGATCTTTGTACGATATGAGTTGATTAATATAAGTGACTAGGCATTTGAATTGTTATAGAATTTTTGTCTGAATAATAATTTATTGTGATTGTTTTTTGGCTAGGACAATTCTAGTTTTTGGTATGTTCCTAAAGTCAGTGATGCTGGATAAAGTTTATACAGAAGATGTTGATAAAATTTATGAAAAAGCGTGGAACATTCTAACTTATTTAACTCTATATATTATTATTATAATTCTGGACAGAATGTTATTATGTATCCATACAGACATTGCTGACTCCTTTGTGGGTTAAGCTAGCACCCAGCAAGTTATTTAGCCAAGCAAGTCGATTTTGCCATCCAACTGCATCCATAAAATGTATATCGATTTTAATGGCACAATGCAATATGACAACGGCGTAGGATAGAATGCATTTATTTTTATATATTTAATGTTTTGTTATAATTTCTAGCATAATATGTCATATACTCATCAATAAGTGGGAGAAACAAGGGGCAGAACATTTGCCACCAGATATTGAACCTTATTCCTATATGAGAGAAATATTTAGAGTATATAGTAATGGTATAGATTTTAGAAAGATAGGAATCTATAATTAAAAATTATATAATTTTATAGTTTTGTTCAAGTCTAAACTATTCGCAAGTTAGTCGATAATGCAAAAGTACAGGTTTTTTTTTTTGTGCACATTAACTATTCATTATGTATCAACTGGCACCCGCATTTCCCCAGTGCACATGTTGCGACGGGAAATACTCAATATAACTAATAATAAATACTTCCACATTAATCTACTATTTAAATAACATTTTTTTTTTAATTTAAGAAAGCTTCAATATGCCTATTTACGCAAAACATTTTTTTTATAATAAACGCACTAGGACGCCCACGCCACGTAGGAATTCCGTTTCTCTCTAAAAGCGAACAATATTGTAAATCGATGCTCATTTAGCTATTTTACTCTAATTTGATAACATCAATTTTTTTTTTGCTTTATGCCTTTTGTAATTATACTAAAATGAATAGTGCTCACATTTATAGAAGAGAAGGCAGTAGTAATCCCTAGCCTAGCTCGTTTGTTTAGACGGGCCAAACATCCGTCAATACTGAAAAACATTCAGTTTGACATTAGATACGCTCCTTTAAAGCAAAGAGATCTATTTTCTAGTTTATCTACACTGTTATCTACACTTTAAATCTATATTTTTGCACAACACTTTTAATTCCGACATGAAAAGTATTTTCTTTAAATAACATATAGATTAATAAAAATTTTAATGTGCGATTTAGTATTTTTTTTTAAATTCTACTTTATTCTTAATCAGTAGAGCGAACTAGTGTTTTCTTTTAAATTTAATTGAAATTTTTTTTAAATTAACATTTATTATATCGTAAATCTAATAAAATCTAATCTGGATTAGATTTTAAAGACATATTGTGAAGATCAATAAGAGATTAGATACAGCCATAAATATTATTTTCATGAATGTCTTTTATGATTCTAAACAACGACTATTGGTGCATTGGGTCGCTATCGCTAACGAGTTAATTATTATTTCTTAGCAAATATTATTTCCATCATTTGTTGTGGATAAATTCCACTGACAGTTGATGTTTCTAGAGAAAATCGACACTATTCTAAAGCATTAAGAACCCCATGGAATTTTAAGGCAAAAGCCCTTATTGCCTTAAAGTAAAGTTTAATTTCGCATAAGCCTGTACCTGTCACAGAGATCATCTTAGCTATAATGAACTATGTTATATGTCTGACATTAAACAAAGAATTTTCCTGAGTCACTAAAATCAAAATGACTTCCAATGATTGGCGGAATATTTTTCTTGACTGGGCTTTGAACTTAAGACACATTGAGTGTTAAGAAGGATCACTATCGTCACCGAGCCCGTCCAATAATAGTCATCTAGGAAGATATCCTTTTATTAAAATGGAAAGGTCACGGCTAGCACTTGAGATGTTGTCTTACGTCAGCACCACTAGTACTTGTCAAGTCATTTGCCTGTCTCTATGTTTGCTAACATCTACGCACAACTACGCAACGATTTTTTATGCGGATTTATTTCACCCTTAGTAGTGAATCTGATTAATGTTGCTAAGTCAAATGAAAATGTAGAAGTTTTAAAGAGGCCTATACCGGTACATAGTAGAGAATTAACGGTTAATGTTTGTTTAACAGTAACAGTAACTCATGCACAATGTGATAGATAAATATTGACAACACCCGTGCAAAGCAGGGGTGGGTCGCTAGTACTAGTTAAACAAATAGCCAAGGAATGCCGGTACCTACAGAAGTGATCGGTTATATGACATCCGGCTTGTTTAGCCTCGCTTGATGGCTGGATAGGATGTCCACGTTTATATAAGCCAACTGTTTGCGGTGTCGTCTTTCGCAGACGACCGCCTATGTACCGATTTACTAACTTCCAAGTAGTCGGGTTGTATTGTATAGTTATACCGCCTACTAAACTTATCGTCTTGCCAAGTTTCTAAATTGGCACTTAGAATTATTTACTAATTGTGAGTACACATGAAGATTATAAATTATGTCTTATGATCTTCGTGAAAGCTAACCTTACGAAACAAAAGTTATGATTTACACTAAATAGTTATTGAATATACTAGTACTTTTGCATTTTTAACATTAGACACATTTACGAACATTTTTAACTTATGGCAAAGTGATTCATGTTTATGACTGAGGAATAGTAATTTAAATTTGCTGTCTAATTTATTTATTGCATTTTGGAACAATGGCGCTAGATTGCCTATTCAGTCGTTTTCGTTCCGCTTTTTACAACAATGGAATTATGTTGTTGTGAAAGCAGTTGATTTGTTTACATTCTTTGGGCCTAGAAATGTTCATCAGTCTAGTAACTTTTTTGAAGAGTAGTTATATTTGACTGTCGTATTCCATCATAGGAAATGCATTTAAGAATAGCATTTTTTTAAAATAGAAACTCAGTCTCTGCCATGACGCATATTCAATAGAAAGATACATACAGTGTTACTGTAAATTTTGCATGGCATCAAGAAAATTTTAAAACAATAAAAAATCCCTTCCAATCGTTACCACAAACCGTGAGCCTTAAAATAATGAAAACAATTAGCCTTAATGATAGAGCCTTTTGGTACACTGCAATGCTCTACTTTAATAATAAAATTATGACAAATTGTAATGGTGGATGTATGTAGAACACAATTGTTAATCATAGTAGTTTTTGTCTGTTTTTGCGACGCAATAATGTGGTTTTTTAGTAGTATTGTTTGTAAATAGCGGATGTAGGACAATTATTTTGTCAGACTATCCCACTCCGCCGGCTCTAATTTCAGCTTACGTAGCTATTAGTGCATCTGGAAACCACCAAGTTCTTAAAAAAAAAAACAAATTAGAGTCCATATAATTTTGAAAGACGCGTGTCCAGAACCGCGGCATCAAGCTGACATTTAATACGAACATATTGTAGGGTAGTATTATGGCATTTTGCAAATAAACTTATTAATTACAACTATGACGTGTTTTATTTGCAAGTCTACATAATATCATATTCATTCACATAGTCAGCCATTGTCACCTAAGTGTACCAGAAATGTGATTGTAGGTACTTTGTTAATGTCACTATTTCTTTTTGTTCCCTAATGGACATTTGTAACGTCACTGGTCATTGCATCATAGAGGAAATTAAGAAATGATACCAAAAATACATTGAAAAATAATTTATTCTTCATGATTAGCTGATTACTCTTGTTATATATTTAGAAAATCTTCAACAATATTTGTATATTAACTATAAGAAACGTTACAATATAATCATTGCTGGATTGTAGTATTTGGCATATCACTGCAAGACTCATTTCGTTCAACTGTACGACTTCATTATTACAAAATATATAAGTATTAAGTATTTATGTAAATATCCAATATTCTACTATGATTAAAATTTGACGATGAAAAGTCTCGAGGACGAGGGAATTTACGTAACGAGAGGAGAGGGCGCGGACCCGCGCGGGACAGAGGACAGGGACGACTTTACACCTCGCTTCTACCGTAAGTTACAAAATGCATAACGCTCTACTAGTACCCTAAGTATACATCAAAATGGAAAATGATCGAAACGAACGGACGCACCTACCTATTTACACGACCTATCACCCCCGGAACACTCGCCGCGCGATCGACGGATCGGCACAATCACACGCTCACACCTGCGCGAGGCGGCCCGGGCCGCCGCTCCGATTCAAATCTAGTCTATCACAGCTCACTTAGAAGTACGGCGCGAGTCACTCGCGCGCCAGAGACGCCCGCGCGCGCTACACGTACGCCGGGCCGAGGTCGTCCAGGCGCACGAGGTCCGCGGCGCGCGCCAGGCGCCGGCCCGACACCGCGTAGATCTTGAACACGCGCGTCAGCAGCCTGTACTACAAGGGCGGCGCGCACAGGCGCACGCACTCGCCGCACGCCGCCGGGCCCGCCGCGTGGTCGCGCGCGTGGCGCGGGCACGCCGGCCGCGCCAGCTCCACCGCCAGCAGCACCCGTGCCCGCTCGTGCAGCGCCGTGCGCTCCGCCTCCCGCGCCTCCGCCGCCGCCGCCGCCTCCGCCGCGTCCGCGTCGTCCGCCACGGCGCGCAGCTCGGGCGAGCTCGCGCTGGCGGGCAGAGCTCCCCGCCGCCGCCGCTCCGGGCCGCGGCCCAGCAGCGGCTCGCTGGCGGGCTTGGCGTCGGGCTCGCGCGCGTCGCGCCGGTGCGGGCGGCCGGGGAAGCCGCGCGAGGTGGTGGGCGAGGGCGAGCCGGGCGGCGCGGGCGGCGCGACGGGCGCGAGCTGCATCGGCCGGATCATGGCGAGCAGGCGCGGCGGCCCGCGCTCGATCATGTTGATGTGGATGCCGTCGGGCAGCGGCTGCGGGGACCCGCGGCGCGACGCGACCGAGCGCTCGGTCGGCGTGTAGTACACGGACATCTTGCTCTCGTCGTCGGCGAGGTTCGGCAGCCGCGCGAGCTTCTCGATCTTGGTCTTGAGGTACATGTCGATGACCTCGACGTCGGGGTCGAAGGCGGTGGAGTCGCTGCGGCCGCAGGAGCCGCTGCGGCAGTTCTCGAAGTACAGGCTGGGCAGGTTCTCGAGCACCTTGTTGAGCGTCTGCTGCTGGTACTTGTACGACTCGCGGATGCGCAGAACCTGGTGCGCGCTGAACTTGCGGATCTTGTTCCGCTGGAACACGTAGTTCTCGCGCACCCAGTTCAGCTGGCTCGTCGAGTACTCGCGCACTCGCTTCACCTGTGTACGAAACGTATACCGCTGTAATTTTAACTCCCTCTCCTCCGCGTCCTATTGATATAAACCACGAAAAAAATATTATTTATGTGTAATGTAATTATCTTTAATTATAAGTTTATATTACGATTTTTATGTTTTATAATTATGCTTTATATTATGTTTAATTAGACGTTCGAACAATTCAGCAATGATGAACACTCTCATGGTTATAAAAGCAAGGAGATAATTTATGAAAGTGAACACTGACACGATTCCCAGCGTATTTCAATAGATGTTTTAACAGAAAATATGTAGACGACCCTAACAATGCTTTAATTACGATTAAACATTTTTAGTACGGACCTGATCATAGTATTGGTCTTTCATGGCCGTCAGGTGGTTCGCCCCGACGTCTCTGATGTTTCGCAAATGCGTCGCTTGCGTCGTGTAGCTGTTCTGTATCCAATCCATTTGCTGCGTGCAATTATCTTTTATCCGATGCACCTAGAAGAGTGAATAGTACGTGTGTTATGCGTTGGACAGTTAGACAAGATGTAATAAACAACTAGCGAATATCGCGCGACTCACTTGAACGGCGTAGTTTTCTCTCAGCTTTTCCAGCTGTTGTCTCTTGTACTGCTCGATGTTGTCGAGCATGGTGTATATCTGCCGGGTGCGCGGCGCGTCGCGACTCACGCACGTGCAGCAGCTACAACACGTTTCCAACAGTCGAAATCTGAAATTTACATTTTACATTTAATAAACATAACCCTATGTTAATCTTAATACATAATTTGCATTTTAAATATGAGTGGATTATGTACCAACCTGTAAAATACGTAACGCAGGAACTGAACTAGCAATGTGAGGCCCAAGAAAGCCATAGCGCAGATGGCCCCACATATCAAACTGTATATCTTAATTTCAAACATCGTCATCGGATCTATATTCAGTACTACTTCCGCGGACACGTTGGCCGCGGGATTCGTTGCAAAGCATAAGTATATTCCACAGTCTTCTCTATGTATATCTCTTATAAATAGCGATCCATTGTCTAGGATTCTCACTCTGGACCTGGAGTTATCTATTGGGTTGTAGTACTGGTCGTGCGCCACCCCGTGCTTGTGGAATATGTCCGGTATCAGGGGCTCGGGGTTCCAGTGGTAGACCGAACTTGTCGGCGTGATCCAAGTCAGCGACGGAGCAGGGTTCCCGCTGAACTTGCAGTCTAGCAGAGCGTCCGACTGTAGTCTGTAGAGGGTCAAAGGGCTGCTCGAGATGAGTTCCGGCGGCTTGCAGTTTGCGTGCCTCAGTATGGGCAACATGTCACCCGGATAAGACAGCGGCCCGCAGCTCAGAACCGTCTTGATAATGTGCAACCTCTGATCCACCCAGCTGGGAAACCAGGCCATTCTGCAGTCACATGCCCATGGGTTGTTTTCTATTCTGAGTTCTTCTAATTGCTCAAGCATTTTCAGAGATAGCGGTAGGAAAGTTAATACATTTGCACTTATATCCAAATGAGTTATTTGCGGCGTGTCTTGAAATACGAACGGTTCTATTTCCCGTAAATATGAGTTATTTCTTAAATAAAGTTTCTCTAGATTACTTAAGCCCTTGAAGTTTGTATTTTGAATAACTGCTATTTCAGTGTGTTCGAGGTAGACTGTTTTAAGATTTTCGTTATGATGGAAGAGCGTCGGAGGCAACATTCTTAACCTATTACCACCAATATTTAACCACCTTAAGTTTTTAAGATTCTTAAAAGCATCATTTGATATGTTTTGGAAATGATTGTAACTCAGATTCAACTTCCTCAATTGTTCAAAGTTATCAAACATAGATTTAGGCAAGTATTCTAATTTGTTGCTAGATAGATCCAGTATCTCCAATTCCATCAGATTGACTAGAGCATTAGAAGTAATTTTGACTAGGCTATTATTATTTAGGAACAGTGATTTCAGTTGTCTGTTAGGATTAAAATAGTTATCTAAGAATGTGGCTATTCTGTTATGCGATATATCCAAATATTGCAATCTAATAAGCGGCCCGAAGACCTGGAACGGTATCAGATGAAGCCTGTTGTTGGACACATCGAGCACTTCCAAGTTCTCCAGATCCGTGAACGTCAGTCTGGGTATATCCTCGAGGTGGTTCCTGGATATGTTGAGGTGCTTGAGTCGGGTGAGCGTGCCGAGGAGGCCGGGCTCGAGTCGCCTGATTTCGTTTCTGCTCAAGTCGATGTATTCTAAATAGTAGAGGTCGTCGAAGACGCCGGTGCGGAGCTTCTGGATGCGGGAGTCGGTCCAGGTGATCTCCTGGAGGTCGGGTCCGTGCGGCGCGAGCACGGCGCGCGAGAGGTTGCCGGCGGGCGGCGGCGCCCCGGCGCACGACAGCCGCGTGCGCGAGCAGCGGCACGACGCCCGGCACTCCTCACCCGCAGCTGTGCAAATTATTGCCAGCGCCAATATTGTGTGCAGCCACTGCATTATATTACAACCCTCATAGTCTTATTTACTGGAACAACGGAAACATTGCTACGTCAGTTGTTATCGCGGTTAATGAAACCTCATACTAATGGACGCTGTTTTGTTTGTGACAACAGCAAAGATAATTATTTCAAACTATTTTTAATACTGATGATAATTGAAAAATGTGTGTTTTTTATGATAAGTGTCTTTTATGGTATCATTTACTAGTATTTTTATGTGCATGAGCTTTTGCTCAACGAATATTAAATTTTAAATTTAATCTACAATTTAAAATAAAAACATTATGCAATAAAAATAAGTTGAGGGTGATTTTCATTAGAATATGAGAAATGATAGTTAACCTAATCTATAGTTACGATGATAACTACATAAATATCGCAACTAATTTATCTGCGAGTTGTGTAAAATGTGTATCAGTGAACCGTACAGTTACCTAGACCTAGTTTTCTGAAGAATATGTACTTTTCCAGTAACTGCGTTGTGCGTAACATTAACCAATATTCTTTTTAATGCTCAGTTAACTGTTATTGTGAATGTATAAATGTGAATTTTCACGTATCAGTAGCCTTGTAGGATTGTTGCTAAATATCAAACATCGCATGCTCAACACAATCATATTGAAGGAATTGCTTTGTTTAGTGCATCAATTACTTGTAACACTGCACTTTGTCGGCCGAATTAAAACATGACAATAATGAAACACGGTTTTGTGTAATGTGGCTGTGTCACTGCGCTATTCGCAGTCTTAGAACACTACACTAAGCTACTACCTGACTCTGGCTCACCTTACTCCAAAACGAAGCTAACTCCTAGAACATTCCCACTTTATTTCGTTTTTCCCCACTTGTAATTGATACACACTTTCACGTTATCACGCTTTTGACGATATTTATAATGCCATTTACCTAATATTCGTCCACATTTTAATCCAACTTGCATAATCCACGATATTTTGTGTTGACAACAGATGCGATCGAGCCAGCCATATTTCGCTGGTTTATCCTTCACTTCACAAATAAGACACATTAGATTCCATCGCAGAATATCACAAACCGTATACACTCTTGTTTTACAACATTTGCATAAAATTTAATACATAAATTTCACAAGTAAAACGAATAAGCTCTGCGCTATTGATAATGAAATACGCTGTCACTAGACGGTGGCGAACACTAGAAAGAAATAAATGGCGGCCGTCGGAGTTGCGCGGCGCGCAGTCCTTGTCTGGCATGCGCGGCGGGGCTACAGCCGTCTCGCTCGCTCACTGGCCCAGTCAGCTGTGGGGAGCGACGGGCGCCGAGCGCGGCCGAGCGGAGGCGAAAGTGCTTTCGGAAGCGCGGTACACGCTCGTTCGTCCCAGCACACGCATTCTTGCAAGTAGAATTTCTTGGTTGGATCGGGAAACCATTTTGTCATTTTTGTCTACCTCGCTCGGGTTCCCCTTTATTACGGGGATAATGCCACGTAACGACACGTCCGTCGGGTGCTTGACCTGTTTTATTTTAGGCGAAACATTTATGACGTAGGTAGGTCGGTAACCAATAATTTTATAAAAAAAATACCATGACCATGAAAGCATTTTAAAACTAGAGGCAGGTTGCCATAAGATTTATCTTTATAAATTATTATTATCAAATTATGCAGTTGGATTAAAGGTGACCTTAGCCGCAAAATATGTATAAAAACCTATTTTCTTGATCATAATATTACTTGCAAAAGATTAGGTGCCAGTTGTTTTTTTATCTTATAAATATCCCACACGGTCTTCGTGTTTAATAAAACGAGCTGATTTATAAACAAGAGAATCGGGAAGTTACACATTTAAAATTACTGAATACCTATTTTGCGGCTTGTTTATTTGGAAATAAATTATGTTATGTCTATCAAAATAGATATTGGAAATTT
Source organism: Nomophila noctuella (assembly GCA_958496325.1). Taxonomy (NCBI): domain Eukaryota; kingdom Metazoa; phylum Arthropoda; class Insecta; order Lepidoptera; family Crambidae; genus Nomophila; species Nomophila noctuella. The sequence goes on along the minus strand of OY292500.1, from coordinate 12,215,007 downwards.
TATAAACATTGCAAATCATCGCGATGCAAACCGGAGCATTCTCCGTGCACTAGCTACTTTGTAGGTGAATGGGGAGGTGGTACCTAATTGGCATATTTAGAAAAGTATTCATAAGGTAAATATTTATTCGCGGTAACATTGATTCTAAAGCACGAGATTCGCGCATATTATTATAATGAAGAAATCGTTTTTATACAAAGAAAATTCCTCACATTTTGTTGAAGTCGAACGTTTTCTTGCAATTTAATGATTCATGAGTTCTACACCGGTCAGGCAGTTGGCACGTTTGTCAACACAGTTGGTACCGTCCGCTAGCTCTACGATTATCACCTTTATAATGTGTAGGATACAAAGGCCAAGTTGGTATGACTGTAGTTATTTGACGTTTTCCTTCGATCCATAATGATAGTTTTAGAATTCTTGGGTAAATCTTTAAGCTGAAGTTTCTCCTATATACATATATGGTTTAAGGTTTTACCCTTTACTGTAAGAAGGTAATATAAATTTCACTTACCTTTATTAATACCTACCATCAGTGTTACACTTCAGCCAATTACTTTAAAATCATGCTGTCGTTATCAATAATGGCCATCTGACTTAATTACTACGCGTAGGGCTGCCATCCGTCCGGGTTTCCCCGGATTTCCCCGGATAGTTTATAGGGCGTCCGGGGTGCGTCCGGGCACAGTAAATACAGAAGTCCGGGGAAGGTTCCATAAGAAGACCGAGCAAAAAAAAAAAAACACCCGCCCGCGATACACGAACGATGCTTGCACGCCACGATCAACCGACGATTTTATGAAGGTGAAGCTATGATGTCCGGCTTTCGGACTCTAAAATCCGGGGTTATCTCGCCTCTTGTCATGTTTTCCAAATTTTAGAGATGGCAACCCTAACTACGCGTCCTAAATCGGGTTAATGAATGAACCAACTCCAGTTATCTAAAACGTACTGTGTATTGGGAAGAAAATTCTCGTTACTTTTAAAACAATACGGCTTCCATACAATTTTATGTTTAAATTCAGTTAATGTTGCACTATAGAACTCAGACTTACTATTTGACTTTTCAACCACCAGACAAATTAAAGTTACCTACCGTTAATATCTATCTGTTGTTGTATAGGCAAACGCTTTACAATTTAGTTTTAGAATTATTGATTCTACAAATTACTTTGCGTACGTATAAAACTGTATGTTCAATGTGACATTGACCGTTTCTGTGACTATCGGTTGTAATATTGGTTACAATATTATTTCTGTCGGAGTTTCCCGGAATGTACTGTAGTTTAGAGCATCCGCCTTGCATTGACACGTCATTGGTTTCCATTCGTTGTCCGGGTTTCCGACAACATGTAGGAGCCAGTATTTGATATGTAGGCTCAAAGGAGTAGTAAAGTGGGACAGCTTGAGCGATGCTTCATGGTGAAGAATTCCATGAAATACCTGGGTAGTGTCTGCTTACAGTTAGTGGTCCAAGTCACTCCAAGTTCAACCCCTTGCGTCCCTATCTGCTTACTGAAGAGTTATTCGTCACACATCTGTTACGAAATTAGTGTAATAATAGAGTCAACTTTAAAATCAACTCTCTTTGTTATTTATTATGTGCAGCGAGCACAATACTAATTACTTAATTCTATTAAAGTTCGTAGCAAAGAATCGTTAATAGCAAAGAAAGTAACTTCAACAAACCCGTAGGTGCAGTAGCTTCATTATTGTAATCAAGTCATCTCGTGAAACGGAAATTGGCTTGATGCGAGCCCGTGAACGATGCCTCACTATACCCGTATGCATCTGTATATGTCATTAGAAGAAGCGAAATATCGTTTATTGTACTTGAAATTATTGATTTAATGGAACTTGGAACATTGCCTTGACGATTAAATTTCCAACTGTTACGGAGAGCCAAAATTACCCAGTCCTGAGTAAACAATTAGTTTATATGACCCAATGCAAAAGATAACGTGAATTCATCTTTACAAGGCCCAATATAGCCATAAAATTTGTCATTTTCTGTGATCGTGCCAACATATCCGAGAATTGTAAGAAATCTTATGATGAAATATAACATGTTCATGTGTGTGCGTATATTTTGTTACTAAACATAAGATAATTCCTGCCGTTCGGGAGAATTATCAGTGGGTGTATCCCAAAACTTGTTTGTTGAAAATATTATAGTCTGTATGATTTCCTGTGTAAAAAAGATAGCCGTTTCATATCTATAACACAGTCTATATTGTTCCGTTCAATGTTTTAAAACACGTAGCAATGTCCATTTCCGTAGTCTGCCCGATCGCGTTCATGTTTTACTAAAGCAATTTCATTAAATTAACGACCGTTGGATTTAGGCCTCCAGTATTTGATTCATTCTGGTTCCGTCATACTGTGGCGTTGGTTTCCCATAGGTACCGCCTTTGTAATAAATAAGATGCATCAATCAACTTTGTAAAGCGCACTCACCTCAACTACTCTGGTTTAATTTACGATGGACGAAAATAAAAACAATGTTTAATTTGAGCCGTCCGGCTCATCCATATTGATGCAGTGTTTAATCACTGCTTTATCCGCGTATCGTATAAACTCTGATACGAATGTAACTGTTCAACGTTGATGGATGAGGCTTACATTTTCGTTATATTTTATCTTGATACAAGTTTTAATTAATTTTCACGTAGCCTTAACCTGTATAACATGTTTTATCATAGAGTCACCAAAACATAATGTAAGTACTTTCCGTTCAGCAATGGGTAGGAACTTGTTCCACAGTTCCGTCATAACGTTTTTCTATCTTAAGCATAAAGACTAGTTACTGGCCTTTTGGTGGAGTATGAACATTCGGAGTAATCGATTGAGCCCCGGATCTTACAGTGGAACTAGGAGCGATATTCCATTTGAGAATTCTCTAGACACAGTTTAGCGTTTGAATTATGTGGAGATTTAATTTCGTCTTACTCCTACAGAATAATTACAAGTTGATTACAGGTACAGCTACGACATATAAAGCTTTTACAAATATTCTAAATATAAAGTGTAATAATTTAAGTTTGCACCGGCTCGTAATAATTCACTTCCAGACTCCCACGCTTTGCGTTGGATCCAAATGTTTACGCCTTTCTCTCTCCCACACTTGCGATATCTTCTGCATTGTTTCAATTCAGACGACGGCACTGGGTCGAAACTTGACAGATTTAGTCGTGTCCTTGCGTTGTGCAGCACAATGAGCCATTGCGGCCGGCGAATGTTCGGCGTCGGACGTTGTGCCAATTAAAATATCGTAGCGCCCGTGATGGATGCGACAGGCGACAGTCGCCGGGAATTACAGCCATATCTGTTGCTATTATGCTAGAAACCAACGTGACTGTAACTGCGGTACCGAACGATTTACTTGGTGGTGAATGAGCTATGGCGTCTGATGAACACAATAGGCTCTTAAGCTATACAAGGGAAAACGGCAATTCATCATGCAGCAGTATATGACAAATCGGATGTTAAATAAATGTTTCGCCCCAAATCCCTTCTGTATCTGTATCTTCTTTAAATACAATGTAGATCACTGGTTGCCATGCTCCGAGTTGGCATGTTTGTATATTACATCTAGAAATTTTAGTCGCACTGCGCAATTGACTCTTTAAATTGAGTGCATTATATAAGTACGTTTAATTTCTATGATAAATTCACACAACCCACTTTGATATCTCAAGACTTTAATAAATTAGTGGTTTATTTGCCAAGATCTGTCTGGCCTAATCTCGCTATCTCCGACTCTCAAATTGTACAAACAGGCGTTTCTCGAATTCAAGTATTATAATCACTGTGCGTGTTAGTATCATCGCGAAAAATGTCACGTAAAGCAAACAATTGTTATGACTGTTTATGAATAATTATGATGCTGTCTTTCTCGGAATGAAATTGTACATTATTTTTAATTCGAGACCTTCACATGCACCTTGAACATTCTCTCTGCCAGTGTCTCGTTTGATCGCAAATACATATATTTTCGACTAATTCGTATTTGTGAGCAAAATTATGAGATAAGAAAGTAGTTTTTGCATATTTATTTGTTCAATTGGCGTAATTAGTCAAATAGATACGAATTCTCAAAGCAATAAATGTATCTTTCTTACGTGTATTCAGTACAATTTACATCTGTACAAATCTTCAAAACCCCAAAAGATTTCCGTACCGTTATTGAAACCCAATGTATCATTGTACCCATCCATTGTCACCTTTCTAGAAATTGAAGGAGCGAAATATAGCGTTTTTTGATCCTTTCAAAGATAGAGAACACGTTTTATTAGTGCAGTTTCGCTGTCTGCCCGCGCTGCAAGACAATAGCAGACAATGAAGTGAAATACAATGGAGGAACAGAAATGTGTATCTTTACACTCGGCAGTGTTTCCTGCTGCACTAGATTCGTTCCTCTTGGGCTAGTAGGTTGCAATTTTACTGCTATGTTATGTATATGAAATTGTATGAAGAGATTTAAATGGTAATGAACTTGGTAGACACTCTGCCTCGTTCGATAATACATTTGGATGTATACCGGGTTTATTTTGGGACAAATCTATTGTCGGGACGGTCGATACACGTGAATCGCAGCTGCTACGTTCACGTCTCAATGAATACAATATGCACGGTTGCATCCACTATGTGGCATTTTTTCTTCACCTTTGCGTGCATTTTGTCAAGTACAGGAAATATTACTATCTCTGTCCTGCCTTTTCTGTCGTTCTTTTATGAAGTAAAGATATAGGTACCAGACACATTATCGGCTAAAATCACTGTGACAATCAGACTAACAGATAAGAGTACCTAATAGTAGTATAGTTGTTTTACGATTGATTACGAATCAATAATAATATGGAAAAATATTATTTACTGACACATTTATTACTTTAATGATTAATCAAACGAACTGCACTGATAACTTCAATATTTTAATTGATCATTATACCTAGTTATATACATTTTATTTTGTTTGCGATTCAATCACGTGAATTGCTGTTTACCTATTTACTGATTAAATTGTGATCGATTATAGTGGACAGTAACATTGATTAAATATTCAAATAATCAAAAATAGCGGACAATCTAAATGGTATAAGAGTAGGTACGGGTCACATCGATTCCGTTCGCTTTCGTTCACGAATAACCAGTTATTTAGCACGTGGTGGTCAGTGGACCTCTCATTCTAATATTGATCACGCGAAAGAGACGCTTAAATATAACAAGTCGTAGCTAAAAATAAAAAGTTCTTCGCACGTGTTTTTACTTTTCACTCAGCGACACGAGACTTGTGAAGTTGTGACCATTATTCGTTATCCCCTTGCCTACCTGGAGCTCTGTCGCCTTAGAAATTGTCCTTGTCCCTTTCTAACGGTAACTTCTAGAGTGGGACGGCTGTCGCGACTAGTTCACCCGCCTGTGGGCATTAGTGTTCTTGGCCTTGCAGCATTATGGCTTCGCAGTTGTGCACAAGCCTGTATACGGGCGAGCAAATATCGTATTACTTATGCAGTTTCCGATTGCAAGGTCTGCAAACTTGTATGTTTGGTTTTGTAGAATAACTTCTAGAAATAATGTTACACAACAATTTAGTAGGAGATGGGCACGTGGTCCACCTGATGGTTAGCGGCAATTACGGCATGTTCCATTGACGGACCTTTAACAAGGAAGCTGTCTAATGTACTTCTAAACTGAAGGTCTCCTGATCTTATTTCTAGTCAGCTGTCCCGTAAGGGGTCACAAATAACTATTTGTGCGCAGTTTTTAACTGAACCAGAAAGCCCAAGACGTCCGATCACTGTTCTTTCATTAGTCCTGGGCCCAAGATTCACGGGCAAAACGTCATGCCGTGGTCTTATTGTATTTAAGTAGATGCTAATGTATTTACTCATGAAGGTATTCGGCTATTTTTAGATACCACTATAAGCAAGTAATTGCAAATAGATAGATGCTTACGTATTTACTTACATCATTATATAAAAGAACAAATTCTCGACCTTGAGTAAATACGATGGAACATGTTTATTAACTCTGCGACAGCTGTCTTTGTCTAATAGGGAATTATAGAAAACCCTAGCATTAACTCTTGAGTCAATTTATGAAGATTGAGTCAAGTTAGGACCTTCTTTGGTACGAGGGTGGATGGGGCTGACAGTTCATGGACTATCATCTATCAACTTGTTTATCGCGGCACCAAAACACAAGGATATTTCCAACTAGGATTCGTGAAATTAATAGTAAGACGTACCCAAATGGCTTACATATCTTTTGCTATTGGGCTATTGACCTCATTTTTCTAATGCTCTTTATGTGAAAGCCATAAATGGATATTATTATTAACGGGAACAATTCTGGTCACAAACCGTCTTTTGCCGACCGAGCTAGTAAACCAACATAATGTTACATGATCAAAATGATTAGAGCATTTCTATGGAGGTTTTTGTGTCAGTGGGACACTGAGACACTGATAGTTGACATGCAAAATAGCAAGCCATTTCCTTAGCATAGCAGTCGTTTGTGTGAAGTAATTAATCTATTCGCAGCTCGTGATGTTAATGACGGAGGCCTTTTGCCCTTTGCACTCAGGCATTAATAGCCGGATACTATAGAACGTGCTGTAGATGATTGTTTTGCCGTACATATAACGTGAACGGTTATAGGGTAAAGTGTGGGCAACATTGTCTGTAATTAGATTAAGCTTTTGCCGGCATGTAATAAAGGATTATGGCAGGTTATTGCATTATATGGCTCCCTTAAAAGTTAGTTAACTTTTGTTAACTTTGTTGAGAAAAAATACACAACTAAATTAAACCTTAGTTTTGTTGTACCAAAGTATACCGTAAATATAATCTATGTATTTTGTAAATAAAGTAGACAAGTAGGTCGCCTACATAAGTAACTCTATGTGGATTATCTCTAAGTTACGTAGTTGTAGCAGTTCCTTACACCATTCTGGGTATTTCGAAATGCCTAAACAGCTGTGAAGAAAGAAACCATTAAAGTTTTAAAATACCTCTAATTACGTATGAACGATTACACGTTTTTAGGAAAACATACTGTTACGCTCACGTGATTAATAGGTCGGGGTACTTTACGGTAAACGCTTGCAGTTTAGTAGCTCTTATGCCCCCGACATAAGGGCGGTACAGTGGCCAAAGAATCTGTACCCTGACTGAATTCTTTCATCGGTCGTGTTGTTGTCTGTACCCTGACTTTTGACTAGTAGAGAATGCCATAAGGATGAGACTCCACCAAAGCCGAGATGTGCGAGTTCAGCGGAGATCGTTATCAGCCAATAGGGTATTGGCTCAAAAACGTGACTATCCCAGAACTGAAATCCTATTGGCCGCTTACGGCACATCTCCTCTCAGCTCGCACATCTTAGCATTGGTGGAGTCTCACCCTAAGAAATTAAGTCTGCCTTTTGTAATTTTTGTGTAGTACATTAAAGATACAAAAGGTGGTACGAAGTCGAAAATATCCGATGTCTTTCGCCTGTCGTGCTCTTGCCATAAAAACGGTACGAAGTCTAAAGTATCCGAATTAATTCTTCTGACGTACTGTTGTCTATACGTCTTGCGAATGGGGGCAGATGATTCGGCTATCGAGGGCGGGCCGGTGATCGAACGCGGTGACGACACTAACGCAAAAGTAAATATCGTAGCCAAGGTCGCGAGGCAGGTTGACGTAGCAACCAGATTACAGTTGTGGAAGAAACGGAATATGATTGACTGACCCAATGTCGCAGAATGGTGGTGACCCTGATTTACATGCAAAGGATTGGAAGACGGCATGTAAATGTGGAGAAACTTTGATTTCCAACAAATTAATTTGAGAATATTTGGATGAGACTCCACTAAAGTTGAGATGTGCGGAGCGGGAAGTCCCATAAGTAGCCATTAGAAGTGACCATCTATGTCACGTCTTTGAGCCAAATCCCTATTGGTGCTAACTGACACATCTCCGCGTCACTCGCACATCTCCGGTTTGGTGGAGTCTCACACTAAAAATGTGAAAATGTAGTCCAAAATAAAGGGTCTGAAAATTTTATTCTCCTGTACAGAGAAGATCTTAATCGATCAAAACTTTGGCGAAAACCCAAACAGTTCTATCACAAATCACAACGCGCATTGTTTCTCCTGTAGTAGTTATTTAGTTATCGATGCGGAAATTACGACACTTGTCGCAATGAAGCAATTTCTGTTCGCTTCATTGCCTTAGCCATGCACGATGTGAATTCTTTGTGTCAAATTGGCATGGAATCGACTTCTTTTAATGTACGCTTGTCCTCTTATTCTTGGAACGGAATTGTTTTGTGATGGTATGCCCTATTCACTCTTTAAGTACCGATGTCAAGGCCATATTAACTTTCTTTCTTATACTGAGAGATTCAGAAGATCCAGTGCCAACTTCCCAAGGCATTGCAATGCAAGTGTCTGACATTTTAAAAACAGTTGCCGATCATTCTTATATCTATATATATTCATGTGCGTGCCAATGTGACCTAGTATACGTAGGATAGCCGTGCTGTGGAATTAATGAGATTAGGAAATTATTGATACGGCTTATTTTGCCTAATTTGATTGGCGAACGAAATCCGTATTCTATTTTGTTCTAGTGAATTTTGTTTATTATAGAAATTGTTAGGAAACATTATATTCAATATTTTCGACTCAGATATTAAAGGTGAATTATTGACGCCATATGGTCTTAACTTATACAAATACAAATACAAATACAAATACAAATACAAATACAAATTCATTTATTTGCATAAAAAGTGGTATAAAAGATGTCAGATTTATATAATTGATCGCACAATTCGCCAGAACCTGGCATGCAAAATTTTTGCTTACACTAATTAAATTAAATTAAATTAAATTACACAACATGAATATAATATAATGTCAACAGTAAATTGATAATTAATTATTCGATTTATACATAATTGATAAAATGATAAAATTATAAGTAGTCACACATCTATGAAAAACCGAATCTGGGATTAAAACCTTGGAAATATTCCTCTACAGAGTAGAAACACTTTTGCACCAACCATTTTTTTAGATGTTTCTTGAACATGTTTAGTGGTAACAACTTAGTATCGTCACCCAGCCTGTTATAAACCTTTATCGCCATACAGTATGAATTGTTTCTGTATAAGGTTGTCGAAATGGCAGGAAGATTAAGTTTGTGTGGATGCCTTGTATTGAAATTGCATACACTTCCTTTGCTTGTAAACAAATGTCGATTCATTTTGACAAACACGCACATCTCATACACATATAAGCACGGGACAGTGAGAAGTTTCAGCTCTCTAAAGAGTGGTACGCAAGATGTAGTAACGTCGACACCGCAGATTGCCCGAATACATTGCTTCTGAGCTATGAACACCCGATTTATATGACATGAATTGCCCCAAAGGATGACAGCATATCTCAAAATCGAGCACACATATCCATGGTATGCCTGGATGGCAATTTTTTGATCGCTGATTCTAACTAGCCTCCAAAGAGCATAAGCGAATGAGTTTATTTTGTTACAAATCCTGTTGACATGGTCCTTCCATGAGAAGCGTTCATCTAATACGACACCCAGGAATGTAGTTTTACAAGATTCTTTGATACTTTGGTTTCCAAAATGTATATTCAGTGGTAATTTAATTGCATTCCTATTAGTAAATTGTATGTATGTCGTCTTGTTTATATTAACATGTAAATTATTATTATTAAGCCAATTTATTACCTTACAAATAGTGTCATTTATGTCTTTGTTGTATGTTTTTCTATCGTTACAAGGAATTACAACGGATACGTCATCGGCAAAAAGAGTACATTTATAGTCTATTTTGTTTGGAAGGTCGTTTATATATAAAAGAAAAAGAAAAAACAGAGGTCCCAAGATACTCCCTTGCGGCACCCCAAAATTGTTTTCTTTGATATCTGATCGAAAGTCGTTTATTTCCATTTTTGAGTTCATATTTGAGACTTCGACAAATTGCATCCTGTTACTTAAGTAGCTCTCTAACCATTGATTTGCAATACCTCGGATTCCGTATCGTTCACATTTATTGATGAGAATGTCATGTGAGACAAAGTCAAACGCTTTGCTCATGTCAAAAAAAACCGCTGTCACTGGTTTACGGTTATCCATATGAGACATTATGTTATTGGCCAATGAGAAGGCAGCTAAAGAAGTCGACTTGTTTTTTTGGAATCCATATTGATCCGTTGTTATAATTTTATACTTTTCCATGAACTCAGTGAGGCGAACATACATTGCCCTTTCAAATATCTTGGACAAGACCGGCAAGAGAGATATCGGTCTATAGTTGGCAACACTATGTCTGTCTCCTTTTTTATGCAGAGGTCTCACTATTGCGATTTTAAGTGGACGAGGGAATATGCCTTAATGTATAATAATTAATTATTCTGAAGAACTGAGGTGTCTATAATGTCATGTATGTATGAAATTATGGAAATTATGACCCCTAACACAACGCACGCCTTGTCGAAAACAGTTAAATTGTATACTGTAATCATTATTTATATTTGGGATATCTACGATGGAAGGATTTTTTTTTATTTCCATGTTAGGAATCAAGAAAAGATTGATATTTGTCTTTCTATTTTCTAGTTGTTTGAAGCTTGGTGAAAGTATAAAAGAAAATTCTCGCGTAGTGGAAGGAAAATGATAAAATGCCTAAAGTTGGCGTCAGGCAGGCAGCGTTAAAGAAGTTTGTTTATCTAGTGTTTCTACAAGCTCAGTATTTTTTGGAAGTACGCCAGGGGAAATTATTTTTAATTTTTCTAAATTCTAATAGACTGCATGTTGCCGGTTAAATGCGCTTAACATGGCTGTACTATAATATTTGATAAATCTTAAGCCGTAGGTCTGCGACATAGCAAGCCAGTAGATACCCTATCTGCATAATCTGCATACTGTTAACCGCAGTCGTTGAATCGTTTATGTAACAGCTGACGCAGCTTTATTTTAATGTTGTATAAATGTTTACTTTAAGATTAAAATTTGACGCATTAGTTTTATAACAGAGTTTCTATTCACCATCTTCAGTATTCATCCGGAGAAACTCTCGAGGGCCTTGATAACGTCCCGTTTGCGAGCTTTGAGCAAGAATTTATACCGTCCTTGTGGTTAATGCGAAACGTACCTGAAGAAATGTTCCATTTAATAAGAACTTTAATTAAATGTCACACTTCAGGTGTTCACTTCTGAGTTGTTGCCGTTGGAAATAAATAATTACTTTTTATTATAGTGATGATTACTGTTGATTAATTCCAACTTCAAGAATGTATTCTGCAAAGTAAAATGACTGGTGCAATTAACTATGTTAATGAATATCGTGTATGGGCAACGATAAACATTGGCTTAACAAAGAACGTTTGTACAAAGCGATGACGTGGCATAACTATTGTAGTACATAAATCATACGGGTACGTTACGAAATCGATGATATGATAGATAGTTTGACGACATTTCATCAAGGAATCACATGATAGAGAAATCTATTTCAAATAATGTGTTATAAATATTTAGAAAAAATAACGCTATGTTGTGAGTAGAGGCGCTTGAATGATGATGTGTTGGACATGGCATTAAAATTATCTAAATAGCTTTCACAGCACTTTTTTAATCCTCATAAAGAAGGATATTTAACAACGAGTCCTTCTGTTTATTCTCAAACGTGTCTTTTCTTCAAATTGCTGTAATTGAATACGCCTCTCGATTCCCTATTCAATTCAATTTCACTGACTGAATCTCAACAGAGCAATACTGACTAAATTTCCCCAATATTTGCAAACGACGCAATGGGAAATTAAGGATTGAAGTCATTTACAATTTAAATGAAAAGCTGTACATTGATGTAGAATAGTCTGAAATATCTGGACGATATTTTTTTTCTTATTCCATAACGTAAAGTGATACAGTAGGTATAAATAAACATGCAACATACCCCTAACATATGTAGATGCTTTCATTTCAAATTATTTTTAGGCATTAACAGACTGAGTTTAGATCCTATGAGGGCTCTTTTACGCAAATGTTTACAGAAATTATACGATGGTAAAGTGTTCCCACTCAAACCCTTTTAAAAATCAAAGCAGCGCGTTTCTACACAGCAGCTAGAGAATAATAAAATGCTTGGCCCGTTAATAATAAAATGCCTTTTCTAAACAAGAAGTCCAATTACCAACAGGCGGTTTATGTTTCTACAAGTTCTTGGAGCGAGGGTTCCACGGTTCCCCCCAACCGGCTAAAGATTCGCTATATTCGGCTGCTATTTATTGAAGTGTTTGCTAAAGAAAACTCATTAAAGATTTCTTTATTTCATGTACACTTTTGCTATAGTTACTCATAGTTACCCAAATTTGATGGATGGCACCGTTTGTTGATAGATAATGATTTTACTGCTTTTTAATAGTCACGCAGAATGTTGGGCTCAGAAATTGCCGCGGTGATTTATAAGTTGTCTGCGAATAAATTGAATACGCTTGTGAATGTTTCACAATAAAGATTCAATAGTCATTTGATGATATGCGTTACTCATATGTAAATCCAAAAGTTCAATGAGGTCGATATTCTGGTGCGTAAGCGGCCCTAGAAAATATATGGATGTCAGTGTAATTTGTCGGTGAGGTCGTGCAAAAGCTACGTTTTATGTTAGCTATATTCATAGAGCACCATAAATAATACAGGTTGACAACGGAGTTGTTCGGCCGTTATTGATGCGGCCTAAATTGAACGCTGTTAAGTTAATTTGCTTTTATTGCTCATGTGATAGATTTGACGTCCACGATTTTTATTAGGTTATTGCCAGTAATCAGCAAGAAACTTCTAATTGATTTCAGTATTTTAACCGATTGTCACACATACCATTTGATACGGATTTCGACTCTTTAAGTAAATGAGATAAGATTCAGTTCATGATGGGATCTATTTCACCTCAGCACAGTTAAGAACTAAACTCATAACTTTTGCGTAATATCTCCAATACTTACTCCCGATATAACTTAGGTATCCATGATCTAAAATTTCACAAGTCCGATTTATAACTTCGAAACAACTGCCGTCCGACCTCCGTAACCCTTGACAGGGAAACTAGGGCAATAGGATTATCGTTTCCAAGCCAGTGTTATCTGAATGACCAAGGAAAGCTGGGATATTATCTATATCTTTGGCTTTGATTTAAATACGAGTATACAAATCATTAGATAAATCGTTTACGTGTCGGAATAGAACAAAGGTGTATCAAATGGCAATTTTAACATTGTCAAGACTTTTCTGTCTCATATTCCTACTCCCAAAATATAAATAATGAAGTAGCTTTTAATAAACAGATTTACGCGAACAAAGCAAACATTATCTTTAAATCGTGAGCTAACGAATCGTGCAAAGTCTTCGAAAGCAATATTTTGCTTTGATTTTACGACAATACTTTTCTGGAATCCCTTTATCATCTTGGTGCCTATATGAATTTGTTGTTGCCAAACAAATAACTTAAAATCTGTTTACTGTACATGAGTCCATTTGACGAGTAATCAGTGTAGAATGGCCCGATTTGATATCTAATGTGCATAATAAAAAGAACGAACGCAATCTTGACCAAAAACAGTGCTAGCTAAAAATAGCCCGTCTCGAATTATGCCCACGGTTCTATTACGCGAATGTTACTGCAGAGGCCGCGTCACTGCAAGTGTTCCAGTCTTGTTTACGTTCCATGTCATAATATTTACTCTGGATGGTTCGCTGGTAGCCTACTTCCGTAGTAAAATGGTTTGAAATAGTCAGTGATTTGTACGGAGTGATAATTAAATTGTCGTCCGTGAAATGTTTTCATGATTGGTAATTATTTCGTCTGAGACTGCGAGGAAAGCGATGTTTCGATAATTGGATTAAAAATTCACCTTGTATTTATAAAGGTAATAAAATCTCATAACAAAATCGGTCACACAAAAGAAGTCTGGTACAGATATAACTTTCAACCAACGAAGGTTTCGTTAGTTCTTGATAGACGAAAGAAATATGTTTTCATAGTTGCACTGTACACTTTGTTTAAAACTGTATACAAAGTGTTACTTGGTAACTTCAAGAGTACGATGATAAAATCCGGGACAGCTTTTGCGCCGATATGAATTAAAGTTTCGTTTAAAGTTTAATAATAAAGCCGGTATACATTTATCAGATCAATACAATACTTTAGATATTGCAGCGTCTGTCGGCCCGCATTCTAGCGATGAGACAGGCCAGAGCGGTCCACAAATGTAGGTTATCGATTACTCTAAAAATGCTGAACCTAAAGCGAAATATAATGACGTTTTCCTTCTTTATTTAACTACATTCAAAGTACGTACTAATGTGCCGTCGTGGAAACTTACAACATTGTTAACAGGCCGCGTGTGATAGGTATTTGTCGAAGTGTATGTAATAAAAACTTCAAGGACAATTGTTTCACTCGCTTCGGCCGAAAACAAATAATTGACTATTTATGTATAATGTGTTTTCGTCTTTGTCGTTTTCATACTTGCGAGCATTACACCTTTAAGATCTACAATTAGAAGATTAGAGAATTTTAATCACGGAATGTTCCTTGTTAATTAACTTCTATTAAAGTTAATTCAAATCGACTTGATCATTGAGTTTGTAGCAATGTCGAATTATCGAGAACTCGCTAAATGAATGCGCCAGACGCCCACCAATCATTTGAATCCTAAATTGAGCATGTCTCTCAGAATACTTACAGCTCAGGGCAATTTAGTTTGTAAATGTATTGTTTGCTCCTGATTATTTGGAAGCGTTGCTTAGAACAGATGGTAATTGTCGTCAATAGAGAAGAAACCTCTTTTGTGAAACTGCTCACAACGATTTTACTTTTAGAATTTCTGTTGCATTCTAAATTTGGGGAACCTAGTCCAAACAATGCATAAATTGAATCGCCTCTAGCGAAGATATACTGCGTCGCGTAAAAAGAAACTTGCACTGGTGAAAATAGTAGTGAATCAGTTTTCTAAAATAGTTTCTTGGCATGTTTAAAGTATTTTTTTTTATTAAATAATACAAGAACAGTTGTGCGAAATGTAGCTATTATTTATACGTTATGGCATTGATAAAAAGGTGGTTTTAAAGTAGAAATATTATGAAAGCAAATGCGAGAATAAGTCATTGTCTAAAACGTGTTGCTTCAATAACCTGAGTTTCAATTAATGTAAAAGAAAAGTCAAAATATCCG
Source organism: Nomophila noctuella (assembly GCA_958496325.1). Taxonomy (NCBI): domain Eukaryota; kingdom Metazoa; phylum Arthropoda; class Insecta; order Lepidoptera; family Crambidae; genus Nomophila; species Nomophila noctuella. The sequence continues at coordinate 12,199,757 of OY292500.1, read as the reverse complement.
TATTTGGTAACACACGCTGTGTGATATGAGAAAAAGGACATCCCAAATAAAATTTAGTTAACGTTTGACAAAATTGACTGTTATCTTTATTGGGTAGTTTAGAGAGCAAGGTCAGCTCGTTTTGACGCTGCATAACACAGATTATACGGATTCTATGTTACAAATTCGACTAAACAGTTTGAATGCAACACAGTTCAGAAACACCAGGTAATCTACGTAAACCTATTGAAGTGCTTACTAGCCGAAATTGACTACTAAGCACTTGAGCGTGCTTGACAATAACACTTCGTACAAAAACTCGGTGCACCTTCTCACTCCGCCTTTGATTGCACCGTAAATTGGTTTGTGTTCACATTTTTGCATCCTTAGCAGTCCTTCCATACGACTTCAATAGTGTCCTTTATGGCATTTCGCACCTACTTTTGTCTTTGCCTTGTCTTCTCAATTTTCATGAGCTGGTCCTTTACAATCAAAACTTTGGGTCGAATAGGCACATTTAGCGCCGCATTTAGATGTTTCTCCTGATAAAGGAAATATAAGATTTTTTATCGCTGATCTGACAGGGTAGTTGGCACATATTAGTGAGTAATAAAGTCCCTACGAATACGTCCCGAGACTCATATAATCCAAATGATCCTGCCAGTATACGTTTTGGGGCGGGCATGCGTAGAATATTTTTCCGCTGTTCAAATGCTGCCTGAGAAAATTGGGTGCTGTTAAGTTTTTGATAATGTTAGTACTGTCGAAGATATACAAAAGTAATTACGGATATAAGCTATTGATAACAGCTTGGAGGCGACGTGAATCTATCGATTATACTTCTGAACCGTAGTTGTGCAAAGAATTTAATAACAAAATTCCTTACTCGCAAAGTGGGTGGGGGATGAATTCTAGTCTTTATACAATGTATGTATAAGCCTTGTTGTTCGTTCCGATGCGGAAGTGTCAAGGGCAGTCTTCGCACTCTATGGGTCGATGACGCAAATGGCTAGGATTACTCAATGCTCTAACGTTCCATCTTAGGCTCGTATTAATAAACCGCACTCAACTCTGAGATCGAACTTGATCGCGAACTTGATATGTCATTATCATACAAAACAGCACCTCAAGTTCGCACTCAAAATCGAGCTCAGAGCCTTAGTGATGCACTAATGGGACATGAGAGAGATTTACCTGTGACTTATCTCTATCTGATAAGATACAATCGGTGTACGTTAATGTATAATTCTCACTATCGTTTTATCTCTGATTACTATCCTCGTTAGTGTGAAGTGAGGCAAACTATGTACATCATCTTGTATAATACTTTAGTTAGTTCCTTGTATTTTCTAATGGGCTGTTATTAAGGACAGTTGCAACTGCATGGGAAAGATTTAATAACTATCAATGTTGTTATTTTTTTAATAGAAGCCACGTGTAAACAATTTTTGCAAAGACTGTATATTAAATACTAGTTGTTGACTGAGAGACTTGAAAATTGTAAATTATAAATAACGCAGACAATTTTGATTAGAATAGTTTGTAATTATAATCTGCTGATAAAATAAGCCATTATTGACGTCCTTGACTCTAGATAATTGCTAATCTGAGTGACAATAACTAAACAAGCATTACATTCTGTCTGTAACTACATTATTTTGTTTTTGATTAAAATATTTATTTATTTATTTATTTATTTATTGCACTCATGTTGTAAAGTAGGTCTTAAAGCTAAATATACATATTAGTCCAAACATGAACCCTGCTAGGGTACCGCAATATGGTAAATATCTATACAAACGAAAGTGAATTAAGAAATGTATGCTTATTTTATAAGAACCTAACTTCCATAAAACTTTCGAAGGTCCTAACCTTGCTTTTATTGCTGCACTTTGCGAATGAGATAGTATCCGGCAGGGTTATGTGGAAATCGTTTGTCTTAAGCTAAATGAACGAGCTGAAATCCTCTAGAGTACTTTAGCTCCCTTTTAAACGCCGACTAAGGACCATCCACGGACTAATGACACAGAATTTTGTTCTAATGAGAAGAATTTAGAAGGTCGCTACCTCGCTCTGTATGTGGAAACCAACATTTAATTAGATAATGAATTAATTGGGACAAAATAAAGAAAATTATTATATATTTTTGAGGTCATCCTGTTCGAAATTCGAATCCACGACTGTCAGCTGCTCACCCATTCAACCAGTAATTGATCACGTCCATCTATTCCATGCAAAACAAGACAGAGGCCACACAACTAGCCTTTACCGTTTCCCCTGTAGTATATCTTCATTATCTCTGACAAGGATTGTTATTTGACGACCTTTACAAAAAGCTTTTATGTAATGCTACCTAATGGCCCAGACGCACGGGTCCGCAAACCACTTACTCATGTTAACGTTATTCATCGCTCGTTTGATGCTTGATGCATTTTACTGTTATTGAATCGTCGCGGTAATGAATTGGGTCTCGAACTGCCTATTATTTATTTCGATCACGTCCTTTGTTATCTTTGTGGTAATGAAACACAGCACGTCAATATCCAGGCTGGTCAAATCAGGAACATAGTACTCGTAGCGTACCCTGGGGTCGACTATAAGTTTAACTGGGATAGATCCGCTAGGATGTAAACAGACACAAATTGCTTGTCTTCTATGTATCATTTATTCTGAGGTATAAATATTGAATGAATCTTTCATTACAATATTAAGTGAAAATATAATAGTTGAATTTAAGATATACGTTATTTAAATTTTCTCGTTACTATGACGTATGACTTCGATTGTGTGGTCGCTTCGCTAAATATCGTTCACTGACAGGTTTATGAGTTAACCGTGTATAAATAACACCGAACGTTGTGATAAAATAAAATATATAGTATATGTGCCATATTTTTTAATATGTATACCTAACTGTGTCCGCACAGTTTTAGTCGTTTGGTCAGTTTATTTGTTGCGTTTGCTCTGGAAGCGTTTTACTCAGGAATGATACATGTTGTATAATAAAATGAGTGCAATAGCAGCCAAAGTGCATTCCACTCAGACAAATGCCGCTTCTGATAAGATTCAAGAATTAGTACGTATGGATATATACTCAAAATAGTAGTGAATCTTTTCGTCATAACTATGAAATATGTCAAGTATTATTGTTTATTTTATGCAAGAGCCAGAAAAGAATTCGGTCGTCACCTGATGGTAAGTGATCATCACCGCCCATAGACACTTGCGACTCTTGAGAGGTGTCGCTAATGCGTGGCCGGCCTTTTAAGAGGGAATACGCTCGTCTTTTGAAGGTCAAATGAAATACTGCTGCAGCGAAATTGTTCCTAAAACTGTGGTGCGTAGGATAGTGTTTATAGTATGATAAGTCTTCGTTCAGTTATCTACTTTGGCTCGCAAGTACCCTGACGTCAGTCATTCACACCATCGCATACATCAGCCGGTCCAGCGAGTGGGTTACCCGGCCGGCATCTCGATTGCTCAGGTGCGAGCTATTTATACGCCCATCCTGTCTGCATCTCCGGTGAGCTTGTTTATATGGTCCGGTGTTGCTACGTCTTCTGGACACCTGGAATAATTAGGTTATATCGATATCCCGATTTGAATATAACGATCAAAGAGGATCAATTCAATACAAGTATTAGTCCGCAACGTTTTGCCGTGATGTTAAAAATGGAAGGCAATGCCTTTATTGCTCTTGTGGCGATGCCTACGGGAGACGGTAATCACTCCCCGTTCGGTGACAAAATAGCTCGTTTGCCCTTATTACTTACATAAAAATACTATCGCATTTTAAAACTAATATGGCCTGGAGGCAATTCTTCTAACAGTGTTTAATTTTGTAAATTGTCTATTAAGGTGGCGAAGGTTTGCTTCCATCATCCGGTTACTAGGTAGCCTCGTCAGTCGCCACCCACTTTATTGATATGCCACCCCTCCGCATAAATAATGGCTTTGCGGATTTTTCGTAAAGATACGCCTCACCTCGCTGCCTACCAAAGTCTGGAACGTTACAAATTGTCAAACTTTCAAGGTTAGCAGTAGTGTTTCTAACTGGCATGTATTTCATATAACTACAAAGTTATTTCATTGTAAGTGGGGAACGTAACAAAGGTTAAAGGTTTATTATACGCTGGAAAGTTTTTTCCGTCTGCCATGGCCGAAACTTTCCATTAGATTAATGACTAGTGAAAACAAAAGTTGTCTGAAAGAGTAACTGCTCAAAGAAAATGATTTATCGCGGTAAACTAGTTTCATTATATCCAACATACAAAATTGTATGGAGCACATGTTTCAAATTGCTGCTAACTTGATCCCGCATTTTCACAAGATTGCTCGTAACTCTAAACCCTGGAAATAAATTTGATTCTAAACACAGCATGTGGCTAATCGAGCGTGCGTGGTTTTCAAGACTCTGAGGTTAATTCTTCTGAAAGGCAACAATTACAGGTATAAATAGCACGCTGGAATTAGCAGCCTTACCTAGCGATCAGTTAATGATACAGTCATTAACAATGAACTCAGATTACGATCACGAGCGATCATTTGTTCTGATGAACGAAACATTGCTGAGTCTTTTCCACAATAAAAACTTAAGGTTGAGAAAGTAAATAGATTCAACAAAGAATGAGAAGAATCGTTAAGAATAAAAGATACATCCAAAGACAAACAAAAAAGTTCCAACCAATATTTAGCGTTGCGCGGGTCGCGATCTTTTGACAAGCAACAAACAACATCCAGAGGGTTTCCTATAAGCAAAGATTATTTGTGATGTTTTGCAAATCCTTAAAAAAATTCTTGATACTTGTTCTAACTGGATAAGGAGGGGAAGATGACACCAATGAGTCTTCCTGTTGTTTGAAACAATATACTAGTGTTATTATTAAATGAAACAGCTACTGAGACCACTGAGACGATGCCTGCACGTGTGATACGCCTCACGTGACCGCCCAGACACGCTCTCTATTTAATCCTATCAGCTTGTTACGAAACATTTGTTCTATTAGATATATTATTATCACCAAAAAAGTTAGATAGCATGATTTATACATGGATAAAACATGTACATATTTCTTTTAGTAGCACACCCATTGCCTAGCTCCAACCTTGGGCTCTGGATTCATAGAATAATTTATTAATGTGTTCTGTGTAATGGATGCAAGAAAAGTATTCTCCTTCCAAAAGTATTTAAGTACTCGTAAGTGCTTTTGAAAGCATTTGCAAGAATCGAGTCGAGTGCAATTGCTGATGTTCATCACATAAACTTACCCCTAGTTAAATTCGAACCCAGTTTTGTGGTCAGGGTCTCTATCCACTAGCTAGACCAACAGGCCTGTCACTGATGACAGCATGATTTATGTTGGACATAATTTATGTCCAGTGAGCAAATATAGGCTTTTCAATTACGTAGGATAAGCTAAAAAAAGAATATCTATTCAGCAAATCCCATAAGGCGCCCACGTGTGTAATAACAATGAAACTAGAGTTCTAATACTGGAACATGGGTAAAAATATTTAAAATATTCTAGGATATTGAAGGGGCTTAGATAAAGGCTGGTATTGTAATCAGTATTTTACTTGTAAAGCGAATTGTTTGAACGATTATGTTGTAAAAATAAAATGTAAATGAATTATGAAAAACACATGACTAAGTATCGAGACACGGACTTAATGTTAAGTTAATTTTTAATTTCAAGATAATGATATTGAGTTAAGCTAAACTTAAAATACTTACAATTTATCGTAAGAACATTTAACAGTGTGTTTATAATAAATCGTTATTTATTTACCCGGCTTAATAAACCATTCAACAAGAATAATATTTCCGTTCATTAAATGTTAATGTATAATTTTAGTGTCTTTTCCTCAATACAATGTTGACTTGAACGATACAATTTTGAGTTCCAGCCAAACGCAAGTGTTTACGTCTGCATAAAAAGGTCATTATCTGGTTATGTCTCAATTTAACCAGACCGCCTTCAAGAATAAAAGAAATAGTCTATTAATTGTAATAGTGGTAGTAAAAGAATCTACATTTTCTAAGAAATAGTTAGAAAATGTTTATTGCAATGATAATGTTACTTAGTAATGCCACGCAAGTTATGTTGGTTCCTTAAAAGATTCTCAACAGAGACTTGAACTCTGACCCCTACCCACGTATAAACATCATACCAATGACTTGTTACTTAAGTCAATAGTAATTATTTAATGAATTCTGTGCTCTTTGTTATTGCAAAACTCTAATACCATTTTCGATATTAAACCCTAGCGTAATCTTGAGAACGGTTTAGTAGTTGCATCTATTCAGAAGTTTGACAAGAATCTTGGTTCGTCAATTCGGCACTGCCGGTCGTAACTAAACTGTAGTTAACGAGAGCAATTAGGGTGATTGAAGGCTAAAAAGTAAGTGGGTACCTACTCGCTTCTCCTTGGTAATTACTAGCGAGGATGGATCGGTTGAGGTATAAATAACTTCTGGAACAACGCAATATTCCGAGACATGTATAATTTCCAGTAAATTTTCTGTCACATCAATTAACATATTAAAGTAACTGAGTTTTGTAAACATATAGTTGAGATAAACAATTAATTATTAACATTCATCATTTAATAACTCAATGAAAAGAAGACGCGTTATAATGATTTTTTATTAACCTGCGATGGTTTTTATTGATTTACGTCAGCAAAATACGGGTCTAGTTTGTGTACTACAAGTATTACATGATGGATTCCGTTGAAGTGTTTATGATATATCTGACTAAAAAACTGATATGACAGAAGTATCTTTTTCCTTATAACTTAAAATTCTTGTCGCATACCATACATTCGGTTTGGTTGGCGTCACCCAAGAGGTTTCCAAATTAGAGAACAACTGAGCGGCCGGCAGTTTAATGTCAGCCATTATTTTATGTGTATGAGGGAGGCCAAAGAGAAGTAATCATCACAGTGTTCGTAGATGCGTCTCTGTCTTTAAAATCCTAAGCTGCACCAGAGTTCAGTTGGGGAGGATACGGGGTTTTAAGAGGCAAGCAACTCATCTGCGACCTTGTACGGTTGTTGATGCCCATGGGCAGCGGTGATCACTTACCATCAGGTAAACCCCTTGTGCGTTTGCCTCCCGATTACATTAAAAAATCTGAATTTAACGTAATTACGTTGAACCAGTTTTAACGTAACGTTGTTTAATGTAAGAATTAAAGTTTTTCCGATCTTTTGCCAAAAAATTGAACTCGGTGAGTGAACGGCCAGACTCCGGATACCTCCCCCCCTCTCGGATATTAATTGTGCGTCACGTGTTTATATATTCAAGACGTCACTCTGGGTATATGGCGAACTCAGTACTTTGCTCCTTACTGAATTTATTATAACTATCAAGTTTTAGTTGCCAGCAGGTTAAATAGCGGTCAAATGGTAATGAAATTAAAAAAGTTTTATACTCAGTATCATCAACATCGACATTAATGGGTATCCGAAATTTTATTTTCTTTATATCCGTTTATAACCATAACATCCAGTAAATTTACTTTATGCATATTGAAAGAGAAACGCTTCATTTGTTATCGTTTTAAATTAATAATAGGCGCTATTAATAAAAATTAACAAAAACTTGACTGAGGTATTGCCACACTATTTTTAATAAATACATATTAGGATTACCGAATGTCGACCCCTTTTAAAAATTAATATATTATCAGTGGGCAGATACGATTTTCTTCTTACCAACTATCATATGCACTATATTTGTACCAACCAAAGTAAAATATCGTATCTGTATCAATTTCTGATTTGTTTTATGATTACCTGATAAAACATATTAGGTATCATTCATAGATAGCTGATATTGTAGAGAGTAATCTACACTGGTCAGCAAATAAACCGGGCCATCCGCTACCTTGGAACTCTGATTCGATTTTCTCAAAAAGTATAAACCTCACAACTATCAAACTAACACCTACTAAAAGTGCGTTTCATGATGTTTTAGAAATTATCACAAATTTATCCTAAGTACCCTCAATTCACATTGTAATCAAGCAACAAACACAATACCAAAGATTTGCTCTGTTTTGACTAGAGTTTGCAAATAGCGTTCTTTGTTTCTTAATGAGGATAGTCGGATTTTTGTTGTGATTTTTTGGTTGCCATCCAGTATTTTCTCCAGGTACGTGTATTTTTGCTATTTTCTTCGGTCAATAATGGATACGACACCGCAAGAAGCAGCTCAAGCTGTAGCACTACTTCAAGCAGGCGTTTCGCAACGTCAAGTCGCTCGGAGACTTCGAATCAGCAGATCTTCGGTACAACGGATTTATAGACGATACTTGAGAGACTGGGGCATTCGATCGCCGACCAGATACGGGCAGACCTAGGGCTATATCGGCAGCAGATGACCGTTATATCCAACTGAATGCTTTGCGAAATCGCCGCCTCAACCCAATTTAAGTCCAACGAAGTCTGCGTGACGAACGCCAAGTGGTCATAAGTTCAAATATCGCCAGCAGAAGACTTTCTGAATGAAATCTGACTCCAAGGAGAGCTGCTACAGACCCAAAATTAACGGTAGCCCACCGTAGAGCACGACTTGAATTTGCTCGAGAGCATAGGGATTAGACGTTAGAGAAGTGGGGCAATTTACTCTTTAATGGTGAGCCCAGGGTGAGTCTACAAGGAATTAATCGACGTCAGAGAGTATATCGTCGCTTTGGAGAACGTTGATCTCAGTGTTGCATCGAGGAAACTGTTGCTTATGGAGGGGGATCTGTAATGGTCTGGGGCGGCATCTCGTTAAACGCACATACAGCGTTAGTTTTTATCGAACCGACCGGCCGTACACGTGGATTGACTTCTCATCGATACATTACTGAAATCCTCACTGATCATGCGGTTCCTTACGCAGGATATATCGGGCAGGATATGCAGTTGATGCATGATAACGCACAACCTCACGTTGCACATGTGGTGACCCAGTACCTACGAGACGTTGGCATTCGTACGATGGATTGGCCAGCTCGAAGCCCGGACTTGAATCCGATAGCACACTTACGGGACGAACTGAAACGTCTTGTTTGAGCCCAGGTGCCCGCTCCTACAAGCCTTCACGAGCTGCGAATCCCAATTGAAGAGGAGTGGAATGCAATTCCTCAAGATTTCATCGTCAGGCTCTTGTGCTAGATGAATACGAGGATGCTGGCAGTTGTCTGAGCAAGGGGAGGGAATACTGAATACTGATCAAAAACTTTTTTTATTTTTTTTCTGTTTTTCTCGCTTTAACTTCTGTTTCACTTCATGATTATCAACGATTAACAGGACTGGAAAATTACTCTTGGTTTTTAAAATGCGTAATAAACACTAAATGAATGATTTACCCCAATAAGTTTCCAATCATTTTAACCATCATGAAATGCCCTTTTTGTAGGTATAACTTTGATACTTGTAAGTTTTATACTTTTTGAGAAAATTGAATCAGAGTTCCAAGGTAGCGTGTGGCCCGGTTTATTTGCTGACCAGTGTATATTATATTTAACTTTAACATTGGTGTGTGATTTTCAATACAGTTTCTATGAAATAAAAGGAATACCTACTTAAGTTAATTGATATTACAGAAGATTTGGGCCTTCGTTCTTGCCTTAACTGTTATTGGGTAAAATAAAAAGTCGTTGGAAAGGGTCGTGGCAAATTGTTGACAAAGTTTTATGAAATCGATTTTTGAATATACAGTATTATAGGTATGCCTTTGAATAAATTATTTCATTGAGCGGTCATGACATAATTAAAGAAGTTTTAGGTTTATGTCAAGGCTTTAGATATTTCAAATAAGTCGTTGTTATTGTATAGAACAAATAGTACTATTATCCTAGTATCTCTTTGTTCCTTCGACTAATAGTAAAAAGCTAGCCTGAATGTTATGTTGAAGCTAAACATAACTTTTGTATAATGAAATTTTAATGTATCTTAACAATGGTCAATGAATATTTAAAACCAAGATGAATAGAGGAACAATATATTAACGTGCATATTATGACGTGTCAGAAGACTACCTAACGAGACTAATAAATAAGGAAATATCCTGTTACATCCGCCGGAGCTCAGAAGAGCAAAATCTCGTCATTAGTGTAAGTTTATTTGTTTGTTTATTTGTTTATAGTTTTACTTACGTTCCAATATTATGCATATGAAGTTTGTAGTGATGGCCTACGTTCCAATATCACGCATGTGGAAACAGTACTTTAAATACATTATTCGTTTGTGGGTGGCAAAAAGGCAGGTGCGTCCCAGGAGCGCCGTCACGGTTGGCCACCCCTGACCGGTGCCGCATAACGTACAATTTATGTTAAATACATTATTCTGCATTGGACGAGTGTAGGTCAGTGGATGATAGGAACTCTAGGTTCCTTCTCTAGATAGTAGAGTAGGTAACAAACTCAACATAACTATTATATTGCAAAATAGAACGGGATTATTTGTATTTGAGGACAAATCGGCCATGAACAAAACAAATTAGAGCACTGATTGCTTGGCTAAATTATAAAACGTGTTTATTTAAATGATGATATTTAAATCACTCGTTTACATAACATTTTGGTATGAGTTTAACAGTTTTGTAGATTCGCTAATAACTACGTTGTAGAAAAACAAAATATATTTTTAAATCTAATAATACATATTAGCACTTTTGATCTGCTATTCTTGTAAGAGAAAAAGAGCGACAAAATGCAGTCGTCACTCAAAATGCTATTAGTGAATTGGATAAATCTTGGATCTTGCCCAAATCCACCTGCATATAGATCGGAATAAGTGCTCTAGTAATTATGAAGGTGTTGACAAACGGAAGACATAATTATATATTACTGCTACCTCTGGACTCAAATAATTTAATGAATTCCAAGAACTATCACACCTTTAACCTAGCTTCAAACTCTGCTGTAATTTGGAAGCTAGGTAACGAATAGACATACTTATGAACTTTAATCAATTTACATCTATGCCTCCAATATAATTTTTTGACATGAAATAATTCCGATGCTCATTCACTCCCGACCTAGGGATGCCCGTTACGATACGATATATCGGAATATCGATACAGCACTATACGATATATCGATATTTGTTGCGATATTTTGACCATACAATACGCTTCGATATATCGCATTCTTATAAACATATCGCATTAACGTATCGTATCAAAGTATTATTTAAAGTTCCTATTACACCATCACTAAACCATAATAAAATGCCATTGTATACATTGTTAGTATAAGTAATAAGAGATAACGCCGACACAAAATTAATTATGGAACAAGAATAGCCGACTTTTGTTTAGATTTTGAGGTAGATTTAAATAAATATGTATTTGGACTTTGTAGTACCGTCAAATACGATTAATAAATGTTTAGTTTATGTCTCCGTTTTCATTTTGTCCGAGTTCGATCAACAAAACTTTTATTTCATAATCATTGCAATGGCACCGCCAGTAAAGTCAACTGTGTGGAACTTTTTTATAAAATCAGATAACGGTGGAGAGTGTAAATTATGTCATATTTTTGTAAAGACTAAAAATAATACTACGAATTTACAAACTCATTTAAAGAGATACCATGGGAGTGCATTGGATGCTGGTCATACTTCTCGATCAGTATCAACGTCGTCGGGTTTTTTTTTCATTAAATAAAACTATTTTAAATACATATAATGATATTTTTCTTTAAAAAAATTAAAGAATATAGAAAACCTACTAAAAAGATAACCCTTTGTACGACAAATACTCATTATATCGCATATTAATTTAAAGGCATGCGATACGGTTACGATACGATATATCGATACAAAGGAAAGCGATAATATCGCGTATCGATACAACCAAGTTCGATACAGTTACGATGCGATATATCGATACAATTCACTTTTTTGGGCATCCCTATCCCGACCCGACCCCGCGACGGTTTTGTTGTCAGAGTCACTAATCACTAGACCAACGGACCTTTCATCACTCAACAATGCAATAAAGCCAATACCCAGCCATTATACAGCTATTTATAATAATACGTAGCTCGTGACAATTGTTTTGTTTCATATTCTGAAGCCAATATCGCCCGCTATCTGTCCGTGATGCTTCATTACGTAATTATTGAGTCGATAGCGTTATCAGTTAAGTGTAGGAATAACAATAATGCTTGATAGTAGAAGATAAAAATGACGGGTGCCTGGTTATAAGAATGATTAAAAATAAGGAAATACATAGTTATTGCATCATAGCGGCCGCCCGCGATTTCGTCCGCGTGATTTTTAAATCCCTTTTTTTAACAATAAAGGTATACTACATAATTATGTTCTTTATCAGGTTGTCTGTGCCTTTTAACAAAATCGGTTAAGAGGTTAAAACGGGAAAGGTTAAATGTACTGACAAATAGACAGAGTTTCTTCCGAATTTATTATATTAGTATGGATTAGTATGGATGTGTAAGCATTTATTTATGTCTAGACAGAGCAGCACAAAAATATTCAGTTACTTCTATACCCAGTATAATAAAAGGTTAAATAATGGGTGCGATACATTTTTTTACTAACTTATATTAAAATCTTTAATAAAGGTTCTTGTTAACAGGCGAAAATAACCTTGTGTATTGTGAATTTCTGTGTAGCCTAAGGTACTGTAGAAAGTTGCTCGCCTTTCTTACCGAATTTATTTACAAATATCCGGTATCTGATAATGCTTGCTGGAGGTTCAGTTATACTAACTGTTTATTTACTGTTAACCTAACCTAACCTAACCAATTTATTTATTTTTGACTAGGTATGACTCTGGTATTAGTTATTCGTAAGGAAGACTCCAAACGTGAATGTTCACTTGTCCAGTCAACTTGGTTCCCCTTCTAAACAATATCTATATAACATAACCTGCTCCTATTTTAAACAAATCGGAGTAAAATAATCGAACTCCGATTTGTTTAAAATAGAAGCAGGAAGGAAACTTCATATATTTCCTTTTCATTGTGTAAGTTTCTCTGCCATTGTCGCCGCAATAAAAACGAACGTATTACCCGTTAATTTATTAACAAGTATTACTATGAATAACTTGGCGGTGTGCCTATATTTTTATGATTTTGTGGTAATGTATTAGCTTTAAATAAGTAATGTAGTTAACTACTACAACTAGTCTAGTGAGCGTTTTGGTCGAGTTTTGTCTGAAAAAATATCAACTTTCGAAACGACACTAAATGTAAATAATAAATAACTTATGAATGGATAAACGGAATAGCAAAGAAATATGGATTTGGGAAACAAACATTTCATTTGAAATAGTGTCCTGTTGTAGTAGACAAGTAGGTTGTAACAAACATGCTCTCACACACGTCCTTACTACATGAATAGGATTTATCAATATCTATCTTAGTTTCAATTTAAAATCATTCAAAATTGTCGACAGGAAGTATTAATTGAAAATGAAAGACACAAAAAGTGTAAGGATTTTTTCACAATTTTCACGATCGTTTCATTAGACATATGGCATCATAACATGCTTTAATCAGTACTGTACGGTTATGGCATTTTGAAAATAAACCTGCACGGAAATATCATCGATATAAAAGGCAATAGAGATCGGGAGAGCTCGCGGAGCTGAATATCTATCGCGCGTTCCGTGCGCGAGTCATTACCGCCGGAGCCGGGCCGCGTAAACATACGTACTAACTCAGGGACAGTTGCCCGATCGTGGTTGATAAACAAATTAAACAACAATCAGTTATATCACAAAGTGTAGATACACCATTCTTGACAATCCATATGAGCATGCTAACCTCTGACGCCATACCGTCATACCATACTGGTCACACTACGATACAGCCAGGGACAGTTACGCGAACGTTCATATAGTCACAAGGTGCAGATACAGCATTCCTGACAATCCATATTATGAGGACTGTCTTCTGACGTCATTTTGTAGTGCATACACCTAGGGACAATCTCGAGAACGACGTTGATAAACAACAATCAGTTATGTCACAAGGTGCAGATACAACATTCTTGACAATCCATATGAGCAATTGAGCATGCTCTCCTCTGACGTCATTTCGTAGTGAATTTACCAGTTGCGTGAACGACGTTGATAAACGACAAACAGTTATGTAAAAAATTGCAGATACAGAATTCTCTGACGTCATTGCGTAGTGAAAACACCCAGAGAAAATTTCGCTTACGATAATATGTAACAATCCTGACAATCCATATCAGAACTGTCCTCTGACGTATTTCGTAGTGATTTCCCCAGAGACAGTTACGCGAACGTTGATAAACAAAAATCTGTTATGTCACAAGGTGCAGATGCAGCATTCCTGACAATCCATATGAGGACTGTCTTCTGACGTCATTTTGTGGTGAATACACCTAGGGACAGTTTCGCGAACGACGTTGATAAACAACTGTCAGTTATGTCACAAAGTGCAGATACAACATTCTTAACAATCCATGAGTACGCTCCCCTGACGTCATTGAGTAGTAAACCCTAAAAAAAGGATGGAAGAAGAAGAAGGAGGAGGAGGAAGTGTAAAAAGGACACTTACGCGAATTTTCATAAACAATCTGTTACGTCACAAACCAGACAGATATAATATTCTTTACAATCCATATCAGGCTGTTCTCGGACGACGTTGTTGATAACTCAATTACCGATAAAGACAGACAGAAAGTACTTTCAATTGGACATTTGGCATAAATCAAGTTTCACTACCTATTTAAAAAAATCGGGCACCAATAATAGTTTTCTTCGCGCCCTAAACTACTAGACGGAATAAACGAATGTAACATGCATATAAATCCCTATTGAATTTATATTTTTCTGTTCTTTGATTAAATATAATTAAGTGAACCTCTAAAGAAAACGCGGTGTCTGTTATGTTTTAGAAATTGCTCGGTCAAAACAATCGAAAGGTAATTGATTAATCAATGAAGCAACACGCAAATAGACAGACTACCTAAACTTAAATAATTGGTACCAATTGTGTTTCCTTACAACATACTTCATTGGTGTTTGTGTTCAGCTCTAACTAGCAGGGTACAATCGCCGTGTCATCGTTTCGAAATGTGCTAGATATTAGTTTGTCTTTGCAACTAGGGCTGCATTTTGCAACCTGCATTTACTGCATTTTTAATCTGACAAGCATATTGAAGGAAACTTTGTTTTTGTAAGCGTAAATCCGAGGAATACTTGCTTAATTGAAACAGATGATATTTGATGGTAGCCAAAGCAATTTTCTTAGTAATTGATTATTATAGAAATTCGTCATCTATATACTAACTAATGAAATAAAGCCGAAGAGTTTGTTTGTTTGTTTGAACGCGCTAATCTCAGAAACTACTGGTCCGATTTGAAAAAATATTTTTGTGTTGAATAGTCCGTTTGACGAGGAAGGCTTTAGGTTATAGTATAAACCTATGTGTTCGGAAATCGAACAACACGCGGAAGGAGTCGCGGGCGGCCGCTAGTTTTAGGTCAGTCTATTTATTGTTTAGTGAAAAGATACTACGAGTAGCCCAGCATCAGCTATGTTAAAACTACTGTACCAAATATTATATTGTCTAAGTTAGGTTACACAGCAGACACGTAATGTCGCATTGATTTTGTTAGCTTTTCTCTACATTCAAAGTTTGGCAACACACAATACGGAACGAAGCTCTATTAGTGTTGTATTTTGGGATTGCGGCTTAACCTTCCCTTGTGGATTAGTGATTTCAAATTATAGTTTGCCGACTGGTGTAATTGGTCAGATGGCGCAGATTAGACCAGAACTTATTGGTTCGTTCCCTTTGCTTGCGGTATGCTTTGGGTACGATGTTTTAATTTCTTTGCCAACGGCAATAGTTACGGGTTGTTTCAACTAGGGTGCAAAGGATCCGTGGAAGTGGCAGGAGTTTACGTATGTTTTTTTTAAATATGTTGTCAGGAAGCCGTTCTTCGAGCTTAGTTTGAGGCTTGATAACTCCTACAAGCTTGTAGTTGGGGTTTCGATGACGTGGTTGGAAAAATGACCAAGGACATTTAACAGTTGCTAAACAAACTTACGATTTCAAAGTCATTGCAAATGTTACGCGCGGGACGATGAGTCGAGCGAATAATATTAAGTAACGATCGTAACACTACGTCCATTGGGAACTGAGGTCGGCAGCCGCTGATATTGTTGCTTTAGCCTCTAAACGTCTAGCGTATCTTCATAAATCACATAATAATACTATGTTGGCATCGATTTAGCATCCGTTCATTGATAGTTATAGTCAGTGCATAAATACAGAAAACAAATACTAGTGTTTCCGAAATTTTCACATTACGTGCCTATAAATGAGATCTTCCTTTTATTGATCGTTTTCTTTGAAACATGAGGCTTGCGTGCTTGAACAAGTAAATATTGATTCCTATACTAATCTCTGTGGGTTTAATTTTACCCTTGACATTAGAGCGTTGTTACCCCGGCTGCAAGCGAGACTGTGCTTAATCATATAGATGTTCAGATGATCGTCAGATATTGTTTCATTATTTAATGCGATTAAAAAAAATCTTTGAGTAAATCTCAGCGAGCTCACATCAAAACAAATTGCCCAAGCTCGAAGACCGCTGTGCACTGAGCATTCATAATAAACCATATTTTGTTATTGACATCTTTCATTGTCAGAAAACTTCCAAGTCACGGCTCTGAAATAGATTTCAAAGTTAGCAACCCTGCTGTGAAGTGTTGGAAGTTTGCAGATTCGAAAGTATTTATCTGTCGGCTTCAGGGTGGCCGACGTCACCAGTGTAACGGGACCTCTGCGTATTACGCAACTCTGTTCGGAGGCAAGGCCTTCGGTCTGGGCGTTACGTACTGTCGTGTAGAAGTTATGTAGGACGTTAGCCGAGTGGGCGCTGGCTTCCTTTTCATTTAATCGGTTGCAAAGCTAACTAAGCTTTTTATTTTATAGTTGAGTAACTGCTATTTCATTTGCGGAGCATTATGTTGTTGTTTAGGATTTCGTCATTTCTGCAGCATTAAAAATCTTAAAGAGTCATCGTTTGCAATGTCTTGTTAAAGATCACATCTTACTTTCTCGTTTCCCACTGCTTTGTTGAGCACACATGTGCTTACTGTTCCAATGAATCTTATATTCTTCGTGATATTTTTCTGTTTCTAATTGCGATTCATTAGTTTCACGCAGGAGCTTGGCTGGATCAACTCTTATTTGTGAACTTATATCATAACCTTTCACGTCATGTGCAAAATGTTACTTAAGTATTTGACCTTTGGAAAGTCTTCCTATGTTTCGTACTTTTGTTATGAGCTTATGTAACTTCCTTAGCAGCATAATAGTTTACTATTTTGCTACAACAACAAACGCCGGCATATTTCAACTAACAAAGTTTGAAAAGAGCCATGATCGATGAACTACTACCCTTCAGGCGTCGAGGTCAGCGTAGACATTTATTCATTGGATAGATGCTGTTGTTGATAACTACCAGGTTAAATTACTATTTAAAAATGTTGTAAACACATTACTAGTAGGAAGGCCCAGTGCACAGTTTGGTAATGCATGACTCATCAACAAAGGTCAGGAACTCGTCAAATGAAAACAAAAGCTAAACAGTCATGCCTAGCGCTACCACAGCATCTTTTATTTCATCTGAAGGCCAATGGGTCTGGAAAGTTAACCCAGAGCAGATTAAATAAAGGTCGATGGTTTGGACACACCGGAAGGTTTGAGCATTAATTAGGTTTTGGGCGGTACTGCCTTAAACAGGGACATGAAAAGAAAAAAATATTCGCACAACTAATTTAAGAATTTAATGATGATGATCTTTGATAATACAGCCAAAAGTGAAAACTAAAAATTCAATCATTATATTCAGTGTAATAATTGGTACTGAATGAATATAAATACATAGCTATATTATTGTAGATGTATTCATATATACAGTACCAATTAACATGTTCCTTTAGGTTTACTTCGTATTAGCTTTTCCGCACTCGTGCATGCGAATGGATTGAGGGAAATCTGTTTATCTTTAGTCTTGAAAGTTGATTGGTTCCGATTACTGCGCTTTTAACATCTTAATAGCCATCATCACCTTAAAACAGCATCCGGTTGCATGTTTGCCAATTTTTATTTTAGTTTGTTAATGAGAACGCTCCTTCACAGTCTGGTCTGGAGTGGATGTTACGTATGCAAACTGACCTTGGTCGTGTCGCAGATCTGCAGCGCGATTGGCACGCCTTCTACCTTTGATCCCGTTGTTCGCAAGGCTGCATACGACTGTAGGCTTGTTGATATTGACATTACATATCGATGCCTAACGGCCAAAATGGCCTAAGCGACATTTTTTGCGAAATCGACTTATATACATCATTGGAATCGCCTTTTTTTTCTGCGTCGTTCTATCTAGGTTTCATCTCTCTAGGGCGTTATTTTTGTCGCTTAAGCGGTTGGTAAATTAAGGCTCGAAGCCTTAATTTTACGTCCTAAGCGCCCAATATTTAGTGTTTTTTTTCATTCTGGTGGTTAGGAAATATAATATTTTGAAAAAGTTACTTAGACATTTTTGCTTGAAAACAATGAATAACAAAAATGTCGCTTAATACTTTCGGGCTGCAATTTTCAAATATAAGATATGGCGCTTAGGATTATTTGCCCTATCACAATTACTATGCATTGTGGCGCTTATCCCATTTTTTTCTCAAAATAAATGATTGAATCTTTGGGTATTGGTGTCCCTGGTTGCAGACTTTCGCTTTTACAGGTTATCTGCGACACCCTGTATATTTAGTATTTCGCTAACACTAAGACTTTTTCGTCAATCACTTCTTATGTTGGCTTAATGTCGGTTAAGCAATTTTAATAAAAATACAGATGCAATTAAGTCGCTTAGGCTAACATGAATTTTTTTGGTAAATGCAGTTACGACATTTTTGCTGTAAAAAAATAAATCCATTTGAGCATAAGCGACTAAAAACACCCTTAGATGAATGATTTGTAAGACTTTAATAAATACATTTTGAAGAGAAGTATCTTTTACACCTAAAATTTGGAATCTTAGGAAGCAAAACCCAAGGACTTATGATTTTTTTTCGTACTTTTTCGTCTTTATTCCTCTCTCCTGTAAAGTTTGTGAAGTGGCGGTTAGGCCATTTTGGCCGTTAGGCATCGATATTTTATGTCCGACAGAATTTTAGAACCTGTTTATGACCGTCGTAAAATGATAGTTTGTGATTTAGGCTTCTGATATTTAGTGAGGAAGCGCATGTTTTTCGCTGTAGAAACTCAATCGGGTCATGACTCAGACTGCAGTAGTCGGTAAGGTCTTTGAAATGCGAGGCGGTGATTAAAAAGCAAGTCGCTTTTAAGGCGTCCTACACTTTGAATGGAAGATGCTTGTAATATTTAAGATAGCTGTTTAGACCTGAAGATGAACTTCAACAAATTTTATCATATTTTCAAAAAACAACAATTTGCTCTCTTATTTATTGGTAGAGAATGAAAGTAGCAAGTGTCGCGTTGTTATGAAATTGTCAGTTAATCAATATTTTAAATGAGAAAGAAATGATCGTTGTAAACATCTTGAAAAAGTACGTTGACAACACGCTAATGGCTCTATTTGTAGTTTTAATGCCGTAAATATCGCTATTGACTGGTAGATTGCACAATAACAAGCCATTAGATACTCTACTAGATTAGTTGAGTCAACAATAATCCGTGGTTGACGGTTCTGACGTAATGTAAACAGGAGCTTCGTTCACGTCCACTATTCGGTAGCAGTAGTACGTATAGCCTGTATACATATGATGTAGAACACTAATTAGTAAACAGCATTCTTGGAATGTTTCGTTATTGAATGATCATTATTCGACGAGCTCTCTAATTATTTTTGAATGCTAAAGCGATGTTTGTTCTTGTTACATTATGGAGTAGATTTGAAAGAAACGTATTCATTTTGAATTCTTTTGTTGTTAAAACCACTGTTTTTTTTTAGCCTGAGAAGTTATTGTATTTCTTAAGAGAAATAGTTCAAGAATAAGTCCCATGGGGTGATCATTGCCATTTTTAGTTAGCCCCGGGAGGTACCAGATCTAAATTGGACGTCTCAAATATGTATCTACTTACATACTATTGTTTCGACAAATAAATGTGCCTGAACTTAATTGATTTAAACAAATTAAGCATCCTTAATTTCTACTTACGTACATACATGAGCATTCAAACTAATTAATTACCTACTGGAAGTCACAAATCTGTAGGTAGAGCAAAGGCCGCAAATAGAACTGAAGCCAACGGAAAGCGGAATCAGTTTAATGAACGATGATTAAGAATATTGATAAATTATATTACAGACATGTCAAGAACCTAAATGGCTTCAATTAAAGTAGCGTACCTACCTAACGTTAAAATTCTGTTCATGATAATGTGAATGACCTTCTTCTAAATGGGTTTCATGTCGCACTTAACATACACGTGCTTCTGAAAACCGCTAGTCAGCTTGGAATGCTCTTATTTTTATATTGCACTCACACAAACGATAGAGAACGTTGTCGACAATGCAGGTTATATGCACTCGCTGAGTGCACGTTCTAATTCGGGTCAGAAGTATTGATTCATGATAACAACGAATGTTATCTAATCTACGTTGTTGTTATGAATGAACATAATAAAGCAATCATTAATAGAACGCACATTTAAGAGATGCGAAGTGCTATCGGGAATGATTTTATAGAACCAACACAATGGAAACACAAACATTCAGCTGTTTCAGACATAAATCCTCTTTAAAGGTTGAAGGTCACAAAATCCATTGCAGTACCGCGCGCAGCGTACAGCATCAAAAGGTTGCTTGTTCGATATCCGAACCAGTCACTTTCCATCTACCATGCGGCAGTGCGAAATTGCTTACTTTCGCTGCTCCGTTCGGACACAGTGTCGCGCCGTGTCCCTCACTGTGGGCGGTTGGGAAAAAGCCGTTATCAAAATGGCGGCCGGCGCTTGGCTGGCGGCGTCGGCCGAGCGCGCGCGGTCGTTGACGCCACGCGGCGGGGCGCTCGGAGCGCACATTGATTCACCCGGCCTGGGGACGACAAGCGACATCTAGCGGCAAGCGCACGAACTAATGTTTACACTAACAAACGAAAGATGGCGTTGTTTCACATTCATGTGAAGTTCCGTGTGCTCGGCTTAACCATTGATGCTGCTGGTTGAGGAGTAAGTCCAGATTTCAGCATTTGGAGGAGATAACTAACAAAAGCATTTTATGGAAAGTTAACATGAAATGTACGCTAAAGAAAATATGGCATATGAGGGACAGACTACTCTCTGACCGCTAAGAATAATGTAGAGTTGACGGCATATTGTACCTGGCCTTTTCTTTTTGCTATTGAAGTTTAGTTATTAAAGTTACCTTCTAAGGTATTTAAGCCTAAAAAACATTATTATAATATGTTGTTTTTGTCCACAGTGTAAAGACTTCGAGAAAGTCGGCGCTACCATCGCAGTGACTCCTTGCGACGTGGTGGAGGAGGCCGACATCACATTCTCTTGTGTCGCGGACCCGCAGGCCGCTAAAGAGGTAAAGGAGCAGTTGAATTCATTATATAACTAACATAGTTTGGAATGTGTTACTGAATTGACATATACAAACACAAACAAAAGGCCGGCAACGCACTTGCAATTTCTCTTATGTTGCCCCATGGGCGGCACTGATTGCTTACCATCACATCAGGCAATCCGTCGCTCGTTTGCACCCTACTTCCATTTCAAAAGAAACAGTTCTGTCATCTAGGATAAACAAATACACGCTAGCCAAGAGAACCAGTCCCTCCCACCACACAAGGGAAGGAAATCGCAAGGTTTATTTAGTAGTGGGACGAAGTCCCGACCCCAACACACGGCTGCAGGTCTAACTAGCAAGCAGTTAGGCACGTTAATGCATTTCCAAAAGGATTAGGAAAAGCACAAAACTCAAGTAGATCTAGCTCCCTTTCTTCAGTCTTTGCTTCTTACTAGTAATATTCATTCACTCCAAAAAATTGTGATTGTTGGAACTGAACCGATTCTGAAGTAGGTACTTACAAAAATGTTATCATGAATAAATCATAGAAAATATTATGAAGGTTTCATCCTATGTTCTTATAACGTCTATCACTTTAGATTTATGATATTTCTCAAATAGGCCACCCTTTGTCTGTAGCGTGACGTGAATATGCCGATGCCTACGTAAAAATATTCCTTGGCAGAATTATGTCTTCCCTAGAGTATCGTCAATAGAATATTCATAAAGCTCTATTTTGTTCGTCATCCCATGTGTTTTACTACAGTACAGAGAGGGGAATACATTATAGGGAGTGGGGTAAATAGACGAAAACTTTTTGGTATCTGACTGAGCAGGGTAACGGGCTGGTACGATTATGTCATGTCTTCCGAAGGATATTGAGGCATTTTCTGAAATGCCAACCAACTTTTTACATTATCTTTTTATCAAGACAATGTATAAGGTTAACCAAGTGGGTGTGTAATTTGTAAAGTTCACGTTTGTAAGTATATAAGACAATAAGTTCACCCATATGTCATAGCACTGCCCGATATTTGCGATCATTATACCCGGAAGTCGTATCGGACTGAAAATAATATCATTATTGATCCCAGACATGCCATTTGAGCATTTGCCTAGCAGAATTTATGGACGACTGCCGAGTGCGAAGTGGCAAAAGGTCGAGCCATTAGGATATTGGACGAGCGCTCGACCTTTGCAAAGGGCGCCTTGCGTATTTGCTTCATTTCACTCGCCGCACGCCTGTTTATAAACAAACCAAACTGCTCAGGTGTAGAAAAGGTGCTTGACTTTGCTAGTTGGAGAGAAGATCTACATGTAGTACTCTATAGATCCCAGAATTGAAATTGTAAGCGAGATTTTAACACTTTTAGAAGTCCTCGCTTTCACACGATACATTAAATGGTGGGGTAATAAAACTGTTTGGTTATCTGACTGGTGTCCGAAGATGTTTTTTTCCAGAATCTATACTAATATTAATATTATTTAATATTTATATATTTAAGCTAAAGAATTTAAACGCGCTACTCTCAAAAACTTCTGGTTCCAATTGAAAAAATATTTTTGTGTTGGATAGTCCATTTGTCGAGGAAAGCTTTAAGCTATAGCTATGTTATTTGACTGCATACGAAATAAATTATGACATTCTAAGATTAAAGACGAAATCAAAAATTAGGCACAATTTTTTATATCACAGTTATTATTGATCTTTTAACAAATTATACAGTGTGGCTGCTTTAGAATACAGCTAATTGAAGTTATATCAATATCAATCAATACTCTTTATGATTTGACAGCATCCTGACGTCACGATTCAATATTTCGTAAAGTTTTTCCTACAAGGTTACGTTTTTGACGTTTAAAAAAGTAGTCAGGCCAAAAATATGTAAGTAATGAAATAAGAAAAAAAATCTAGCTAGTTCCACCTATCCTTATCTTTAAAAAGATTCCAGACTCATACTGCATCAAAGTTCTCCGACTGAAAACACAAGTGTATTGTTCCAGATGGTGTTCGGCAACTGTGGCGTGCTGCACTGCCCGTCGCTGGAGTCGAAGGGCTACGTGGAGATGACGTCCATCGACGCGGACACCTCCCACGACATCGTCGAGGCCATCAGCGGGAAGGGCGGCAGATATCTCGAAGCGCAGGTTGGCTATACCCTCAGACAGTGACGTGATTGGAATTCTCATTGGTCTTTAAACGCAAAGTCGAGTACATAAGGTTCAATTTAAATTGGCTAGGAAGATGGACGATCTTGTTCACTTCTCCCGTGATTGGTAAAATTTGGCTGCAGATGTCCGCATCTGGCAGATGGAGGAATTTAGGGAAGACCTTTGCCCATTGACTGATTGAGTTGATTTTCAAAGTTGCAATGTGTTATATCCTAAGTCATGTGATGGCGAAAATTTCTGATAAAAATACTACGGGCCTGTCATTTAAGTCCTCTTTAAACCGAGGAATTAAATCTTATTTTGGCTAAATCCACCAGCCTTATTATTCGTCTTATGCTTTTACTGACAGTGCTGGTTTGAACTCTACCAGCTTCCTGGGCGAGGTTTCTACGGCGCCCTCTACGACGAAGTAAACTTCGAACTATGTATAAGGATAATAGCGCTACTGTTCATTGGTTTATCATAGGCTTCGATAAAAACATTTCCTCCTTACCTACCATCTTTAAACTTGGTACCAGGCAATCTTTCTCTACTTATATGACCTTTACTCAAACCATAAAATAAATTAGACGTAAGTGCAAGAATGAACGAAAACCAACTTTCTTTTCTAGATCCAAGGATCCAAAACGCAAGCGGAGGAGGGTACGCTGATCATCCTGGCGGCCGGCGACCGCACGCTCTTCGACGACTGCCAGACGTGCTTCAAGGCGATGAGCAAGAACTCCTTTTACCTTGGTAGTAGTCAGCTTCTCCGGTTGCGGGCGCGACGAAACTTGCACGCTGACACTTTGACGCTGCACCGATTGTTATGTAGCTTGCTACAGTAGTTGCATTTTGTTACGTATTATTTACTTTCCTACAGACCCGTATTTCCCATCGGGCACAATGGGAAGGGGCCCAGGGCCCCGCGATCGATTGTGGGGCCCCACGTTAACCAAAGCCGTATCGAATAAACTTTCTATTGAATGCAGTTAATTTGAATTTTAAAATTGATTTGCATATTTCTTCAGATGCTTGATGTTAAATGTTTTTTCGCATGATATAATTCCAGTCTTAAAGATGATAATAATATGTTTATTTTCTCTCATTTTATTCATTTATGTTCTGTCTTTCCATAAAGCATGTTTTTTTAGAATTGAATGCAATTGGTGTAGTCTCAAAATTATTGTTTCAACCTTTTTATTTATTATTTTATGTAATTCTTATTTTGTGTTTAGTAGCTTTTATTTTTTTTCAAGTGTCAGCTGTCAAATCGGAGCGTCCAATAAAATATAATTATAAGGCATGTTTCTTAAGTTCTGTGTGCTTTGTAAACTATTATTTTTCTGTGTTATTTTTCAGCCAATTGGTTTCGTCGTAATCTGTTTTACTCAAGGGCGGATTCAGGGGGTTGCTGTCATGGGGACATGACCCCCCCTTGACCTGTTTCAAGGTCATAGATGGACCACTAATTGAACATAATCATTTAATATATATTGACTTGACCACGACTATGTGACCCCCCTGGTGCCAAAGCTGGATCCGCCCTTGGTTACTTTACATGTTTTACTGCGGCCTTAGAACATTTTAATAATGTGAGATGAAATTGTAAATTTCTTTTTCGCGCATGCGTAGCGATGATGTTTAAAGTTACTTTGGCACCTCAGCTTTTTATTGGTACTTTGCTCGTGATTACAGGTAAAGGGATGATGAATCCATAAAGCCATCTTACAATTTTTTCAAGTCATATTTTTTTATATCACCATTTCCATGAAGTCAGCTTGCTTTGAAAGAGCGTTATAAGATCTAAGTTTAATGAATATCAATAGATTTTTAAGTGCCCAACTGAGGCCTACAAAAATCTACATCTTCACTAATATTATAAAGAGGATTCGTATTTTTGTATGTTACGAATAAACTCAGAAACTACTAGACTGATTGGAATAATCCTTTCACTGTTGGCTAGCTAAACTATCCCCGGTGAACATAGAGTACTGTTGATCCTGGAAATATGGGGGAAAGGGGGGGATATTTGAAAAAAGATATTATGCGCGGGTGAAACCGCGACCGGATGGCTTCATAGATGAAAAGACAAGAATATAAATAATAATAAATAAATAAATAAATATTTCACAACATCACATACATTGATCTGACCCCGTGTTAAGTAGCTTAAGCACTTGTGTTACAGACATCAGAATCAACAGTGGTATTACAAATATACTTAAATAGATACATATAACACCCAGACCAGGACAAACAGACATGTTCATGCACACAAATGTTTGTCCTGTGCGGGGATCGAACCCGCGACCTCTTGCGTAATAGGCAACATCTTGACCATTACACCAAGCGGGTCGTCGAAAACGTATATCACTAAATTATCCGCCTCCCTTCCCTCTAAGTTGACGCATGACGCATAACTTTTGTTCGTGATGGCCATTCTATAGGCACCGTGCGTATTCTACTGTCAAACCACGGAAAAACACGGTGCCTTATTCTGCCATCTAGTGACTAATATTCGAAACTTTCACGCTAAATGTCAAATTTTACTGTCAAACCACAGAAAAGATCGGGATTTTAGCGCCCTCTATAGTTTCTGCACGGTGCCTATACTTAGTAGTACCGCAATGTCAATACATCCCTAGTATAATAATATTGAATGTTATCCGTCGCTGAACCAATGTTTATATATAAATAAATAAATAAATAAATAAATAAATAAATTTACAAGCCCCGTCCTATTTTCCTCAGGCGACATCGGCAACGCGTCGAAGATGAACTCCGTGCTGCAGGTGGTGGGCGGCGTGTCGCTCGCCGCGCTGGCCGAGGGGCTGGCGCTGGCCGACCGCGCCGGCCTCAACCAGGCCGACCTGCTCGACGTGCTGGCGCTCACGCCGCTCGCCTCGCCGCATCTCATACTCAAGGGACGAGGTATGCACACCACCACGTGTCACCACTACTCTCAACCAGGCCGACCTGCTCGACGTGCTGGCGCTCACGCCGCTCGCCTCGCCGCATCTCATACTCAAGGGACGAGGTATGCACACCACCACGTGTCACCACTACTCTCAACCAGGCCGACCTGCTCGACGTGCTGGCGCTCACGCCGCTCGCCTCGCCGCATCTCATACTCAAGGGACGAGGTATGCACACCACCACGTGTCACCACTACTCTCAACCAGGCCGACCTGCTCGACGTGCTGGCGCTCACGCCGCTCGCCTCGCCGCATCTCATACTCAAGGGACGAGGTATGCACACCACCACGTGTCACCACTACTCTCAACCAGGCCGACCTGCTCGACGTGCTGGCGCTCACGCCGCTCGCCTCGCCGCATCTCATACTCAAGGGACGAGGTATGCACACCACCACGTGTCACCACTACTCTCAACCAGGCCGACCTGCTCGACGTGCTGGCGCTCACGCCGCTCGCCTCGCCGCATCTCATACTCAAGGGACGAGGTATGCACACCACCACGTGTCACCACTACTCTCAACCAGGCCGACCTGCTCGACGTGCTGGCGCTCACGCCGCTCGCCTCGCCGCATCTCATACTCAAGGGACGAGGTATGCACACCACCACGTGTCACCACTACTCTCAACCAGGCCGACCTGCTCGACGTGCTGGCGCTCACGCCGCTCGCCTCGCCGCATCTCATACTCAAGGGACGAGGTATGCACACCACCACGTGTCACCACTACTCTCAACCAGGCCGACCTGCTCGACGTGCTGGCGCTCACGCCGCTCGCCTCGCCGCATCTCATACTCAAGGGACGAGGTATGCACACCACCACGTGTCACCACTACTCTCAACCAGGCCGACCTGCTCGACGTGCTGGCGCTCACGCCGCTCGCCTCGCCGCATCTCATACTCAAGGGACGAGGTATGCACACCACCACGTGTCACCACTACTCTCAACCAGGCCGACCTGCTCGACGTGCTGGCGCTCACGCCGCTCGCCTCGCCGCATCTCATACTCAAGGGACGAGGTATGCACACCACCACGTGTCACCACTACTCTCAACCAGGCCGTCAACGTACCTACTAATATTATGAATGTGAAAGTTTGTTTGTGAAACTGACAGGCCTGTTGGTCGAGTGGCTAGAGACCCTGGCTACAAAACCAAAGGTCGCGGGTTCGAATCCCGCTAGGGGCAAATGTTTGTGTGATGAACATCGGCATTTGTACTCGAGTCATGGATCTTTATAAATGAATTTAAGTATATCTATTGTCTATCGGTTCCCTAGAATCCATTTACAAGCTTCGAGCTTGAAATTATTTATTCAGCAATCTGATTCACTTAGTAAATTATTTTAGTAAAATGGATGAAATTTGGTATACAGCATATTCTGTATGAGCTGACTTAGGTGATAAACTTTCTATACCAATTAAGTGTTTCCATGGAATAAAATAATCTTTTGCAAGAAAAAACTAGTACCTACTAATTTTGACTTGTCCCGCCCTGAAGACAGCGACATGACGCTCCTATTGAACTCGCGCCGGTCTCGACCGGATAGCTAGTGCGGTTCCGGCATATGAGCGATGAGCCCCATCGACCTGTCGCCTCTGTGACTTGATTTGGGACTGTATCAAGCATAACCGTTATCGTGTCTCGAGAGCCACTTTCAACTCAAATAGTAACGCACTATAACATATTTCCAGCGATGATCGAGTCATCGTACTCGACGCACCAGCCGCTGACGCACATGCAGAAGGACCTGAAGCTGGCGCTGGGTCTGGGCGACGCGCTGGAGCAGTCGCTGCCGCTCACCGCCACCACCAACGAGATCTTCAAGCACGCCAAGCGCCTGGGCTACGCCAACCACGACGTCGCCGCCGTCTACATCCGCGCCCGCTTCTGATCCCCGCGCTCGCACCCGCTGGACGCCCCGCCCCTCCCGCCGGAACGAATGACGCTTCCGACGCAAGCTCCACCTTTCCAGTCGGAAGCCCCGCCCCTTCCACCAGAGCCAATGACGCTTCCGTCGCAAGCTCCACCTTTCTCTTCGGAAGCTCCTTCCCTATCACCGGAAACTGCGACACTCCCATCGCAAGTTCCGCCACTTCCGTCGCAAGACCCGCCCACTTCGTCGCAAGCCCTACAGCTAACCCCTCCCCTGCCGTCGCAAGCCCCGCCCCTGCCTTCGCAAGACTCGCCTCACGACAGCGAGCGTGAATCTGAACCTACTGCTTAATAATTTAATAGAATTCATTTTTAGATACACGAATTAATAATTGGTGTTTGTAAATATAAAAACTTCGCGTA
Source organism: Nomophila noctuella (assembly GCA_958496325.1). Classification (NCBI taxonomy): domain Eukaryota; kingdom Metazoa; phylum Arthropoda; class Insecta; order Lepidoptera; family Crambidae; genus Nomophila; species Nomophila noctuella. The sequence goes on along the minus strand of OY292500.1, from coordinate 12,170,808 downwards.
AGGTCCTTTTGATATTATCATGAGTCTACGGTAAACAGTCGAAGGTTACTTTAATACAACACGCGCTCGACAAGTAACATATTGTCAAGCCACATTTAACTAAATGTTTCTATGAGGCCTCTTTGCATGTTATCTATCTTGTGTTATATTGATCAAACCTTTAATGAAACTCAGGGGTGGTAATCTGGCGTGGTTAAAATGAGCGTTTGTACAAATCGGGGATAATCTACTATATTGACTAAGTTAGAGTAAATGCTAACGATGAGAGGAGGAGTATCTACTTTCAGAGAGTATTGCTCAGGTAATAGTGAAATATTTTTATTAATTTTATGTAAAACTAATATTGACTCGTTCGTAATAAAATATGGTCACCCTTAGCATTGTTTGCGGTTGTTCACAACTGTACTTTTATTTCTGTAGCTTTTTACTGGACAGATGTTTAATTGTTATGTTCAAACGATCTACTCAAAGGCACAAAATTTACTAATGACTTTCGTTTTTCAACTGATACCATACGAAATGATGTGTTTTTTGCTGTGTATAATTTTCTTAAGGTTGCCTCTGACTGATAAAACTATTCTGTTGTCTTATATTATCGTCATTTCCATGACCATAATACTATTTAGTATTGACTTCGTTCGCCTAAAAAGCGTAAAATGATCATGAGAAGAGATCCTTTGAATATAAGTTAACATCTTGAACTTACCCCGTTGTGAAATTAATGGACTAAAACAAGCATTTAAATGTTCCTTTATGTTTAACGTCCAATTCTGGAATACTCCTTTTATTACTACAAAACAATTAGCTTTTAAAACTACATGTTGTTATTACGTGTGTAATATAGTGTAGTCGTCTTACCCGGTTAAGAGGTGTTTATCTCAAAGTTAAGTTTGACAAAGTAGACAATAGTATATTCCTCTTGACTGTACAATGAAGCATTTTATCCGTTATCTAATTTAAATAATCATCCGGCAACACCTTAGGTAAGTTTTAATTGGATTCGTTTTTAAAATCAATTTAATTGGAACTGGTGATTTCATCACTCACACATCATAAATATTTGTGACAAAATATTTATGTTCTTTCAAGATATTTGCTAGGTGTTGCTAGTACAATTAAAGTATAATTACTTTTTTTTTAAATCAATGTGTAACGATATACGAAATCTATTTTTGTGTCTCCATCATTAATGTATTATAAGAGATTCTATTTCTAACGGGTTTTCGATATTGTCTACTCTTTGCCTAGATTTTAAACCAATCGAAAATGTTTAAAATAATATTTGTGTTTTAATTTTAATAAAATCATCGTGACCTCTTTGATTCTCCAATTGATCGGTTAGTTTTTATTTTAGCTTAATGAATTGAGGGTAAGCACATTTTTTATAAATTTAGGTTGAGATAATGGCGCATTCGCTGCGATCGTCTAATGTAAGGACCACTAAAGTTAAATGTTAGTACATAGATTTCCAAAGTGTCTTACATTTGTTGCATTTATGTATTTTGTTTCGATCAAAGCTGCTTTTGGTAAGGAATTTGTTATTTGGTATCTGTAATTACATCGTTGTTGCATTTTCTATATCAATGAAAGTGATACTGATATCAATATTGTAAGTTTTAGTTGTATTAAAAATAATTGTCTATTGTCGAGTGTAAAAAATATCATCAAGTAAATACATTGGTGTAAGTATTGCTTAATATTTTGGAATAAAAATTAAAACGCCACTCCTATGAAATGTAATAATAATAGTTATGACAAAATGCTGTAAATTAGCAACAAAGTATTTCATATTAGTTTCATGTGTAAATGACTGACATGTTCGTATGAAGTAAATAAATAAATAAATAATTATAATTTATTAAATATTTTTTCTGTTACATCCTCCTTTGTCCAAAGGCTCTTCAAATTACAATGAATACTTAACTGTAAAGTGTTATGTATATGGATATCTTGTATGTCAAGCAGTTAATATTCCTAAACCCCTCTTTCCCACAGGGCACAATAGGCACGTTTCCAGGGCTTCGCGATCGGTTCGGACCCCCAGATCGTACATTGGGGCCAACGGACCCTGCACGTTTACCAAACCATGCAGGTTTAAAGACCCATGTGCCCAGGGCCTCTCAGGTGAAAGACGGTCCTGCTAATAATTACATACATAGGTGTACATATAGTTTTTTGTATTCAACGACATATAATGATGAGGGTTTTTGCTAATTAAAAATCCGCTAATTGGCACTACGTAGGCGTGAGATCTAACTGCTTTCGTCTTATTGGTGAATTTAGACATATTTGTCAATGTCTACCAGTTAGACCCTACACCTACCTACTGCCATCTAGCGGATTTTTCTATTGCGTAAACCCGCAATGACGTCGTAACACACCCGTGCACTCTTATAGTGCAATCCTGATCGATAATGGCCTTGGAGCCGGCAAGTTAACGACAGAGATGTTGTACTAAAAATACGACTATTCTCTGATTTACAACCTGCAGTCACGCATTGCCGCATACGATATACGTGACGCGTTTTTCCTCGATACTATTTTATGTAGAGCTACGCTAAGATGTCCTCCAAAGAGGTGAACTGTTATTGTCATTATTATACACCAAAAACGAAACGGAAACATGATTTCAGAAGTTAGAGGCCTTTGCCCCGCAGTGGAACATTATTTTATTATGTTGATACTTTAATTTATTTATGCCCCGGTCGCTTTAAGACTATTGCTGCCGATCTTACGATCAGCAGGGTACGTGGGATACCTACCTATGTATTTGCACAAGTGAGTGCTTATGCACATGCACAGGTGCACTCTCTATTCCCACACTCGCATAGTTAGGAGGGATAGCAATATAACACGATCGCAGAAGGATCAGGCATAGAATCAATGGCTCAACGTGCCTTTCCGAACCACGGAGGAGCACGAGATTAAAATTTTCGGTCATCCATCCGATGACTGGCCTTTGCGAACGTTGCTTAACTTGAGCAATCACAGACCGAGCGCGCTAACCACTGCGCCATCCATCGAACTCCTCACTGGTGTACTGAGTAGTAATAGGTCAATGCAATTGGTAATCAATTAGTAACTTAGGTACGAAAGATAGTAATTCATTTGAGAAGAATTAAATCGGTATGCACGGTTCTGCCGTACAATGCCATTGCTGATATAATATGACAAAAGTATTTGTATGAAGGAGAAGGTCTCTGTCGAGGCGAAGACAGAGGTTGTAAACATTTATCCCGAGTTTCTATGATATGCTCATAAGTATGAGAAATAACAAGAAGAAAAAATAATTGCTTTATAGGTCACATTAAATATGTTACTGCGTAGCTACCTGTGTGTTATATACCCTAAATTTCAGACCAGGAAATCGAGGAGTCTTTGGGACGTGGTAGGTAGAAAAGCTTGCATTTACAAGCAGAATACATGCCCCTATTTTTTATATCCAAATTGCATTTCCATAAAAGAAAGTACGGCGTTTTTTTCGCCTAGGTCATAATGGACCTTCAAGGTCAGCAAATTGGCTTGTCGTGAACATACGTTGACGATACCTGACAAAGGTCGCGACCAACATGCAAAACCGCGATAACGCAAACTTATTATTGGAGAAACTGAAACATAACCCTTGGAAAAGTAATGCAAAGAAAGTCAGTCGACTACGTAATCTGATACTGGCGTTTAACTACTCGGGAGTGGAACGGTGCAGTGCGGGAAATAATCAACTTTTATTTTTATGTGACATTCAGAATAAGAAATTCGATAGGACATATTCAGGGGAAATTATATGGAGAATTTTGGTTCATTATATAGAAAATAATTCGGCTCAAAGATTTAACTGTATCTATCTTAAGAAATTCGTTTTCAGGTACCGAAAACATATAAAACATCTACATTTTTTGTTTTGATTGGTGGTGTGATTGGTCTGAATTGAAAATCAAATGAAAAAGTTTCTGAATTTTTCAAAATGTTCAAACTTTTTTTATGTGTGTTTTTTAAATTGAGTTATATTTTTTTGACATTTCCGAGTGATGTTCAAAATGTGACGTTATTTTTTTACAACAGTCAAACAAGCTTGAGAGGTTTTTGATTTTTTTGCAAATTTTGAGTTAACCAAGTTTGGGAAGTGAAAATGTCGTTTCTTACGGAATATTTTGACGAGTATCGTCCGCATCCGATCAGGAAAACCATTATGTAAGTAAATTAAATATATTTTATGTCTTTAGAATAAAAACTCCCAAACGATTGATCTATCGTCGTAATCTCAGAATATTCTGAGGTCGTAACGAACTTCATAATCAAAGTTTTTACTTTGATCGCAGGTGCCGTCCAGAACAGAGGTTTGCGACACTGGATGGCAAATGGCTCGATCCCAAAGTTGGGACCCAAGAGGTAATTTGCTAATTTGTTATGTCGGTGCCTTAGGTCTGTACATTGTAGGTGTTTCAAATGCGTTATCGACTTTTAAAGATTAATATCAAAATGGAGACGGCCTAGACGCTATTAAGTTATTGTAAGTTTTGTTTACGTTACATGGCGTAGTTTGCAAGTGGTCAGCTCGCGGGCGAGCTGCAAAGGGTGCGTTGGGCTCTCGACAAGATGAAGAACCGAGTCAATTGAGTGGGTTGACGTTGAACTAGCGACGGAGCGCGCGATTTCATTGAGCGTCAGTTAAGTTCATGCAGTTTGAACTTGACAGAGTTGCAAAACGCCGCGCGGCCAAACAACGGGCGGACTTGAAACTCGCGTTGCATTATACATATTCTTACTCTCGTCTCGCACGCTCAACGTTGACTCGTAAGTACTTACTACATACAATTGAAGTAGTAAACTGACTTATTCCTGTATGTTTTTTGCAGAAAAAGTGGTCGGAGGAGGAGGTGGAAGCGTTCATCAAGGCCACCATGAAGAGTTTGCGCGGACAGTCCACTTACTACAACGACTTCTGCTCACATCTCTCACAAGGCGAGTGTTCATTTACTAGCTCCATGCTGTTAATCTATGGCTCCATGGCTCGTTGTTTGATGATAATCCTTACGGAATGTCTCTCACGTGTAACACTCGCGGGAGGAATAGGGTAGTACCAACTAACTTGCCCACGCCGCCGGCATTTCACGTTATATCTGTCAGTGAAAACTAATGGTACCTATTATTTGTCCTGCCCCTGCCCAAGTGTCCACAGTGTGAAGAAGCGCTTCGTAACTGTTGTGCTATGTTTCTGCTGGTGAGTAAGGTTGCCAGAGCTCAGTTGGGGAGTGTATGGGGTTTTTGAAGGCAGGCAACGCATCTGCGACCCTTGTACGGTTGCTTATGTTCATGGGCAGCGGTGATCACTTACCATCAGAGGTGCAATTCACTAAGCGCAAAAGTCATAATTTCAACGCTGTGACATTGGCGACAGTACAAAATTTGTACTAAATTACGACTGTCGCCGATGACACAGCGTTGACATTATGGCATTTGCGCTTAGTGAATTGCACCTCAGGTGACCAGCTTGTTAGTTTGCCTCCCTATCGTTTAAATTAAATATAACAGAGTTCAAGACTCGTCCGTTCGTCCCGCGCGTCAAGAAGCTCCGCCCCTGCACGGAGGAGGCGGCGCCGGCGCCGGTGGAGGAGGCGCTCCCCCAGTTCGCCAAGATGGACATCAGGGACACGGAGCTGATGAAGGTGGCCAAGGAGCTGTACGAGCAGGACATGGACGCGCCCACGCTGGAGCCGCTGCCGACGCAGCTGAGGAGTTAGTCTTGTTTGCTTTTATGTTATCTCTATCTCAAGTGGTCTAGACAGATGCCATTTTGCGAGCGCGGGCTATCGCTATTGTCGCGAATTATATCTCCATCCCGCACACGAAGTATTTTTGTGAGCGCGAAAATTTGTCTATGTTCCGTCCGATGTAGTATTTTTAGATAGTCCTACATGCCTACTAGTTAATATTAATTATTAGGTTTACTACTCTTATTATATTTTCTGACTATAAAAGCTTCTAAAAGCTCGTAGAGCAAAAATCTTAATTACAAGTAACTAGGTAAGTCGACTATTAGAATTGGTATTAGGTACTTTTTAAGTATTTGATGTAGAAACAAAGAATCCATAATAATGTTTATGTACTGGTTAATTGAACGTAAAGTAAATTTCGTATTTATGTTATTTATGAATAAGTAGTTTCATCTAGTAAGCTTGGTAAATTATGATGAAAATACATGGAGCGGAACGGAATTATTATTAACAATGTATTATGTTATTATTTCCAACAGCTGCAGTATTGCAGCTAGTGTTATCTAAACAATATTTTTTATTAACTGCTCGTAATGTGTTTGTGTTAGCAACAGCAGAGTTTAGGTGCTCTAAACGTGATCATTACATATGTTAAGGTTGTTGCACGAATCAAAAATATTTCTGTCGGGATAATATCAAAGTTGAAAAGATCCTGTCTTGTAACATTTCATGTGACGAAAGTTCCTTCCTGTATGTTTTCTTTATAATAAATCCGGTAACTTTGCTCTTAAGATTGATTTAAGGGAAAAATATTTAAATTCCTTGAGAGTTGCAAATTCCCAGACATAGATAATGGCTTCTTATTATATTTTTGTATCATTGAAGATTAATGTTAAGTAGGATATTATTTATCGATTGCCGGCATGTAATAAGGATTATAATTGATAACATTCTTTGACGTGGATGTAACGAATGGTTTGGTTTGAATGCGTTTCCTCCGGAGTGACGTCGACCCGGTGAGTTCTTAGAGCTATGCACGGATTCACAGAACGCAGACATTCCGCAAGCATGCACACATACCAAATAATGCGCAAATTGCAACGTATTAGTGATACAACTAAATTCCTTGTTCTACAAAAGTTACGTTGTTAAAAAGATTTTTTGAAGTAAATTTCACGTAGATCAATAAGTAGGTACAACAAGATACTAATGCGCCAATTCATTGGCAGTATTGCATCCGTGGAATAATTGTAATATACTAGTGTTTGGTAACTATAGGCGTATATGTAGAGTGGCACAATACTGTAGGAATTTAGTATGTATAGGTACTGTGATTTGGTAGATGAAAGCTGTTTACCTATGTAGTTATAATATGAGGGTGGGATGGGTGCTCTGGCTTTTAGCGCAGCTGCTGATAAATTTATTTTCATTTTTTTCCCTGCAGTCGCCGGCTACGTCCGCCCGTGCCTGTACAAGACCGGTATAAGCGACTACCAGGGCGAGATCGCGCGCCTGGCTTACGAGATGGTGCGCGACGGACGCATTCCTCGGTACTACGCGCACAACGGCTGCCGCCCGCGCTGGGGCCTGCCGCCCGAGGGAACCCGCCAGCCCGAGCTCGACGGAGCGCCCTACGACGGAGAGAGGCTGTACTAAGAATGTTTGATAGTAGCAACAGTAGCTGTACAAGAGCGGTATAAGCAACTATCACGCGCACAACGGCTGCCGCCCGCGCAGGGGCCTGCCGCCCGAGGAAACCTGCTAGCCTGAGCTCGAAAGAGTGCCCTACGATGGAGAAAGGTTCTACTGAGGCTGAACAACATTACATTCAGCAGCCGTGAGTGTCAGTAGCTGTATAATACTGGTGTTAGTGACAATCAGAACTAAACTGCGCTCCCTACAAAGTAAGATTTTAACAATAGTAACTGTCGGTATACGACGTACCAAGGCTGCTGTTCTTTCCTTACGTCAAATTACGGTACCTACAAAATAGGGTTTATTGAACTTGTTTAAAATCAGGACTTAGTTAATATGTTTAAGAGTGAATATAAATATATGTAGTAGATTGAAAGGTGAGGATTTTATAGACGCATATTTGTTATATCTGCTGAGCATTAAATTAAAGCTTTGTCTGTTTGTACTTGGTGGTAATATTTCCAAAAAATAATTGTGAATTTATTTGATACATTTTCAGTTCAATTTTTCTTACTCAGAAGAAGAAAGATGTCAAAATTACGAGTAAACAACCTCATGCCTTTACAATCTTCAAATATTTTGAAAATACGATACAGTTTATCTATATATATGAATTTTATACATTCCAATAAAAGTCTTACGTTACGTTTCAAGTCAAGAAACAGCCCGTGACACAAGGAAAAGCACAATCATTTTTCTCTGTCCAACGACTCTGTCGGAAGTAGACGTTATCCAAGACAATATAGAGGTACTTGTCCGTATTTTAAATATCTTGAAGCCTTCATTCACAAGGCGTTCCCCGAAATAAATTAACCCAAAATTATAAAAGACGATAAATACCAAGATTTGGTTGCGTGAAAAAGTGTCTTTCACGCCGAGGAGTGTAAAAGTGAGTGAATTATGCGCTTCTCGGAAAAGTGTGTGAGTGCACGAAAGCATCGGTGCTGCCGACCAGGAATTCGGGTCCTACAAAGGGCCACACACGATTTGGTCTTGTGATATCCAGTCCACCACAGTGTAGGGGCCATAGGAACAGTGAAGATATTGATGAAATTCTAAATTCTATTGTCATCATCCTCCTAGCTTTACCTCGTGTCTGTGCGGGGTCCGCCGACCATGATCCAGGATTTAAAAAATCGGGCTGGATATTACAGTTAAGTGGCTGCTAGCAGACCTCTTTGATCCTTAGAGGAAAACCAGGTAGATTGGATCATGTTTACACATTTAGATCTAACTGAACTACATATCTGAATGTGCAGGTTTCCTCACGGTGTTTTCCCCCAACGCCGAGCTAATGGCATAAATCCACATATAGGTAGCTTTTCGAAAAATCCAGAGTTATGTGAGGCACGTTTCTTACCACTAGGCCACCATTTCTAAATTCAAAGAAGAATAAAGTTTAAAGAGTATAAACGGTTCTGTTTTAATTTGCAATTGATTGTTTAGGTAGGTAAGCCTTGATCAAAATACCCAAAAATACCGATATAGAAGATAGGAAAATTCCAGAAAAATCTACAAATACAAGATAAGTGTTAAATGAATCATTACTGGACATTTCGATTTAGACAATCTCTCTTCGTTTTCGTGATTGAAGAAGTGACAAGTTATAATAAGGTCGTCATGATAATCCACACTGCCATGCTACTCCATTGTGGCGGGTGTCGGCTGCCTGGCTCCGAGCCAAGCGCATTTCCATTGTCCCGCCGATTTTGGATTTCCTCTTGTTATCTTTTTTGGTGCGTTTGTTTACTGTGTGCATTGTTATCTGGTGTCCATTTAGACGTTTAATTTGGGCCGTTCGTCAGGCGGCGCAGAATTGTTTGAACGATTTGTCATAGATTAATTTGGGATCTGAAGAATGGTTTATTGGTTGGGAAACTGTTTGTGGTAGATTTATTTTCTGATCTTGCTGGTTTCATCAACTATTTAGGAACGTGAACAAAATGGGAACAGGTTTGCGAAGGTAATATAGGTATAATGACTTTAGAAAATTGCTAAATTTGGAGATGTAATTTGTTTACAAACCTCTTATAAGTCTTTATATTTTTCAGGCAAATCTTAGGCTACAATGGTATATAGTAGTAGTTATATACCAGCTTCACTTTAGGTATCTAAAGTGAAGCCTACGCCATTGAAATGGAAATTTGACACAGAGATAGTATTTCCCCTGCTTTCTTTCCTCTGTTTGCGGACTTAACCAGGGAGAATTAACATGATGCCTTTTACGGTTTCCTCGCTCTGACAAATGCATGCACCAACATTTGCCGTGTTACAGTGGACCTGTGTTGTCGTGAAATATGATTTTAATTATCTCTACACGACATGTGTGAGCTGGTTGTATCAGTTGTCTCTGTCGTCGGTCGCTAATTGCCCGATCGCTTCCAACGCTTCCCGTAAACAATCTTGACCAGAACATTTTCCACGAGGAAATCTGCCCTTGGTTTTACAATATTGTCTCTAAACCTGTCTGTTGTGGCACCTTTTCGTGGGTTCGTGGGTTCGTTCGTGGGTTCGATCCCCGCACAGGAAAAATTGTGTGCATGAACATGTCTGTGCCCTTTGCCCAGGTCCGGTGTTAAACTTGTATTTGTAATACCTTATACCACTGTTGAGTTTGATATCTGTAATGCAAGTGCTTAAGCTAATTAACCCGTGTTCAGATCAGTGTATGTGATGTTGTGAGAAATATCTCACAATAAATTAATTTATTTATGCGATTTCCAAAGTATCAGGAGTTCCAAATAAATTGATTATTTTTTTAAGTCTTATATACTGAAACATATTATATTTTTCGAAAAATTAGGTGCACGAATTTGATGTGTTGGAATAATAAAGACTTGGTTCTTCTTTATGTCAGTAGACTAAGGTTCTTCCAGCTTTCATTGACTTCTGGGCAAGACCTGGTTTTACCTTGTAGGTACGTACTTTCAAAATCGTTCGGCAATTTTTTCCTTCTGTTGTATCATGTTTTTATTAATAAACAGACTTAATTACCTGACAATATTGTGTAGGCAGGTGACAGATTTATTACAATGTATTTTACCTTGTGTTTTAACCGCCAATATTCGCGTTTCCTAGAGATACTCTTCAAGCGGAGGATAATAAATTGCATTAGTAATATGTTTCGTGATTCGTACGTACCGGGAAGAGATTCTAAATCATTGCAAGCGAGTTGTGACGCGGGCATAAATCGCGATGATCAACTCTGTTCCCGGGATGAATACAAAGGGATTCACCTCAGTTGAGGTTATTAGGTTTCTTCAAACTCGCGAAAAGTTCTTCGGAGAATAATGATCACCAACTGTGTGTGTAGGTGTCGTTAAGTTGGGGTAATGTTCTGTTCTCAGATTTTAAGAAGTATTGATTCACTTGATGTTAACTACCCTCCTTCACAAGCTGTCATAGTCTCACTCACTGGTTTATTCTTGCGGCTGTTTCCTACTGGCCCTACTTGTATATCAATCAATTCCTGCCTTGACTAATACACCAATAGGGTATTTTACAACATGTAAGAAAAAATATAAAAATGCATTTATGTGATAGATTTTGAACAAAATAAATAAAAAAACGTTGATATTTCACCAAAATCAAATGTGTAAATTTAATAATTCAATTTTAAAGATCGACATTTTTAATCTGTTTTTAATGTGTCAAAAACAGCAGACGCCATTTTAGACTCCGATATGACGTCACTCCGATATTTAGTCAAATACTTTAGGACTAATGTTAGTACGTTTTGTTAACTATTTCACTAACCGAGTGACGTCTCGCGAAGAAACGTCATGGCGGCTAGCGTTTTCGCACGTCAATGTCAAGTCCTTATTTTAAACATTAATTTAGACCGTTTATCGGTATTTAAAAATCAAAATAAAATATTTGGTAGTACATTACGGCACAAAGATTGATTTTAAGCAGTTTTCAAAAATTGGTGTAATACCCTATTGCCTAGCCTGAATCGAATTCCTCGATACTAGTGGGACAAAATAATAGGACCACGAGGAAAAGGCCACTCTTGCTACAATCAGAGCAAGCAATAGTTAATTGGTTTTGATTTTCTTGAAAGTACTACCTACTTCTACTGCTTTTAAATAGGTAAATGAATTAAGAATACGTAGGTACCTATCAGAAGCATCAAGCCACTAAGGCTTGAATATTCGGTTATGAGCAAAGTGCCTTTAACTAGTTTAACTGAAAATGTGTATATTTCTTCTAACACTAGCGAAAAAGAAAAATGTAATCCGCATTGGTTTGAAGGTGACGCGAAGCCATCGTCGGCTGAGTTTATAATTAGAAGTAGGAAACACATTATCACTGCGTTTAGTCTAAAAATACTCAAATCTGGAATGTATTTGTATAGTTTGTATGTAAGAAAACAGAAATCGTGAAATCTTAAAACGTTTTTTAGCTAAAGTAAAGAATATTAATGGGGAAAGAAAGCTATTATTACGACAAATAAGATCGTATGGGTCTCATATAAAATTAAAAGGAACAGTTTACAGTAGAAATGATCGAGAGCAAAAAGCAATTTCCTTCCATTGGAAAATAAATAAATGTGCGTGTGCAATGGGTGAGCACCCTCTAAAAATGAATAACAATGTATTCACCATTTAATAAAAGGTCTTAAACATAAATAATAAATAAATAAATTACATATTGGACTAATTGTTGGGGGGGATCTGCTGTAATGGAAGGTGTATAATATCGGCCATAGTCCTCTTGCCATTAATGCACGATTTGGGCCAAATATATCCAATTCCCAAAATTAAGTGAAGTCATTCATATGCGTTACGAAGCTATCAATGTAGCCATAATAAATCTGAGCATTAAATAGGTATTAATTAAAACTGAAAGTATTTTTCGTGAAACTTTTCGTTAAAGTATTTCGCGATTTTTCGTGAAATACATTCACGAAAAATCGCGATAACGGGTCAATTATTATGAAACAGGAAAAGCTGTTGGGTCGGCTACGACGCGTCACAATCTAGCGAGACGCCGCGTCCTCACTCCCATTCCGGCGAGCCTTCGTCAACTTTGTTTAGCGTCCATATCGCCGTATTATAGGACGGCCGTAACATCAAAATAACACTATTTTATGCCCCGCTAAACGTTCGCCCCGAACGTTGGCCGCGCTGCGATATAAACGGCAGAATCAAAAAAACTCAGACCTTTTACTGAAATGTAAACATTGGAGTGCGTATTGAAATCGTGCGGCGCGGATGTTGGGCATTGGCCGGCGCCGCCAACGTTGGCTATGACGCGCGCGCTGGCGGCGGTTGGCACGTCCCGCCAGTTTCAGTGGCAAGCGCGCGTGCGCCGGGCGGACCGCCCTCTGATTTTCCCGCCCAAGCGACCGCGAGTGACACCACTTTGAATTTCGAATCGCCGCGTTCGATTTGCATATTTTTTTATGCATCAAGTGTTTTTGTAAACTACCAGTGTCGTTGAAGTGATGTTGTTTTATTGATTCGGCGGATTACATCAATATTAAATTGTGTGACTGGTTAGAAATCGGTTTGTTTTCAATAGTGTCTGGTTTCCACATCCGCGGAAGATTTTATGCGAATCTGAAGGTAATTTCTTTTAAGATAGTTGTAATTACATTCACGTGTTTATTTAAAGCGGATGATTTACATATTTATTATTTTTATTTGGCTTGTATTCAAGGGCAAGATTACTACGGGGAAATGACATTTATAAAAATAACCAAATGAATTCTTTTCGCTCAGATGTAGAATCGGCGGTTATTATTTGAAGTTTAAATAAAATTATCATGATCGTGTGAACCGTTGTACTACACGGTTTTATGAAGTAAACACAATACGGGATCAAAGAGAGGAGAGTTTAACTCTTTGGTCGAAATCTGTATTATAAAGGAGTGTCGAGAGATTTACGTCGTCAGCTGAAGCCGAAAGCAATTTTATTACGTTCTAATCCCTTTTACGAGGCCATAGGTTCGCCTCGCGACTTTGCCCGTGTCTCTGATATATAAAATTTAAAGTTTTAGTTGATTATAACGTTCAATTGATGCACCTTCTGCATAATTATTATACGGACCTCATGAAATTTTCTATTTGGCAAAATAACGTTTGAACCAAATTGTGATTCAACAGATTTGACATTCGTACAAAATAAGATATCAAATCACTAATTTGGTATAACGTTACTCATTACAGTTTGAATAATGGGGCGTTACCGAAGACGCCATTTTGCTTATGAAAAGTGTCGTTGGTTATTGTATTTTAAGGAACCTAAGTGATACCCGAAACTTCCGGGATCAACGATTAATTAATCTTGTCAAATATTATCTAAAACATATTATTACAATAAGTAACTTTTTGATTTTTTACTACTTAAACTAATTGGTCCATCTTTCGATTGATACATGACATTAATACTTGGGTACATAAGGACTCGATTCAAGTCGGATTTCGAATAATGAGTGTTGATATTTTTCAACAGGATTCGATAAACGTTGAGAATTAATTTTAACCCTAAACCTACTTATGTATATGACATAACACATTGAACGCATTTTTATAGTTCAGTGATTGATTTTCTTTCTCTTCTTTCTTCTTCTTGTCCATGTTTTCCACAATGCACATGATCAAAGGACCTCATTCATTTATTATTTTTATTACTGTGGTAACAAAAATAACTTTTAATAAATTTAATAGAAAAAACGCAAATTGCATACAAGAATTTTATTATGTAGGTATAGGAATCATTTTGGAAATATATTTTTCTTAAGAATATCCGTTTTTGTCAGATTCTGGAAAGGAAATAGTAAATCCCTAGTTGGGTAACTCAAAGCTTGTTTCGAATTTACCTTTTGTGCCCTATTTGGATAGCATTTTTGTTAAATTAAAACCTTTGTAATGTATGTACTTGCACTGAAACGAACACAAATCTAATTATGATCGTTTACTATTCAAAGCTTGTAATAATTTCCCAGGACAAACAGCTTCTGTGAAATCCCACAACACAAATGATTTCATTAACTGCATATTTACTGTGGACTAATTCAGCCTGTTCTATCGGTGGCCGAGATCTCGCCGTTTGATCTGTGAGATAGAGATTTACTACTCGAACTACTGTAGTAGTCTTTGTAGCCAATTAATATTTTGTTAATTGGAACTAAATGTACAGCCTGGTGCATGTTAATGTTATATCTTTAGAGTTTGTGCTGTTCGACAGGCCCGTTGGTCGAGTGGCTAGAGACCCTGGCTACAAAACCAAGGGTCGCGGGTTCGAATCCCGCTAGGGACAAATGTTTGTGTGATGAACATCGGCATTTGTACTCGAGTCATGGATGTTTATAAAAGTATTTAAGTATGTCTATCCGTTCCCTAGCATCCATATTACAAGCTTCGAGCTTAGTTTGGGGCTAGGCAATTGGTGTGTTAGTCCAAGGAATTTATTTATTTATTTATTTATTTATTCTGCTTAAATTATATTTGTCTCACAATCCCATTTGGCCGTAAACTAAGCAAAACTTATTGGGTAATGGTAAACGAGCAAAAAATCTTTTGTACTGTACAATGTACTTTTTTCATGCAAACCGTCACGTCTGAATTAATTTGTAAACAGAGTTTTTCATTGTAAACGCAATGTTTTCAGTCAGTGTGGGAAGCATAGTAATACCCGATCTTTTTATTATGTTATATGGATACAAACGAACAAGAGGGTCTCTTGATGGTAGGTGATCACCGCTGCCACAATAGACATCAACAACCGCATACCCTCCCCAACTGAGCTCTAGCGACCTTGCTCAGCAGCAGAAACAAAGCTCAAAAGTTTACAAAGTGCTACTTCACTGCGGTCTTCTGTAAGGTGGAGGTACTTCCCCAGACGAGCGGCTCATTCGAGTGGAAGTTCCACTATGCTCTACCTCTCTAGCTCGGGTGGTCCGGCTAGGAAGGAACACATGTTTTGGTCTGCCCGAAAAACTTTTATTAATGTGATTCCAGCATTTTCCATTAAAAAAGTCCAATATTATAAGCAAATCCCAAAAATCCAATTATATCTTTAGTTTGATGGGCCCGTTGGTCTAGTGCTCAGAGACCCTGGCTACAAAACCAAGGGCCGCGGGTTCGAATTCGGCTAGGGCAAATGTTTCTGTCATGAAAGGTATTAATTTGTACTCGAGTCTTGGATGTTTATATAAGTATTTAAGAACATAAGTCTATCCGTTCTTGTTAGGAAATTGGTGTGTTAGTCCAAGTATTTTTTTTATGTATTTTTTACATGTTCTGTTGTCACCACCGTTTTCCGTATCAGATGGCATGTCGGGTGCAGGGTTGCACGGCTCTGCGCGGGCGCTCTGTTGCTGTTGTCACAACACAGTGTCGAGTGCGACGCGCGATATTTTTAAACCATGGCGATTACTAGTTGATGTGATTGGAAATACCCGACGCCGGTTTTGTCTAGATTTGTTGGAACGGAAAGACAGTGGAAGACGTAGAATGTATTTGCAAACAATTTACATAAGCAGTCCTGATTCATGAATTTAACTCCATGGATACGTTCATGCTCCAAACGAAGATAAACGTTTGACTAAAAATCGTTTAACGAAATCTCAATTTAACTAAATCTAAAAGAAATTGGTATTAAAAAGGCAAATCGCATATTTAATACTCAGAAGTAAACCATGAGGGAAGCTTTAAATACATTTTTAATTCAACTTATAGAATTCAACACATTTTTCTTTCTTATATGGAACTAGCGACCCGCCCCGACTTCGCACGGGTGCAACTAAGTTTATTATTGTTTCTCTACTATATTATGAGTGTATTATACATAAAAACCTTCCTCTTGAATCACTCTAACTATTAAAAAAAACCGCATCAAAATCCGTTGCGAAGTTTCAAAGATTTAAGCATACAAAGGGACATAGGGACAGAGAAATCGACTTTGTTTTATACTATGTAGTGATGATGATGTGACACAAGGTGGCACAAAAGTCTTCCTTCGCGATAGGAAATGTCCTAACTTTTAGGTCGAAAGTGGATTTAACAAAATTTTGTACATTCCACGCAGTTATCAGAAAACACAAATTAATCCAGTAAAAAAAGATGCTGGTCTCTCGTCTCAAATTCAATTTGCAATCGGGAAACTGTAAAATCATTTTACAATCTGTCGGGAGGAAACTGGCCGTTGTTTCGCGGCCACATCGGCTGGTTAATTACCCATTGTCTATGTTGGCACGGATGCCTTGCTGTGTGGTTACGACGATACAGTACGCCTGTTGCTAGCAGGACGTCAATGCGGTACAGGAATAGGGCTTGACTGGGACCATGAGAACATAACATTTTCCAGAGATTTCCCAGCTTACTGAACCTTTGCCGCCATCATAACTAGCTAATTGTACGCTTAAAACGATAACATACTCTATACAGCATCTTCCCCTATGTAACGTTCAACATGCCACATCACATACCAGTGAGATCCTACACCTACCATTTGCGAAAACCCTCATTGATCACCCGTCCCTTGTTGTTTAGGGTCACTGTGTATAACTTTATCATCGATAAATTCTTTGTTATTTTCTGTAAATGATGAATTAGATATTAATAACTAAAACGGTTCTCCATGTAAGTACACCATCAAACCATTTTTTCCATAAAGGTAGGTAATAAATGTTTATTACTCTAAAGCTGTTTGATTTGAAACAGCATTCGTCAGTAAACTTCAAACATGTGAACGTCTGTGGCGTTGCTTCGATTGTGCATGTTTCAATAACATGAGGTCATCGGACGGTGTTTAATCACACGATTTATTGTTACCCACCTTCCGTTGCACTGTCATTCATGAAGTACTAACACTTACTTGGCGCCATTAATTATATATCTAATTCACTTGTCTAGTTGGTCGAAGGAATGGGGAAAGAATGATCTTCATGCCCTTTAGTAGATTTACAGATGTCTCTTACATAAACCATTCTCCCAAAGCACATAATGGATAAGATTTGCGTAATCGAAAATCGATTTAAACTGTCCATTTGCTGTCTGAAATGCATCTTGCATTTAATGTTTAGGTAATTCTATTCGGGAACCATAGTCAGGAATCAGAGTTCAAAATAAACTATAATTTTTCATAATATTCACCGAGAATTTGAGAAGCGTCGCTCATTTCCTGATATTAGTAATCAAAGTGATGCTGCCAAACGCATTCCTGTACCTACATACGTGCGGTATCATTGTGCGCTATTACTCGTAACATTCATAATTATGTCCCATTCTCATATCTCACTGTAATTGTCTGAGAAAGGCCAACCTCTGTTGCACCTGATCTCACGCCTGATCGCATATGGCCTTTATTTTACGTCAGAAACAGGTGAATTCACACCTCACCCATAAAAGCACTTCCAATTTACTTTTAATTTTTTATTTTCTTTTACTTGAAGTGATTTTGGATTAATCTTGTCCAAGCATATTTTATACTTAATACTGAACTATTCCGTTAGACACTTGAAATCCAGTGTGGTTGCTCCATGTGAATGCACTGGGGACAGTGGAGACAGTGCATTTACATAAACAACAGTGACCAGTGGGAACTATTCATTTATTTGGAGAGTTTATTCCACTAAGAGACGTCATCTGTAATTCTCGTTAAACGCATTGTCAGATCACCCTGGCGATACGTTGACCCAGGAAGAACACAAGGGCCATTGTCGCTGAGCGCTCCCCGAAAGGGCTTGAACTTGGCAATATTTCCGTCAAGGGAGAGCCTGAAAGCATTCTACGAAGCCGCCAAGAATAGCGGACGCCTGCGCTCGCGCAGTTTGACTCAGTGACACAGCTCCGCGCACTTGGGTATTTGACTGCAAACAAATAAAAGATATTAAACATTAAAGATTATAGCTATTTTTTATCCCACAGTTACTATTGAGCTGCTTCTAAATTATTGCAGCAAATTGAAACTAAAAGAGCATTGATTTGATAATATAGAAATGTGACGTCACAATTCACTATTTCATACAGTTTTTCCTACAAGGTTACGTTTTTAACATTTAATAAATGTAGGTGATTTGACCTGCCTGTCAAGTACCCTATTACTGCGTGACAAAATTGAGCTACAGCGCTGTAAAAGCAGAAATAGGAAAATTAAAAATGCAGTTTGCCGGAATCACATGGCCTCGTGAATTGGGTCATAAGCGAATGTAAAAATCAAATGATATTATGGCCGTTTAAGGATGATGTTATCACCTTTCCTGTAAATATTGAGGCATATGAAATACAGAACTTATGCACCGTTGCAATGGTTTCTGTTACTTCAAAAAAATCGATTGCCAACTTTCGGGTGGGCAGACTCCGTGGGTGAAACAACTGGTGACTAGGTGTCTGTACTGCCTAGAAAATCAGATTCTTTGGCGCAAAACATCTTAGTCATACTGTGATCACGACAAATCGGCACGTCGCGCTTTGACGATGTTGTGTACATACTCGTATTTATCAAGTCCCGATTTCATTTGCCGTGTACTTCTACCCCGTTACATTTCTTTGGAAATCTTAAGAAATGACTTTATTGGAATGACTTTAGAGGCCGGCAACACATAAGCGAACCTTGTGGTGGTGTTGATGTCCATGGGCTGTGGCATTCACTAACCCTCAGGTGACCCTGGATCGTTTGTCTCCTGCTGATATAAAAAAAAAAACTATAGGACAAAATATCGAGGGATGAGTAGGAGCCCTCCCTTGTGTTTTCTCGTCCAACATACAGCGGTCAATAATCCGCTTGCCCCGGGTGAGGCCTATGCCCAGTGGACTGCACTACAGGCTGATGATATTTTTTGCTAGTTTTAATTGTACAAATAAAATATACAAATAAAATATATATAACATGCTAATATAATAAGGCTAAATAGTTTGTTTGAACGCGCTAATCTCAATAACTACGGGTTCGAATTGAAAAAATCTTTTCGTGTTGGATAGTCCATTTGTGGCACTATGTGTGCGGGAATTGAAATCCAAGGGGACGAAGTCGCGGGCGGCCGCTAGCACTGCGATAGTACGTTCATGACGCAATGCCTGTAGTTAGTTGGGCGGGCGATGACGGATCAGCTAGGGTTGTGCAACGCATGATCGTCGGGTTTGACCTGCAATTTGTCACTTGGCCGCGAGAATTGTACCGCGAATACGACGTGGGTGGCTGAATGCCGCCGAATGTAAACAGAACGGGTGTTTTCTAAGTAGTATACCTATAAATAAATAGCCCAAGACATTTATCAGACGTGGAACTGATTTAATGGCTGTGGATATAGCATAGCAAGGATATGAGTAGTGACTAGAGGCATGTAGATTTTGTTGATGCGATATAATAATGTCCTAAAAGCAGATACTGCTCTCTAGGCTATTCATAACCTATAACTAAACATCCATGCTGGCAATGTCACAGTAAATTGCTAATAATACTCAGTTTCTTTCCTTTCATAACTGTGTTTGGCGTTTCCAACTAACCAACGTAACAAAAATTAAAAACAGTTAAAAATCTTTAAAATTACGAGTATCACTCCTTGACTCACGCACCCAATGAATTGATAGTTAGTCATACTGGTGTGACAATCTTATGTGACTACGAGTCGGCAGTCATTTTATTAGATCTGCCAGTGATCAGTTTTTTAACAATTAGACGTAACCAGGCAATTCAGGGTCATAGTCGAAGAGTACCCTGGGCTTCGAGGCAAAGCCCGAGAATGCAACTGGGAGAAGCGCTGAGATAATGATGATGACCATTAGACGTAACCACAAATGCAACTGCCTAAATAAACTCATGCAACGTTGCAGTTGGCATGGGGACCTGCACTCGATCGATGACATCAAAACCGTCATCACCGTTATATTTAGACCTACAAGTCTTGCCGTCTGCGCTATCTATGTCGTGTTACTAGAATACCGACTCTGTGTACTACGCCGGATAAAATAAAGCTACAGTTGAATATGTTGTTAAAGATACATTTGGAATACTGTTTCATAGGTTGGTAGGTCCTAATTTAGCATCGAAAACAGTCTGCGTATGAAAATGTCTATTTTATGGTCTGTTTGTAAAGTTTGTACATAATAGAAGTTAAAGCTGTAATGCATGATTGATATGAAAATATAATTTAAGATGACAGTTAAATATACTAAAACTTTTCCATAATAAAATTAGTCACTCAAAATAATATAAAATGCTCTGTTGGAACTTGAACTTCTGGCTTTCGTTTCAACTTTACAATTTAGAGATTACTGAACCATTTGTGTTAGGAACAACATTATTTATTGCTCTATTTGTAACACAATGAGTTATAAATCCTACCGTTACGAGACGGAGCACTATGCACAGATGGAATCCATATTCCAATTGAATTGGCATAATTCAGTAGGGAATCGGAATTTAATCCGTCGATCTTGCCTCCGAATCGTATCGGTAAATAGAATCCCGGGAATGTTGCCTTGACATCAAAATATTTTCTTTGTCAAGTGTTGCCAAACAAATTAATAACCTCATGGGCAGACTGGGAAATGGAGCATGCTTGCTCGAAAAATAAAGACGTTTACAAAATTACTTCGGAATATTCTTTGAATGTGCGGTATCGCAGGGCAAGCTTGAGTCAATTTAAAAGATGCACAAAATTCTACAGTCAAAAACATACCACAAGTTTTGGTCTGATTTGATGACTTTAACATTGGATCATGATTCCGAAAGACTAAGATATAATGCGTCAAAAGATATTTGATTAAATTGACCTGAATGTATTGGACCGAATAGTCAGTCTGCCTACCACTAATGGCAAATGAAAAGTTTTTACACCCAAAGGGGCTGTGTCGCTGTCCTTAGATACGTATTATCATTACCAAACTTTGTTAAAACTGTGTCATTTGCAGTTGCAAATTTTTGTGAGCACATGTGAATTGGAGTGCAATTTAAATGAGCATTTTGGAGCGGCGTAAGATAAATACGGATGCAAAGCGTCGCATGAGGACGAGAATAGCTGCGTGTGCGCTGACGCTTTGCTACTTGTCCAGACATGGGCAAAGCTGTGTAGCTAAGCTTAGGATGCGTGGGATATTCAAATAAATGCAGCAATAAATGGGAAATTAAAGTATTAATTACTATTTTGATGTAAGACTTTGCCTTCTGCAAAGCAGGAATTACTTAATGGAGAGTTAATGGAAATGACTTAATCTTCTCCGCCTATATAGACATCAACAACTACACATACAGGGTGGTCCAACTAGTGACGTCAACAATTTTTTTTAAGGTTCCTCACACCAGATGCTATCCGAAAATACCCCATGTATGTTCCGCGATTTTTCGTAGTTTTCGAGTTATAAATTATTTTGTGAATTTTAAATGAGGTTTGAAAAATTCATATCTTTTTTCGTAGAAGGTATTTTGCAGTCTGTTTTTTGTAATATGACTGTCTTAAATGTTGATTTTATTAAAAAAATAACTCAACTTCAAAAAAGGCTCAAAAATTTAAACTTAATTTTTTTGTACTTAGATTATAATTCGAAAACCAAGAAAAATCGCGGAACATACATGGGGTATTTTTGGAAAGCCCAAGGTGCGAGGAACCTAAAAAAAATTTGTTGACGTCACTAGTTGGACCACCCTGTATATATCTTGGTAGGTGCGTTCTAAGACGATCGTCTCATTCTCGTGAGCTAAGTTCATTTTTATATCGTTTGTTCTGATTTTTATAGTACTTTACTCCTCATTACTGAGGAGTGTGATTACTGACTCACTAACCTAATAAGTAGCCTCTTTCCATCGACTTCCATCTTTTCGACAAGTTGCTTTTGCCATGTTACAATAAATTGAACTAAAACGCCATCTAACCACTCGTTTTAAAATTAAAAAAACTTAAAACGCCTAATTCGCATTAACATATTTGCATCTGCATCCAACGCAGTCGGCGCATCGATTTGTGAAGCCGCTAACGTAAATCATTATTGTTTATTTTTGGTACCGTTTATCGGTTGCCATTCATCATCCTCTGTGGAGTAAATATCATGCCATGAGCTCTCACCAGTAGATCGCGGCTGGAGTTTGTCTGGGTCTCTAACATGCATGTTATAGATATGATACCTATTTTGGATAGGGATTGCATACGGATACAGGAATAATAATTATTATACCGGACGGATATGGATATGAAATATTTGGGATTATCCGTTAGTCCCGGTACTTTTGGTTTCGGTTACGGATATTATGTTTTAAGGAATTTCAAAAGAAAAATTATACAAATCTGTATTTTTTTTAAGTCCTATGGCAGGATTCTCAATCAGTCTATAACGGGTAGGCTCCGCCCCTATCTGATATTATTACAATCTTTTATTCCGGATTCGATTACAGTTACGGATACTTTGAATTTTCAGATATCCGATCGATATCGAACTTCGTTATCGTCTCGTCTGCGAAAGAGGGAAGGAATGGTCAGGCGTGACGTCAAAGGATGTTTCGCTCACAGGAGCTGGTCTGACAAGCCGGGATTGTGAAACGATGAGAAATGGAGGGTGGTGACGTCAACAGATAGATTCATCGGTCGTTAATACACGTGGTTACGTGGCTATAGTCGCGTTGATTTGGAAAATAGGTAAACGTCTGGGCTTGAAGAATTCTTTTTAATACAGTTCGTTTGTGTGATTTTCAATGTTAGTCCAAACCTTCATAAGTTTTTAAATTGTTGCTTTGATTGAAGCGGGACATTTCGAATATATGTAAAGTTGGACTTAAATTTTATCGTACACTAGTAGTTGCTAGCGACTTCGTCCGCGTAGCTTTTTGATCCCTTTTTTTGCAATAAAAGCTAACCTTTGTTCTTTCTCAGGGTCTAAATATTGTCAGTGCCAAACATCAGAATCGGTTGAAAAGTTGTGGAAAGCGTAACAGACAGACAGTGTTACTTTAGCATTTATAATACTAGAAGGGATTACTTTAGCACACTTAAGTGGCTGTAGTTAAGTGCCTTGCAACTCGTATTTCCCACACGATCGTCACTCTTACCAATGCTTTGGTGAGTTTATCCTCACGCCTACAGCAGCTTCGCCGCAACAGCTGCTTCGTCGCTGATGCTCGTAAACCCACTTCACGCGGGACCTTCGCCGCGAGTGCTGACGTCAGCAACATGGCTGCCCGTAAACACGCACGCATATTGGAACTGTCAGTTCTTCTTTTAATTCTGACTTTATGACCATTCTCATGGCTAATACAGTCCTCTTGATTGCACTGCAGCAAAACAGCACAACAGTTACGAAGTGCTACTTCACTACGGTCTCCTGTAAGGTACACAGCCGAGTGGCTCATTCGAGTGGAAGTTCCTCCTCTTTTAAAACTGTAACCATATTTAGGGTGGTTTGACTGAGTTGATTTGATATATATCACTTCTGAATATGTCGACTGTTTGAACGATTGGAATGCTGTCAACAATATGTGTACAAAAGTTTGTACCGACATTATTTACTATTTGGTTGCGTCTATTTTTTTGAGAACCCTGTGTATCACTATTAAGACGCTGACTGTACCATTTTATCTAAATATCGTCTCTTCTTGTATTGCACTTGCCCGCGCGGTGGTGTACAGAGCTTTAGAACAAACGTACAGTCGTTTCAGTAAATGCCGATGCTTGTCGTAAAACAATCGCACTGATGGCCGCTATGATGGCTCATAATATACAATATACGATGCTTAAACGTCGATAAATAAATACTCTACACGATATGAGCTTGTTTTCGTCTGGGATTCCCTGTACTTAGGAATAATCGAGTCATAACTAGATTGACCCTGATGTAGGTTTTTTAACCAATAGACTAAACTTCTGGCTCTTCACTTATTTATGATTTGCATATTAATATTTCGTGTAATAATAACAGGGAATTTCCACTTCCCTAATGACGAAGCTAGCAAAGCCAAACATTTATATACAAATTCGCATATGTATTTCTAAGCAAAATAACATTACAATGAACTAAAATCATCTTCAAGAAACCCAGCGATATCCTGTATACGCTATGAATTTAAATAATTAAAAGGAACCCGACAAACCAGTACAACGACTCTGATCAATGTAAAGAAACGAATAAAGCGTAGAAAGGCCGGTTTTAACTTTAAAGGGTTTTCTTTTGAATTTTATTCTAGTGAATTTACGCTCTACCCAGCCGATGATATAACCATCGGATTGAAAAATACCTGTTGCCCAGTGATCGGCGTATTTTAAAATAACTTTGCTTACTTTTGTACCCACGCTACAATCTAACTGAATGGTAAGTGCGCTTATGTATTGATGTGTACGAGCCAAGGCAATCAAATCACCACTGAAAGAAACCAAATGTGAAGTTTTCACGCAATGATACGATATCTTCGCCGTAATGGATGGATTATAGTTATCTGGCGAACCATTCTGGATCTTATCTGGTGGAAATTAAGGCCAAGATTGAATGACAAGGTTAATTGTCAAGCTTACGTAAAGTGCAGCGATCATAAAGGAAAGCTTGTGCGTGGTGTTTGGGGTTTCACGATCCACGATAAGCTTGTAATATAAATAAGTATTGATAAAGCGAAAAACATCCATGACAGAAATAAAAAATATCAAGATGCTTTCTTTATTCTTTCATCCCTAAAATTAATAGGTTTTGTTTTACATCAAACAAGGAGTTGTTTTAGATTGAAAGTCTCAGGTGGACAGGGTATGGGGTTTTTTACAAGTACAACCATACATGGGTTGGAGAGGCAACGCATCTTCGACTCTTGTATGGTTGTTGATGTCCGTGGGCAGCGGTGATCACTTACCACCAGGTGACTCTCTTGTTCGTTTGCCTCCCTATAACATGAAAAAGAAAGTATCTAAAATCCATCGTGAAAAAAGTAAATCGAAACACGTTTAATTTTCAATTAGTAAGCGGCTTCTTGACGCGCACCCACTGGTGGGTAAATCCAGTTTGTGACCGGGGCGTCCGTCATATTTTTTGGGACAATTTAACCTGAAATGACTTATGGTTACTGAATGCCCTACACTATTTAAACTTTAAAAAGTAATATGATATAACTAGTGGCCGACCGCGACTCCGTCTGCGTTGATTTCGATTTCCAATAGCCTAAAGCCTTCCTCGTCAAATGGACTATCCAACGCAAAAATATTTTTCCAAATTGGACCAGTAGTTCCTGAGTTTAGCGCGTTCAAACAAACAAACAAACTCTTCAACTTTATATATTAGTATAGATGTGATATATGATATGATATAATTACGGTGATTACGGCCCATGGAACTTAATCAAACCTGGAAGGGGTCCAATCTGACACTCGATATTACCGCCCAGCACAGCGGATGTTTAGACAGTCAGTTAAGTATTTTTCAAAAGATTGTATATTGCGCGGACTGTTTGCATAAATTACCGTTTCAGATAAAACTGTATTCAGAGTCGATCGTGTAAACATCTGCCGAAGCTTTAGCACATAATCTAGGCGCATTAGTTCATGTAGGTAAACAAACTATGGTAGGTACGGCAGTAAATGCTCGTCTCGTACTCATACCAAAAATCTATCTATCTATCTAAACTTAAATAATAAACCTGAAGTTTGTTTGTATGTTTGTTTGAATGCGCTAATCAGAGGAACTAGTGGTTCCAATTAAAAAAATAATTTTGTGTTGGATAGTCCATTTGTCGAGGAAGGTTTTAAGGTATGGCTACAAGACTATGTGCGGAAACCAAAATCTACGCGGACGGAGTCGCGAGCGGCCGCTAGTTTTAGTATAAAAACGCACACTAAGCAATGTATTTTAAATTACTGACTTGAATTTTATAAAATGCATTGTTGTAAAGCTTCGGTCGCGTATTTTCTGCCGGGTGTATTTCTACCGTTACTATCTATCTATCTACATATTATACCGCGGTCTATCAATCGAGCAGACTTCTGTAAACCATGCGTCCATCACGATACCGCAAATTGGAACATGTGGAATACCTACTTACGAGTGTATTTGTAGATTTCTCCGACCTTGACTTGGCAGAATGTGTCATAAATAATTAATTATCCTTTTACGCGTTGGCTGCGTTTCGGCGTCTGATATTTGGTATCCGTTGATGAAAAGAAAGTGTTAGTTAGTTGTATAATGAGAGGATTTGAATTGCTAGCAGACAGGGTAGCAATCAGGGCCGTCTTTCACCTATTATTGCCCTAAACACACGGACCTTCAAACCTCTGATCCGGTCCGATCTATTGTGGGGTACGTGCCCATTGTGCCCAAAGGGATAGAGGGGTCTGTGAGCAATAATGAACGAAAACCAAAAGGTATGTTTCGAGTATGTTTCGCATTTAATAGGTAGGAATTTGCAAAGTGCAATGGGCGCCCAAGCGGGCATGGGTTCGTGATTATCAAGTATCCCTGGCAGACTCTTGGGGTTGCATATGTATTGATGAGACTTGTATCTTATGCACAAGAACTCCGAGGTCCGAGTTTGGCGAGGGCTTATCTTGCCTACGGCAATTCAAGAATCTTTATTTGTTTCTCTATTAACACAATGTTTATGAAGGTGAATTTTATGGCTCATAATATTCAGCCACAAAACTCAGTTTCGTTCAACTGAAATCCATGACTACTTTGACATGCCCCTTGCAGACCTGTCATTGACTCACTGTCTGCCTCTTACTAGAGGAGCATCGAGTTAGTCAGTCAGACTCAGACGTCACCAGTCAGTTTACTAATATAGTGAGTCAGTCAGTTGGCGGCGATGCGCATGACTCCTCACGGAATACGTTGTCTTTATTTTTGTAATAACCCTTCTGTTAAGTTTGATTCGGAGGTCGATTGACTCATTATCTACGCGTATCTATTTAATGCTAGAGACGGAATAAAAATTGACTTTATAAATTAAGTCATTTAAGGGACTTTCAAATGATGTTGCAAAAAGCGGCAGTAAAATTATGTATGTTTTGATTATAAGAACAAAAAAATCTCAATGGTGGCGTTTGGTGATATCCAATTGGCTGACTACAACAGGTATTGATGTATACGGTGGAAAATACAGCCACTGTATAATTTTAGTTATCAGAACCATTATAACAACAATAATTCCGCCGTCTGCCAAAAAAGATGGTGGCTTTACTAGCATTTTTTTTTGTCAGCGGGAGGCAAACGAGCAAAATGGTTACCTGATGGTAAGTGATCACTGCCCATCGATATCAACAACACCACAAGGATCGCTGATGCGTTGTCTGCCTTTAAAACCACATACCCTCTCCCATTGAGCTCTGGAAAACTTACTCACCAGCATTCAACTGTTTCATGCAAAATAACATCAGTATTCACCGCCAAACCTAATCTTGTACAAACAAGAGACATCGCACGGAATGTGCGCGCAACGAAAATAGGCGCAAGTTCGCGATGGGAAGATTATTAATCCGGTGAATCAGTCGGTGACAAATAGCCCTTAAGAGGAGTCTGGTTTTAGCCGCGCGGGGCGTGGGCGGCGCGGGCGCAGGCTCGGGCGTTGACTGCGGTATTGTACAACTGGTATACAACTGTCGTGTGTGGTTTGTGTCACGTTTATCAGACGGCTCTTTATTTTGCTGTTTTACGCTCTGTTGTTGCTATAGGAGTAATTTTTTTTCGATAAATAAATATGCTTGCGACGCCAAAACTCAGTTGGGAATTTAGCAGGTTCATTGGTATACGTATAACTATCAATACAAAAAATATAAACGTCCTCTACTTTCGATTCACAACGTTCCTCCCGTTCTCCATAGATAAGTAAACCATTAGTACCTAGCTTTCCATCGTGACTACAAACGGTTCATATGTAGCAATTAAGGATTTTGTATGTCGCTACAAGACGGTTTTTGATTATACTTCTTAAGTTTTTGCTTATTCTTTCGATAACGGAGGTACGTCCATTCATGGTTTCCATGCTTCCATCATTTAGAAAACGAACAAAACGACTGAGTGAGTCAACTTAAAACCCTAATTGATTTCTGGAGACATTGAGGGCATTGTTTATCCCCGTGTTTACCATCAGACCACTAAGCTAAGCTGTTTACGACTGCTTTACTGCTGACACCTCTTTGTCCGTCTTCGAAGAAGCCCTAACGATGCGTTTAATGCCTGTCTGGTTAATTCGCGATCTGTCTGGTCATTTTGGGTCGTTGATTCATTAAGTGCATTTGTTCGAGAGTAAATCACTCATTTCTCTGAAGGTGTAACTGTCAGGAAGCTTGCAGAGTACTTAATGGATTAACCACCCAGTAAGTATGACGGGTGTGTGAATGATTGGTTTATTGAGATGAGTAAACTGAAATGTGAGTTGAGATCGAGATTTGGAAGCAATGATATGTATAAAGATGTGATGTCGGAGCAATATTTGATGAAAACTCAAACATGTTAGTGTTTAGAAGATTAGGGTGTTTGTCGTAAACGAAAAACTCATACCTGGTTTTTTATAAAATCTATTTTCCTACGTAGTGTTTTCATGTGAGTGTAAAAGGTACTGTATCAATCGTCCAGGAGGACATTGTTGTTGAAAATCTTGGCAGCTACCATTAATAATCCTACCAGATGGTTTATTTGTAGAAGAGAACTCAATATTGCGTAAGACATAATGTTCGTGTTAATATTATGTCGGTGCAGAACATCTATCATCTATCACGTTCTCTGCACTCGACTCTCATCCTTTTATCTTATAAATATATATATACATATAAAATAGCTTTTATTTCTCATGTCCCTATGTACGTATGTATGATTGCTTGACCCTAAAAAGCGCTTTTTACCGCTTTTTACCACAACATGTCCCCCTTGGTCTAACGAATTTTACGGATTCGTCCACCGAGTTCCTCTAGTTGTTTTTTTTATATAGAGACCTACTATCTCGATGTAAATTATCCACGTAGTCTTACTCAAACATTAAAAATATAAACGTCTCTGAAATTCACAAGAGTTATTGTGATGAAATCTGTTAACCTGCCGCGATAATCGTATTTGTCTCATAATTGAATTATTTTCGTATAACTACTTTCGTATGTCTGTGAGAAAAAAGACCTTGATAGCAATAAAAATTATGTGACAGAGACATTTTGTGAATGCGAGGCACAGGAGGAAGCAAATACGATTAATATAAACACATTTCGTCGCCACAATATGTCGCATATTATTAGATAAGACTTGGCTAAAAAAGTGTTTTAGGGTTAATGTCTGCAAGCCGATGACACAGAGGCCGAATTCGTTTTCGTGTAGTTTTACTAGGAATAGCTGACATTGATAAACTTTGAAGCTTTAAAAAAGTATAAAAGCGGCTGTATCGAATATTATCAAAGGCCTAAAACTCGTGTAAACTTTAAGTCTATTTTTTATGTAGAAAGTAGTAATCTATTTATTTATTTAAACTTTATTGCACGAAATAAAATTTGTAAAAAAGGCCGACTTAATGCCTCATTGCGGCTTCAATAATCCATACTGAAAGAAAATACGTTTTTTCAGTGCATGTTCATGTTTGGGTTTCTTTTTAAGAGTAATCCAAATTCTTATCTACATATTTTGTATGTTGTTAAATTGTAGGTTCGGAAGTTGCTTGAACAGTAGTAAAGTATAAACGTATAAAAAGTTGGTAAGAAAAAGAGTTTGACTAATCCATTGAGAAGGGCGTGGGATATTTTCTAGTTCTCATTACATCAGTGTCAATTAAGGAGGTTTGGGTGTTCAAAGCGATTACACGGTGTCTGTCGGCTCCGGAATAGTGGAAAATAATTGGAAGAAATGACGTCTGGGATGGGTAAGGGCGATCGGTATGTTAGCTCCGTTCCGTATCTATTTCTCTGAGACCCCGAGGGAAATAAGTATTTCTACAGTCAAAAACATACACGTTTCTTTCTACATAGGTTTTACCAATATTTCCATAGAAAGTTTCGAAGAGACATGGCGCTGATAGCATTGTGTTGTATTGCATTTGTTATAGTGTCCTACACTGAAAAGTTTCCATTGGAGTCACAAGTTCTGGCGATTAAAACGACGAATTCTTCACCACTTTCAAGACCTTTAAAAGAGCAATAACATTTCAGACTGTCACCACTCCATCGCGATATCAACGAAGCGATGTTGGCGAGCGTCAACAAATTGAGCTTTTCCGTCGTAAGATAACTTTGACTTTGATTTTTCTTCATTTAGATTATAAAAATATGAATTTTTATAATTATTTGAAAACTTTATACTTGTTTTATAAAATTATTAATCAATCCAAAAAATCCATGGATTGACATAACCTCAAAAACATTATAAAACTATTTTCTTTCTTTTTTAAATCTATACTAATCTATACTTATATATGTATAAAGCTGAAGAGTTTATTTGTATGTTTGTTTGTTTGAACGCGCTTATCTCAGGAACTACTGGACCGATTTGAAACATTATTTTGGTGTTGGATAGTCCATTTGACGAGGAAGGCTTTAGGCTATTGGAAATCGAAATCCACGCGGACGGAGTCGCGGTCGGCCGCTAGTTCATAGTTAAATTGGCTAGTGTGGTAGTGCGGCACCTACGCTCGAGAGGTTATATTATTTACATGTAGCCTTTATACACTTTTACAAACGCCGTTTCCATGTTTCCCTCGGGAACTCCAACCAATATGATAAGCGTCGACGTTTATACGAGAGGCGTGGATTTTTTTATATTTCCACAAGTCGCGTTGAGTCGGGGTTATTATTTCGGGCGGCGTGACGTGCCAAGATTCGCTGGCAGCGGCATAGTAGGCCAATATTACCATTGAGTGATAGTTCCCGGTTGACACTCCGCAGGATTGTTTACGGAGACTGAGTTTTGTCAAGGACAAAATGTTGATAGCGATGCAGTTGCAACTTAGATGCAAGCATATCAATAGGTTTAGCTATGATAAAATGATGGGCTGGTTCTAGCTGAGAGGGACCACTATCTCTCACCTTAAGTGGCTCGATGAACTATATGAGTAAGCGGACGCGGGGTCTTATAAGATCTACTGTTAATTTTTGACTCTCCTAGCGATAGTAGGTAAGTGATAACTTACCAAGCTAATGTCTTCATAATAAAAACCTATGACCACAAGGATCAATCAAATTGTCTGTCTAATTATACGCATCCAATTATAATAGAAAACGATTGATGCAGCATGTATTAGTTCTTAATTTACATTTGTCGTGCAATTAACAAATCTCAATTAATTCAAATGGTGCGTAACAGCCAAAAGGTTGCTGGCACAATTGCGTGCTCCAGGAAGAGTCTCCGTTCATAATTTATATCGTCATGGGTGGCGGGGGCTCAAAATCTTCCTAGTAAACTTGGTGTGAGCTAGGACCGCACCAAAAGTTGGGTCTGTTACATTGTAAAGACGTCATCACTGACTGATGTTATTCGAATTTGAATCGATCTTAATGGTTTTATTGTACAATATTGAAGGAGCTTGGAGCAAGCATGTCCCGTTTGCATCAGCAGTTCTGTTTCGGAAGGCACGTTAAGCCGTTGGTCCTGCGCCTGATCTCTCTACAGTCGTGTCAGATTGCTGTCCCACCGGACTACGAGAGTGAGGGAATAAGGAGTGCACCTGTGCTTGCGCACTCACTTGTGCACTACAATAATAATAATAACCTGTCTTATCGTAAGATCGACCGCCATGGCCGAAAATTGGCCGGAGGGTATGTTTTGTCCTGTGGCAGCCCAGTGTTGGATACAGGCCGTACCCATATTTGCAGAACTGGCTTCTCCGAAACCCTGGCTTCTCCGAAACCCTGGCTTCTCCGAAACCCTGGCTTCAGCTGCACCATGTGCCCTTATTAGACTGCAACAAAGTGTACGAATTGATGTACCTGATCAAATCATTCTAGATTATTCTGGCAAGGGCTGTCGCCGTGGACCGGTGGATGGAAGTGTCAGCCGGGCGACTGACATATTTAAACGATATGTCAGTTGCGCTGACAGAAGCTGGTTGGCACAGATACTATGTTGCGAGCGGAGTGATGATTTGTTTCACACTAGATATCTATTTAGAAATTGTATTAGTGAATAGGATTTTATGGACTCTTTATGGTAGTAGTTTAAATTGCTATCAAACCTAAATAGGTAAGGCAACCTTAATAAACTCGTACGTCGGAGTTTTTTACTAATAAAATAACTAGATAAAGAACACATCTCACCCAGATGTAGAGAAAATAGTTGAATAGTTTATCTATGCGCCCGCGCAGTGACGGCGCTGACGTCAGCATGTGGTGACGTCACGCGGTTCCACTCGACGCTTCCTATCTTTACGCAACGCGTGCTTGATCTGAGCCGGGTAGGGCTGTGAGGGAAAATAAATGCATTTAAATTATGTCAAAAGTTGTGATTTTTATAGTATAATATAATTATCATTTTATTAGTCTATGGGCTCTCGCAGTTAATTCACTGACGGACGTCTCGACATTTCCTACGTTAACGCCAGGTAAGGCTGTGAAGATTCCTTCACATCATCATTAATATGCTTAAGGGTAAATTGAAACGCATTTTAATTTTTTCACAAGTTGTCATTTTTACGAACTCATGGTATAACTAGTATTATTTAACGGGACTTAACGCGATACAAATTATGTAGTATATGTATACTACTTACTGCTTGACGTTTCGCGTATCGCGTTAAGTCCCGTTAAATAATACTAGTGTCATTATGCAACGCGAAAGTCTAAAATCATGGTATAACTATCATTTAGTTTGTCTATGCGCCCGCGCAATGACTGCGGTGACGTCAGCACTTGACGCTTTCGACATTTACGCAACGAGTGCTTCATCCGAGCTGCCGTGTAGGGCTGTGATGTCAGGAATAAAATTTGAATAAAACTTTAAGGAATTTGAATTCTTCACTGAATAAAAATGAAGATAAGAGCTTAAATCTTCATCCTTTTTCTATGATTTAATTCCCTCACTCACCCCTCCCCACAACGCTGCCATATTCTCACAAATAA
This sequence comes from Nomophila noctuella, assembly GCA_958496325.1. Lineage (NCBI taxonomy): Eukaryota > Metazoa > Arthropoda > Insecta > Lepidoptera > Crambidae > Nomophila > Nomophila noctuella. The sequence goes on along the minus strand of OY292500.1, from coordinate 12,137,472 downwards.
ACAAATCTTGAAACAGCTCGATGCTTTAAAGATATGTACCTATGTTGAGAAATATTGACCACTTAGTGTACAGCCAGGTTGTCGTTTTCTTATACATTTAGACAGATGCAATAATTACCTTCTTGATCAAAAAGAAAGTCTAAGTGGATTTCATTTCGTGCTAGGATTAAGAAGAGCGTTTAAACTTGAGAGGTATATCTTTGCCTTGCCTACATATCTCTCAAGATCTTGGCTTTGTGAAGTATTAAAGTTCATTCTTCAGCAATTAAATTTGAGTTAAGTTTCAAAATGTAATAAATATGAACAAAACAAATTTTAAAGGGATAGAATAGCGGTATAATTTTGAAACTACATTTACATAGGTACAAACTACGATTGTATCCGTTTAAAAGTAGTTTTATTTCATGAGTAACAGTCGCGTAAACCTAAGAAATCATTATGTAATTAATATGCTTTTTTTAGGCAACCCTGTCGCTGACTATTGCAGTTTTTCTGTTATTTTTAGTGTTTCGGTATCTGGCCGTTTCCGACGTCGTGAATAGTCTAAACATTCCGCGGTGCGGGTATTTCGATACCATTCAACCGCACGATGTGAATTAATCGAACTGAAATACACCGCGATAGCCACTTGTGGCTAACCAGCGGGCATAGACAGATCGATATACGTATTATTATTACTTTTAAGTATTGGAATGGAATGTGGAAACGTCATTAATGATGATGTAGATACATTTGTAATCTGAAGGTTACCACGTATTTACATTCATATTTGTTTAATACATATATTCTAATTCTTGTGTCCTGGATAGGTCGTGACATAACTTACACTCGTGTAAGTGCTTAAAGACCAAATTTAGAGGGAAATGGGTTGAAAGTTTTACGGGAGTGCTTGCTTATCTTCCTTTGCAAAACCACTGAAGATACTGGGAGTATGCACATTCGCAAGATTCGCGCACTTGCAGAAATTCTGCGCTTAGACGAATTCCATCGCTTGTTCCGAAGCGCACCCATTCATCGCGTGATCTTACGAGGGTGCCACAGTACTCTCTGTCGTCTACTGGAAAGGGGACTAAATAAAACATTAGAAATCTATAATATGTTCATACGTCCAAAGCAGGGTTGTTGCGGATGCAAAAATTTTGACATCCGAATGCGAATGCGAATGCAGATTATTAGAAATTTACATCCGCTGATTTGATGTGAATGCGGATGAGATGCGGATGCTGATGCAGGTTTTGGGTGTTTAATGATAATTTTGAACTTCGAAATAACAAACAATAGTGATGTGCAAAAGAGTTTCATTGTTAACCAAGTACTTAGCAAAATGATGCTTCGATCTTGGCAAAATTTTATTATTTTTTAAAATACATACCTCGATGATCTAGTGGTTTAAGTTTACCCGGCCTTGGTCTCGAGGTCCTGGCTTCGATTCCCGGGTCGGGCAAACTTTGTGTTGATTTTTCTGAACACAGCCTGGGTTTGTGATGACCAATCCGCATTTGGCAAGCGTGGTGATTAAGCCAGAACCCATCTTTGTAATGAAAACATGATTTCAAATGGTGGAGGCCTTTGCCCTGCAGTGGGACATTAATAGGCTGATACTTTACTTTTTTTAAATACAAACGGTGGGACAAGTCCCCTGCAGAGTGCATTCGACGGCAATGCACCAGAAGTCTGTGGCCGCGTCTGCCGCCGCACTCTAAATAGCAACGCTATTTATACCGCGCCACTTCGGCTGCAAGTTAATTTGTGCAGACCTTCGCGGAAGGTTAGCTCGATAGATCAACAAGTTGCAGGGTTAGTCGGAAAAATAATTGATGGGAGCATGAGCATCTGATTTGTAATGAAAATTAAATAAATAAATAAATATTTCACTACATCACATTCATTGATCTGACCCCGTGTTAAGTAGCTTAAGCACTTGTGTTACAGACATCAGAATCAACAGTGGTATTACAAATATACTTAAATAGATACATATATAACACCCAGACCAGGACAAACAGACATGTTCATGCACACAAATGTTTGTCCTGTGTGGGGATCGAACCCGCGACCTCTTGCGAAATAGGCAACATTTTGACCATTACACCAAGCGGGTCGTCAAATTGTGTAGAGATAGATGATCACTCCCTTATGGGGCCATCCATAAAGTACGTCACACGAATTTCATGATTTTTAGAGCCCACCCCCTTGTCCTTGTTAGTTCGTCACATTTCTGAGCCCCCTCCCTAGTGTGACGTCACATGTTTTGCAATGTCACAATGAAAAATTATTTAATTTGAACAGCAACAGAGCAAGGGCAAACCCCCCTTTATGGATGACTCTTATGCGACCGAACGTAAAAAATAAGGAGTAACTAATGTATGATGCATTAAAAATTACATACGCAGCATTACTATGTAATTAATTATTTTCTCACATATTTTTTTTGTCTCGAGGTCGTTCGTGTTTGGAAAGATATGTTTATCTGTTCATCCCGCGCCTGATCTCTCCCCGGTCGTGTCAGATTGTTGTCCCACTGAGAGTGAGGGAACAGGGAGTGCACCTGTGCTTGCGCACTCACTTGTGCATTGTCATATATCCTGCGTACCTGGCTGATCGTGAGATCAGCCGCCATAGTCGAAAAGCGGCCGGAGGGGATAATTTTATTTATTTGTCCTCATTTGTGGCCTCCAGCCCTTACCAATGTCTTCCACATAAAATTTCTAAATGAACCATCTTAAAATAAATCTAAAGAATGGGAACAATGATATATTACTACAGCATTGTCAGAATTCCTTCCACGTCATAATTTCTGTCGCATTCCTGTGGTCTAAATTGTTGACATCTTCATAATTAATATTGGAGACAGAAGAATTCTAACAGTTACTTGCTGTCATTGGGGGCGTTTGGCAGAAAAAAGCGCTAGGAAGCGCTAACGATTAAATAAGCAAAATGGCGGATTGTGTCAGCGCAACTGAAGCACAGACTGAAGTTAGCTAACATGTCCTGGCCGAAAACTGTACAGTTTGTTTGACACAATCCGCCATTTTGCTTATTCAATCGTTAGCGCTTCCTAGCGCTTTTTTTCTGCCAAACGCCCCCATTTATTGCTTGAATACATCTAAAGGCGGGATGGAATAAATTACTCGCGTAGATATTAAAGGATTTAGTCATACTGATTTATTGGCACCAGAATATAATTTCATTTATTAAATTATTTTATTTATGTTTTGGTGTAATTGAAAAACTGATATATTGTCATGTTGAATAACGTTAAAATAAGTTTAACAAGAATATTTCTTTGAACATCAGAATTTTGATATTAAAAAGAAACGCTTTATTTCCATGGTAATAGGGTGTTTGAGGTTTTATATTTAACTTAGCTACCATGACAGCGGATGCGGTATCAAAAACATTTTAAAGATCATTCTTTGCTAATATAATGGTATGTTCGTGACATGAACATCGGCATTTGTACTCGAGTCATGGATGTTTATAAAAGTATTTAAGTATGTCTATCCGTTCCCTAGCATCCATAGTACAAGCTTCGAGCTTAGTTTGGGGCTAGGCAATTGGTGTGTCAGTCCAAGGCATTTATTTATTTATTTATTTATTTAAACATTAAGCGAAAATGATAGAAAATATGGTCATGGCATCACATCATTATTGTAAATGGCTCCATCATCGTCATCATCTGCCTGCCATAGTCCACTGCTGGACGTACTGTTCCTCCTTATTATCATAGAAATACAAACACAAATGAATCTAAAGGGAGTTCTGTATTTGTTCGCAGATGGATGCGCGTGCGCAGTGACGGCGCGCGCGGCCGCGGCTCTACATTCCAGTTAGTGTTGCGGACCATTGACTTTTTAATTTTATTTATTTTATAATAACATATATTTACAGTTTAATTAAAAATAGGTTAAGTAAATTTCACTTTATGTCAGATTTTAAAGTCCAGTGTAGTAGTATGTAGGTAGTCAAAAAGTTACTTTTAAATTAAAGTAGATGTCGACTAAAGGCTTGATAGAAAGCATTTTAGGAAGTCAACCTGTTGACTTTTAAAAAGTTCTTACTTTTTATTGGCTCGCAACTTTTGCAGAAGTCAAGCTGCCGTTAAAGTAATAACAACCTTCAAGTTAAAACTTGAAAAAAAGTCCCTTTAATAAAAATCCATATTTTATTTCATTTGTTTGTATATTTTACCAGATAGAAAAAAGTCAATGTGAAGCACCACGAACAGTGTTGTGGTGAAGTGACGGTGATCACGTGCCCAGTTCGGTGATAAGTGATGTGAAGTGATGAAGTGAACAGTGATGATGCCCAGAGCGGCAGAGTGAGTCAGTCCAAAGTTGAATCTAGTCAAAACATGGGCATACAAGTCGAGAACGCTGTTAATTATAATAACACTGCATGTAAGTATGCGCAAGTATAATATCTTTAAGAATATCGGATATACATATATAATATACTATGTAAAGAGTGGATATCAAGAACAAAATGCGTCTTTTTATCTATTAAATGACACGCTTTCTTTTTCGCCCTGTGATGATTAGTACGTATTTTTTAGGATTATAAAAATAGTATTAGAGACGGCAACTGTTGTCAATGGACAGCAGTGCTCGAGATGTCTACTCTATACGTAGTACTAATACCTTAATGGTTGTATTATGAAAACCTTTGTCGACGCAAATAAGAGTTGCTTACTTCGTCTAAATAAGAATTACAAGTAGCGTGCCAATGATGGACGACCTATACAAAAACTAGTTAGGTTACGACTAAACGTAAAATATCATTGACTTAACGTGTAACACATTGAAATTGTTATAGATAACAGAAATCGTGAATACAGTCATTATAATTTTATAACACAAATCCGTGAATACCAGACCACTTGGAGCATAGGACCTTTTGGATAGTTTGATATATTGCACGGACTAATCAATCTTATCAGACAATCAGGGGATTCAATACCGCATAGTCTAAACCAAACTGGGAAAACCAACACAAACTGTAAGTGTGCCCAGTGGGATTCGAATCCACGACCTCCGAGGTTTTTGAGCACAGCGATCTAACCACTACACCACGTGCGAATTGCAATGCTTCTCTATAAGATCTATGATTTTTATTGAATGCTAAAAATAACAATCGATGCATGCAGTTATTATAATTTCTTTATCCAGACGACTTCAAGTCCGATGATGGTGATGATTGTAAGCGAAATGAACACGTTTTCGCAGTTAAATTGAAAGCAATAAAGTGTGAATAGTGTTGTATACTACACAGTTAAGATTTAATGTTCTTGGAAAATTAATCGTAGTAAAACCACAAGGTTATTACTAGGATAATATTCCCGTTTCGATCGATCAATTTGGTTAAAAGTAAACAATGAGGGCTGCCAATTTTTAATGTCGATTAAATTATTAATTTCTTATTGTTGTGAAATCGTTTATCTTTAGTGGACATGTTTGTTGTTGTCTAGACATCGCTTGTCAATTCATTTTCTCGCGAAAATATAATCCTCACAGCTTTGTGACATTACCTTGACCTAGCGGCCGCACGCGACTTCGTCCCCGTGTTATATTTTAGCTTAAAACCTTCCTCGACAAATTGACTATCCAACACAAATAAAATAAATTCGAGCCTGAGATTAACGGGTTCGAACAAAACGAATTAAATCGAAGCATGATTATTGATAGTTACTCAAGATAAATAAGTTGCAAAAGTAAAAACAAAGCTAAAACAACGTAGGTACCTATTTTATTTTGTTTCAACCGATACACATCGGAATAATGTACCACCAAAACAGACAAATCACAAACAACAAACCTTTTTATTTACCTTTAAATCCAACAGGCCCATTAGTAAATGTTAAGAAAAGCGTTTTACCGCTAAATTTCTCATGTCATAAAATGCTTTTACCTGAGTTTAATTTATCATAAGTAATTTATGTACTTCGCTGTTGTTGTAAGTTAAAGATTAAAGGGCATATTCTTCTTCATCATGTCAGGCTCATATTTAAAGGGGACTGGTGTCGTGTCACGAGTGAGAGATCAAACGGAGATAAATAATACTCTCATGGAGCCCTCATATGTCGCTGGGCCGCTGTACAGTCAGCATCGATATGGCGTATACTATTTTTTTTAACATCCAAAAATGCCTCACTGCTGGGAAAGGTCTACCCTAAATTTCTTAGGATGGGCAGCGGACCAGGTTAAGGCCAAAGAAAAGATGGTGTGACGATTTTGTTTTCTCTCCCTTCCCCGTCTAGATTTTGAGGAATAACGTGTTGCTTCTAAGTACCTTTAAAAAATGTTTAAGTGATCTAACTAAGCATTAATAAACACCTTAAAAGTTTTGTAAAAAAAGTAGAATGAAAATAGAAGTACATATAACAAACCTTTGTAATAGTTATAAAAACATTGTGAAAAACCAATAAATTAGGTATTTGGCATTATTATTTATTCTTTTTTCCGGTTGCGTCTAACACGTCCCATTGTCCAGCGCAGTATTGCGGCTTAGTGTACTCTATTTGCGTCGGCAAAGCTTTTTATTTCTGTGTAAGTTCAATGTCGCTGAGCGACCCAGAGACGCGTCGTTTAACTTACACTTTTTCTGATATTTGTTATTTTTGCCCGTGTAACTATCTATCTATTAAAAATATCGGGTAACTATCTAGGCTATCAGAAACTGTTTAAGATCTTTACGCAGTTATGAATCATACTAATTAGCAATTTAGCAAAGTTAAAATTGATTGATGTAATGGGTCAGTTTCTGGTAATCTGGAGTCGTGTTAACTTTATCACAACTATGAAGTCCCTGTAGTTTTTAATTTAAACACTTAATCGATTTTTTATAAAGCTGCAGTTGAACTTCAACCTGCCTGCAACTATTAAAAAAGCTGATTAACAAAATCTTGTGACTTCAAGGTTGTGTTGGTTGTAATATCATGAAACAAAAGCTTTTTCGTCTTTCAAAGTATAAAAAGCTTTTGATTTTATTATTCCAATACTAATATGCCTTTATTATTATTTTTTATAATAAATATCACCGTTTCGCTGAATTAATTTGTTATAATACCAGTGATATTTCTCTCTCTCCGTGTTGAATTTATTTCCAGAGTGCGACTGCGACGGCGTATGATTTACAGCCGCGTTTTAGTATATTTGTTTTAATGCGTAATGGCTCCCTTGTGTGGCTCATTAGCTTCGAGACGGGCGATCGCGAGAACGAATGTAATATAAAACCACTTGGAAATGAGAAAAATGAAGAAAATGGACATGATTTGCTGGAATATGAGGAAAAGATTTGGCGGATTTGATGTTTTTATTATTGAATACGACGCTGTTGGATCAAGTTGGATCATTTAAGTCTTTTATTTTATAGCTTAAAAAGCACTTCAGTGTATTATGACTCAGGAGAAGAATACAATTTGTGAAAAAATTACGGAAAATGCCGTTTGTTTGGATCTGGGTTGACAGATGGTGGCGCAAGACCAGTTTTAGCACTCTTTGGGGTGGCTTTGACCAGTGATAAGCGTTTCTTCGTGGGCCAACAGCAACTACTGAATATGAATCAAACAAACAATCAAAAAAGCAGCGATATGATTCGGAGCTCGTCACGTCATATTTCAAAAACAGGCGAAGAGTGGCCAGTTGAGAACCGGTTTGCTACGATGTCTAAGCAAGTGGAAGGATTTCGTCTCGCCTACTTCTATGGGAAAAAGGGGTCACTTTATATTACAATACTTTATTATTATCTTTAAACAGTTACCCTGCTCTCCACACTAGGATTCCCTGCCTCGTGGAGGCCAGTGTATGTATGTTTGGATGTAATCCTCGGCATCATACAAGCAGAAGATTAGGAAAGTTTGGGTCCAGCCCTAGAGTTACGCTTTCTCACAAATGAGGAAAACTGTGGAGTTTACCAATGCGAAGCAATGAGGACAATTTGTTGTTTGTATGTACAGCTGAGTTTTCTTGGCATTGAACTCGATAATCTATTTCGAGTGATTTTGCAAACGATTCCATAGATCGGTTTGTCTATGTAAAAGAGCAAAAGCATCGATTTGTCTAAAATATATTCTTTTTTGTAAGGAAATGATTACTTAGTCTGGAGTGTGAATGTTGTGGTGTTAACTCCTTCCTGACGAAAATTCATTTTAGCGCCTTTTCGTGCGCTTGGTCTCTCACCAAACTTGTCAGACTGCTGTCTGACTATAAGCGTAAAGGAATACGAAGTGCAATTACTTTGGACACTTTCAACAAGTTTACTCAATTACGAGTGTTTGTGTTTGTAGGGGTCACATTCATGTTCTACTGCAACAAACTGATTATGATGGATTGATTTGAGGAATACGGGTTTTTTCGATTGGGATTTGATACTTATCCGGACGTGTCGAAGTTTGATTTACTGATATGTCACGAAAAGTATGAGTGAAGGACTACGGAGTTCATCTATACATCTGTGCGTGACTTGGTCCCCTAATTCACTTGCCCATTTTGGATTCACCCAAGTGGTACACTAACATAGAGTTGACTAATTGGAATAATATTGGAAAGTTTCAAGGTTGATTTGTTTCTACAATATTTACAAATGGGTCAGTCAGCCAACAATCAACATCCTCTTTTATTATTAATGTGCTGACGACCTACATTTCACACAAAGTCGTCGATATGACGCTCGCTCAGTCACGTTTGCGTGGAAATTCTCCTTGTCACGTGGTTTCCAGACAGTTGTGAAAAGTAGACGCCACAGACTCAAAACAAACCGACTGACAGTTATGACAGACTGTCGGGCGGCTGTCACGGCTGACAAGGTTTGCGTTTGCGTTTGCGTTCGCGTCCAGACTCTAGTTAACGGGTAGCCAAGGACGACTATATTGGGGAAGTTGGAGTTGAGATGTGGAATCACTGTGAGTACGTCGTGTATAGGAATCGTTTTTTATTAATAATAATAATAATAAAAGTTTGAAAACTTTAGACATCCACAAACTTACCTTCCTTATAATGCAAAAAGCTGTAATCCTGAACACGTGCCGAATTGTACGCAAATTCTTAACTTTAAATTAAATTTACAACATTGTCCGTTTTGGCCACAAGCCTGCGGTAATGTAAAAACCCTAGAAATAGGAGATGAAACTTTTCATAAGAAATAATAATAATAATAATCATTTATTTCAGAATTAATTCCATAGTTTGTTAGTAGTACATAAGAAAATTGTGGTTAGTACAATCAAGGCATTTATTGAGGTTGAGAAAATGCATTATGCAATGTGCATACGCTAGTGCTAGGATAATTTTTAATTAAATAGGAAGGAAAAAGAGGGTTTTCTGACGGGAATTGATCACCACTGCCGTGGACATCAACAACCGCACAAGGGTCGCAGATGCGATGCCTGCCTTTAAGACTCCATATCCTCCCCAACAGAGCTCTGGGGTTATTTTATTTATTTATTTATTTATTTAAACTTTATTGCACGAAATAGATTTTGTACAAAAGGCGGACTTTATGCCTCATGGTATTCTCTACCAGTCAACCTTAGGGCAAAACAGAGAGTGAATAGTAGGAAGTGCTATGAAAAGAAATTAAAATAAAAAGAAAAATTACACTTATTAACTAGTTAACATAAGATATTACTAGCAGAAACATCACAAATCGGCCGAAGTTATTTTCTATACCATATTACGCGGCGTCATTTCAGCACAGAGTGTCATTCTCTATTTAAGATACATTGCGGGCGTAATCCTGCCGAACTAAGGGCGCGTTTTCTCGGCCTAGTGTGTTTCCATACAAAGTCAGGTTTAGAGACTGCATCGTATGAAGCCAGGAATGTTCTCTCAATAGGGAAAATGCTGGCGTCATCTTTCCAAGTATTTCATCTGCGCATGCGCCGGCATAAAACAGACAGCGAAAGTAAACAACCTGTGCATTGTATTAAGTTGGCGCAACAAACATGGCGATGACGCGCGACGGGCGGAACCGCGTGCAGCAACAACATTGCATTCAACAAATTACTACAGGGTGAATTAATTAGTTAATTCATCATCATCATCATCCTAGCGTTTGTCCCGGTCGCATCCTCGGCCATTGCCTTGGAGTCCAGGGTCCGCTTTCCTACTCCTTCTCCTCCACTTCGCACGATCTTCGGCATCCAGGCAGGCAGTTAATTATTATCCAAATAGTCAGGTCTACCTTGTAAGGGATACGAAGGTAAGACGACAGGCGTTCCAGTGTAATAAATCAAGCTTGTCAATTCAGGATCGTATATAGTTGCAGCGTACCCTGGGCTCCGAGGCAATGGCCGAGGATGCACTTGTGCACCTGTATTGGTTCGGAACTAAAGGTATTCAGTACCTACAAAACTCCTCCGATGTCATCCCCCAAGTAGAGAGCTTTCGGTCATATAAATATAATGGTGTATCAACCCCGAATTAACTACTTCACGCGGAATACCCAATCTCCATTTAAATGTATGTCGGCGTCATTCCTCATTATTATCGGATCTATTTTAAAACCTGCTAATTAGTTTCGAACGTGAAAATTCTATCGTTTATTTTCTTAGGCCATTGCTTTTGTTGTGTGACTTTATGTTTCTAATTCTGGAACTTACTGAGGTGTGTGTTCAATGAATCAATCAGCCTATTGCCGTCCACTGCTGAACGTAGGCCTCCCTCAAACTGCGCCTGGCCTCCATGTCCTTTGCGATCCGTATCCACGTCATTCACGCCACCTTCCCTAAGTCATCCTCCCATCGTGTCGCAGTGCGTCCGACACTGCGCTTGCCCACACGACGGCCACTCCACTCCAATACTTAACGGCTCTATCGCCTATCGATCCGTCTGGAGACATGGTTAGTCTATTCCCTTTTTAGCGAACTGATCTTTCTCGGAATGTAACTTTAGTTCTTTGGCGGATAACTTCATTACGAAATATATACGGCAAAAAGGTGTGTGTGAATTTCATAAATCCTCTTCCATAATTAGTTAAATATTAGAGCTTTTCCAAATCTTGGGCATCCCGTAACCAAAGTTTTTCTTAAAACACTCGTAGAGCTGTTAAGACAAAAATTGGTTTTGTTGCTTTTTTTGGTACTAATTTAGCAAAGTTCATGGATTAAGGATAATTGTCAATTAAGGCTTAATCGACAAGTACGTTCAATACTTCTCTAATACAGATCGACTATCAAGACACTAGCAGAAATAGAAGTCAACATGCTATCACCAACTCCATCAGAAATAGAAGTCAATACGCTGTTGATTGATTTGGCAAATGGCGCCAATTCGGTAAACAATGCGAATCTGTTAAGGCCTCGTTAAACCGGGACGCGTGATACAATGCGTGTGCGCACGCCAAGAGGTATCGGATTGTTGTGTTAATCATACCCAATCATACCGAACGCTTGTGTCATTAATAAATAATTATTACCTACGTCCTACAGGCCGCCCGCGACTCCGTCCGCGCTGAATTCTGTTTCCGCACACACATTGGTACACTGTAGCTTAAAGCCTTCCTTGACAAATGGACTATCCAACACAAAAGTATTTTTTCAATTCAAACCATCAACAAATAAACAAACAAACTCTTTAGCTTTATTATATAAGTAAAGATATAGATAATGTGTGATGTTGACTTAACTTTTGCCGTTGTGTTTTATTAAAAAGGTGCAAGTAATGTGTCTTCTGTCACTTCCTTTGAAAGCATACGCCTTTTCCGTCATTTTCTTTATGACTTACCTATCTATAAAAAGGTAGACAAATAAAAATAAAACACGAAATATTAGGACGCGGGATACAATGCGTGTGCGCACGCCAATACGCGCTATCAGATTGTTGCGGTAATCATACCGAACGATTTGGTTATGTCATTACAGTTGTCAAAATTTTTACTATCAAAAAGCTGATAAAAAATATTATTTTGTTTTAACATTTCAGTCCCCTTTGAAAAGAAGGCCTTTCGACGAACTTCGAAGGGAAGAATAACGTGTCAATTGTCAATTTCGTGTGTTATACGTTGTAATTAATATCATTCGGATGCTAGATATTAAATAATTGTGCTTGCGCGATGTAGCACTTAATCGAGGTCGTTGTTCATCAAAGTTTGTCAGCGTCAGCTAGATCACCGTATTTATACTGTGATGTGAAGAACAATTTTCCGAGTGTTATCTATCTTAATTAATAGTAGTCAAATAGTCGGTGAGCTCATCAAAATTATACAGCTTTTGGTAGATTCCCAAATATTACTACTATCGCCATCTATCAACGAAACAGCAAACCAGAAACTCAAATCGCAAGTCGATTCGTAAGCTTTTGGCAAGCTTCCATTTAGTTCACTCATCCTCGAAAAGATGACGCTACCGGTCCGGTGTACGGAGGGCGTGTAATATTTTGTTTATATTAATGTGTCGTTAGTTTATTTTTAAATTAGAGCATCTTATTAGTAGCCGAGGAAGTATGTTCGCAGCTCTCGCGCTTGTAGTAGTCAGAGCTTCTGATCTCTGTAGTTGTGTTATTAACAATCGCCCACCCAGAATTTTAGAAACAAAACACTGTAATTTGCTTGCGTAAAATTGTGTCGATCTTTGCGACAGTTTTTACCTGAGATGAGCAGCACTTCTTCTTTTCTTGGAAGATTATGTCATAAATTTCGAGCATTTTCATTCGGACCTCTAGCATCACTTGTTTACCCAATTATATTGGAGTAACTATTCACAATCTAAAACCTATCAATTTGCCAATGTGCCTTGGATTCTCGATTGCCTCTGGTTCAAGACAGTAGCTTCCGAATTGTCTGCCTTGCTACCTGGTAACATCTGATGATAGGTATTTGAGGCACAATATTTAGTAGGAACATGTGACCCAAATGCCTTTGAATCTAGAATTTTCCTTCTCCCATCAAATTCTTCTACCTACTTTCGGGCCGTTGCCCCAGGCTGATACATGTTATTCCCAACCGTCGATAAAGTGTAATAATAAAAACAATCAAACGTGTTTTTCAGCCGTGGGAAAGTTTCAGCTAGCGCTTTCAACGTGACTCGGCCAGTTGTTTTTATAACGGCAATGATAAATGTTTCGATATATTTTTAAACATCTTTGTTTTAGATCTTTGTTACTACACCGTGCACGGCTGGCAGATGCGGTGGAATTCCGAATAGTCAGCTCGGAATATACGAGTTTGAATTAATATTGGAGGTGCAGGTTGTCAACACTGGGAAATTCTTTTGTGTGTTGAACTTTAGACCACGGCTGACCCATAAGTAATCTTTTGACTCAATCAACTTAATACGACCACTTTATTTAAACCTTCCATTATAAGTTCGTCATCATCTTAGGTCTTCTCCCGGTTGCATCCTCGGCCATTGACTTGGAGCCGGGGTACGTTTCGGCTATTATCCTGAATTGACAAGCCTTGAAACATTGAAACTACTGTCGTCTTACCTCTGCAACCCACACAAGGGAAACTAGACAATTAGTTATTTTCTCATTGTTAGTTACATCATTAGAATTATTTTTCAAAAATCACTTTTTTTAAGGTAAGCTTTGAGAAGAGAGTAAGAACATTGATTTCTTGTATAATTCCTTCAAGAAACGAGCGTACTCTCTTTTGAAAGGCCGGCAACACATCAACGATACCTCTGGTGTCGCGGATGTCCATGGGCGGCGGTGATTGCTTACCATCAGGCGACCCGCTAGCTCGTTCGCCGCTACAGCCATAGAACAACAAATGTTACTGATGGGATAAAGTATTTTATTCGCTTTGGAGCTGGTGGTAACCAAATGTCTCTCAATGTAGCAAATGACTCTTAAAGTCTCTGCTGACCTCACACGAGGTGAAACAAACCCCGAAGCCGATTTTAGCATGGCAATCCAACGATAAATTATCAATTGACGTGATAAATAGTATTCGTGTTGTACCTACATTGTTATGTATGATGTCTTAATCTGCCAATTACGCAACTGTTTTGAGAAATCCGAATTCGAATGATGTTTTTTCTCCCGTCAAAACACTAACAAAGTGAGACTGGGACCGCGATAGTTCGGTAATGATATCATTAGAACAACGTTTAGGTATGTCAGTTGTGTATGTTACAAGAAAAACATGAATTCTATCGTAAAATTGGGGAATATTTTACAGATTCGGATGAGAAGAAATTCTTAATTAAAATAGTGTTATTGTGTTGCGTAAACTGATTCTTAACGCTACTAACTAAGGCTTGGAAAAAGTTTTATATTTTAGCATTTTTTGGCTGACTGTACATATTTTTTTCTAATTCTGTGAATGCCGATAGAAATATGTTAAAAAGTAAAGTGTGGTTGCCCACACGTACAGAAAGGCAAACGTACAAGCGGGTCACCTGATCGTATGTGACCACCGTTGACCATGGACATAAAAAAATACAAGGGTTGCAGATGCGTTGCCTGACTTTACCCTTCCATTTCAAAAACCCAGCCTGTTAAAACCCCCATCTGGTAGGCCTAAAACCAGCTGTGAACTGAGTCAATGATAACCATTATTCAGCTCACACACGCCTATTATCCAAATAATTAACTGATCAGATCAACTGCAGACTTTACAGGTGCTTGGCTTGTTTGACACATTTCCGATAAGACGGCCTATTATTAGACATTGTGCCGTTTTTAGTCATAGCGCATGACTTCTAATATTAGAGGCAGCCGGCAAGACATCAATCGGCCGCCGTCATTGGTAGTAATTGCCAGACATGCCAATTATCTGGCTTCGAGTAGGGTATCCCCTGTAGGGAGTGCCAGTATACTGGGACATGATAGGACATGGATTAAGCGCCATCTAGCGCCGAAATAAGCGAACTAGGTGAAAAATGACTGTTGTCAACTGACAAACAAACCGAAAATGTTCAAAACAATTACGACAATTTTTCTTTTGGTGCAATTAACACATTATTTAAATTCAAAATTATTGATTGATAATATTAAAAAAAATGCGTATCCTGGTCAGAATCCTTTACACTCAAGCCAAGATTGAAATCTAAGAGTAAGCCAATGATCTTCTTAGTTAATCTTTTTTTTTCATATTTTTTGTGTTTTCATTTTTACTTTCATTCTTTTTGACCAGTCAGGTAAGGTGAACTACCACTATCGTTTCACCAATCCGCCTACCAGTTTGGTGACATTGATCATGATACTTCATCAAGAGAGGATTGCGTCTAGTTGTGGACTGTGACAGGCTGATAATGATGATGATAAGTGGGCAAAGACCATGGTTACATCTTTTTTTTTCAGAGGACGAAGACTAGGTTTGTCTGAAGGTTACCTCTTAACCGGACGCTTGTGGGAGCGGAAGGCTCACACCACCTGGGGTCACATGTATGACGTCATCGCTGAAGGGGGTAGGCCGCGTCCCCGAGGTCAAGGAGTGGGGCGAGCAGGGCGGCGGCGCGGGCGCCGGCTCGGGTGACCCCGTCTAAGCGGCTTATGGGACAGTCCTGATTTTACTTGGATTTGGAGTTGAATGAGTAGTGATTTGGTTATAAGGTTGTCAGTCTTTTTTTATGTTTTTTTTATTTATCTTATTACTGGCGGCCGCCTACGACTCCGTCCGCGTGGATTTCGATTTCCAATATCCTATGTGTTATTCTGATGTATAAGCTATATTGTGGTAAAGTTTCATTCAAATCCATTCAGTAGTTTTTACGTGAAAGAGTAACAAACATCCATACATCCATACATAAAAACTTTCGCCTTTATAAAAGTAGTAGGATTAAGCACACAAAAAAATACAATCTTAAAATTAGCTGAATCTTGAGTTGACAATATTGATCTGGATTGTTGAAAACATATTTGAGATTGGCCGTTGACTTTAGCCAATGTTTTACCTTTACGTAAGGAAGAGGAGATACGTGACCTCTTACCTACTTAATGCTTCGGTTTATGTTGGTCCTTGTTTTTATTTACTGCATTTAGGTGTTGGGTGTAAAGTATAAAGTATAAATGCATTTCCCCAATTCCAATTTTAAATGTGGCTGGTTAAATCTCGTTTATTGCGCATCTCTGACTCGGGTTTTATTTTACGGGTGATCTGATAGCACTTCATTGAATTGTCTTCTTTTCATAATGTTCCTTCATAAGTATTATGAAGTTGGATCTCTGTCTTATATAATATTTATAATAGTAATCGACAAGCTCCAATATATATTATTATTATATGTATTTCCAATTGTTACAAATGCCAATTTCGTAACGGAAGTCGGAACTCAGTCATTAGTCGGTGAAAATGTTTTAGACGCATTGGGACGTCGAAAGCTATTTGCTTGTTTTTGACACTTATCACTGAGCCCGAGAGGCACCACGTGACCGAGCTGAGGATGTCCCGCGGGCTCGGGCGCGCGTGGAGAGCGCACGCTGGGCGGGCGGCGCGCGTGGGCGGCGCGGTTTGTTTACGGCGGGCAGTCCCGCGCCGAGCCGCGCCGAGCCGGCCGCCGCGCGCGCACCCTGGATCCAGTTCACGGCCGCTCTATTACCGTCCGGCTATTTCGGCGCATAATACCCGCACGGTGCGGGCCGCGTCCAGTTTCGCGCGGCAGGTGCGCGGAGCCATGTGAGCCGAGCCCCGCCCGCGGCCATGGAGCGCCGGCGCCGCCCCGCCCGCCTCGACTCCGCAGCGGACCCCATGAAGAAGGCGGTGCGCCGCCGCGAGAAGCCGCGCGAGCGCTGGCTGCTCACCAGGAAGACATGGAAGTACATGTCCGACGCCGGCCGCCGGCTCATCCCGGACGGCGCGCAGAACCGCCCCGAGGACGTGCCGCGCATCGAGGCCTACTTCCAGGACGTGTGCGCCAAGGAGCCGCGCTTCCTGCTGTGGCGCAAGAGCTCGTACCCCGGGGCGCTGCCGAAGCCGCGGCGGAAGAAGCGCGCGCGCGGCGGCTCCGTGCGCGCGCGCTCGCCCTCCGACGACGCGCCGCCCGCGCCCGCGCGCCCCACCGACCTGTTCATCGGACACACCTCGGGGGGCCGCTTCGACATCGCCAAGCTGCGCCGCGACTTCTTCGCCACCCCGCCGCCTTCGTCTTCCGGGTACGGTTCAAAGTTCGGGGGACCGAGTGGACTGAGAGACGGCGCCGGCCAGCCGGCGCCCGAGGACGAGGAGGGTAATCTAGTCGATTTACTACGAAAGTACCTGAAATTAGAGGAGAACACTGGTGTGACAAAAGTGCCGGACACCGATGAGTTAGTTCGAGTGTTGAGGAATTACCTGAAGCGGCAGGCGGACAACACGCCCGCGTCGGACGCCGACGCCGACCCCTCGCAGCGCACGCTGCTGGAGAACCTCGGCCGGTACTACTGCCGCTCGCCCAACCGCGACCACATAGTGCAGGACCTGCTCACCGACAGGAACTTGCTGAAAAGACTGTATCATGACCTCCGTAAGACTAAGCCTTACCGAGGCGGCAGGAGCGGCGGCGGCGGGGGCTTCGGGCCCGGCGGACTCGCGAGTGTGCCTCATTCCACCCGAAGTGTGCTCCGCAGCAGCGGAAGTGCTTACGGCCCGCGCGGCAGCGACGGCGACGACTCGCGGTCGCCGCCGATGTCGCCGCCGCCGCTCATCGAAGTGTTCCACGAGTCGTTCGAGGACAAGTTTGTGGAGTGCGGGACCCAGACGGTTCCGATACCGGAGGAAGTGCTGCTGGAGATCGAGCGCGTGTACCGGGACAAGCTGGAGGCGGCGACGACCTCGCCGACGAGCCCGGCCAGCCCGCCGCCGGAGCGCAAGCCGGCGCGGCGCCGCTCCAGCGTGGACCACGACGACGTGTCGCAGTCCGTCAGCGACACCATCAAGCGCTACCTGCGCATGGCGCGCAAGAAGAGCGTGGACGCCGACAAGGCGGACCGCTTCAAGCGCATCAACTACGACAAGAACCTGCGCAACATCAAGCCGCGCGCGCCCGGCGAGGTGGACGACGACGGGCCGCACAAGGGCTGCCAGACGGAGGAGGGCTGGATCCTGACGTACCGCGAGCTGCGGTTCGCGTCGGTGGCGTCGACGCCGACGTCGCCGGTGTCGCCGTCGCAGTCGCACTCGTTCCTGGCGTCGCTGCTGGGGCGCGGGGGCGCGGCTAACGCGAGTGTGCCCGCAGGTGGCATGCAGAAGTCGCGCTCGTCGTCCAGCGTGGTGCAGAGCGTCAGCAAGCGCTTGTGGCGCACGCGCAGCCGCAGCTCCAGCCGCGCCGCCACCACCTGGACGCCTCAGGTCTGTCGCACTCAACATTGTGTGAAGTGGCTTTGCCTTTGTTTGTTTTACTCGTGCTAACATTGTGTAAGTCACCGTTTATTAACACTAACGCCGTGTTTCATAACCTTGGAGTATGTTCTTAATGGCCTACTTGGCAGAAGTTTGACACAACATATATTATTTTCCACATTATTTTGTAGAAAAGGTGCAGAAGGCCCTTAACTTTTAATTTATGTAAGTAACGATTCGCAAACGCATAATGTTTTGACGAGCTGTTTAAATATAAAATGACAATAATGACACTGGAAATCTGTAAGAGTTTGTGTGTAAAAGCTAGAGTTAATATCTATCAATGCAACTTTTGGGTGAAGACGTATCGCAATTTGTAGGAAAATTAATTTCATCGGGATGTTTAGCAAATATCTAAATAATCTGCGAAGTCGGCTTGAGCAAAAATGGGTTAATCACCTATAGTGGGCTGACTAATGCAAACATTTGTGTGGCCGAGCTTTATTCATTAATCCACAAAGAGGTAACTTTTGTTTACCATCCTATATATTATCAAAGGCCTGTTAAATCTCTTTGGCTGTTTTTTATCCCAGAAAATTTGGTTTAAGATCGGAAATCGTTTAGATGCTTACTATCGATTCCTGAAGCAGTATCGAAGATTTCGAAGTATGGGGAGGGCAAATGAAACGATTTAAATATATGTATAGAAAGATATAAATAAATATTTCACAACATCACCTGCATTGATCTGACTCCGCGTTAAGTAGCTTGAGCCCTTGTCTTACAGACTACTGTGGTATTACAAATATACTTAATTAGATACAATTAACACCCAGACCTTGACAAACAGACATGTTCATGCACACAAATGTTTGTCTTGTGCGGGAATCGACCCTGCGACCTCTTGCGGAATAGGCAACATCTTAACCATTACACCAAGCGGGTTGTCATCTATGACAGCATCATCATTTTTTACTTGTTACTCATCCACACAATGAGTTAGACAAGACTTATAACAGAAAATTTGCCGCGAAAGAAGTTTTGTGGTGATTTAACCACTATGTATCGACTTTGATGTCCGAATGTCGGTAAACTTTTGCGTGAGGCATAAAGATTGATAGGATTTTAGTCAGGGAATTGTTTCCTCAGTTTACCAAGCGGAGTTTAAAACTTGTTTCTCAGCTCTTTTTCAAAGGAATAAGGTTGAACTAAAGATGCTTATGTTGAGCTGGTATGTTTCTGCCAGTGGTCAAAAAGTTAAAGAAGTGTGACTGATTAAAGACTAGCAAGTTAGAAGCCGATTGGTTTTTTCACTTCTTTGGAAAGTTTTTAACTCTCAACAAGTCGCGTATGACTACTCCTAATAATACAATTGTTTTTGCATCCAACAAAACTTTTGTTGATTGCGCGGTGTACCTAATCATATAATAAATGAATATTCCTTGGTAAAGTAAAGTATCAGCCTATTATTGTCCCACTGCAGGGCAAAGGCCTCCATCATTTGAAATCATGTTTTCGTTACAAAGATGGGTTTTGGCTTAATCACCACGCTTGCCAAATGCGGGTTGGTGATCACAAACCCGGGCTGTGTTCAGAAAAATCAACACAAATTTTGCCCGACCCAGGAATCAAACCCAGGACTTCGCGACCATGGCCCGGTACTTAAACCACTAGACCATCGAGGCGAATATTCCTTAACATATAATTAATTGCCCAGCCCCACACTCAGCTTGTAGCTATGTAGAAGTATTTACGCTAGGGAACGAACAGACACACTGACTTACGTTTAAATCATCAATGTGAAATCATGCCGATGTTTAGCACAACATTTTTCCCTGCGGGATTAAAAGTGGAATCCCCAATAACCACTAGAAAAGCGGGTTTTATTTTTTCTGTACATATTATACCACAAAGTTGTTTCCTCTTGTCTGTCCCTATGAAAGCTTTCACTTTAAAACTACGCATTCAATTTTCCATTTTTTTTATCAGATGATTGATTGAATAGAAAAGTTTATGTACCAGCATTGACCAGCATTGCCCCTATGCAAAGCCGGGGTGGATCGCTAGTATATTTATAATATGTTTTGTATGTTTTAATTTGCGAAGTATCTTCCGAAGCACGTGCTAAGTACGTCGTATAATGGCGTCTGAAGAGTTAATAATCCCGTCGTATTTACGCGTCACTCGGCGTGTTGTGACAGCTGCGGGTTTATTTCATTATTTCTGGACACTCGTTACAAGCACTGGGAATGACCTACATTAACAAAGTATTTGATAATGACTTTAATGTTGTGAGTAATGGATTGAACATATGACACGACGAGGCGCTGGGGCGAAATATGTTTTGACGTGTAATCAAATTGCTGAATAATTTATTTCATTTCATTTTGAATCATCGTCATCCTAGTCCTTATCCCGGTTACATCCTTGGCCATCGCCTCGGAGCACAAGGTACGCTACGACCGTGATCCTGAATTCACCAGGCTGGTTATTACACCACGGACCTGCTGAGGTGTCTCAGTGGGCGGAGAGGGGTACTCCGACGTGGCGCGTCCCCGGGTGGTGGATAGGGGAACGGCCTCATATTGAAGGTTACCGGCTTGCCGGCGCGAACCAAACCCTCGTTGGGTGGGCTCGGTGGGCGTCCCGGACTTATTCTGGGTAGCGGCCAACGGGCGTGATAGGGGGGGAATGAAGCGCCCCGTGTTTTTGACACGAGGCACGTAGTGTGTGACGTTTTTTGTCACGGGCTCAGTGGACGTAACGGATCTTTTCCGGTAACGGTCACCGGGCGTGGTTGAAGAGCTGCTGGCCCTTCTCTGGTACCCCTCTGATCTAGCAGAGGGGACATAGATGATGGGCGGCAGTGTCTCGGGGAGGTCTCGCCTCTTGGCGTTTAGTGTGGTGCCTTGGCAGAAATGTCAGGCGGGGGGGAATTGCCGTTCTCCCCGGAGTATACCGTTATCAATACTGTTGCCTCAGCGACCTTACTGGGTGGCTCCAGCGGGGTACGTCGTGACAGTATTGACCGGGGGGCTTGCCTTAATTGGCCGGCCCGAGGGAAGGAAACCCAATAAAACCCGACAGCGAAGTCGTTAAAACCTGTGTATACCGGGCGACCTACACAGTAGATAGCCTTACCCAGGTACAGGGGGCACTGCCTGGGTGGACTTTCCTTTCCCCCATTCTCGTGGGAACCAATATGAGTACAATCAATATTAAAAACCAAAAAGACGTGAAGTGCGGGAGATCCGCGGTGGCAGGTGCGAAAGAAAAGCAGAGATTGTTTACTGACGATATGTCGGCAGATAATCAAGCAGCGGAGTGCTCTGAAGCGGAGCAATGCGAGATAGACGTACGAACTGTACGGAAGGTCGGAGTTGGGCCGGAGTCGGAGTTGGAAGTTGTGTCGCCTTCTGAGGCGGCGCAGTTGTGCCAACCCGCGTCGGTAGCGTCGATAGTGTCGACGCAGCCTGAGGAGCAAGATGCGCTGGAAGTGGGTACTCCAATGCTCACCCCTGCATCGTCCGTTATGGGCGTGGATGGACGATACCCACGTAGGAGCGGTTCTCGCAAGAGGCCCCCCTCAAAGTTTTGGGAAGATGTGGAGGAGTCAGATACCGACGTAACGGTGCTGACCCCCAAAGTGTCGACGGCTCGTAGAGGCAAGGCACGCGCATCGGGAGTTTCACGCACAGCGGCAATGCTGCGTGAAACGGAGGCGGTTGAAGAATTGGCTCAGTCCAAGAAAGCCGCCACCAAAAAGGCGGCCAAGAAGGTAGGGGCTGCGGCCAAGAAGGCAGGGTCTGCGGCCAAAACCGCCGACGTCGAACTGGAGCTCGACCCGCGTAGGCCGGACGAAGTGACGACGGCCGAGATGAAGGCCTTAGCAGGTCAGAGGGTGGCAAGGGTGTTCCGCCTTGCCGCCACGGCCGGCAATCTGAAAGGGGAATATGTCAAGGAGCTCAATGATTGCGCGGCCTGGCTCAAAGAGGCGCTGGACGTTGTGTTCTCCGGAAAGGAGAACGAAAAGATCCGGCGCCTCGAGGCCGCAAACAAGCAATTGCGTGAGGAGGTGGAGGCGCTGAAGACCGAGGTTAGGTCATACAGCAGGGAGTTCTCACAGAGGAACTCCCCTCCACCTCAACCTGAGGCGGAAACAGAGGAGGTCCCCGAGGCGAGCTCGCTAAGGAGTATGCTGGACGAGCTCCGCAGGTCTTTGGTGGAGACCTGCGGCAATATGATCGCGGCCCGCATTGAGGGCCAGGCGCTGCCACCTGGCGCCGGCGCGCGTCCGCCCCTTGCGGCGACGGCCAAAAAGGCGGGTTCTGCCCCTCCCAAGGCCAAGCCGCAGCCCTCGGCACCCGGCCCCTCTAAGGCCGGCCCCTCTAGTGTCGGTCCATCTTGGGCCTCGGTAGCTGGCGGCAGCAAGTCGTCGGCACCGACCGCTCCCACCACGTTGGCGCCGGCGGCCAACATGCCGAAACAAGCCCAGCCTAGAAAGGCGGCCAAGAAGAAGTCGATGGCTCCCCAAACCGGGACAGCTGCACCGTCGGCAACAATCCAGCCCCAGTCCGAGGAGGGCTGGACTGTAGTTGCCACGAAGAAGAAGAAGGGGAAGAAAGCCAAGAAGCCTACCCCTCAACCCAAGAAGAAAGCGGGTCCGAAGTTGCCGAAGCCGCCAAAAACACTGGCGGTGGTGCTGACTTTAAAGCCGGAGGCGGTGGAGAAGGGGGCTACCTACCAACAGGCCCTCTCTAAAGCAAAGGCCGGTGTCAGTTTGACTGAAATTGGCATCGGCCCCGGGAAGTTCCGCAGGTCCATGACGGGGGCCTGCGTAATGGAACTTCCCAAGGAGGCCACCGCCTCCCAGGCCGACCTCCTCGCCGCAAAAATCGGCGAGGTGTTAGGCGAGGAGGCGATTGTCCGCCGCCCGACCAAGACTGGAGACGTCAGGGTCTCCGGCTTGGACGACTCGGTCTCGGCGGACGAATTGAAAGGGGCCCTGGCAACTAAAGCCGGGTGCAGCCCCGATTGTTTTAGGGTGGGAGCAATAGCGGCGGGGTCCATGCGAATGGGCTCCGTCGTGGTCTCTTGCCCGGTGGAGGCGATCTCGAAAATCGCAGAGGGTCGCCTCACGGTCGGGTGGTGCTCCGCGTCAGTGCGGGCACTGGAGCAGCGGCCAATGCGCTGCCACCGGTGCCTGGAGAAGGGGCACACGGCGGCGCTCTGCCCCTCCAAAAAGGACCGCAGTGGCCTATGTTACCGCTGCGGCAAGGAGGGGCATCAAGGAAAGACGTGCACGGCGCCGTTCAAGTGCGCCGTGTGCGCCGACAGGGGCCTTTCCTCAGCCCACAGAATGGCGGGCCCAAACTGTGCCTCGCCGCCCGTGAAGGGCCGCGCCGCACCCGCCTTGAGCCCCGCGCCGTCGTCGCCGCTGACAACCGTCGCCGTCGCCGCCGCCGCAACGCAAGCAGTCACCCCGATGGAAACCTCAAATGCTTAGAAGGTCCATCGGGGAAATATTACAGGGCAACGTCAACCACTCCGCCGCGTCGCAGGATCTCTTGCTGCAGACAATGGCGGAGTGGGGGGCGGACCTAGCCCTCGTCGCAGAGCCTCACCATATCCCGGTTTCGCCCCGGTGGTTTGGCTCTGCTGACGGGACGGCGGCGGTAGTAGGGGTGGCCTCTAATACGGCACCCCCCCTGGTCTTACGAGAAAGAGGCCAGGGCTACGTGGCGGTCGGGTGGGGCGGCGTTGTTGTAGTCGCCAACTACTTCTCTCCCAACCGCACTCGGGCGGAATTCCAGTCCTTCTTGAGTGCGGTTGAAGGGGTCGTGCTGCGGGCGGCTCCCCACCCGGTTCTGTTTGGGGGCGACCTAAACGCCAAACACACGGCGTGGGGGTGTCGGGCGAGCACCCCAGTTGGGAGGGACCTGCTGTCCTGGGCAGAAAGCCTGGGACTGCAGGTCCTTAATAGGGGGAACACCGCGACGTGTGTGAGGTGGAATGGGGACTCCATAGTGGATGTAACCCTGGCCACCTCACAACTGGCGGCGCGGGTTGACGGCTGGCGGGTGGTGACCGACGCGGAGTCGTTGTCGGACCACCGCTACATTCGGTTCGGCGTCTCCGTGGGTGGTCCCGGAGCCCCTGTCCGACTGGGCCCCGAGGCGGGAGCTCCCTCGGCGTTCGTGAGGTGGTCGCTCCCGCAGCTCCGCCCTGAGGTCGCCAAAGAGGCGGCCATCGTCAGATCTTGGGCGGAGCCACCCGCCGACGTGGTGGGGGATGCGGATGGCATGGCGGAGCTCTTTGCGGACGACATGAAAGTCGTCTGCCAGGCCGCCATGCCAAAGTCGAGGCCGCATCCCCGTAGGAAGGCGTTATATTGGTGGACGCAGGAGGTGTCGGACCTGCGCGCCGCCAGCCTAGACGCCCGCACCGCCCTCCAGCGGTGTCGGAGGCGTAGACATCGTGAGCCCGGCGAGGAAGAACAGCTCCGCCGGGCCTACAGAGAAGCACAGAGGGCCCTGCGCAAGGAAATAAGCAGGGCCAAAGGGGTCGCCGAGGAGGAGTATCTAGCACTCCTCGAGCGCGACCCCTGGGGGCGGCCATATAGGGCCGTGCGGGGGAAGTTTGCCAACGCGGCTCCCCCCACCTCCGCTATGGAGCCCGCGTTGTTGGGAAGGGTCATGGAAACCCTATTTCCAAATCCGGGACCCTTCACCCCTCCAGAAATGTCGGCTGGGGGGGATAGTCCAGCGTCGTGGGCAGACGGGCCCCCGGTCTCGGACGAAGAGTTCGAGGCCGGGAAGTTTCGGCTCCGGTTGAAGAAGAAGGCGCCGGGGCCGGACGGGGTCCCGTCGAAGGTTCTGGCCCTTGCGATGGGGCCCCTGGAGGAGCGGTTTCGCGCGGTGCTGGATACCAGCATCGCCGCGTGCCGCTTCCCAAGCCGGTGGAAGGCGGGGCGGCTCGTCTTGCTACGTAAGAGCAACCGCCCCGCCGACAGCCCGTCCGGCTATCGGCCGATCGTGCTCCTGGACGAGGCGGGGAAGTTTTTCGAGAAGATCCTCGCCTCCCGGATCCAGGAGCACCTGGGGGGTCCGGGGCCAAACCTGGCCGAGTGCCAGTACGGCTTCCGGACCGGTAGGTCCACTATGGACGCGGTTGGCCGCCTGAAAGAATGGACCGAGGCGGCCACAGCACGGCGGGAGGTTGTTGTCGCGGTGTCTCTTGACATCGCGAACGCATTCAACAGCCTCCCCTACGAGTGCATAGAGGCGGCGCTCGATTATCACCGGGTGCCCCTCTACCTCCGCGCCATCGTCAGTGACTACCTGCGCAATCGGGTGGTCCTGTACGAGGATGCGGAGGGCCGCGTCCAGCGGTGGCCTATGGCGGCGGGCGTACCCCAGGGCTCCGTACTCGGTCCCCTCCTTTGGAACCTGGGGTACGACTGGGTCCTGCGCGGATCCCTCTCGCCTGGCACGGATGTCATCTGCTTTGCGGACGACACCCTTGTCGCGGCGAGAGCGAGGAGTTGGGACGATGCGGTCCAACTCGCGTCGGACGACACAACAACAGTCGTCCGGCGTATCCGCAGGTTGGGGTTGCGTGTGGCCTTAGAAAAAACCAAGGCCATGCCTTTCCGCGCCCCAAGACGCAGGATCCCGCAGGGGCTCCACGTCCGAATAGAAGGGGTCGACGTCCCGGTCGAGGCGCATCTAAAATACCTCGGCCTGACACTCGACCCCCGCTGGAGTTTCGAGGAGCATTTCAAGCTCCTCGCTCCAAGGCTGTGCGCCGCCGCGGCAGCTCTCGGACGGGTCCTCCCGAATACGGGGGGACCAGGGTGGAAGTGCCGTCGCCTGTACCATATGGTGGTCAGGTCGATGGCACTCTATGGAGCCCCTGTGTGGGCGGAGAGCCTCTCCCCCTCGCTCAAGGCCCTCTTGCGCCAACCGCAGAGGGTCATCGCGACCCGGGCCGTGCGAGCCTATCGCACGGTCAGCCACGGGGCCGCCTGCGTTCTGGCAGGCACCACCCCGTGGGAACTTGATGCCGTGGTTCTGTCCCACGTGCATCGGGTTCGGGTCGCGGCGAGACTTCGAGGGGAGCGGCCCAGCTTGGAGGAGGTGGCGCTGGGTCGTGCCCAGGCTAGGGAGGAGGCCCTAGCCACGTGGGCGGAGGCTCTCCGAGCCCCGAGTGCCGGCCACCGGACGATCGACGCGATTCGTCCGGTGTTGAGGGAGTGGGTGGAGCGCCGGCACGGCTGCCTCACCTACCGCCTGGTGCAGGTACTGACCGGACATGGGTGTTTCGGTCACTACCTGTACCGTGTCGCCCGTAGGGAGGAGTTGCCGCTGTGTCATCACTGCGGCGCTCCCGACGACACGGCCGAGCACACCCTCGAGGAGTGCCCGGCCTGGCGACACGAGCGCCGCGAACTGATCGCGGCGCTAGGCGGTGGTCACCTCTCGCTGCCGACCTTGGTGCAAGCCATGGTCGCCAGTCGACGAGCGTGGGAGGCGGCCGCCTCCTTCTGCGAACAAGTCATCTCGCAGAAGGAGGCAAAGGAGCGCGAGCGGGAGGAGGATCCTTCTTCCGCTCCGCTCCGGCGTAGACGGCCGGGCCGGAGGAGGCGCGCTCACCTGCGTCTCCTCTAGGCCTGTGTATGGTGACCTGCGCGGGGGGGTAGCTCCCTAACCCGCGCATTGCACTAGGTCACCCGAGCCATGTCTGGGGACCACCTAGTTTCCCGGGTGGTCCTCCCTAGGCGCCAGCCCCGGCCTACCGCATCAGGTCGGGGCGCTCGAAGGACGGGTCGAACATAAGCCGCCCACTTGGCGGCTGGCAGCGACCCGTCCTGATGCGAGCAAAAGGGGAAACTGGAGGGGTTTAGTGGGTAGTGGGCGCTTATTTTGTGCGCCCGAGCCCCACACACGGTCGCGGGCTTAGCTAGCCCGCGGCGACATGGTGCGTCA
This sequence comes from Nomophila noctuella, assembly GCA_958496325.1. NCBI lineage: Eukaryota > Metazoa > Arthropoda > Insecta > Lepidoptera > Crambidae > Nomophila > Nomophila noctuella. The sequence continues at coordinate 12,110,287 of OY292500.1, read as the reverse complement.
AAGCATTCCCCTCCAAAAAAAAAAAAAAAAAAAAAAAAAAAAAAAAAAAAAAAAAAAGGCTGGTTATTACAATTTCATTTAATTTCGAAGTAAAAGTACTTAATACGACACAATTGTCATATTATGAAATTTATCAAAATAGATATGTACTACATATTTGTTTTTGCAAAACTCTTGTGTCACATTTTTGAGTCATGAAAGCTCATTTTGCCATAAGACAATATTCTACAGGTCGCATGTCCATCCACTTATTAGTGATGAATTCGTAAGCTCAAAAATAATAATTATTAGGTATTTGCTTTTAGTCTTGCCATTTATGCACAACGTTCAACTTAACAAATGAAGTACCTAACAACAAACTTAGTTTGTAACTTTAGTAATTTGGATTACTAAAAAGTGTGTTGGAAATACATCAAAAAGTAAATCACACGAGGTCAAACTTCAACGCGATTATAATCGCATTAATATCCCACTATCCAGACCGATATACATATTTCTATCGTTCCATTCGAAAATATAAATAAACGATACATCGTAGGCGGCGACAGAGACAAAACACATACATCACTTTCTCACTCTGACTCACAGCTTTCTCCGTGACAGACTGAAAACTTACGTTATTTTATGTAATATAAATATCATAATCGTGAATATGCCTCGAAATCAAAAAACTGTGGCATTATTTTTGTTAGAAATGACGTACGCCTCAACACGCTGTTAAAACCGAGAAGAAGCGACCACCGCTTCAAATTTTAGTGCCAATATCAGAGCGGACGATGTATGGCGAGGGCATTGAACGATTTAAATCTATGATCATAATTATATGTCTGTGTCAACGTCTCCATTCCGTGATAGTTTACGCGCTTTCTCGTCAGGATTATGAAAAATGAGAGGCCGTTTAGAATATTGAATGGGTGTGTTTAGTGCGTGTTGATTTTAAAAATGGCTGATCTCAATCGACTGTTTTTGATTAGCCCTTTTGTCATTTGGAGATGTTTATATGCGTATGCATTGAATCATCTTCACATTCATTATATTTAATGTTATTATTATTACCACAGTTTCTTTAACGGAAGTTAATTTCAAAGTAAACTGGTATTTTTTGTGGACATTTTTATAACTTACACATTACTTTCATTATTTATAATATTATTATGTTCAGTGCTTTATCCCTTTGCTGAGACATTTTTATATGTCAGTCATTTTGGATGTTTTATATGTATAATCGTAACAGTAACTTTTATGAAAAGTTTCCTCATTTTAGATTAATTAACAATTCAATATTTTAGCACGCCTATTTTAGTATTGGTATTTTAAGTAAATTAACCATTATACCAATTTATACGTGTTTGCTTACTTATTTGACTAATATCGTATCCTTTCTTGTTTCTTTTGCATGAGATAGCGAAGAGAACACATGGTTTTCATTGACGATTTCTATACTTACTAGGTAGCTTATTTATGTTTCCAAACCCCTTTGTTTTTAAAGCCTCTGTTTCAAGTGCACTCAAAGACAATGATCGTTAATTTCGCGTACAAATGACGGCAAAATTAAAATGAGAGCAAGGTTACTGCGAATTAGTCTTGACCAATATAATTCGTTGACCAGGAAAAAATACAAGTTGTATGTAACGTGTTATTTTGGTCGTTTTCTTGTTGACAATAAATCTTGACCTTGGACATAATTCAGTTTTTACGAGTCGCGATCTGCGCGACGGTTCACTGAACGACTGAGTTCCTGTAATGAGTTCTTGGTTTGTTTTCGTTCACTCGCGTTTGGTGTGCTTCATTAACTATTTTATTATTGTGATTTTAACTAACTAAGTCGCCGAGGATCGGGCTAATTAGAGAGCCCTAGGAGAGGCCTATGTCCAGCAGTGGACTGCGATAGGTTGATGATGATGATGATTGTAACTAACGATAGCTAACCTGAAAAACTTTGTTTGAAACTGTGTTGTGTAAGTAGAATTTGGATATTGGGAATAATCATTTACAAAATTCAAAATACAACAAGCCGAATGTAATGGAAGAGCCATGCAGAGATAATTTCTATGGTGCGGTGACTAATAAATGTTGTAAAACGAAGTTCAGTGGTTTTGAGAGGGTGTCTGCCAAGTATGTTTTTCAATTTTACACAGCCACCGCTTTAAGATAACTAAATAATTATTTTATTCAGTCTAGTCCGTGAAAGACTGATGGCATGACCGTTATAGTGGGTAGAACTAAATCGTCATAGTCTCTATAATGCCGTATGTTATTTCCAATTTAACACAGCCATCACATTGGATAAGGTTTTTAGTGGATGAATGCGACAGATAGAGAATGAATGAAATGACAGAACGAAAAAATGGCGTCGAGCTAGGTAATGAGCATTTGACAAGTAATATGTCTGTAATTTTATAACAAATATTAAAAAGTGTCCTGCGCTTTTGTTAATCTATTACCGGATCCTACAAATTAAATTCCTCGTAGCTTTTTTACAATTGTCGCTATTAACAGTGCGGTTGAATTCACGTGATGACGTCATGATGAAAGGGGGTGTGTCGTATTGAGTGATACCTCATACGTCATAGTGACGTGAAAATGGTGACGTTATAAGAAATTATTGGTTTTCTAGTAAGAGGTTGTAGGAGGGTGTCCCGATGAGGAAGGGCCCGGGGGTCCGAGTGACGCTGGATCAGTAAGACACGGCGTAGCTGGTACACGTTTATTAGATACGTGCGTACAAGGTTACAAGAGTGGACCCGGCAAAGTGTTCCAACTATTGTTTGGAAGCGCTAAGCCGTGTGCCAACAATAGTTGGGGTCACTGTACGTACAATCAAGCTTCAATCATCAATCTTAAATAATTAGTTCGCGGGAGTTCCAATAGTTTGGAAGCAACCACGAAGCTAATTACTAAGCTGCGTAGTACACAAAGCACAAAATGTATGGAGAGACCTTATATGATCGGAGAATCGAAACGATACCGTTATATAGAGGACTGGTGCTGCCATCTATTGACAAGCGGCGGAACTACGCTTGTCCTATGGCGGGAGTTGTGACATCTGTCATTATTAATGTTGTCGTGTTACAAGGTGTATTTTATAATTTATTTATTCTCTCTTCTTAGGTTGCTCAGGATATCTCGGTTTAATTGTGGTTGTATTGGCATTTTAAAACTTGATTATAAAACATAATGCAACATTCTATTTGAAATAAATAACGAATGATTTCGATACCTATTTAGTGATATTGGTGTCAAAATATCGGTGCTTTTAAGTATGATGAGTTTTTTTAACGTGGCTGGACGTCAGGTTCAGGTTATCTGTGTAAAGGTCAATGACCTTATACTTTGGCAGGACAATGAAAATCAATTTAATTTATGGCGAAGTTTTACTACTGTCTATTATTTATTATGTTTTATTATTTAGAAACAGATGAGAACAATGCGTCTAGAGCGGCAGTTTTTTTTGATGATATAACGATGGCTTAATTCTCCCTTTTATGTGTGTCACAGGAGTGTATGTTCGTGCATGTGTGTGTGTTTGTGTGCTGCGTGTGAAGTTTGACTTCGTGCGCGGCGTGTTCGGGTGTGATGTTGTGATGACGTCACGCGTCATATGCTGGGTTGATGTTGCTGTCTGGGTGGCGTGAGCGAGTGGTGTGATGACGACATGCCTTGTGTGCCGGGCGCTGTCGCAGTGTGGCCGGTGTGATGACGTCACGCGTTGTGTGCAGGGCGCTGTCGCAGCGTGGCCGGTGTGATGACGTCACGCGTTGTGTGCAGGGCGCTGTCGCAGAGTGGCCGGTGTGATGCCGTCACGCGTTGTGTGCAGGGCGCTGTGGCAGCGTGGCCGGTGTGATGACGTCACACGTTATGTGCAGGGCGCTGTCGCAGCGTGGCCGGTGTGATGACGTCACGCGTTGTGTGCAGGGCGCTGTCGCAGAGTGGCCGGTGTGATGCCGTCACGCGTTGTGTGCAGGGCGCTGTGGCAGCGTGGCCGGTGTGATGACGTCACACGTTATGTGCAGGGCGCTGTCGCAGCGTGGCCGGTGTGATGACGTCACGCGTTGTGTGCAGGGCGCTGTCGCAGAGTGGCCGGTGTGATGACGTCACGCGTTGTGTGCAGGGCGCTGTCGCAGAGTGGCCGGTGTGATGCCGTCACGCGTTGTGTGCAGGGCGCTGTGGCAGCGTGGCCGGTGTGATGACGTCACACGTTATGTGCAGGGCGCTGTCGCAGCGTGGCCGGTGTGATGACGTCACGCGTTGTGTGCAGGGCGCTGTCGCAGAGTGGCCGGTGTGATGCCGTCACGCGTTGTGTGCAGGGCGCTGTGGCAGCGTGGCCGGTGTGATGACGTCACACGTTATGTGCAGGGCGCTGTCGCAGCGTGGCCGGTGTGATGACGTCACACGTTATGTGCAGGGCGCTGTCGCAGCGTGGCCGGTGTGATGACGTCACGCGTTGTGTGCAGGGCGCTGTCGCAGAGTGGCCGGTGTGATGCCGTCACGCGTTGTGTGCAGGGCGCTGTGGCAGCGTGGCCGGTGTGATGACGTCACACGTTATGTGCAGGGCGCTGTCGCAGCGTGGCCGGTGTGATGACGTCACACGTTATGTGCAGGGCGCTGTCGCAGCGTGGCCGGTGTGATGACGTCACGCGTTGTGTGCAGGGCGCTGTCGCAGAGTGGCCGGTGTGATGCCGTCACGCGTTGTGTGCAGGGCGCTGTGGCAGCGTGGCCGGTGTGATGACGTCACACGTTATGTGCAGGGCGCTGTCGCAGCGTGGCCGGTGTGATGACGTCACGCGTTGTGTGCAGGGCGCTGTCGCAGAGTGGCCGGTGTGATGCCGTCACGCGTTGTGTGCAGGGCGCTGTGGCAGCGTGGCCGGTGTGGTGTGATGACGTCACACGGTGTGTGCGGGGCAGCGGGGCTGTCGCAGCGGGGCAGCTGTCGCAGCGTGGCCGGTGTGATGACGTCACGCGTTGTGTGCAGGGCGCTGTCGCAGCGTGGCCGGTGTGATGACGTCACGCGTTGTGTGCAGGGCGCTGTCGCAGCGTGGCCGGTGTGATGACGTCACGCGTTGTGTGCAGGGCGCTGTCGCAGCGTGGCCGGTGTGATGACGTCACGCGTTATGTGCAGGGCGCTGGCTGTCGCAGCGGGGCCGGTGTGATGACGTCACGCGTTGTGTGCAGGCCGCTGTCGCAGCGTGGCCGGTGTGATGACGTCACGCGGTGTGTGCAGGGCGCTGTCGCAGCGTGGCCGGTGTGATGACGTCACGTGGTGTGTGCAGGGCAGCTGTCGCAGCGTGGCCGGTGTGATGACGTCACGCGGTGTGTGCAGGGCGCTGTCGCAGCGTGGCCGGTGTGATGACGTCACGTGGTGTGTGCAGGGCAGCTGTCGCAGCGTGGCCGGTGTGATGACGTCACGTGGTGTGTGCAGGGCAGCTGTCGCAGCGTGGCCGGTGTGATGACGTCACGTGGTATGTGCAGGGCAGCTGTCGCAGCGTGGCCGGTGTGATGACGTCACGCGTTATGTGCAGGGCAGCTGTCGCAGCGTGGCCGGTGTGATGACGTCACGCGGTGTGTTCTTCTCCAGCGAGGCCCGTGGCCGAGGTTCGTGCCCCCCTTGGGGCGCCCTTGGGCGGTCGCTGCAAAAATTTTTGTGGTGTGAGCCTTCCGCTCCCACAATTCTCCAGTTTAGCTGTACATGCCTTCAGTCACAAATAGCGAAGTCATCTTCAATTGCAATCAAAATCGCTGTGTTCAGGAGCGCTGTCGTAGCGTGGCCGGTGTGATGACGTCACGTGCTATGTGCAGGGCTGCTGTTGCAGCGTGGCCGGTGTTTTGACGTCACGCGTTGTGTGAAGGTGGTTACAGTGTGGCCGGTATGATGACGTCACGCGTTGTGTTCTTCTCCAGCGACGCCAATGGCCGAGGTTCGTGCCCCCCTTGGGGCGCCCCTGGGCGGTCACTGCAATTTTTTTTGTGGTGTGAGCCTTCCGCTCCCACAATAGAGAGAGTAGAGGTAGCCTTCAGCCACCAAGAGCGACTTCCTCTCCGAAAAAAAAGCACTGTGTGCAGGACGCTGTCGCAGCGTGGCCGGTGTGGTGACGTCACGCGTTGTGTGCAGGGCGCTGTCGCAGCGTGGCCGGTGTGATGACGTCACGCGTTATGTGCAGGGCAGCTGTCGCTGGGTAGACGGCGCCGGGCGCTGCGTGCGGCTGACGGACACGTCGCTGCTGACGCTGAGCGAGGTGGAGCGGCGGGCTCTGCAGCAGGCCGCGCTGGCTCGCCTGCAGCAGATCAACCTCGGGACCACTATCAAGATTCCAGAGGGTGAGTTCATTGAAATTTATATAATAGCATAATAACTAACTCGAGGTTATTCGCTTTCCGGTCCCGTCAAGTGCTTGGATCCTTCGAGACGGGGTCGCTTTGTTGTTTCCCTTCGCGGCAATCGGTCTGTGGCCCCTTATGGCTATAATATTGTAATAAAGAAATCACAGCAGCTTGAACTATTTAAATCACGTCTGGATAACTAAAATAAAACCAGTGGTCAAAATGTTAAATCAATAAGAAATCAGGAGTGTTATGTTGAGTCAATTTTGTGAACCTTGGAATAAAAATGGCTTTTAAACTAAAGTTCTTGATGCAGAGACCCTTAAATGATTTGTCAAAGGCAAATTATCTTAAAAACACCAAAAAAATGAAGCTTTCGAAAAAATTGGCATTTCTTCCGTTCATGTTGCTATAGGTAGAAATTAACAAAAAAGTTAACATTGAATGTACCTGTTGAAATCTCGTCTACACAATGATTGAGTGCGTTATTTTTTCATAACCGATGCAGCCCGACTGGCAGCGCACCAAGTTTCACAAGAGCGCGTTAATCTTGCGCGTGCGCAATCAATCTGTTAACTGCCGCTTGTTAACCGCTTAACGCGTTAACGCACGGTCAAGCGTTAAATGACGGTTAAATGTTTAAGACTTACGCGTATGAGATGTTGGGCTTATGATGGTTAACTTGGGATAAGCGTTATTGGTTATAAGGTTATGTATTTATGTTCTATGGGCAAATATTTGATACGTAGCTTTTGTTTTTGAATCTGATCTTAGCATAGTCCTAAAATATTTAGGTTTTTTTTATAATCGCAATCTATTGAGTAGTATTTCTTGTCTTCCAATGTTATTCGTAAACGTTGAAAAATTCGAAAAGAGACGAATGATATTTACTTTTTGGAGTGTAGAACAAAAAGTGTCATAGGTAGAATGTCCTTATCTTTGGTCCGTAACTATTCCAAAAAATTTTGAGATATTTTAGCGTTTGAATACCGAGGCCTAAGATAGTTTCAAGCAGAATATTATTAATCGCAATAAATGAGCTAAGAACCTATGCATTCAGCTACAGACTTCTCCAATAGTTCAGTTTACAAACCGGTCCTAGCCGGTTGAGCTGAGCGCTCGAATGTCGTTCAAAACAACATAGCGATATGATCGTCCGACTGGCCGCGTCCCAAAACTATGGCTGCTTGCTTGCTCGCCATTAAAACGGAGAAGAGTTAAGGAGCAGAATAGGAAAGGTAGATGTCTATCTAGTCTAGCTTGCCGTGTTGACAGCTCAGAGGTGCAATTCAATAAGCGCAAATGTCATAATCTCACTGCTGTGTAATCGGTGACGGTACTTTTCTACTTACTGTCAACGATTTTACAGCCGCTGCGAATATGACATTTGCGCTTAGTGATTCGCACCTCTGATTTGATTAATGTCAAGTGAATTTAAAATGGGAAGCAATTTGTTGCATTTACATGTGTGCGAAAAACAATGTTTGACTACCTGAATCTGGTGTAATAAAACACTATTCAAATTAAATGCGATTGTCAATAACCATTAACCACTCGTGCGCCCCATAAAGTAAAATATACGATACTAAGAAATCTAAAAGTGTGTCCATAACCATTTACATACACAATCTACGTTAATTTGTGTGTATTTATTCCAAGCGTAATTAAGACATTAAAAGGTCCATCTAAACCACATTCACAGCTAATAAAAAGGGACCGTCCCAAAGAAATCATCCCAATCTATTTTAGCCGCTCTAAAAATGTCCGTGAAACGTAAAATGCAACCTCACAGGTGACCCACTCGACAATGGTCTATTAATACGGCGCGTAGAAAGCCGCCATTGCAAGATGGCCGCCACAATAATACGGCGCGTGCGCAGTTACGCAAGCGTGACGCGGCTGACGTCATCGGCGGTTGCTCGGGGGGTGACGAACCTCTAGTCTAGTTGGAATAAGGGAATGTCCCATTGTTGGACCGAGGGTTAAGACCGGAGTTTGTGTGTAATATCTCTTTGAACTCACAATTGCAAACAACTAGACCTAAATCATATTTTTTTTAAGAATTATTTTTAATCATTTGCATACCAGCTCTACCTGGATTTATTTATAAAGAAATTGATTTTCTCTTGCAAAAAAACCTCTTGTCTATATCACCATTCGAGACTTTTAAACATACATACTTCAAGTTTTTCACCTACCATTGAATCTATGTTGTCGTATTTTCTAGTTATTTTAAATATTTTTTAATGTGTATGCAAGAGTGAATCTAGCCACAATAGGCTGTTCAAATTACCTTATCGTCTGCTCTGACTTATAAAAAATCTTGTTGTGTAGTAGTGTACGCAACGAGTGCACACTTACTTGGCACGTAAAGACCGCGCGGTCACATGCGGTCACTCGCGGTCACGTGACGCGGTCTCGGTATTTTCGATTGCCACGGTGGGCGGCAGATATCATTATGGGCCTAAGAGCGCTCGATTTAGACCAAGGTTCGGGTTAATTAACAGTCTTGCGTATGAATGCGATTTACTTTGGTTTGTGCGGATTGAGAGTCGTGGGCAGACTGGTAAGTGAAGTGACTTTGTTTACAGGTGAAAATGTTTCACGCGTACCGAACTGAGTGAGACAGGTTTAAACTTTTACACTTTAAGCCTACGCTTCATACATTTTTTTAATTTTTTTTTATTTTGAACTAAGCTAGCACTTGACCACAAAGTTGCCTGATGTTAAACAACCATGCGGTCTACGATGGAGCGTGCTTGCTTAGGAAAAGCCCGTTTATTCTGGCCTTGAAGAGCCCTAAGTTGTACTGTGCAGGAAAGACAGATCTCGGCAGAGAATTCCACTCCCGCGCAGTCCGTATCAAAAAAGATGAAGCAAATCGCTTAGTTCGTACGCGCGGAATCTCCACTGTAACGGATGAAGTCCCTGACCGAGTCTAGTAGTTCGATGATGGAACGGAGCTGGCGGAACCAAATCGTGCAGCTGAGCAGCACACTCACCAAAGTGGAGTCTGTAAAATACGGAGAGGCAAGCAATCTTTCTACGATGATCGAGGCTCTGCAAGCTCTCAATCAAGGTATCATCACCGATAAGCCTCATCGCACGACGCTCAATAGAGTCCAAAGCAGCCAGCTGGTATCGAGCAGAACCATCCCGAAGATGGCAGCAATACTCCATGCAGGAACGAACTTGGGCTTTGTAGAGGTTTAGAAGCTGTTCCGCAGTGAAGTAGCGCCTGACTCTGGAAAGGATCCCGAGCTTTTTAGAGGCAGATGCTGCCATGGACTCTATGTAGCTCCCAAAGTTTAGGTTGGAAGATAATTCCATACCAAGGAGCTGTACTCGGTCAGATAGAGGAACAGATACGCCACGAAAATCGGGAGTGAACCAAAACGCGCGTTTTTTGGTGGAAAAGAGACACGCCTGCGTTTTGGTGGGGTTAAAGTTGACTAAATTGGCATCTCCCCAGTCTGAGACAATCTATGGGAAAGTGCTTTTTTTTCTCGCGTCTTTCGACCAATCATGAAAAATTAAAATATATATTTAAATGACCTCAAAAATATAAATATATTTTTGAGGTCATTTAAAATGCTATTTGATTTGGGAGTATATCTGGAAACTCAGCCCGAACTGAGTAAGACAGGCTAGAAACTTTAACACTATGTACCCTCGCTTCAATTTTCCTGCGGCCATCAACCAAACATGGAAATATAGATTCTTAAGAGCCCAGTGAACGATATTTGCACAGGCAGTATGGATGTAAACGCAGTCCTTACTGAGTAAGACAGGTTAGAACTTTTACACAAAAACTGGACGTTCGCTACTTACATTTTTCTAGGGAAGATGGCGTCTTTATTATTTCGCGTCCGTCGTCAACAAGTTACGCTTAGTCAGACGTCAAATTATAACTAAAAATACAACGCGAGAATCAAATAATACCTACCCTCCAGCCAGGAAGGTAGCATATATTATAGTGCACAAGTGAGTGCGCATTTGCGCAAGCACAGGTGCAATCCCTATTCCCTCACTCTCATAATTCGGTGGGACAGCAATCTGACACGACCGTACAGAGATCAGGCGCAGGACCAACGGCTTAACGTGCCTTCCGAAGCTCGGAGGAGCTCGAGACGAAATGTTACGGTCACCCAACCGCTTAACTTTAGCAACCGCAGGCCGAGTGCGCCAACCACTGCGACATCGAGCTTCCCATTAAAAAATATTGAAGCGAGGGTACATTGTGGTCAAGTTTTAACCCTGTCTCACTCAGTTCAGACTGAGTTTGCAGATATACTGCCAAATTAAATAGCGTTTGTAATGACCTCAAAAATATATACATATCTCCATAGTTGGCCGATAGACGCGAGAAAAAAAGGATGCCATTTCCAATAGAAAACTGTATGAAGCGTAGGCCTAAAGTGAAAAAGTCTAAATCTGTCACACTCGGTTTGGACTGAGTTTACAGCTATACTGCCAAAGCAAGTATCGTTTGTGATGCCATCAAGCATATTTCCATGCTCGGTTGAAAAAAAACCCCCTCCCCTGCAAAAAAAGGCATTGTCTTTTTACCAGGAAGGGTTGTAAGGGGTAAAATAACATAAAACGAAGACATTCATATTTTTTGAAACTTGAGAAGTTAAAGTCGCTAAAGTTTAATCTGCTTAGGGTCATTTAATATCGGTCTAAAATCTCGATAATCTCGATCAAAACTGTTGTGATATCGATCAATATCACATATAGCGAGATAAAAGACCGTCGAGATAGGATATCGAAAAACACCTACCTATTTTTTGAGTTTTGAGACTATCGAGATTGCATTTCCTAATTAATCCCAATAGGACATAAAATATTCGAATATTCGAATAACGCGTCAATTAATATTCGAATAGTAAAATGAGTCGAATATTCGAATTATTCGAATATTCGAATATTCGAATTGCAAGCCCTACGCGTAATGTTTTATTATCTGGGAACTTGTATTATAAATAGATCATGTTTTATCTTTTATACCAAGCCAGGTCGAAAGGGAACTTATCAAATGCTTCGCTTAAAAAATTTTGGAAAAATATGATAATGAAGTTCTCGTATAATTATGTCTTTTGTTCAAGTAGATTCTCGTAGCACAATGACTACGAAAGATCCCAAGCTGCTTCGTAGCACGTGAGTCTGTGAACTCTCGTAGCAGGTAGCTACGACGATGCTTAATGTAGCATTGACAGATTGTTACAATTTTGTTTACAGATTATCGACATGTTCGTTTGATCCAGAATTTGAATTCGAATACTAGCGACCGCCCGTGACTTCGTGTGTTATATTATAGCTTGTCGATAAATGGACTATCCAACACACAACACAACAGCACGTTCAAACAAATAAGTTTTGATAAATATTATATTTGGCAATTTTTGTTTAAATTCAAATATCGGAACTATAAAATACAGAATGTACTACTTTTCGCCGGTGATGGATTTGTAACTTCTCTGAATAAAAGACAGTAGTAGGGTCAGCTTCTAAACTTAAAAAGTTTTTGGCCATCTCAAAACACTGTTTTCAGTTGGATGTCTGTTGATGTCAGATTTGTCTGCTTCAGACGTAAGAGCAACTGAACACCATACGTCTTAATCCTGGCGTCGCGCACACCAGCTCACTCCAATCAGATAGCATCTCCCACGCTATCTTTTCATCTCGCCGGTCACCCATCTCCCTCCCACGCGTGATATCTCACGCAGCGTATAGATTTAAATCAGATAATGTCGCGGCACCAGAAAAGTGGGGTATTATTTTGTTTGACATGACGTAGGCTTCTTTCAACACTCGATGGCGCAGTGGTTAGCGCATTCTGTCCACCATTTGTAAAGTTAAGCAACATTCGAAAAGACCAATCATCGGATGGTTGACCGAAAACTTTCATCTCGAGCTCCGCCGTGTTTTGGAAGAATGTTACACCGTTGGACCTACACCTGATTTCTCCAAGGTCGTGTCAGACTACTTTCCCACCGAACTATGAGCGCTCTCTTTTGTGCACTATAATACATATATCCTGCGAACCTGGCTGACCATAAGATTGACCGCCGTGGCCGAAACACGGCCGAAGGGGCCGCATTATTCTTTCAACGTATAGGAGGCGACAGTCGCTTCAAATTTGAGTGCTAACTTCCGAGTGGTTCGAAATATGGTGAGGGCATGTATAGCTTGAAATCTATGACGTAGCGTATCGCGTGATGACACCCACGGCCCGTGCGTGTGCCAGGTGGAATGCTCGACTTCAAAGTGGTGATAATCACCGGTTTAATCATTTTTTTTCGTTACATCAGAGCAGGTCGGGAAGTGGGAATGTATTTAGTTTGTTGTGGCGCTTTTTTTGTTGCCTTTCGCTCACAAAGTGCTGTACTAAGGTACGTAGGTTGTTCGATGATATTGGTTTTTCTTGTCATGATAGTTTTTGTATTTGTACTCGTTATCAAAGCGCTTGTGATTGGTGGCAGAATATTTTCTACCCTTCAGAATTAAGCAATTTTATTACATTGACTGTTGAATATGCGAAATGAAGACATCATGCTTAATAGATTATAATACTTTTTGAGATCTACTGACTTGTTTTGCCACAATAATTGGCCACAATTTAAAATAAGGTTGTAAAAATTTGACTAGCGTATTTTAGCCTTTATCATTGTTATTTTCACAGTATGCAAAATGTTTAGTTATCAAGGACATTTTTTTTAGTATCTCGTTCTTTTGAGAAAGATCAACACATTTGTCTGATATTTATTTGTTGAATTTTCGGGAAAAATATATATCCTCCATGAGTATAAAGGTTATCATTGTTTTTCATTTGATGAGTCTAATGACCAATTCGCATTGTTTAAGCAAGAGTAGGATGTTGTCAATCATTGACATAAACAATATTGGTACAAAAGATTCAATTGTTTACAAATGTCATTAAAAAATAAGAAACATATTGAAAAGTCTAAGATCAAAAGTGATTCAGAATGATGGCTGCAATACGTAGTTTAACCTTGAAATATCATATAAACACGATTTCATATTCACAGCGCTATCTGTGCCAAGTTTTAATCTAATGGTAAATATATCTTTAAAATTAAAAAGTCCCTTAATATTTAAATGTATAATTTAGTTGTTACAAGCATTGAAAAACACCTTAACTAATTCCGTAACTATTTATTGTTCGACTTGTAGATCATAGTTTTCTTGCACATGTTACACATTTTGACATAAACAAATCTGGGTTATATTAGAGAAAGAAGCCAAGATTGTTGAATTATGTTTCTTAGAAAATAATTTTATAATTCTCAAAAATAAATAAACATCTGGATACAATCACACATCCTCTCATGAATATTTCGTGTATAAAGACCGCAGTGAAGTAGCACTTCGTAACTGTTGTGCTATGTTTCTGCTGGTGAGTAAGGTTGCCAGAGCTCAGTTGGGGAGGGTATGGGATTAAGGCCGGCAACACATCAACGATACCTCTGGTGTCGCGGATGTCCATGGGCGGCGGTGATTGCTTACCATCAGGCGACCCGCTAGCTCGTTTGCCGCCTCTGACATAAAAAAAAAACTTGGTATAATTAATAGACAAAGTTAACTCCATCACCAAGAATATCTTATCTCAAATGGCCTTTCTTCTCGAATACCACCTTAACTACCAATTATTCTTCTATCTTTAACTTAAACACCAAGTCCCGAATTCCGCAAACAGATCAGTGGTGGTTTGTGACATGTGGACGTGGTGGAGATAAGCGCGCATACGGCGTGCCGCGCATTCCGCGCTATTTATATGCGCGTGCGCATCTGCCGTGCGCTGTTGCCGAGCGCCGGTACTTGGGCTTAGGGCTATTGATCAAGCGAATCACTGAGTAACTGAGTTTGTTCATTAATATTCTTGATAACGCATTGAGTTGTGTCCTTTAAAAACCAACAGCCGGGTAAGTCCAGTTGAGTTGTGTGATTTCTTCCCTCAATCCCATAGGATCCACTATTTCGATCCACCAGTGGATTGAATAGCACGCCGGAGTTCACTATGATCCACCAACGGTCTCGGAGGATCCTGTGATACTTGGATCTTCTAATATGCTCCACAAGTGGAGCGAATATAGTTCTGGGAGTTTCTTGCGATCCACCACTGATTTCAGTGGATCCTGTGATATAATTTATCACATTTACACTACGCTTCCATGTCGCCGCTCTCATGGGATCCCCAAATAATTTAGTTTAGTTGTTTTCTCGACATTCAGTTGTTTTTTACACATTCAGTCGTTCCTCGACATTCACTTGTTTTCCTTGGTATTCACTTGTTTTCTTGATATTCAATTGTTTTTTAATGGTGTTCGTATGTACTAACACACAGTTGACCTACATACAATTGAATTGAAAAACAAGTGAATATCAAGAAAAGCATCTATATAGATCTACATATGTATATTTAATGAAAATAAGAGTGTGATGTTGCTGCTTAATTGGCACACAGCATAATCATTGTTAGCTGTTGATTAAGTTGGTGACGGCTTTATTGTAAACAAAAACAGTCTTGTTGATGATCTATTCGTATTTGGTGAGATAAATTAGAATGTTCTCCCACCAATAAGAAATCCAAATCTGCACGCTTAATGACATAAGTTAAGTTAAAATAAAATCCTTATTATATAACATTGAATGATTTGTTTAAGAAGATATATATTTAAGAAGATAAGACTGTGCAAAAGACACGTCATTCATCCCATTCTCGACGTCACATCAGTAAGTCAAAGCCAAAGCGTTTATTTTGCAACTCGATTTACTCTGAAATTCTTTTGCACGTAATTTTTTTTAGTAACATTAACCCTTTGTTCCTCTTTAATATTATTTTTTATACAATCTTCACCTAACTAAATTCACCTGTATTTATACGCGTATTTCTTTAATTCCGCGACAGACATAATTGCACTCCCGGTACTCACTCATAATAACTCGCATCGGTTTATTTCGATCTCCAATATTTTCGTGCGTTCATTGACGGAGCCCGCCATTCGGTACAGCGTGTTGACAATTTAACTGCGCTGCGGTGAGCGTCATAACAGTTGTAAGATTTTCGCGTGTTTATCCTCCGACTTTGAGAAAAGTGGTATAATATTTTACGGTACACGGGGCAACATTTATTGTTTCATCATCATCATCATCATCTGCCTATCGAAGTTCTCTGCTGGACATAGGCCTCTCCTTTCGCTGTCTGTCAATTTTCAAATAAACAAAATTGAGTGTTGAAATGCTTTAAAACTTGAATGAAACAAAGGAAAGAAAGAAAGAAGAAGAAGGCTACCAGCTACCCTATTAAAATCTCAGATTTTTTATAAGATGCCCCAATTTCATGTTGAATTGGATCGAATAAATTTTAACATTTAGAGTTTTATCCAAGTACAATTTATTATATATACCTATATAAATGACAATCAATAAATTTCTTTCTTCTTCTTTCTTCCTATATGCGTGTAAAACTTAAATAAGAAAGTAAATATAAATTTTATATTAATAAATAGGATATCAATCCTAGTCATACAGCCTACAGACATTCAAAACTATTTTCATTTAAAGTTATGTCTGTTCACTTGGAGAACTTCCTTTTAGGACGCAACTTATTCTGATGACTCCGTTTTTACTTATTTATCAACTTACTCGTCTCGTAAAGTGTTTAATCTCGTTGACGGTTGGATTCTCTTTGCTTCACGCCGGATGGTTTTTTTAAGGAGATACTAAATTGGCAGCTCTCAACGCTCCGTAAAATGTGGTTTCAATGGGATCTTCCACTGTTGATGACTTGCCTTTGGATTTATTCAGTTGATAAGTTGAATGTTGAAATTGTTGAATTTTAATGGTCCGATGAATGAAGGTATCGCTTGAGTGGTACTTTCAAAATGAAGGCTTTGGTGCAGACTTAAATGTAGCTTGACATAAAGTTTTTTAAAAACCATTTGTATTCATTTAAAAATGTTAGTCTATTGTTGCCAGACAACATAATTGTGAACTATAGCAGATACCCTAGACCTAAGCTGATGGTTATGCCTATAGTCACTACGTTAATCAGTGAGTTGGTGATCTGTATGATGAACGATAAAACACTGAAATCTTAGTGTAGGGAGAAGTTCTGCGCCAATGCATTTTCTATACAAAATTACGCGCTTTATTTCCGCATAGTGTGATCTCCCATTTACAAGTGTACGTACATAACCACGACGGAACGTAAATTCAGCCGCGTAAATTCGGTCGTGATTTTTCCGCATATTGTGCCACTTAGTCTTTTCTTTCGTCACCCACTTATACAAATAGGCCTTCAAAGTTCCGCCAATTTTCACAATTATATGTATAATCTTATTTTAATTTTCTCATCTGCACACCTGTGGCGTCTCCACACATCTGCGTATGAGTGGGCTCGCATAAATCTCCATTACGCGACATTATTTCTGGCCGGCGCCAGCCGCTACGCTTATTTAGTTCGCTGCCCACCTTGCGCAGTACTACTGGTACTCGATAGGTATTCGCCTGGCGTGATTGGCAAGTGTCGGTGAAGAATACAATTTTCGTTGATTTCGTCCGAAATTTCCAGTTTCGTGATCTTACTCTATTTGCCATGCATACTTGTCTTGTGCTCGATTCTGAGAATTCCCTCATCTTTATTGTGCTCCTCCTACATTCGTATTCATCATTACTGAGGGTCGTGATCATTTTATGGAATGAAACAATTTTAATGGAGTGGTCTGCCGTTGCCTTCTCCATTTCACAATTTTACTCGTAATGTGTAGGTTTCTTCACGATGTTTTCCTTAACCGTACACCGAACCATAGATATTTGATTATCCCTCTGGATAATCAAATATCTATGGCACCTCTGTGCGTCTCACCGGATTTGATCCGCCAACCTCACGCATCTGAAGTTGTGCTCTCACCACTAGCCATGCATCTTTATTGTACTACATGCAGTGATGACAGAGCTGTCCCTGAAACCGAAGATGACTTGATTTTATTTTAATCTTATTTCATACAACACATTTCGTAGTAGAGGATCAGGTAATCACATGACAATCTCAGTGCTGACAGAAAGGTATTTTTAAAAGTAATGCATCGCCTGCTTACCCGTGCTTACGTGTTTGTTCGAACCGGGAACTGTTTGCGAAGTGAGTCGACGCGGGAAGCTGTTAACCTGTAAAAGAATCTATAAAAAACGCGCAAACATATTTGTGATCGATGATAATCGGCGCACCTGTGAAGTTTTGTTTATACGTAATTACTATTATTAGAAGAGCGGGGAAACTATGACGCTTATGACAAGGATTTTGGGGA
The DNA here is from genome assembly GCA_958496325.1 of Nomophila noctuella. Classification (NCBI taxonomy): domain Eukaryota; kingdom Metazoa; phylum Arthropoda; class Insecta; order Lepidoptera; family Crambidae; genus Nomophila; species Nomophila noctuella. The sequence goes on along the minus strand of OY292500.1, from coordinate 12,092,639 downwards.
GACCAATGGCTTACTTTAGGTCTTAATGCAAGAAAACAGCATGAAGTAAGAAAAAAAGTTAGTGCCTTAATCTTAATTTGTTTGGCGATTAATTGTAATATGAATTCTTTTATTACTATAGTTGTATGTTAATGGTGAAAATAACTTTCCATCTGGGGGTAGCTTACTTCCTGATATGATGATGATGACGATGATGTAACAATAATACGATTCCGGCCATTTTTACCATCAGCCAGGTACGAAGGTTTTATTATAGTGCACAAGTGAGTGCGTAAGCACAGGTGCAATCCCTATTCCCTCAGAGTCCCTTGGCGGGACAGCAATCTGACACGACCTCAAAGAAATTAGGCTCAGGACCAACGACCTAACGTGCCTTCTGAAGTATGGAGGAGCTCACAATTACAATCACAATTTTTTTCGGCCACCCTTCTAATGACTTCTTGAAAGTTGAAAGTTGTTTATCGGCCGATAAATCTAACATTTAATTTTCTAATCACCTAAACACTGCGGGCGCCTTGCCCATACGCACCGCGTCGCAATTTTCAATCAAAACAAGTGTCGAGTTGCGTTCTGGTTACTACTGTTTGTTTGTTTTCCGACATTTATTTGCGGATAACTTTGAGCCTCCACTAAAAAGACGCTTGAGCGCTGCCAAATACTCGCAAATGTATAATTTGAATGCCTGAGGTATTAATCATTCTGTCAGATGATTTGTAGAAGATGCGCGTAAAGGTCGCGGCTAGTTTTTGTTTTCTGTTGCATTTCTTGACGATGCATTTTCAATTTACTTTTCGTTTTTTTTCTTATATGCAACTTTAGGTTTAAGCAGCGTAACATAATTTGTTAGTATACGAAGTAGCCCGGCGGGAATGATACGTGCCTTAAATTGGTAACGTTATATAAAGGCTTTAGCTACTTAATTATTTCTAGATTCACCAACATTTGTTTACACTGAAACGTAGGATACCTACACTTAAGGTTATTAGATCTTTGCTAACTGTAACAAAGAATTACGTACAACAAGGTATTTACTTTGGATTCAGATCAATTTATCAAATAAAAAATCAAAAAAGTCGTTATTCACAATGGCATATTGCAAAAAAAATTTAAAAGTATTATACGAATGCTATATTCTATAAGATATCATGTCGTCTCGTATTTATTTCATTTTGTTAATTTAACATGTATCTCTTTGGCAGAGAATGCGGTGGCGGCGTCGACGAAGCCCAAGCGGCGCGCGTACCTGCTCAAGCGGAAAGCGCTTACCACTGGCTTCTTCGACCAGAGCCGCACAAAGGACGCCGACAAGGACAAAGGTCAGGATACGATCCTTTATTTTAAACTAACCTTCCGTCGCGGTTTCACACGCCTGTAATTTCTTTTTTAAAATATCCCCGGGATCAAAAGTACCCTATGTTTACCGGGGAGGGAGAGTGTGTGCTATCTAACAGTAAAATAATTATTCAAATCGGTCCCGCAGATTTTGAATTTATTCGTTACATACAAAAATACAACTCTTTCCTCTTAATAATATTATGAAGATGTAGATGTAGTTGTAAAAAATAAAACAGTGACAATTGATATGAATTAGAAATAGGTAGTGACTTAGTTTTAACTTTTTCTGTTGTAATTAGGTGACCCGACAGGCGGTTTCAATCATAAGATAATATCTTACGTCATTAAAAGCAGTAAAAAGATTCCAAGTGCAATAAGTTTAAACAATGGTTAATATTATTTTTAAAAATGAATGAGTTGGTAAGTGCATAACGCAACAACAACGCCTGGAGCAAATTGGTCGTTTTTTTAAAGTCCAGGGATGGCTTTTATAACAAGAAAAAGTTACGACGTAACTAAGGGACGGGAAGACGGGACGCGGACAAAGTCAAGGACGGAAGGCTATATTTCATTAAAATGCATGATGGCATACGAGACCAAGGGAAATAATGATTCATTTTTAATCATATACAAGATCGTTCCAAACCATATTCTTAGTCATAGACGAGCTGTCTGGCATCATCACGATAATATTCATACAATACTACTTCTTCTTCCTAGCGTTTATCCCGTTTCTGTGCGAGGTCCGCTTTGACCATGATCAGGATTTGGTGAGTCTGGTTATTACAGTGAAGCGATTGCCATTAGACCTTCGTAACTCTTAGAGGGGAACCAGACAGATTGGATCATGGTTACACATTCAGATCTAACTGAACTAAAGTCAGGAACTAACTGATTATGCAGGTCTCCTCGCGGTGTTTTCCCTCACCGCCGAGCTAATGGCACAAATCCAGACATAGATTTCGAAAAATCCCAAGGTGTGGGCCCGGATTCGAACCACGGACCTCACGTATGTTATCACTATCGCTGTAATCAGGTAACTGTTTCATTATTCATCTTTTGAAAACGATCTGATCAAAGCAAAGATAAACGATTGACTTTACAAACTTTCAATGTTTGAGAAAATCTTAAGCTAGTCAACGACTACCTTTAAATGAATAGACTAAATAGAAACTTATGTGCTACTCATGCCACTTTATCCTACACTGAGATATTCTTCCATACAATACTACTACTTATAACGATTTTACTTCTTAAATGAACATTAAAATATTAACACGTCAAGCTATACATCAATTCCGCAATTCCGTCGCACATAAACTATCACCTCGCTTTATTGGCAGCTACGTAAATCAACAAATGTTGCAGACGGGCTGTAAACACGGCTCGGCAGATGCTAAGCGACGCTAGTATGCTACTGCAGTGCAGTTTACGATGCAGTCCGTCTGTGTGTTCTGTGACAGAGAGACGGTGTGACGTCATCGTTTGGCCTAGCGATGGTGGATTAGGGTTTAAAACAAGAAAATATGTTTAACTTGGTAATTTTGATTTTATAACTTTGGCATTAAATGATAATTACAACTAATGTAACAAATTTTTACAAAGATTTTAACGTTAGTAAAATCAATATTTTGATTGACATACTCGAGTAGAAATACCTACTACAAACAAAAATATTCACCTCATCACTCATCACGATAATATTCATACAATACTACTTCTTCTTCCTACCGTTTATCCCGTTTCTGTGCGGGGTCCGCTTAGACCATGATCAGGATTTGCTGAGTCTGGTTATTACAGTGAAGCGACTGCGATTAGACCTTCGTAACCCTTAGAGGAGAACCAGACAGATTGGATCATGGTTACACATTCAGATCTAACTGAACTAAACTCAGAAACTAACTGAATATGCAGGTTTTCTCGCGGTGTTTTCCCTCCCCGCCGAGCTAATGGCACAAATCCACACATAGATTTCGAAAAATCCAAAGGTGTGGGCCCGGATTCGAACCACGGACCTCACGTATATGATCACCATCGCTGTATACTACTACTTATAACCATGTTACTTCTTAAATGAACATTAAAATATTAACACGTCCAGCTATACATCAACTCCGCAGTTCCGTCGCACGTAAACTATCACCTCGCTTTATTGGCAGCTACGTAAATCAACAAATGTTGCAGACGGGCTGTAAACACGGCTCGGCAGATGCTAAGCGATGCAGTATGCAACTGCAGTTACGATGCAGTCCGTCTGTGAGTTCTGTGACAGACAGACGGTGTGACGTCATCGTCCGGCATAGCGGTGAGGGATTAGGGTTTAAAACAAGAAAATAATTATTTTGGCCATGTTAATTTTATAACTTTGGCATTAAATGATAATTACAACTAATGTAACAAATTTTTACAAAGATTTTAACGTTAGTAAAATCAATATTTTGATTGACATACTCGAGTAGAAATAATATTCATACAATAATACTTCTTCTTCCTAGCGTTTATCCCGTTTCTGTGCGGGGTCCGCTTTGATCATGATCAGGATTTGGTGAGTCTGGTTATTACAGTGAAGCGACTGCCATTAGACCTTCGTAACTCTTAGAGGGGAACCAGACAGATTGAATCATGGTAACACATTCAGATCTAACTGAACTAAAGTCAGGAACTAACTGATTATGCAGGTCTCCTCGCGGTGTTTTCCCTCACCGCCGAGCTAATGGCACAAATCCAGACATAGATTTCGAAAAATCCCAAGGTGTGGGCCCGGATTCGAACCACGGACCTCACGTATGTTATCACTATCGCTGTAATCAGGTAACTGTTTCATTATTCATCTTTTGAAAACGATCTGATCAAAGCAAAGATAAACGATTGACTTTACAAACTTTCAATGTTTGAGAAAATCTTAAGCTAGTCAACGACTACCTTTAAATGAATAGACTAAATAGAAACTTATGTGCTACTCATGCCACTTTATCCTACACTGAGATATTCTTCCATACAATACTACTACTTATAACGATTTTACTTCTTAAATAAACATTTAAATATTAACACGTCCAGCTATATATCAAGTCCGCAATTCCGTCGCATGTAAACTATCACCACGCTTTATTGGCAGCTACGTAAATCAACAAATGTTGCAGACGGGCTGTAAACACGGCTCGGCAGATGCTAAGCGATGCAGTATGCAACTGCATTTACGATGCAGTCCGTCTGTGAGTTCTGTGACGGACAGACGGTGTGACGTCATCATCCGGACGGTGGATTAGGGTTTAAAACAAGAAAATATGTTTAACTTGGTAATTTTGATTAAATAACTTGGGTATTAAATAATAATAAAACACACGTTTACAAAGATTTTAAGATTGGTCAAATGATTATGTGGTATACTTTGCCACAGGCAAGTGTAGGAGGACATACTTGAGTAGGAGTTGACTACTAACAAAAATATTCACCATCATATAAGCTGTATGTATACTTTTTACTACTTTCCAATAAAATAATAAATAGCTTTACTAGCCCACATAAATTTAAACTGAGCAAAATCAGTTCATTTATATACATATACAAAGTCAGCTTAAAAAACCATTTGTGTGGCTTATGGTGTGTCGCTGTATAAAATACTAGTGCTTCACTGCGTGTTGTAAATAAAGAACGACACGACAAATTTTGTGCAAACTTCACATAAACCATCCACTGAATAGTCCAAACAAACCCTGGTAATTTGGTTTGGATGAGTGAGCCCGTGCGAAAAATGCCACTCAATTTTAAAAATTAGAAGAAAGATAAAAAAAGATAAGATAAGATCGTTTGATGGTGGTAAATAAGCCCGTAATTTTATCTGTTTTGCACAGCCCTGTCGATATCTTTCGGGGTTGACTAAACGCGGTTTCTGTTTGTTTTCGCACGTCGAATGCCGCAGATGAGACCGGAGTTTCCCCGGATCATTGAACGACGCAGACTCCGTTATACAACGACTGATAAGATGATACGATTGAGTATTCGTATTTGTGGTAGATTGAATTGATTGCTAGAAAGCATCAATCCAGAACTAACTCAACATATAACAATAACAAATTGTTTAACCATGAACTGTTAATCTTGTTATTGTTTAATTAATATGTGGGTGAGAAGAAATTATAATAAATCCGAAGTCATAGGGTTAAAATAACAAATCTTTGAAATAATTTATCATTGTCTCAAAAACAGGTAACAAATAACGAAAATCCCTAAAAACCAACCAATATTACACTTCTTTCATTATAGCGGAATTTTATACGAAATTCGTAGACGAAACACGTCCAATACCTATTTAAAAGACTTACGGTTTCTCAACTCAACCTACCGCTGATTCCAAGAAATTCTATTACAGTCTACTACAAACATCTACAACGTAAACTAGACTAGAATTTCTAGAAAAAACTAATGTTGTCCAAAGCGGTGGAGCGAAGTTAATGTTAATTATGCAATGTGTACCGTGAAACAGAACAGATGCGTGATTCGGAACGTAAAGATGTTTTATAACTTTTACTAGCGAATCGCTACTGCTTCGCACGGGTGCAGTGCTGGTAAAAATATAAAATAATACCCCCTCAGGTGGTTTTTCAACCATGGCGGGCGATCTTACGATTAGCTAGTTACACAGGATATGTTATAGTGCACAAGTGAGTGCGCAAGCACATGTCCACTCCCTTTTCTCTCACTCTCATATCCGTGGTTGGGACAGCAATCTGACACGACCGTAGAGGGATAAGGCGCAGGACCAACGGCTTAACGGGCCTTCCGAAGCACGAAGGAGCTTGAGATGAACCATTTCAGTCATACATCCGATGACTGACCTCTGCGAAAGTTGATTGACTTTCCTAACGAAAGCCGAGCGAACCACAGCGCCATTGAGCTTCTCATGCTGGTAAAACTGCATGAATTATACACATAACCCTTTTTCTTGAATCACTCGATCTTATTTAAACGTTGCTTTATCCTACACTGCTAGGAAAAGTTTGGAATCACATGCATATGAGTCTTTCGCTATCTTGTGTTAATGACTTGATTTAATTGAATTTGATATGAATTTTAAATTCAAAGTTGATTCTCTAAAATTATGTAGTTTTTATGACAAAAATGTGTAAGCTACTCAAGAACGCGGGGAATCAACTAAGGTGGGATCCAAACTTTTGCTCGCGAGTGTAAAGTGTTAATTATGCAATGTATACCGTGATACAGAACAGATGCGTGAATCAGAGAACGTAAAGATGTTTTATAACTTGTATACCGCGTGACTCGTAATTTAGTTGGATGTGTTCATTATAGTGGATTTAGGCATCGGCGCCTTTGGCAAGATTGCTGGTTCGTTTGACTTCGATTTACCTTTTTATTGAAAAAGTCTGCGGACTGCGATTAGTCACTCTTGTTGCTATATCGCGGTTTTTATAGCTCTGAAGTTTGATTTCACTCTACGTTTTAATGCAAGTGTATTTAAATTGAATATACGTTTTTTTTTGGGGAGGCAGACGAACAAGAGTGTGGTCTGATGGTAAGTGATAACCGCGGCCCATGAACTTCAACAACCGTACAAGGATCGCAGATGCGTTGCCTGCCTTTTAAAAACCCCATTCCCTCCCCAACTGAGTTCTGACGACATTACTCATCAACCGTAACATAGTGCAGCAGTTACGAAGTGCTATTTCACTGTGGTTTACCTCTCTTAAAATCTCTCGTTGGTGACGCAAAATATGAACCGCTTACCAAATGTTGCAATTTTGGTGTCATGTAATTATATTATCTGTGAGTATCATATTGACGACTTTCTCGATAAAGCAGCTAGAGATCCCACTGAAGAGTAGACCCCCAGTCTTGTTTGTGGTTTTGCACTATATATTCTGCGTAGTTGATCATAAAGATTGACCACCGACCGCCCACAAAACTCCGTTAGGAGGGCATTAAAACTTTATACTGAGTGCAAAAAATACTAGTAATACTTTTTTTTCACCGCTAATACCACCCAACAATAAAAATTTACAAAGATCATCTTCATTTGCCTGATACTACCATCGGTTATAATATTACATCTTCTTTCACTGTTATTTTGATCCTTCATTGAACAAAAAAAATTTTGATTTTGTCAGGACCAAAATCAACTATTACTATGTAATTACTTTATGTATTGTGCAATGTGTTTCGTTAGCGTTAAGTCTATCTGAGTGTGGAAAATACATATTGTTAAAACGAGTTAGGTGTTCGAAAGATTTGTGACTTTAACTCTTCTTTTGTTATCGTTGTTTATTCAGCAATAGCGGCAGCTTGCGATTTTGTCCCCTTGTCTTAAAGCCTTCCTTTACAGACGGACTATCTAACACAGTCATTTTAAATTTTATTTATTATTTATTTATTTATTAGTCTAGATATAAATGCCCTCGGTTGAACCTCAGTCCCATTCCGTCCATGTCACTTCGAGTTACCAAGCTCACACAATACGACGGACATCAAAGCACGACCGTTAAACGCTAAAAAGCCATTAGATAAATATCTCACGCGATCTTTGCCAAGCTTAGTCCGATCACAACAGCGAAATTAATTTATTTCTAATAAACTCAATTTTCCAAGCGTAGACGCGGGCGTTGAAGCTTTGCCAAGAGATCTTAGAAATGCTGGTGCTGGAGATGAGGGCTCCAGAAAGCTTAAAACTGAAATTTAATTTGTATGTTATTTTGTAGTATTTTTCCTTGCATTTGGCCATCGATTATCAACATTATATATATTAGCGCGGTCTTGTAAGTAAATCTTGGTTCCATTTGCCTCTTGGTAAACACAATACGAGCTCTAGTTGCCATGACAACGGTTGCGGTACCAAAGTGGAATCCTATCCGGGCCGGTATCAACATATCGCCAAACCGCCCCGCAAGATACTTTTTCACGTTTCTCTTGAAGGAACCAATTTCTGACAAGACGTACACACAGTGGACGTACACTGCTGAAAGGTTTCCATGAAGACTCGCCTTCCAGAGAACCATCTGCTTACTTGCCACGAAAACCGTTATAAACCGAAATAAATAAATCCGTACCCGTAATCCGTTATGTTGTTGATTTTTTTTTTTTCGTGGCTCTTTTTTAGCAGGCGTTATTAAGCTACAGAGTGATTGCCATTGCTACCGTGCTAAATACATATTATATGTATGCTTGGATTAACACACCAATTGCCTAGCCCCAAACAAAGCTCGGAGCTTCTACTATGGATGCTAGGAAACGGTTAAACATACTTAAATACTTTTATAAACATCCATCACTCGAGTACCAATGTCGATGATCATCTCACAAACATTCGCCCCAAGCGGGATTCGAATCCGCGTCCCTGGTTTTGTATGAGTATGAGTAAAAATGTAGATTAATAAAGTTTAAAAGCACAATAGTTCTCGTGGTTCACAACCCATAGACTATACATATGAAGTCACAACCATTGCCAATTTTTCCCCACATTCCATACAGAAGTAAATATAAATGCATATTTCGTCCAGACGCCGTCTAGTTCTGTAATTACGCGTATATTCGCTATTGTTGCCGCCGCCATCATCTTTATTTCTGTCCCCGATACCGCGTATGTTCGTATAAATTATAAAAGAGTACAACTATTTATAGGAATAGCCTTGACATTCGAATTCAAAGATATGTTTAGAGCACAGAGATAGATTACAGACGAGAATGTTGTATTGCGTCCACCTGTGGCAATGCCATGTGGTAAAAACGAACTTATTCTCTGAAAGAACACCGGTTTGGTTTTATTTATTTTTAGAATAAATAAGTAAAGGATTTTTAATTGATTTAAATTAAATTTAAATGAATTAGGAGATCACAACCCGTTCAGTACTTTCGGCTTTAACAATTTTCGAGATTCCCGTTTTATCCGTTGGGAGCATTTAATCGGAAAAGAGTCAGCCTATACCCAGCCTATGAGCCAAATTTCATCAAACTCCGTTCAGTAGTTTTAGCGTTTATACATTTATATTATTAAGTATACATTTATCTCTATGATCAAACCAGGCATATTGACGTTTCATCACGGTAGCGTGACTCAGAATCAATACAGATTTTTTCCAAGATCTATACAAGAGGGACGATCTGAATCATAAGTGAATCAATAACAATCAGACTAGAATAGCGGGTGTCTAGCCCGCGCCGCGTGGCAACAAGCTCGTCGATGTATCGATCTATCGAAGATGCGTGTGCGCAGCTGTAGGAATATGGCTAGTGATGGATGGAGAAATTTCAATTAAAAAATATATAAAAGGAGAAACTGACTGACTGACATATCACCGCACAGCCTAAACGGCTAAACGTAGGCACTTGAAATTTGGAAGAGACGTAGCTTAAGTACTGCAGAGGTGCACTAAGTAAGGAATTCCCTAAATTCCCACGGGAACGGGAATAAGCGGGAAAATACTTTTGAATGAAAAATCTGAGCCGCTTAAGTTAGACGCTTGAAGTTTGACATGCAGGTATCTTAGTAAACTTGAAAGTTAGAGTTGCCACAGGATATTGCAAAATTCCCACGGGAACTGGTGTTAGCAGGTAATAACATTTGTATGAAAATCTAAACCTCGACCGATTTTGATGAAAATTGGCACAGACAATCTTTAGACCCTCAGAAAGAGCTTAGACTTATTATTACCGCTAGTATTAATATAGATTTATCTCTATGGTCAAAACAGGCATATTGACGCTACATCTATTGCAACAGCGTGACAGCGTGACAACTTCTATACAAGAGGGACGATCTGAATCATAAGTGAATCAATAACAATCAGACTAGAATAGCGGGTGTCTAGCCCGCGCAACGTGGCAACAAGCTCGTCGATGTATCGATCTATCGAAGATGCGTGTGCGCAGCTGTACGTCGTGCGTATAGGGCTAGGGGTGGATGTAGGCACGTTTATTAAAATCTGTACAAAGATAATAAATCTGAAGAGTTTGTTTGTTCGTTTATTTGTTTGTTTGAACGCGCTAATCTCAGGAACTACTGATCCGATTTGAAAAAATATTTTTGTGTTAGATAGTTCCTGAGACCCCATACCCTTCCCAACTGATCTTCCAAATAGAGCATAACAGTTACGAAGTGCTACTTCACAGTGGTATTCTGTAAGTTACTTTCCGAGACGAGCGGCTTATTCCAGTGGAAGATCGTCTGAGCTCGACCTCTATTAAATTGTCATTTTTCGATGCCGAGTTATTGCTTGGTCATCAAACATTTGCGGGATACCCACTTATTGTTTTAGCTGTTTAGTTTGAGTCAAGAGCCACATAACATTGTTTTATTGATAATATCACGAGTACAACACTACTTCCTTCATAGTAGCACGCGAGTGCGTAAAAATAATTCAGCAGGCTCTGCGTGATAATTGTCCGTCATCGCGGCTCGATATGTTGCTCGCGCTATGGCGGTGTAAACAACCGCTGTGGGTGGTAAGCGGTCGGCTACTGTTACAACCTCTGTACTCCAAGACTTGGTTGGAAATAGGAATTTGACGGTTATATTTTGAGTACATGTTCATATTCTGTTTGAACGCGTCATAACTTTACGTTGTCACGAAAATCAAAAGAGTATAATGACCTAGGGTGAGACCCTAAACACTGTAACCTTATTACGATGGACATACTCGTATTTTGCGATACACCTCAATCTATACAGTGAAAAGAAATCTGTTTGAGAGCGTTTGTCGTTACTACATAATGTCGCACCAGACCAAAACAATAATTGCATTCATTTCTGTACGAAAAATACCCTATTTTTCGGGGTCATAATTACGTCTTAGTACTTTAAAAAGCACGTTGAGCCGTTGGTCTTGCTTCCGTTCTTTCTAGAATCATCTAAGATTGTTTGCCTTTCGAATTATGAGAGAGAGTGTTTCACCCAGCAGCATTACATGGATTCTGTACGCCGGTTGTTGTTCACTAATCGTCGGATACAACACAATATGTTATATTCGCTGGTTTGTTTACACAACGCGGCATAAATTTACGCTGTTTTAAAGTTTTTATTGAACATGCGCCAAGTAAAGTTTGCGGGAGTTTTCCTTATCGCAGATTTGGGTCAGGTTTGCTTTAAATTAAGCGGTTTCAGGCATCAGGATTGAAGAAGCCACTACCTGACTGAGTGGTTTATTTTGTGATTTTATTGTATTTTTATTAAATGCTTCAAAAGAAACAAGAAGGGCCTTTATCAACTCCAAACTCGAAACTAAATGTATGAGCTGAAGTCGTCTCCTACTAAATTATTTATTTGATTGATGATAGTCAACATTTGCTTACACTGAAACGTAAGTTCTAACTCTTACTAGTGCCAAATGGGGTGCATGCTACCCTGGTCCCCAATGGGCACATAGACGGCGATCGTGAGGAAGTACTTGTTGTTTAGTGGGTAGTCGCACTCGGAGTCCCACATATGTACATATGTACCTCCGTTCTATCATTCAGAGCGGAGTATGCGCAAAGGCAATCGCCAAGGATAAAAAAGGTTGTGACTCTTGGGTCACGGAATCTCTGGCGAACAAAATCATAAAATGATCATGTAAACATGTTGATAGACATGACAAAACTGACTCAAAAGTACTACCTAAAAGGTGTTACGTTGTTTTCATGAGACATACGAGAGACATCCGGACATTTTTAGCCACAAGTGTGTACAATAAATAAATAACGCAAATAGTGCGAGGTAAGGTTAGCCAAAATTCGCGTGTGAAAACCGGATAGTGTCCGAAAATAATGCACGAACGTGAGAGAATTTCCCTTGTTTATAATATGAAGGTTTGGCAACTTGTAACATTATGATATCGTGACCTTGACACGGTGGAAGGAATGTCTTGTACACAGGGTGTCTTTAAACAGATGTTTTTTGATAGAAAATCTTGTACCAAGAATCGTACATAACTTTTTTCACGTCTTTTTGCGACAGCTAAAACTATATAGAAATCAATGAGGCAATGAGTTTGGTTTTTGTTATTTATGCGTTATGTAAAAGAATTAAAAACATGTTAATCCTGGATCTCATATTGAAATCACAAAATTATTCGTCAATGTATTCGTAGTTGACTTTTCGGTCTCAAAACTGATTTTTTTCTTACTTTCATAACCAGCCATGACAACAGAAATAAAATTTCGTTTTCGTAGCCAAGTTACGTAACCAGCTACGAAAGGAGACTTTATTTTAATTTTTCAAACCTGGTTGTTAATTAAGAATATTTTTTTCTCTTTCAAAGCTGTCTCTCGTAACCAGTAAGTAAAATGAGGAGGAGTCGGATCAAGTATGTGATGTTGTGAGATATTTCTTTTTTTATTTTATATCGTCCCCCCATCGTCCAGTGGGCTAGCGGCATCCGCGCGTATAAATCGCACGCTGTAGTAAAGGTCGCGTCTATTCCGGGCCAACTATTCGCGTAGCGCACAAGCGCGTAAAGGTGTGCGCGTAGAAGCGCACGCGCAAACGCTTGCGGGATGAAAATGGAAAATTATTTATTGGGTTAGTAGGGATTCATAAATGTAAATTGTAAAGTTAATCTTCCACACGAGATAAACATTTAGGTTCATCCAACAACACTTTAAAATTTTGCTACTTTTGGGTTCCTACTACTATGGATCGTAGGTAAACATTGTATAAAATTTAGAACAACAGGCCTTTTCTTCCCCGTATAGCTGGTATGAAATATGTATCTTTTAATTTTTGATAATCCAGAGATGCAGCCCTGCCGGGGTTAACCCATAAAATTTTAAGAGTCGTTGTTTATAGAATTTTCCTTTTATTTAAAAACTAAATTATGTTTGTTAACGCCTCGATGGTCTAGTGGTTTAAGTACCATTTGGCAAGCGTGGTGATTAAGCCAAAACACATCTTTGTAACGAAAACATGATTTCAAATGATGGAGGCCTTTTCCCTGCAGTGGGACATTAATAGCTTGATACAGGTGCTATGTTTGTTAATAAGGAGCAGGATGGCGCAGTGGTAAGCGCACTCGGCCTGCGGTTGCTAATGTTAAGCAACGTTCGCAGAAGCCAGTCATCGGATGGGTGACCGAAAAATTTCATCTCGAGCTCCTCCGTGCTTCGGAAGGCACGTTAAGCCGTTGGTCCTGCGCCTGATCTCTCTATGGAGTGAGGGGGAGTGCACCTGTGCTTGCGCAGTCGCTTGTGCACTATAATACGAGTATATCCTGCCTACTTGGCTAATCGTAAGATTGGCCGCCGTAGCCGAATTCGGCCCCTTTAATTAAAAACTAAATTATGAATGTTAATGAGTTTATGTTGTCCGCAGATTCCTCCGGCGGAAGCGTGTTCGGCGTCCCCTTAGCGCAGTGCGTGGAAACAGAGCGCGCGCTGCGACGGCAACAGCACGGGGGTTCGCGAGCATCGCTGGCTTCCCTTGGCACCCTTGAGAAGGGGGACGACGTGAGTAGTTACTTTGTACCCAGTAATTATTGATGGAGGCGGATGATGTTGTGGACCCTGGTGGTCTGGTCACGTTGCCACTTTGACCACTATCGCCATCGCCATCGCTTCGACTAATATTGCCGGAGGTATGCACTACCGTTAATAAAAGTATTCACCATCCATCTTCGTCGTCCTATCGCAGCCCACCGCTGGATATAAGTATCTCCAATCAATCTCCATATCACCATTTATCTTACTATGTACATAATAATTATATTGATCGATCGATGAAAGAGCATCCGTCTGAAAAGCACAGGTGCTTTGCTACGAAGATCAAACATCAATACTATGGCTGTGTTCTTCGTGGATAAATTATTTTCTTTTTCCACAAAGAGCCTTCCTTGACTGCAGATATAATTCGAATTCTAATCACGAATTGGGTATGTAGCTACTTCAATACATAGTATAAAACAAAGTCGCTTTCGCTGTATGACCGTATGTATGCTTAGATCTTTAAAACTACGCAACGGATTTTGACGCGGTTTTTTTAAATAGATATAGTGATTCTTAAGGAAGGTTTGTATGTATAATACATGTAAGTAAGTACCACGGGCGAAGCCGGGTCGGGCAGCTAGTACTCAATAAAATGACGACCTAACCACGGGTACATTCAAGAATATTTCTTATAGTAATCTAACGTGGTGGTGACATTCTGATTTATAGTCCTCAATAGCCAAAAACTAAATAGCTAGATGAATCAAGGCAGAGAATTAAAAACGAATCGTATGCGCAACATAATAAGAATTATATTTATCTAATTAATTAAATGATGCAATAATCAATCACATGTTACGAACGATTACAAGTGATTGATGAGTTCACGTGATCGCTCTGACGTCAGCATCATTCATTTCTCGAAGAGTCCCGATTTAATCAGGGAACGCGTTTAAGTTTGGGTGGCGTAAGGAGCGATTAAGGGCTCTTCCAGGGGATGGGCAGCAGCTTTCCTCTGTTTGATATTGTACCATACCATACAGTCATTAGTGTTTCCCAAAATCGGTTTTGGTCAATGGTCATTGCATTCCCAGTCTTGGTCTTACAGCAAGAGTCTAACAAGTCTTGCAATTGCCTATTAGAGTGTTTACCAAATTATTAACTATTTACCAAACGTTACTTTTTATATAAGAGCAACAGAAACACAATACTGTCCTCTTTCTTGTTCTTGCGTTTGGGCAACACTAATAGTTATCAAATCGTCTGCCCAGTGTGGCGACTATGTGTATCTATGTGTACCAGTGGACTGTAAAGTGAAAACCAGCACAAAGCGAAAGATCCTCGCGGGTTTCGAACACAAGACCTCCGAGGTTTGAGCTAAGCGCTGTAACCACTACACCACGGAGGCATCGTCACCCGTAGACGTGCCCCAAAATAGGGTTGTGACCATGATTACCACGGTGGGCCAATGTGTAGAATACCAAATCTGATGGCATATTTTTTTTCGAATCAGTTCAGAAGTTTCAAAGCCTATTAAAACTCAAAAAAAATCTTCCCTGTTAATAATATCAACATTAATAAGTTTATCGTGCATAAAGAATATCTGTACCGAAGCTCCTAGCTTGTAGCTGTGATGCGCGAGTGTTGGGCATCCGCCATTTGAGCGGTCAGAAATAGTTCGCGCGTTGCAGCCAAGACACGTAACGATGACGCGGCCTGCACCTGGGTCCGTCCACCATGCACTCTCCCTAGGAGTCCATTAATCATACGAGCCTTGAAGGAGGAGGGCTGGTCCATGGTCCTTAAAAAAGTCACGAAATATCACAGGGGGGAGGGGGTGAAGAAATACATCACGTGTCTTTAATAGTCTTAAACCTTACAATGCATCACCAAGGGGGACGGAAGGAACCGTTATCTGTGTTGCTTAAGTTATTTTTGAAGGCTGTATAATCGGGGTTGTTAATTATCCCGTCAGAATAAAAGGGTAACTTGGCACCGTTTGAATTTACTTAAATTAATACTAACAGAAGACGAGGGCCACGCGATAATGACGTCAACCATCTTGACAGTTCATGAGGCAGGAGTACGTGGGTCTGCTCTTTCTTGCTATTTCACAAGACATAATAAGGAGAAAAAGCATAGTCTATCTGTCAAATTACTTGTTGTATCTATTGCTATTCATTAATCTGAGACATTTTATATCTCAAGAACATCAAATGATTAAAGTCTCTATGACTATGCGCTTCAGAATATAAATTAAACAGATAAACCCCGGACCTCGAGATCCCGGCCAGGTATTTAAACCACAAGACAAATGACAAATGAGACGGATCTATTAGCAAACCAATATTTAATGAGTCATACGAGTTGAACTCGTGAGTAATTGGCAATGCGAGTATGTTGCGTGCGGCATTTTTTGACGATGAGAGGAGAACTGAGTCACTTGTCTCACTGTTTACTTTCTGCAGTGACCTACATTTAATTACCGCCCGCTATTATACTTGTATTAAATAAGAAGCAGATTGTTATTACATTTTATGAAGATCTAGTATGCCATCCTTTTGGGAGATTCTATATCTAGTACACCCAAAAGGATGCAAAATGCTTTGACTGAGATGTTGCAGTTGAAGTCTAGTTTAATTAACACCTATTTCAGACATATTCGACTAGGACATATTTCAACTGAAGACGCCAAACTTCTTCTAATTCTAATTGGACCCGTAGCATACCTACAACGCTTTCGCAGACATATCAGAAAGTGGAAATAAGAATGTCAAAGGGCAAAGGACTTAACTATGCCTGTCCCAGAATGATGGGTATTGGCACGTTAACCAAGAGTAGAAGGGTGATAGAGCCTGTTTTCAAAGTCCTTTTTATTTGACCAAATGAGATTAATAACAAAATAATAACCTTCTAGCTAAAGTGCTAACTTTCACGTGTTGTATTTATTTAACATACTAGCGGCCGCCCGCGACTCCGTCCGCGTGGATTGGAAGCCTTCCTCGTCAGATAGACAATCCAAAGCAAAAATATTTTTTTCAATTCGAACCAGTTGTTCCTGAGATTGACACGTTCAAACAAACAAACAAACTCTTCAGCTTTATTATATGTATAAGTGTAGATTAGCTCTTGCGATTAGATGTAGGTATAGACATACATAGGTACTCATGCACCCAGCGACAATGTAGTCTCAAACAAGAACCGAACCGGCTTGTGTTTACTGTAGACTTCCTGCGCGCAGCAGGTGCAACACTGTTTACTTGCAGTTGATGTCATACGCTCGTATAATGCACGGTATTGGGTTAACGGCTGATAATAAAGAAATTCACGAAGCTGAATATTGCAGGAGGGGTATTTAGGACTTTTATTTTTAGTTGGATTATTCTTATTAACAGCAAGGAATTTGGAACTTGGCGGTCTTTATCTTTACTTTGAAGAGTTCTTCCATGAGACCTCAGCAACTTTAGGTGTCACAAATTAGCAATATTTTAAATTGCCTTTCCTTCTGTGATACTTCTGGTCTTAAAAAGACAACACTTTCAAAAAAGTAAAAAAAAATCTTCCATCCTCCCAACCCTTAGATACCGCTTATTTTTCTGCAGCCCTCATGTTGATTTCTCTGGTTATAATCTCAGGGAAAAACACTATCCTCATCTTTTTTTGATTTCCATTGCGTGAGTTTGTTCATCTGACATGCGTTTACCTTATGGTTATTAAAACTCTTAAGTGATGGTGATAATGAAATCCGACCGATTTCGGTCATGGCGACTATTCGACTCCTTACCATCTGGTTCGCCCACAGATGGCTAGAGTAGCCAATCTTATTGGTAAACACCCGATCGTAAGTTTGATACAACACTTTATCATAACTACACCTTTTGAAACAGCTACTTTTAATTCTATTAGTGTTAATTCAACCAGGTGATGAACTCAGGTAAATTAAGTAGCTGAACCAATAATACATTTCTCGTCTCCCCTGCACAGGCGTTAATCACAGAGCGACTTTCCCGCAGTAAATCAGCGTACTTGAGCAGCCATCATTCAGTTTTATTGGCCGGCTGATCGCAGCTGTCATAACGATGCGCGCGCATATCACTTGAACTGTCTGTGGACTGTCTGGATCCTGGGATGATTGGAGCAGGATGTTTGCATTGTTGGCGAACTTGGCAGGTTAAGAGTCCATAATTACTTATTCCACACATGGATTCGTAATATTACGTCATACTACGTTGTGTCATGGTTCAGGGTCCTCTCAACTTGATGACCCGGTGGAATTTAAAACCACAACTTGTTTCTAATTAGAATTGAAGTGGTTATTGAGGCGGCAGATTCTTCAGGTCAACCGCATTGAATTTTCCGCCAGAAAAAACTACTCGGTCCAACGTTTCTCGATTCCGTCTCCACTCGCCTTCCAAAATATTTGATAGTTTCACAACAGCAGACGCACGAAGCCGCCCAGCTGGCAGAATGTGTTTAAAAAAGCTATAAATTGTGTATTGCGACAGTCCGTAAGTGCTGCAATCAGGGCCAATGGGTCGTTCTGACGCGCCGTGACGCTCCTCTGACGTCACTCGTGTCGAGTTACCTGCGGCCTTCCGTTCATTAAGGCCGCGATAAAATTATCGCATGACGCGCACCATCGGATATCTCTATCTGGACGAAAATAACCGGCTTATTCCAAGAGGGCTTAGGAACGCTTTCTCGGACTCTCAGATCTCAGTTCGCCGCACTTTATGGCAAGTGGATTCTGGATTTGAGTGTCCGTAAATATGCTTTCACATGGAATGCGATGTTTCGCGCTGGGCGTTACTTTGTTATGTGTTCGGGAATCCGAACATCGGCATGTTCGGATTCCCGAACACATAACAAAGTAACGCCTGATGAATCGTCAGATTCTTCGTTGAACAAATATTTAGAGACTGTGAGCGCGTCTACATTTTTCACGCTACAAATCCTATAATACGTTGGCTGTATTTCTTGTTTAATTGGCATTTTTGTTACTGATTTCTGATTTCTAACTGTTGTAATGATAGTTGTAATGATTCTGGAATGAAAACTGAAATAACGTAACTGTGAGTTAATTTTATGACATAATTCTAGGTCTGATTTCCCACAAAAGATTTTCGGACTACCTTCAGATGACCCAAACCTATTTCCTAACATATAAAATATAAATTGACCAGTAAACATAACTTACCATGCGTATAATGTGATCGCACTTAAGAATTTAACGATGCCAGAATTTAATAAAAATGTCTTTCAATCCCGTTGCATTAATTCTTTTCCTGCAATTCGGAGATGACGGTCTCGCAGAATAAGATTTACGAGTAATAAAGTTTTTACGTCTGTTTACACAAATCAACGGAACGATCTCGGGAAATGTGTTTATTTGTATAATTCCGCTCAATCAATTCGGTTCAGTAATTGTCGCTGTGGTTTTATAACTTATTCGAGTTTTACCGGTAATATGTTGGAGAGTTGCAGCGTTTTATTACTTTCTATTTAATTACAGTCACATTTTAATAACTTATGGTCATGATGCAGTTGTAGGTATGTGTTTGGTCATCTATTCGTACATAATAGAAGGAAATACCTACTCATTAATCTAGGTTAGGATGATAGAAAACTATTCATGCATACCATAATAATAGCGGTTATAGTACGTATGAATTTGCTTTCCGAAGCATGACATAATTTGACGATTAGTAAGTGCAGCTTTGAAGCCGACTTAAATAAAGAACTTTTTGATTTTGATTGATTTTACTGACTACCATCAGCCCAGTCAAGTCTACTCCTTAATTTTAATTAGTTCCCAACCTGACAGGCCCGTTGTTGGTCTAGTGGTCAGGGAACCTCGGTACAAAGTCCGATAGAGGCAAATATTTTTATGATGAACATCGGCATTTGGGTAATGGATGTTTAAAAATGTATGATATACATTATGTCTATCCGTTGAGATGCTAGGCATCCATAGTACAAACTTCGAGCTTAGTTTAAGGCTATGCAATTGGTGTGTTAGTCCAAATAATTTTGTTATTTAGTTTAGTTATGAAGTTATCGCGATTGACTTGGACCACATCATATTCCAATTGGCTTCATCAAACAAAATCTCTTTCCAGAGTGAATCCTGTGACTCCGGAGATTGGGGCTGGGCCGGCCTGGAAGAAGCGGGCGGCGGAGGCCCCAAGGTCCCTGGCCTGGTCTCAGCGTGCCTGGCGCACCTGAGGCGGCACGGCCTCTTCACGCAAGGCATCTTCAGGGTATCCTCTTCCAAGAAGAGGGTTAGACAGGTATGTTGGAGGTCCTTCTCCTTGAGTCGTATCCTCATTTCGAGGGTCGTGATCATTGTATGAAATAAAACACACAACAAACTCTCTTGGCAATTTTAATGGAGTGGTTTGCCATTGCCTTCTCCATGTGTTGGAGCTACTACTACGACATTAAAGTGAGGGAAAAATTATGATGACCTCTTATGTTCGGCTACGGTGGCTAAGAGAGCAACTGAGTCGAAAAAGGATAATAAAGATTAAGTAAATCAGTCACAATTAGATTTACAATTAAACTTTAACGAAAACGTAGTTATAGATGGCGACATTATTAAATTCTTCACCCATATTTCCATCGAAATGTTCTATTGAACGGTCTTAATGTTCCATTGCCGATACTACCGATCTGACCGGTAATACCGATCCGTCAACAACTGCAATAGCAGGTTAAAACAATGATCGACAGAATTAGATGTTTCCACAAACGAATCGTGAGCAAGTTAATAATTTGTGGATGGTTAGTAATACAACATTGTAACGACACTGTTACACGACGAACTACTAGGTGAAGTGGTAAAAAAGTTGACTATTAGACCAAGAGGTCGGTCGCGTGTTCGAACCCTGCACTGGACAAACATTTGTGTGCATGAACATGTCTGTTTGTCTGGGGTCAGGGTGTTATATGTATATGTATCTATTTAATTACCACCACTGTTGATTCTGATATCTGTAACACAAGTGCTTTTTAGCTACTTAACACGGAGTCAGATCAATGTATGTGATATTGTGAGATATTCATTTATTTATTTCTCACCATTCCATCCTCGTAATACGTCAAAATAAGGCAAGATCAAAATAGTCTCGCTTCTTACGACACTTTCGGGAAGAGATGGGTTAGTACTATTGTAACTACACGGCACCACTTTTTCATGGTGTTTGGTATACCTACCTATTAATAAGAATTAGAATATGGACCGGCGCTGTACTTAATATTCAGTAACTAAGTCATTTAATGCCAAACAAAATATTATTATCTTTTTCATGCGGAATTTGTCGAAGGTTAGAAATCTATCCGTAAGGTAAGGTCCTTTTAAAATAATTCTGTTCACTTAATATAGGTAGGAATTGTATGGCACAGGTGACCTAGATGCGGTAATAACAATCTAGGTTTTCAGTGTAAGCTCTGACGCAGGTTCGCAACAGTGTTTCTAAACGAATGAGGTTTAAAAACATTGCAGCTGCTTATTTGTGGACGAGTAACATTGTTGGTTAATTTATTTAAGAAATACAAGTATGGATTTTATTACTGAAACGATGTTCTAATACACTTTTTTTTTGAAATATTGAACATTTAAAGAGATAATTTCCTAAACATATAGAACAGAATCTTACTATGTCATTTAAAAGACACAATCTTTTTTTTCTTTTATACCTACGAATAAAGCCTCCGTGCACTGAAACTTTACTTTCTTATTTTTAAACAGTGCAGTATGTAATCAAAAGGATTCCAATTTCAAAAATCGCACGTCCTTTGCTTAGTTTGGAGCTACACGTTTTGTTTGCAAAGCGTGTTTGTTAGCTGTTATAGATTTCTTGTTTCTAGAAAAATGAAAATCGATGCATAACCTTAAAGTTTTTTTTTTCAAAATCGAATTGAATACGCTTTTTTACTTTTGTTAATCTGTGTGAATAGTAGGTTTTTTTTTGACTGTGAAACGTTATCCCCTTTTTGTTTTAATCACAGAGCGTAAGCAATATTTTTTTATATCCATGTTGGATCAAGACGTGTTATTCTCGTTATGAATTAATACATTATAACCTAACCAAGAATCAAACCTGTTATTCCAGCTCCGAGAGGAGTGGGAGCGAGGGCAGGAAGCAGCCCTGGACGCGGCGGTGTGCCCACACGACGTCGCCACGCTTCTCAAGGAGTTCCTGAGGGATCTACCGGACCCGCTGCTCTGCCGGGATTTGTACCTGGCCTTTATTAATACACAGAGTGAGTTTGAACATGTTTATTATGGTAGAAGGTTATTTAATGTCATTACGTAAAGAGATGATTGTAACCGCAGATGTACTCATGAGAGCTACAATACCAATTAACAATAAAGAATTTCATGTTTGTCACTGCCTCTTCAAGTTTCTTCTTAGCAAGAGCTCACTTGAAATGCAAGTTTGGTACAACATGATGTTTCATGTTGTAACAAATACCCATGATAAGTGTGTAAATTCTCTTTTGTTTTTTTCTTGTTTTTGGTATTTGTGCGAAGGGTTGAACTGTGAGCGTCTCTTAATGTTTCTCATAAAACAATGACAATGAAAACATGCCTTGGTATCCGTTAATACACTGAGCGCAAACAATAAGTAACTTCATTAGTAATTGTTTATTGAATTGTTTACTTTTGATAGAGAAAAGAGTTCAGCATGTATCATTTATTACATGTAATTTTGATTATGATTGCTCCTTATTGATTTTTGATTTATGACTCGTGGTTGATTCCAGAAATCCGCAACCGCCGCCTCCAGTGGGAGGCTTTGCGGCTGATGGTTCAGCTGCTCCCGGCCGCGCACCGGGACACCCTTCACGCACTCCTGTCGTTCCTGTCGCAGCTGGCCGCCCACGCGGAGGGAGACCACCGCCAGCCCGGGAACAAGATGGACGCCGCGAACCTGGCGACGGTCTTCGCGCCGAACATACTGCACAGGAACAAGCCGAATGAGCCCGCCAGGTAAGCTGAAAAACTATGCGCTAAAAAGCTCGGTCTTCCGAAGGCTGAGACTTCGAGCCCGCCAGGTGATCTTCCCTCTTCGAATGGAATATGGATGCTGTAGAACTAGCCACTATGTTCACGCCAAAAATTCTGCTAACGTCTCGCTTGGTGAGTAGAAGCACGAACCAATTGGATGGAACATGGAACCGGCTCCTCCCTATCGGTGCAAAGGAAGCCATCGGAGTGAGGGGGAAGAGCATCTTTAGTTACGCGCACCGGGACACCCCTGCATGCTCTCCTGTCGTTCCTGTCGTAGCTGGCCGCCCACGCGGAGGGAGACCACCGCCAGCCCGGGAACAAGATGGACGCCGCGAACCTGGCGACGGTCTTCGCGCCGAACATTCTGCACAGGAACAAGCCGAATGAGCCCGCCAGGTAAGCCGCAGAACTATGCGTCAAAAGGCTAGGTCTTTCCTCTTCGATAAGAAGATGGATGCTGTAAAGCTAACCACTATGTTCACGCCAAAAAATCTACTAGGGAGCCTAACGCTTGGTGTGTAGAAGCACGGACCAACTGGATAGAATCGGTTCCTCTTTATCTTTATTAAAGTCGAAGGAATCCAATGGAATTAGAGGAAAGAGCTCTAGTCACGAGCCCCACACACCCTCCACGCGCTCCTGTCGTTCCTGTCTCAGCTGGCCACCCACGCGGAAGGAGACCACCGCCAGCCCGGGAACAAGATGGACGCCGCGAACCTGGCGACGGTCTTCGCGCCGAACATTCTGCACAGGAACAAGCCTAATGAGCCCGCCAGGTAAGCTTAACATCTTAGCGCCAAAAGGATGAGCTCCACAAAGCTGCATGCTCTCCAGTCCTGTCTGTCGCAGCTGGGAGGAAGACCACTGCCAGCCAGGGAACAAGATGGACGCCGCAAATCTGGCGACGGTCTTCGCGCCGAATATACTGCACAGGAATAAGCCTAATGAGCCCGCCAGGTAAGCTTAACATCTTAGCGCCAAAAGGATGAGCCCCACACACCGTGTTTGCGCAAAATATACTGCACAGGAATAAGCCTTACAAGCCCGCCAGGTAAGCCAGAAGGCTCAGTCATTCCTCTTCGAATGGGAGAAGGTTGCTGTTAAACTAACCACTATGTTCACGCCAAAAATTTGCTATAGTCTCGCTTGGTAAGTAGAACCACGGACCAAATGGATGGAACTTAGAACTGGCTCCTCCCTATTGGTGCAAAAGAAACCGTCGTTGTAAGAGGGAAAGCTCCTTTAGTCACGAGCCCCACACACGCCGCACGCGCTCCTGTCGTTCCTGTCGCAGCTGGCCGCCCACGCGGAGGGAGACCACCACCAGCCCGGGAACAAGATGGACGCCGCGAACCTAGCTACTGTGTTTGCGCCCAATATTCTGCACAGGAACAAGCCTAATGAGCCCGCCAGGTGAGCTGAAGAACTATACGCCAAAAGGCTGACTCTTCCCTCTTCGATTGGACGATGGATGCTCCAGAACTAAACACTATGTTCACGCCACAAATTCTGCTAAGGAGCCTATGGTCTCGCTTGGTGAGTGGAAGCACGGACCGACTGGATGGAACCGGTCCCTCCATCAGAGTAAGAGAGAAGAGCACCTGTAGTTAAAAGTATTCCATGCTGTCATCAGCCCGTCTGCCTAGGGAATATTATCGCCTGATATGATAATCAAACTGATGAAGTATGTTGTTTTTCCAGTGCAGAGCAGCTATCAGAGCGAGCGGACGTGATCAACGTGGTGCGGCAGCTGGTGGAGCGGCAGACGGAGCTGTGGACGCTGCCGGGCGAGCTGCTGCACGAGGCCTACATCCACATGTCGCACACTGCGCCCGCGCACCTCGACTCGCTGCTCGTGAGGAGGGCGGAGTGAGTATAGCTTGCTGACGTGAGCAACGTGGTGCGGTAGCTGGTGGAGCAGTGAAGACAGCCATCTAATCTTCGTAACCCTTAAAGGGTAACCAGACAGATTGGATCCTGAAAACACTTTCACATTTCAGCTAACTAAAGTCAGAAACTGTCTGAATGTCCAGGCACACTACCGAGCTAATGGCACAAATCCACACGTATATTTTCGAAAAATCCAGAAGTGTGGGCCCAGATTTCAAACCACTGACCTCACGTACATATGTAAGGCGAGGTCCTTATCTCTAGGCGACCATCGCTCTAACATGAGAACATGGATTGATATGAGATGAAATGCAATAATTTATTCAGCAATTTGATTCACTCAGGAAAATTCTTTTTTAAAAAAGAAAAAACTTTTGCGCTACCACCGCCTCGATGCGAATGACATGGGGAGACGAACTTCTTAGCTATCCATAGATTCTCCGTGCGGGTGCCGGGTCCTTCGCGTGGAACAGAGAGAAAAGCTTATTTGACGGGCCTGTTGGTCGAGTGGCTAGAGACCCTGGCTGGCTACAAAACCAAAGGTCGCGGGTTCGAATCCCGCTAGGGGCAAATGTTTGTGTGATGAACATCGGCATTTGTACTCGAGTCATGGATGTTTATAAAAGTATTTATGTATGTCTATCTAGCATCCATAGTACTAGCTTCGAGCTTAGTTTGGGGCTAGGCAATTGGTGTGTTAGTCCAATGAATTTATTTATTTATTTTTATTTATTATATATTAATCATCGAATGTGTCTGTTCTCAGATGCGTGCCCGAGCCGGCAGCGGTGACGCCGAGCGCGAGCGGCGCGTCGGTATCGAGCGCGGGCGGCGCGGCCGGCGCGAGCGCAGACGCGGCGCGGCGCGTGTGGCCGCGCGAGCTGTTCACGCACGGCGCCGCTGCCACCGGCGGACCGGGGAACGTCGACTCGCCCAGGTAAATGAACTCGCTCACAGTCTATGACGAAGACTTTCTCTTGTAGAAGAGTTGTTCACTCTTATGTAAACAGTTACCTTACCATAATTTCCTCTAATCTTCTTCTTCTTAATATTTCAAGATATGAACGGACTCATCTATCCAAATCAAAAATTTCAGGGTTCGTTCGGACTATTTAGTGGATGGTTTATGTGAAGTTTGCACAAAATCGGACGAGTGGTTCTTCATTTGCCACACGTAGCGAAGCAAGTACCGGGCCGCTAGTGTCGTATCGTTATAGTAAATGTGAAGTCAGAGGCAGATGACGTCTAATTATCCTCATGTCTGCAATATGAACGTTCTTTACTTAACTGTGTGTAACTATGATTGCTATCGTATCCATGTAGAGGCATATCAATAGTAGGTACCGAGTCCGCCCAGGATCGTCTGGCGCCTCTAGCACCTATTCACTTTTGTCCAACAAAGCCCATGGTGATTTAGAAATACACCTATTTTTAGCGGTTCGCTTTAGAAAATTACAACAAGTATAAGAATATATCAAATTCCACAAAACAAGTACATTTAAACTTAAATCATGCGACTCTGTACTAAGCATTTGCTCGTATCGCAGAAGACAATAATGATAATCTTGATTTTGCGGTATAGCAACTTAAACCAAGCGTAAGCATATAATCAATAAGTTGTGTGTATCTTGTATACTGATGGGCCTGCCCCTGCCGGCAGGCGCAGCGACAAGTCGTACGCGCGCAGCCGGCGCGCGCGCGAGGCCGCCTCCGACACCTCCTCCGGCTCGCTCTCCTCCACCATCACCACAGTGCTCACCAGGTACGGACATCTTAATATACGAAGCAGTCGAACGATATAATAAGGAAATACAAATGAAAAATCCACTAGATGGCAGTAGTCGTGCCCGACAGGGTCCATAATGTGTCTACTATTGTTTTTTTTTACCACTTTATGTATTACTTATGGAGTGCAATAAATAATATGAATAATATGAATATGAATAGGTAGGCTTAGGGTCTAACTCAATTATGGATAATGAGGGAGCGCCGCAGGGGTTTTAGTGGGTATGCCTTAGGGAGAGCCCCACATAGCCCGTCTACCCCCCGTCAGCGGGTATGCATCAGGTAGCATTTCCCCTGCAACACAAAAAAAGGGTCTAACTGGTATGTGATTGGTGAATCTTGACATGACATTGACAGGTATGTCAAAATTCACCAACGACTTAGCAATTAGACCTCAAGCCTACTTAATGCCATCTAGCGGATTTATCGCAAACACCCTTTGTACCGACGATTACGCCAGCGGTGGGAATGGACGACGTAGGCAATTAAAATCCACAAATTAAGTAGAAGTAACTGGTGTAATTCAAATAATATACAAATTATTCAGATTGGTATAAAGCAAGAGCAGAAGAGACAATAAAAAAATACAAGGAGAAAAAACAATAGACGCGCGAATTTTAAATTTCGAATGCTCGCGCCGCGCTCTTCACATTTTCTTTTTTAAAGCGGCCAGTCCGCGGCCGCGGAGGTTGCGTTCCTCGACATACCCCCGGGCGTTGAAGGCTGGCCTTCAACAGAATCATCAGGAAGAGGACAAATCTTACTGAATGCCCGCCGTACCACTCCATTAACAGTTTTTATATCCGCCACTCTTGATACACCATCTGAACCGGGATATAAAGCTATGACTCGCCCGAGGCGCCATTTCAGTGGAGGCAGGTGATCTTCTTTTATCACCACCAGTGTGTTCAACTTCAAGGAAGAACAATTCATTTTCCATTTAGTTCTAAGTTGGAGTTCAGAAATATACTCTTTGCTCCACCTCCTCCAAAAGTGTTGACGTATTTGTTCAATTCTATGATAACGGGTGAGCCGATTAGTTGCGCTGTCTTCAAAGTCTTGAGTGGGCAATGAAGTCAAAGGTCTTCCAATTAAGAAGTGTCCTGGTGTCAGCGGTGTCAGATCCTCAGGTTCCGTAGAGAGTGGTGTGAGCGGTCGCGAGTTCAAAATAGCCTCTATTTGAATTAATACACTATTAAGTTCCTCGTAAGTTAGGTGACAATTTCCCAACACCCTTAATAAATGATACTTTGTTGATTTTACACCAGACTCCCATAGGCCTCCGAAATGGGGTGCATGCGGCGGTATAAAATGGAAATTAACTTCCTCATTAGCCATTTGTGATGCAAACGAGTTACAGTTCGTCTTAAGGAATTGCTTTAATTCATTATATGCACCGACGAATGAGGTACCATTGTCAGAATAGATGTTACAAGGCTTGCCTCGTCGGGATATGAATCGACGTAATGCTAACAAATAACTGTTGCTTGTTAAGTCACCCACTAATTCTAGATGAAGTGATTTAGTCGAAAAACAAACAAATATGGCTATGTACACCTTAACTAATTTCGCTCCACGCCCTGATCGACTAACTGCGGTTATGGGCCCTGCATAATCTACACCCACATTTTGAAATGGGAAGCCTTCTGAAATACGAGGCTTAGGTAAATTTCCCATTATGGGAGTGACGGTCTTTCCCCGCATGCGGCAGCAGCGCACACAATGATAATAACAGGCTTTTGCTAAGTTGCGTCCGCCGATTGGCCAGTATGTTTCCCTAATAGTACTTAAAAGTAATTGTGGTCCTGCATGCATCAATTTTTCATGTTGATAATTAAATAATAATTTACTAAAATGATCAGTGGACTGTATTAAAATCGGATGCTTCTTATCGTAAGGAAAAATTGAATTAACAAGGCGACCACCTACTCGCATAATTTTATTTTCATCTAGGAAAACATTAAACTTTAACAATGGACTCTTCTTCGGAAGAGGAAGGTTCTTTAATAATAAATCATATTCGGGAAAACACCTCTTTTGTGAGATTATAATTAACGTGTTTAGTGCACATTTTAATTCATTTTTACTTAAATATACAGTAGACATAGGTTTCTTTTTACAACCATTTACAAAACGTAAAACGTACGCCATAGTTCGTTGCAGCCTTAAAAACTTTGAAAATCGATTGAAATCAATAAGTTCATTATTATGTTTACAATCATTGCCGCCAACGTGTAAAGAAATCTCGAATTCATTGTTTGGTAAATTATAATAAGCATCTTTGGGGTTTGATGGCCAATTAATTGGATCGTCCCTTAAAAAGTTAGGCCCCAACCACCATTGATTTAACGAGTTAAGAGTAGACAAATTTACTCCACGAGAAATGTGATCAGCGGGATTTCTATCAGTAGGCACGTGTCGCCAACTGCAATTACCAGTTATTTCTAAAATCTCACCAACTCGATTACGCACAAATGTATTTAACTTGATAGGTAATACTTTAAGCCATCCTAACACAATAGTGGAATCAGTCCAAAATATTGTATTATTAATCGGAATCCTTAGAGACTTTATCACCTTTTCATAAAGGCGAGCACCGACTAATGCTCCGCAAAGCTCAAGCCGTGGTATAGTGGTTGCTTTAAGGGGGGCGACTCTACTTTTTGCAACTAATAAATGTACAAAAGTTTGACCGCTATTGTTTGTACTACGTACATACACACAAGCCCCATAGGCACGCTCTGAAGCGTCAGAAAATACGTGCAATTCAATATTTTTGTAAGAGTCACAAACAACGTGTCGTGGAATGCTAAGCTCGTTCAAATAATGCAAGCTACCAATTAACTCGTTCCACGATTTAAATATTTCCGGTGTTAATAAGTCATCCCAAGAAAGCTTTAATAACCACAGTTGTTGTAACATTATTTTCAATAAAATTATGTACGGCGCTAATAGACCCAATGGATCAAATATTTGTGCAATAGCTGAAAGCATTTCCCGCTTAGTTTTAGCAATAGGTCGTGACGAACTAATTGGAAAACGTAATGTGTCACTAGTTACATGCCAATTCAGACCTAATGTTTTAGAAGGTTCTTTTTCACCTACATTCAAATCTAATGACAAATCACTTGATTCATCTGACAACAAGCAAGACGCATTCGACTTCCACTTTCTTAAATTCATGCAGGCTAATTGTAATTCAGAAGTTAATTGTTGTTTAATCGATTTTAACTCATCCATGTCATCACAGCCAGTCAATAAATCATCCACATAAAAATCCTTTATTATGATATCACTAATCCTCATATCTTTACACTCTAAGCCTATCTGTCTTAAACATCTTGTGGCTAAAAAAGGCGCACTAGCTGTGCCATAAGTGACAGTGTTTAATTGATAAATTTTAAGAGGCTGAGACGGATCATCACGCCAAATAATTTGCTGCAAATGCCTATCATCTGGATGTACAACTATTTGCCTATACATCTTTTCTACATCCCCGCAAAGTACACATTTATGTTGTCTAAAACGGAGTACTATAGATAACAAATCATCCTGAACGGTAGGCCCGACCATCTGGATATTATTTAATGAAATTCCAGAGGAAGTGGTGCTACTGGCGTTAAACACAACCCTTAATTTGGTAGTGGAACTGCTTTCACGAAACACTCCATGATGCGGTATAAAATAACCTTTTAGAGAAGAATCTGTTTGACTGACTTCAGTCATATGATAAAGATTTTCATACTCTAACATAAAATCCTTGTACATATCCTTATATACCGGCAGTGTCTGATTTTTACGTTCTAACGATAGGAAACAACGTTTAGCACGTTGAAACGAATCACCTAAAATATTAGGGCTCTGTTTTAAAGGTAGCCGAACACAGAATCTACCGTTATCTAAGCGAACAGTGTTCTTTATGAAGTGATCCTCGCATAACTTCTCCTCTGAGGAGTACTGACTAGACGACTTAACTTCATCCAGCTGCCAAAAGCGCGAGAGTTGATTTTGAATATCATCTTCAAAACTATTTAATTCGTGTAAGGACATGTTGACAAAATTACATTTAATTTTATTACACGATAACGATAACACGTCGTTGTTAACTGGGCCTGAAACAACCCAACCTAGTTTTGTTTCGTAAAGAATTGGTTTTCCGTCATTCAATTGTATTCGCCCTGAACCAAGTAAGTCCCAGAATAAGTCAGCTCCAATAATCATATCAATCGGAGCTGGTTTGTGGAAGTCTGGATCTGCGAGACTAATATAAGAAGGAATGTTCAAATACGCAGCGTTCACTTTATGACTGGGCACATTATCAGTAATGGATGGTAAAAGGAAACATCGTATGTTCGTTGAAAAACTACAAGTACGAGACTTGATCATTAGATTACACATTTTACGAATAGGAGACGTGACATTATTAATACCTAAAATTTGCCTATTTACATTATCAGTTGGCAATTTTAGACGCAGTAGCCTCAACCATGTTAAGGACTGTAAGGTGGTGCCGGGGGAAGATTTGGTCTCACAGCACAGACTACTAATAATGGAAGTCAAGGTCGAAATTAAGATCAGGAAGACCAGAGCCAGACCACCCCCTAAAATTAAATGGCATTTGTTAGAGAATGATGAATACGCGGGCAAGTTTAGAAAACAGATAGTAGATAAGATCGTGGAAATGGGAGAGATGGAAGGGAAGAGTGTGAATGAATGCTGGAGTGAAATGGCAGAGTGCATAAGAATGGTGGCAAAGGGGACTTTTGGTATGTCAAAAGGGAAGGGGGTGATACCTAGGGATACCTGGTGGTGGACAGAGGATGTACAATCTGTCCTAAAAGAAAAGAAAAACAAGTTTAAGGAATGGCAGAAGGTAGATGAAAGTGACGGTGCTATGAAAGCTGAGAGGAAGAATGAATATGATAAATGGAAGAAAAAAGCGAAAAAAGCAGTGGCAGTAGCAAGAGCTAAAGCTCAGGACGAGTTGTATAGTACCCTTGAGGGTCCTAATGGTCAGAAAAAACTATATCAGCTTGCAAAAACTAGGGAACGTAAGTCGAGGGATGTGACACATATAAAGTGTATAAAGGATGAAAGAGGAGAGGTGATTTCGGATGATGATGACATTAAAAAGCGATGGAAGGATTACTTTGAAAGATTGATGAATGAAGAGAATGACTGGAATGGAGAGTTGGAAAATGTTCCTATAAATATGGGGCTAGTTAGAGACATAAAAGAAGATGAAGTAAAATTGGCAGTAGATGGAATGAAAAGAGGGAAAGCGACAGGACCTGATGGAATTCCAGTGGAAGTTTGGAAATTATTAAAAGCGGATGGATGGATGTGGCTGACTTTATTTTTCAATAAGTTATTGCACGACGAAGCGGTACCGGATGAATGGTGCGACAGTCAGCTGGTGCCCATTTTTAAAAATAAGGGAGATGTGCAAGAATGCAATAATTACAGGGGAATAAAGTTAATGTCGCATAGCATGAAAGTATGGGAGAGAGTGATTGAGCGAAGATTGAGAGAGGAGAGTAAAATTTCACAAAACCAGTTTGGTTTTATGCCTGGTCGAGGTACAACGGACGCTATCTTTGCCTTACGCCAAATGTGTGAGAAGTACAGAAGTGCACACAAAAACTTGCACATGGTGTTCGTTGACCTCGAAAAGGCATACGACCGAGTTCCTCGTGAGGTTTTGTGGTGGGCCCTTAAGAAGAAAGGTGTGTACAGCCGATGCAGTACCCAAGTGCGTTCCGCCGCCGGCACAACCCCTAGCTTCAATGTGGCTGTAGGCTTACACCAAGGATCGGCGCTAAGCCCTTACCTCTTCCTGATGATTATGGACGCCCTGACGTCGGACATACAGGAGGAGGCGCCTTGGTGTATGCTGTTTGCCGACGACATTGTGCTAGTAGATGAAGACGCCCTGATGGTCCAGAACAGATTGGAGGTCTGGCAGCGAAGACTGGAGAATGTTGGCTTAAAAGTCAGTAGAACCAAAACCGAATACTTGTTCTGCGACTTTGGCGGTCTCTCCAGTTCTTTGCCCATAACACTGGACGGAATGCCCTTGCCAGTCTGTTCCGATTTTCGGTACCTAGGGTCACTCATCCAAAGTGACGGCGACATTGACAGGGACATAAAGCACCGAATCAACTCAGGTTGGATGAAATGGAGACAGGTCACTGCAACATCATGCGATCCACGGATGCCCTTGCGGTTAAAGGGCAAAATATACAAAACCGTCATAAGACCTGTCTTATTGTATGGATCTGAATGCTGGGCTATGAAGAAGACGGATGAAAGACGACTGCACGTTACGGAGATGAGAATGTTGAGATGGATGTGTGGAGTAACGAGACTGGATAAGATAAGGAATGAGTATATTAGAGGTAGTATGAAAGTGGCACCAGTTGTTGAAAAAGTTAAAGGCAACCGTCTATCTTGGTATGGCCATGTTATGAGAAGAGAGGAAGCACATGTGACGAGACGAATGATGAATATGAAAGTGAATGGTGTGCAAGGGAGAGGTAGGCCAAAGAAAAGATGGATGGATTGTGTGAAGGATGATATGAGTGAAAGAGGTGTGAATGACGCGATGACGAATGATAGGCCGGTATGGAAGAAGGCTACGTATTGCGCCGACCCCAGATAAACTGGGAAAAGGGCAGGAAAATGATGAATTTGACCTTCCTACATAGTACTTCAGTGACCAGGCACGACGTGCTGCCGCTGTCTAACATCGCGCGGGCTATGTACTCACTATTATTTTTGTCATAGACCTTAACTAGCGCGGTTGACAAAAGAACTTGACTATGCGAATTAGAAGCGGAAATACTAGCTGACAAAGTGCAAGGAGCGTTTATTTCGCTTGATTGAATAATGTTATGGTCAACGTTATGAGGTGAAGCCGATGATGATGTTCGGTTCATCCTATTCCTATGCCACTTATTACGCGATTGTATCCCTTCATTTGAATTAAAATCGTTAACATGTACAATAGAATTATGTTTACGCTTACATATTTTACATCCTGGTCTCTTGCAGCGGTTGGCAAAGTGGTTAGTGGAAAAGCAATTAAAACAAACTCTCAAGCTTGATAATAATGCCAATCGCTCGCTTGGACTTAAATTAAGAAATTGAGTACAATTAGCTAAATTATGCTCTAAATTGCACTTAGGACACATTTTAGAACTATTTACATTATAACTTGGCTCTTGAACAGAAACTAATGTTTTAAGCTTTGAAGGAACTTTAATGTCGGGTAAAGAAGTACTAGTTATATGTTTTCTAGACACCTCTAAGCTTTCTAAAAGATCAGCCCGACTCTTCAAAAAAGATAAAAAATCACTAAATTTAATTGCGTAGTCCTTGGATTGCTTGCCTTTAAACTCCTCCCACTCACGATACGATTTAGTATCTAATTTGTGACTAACGATGTGTATTATAAGTGTGTTCCAGTACTGCACTGGTTCACCTAACGACTGCAGTGCGCGCAGACTCCTAGTTACTTGATCAATTAATCGCTTAAGCAGGGCAGATGATTCCTTGGTAACTTGTTCAATGTTAAAAAGTGCAGTAACGTGATTCTGTAGCAAAAGCCTTTTATTATCAAAACGGTCACATACTAGCTGCCACGCCACCTCATAGTTGGCAGCAGAAATGTCTACCGACTGTATCACTGCTGCCGCAGTGCCTTCCAATGAAGCCCTCAAATAGTGGAACTTATTTATTGAATCAATATCCTCATTGGAATGGATTAAACTACAGAATGTATCCCTAAATTCTAACCAATTATGGTAGGACCCTTGGAACGATGGCAATTGTATGGTGGGCAACTTAACAACTTGATTACGGTGGCTGTTTCGAGCCTCTGTAAACTTTTCGCTACTTATATTAGCCTTTGAACTAACAGAATCTAATAAAAGCTGTGCCTTAGCTAACGATTTGTAATAACAAGTTTCAAAGTCAGTTCTTTGTTTAAGTTGTTCTTCAGAACTGTCATCTAAACACTCTATTTGCAACTGTACCTCATCGAACTGGTTATATAAGGAATCTAGCTTACCCATACGCAGCTGCAGCTCGTTCACATCAGCTGGCAATAAAGAAGTTACCTCCAACGCGTCCAAATAATGTGAGAAGACGGTCAAGCGGCCCTTAATGCTGCTCCGCTTTTTAATTAATTCACGTTGATTTGCCATACTGGGAATCGAGTGTAAACCAACCTGAAATTATAATTAATATGTTATACAATACAATACAATTTGTACAAAACCAACAACTAACTTGAATTTAAATTATTAATATTTACAATAACATTTACAACTGACAAAATAATTAGATTAACGGTTAGAAAAATGACTATCCTAAGACACGGTAATATTATTTGTTTACTACCTAATTATTAACACTTAGTGAGTATAAACAAAATATTAATCCTACAACATAGGTACCGTTACTTATGAGATAAAAAATATAATACAAATAAACTAACCTTGTCAGTAATTATTATGTAAATGATGCAAATATACCTTTAAGTTTTGGGTTGTTGGGTTTAAATATTCACTAAATTATTAACACCGACACTACTTAATTAACTGTCCAAGTCCCTCCTTGATGAATAAATGGTGCGCAGACAGTCCTCAGCAACACAATCCAGGCAGCTCCTTGTGATACTCGGGGCTCCGCAGAATGTGTCCGGTGGCCGCAACTTCTCCGACACGTCGACAATATTAATATTGTTGAAGAATATTCTTCTTACTCGACGTCGATCTCAGATGAATAATTTGCAGAATGCCACAGTGACTTCCTTGTTATAATTTACTCGCATCCAGCTCGAAGTAGACCAAAATGTACCGACGATTACGCCAGCGGTGGGATTGGACGAAGTAGGCAATTAAAATCTTCAAATTAAGTAGTATAAACTGGTGTAATTTCAATAATAATTTACAAATAATTCAGTTGGGTTAAAAGCGGGAGCAGAAGAGACAATAAAAAAATACAAGGAGAAAAAACAATAGACGCGCGAATTTTAAATTTCGAATGCTCGCGCCGCGCTCTTCACATTTTCTTTTTTAAAGCGGCCAGTCCGCGGCCGCGGAGGTTGCGTTCCTCGACACCCTTATTTACACTGGCCACATGCGGGATGGTTTTCGTCGTGAACTCGTGACTGCCGTTAAAAAAAGCCGATAGGCGTCTTTCGCACCTGAATCATCATCAAAAATCTTCTGAGAATGTATCTAAGTTATCCTATCAGAAAAGATTCGAAACTACGAGTAGGCTTCTGACCGCAGCAGTAGTTTTAAAGAGAGACTGTGCTGGTTTGGATTTGTATTGAAAAACTTAATCTGATGTTTGACCTGAGCTTTATCTTGTCATTCCAGCAGCAAGGTGGTCCGCAGCGAGGAGGGCGGCAGCAGCGGCATCGGCTGCACGCCGCACGCGCGCGACTCCGCCCCGGACTCCAACGACTCCGCCAGCGACTACAATGAGGTACCCACACTGCAATTACTGCCAATATTAAGGTAGTCTAGCTGTTAGTCCCGACCATGAGCCAAAAGTCTGGTTTTCCTTGTAAGGGTTAGGGAGGTCAGACGACAGTCGCTCCATTATAATAACCAGCCTGGTCAATTCAGGATCATAGTCGCAGCGTACCGTACAGCTCCGAGGCGACGGCCGAGTATGTAAACGGGAGAGGCGCTAGGATGATGCTGATGATTGAGAAAATCTAGAGATTGTTTGATCTATTTTTAAAAGATAGACGTCAAAAAACATCAAATTGACCTTGGCCATTAACATGGGACTTGAACCCTAAACTGACGCTACGCCATCTGGCAAAAGTATGAGGCTACTTTTATCATGCTACGTTACAAGACCTGTTCTGTGAAGAACATCTAGCGTTAGCGGGGAACACAAGTATTTTTCATGAAGCGTCTACGTGACATCGCGTCTTTGTCGTGTCGATGCTTTTTGAGTGCTGACAGAAAGCGACGCTTATAAAAATTCGTGTGTGCGAATCATTTAGCAACTACTACTAAAGCTCAATGTTGCGAATCTAATGTTAAGAAGAAGACCTGGAGCTGAACGAGCCAATCAAAAAAGACGAGCAATGTCATTATTCGAACTTGAACATCGGCATTTGAACTCGAGTCATGGATGTAGTTAATGTATTTAAGTATGTCTATCTGTTCCCTAGCTTCCTTAATACAAGCTTCAAACTTAGTTTGGGGCTAAGCAATTAGTTTGTTAGACCAAAGAATTTATTGATTTATTTGGTATGTTCCGCAGACGATAGGCGGATCGGATGAGGACAGCTGCGTGATCACAGCATCACTGCACATCCCCGCAGCCTCAGTCTCCCGCGCGCGGCCCGCACCGCCGCCGCGCCGGCGCTCCACGTCCGGCTCGGAGTCGTCCGCCAAGCGCGACTCGGCGGTGGGCTCGTCGCCGGCGTCGGGCGCGTCGTCGCCGCCCGCCTCGCCGCCGCCCGCAGCCGCGCTGCGCGTCACGCTCACCGCTACAGGCGAGCTGCGACGCACGCCGGATATCGACAGGCTTATGTCGCTTGGAAGGTCAGTTGCAGTATAGAGAGAACTAGTCATACTCGACACTCGTCGCCACCAGCCGGAGTTCAATCAGTAGATACTGACAGGCTGATAACGCTTGGAAGGTCAGTTGCATTATAGAGAGAGATTGTGTCTTTATCTTATGAACTAGTTATTCTCGGCACTCACTCATTAATATCATGACAGGAGAGACTGACTTAGTCCTCTAAGCTTGATGGTGCTGTGGTAAGCGCGCTCGGCTTGCTATTGCTAAGTTAAGCAATTTTCGCAGATGCCAGTCATCGGATGGATGACCGAAATATTTATTTCGAGCTCACTCGTGCTTCGGAATGCACGTTAAGCCATTGGTCCTGCGCCTCATCCCTCTACGGTCGTGTAATCTGACACGCTGCCTCACCGTCACCGAACTACGAGAGTGAGGCTATAGGGAGTGCACCTATGCTTGCGCACTCACTTGCGCACTATAATATATCCTGCATACTTGGCTGATCGTTAGATTGGCCGCCATGGCCGAAATACGGCCGGAGGGTGTTTTACTTGCGTAGATTGCTTTCTCACTATTTGTTCTTTATAAGTAAGTATGTTTCGTATGGTGGCTTGTGGGTACAAGTGAAATATTTCTTTGACTTCAGATGTTCATCTGGAATGTCATAATTAAAATGATATACCTATTTATTTATGGCCAATATTTCCTTTTCAGAGAACGCAACACATCGGACGCCCGAGCAGTGGTTCTCAGGCAACACGATGAAAGCACCAACGTGCGGACGCGGGTCTCTTCCCGCCAGGAGCACAGCGTCAGGAGAGAAGAGCAAAGCGTCAAGAGAGAAGAGCACAGCGTCAAGAGAGAAGAGCACAGCGCTCGGAGAGAGGACGCCAGGAGAGAAGAGAGGAGAGAAGGCACTACTCTTTATAAGAGGGGGGAGTTAATCTCGAGCGCGCGGTCGCCGCCCCCATGACAGATTATTTACGTGTTTTTATACATAAACATCTATTTATCATTCCGTTGTTTTTGTTTATCAAAGTCGCGTGATCTTCAGGCGAATACTTCCTGCTCGGTATTCAAAATAACTATATGTATGGTCCGTTTCAGCTAAGATGATCCGTGTGATAGGTGTAATTTTATAGGTAATAAGTTTCACGAGGTGTTTTTCCGATTTCCCGTAGGCTCTTATAACTTTGGAATAGTGTCGTTTTTCCTTTAAAGACTAACTTTCATCGCGATCATTCCAGCTGAAATGGCCTATACTTAAAGCAAAATCTTTGTGATTTTTAATCTCTGTTTACGCGGGGCCTCGCGGTTGAAGTGTAATTAAATGGATTAACGCTATACCTATATCCCATCAGTAGACAAATCTCTACCAAAATAAAACCTCTGTATTTTGTACATTTCTGATTATTTACTCCATGATTGTTCCGTATGGTTTCCGTGCTATTTCCTGTGCAGCTTGTCTCGCATGATGATGGCGCCGAGCTTCGATACTCCGTCCTGGTACTCCGTCTTGCCGAGAGGGGGCACGGCTGATGTTGTTTCTGGAAAGAACACCAAAAGACAACTTAGCATCTTCTGCCAATAGTGATGTCGACACCGACACTCGACAGGGTGTGCCTAACGTAAGTTTGAACTGGTTATTCCACTGTTTCTGAGCAGGAACAAGAGCTGTCCAAGAACTTCAGACGAGACGTTGCCTGTCAGACGTTTTATCTGCTGCCTTCGAACCTTGTTCCTGAACATATTATGCAATCTATTTAGCCCTAGGATCACTGGCGTTTCCACTACCCACCTGAGGCCTTACTATCAAGTCTTATAGCAATCTTAAAACGCGTGAGTAAAGTAGATGCCGCCCTTCATCATGTAAGGTGGCATCTCACTTACACACTGGTTTTAAGATCGCTATAAGACTTGATAGTAAGGCCTCTGTTTAGATATTGCCTTAGCTCTTTACTCAGCTCAACTCTTCGTGAACCTTCGTATTTCACTCGAAGACCTTATACAATCCAATATATGTGCTGAAGCTCATACAACAGTACGTAACCTTTACCGCACTTAGCCCAAGGGCCTTAGCGTCTGGTTGTCTGCTGCTCGCTGTAGCCCTTCGAACCTCTCTTCGAAGCTCCTGGTGTTTTCTTATTATATCCCCAGAGGAACGTATTTACGCACAATAGCTGACGACTAAGCTGGAACCAGTGACCCACTTTCGCTGGATTGTCGCCTCTTACATAAAGCTATGGCAGCGGATACTAAGCTGCTAGCGCTCACTCAAAGATTGTGAAAGCTTACCGCATTTAGCCCTGGGGTCGCTGGCGCCCCCGGAGCCCTGCTTGGACATGGTCTTGGGCGCGGAGGCGCGCGGCTTGGGCCCCACTCGGCACGGGTCGCCCGGCAAGCGCATGGGCTGTGCGCACGGACCTGTGCCGCTCTCGTCTGCTGCTCGCTGTAGGCCTCTAACCTAGCTCCTATACGCCATAGAGGCTGGAGTTACTGCCGACGCGTATACAGTATGTAGCCTTACCGCACTTAGCCCTGGGGTCGCTGGCGCCTCCAGAGCCCTGCTTGGACATGGTCTTGGGCGCGGAGGCGCGCGGCTTGGGCCCCACGCGGCAGGGGTCGCCCGGCAAGCGCATGGGCTGAGCGCACGGACCTGTGCCGCTTTCGTCTGCTGCTCGTTGTAGGCCTTCGAACCTGGCTCCTAGTCTTTACTTGTGTTATCCCCAGGAGAACCCAAAAACGCTCAATTGCTGAAGACTAAACTAGATCCGGTGACACGCTTTTGCTCGATTGTAGCCTCTTACATACAACTCTGGCAGCAGTGTGTAGGCCTCGGATCATCTTCTCCCTGCCCACTAAAACCATTGAGAGGACCGGTGCTTTAGGAAGCTGCTTCTGCGCATTCAAAGAGTAAGAAAGCTTACCGCACTTAGCCCTGGGGTCGCTGGCGCCACCAGAGCCCTGCTTGGACATGGTCTTGGGCGCGGAGGCCCGCGGCTTGGGTCCCACGCGGCACGGGTCGCCCGGCAAGCGCATGGGCTGAGCGCACGGACCTGTGCCGCTTTCGTCTGCGGCTCGTTGTAGGCCTTCGAACTTCGCCCCGGGACCTGTCATAGAGATTTATGTTGTTAAAGTCTCTAGAGGTTAGTTAGACCAATGAGGGTGGTTTTGATTGACTATTTACTATAGATGGTGAATTGTGTTTCACCAGACATCCTTATTATTTTTCTGTTGTATTTTTTTGTGCTTAAAGCCCTCCTTATTGGTGGGCTATACACACAAACACACACACACACACACACACACACACACACACACACACACGCACACAATCGGAAAGCGTAAATATAAAATAGCGCGTAATACATAGGAATAGCATATGATCAAAAACGAAGTAGATTTATTATCACCGCACATTTCATGTTAATAAAAAAAAAATTACTCACCACTCTCACAGTAGTCGACCTGGTAAGTGGTCTTATTCCGATCCCTGTCAATACGCTGCTTGAGTTCAGGGGAAGCTTCGTTCTGCAGGATGCTGTACAGCATCGGATATTTGGACTGAAGCTGAGAAAGGAATAAATTTATATTAAACAAGTGTGAGAATTTTCCATCTTCTAAATTGTATGAAAAGTAATCTTTTGAAATTGCATACCTTATCCAAGAATGCATTGGGCTGGTCATATCGAGACGTAGGAGTTTCCGGGCTCGCCGCCACCCTTACAGGGTAAAGCTTTGGATCTAGAAGTGGTCCCATAATCTGCAATAGAATTTCTAATTATGATCATTTACCATTCTAAAACCACAGGAAATTGTTTGCAATATACGGAAATCAGAGCTGATATCAGCTGATTTCATGTAATGTCTCAACAGTAATAAGTACTTACATTAGAACACTTGGGTCCTTGTTATTTTATGAATTAACAATTTGATTAACTAAGTTTCCTTGAAACCAAAAGGGTCAAAGAAGACACAGTTTGATCAAACCCACATTTAGTTAAGGAAGTAGTGTACCTCATTCCTGCTCCATCCGCCCCCCTCTTTCCCGGGGGGCAACTGCGGCATCTCCCCCCCTGCGTACTGGGGACAGCGGCAGTCGGGTGGTCTGCTGTGCTGCATACATGCCTGGTAGAAGGCCAACTCCTGCCCTGATAGCTTGGGCACTCTAGAAGATAAGAGGTTATTTAAAGAATATTTGAAAAAAGTAATTACGCGTGGGTGGAACCGCGACGGAAGGCTAGTTAATTATAAATGGTAGGAAAACTCTTATCTTATAGATGATGGTATGGTTTCTATTAAGTATAATGTTATCTGTGGTATGGTGGTGGCTTTTATTGTATTTTTATATCGGCCGCCCGCGACTACGTACCCGTGGATTTGGGATCATGTCCTCGACAAATGGACTATCCAACACTAAAATATTTTTTTCAATTCGAACCAGTAAGTAGTTCCTGAGATTGGCGTTCCAACAAACAAACAAACAAACTATTTAACATTACAACGGGACTAAACGCGATATTATTTTTATAAACAAACCGCGATTTTCGGAAAAAGATCGAAATATAAACCCCGATACTGTAAGTGTGGTGTGCCGGAGTTACTTCACTGACAATTCTTCGAGTGTCAACAATAGTGCGAATTCGGGGGTAGATGCAGATACATCGGCCCAAGCCGGTTCAAGTAGACGACGCCGCGCACCGCCAGTTCGCTTGTGACCACGGCTGTAGCATCACAGCCGAAACGTCAAGCAGTAAGTACTCAGGTACTTATAAAAATAATATCGCGTTTAGTCCCGTTGTAATGTTAAATAATTATAATGCAACGCGAAAGTTTAAAGTTATATCAAACAAACAAACTCTTCAGCTTTATTATATTAGTAGATTATATTTGTAAAGATACCCCTATTTCTTTGACTAATCGCAATACAGTTCCAGTAACGCCATCTAGCAGAAGACTAACCCTATCTTGATTGAAAAGTTGGAACTATTGGTGAGGGTAGTTGGAAAAACGTTTCCATTCAAGGTTACAAAGTGCCGTCCCCTCAGTTCTGTCAAAACGTCACTGATCACTGAGAGTAGACGTGCTCGTACGCGTTGTTATTTTAACATATTTGTTTGCTGTAATTATTTGGCTTTATCTAGTTACCTACTTTTAAGGTGTATAAAAATCTATTATAGTCTGATTAAATATATGTAGGTAAAAGAGGTGCGTATTTATTGTTTGTTCTTGACTTTGGATCTGAATTTAAAGAGGAACATTTGTCTTATGTCTATTTTATCGTGGAATAGTTTTTGTGAAGTGTAACCCACAGTGTAACAACATTTTTATGTAATGTGTGGCAGGGATGTTATGAATTTGACATTGCGGATACAGATTGGATAGGTACGGATATAGGAATAATCTGATTCGGTTACGGATTTTTAAAAACGGATTTCCGATAGTTTCGGTTACGGCTACGGAGCTCCTTAATATCTCTGAAGTGTGGTGACAGTGTGACCCTGGAAAAAAGGGAATGAGAGCTACATACTCAGCCAAGCCGCCGGCGCCGCCCCCGCCCGCTCCTGGTAAATTGGGCCAAAGGTAATCCTTTCTATACGTAGTCAGATAATGGTCCATTATGTATTTTTAAGTTTCACTGTTTTACATTAAAACTGGAAATTTGGGGTCTGTGTTTCCTGGAATTTTGAAAATACATGCTTTGCTATTTTGACATGGAGTAAATCATGGTCTGTGATGACTTTTGACAGGCATCGGTAGTCAGCCCGATGTTACATAGATTTTGAAATAGGTAGGTTCAATGTAAACTTTTTGCTGATAATTATTTATCCATTGCCATATTGCATTGATATTTGTACACTAGCGGCCGCCAGCGACTCCGTCCGCGTGGGTTTCGGTTTCCGCACACAGTGTTACTATAGATAGCTTAAAGCCTTCCTTGACAAACGGCAAGTGGACTATTCAACTCAAAAGATTTTGTCAATTCGAACCTGATAGGCTAGCCACTTTGACGAATTCGCCATCCGCGTTCGTAGCGACTTATATCTCCATCCCGCTCACATAAATATGCAGTTCGTGTACGGGGTGGCAATACATTATTATAAGTCGCGACGAAAGCGTATGGCGAATTCGTCAAAGTGGCATCTTGGCTAGCCTACCAGTAGTCCCTGAGATTAGCGCGTTCAAACCTATCTGGATCAGTTACACGGGTTATTGTGAGTAAACCGTAAAAGATAGATATATGCTGTCAAGCAATATTTTTATGGCAATTTTATTTAGAATATTTCCGTCTTCCATGATTACTATGTAACTTTAACCATTAAGGCTGCACACGCGACAGAAGCTTTAAAAATGGAGGAATTTCTCCCGTTTTCCCAACATTTTCCTTCACTACTCTGCTCCTATTGATTGCAGCGTGATGAAAAGTATCCTATAATATGCCCAGGAGTATAAAGAATAATTATACCAAGTTCCGTCAAAATCCGTCGAGTAGTTTTTGTTTCTATAAGGAACATACATACAGACAGACAGACAGACAGACAGACAAAAATTTTACTGATTGCATTTTTGGCATCAGAATCGATCACTAATCACCCCCTGATAGTTATTTTGAAAATACATTTCATGTACAGAATTGACTTCTCTACAGATTTATTATAAGTATAGATGCATTTTTGGCATCAGAATCGATCACTAATCACCCCCTGATAGTTATTTTGAAAATACATTTCATGTACAGAATTGACTTCTCTACAGATTTATTATAAGTATAGATATCAATGATCCATTGTATTAAAATAAGCCATTGACAACAAAAAAGTAGATATATACCTACCAGACAGTTTTGAAGCATACAAATTGAGTATCGATAGGTTCGTTTTAAAGTAAGTTGGTGTAGTAAATGGTATCGTGATACTGTCGTGGCCTCGATTTTCAGTCAAACATCCCATAAGCCTAGCGAAAATATCGCCCTCTGAAGATAGGTACCATCGAAGTTATAAAACCGATCGATAGTTTTGCTTTAAATAAAACCACAGCGCATAAACTCAACAATAACAATTTAATACCATCAAAAACTCAAAACACATCAATACACAATAATCAAATCCTATAGGTGTAGATGTAGGGGTTCTTCCAGCGGCCATACTTGGGCTCCTTGCGCGGCTTGAAACTGAACTGATATTAGTTACACGTTGCGAACTCGTGACCACTGTCCTGTTCTTGCGTCTCCATTGCTTATTAAGCCAATTGAAAACCAAAAAGTACGTACATAGGTATACCTAACCGATAGTTTTGAAGCATACTAAAATAGCATAATATGAAAGTATGAAGCATATAAAAGTAATAGCGGTTGTTGCGCTGGCGATAGACTATCGCCAATGACTTCAAATGAAACCACGTTTCCATAAACAAAAACAATTTATTACCATTGAAATGAAAAACTCACAAATCAACTCAAAGAAGCACAACTCAGATCCTGTAAGTGTAGATGTAGGGGTTCTTCCAGCGGCCATACTTGGGCTCCTTGCGCGGCTTGCCGAAGGGGCTGCGCTCCAGCACCACCAGCGCTAGCAGCCCGTGCGACGCGCCGTACGACGTGTCGCCGCAGCGCACGCGCAGGATACATTATATAGATTACTTAATTCATTGGA
Organism: Nomophila noctuella; assembly: GCA_958496325.1. Lineage (NCBI taxonomy): Eukaryota > Metazoa > Arthropoda > Insecta > Lepidoptera > Crambidae > Nomophila > Nomophila noctuella. Next base: position 12,047,999 of record OY292500.1, on the reverse strand, counting down.
TTATCACACAAATTCCCTAGCCCTAAACTAAGCTCGAAGCTTGTACAGTGGAAGCTAGGAAATGGATAGACATTTAATAATAATAAATAAATATCTCTGGACATTATTCACACAGCGCCATCTAGCCCCAAACTAAGCATTAGCTTGTACTATGGGTGCCAGACAACGGATAAACATTACTTATATACTTTTTTTTTTGTAAATACATACATATTATACATAGAAACACCCAGACCGATACAAACAGACATGTTCATGCACACAAATGTTTGTACCGTGCGGGGATCGAACCCGCGACCTTTGGTGTAATAGCCGACTTCTCGACCATTGCACCAAACGGCTCGTCAAAATTCACATTACCTAAATACTTTTGCGCATGCACTGATACTGATGCGCACCAGTAGGTGGGCTAGCCAAGATGCCATTTCGTGAACGCTGTCGTAGCGAATTATCTTCGTCTGCAGGATAGAGATATAAGTCGCGACGAAAGCGATAGCTCGCGCTCGCGGACGTGGCATCTCGGCTAGCCCACCAGCTCCTCTGTGAACGGATATTAGTTGCACCGACTCGCAAACGCTCTGTTCTGTTCTTGCGTCTGCTTATTAAGCCAATTGACAACCAAAAAGTAAGTAAGTAGTTTCCTACTCGATAGTTTTAAAGCATGCTAAAATAGAATAAAAAAGTAATAGCATGTTGTTGCGCTGGCGATAGACTATCGCCAATGACTTTAAATGAAACCACGTTCTCATAAACAATAACAATTTATTACCAAAAACTCACGAATCAACTAAAAGAAACAACAAGCCAATCAAATCCTGTAAGTGTAGATGTAGGGGCTCTTCCAGCGGCCATACTTGGGCTCCTTGCGCGGCTTGCCGAAGGGGCTGCGCTCCAGCACCACCTGCGCCAGCAGCCCGTGCGACGCGCCGTACGACGTGTCGCCGCAGCGCACGCGCAGGATACGACGCAACTCCTCTGTAGGTTAACAATTATGAACATCGTCAGGGGGTAACCAGCTTTGGCGCCAGTGAGGGTCATATCGTCGTTGTCAAGTCAGTTTAATATAATAAGATAATAATGTTTAATTAGTGGTCACCTTAACCACTCAACCGTCCGTGGATACCATAGTATCCAAAAAAAATATGTAAACTTACGTCCGTGGATACTATAGTATCCAACAGAGAAAAAAAAATCTTGGTGTATAAAACTGCTTTAAAACGCCATCTGTTGGCCTGTGACGATAGCCCGAGCTTTTAGAACGATACTCTATTAACTAATACACTTAAAAAATCATAGATGGCACTATAGTATGCTTTCTGGACTGAATAATATTTTTTTTTGTTTAGTGTTACCTGTGTTTTGAGGGACTTGTGCATGCGCGTGGAATTACTGCTGATTATGTCGTTACAACTTGTTTTATTATATAATTCAGTTGGTTTTTATTAATCTGTATGATTGGAGAACCACATATTTCCTGTGGTGTTTCTTTCACGGCGATGAATATCGAGTAAACCCATTATTACGAGAGGCTGTAACTTTCGTGTACAAACAATAGCCGCCGATAAGGTTTTTTCTAACTATTCCATAAAATTTGTTTTATTGAAGATTCATTAGTTTGTTATTAACATACCTTTATAATTATTTGATAAAAATACATAAAGTCTGCTGAAGATTTCTTAAAATAACATGAAAGTTACCTACTCATGACGCGACCAGCGATGACCAATGTGAGGGAGAAGGTAATCTTTATGAATTTATTGTACCTCAACAACTGTATAACACAAAATTATTTTGGTATCATTTGAAAGGTAATTCAGCCCAGATTAATAATATATTTTTTAATTGTCACAATCAAATTTAATTATGCCAAAAAAGTTAAGTTGAAATAATTAAATAAGCATTTATTCAAGGTTTTGTATGTTTTTGGCCCAAATACAAAAAAAATTATGAAATTTTATACAATAAAATATATGTTGTGTGGTAGTGTATATAATCAGCTTCAGCACAATATTTTTTTTGTAGCTGTAGGTCGTTTAGGTAATGAGTTATGAAGCATTTTTCGAGAGTTCACAAGCCGCAATTTTACGCTGTGACGGGCCGCGCGGACCCGGACGTATGCTTACATAGTCATAAAGCGCGCCGGACGGTTGAGTGGTTATGTCTTGGAACCAGCTCAGGGGAGTGACATGACCTCAAGACTCCCCCCGTCGAAGTCATGTGGGGACATGTGGGTCATGTGGAGAAGATGTCAAGGGCGGATCCGTATTTGACATCATTAATCTTCTTTGTCATTTCGAGGAGGCTTTTCTGAGCTTGATTTCACAATTGCCAGTCACCGATCCGCTCGCTCAGGGTGGTTACTATGAGTATAAGCCCCCATCTGTGGGGGAAGCTTACTCATGGCAGAGAGGTCGTCCGGCAGTCACGAGAGAACTTAACGCAGTTTAGCTAGGTTCTTAAATTAAATGCATAGTAGATATATAAACTTACTCTGCAGCGAGTCGTCAAACTTCGGCCGCATGGACATGGCGGAGGGTGGTTCAGCGTACTTCTCCGGCTTGGGGTGACGGTAGGAGCCTCGCTGGCTCGTGTCAGGGATGTCGATATCATCCGGCAATCGCAAGGTTTGTAAGGCGCGAGCTCGCCGCGTCAGGTTCACTGACATGAATGGGAGTTCTGGAAGGCAAAGACTTGTGTAAACATTAGGAAAATAGGATCCATTATTAGCATCCTATTGAAGTTCGTTGAATCAATCATTATTCACTCCAAGAGACAAGTGCGTGCCAGACTAAACTATTTTTTGGACGTCATCTGTAGACGACACAACCAAAAGTTATGTTTGAATCTACGTAATTTTGTAATGGAGCTGTCTTTATACAACTATGTAGTTGGTACCTAAGATATTTAAGATAAAATTTTCAGTAGATTCTTTGTATCAGCCTGTTTAGTGGCCCTCCCTACTGTGGATACAGGATTAATAAGAGATGCCTTCTCTTATTAATGTATATTACCTCGTGAGCAGTATTTGCACAAGTACTCGGTCCTCTTGAGGTCTTGTATCTCATTATCAATTGGTTTGGGGTCGATGTCCTCCGACATGTACATCTTCGTCAGCTTCGGATGATCTTCACTGAACTATTGGTGTAAAGGAATCTACATAAAGTATTGTCTCGTATAGAAGTCTCTATCGTGAAATAATGCCAAGATAAAATAATGAGACAGAAGTAAGTGCACCTGTACTTGCGGACTAAAATTTTGCAACGTAGGAACTTAGGTACATAGTTGGTGGGTTGTAAAGATTGGTCATCATAGTTTACTAATTGCTTAGACTTAAGGTATCATGATAGCTCTTCAACACTATACTTCAGACTTTTTACATAAGTATTTGCGGTCCTTCAGAAATAACTCTCCCCATTCTTTCCTAGAAATCTATGGCCCTTGTAAGAGTTGTTGGGAAAATACACGGCTACACAGATGCAACTATGTACCTACCTACTTCTTAGCTTTTATCACTGCTATACAGAAGTTTTTATAGAATCGAAAGGTTCAATACCCTCTCCACAGCCTTCTTGTAGTATTCATGGTCGATGGGGCAGAGCATATCTGGGCAGCGTCTCGGGGCATCCTTGGCTTTCAGCGCGTCGCGGCTAAGGCCCACGATGAGGCAGTTGTCGTCCACGGCTTTGCGGCGAGGGCTTTTGCTAGATATTATTACAGAGATAAAACATGTTTACAAGGAATGGTCTTGTTGTAAAGGGAGCGAGCTTCTTCTTCCTAGCGTTTATCTCGTTTCTATGCGGGGTCCGCTTTGACCATGACCCAGGATTTGGCAAGTCTGGTTATTACAGTGAAGCGACTGCCATCAGACCTTCGTAACCCATAGAGGGGAGCCAGACAGATTGGATCATGGTTACACATTCAGATCTAACTGAACTAAAGTCAGAAATCACTGAATGTGCAGGTTTCCTCACGGTGTTTTCCTTCACCGCCGAGCTAATAGCACAAATCCACACATAGATTTCGAAACATCCAAAGGTGTGGGCCCGGATTCGAACCGCGGACCTCACGTACATATGTGAGGCGCCGTCCGTACCACTAGGCCACTATCGCATAAAGAGAGCGAGCGGGAGATCAATTTAAACAAGTGATTACTTTCGAAGACCGGACTATAATGAATGAATATAGCTTACAATTAAGTCTTAAATATGTACTAACTTATACCTACTTAGCTAGAATGGGTGAGGTGACGCACACACTACATTGTAGTGCTGGCCTAGAATAGTAGGTACTATCTTCTTTCTTTCCTAGCAGCGCCTAAGCAACACTCAGGGCAAGGGCGGATCCAGCTTTGGCGCCAGGGGTGGCGTCACGTAGTCGTGGTCAAGACAGTATAAATAAAATAATTATGTTCAATTAGTGGACCACCAAAGTCCTGGAAGCAGAGGTGCGATTCACTAAGCGCAAATGTCATAAAAAGCCTTGGTCGCAGCGGCTGTGTAATCAATAAAAAAAGAGTGCTATTACATAAAATTAACCGTTTGCCCCCACAACTTTATTTATGTACTTCCTACTGTTCTTTTTCCTAATAAAAAAAACGGACTTTAGTTAGGTACTTACGGTTTTACTTTTTTAGCAAAGTCGACCATGTAGACTGATTGGAATTCTATTTCTCCGTCGAACACGGACATTATGAAGAAGGATAAAAATAATTTTAATTAAAATTATAACTTTGATCTTAGCCAAAAGGCACAGCTTTTCAGAAATTAATTTATCAATGTCATTCTATTATGTCATTTACAATCAACAGTTGTCATGAAATTAAACACAATGGAACCTTAAAGGTTCAATTAAATAATTAAGCATAAAAAATAAAATAAGAAGTATGTATGCACTAATATTATAGATATTACCTACATACAGTAGAATTACTGTTTTACATAACTCGATGTGGCAAAACTATTCACGTTACGAAAACCAAGAACTTTATTGGTTACTACAGCTAGCATAGCAAGAAAAGAATATCTTGAGTACTCTGAACTATGTTTTATATCATAAATCAGTCGGAAAAAGATCGGCCTATATAGTAGTAGTTTTATTATCCATGGTGCTTTCAAATAAAATTCAAATCTCAATATAAATCATATCACTTTATTTCAATAATAGTTACATTATTTATGTGCATAATAACAAAATATCCTTTATAACATTTACAATTAAACAATAATGACAAACAAATTATAATGGGTACTTACAAAACCAATTACTAATCGCGGGACAGTAGTGTCAATATTTAAATTAAACAAGACGAGTCACGAAAAACAACGTGAGAATACCTACTTTTTACTGTATTCCGCTGTACATACATAAGGGTATGGGTGTATCGTGTATGGTTTAATAGGCATTAAAATCCCATAAGGCAAGCAGAGCTTTTTTTTTTTTTTTTTTTTTTGGTTTCGCTGGTGGAATGCCGCCCTCCCAGCCTAGGGGCTGCCGGGAGGACGTGGGTCTCTGCGTCGAGACCCCCTTATGCACACCCGACCGACGGGGGTCGGTTGGCCCTGCCCTGGGCACTCGGATAGTGTGGGGCTCGCCCCTCAGGACGTACCCACTAAACCACCAGCGACTCGCCCACTCGTGATAGGATGACGGATAGAGCTGCGGGAGCCCGGAGGTTTTCCGCCGCAGCTCTATCCTACACGAGCCCCTTTACGGGGACAATGCGGCCACGCCCCTCCTCAGATGAGGAGGAGGGGGGCTGGGGATAGCCGAGCGAGTCGAGCCATCCCCAACAGGCTGTGGAGGAGCCGTGGTCGATGCCGGCGTAGGGACCCCCGCCCCTGGAGCCGGCAGACTACCTCCACGGGGAGGGCGGGTTGATCGCGTGTTACCGCGTCCGGCCCGCCCTCTCCTTGCCCGGTGCGCGCCTGCAGGATGGTCAGTCCTACGCTCGCGCTCCGCCGCTTCCTTGGCTGCCATCACCTCCTCACAGAAATGCGCGAAGGCCTGCCAGGCGTCCTCCCTGTCGAGCATAGCTAAAACTACGCTCGGCAGAGAGAGGTCCCGACCGACCCGCGCTGTGAGGAGAGCGCGCTGCGGGGCCCAGGACGGGCACACCACTAGAGTGTGGTGTGCAGTGTCCTCCGCAGCCGCGCAGTGATGGCACCTCGGAGTGTCCTCCCGTTGGATGCGGTGCAGGAATGAGCCGAAGGAGCCGTGCCCCGTCATCACCTGCACCATCCGGAAGGACACCGACCCTCCTGGGCGCTCCAGCCACCGATTTAATACCGGGGCGAGCGCGTCCAGTGTACGTCGCCCGTACCGCGCCTCGATCAGGTCCGCCTGCCAACGGCGGACCATTTCTCTCCGCTTCTCGTCTCTCAATTTGTTTCGCTCTGCGGGCGTAAATGGTTCGCCCGCAGTCTGCCGGGCCACCGTCCAATGGTAGACGGCGGCCAACACCTCCGCCTCATAATCCCACGGAGGGAGCTCCGCCAGCGCGCATGCCGCGTCGAAGCCTACGGTGCGGTAGGCCCGCGCGACCCTCGTTGCCACCGCTTTTTGCGGCCGACGCAGGAGGGCCTTATTGCTCCTCCTGGCTGCTGCCTCTGCCCAGATGGGAGCGCCGTACATCGCCATAGACTTTAGGATGCCGGCATACAAACGCCGGCATTTAGCGCCCGGGCCCCCCAGATTGGGCATCAGCCACGAAAGGCTGTCCAAGGCAAGCAGAGCTAGTCTGAGTATTGCAGAAGATATTGTCTATGGTTTGCGAAGGAAAGTGACCATAGAGACCATAATTTAGAGGTCAATAAGACGGAAAGTGCAACTAATACAATATAATGCTTTGCTGTTCCATCCAACTCTTTTAAAATAAACCGTTGAAAGTTTATTTCTTTTGCCTTCACACTTTATTCACTCTGAAGCTCTACTTCGTCATGGCTGAAACTGTGCGTTATGAATTTAATTAAAAAATAATGACACTACTCTACCGCCAAATATATTTTTACACTCCCACAGCCCTTCAGGAAGCCAATCAAAGTATAAGACGAATTTCAATAATCGCAAACAATTTTTAAACTGCTTTGAATTTCTAAACATTTGTTGACTATCTACTCTAACATCTAAGCGTACTGAACAACAATGTATTGTGTCGCATTTGTGTCTATGGTAGAACTTGATTGCAAAATAAGTCAAAACAAAACAGATCTTTGATGAAGGCAATGAAGTCCAATTTTGATATTACTTAAGAGTTCGTTGCTCATGAAATTCATGAGCTACGAAAGTGTGGATTATTCAATCATATAAATAAAAATCAATTACATTTTCCAATAATACAATGTTTGTGTAATTCTTTTAGACACGAATGTGACACAATTGTTTTCAATATTTGCAAGTACTGACTTTCAAACAACAAAGTACAGCTAGCAACATCAGTCTGTTGTTTAAAAAGTATAAAATAATATCGTCTCTACATAAAATTGAACGATTCTCAACGTTTACGACGTTGAAATAAAACATAATATTGTTCAATTACTTAATATTACTTTACTCGTAGACATAAGACTTATAGTCAATTTCACCACTCCTAGATAGTTAACTGACAACATACATATATCTGTTAAATATTTTATCCGACAAACATCAAGAAGTGATGAGACTGACCTTCTTAAGTAAACAAATATTAATACCATATTATATATGTATATGTAACAGATAAGCTCTTTAGAACATTAAGTAATAATTTTCACAGACATTTAACTTTAACTTGATGGTTTTCTCAAATTATGAGTGTGTTCAATTTTTAAATATCTGACAAGTGGTCTACTATTAATGCGAATAGATCGTCTGATCTAAATAGGATATCAATGGTTTATCTATTTGAATGCCATTTTGACATCTTGCCAGATATTCAATTATTAGACGCCCGTATCAAATCTGTTGCTTTCCAAACAACGACCAGGCCAATTAGCATTGGTTTAAAGCAGTTAAAAGAAAAAACAAAACACAAAACAATTCATTATAATTCTGAATGGCTTACAATTAAACATTTTATTATTTACATACTCCAATTTCACTCAGTCGCTTACTGGATTTACACTTTAGGTCTTTATATTTATTACACTTTTGACACTATTTTATTTTGCCCAACTGTCGCTAAAAAGAAGGTAATGTTGTTGCCGTAGCGTAATGTTTTTCATTAGCGCTGGTTCTGTTTTTTTAAATAGTATTAGGTGATCCATAACCACAAAAGACCTATCAATGTTCTACAAGTTTACTAGTAGTAATTTTGTATCAAAATATCTTTTTGTGCAGGTGTTGCAACCTTTAAATACCACTGGTTCTTCAAAGATATTATAACATTTTAAACACCTATTTTAATCATCTTATTGCCTGCCACCAAATCACACAATATACATATTTGACCGTTTTTATAAAAAAAAATATGAATATAATAACACAATATTAGTTACATCCCTAGTATGTGCCACCTAGCGGATCTAACTCGCACGCAACTTCTATAAACAAAAAGATGTTAGTTCTGTATCCTTCTGGAAATGAATTCAGCCAAAATGATAAGTTTAAACCATAAACTTAGGTTTAACTTTTCGTTTAGTTTGCCATTAGATTTTTTTTAATACCCCATAGATATAAATGGATATAATAGTGCGTAAATGTTTATTAAATTCGTTAGAAATGAATTGCTACCTTCAGACGGATTCTACTGATTTTAGGTAAAACTAAGTATGAGTAAATAAACAAAATACTGGTTATTATTACCTATTCTACCTTATAGCTATCATTAATGGTTTCAAATGAAAACTGAATAGAATAAATATTTGGTCCAATGCCGACTCAGTACAAAAAATAAAACAAGTAACCGATTATATATTTTTGTTTATCGCTATGTTTTTCAATAGTGTTTCCAATTTCTGAATTAAACTATCAAGATATTATTGCGCATGAAAACTCAAAATAAACAGTAAATTTATATTAGAAATACAAAAAAAAATAGTGAAGAGATGTTTTGATATGAAGTGATAATTTAAATAATTTCTAATTCGATGATACAAACAAATTTTTAATATTAATGTAAATCCTAAATGATCCTAAATTTGATGCTTGGCTTTATTAAAATTGGCACTAAGATGGACTGTCGATAAAATGCGCATTATTTTAGCATTAAAAATCGATTCGAATCACACTCGATTCAATTTAAATAAGCCCTTTTAAAATATAACGTAGTGTCGTGGTGACCGAATAACCATTTTTTAATTTTTTTTAGTTTTTTAGCCGGACATACTGAGAAAGTTATTTCCACATTCCATGCGTATTTATTGGAACAGTATAGCTAGAATTTAATAACTTTTTAAATCCCTGAATGGCACCGCACAGAAAAATGCAATCTACAGTTAGTATCAAGTTAATATTAAAGTAATGTGCGTAGTTCTTCTCTCGCCATTGGTTTCCTTGTATCAAGAATGAGATTTGAAATTATTTTATTTATTAAGTGCTTATGTATTTTGTAGTAGAAGAGTAATCCTTTTTGGACAAATTTTACGTGCTTGATTTTTTATTTATTTTAGAAGTATTATTTCTTAGCACTTACGAAGGCGTCTGACATAGCTGTCAATAATATGACAGTTGAACGGTTGACTGATTTAGAATGAATTTGATGGAGCTATTCAAAATGGACTTTAATTTGTACATAGAATGAAGTAAAATCTGGCTCAATACAACACGTTTCACGTAAGTTAATGAATACACAGGCGTTTTAGGCACAATTACTTACAATTATTATCAAATAACATAAATAAGTATTTTTACATGACATAGATTTAATGCCCTATTCTATACAAGTCACGTTGCGTCAACCCTACTAAGTGTGTGACAAGGACAACACGACGACATCGATATTTAGGATTTTTGCAAATTAAAATCCACTAGATGGCAGTAGGTAGTCGTAGGCTCTAACTGGTATGTGATTGGTGAATTTTGACATGACAATGACAGATATATAGGAATTGTCCAATGATATATTTATGAGACCTCGCGTATTGCCATCTAGCGGATTTTTCAATCGCAAACACTCTCATTCCCCACAAGTAAAATTTTAGGCACACTGCATACATAACATAGGTGATGATAGGATGTTCTTCGCACTTCGTGGCACACATATTTAAGTCCAGTTAAAACGCGACCGATATAATCGACGGGATTAAGCCCGCAATGTATTTTAAATATTAGATGACACAATGTACCAAAATTACGTCGTGTAATATTGTTTAGAAAATGAACTTCGGGCGCGTTTTTCCAGCTAATTGTGTTTCTACACTTAAGCTCCCAATATGTTCTTAACAATATGTATTTTAAACATGTTACAGGAGAATAAAGTTCAGTTTCCTTCTGCCAAACTGCAAACATTCTGCCATCACTGGTGTATATTTAGTGTAGGTACACACTTTTACGTTTTTAGGACGTTATTTTAGCATAGTGTGTCACCCAAAAATTAAATTTAAAAAAAGTATGTTCCCTCCGTTTCATGTTAATCCGCGTGGATTAACATGAACTGGAGGGAACACAATTCAGCCACATAAAAATTGGGCGCGTTTTTCCCGCATAGTGTGTACCTTCACTTACAGACTCTATCGCTCTCCATACGGGGTTAGTTTCAGTTCACTATCTTCCATTCCTCTTTAAACTTTCTCGTTGTATTATAATTAGACAGCATTAGAACGGGTCTAAACGAACGTGACAAACGATATTAAGTGCTAACTCGAGGGTCGAAGTAGACGACGCCGCGCACCGCCAGTTCGCTTGTGACTTCGGCTGTAGCATCGCAGCCGAAACGTCAAGCAGTTAGTTT